>CM060918.1:550177177-551512593 GCA_030737875.1 Allium sativum
CCATCATGAGTCGAGGCTAGGGGCAAGCTCCTCTCCGATTCGAGACACTCTAGCAAATGCCTCAGGATCACACCTATGGGCAACCCTTGGATGCGGTAGGGCCGGTCCCCGCCTATCGGCAGTGGATTAGTTATGCCTGAACACACGTTTCCCGGTTCCTTTGAACCTATAATATGACCACTATAGGCCTATAAAAATCTGAGGCGCCTCAAAATCCATCATCCACATAAGTAAAATGCCAGCCAGTTTAAGCACTGACACTACCACTAGCTAGAATGAAACGTGTGCACTCCCTAAGGTCCATATCCCGTTTTTGACTCATACCGGGGTGTGAGGCTCGCGAAGTCACGATATACACAAAGCTATGCCGTAATAGGCTATGCTTTGATCATCCCACAAGGCCCTGCTTTTCAAAAAAAGCCTTAATCAATTGCATCTTGGCGTACCACATTGACAATTCACGCCATGCGATCAATCACTATTAATATATACCAGGGTGTTAAGTAGAGGATAAATCCTTTACCACCAAACAGACATACATTAACAGAAATCGATTTAATTCACATGGAACAAAGTCGAATGTCAGACACGCATCCATTTACTAACTTATGCTCTGGGTCTGAGCAAAAACCAAATCCGAACAATCAACAATAGTTCGGACGGCCACCATTGAAACCCCTTCAAGATAGCTACTCCCATCAAGGGTCTCTGTAGCAACACATCCATTCCATGTGAAGATC
The DNA here is from genome assembly GCA_030737875.1 of Allium sativum. NCBI lineage: Eukaryota > Viridiplantae > Streptophyta > Magnoliopsida > Asparagales > Amaryllidaceae > Allium > Allium sativum. The sequence continues at coordinate 550,177,918 of CM060918.1, forward strand.
GTCGGTCTTCAATCACCGTCTTCATCTTCGACTTTTCATCGTCGTAGTAATTATTCGGAATGGGTTAAACCCGGTCTTTCCGAATAACTAGCGTATTTCATAATTAAAAATCAAGTACTATAATAGCACACCCAACGTCTCATTCCAAATCAGAATATTGTTTTAAATAAAAATTTCACATTATTTTATCAAAGATAAAATCTTTAAATTATTCTTAAATCTTACTTTTAAAGATTTATTAAGAAACCAATTTGGTTTTAAATATCACAAATCATTATTCAATGACTAATTAAATTTTAAGAAATTTATCTTATCTTTAACTGGTTAAAGAACTAGTGTCATTTTAAAACACCGTTCACGATAAACCCAAAATCCTCTTCCATAAACTATGGAATCTTCCCATAAATCAAATCAAAATATAATCGTTATAAATTTCTGTATCCGACTAATAATATAAATGGAATAACGGCAAAACCTTTTAAATTCCATATGTAGTATCGGTCTTCTTTTACAGAAGCTTATCTCGGTTATAACTAATTCGAATCCAATTCAATTCCAATTTAATATATTAAATTGGAAAACTTTACCTTTGAAAATTTTCTATTCAAATCTTAATAAAAGATTTATATATTCCAAATCTTACTTTCGCTGCCAGTTGGGTTAAAGAACAAATGTCGCTTAGAAACACAGTTCACAATAAACCTGACCCACACTTCATCTTATTTCAATTACCAAATGAAAACTTTAATAATCTAAATTAAAAGATTTTTCTTTTCATATAGGGTTTAAGAACAGTGTTATTTAAGACGCTATTCACGACAACCCAAAATCTAATTTTTTTAATTTAACTTCAATTAAATCTTAGCAAATTGGAAAACTCATTAAATCTAAATTTTATGATTTATTTTAATTAATAACTAGTTTATTTCAATAAAAATATATTTTCTCAAAATATATTCTTTTTCCAAAATATTCTTTTCATATCTAAATTTTCTACAATATTCTTTTCCTATAATATTCTTTATTGGAATGTGACTCAACCAACAACCATATATTTTGTATGGAATTAACAATCATGATAAATAATTATCAAACATCCAAATGACGACCAAAGTGGAATCTATAACTGTGTGAGCACTAAAGTAAAAACTGACGCTCATCACAGACTGTCAATCCATCGATTGACAGATAACTAAATATTGGGATTAGTGTGTATCCAATATCATCCCAATACCCGTGTGGGGTTTTGTCCATCAAGCAAATCATAAATCATTTGTGCGCTAGGGCGATGTGTGAAAATTATCGTCCCAATCACATAAACAAGTCGGGTAACTTATAAATGGGAGTGTAACATTACAGCATCATAACATATATAATGATGAATCATTTCATATATAATAGAAATGTAAGTTCTCATGTTGACATAATTTATCAAAACAATGAATATTTTCTACTGATTCATTTACATCAAAAAAAATATGTGAGTTCTAATGTTGACTCACTTACACTGAGATGTAATCTCTTTACATTACATACAAATGACATTCTTTTTACATTGTATAAAATGTAATCTTTATTTTACATTAAAAATGATATTCTTTTTCTAAGTTTCTAAGGTTAACCTTAAAAATTTGTTTTTAAGGTGAAACATATTTCACAATGAAATACGTATATTTTCTACTCTTTCTATTATTAGCATTAAAAATGGGTTTTTCCTATGTTTTATTCTATTCTTGCATTTGTAACAAAAATACAAATGAAAAATGTATCTTCTTTAATCTAGGCTCTTATTTGCATTTTTAATTGCAAACAAAAAGTGTAACCTTTGTAATTCAAGTTTCTATTTGCATCAAAGAATGCAAATAAAAATCCAACCTCTTAATTTCATGTTTATTCCAATAAGGAATACAAATAAAAATATAAATTTTTATTTTAATGTTTGTTTGCATCCAAAATTGCAAACAAAAATATAACTTTTTATACTAGTTTTATTTACATCAAGGAATGAAAATAAAGGATCAACTTTTAATAACCAATGACAATAAGGATCTGAACTCTTATTTATTTATCAAAATGTATATTTCTAGTCTCCTTCATTTTTATGACAAAATATGTATTTCTACTTCATACTTTTTAATGTGACGAAGATGTCCATTACTAATTCATTCTCTTTTTATTAATGTATAAAGATATACATTACTAGTTCATTCTTTTTATGTTTAAAAATATACATTTTCCATTTCATTCTTTTTAACATATAAAAATATACATTTCAAATCCATTCTATTTAATGTATAAAAATATACATTTATAGTTTCATTCTCTTTTATGTATAAAAATTACATTTCTACTTGATTCTTTTTAATATATAAAAAAAATATGATGCTCTTGTTTATTACTTCTAATGCATGCGAAAATGATGATTTTGTTTAATCCTTTTATTGTAAATAAAAATGTTCATTCTTTTTAATACGGAAAAAAAGATCATTTCTGTATAATTCCTTTTAACGTGACAAAACCTTCATTTTTGTATAATTTCTTTTTAAAGTACAAAAATCTTCATTCTTATATAATTCTTTTTAATGAGACAAAAATATGATTTTTATCGTTACCACTTCATATTGACAAAAATATGTTTTTACCTATCCATAATCTAATTTGCAAGAAATGTTTACTTTATCCTTTATAATCTAATTAACAAAAAAAATTAATCTTGAGCTTTTAAATCTCATTAACAAGAGTGTTAATCTTGCTCTTTAAAACAAAAATGTAACTCTTGTTCTTTTATTAACATTTTACAAAAATGTAAATTTTGTTCTTATCTTTCTAATGTAATCAAAAATGATGATTTTTGTTATAATCTTTATAATGTAAACAAAAATAATGATTTTTGTTATAATCTTTCTTATGTAATCAAAGATGTAAATTTTGTTCTAATCTTTATAATGTAGACAATATTACATAAAAATGATATCTTGAACTTCTAACATTTTTAATGTAGACAATATTGCATAAAAATGTGTGTACATATTTTGTTGAAAATCTAGTTCAACACAATGACATAAAAATGTTCGTTCATATTTTGTTACAAAATTTGACTCAACAAAATGAATAAAACATTTAATTCATTTTTATGTTACAAATGCTGGTTTAACAAGTTGACTAAATTTTGTGTTTTACACATATGATTCTTTTATATACAAAAAAACATATATTTTTGTTTCAGCTAATTCTAATTAACAGAGGTGTTAATTTCCAAAAATAATAATAAACAAAATAATAATTTATTTCAATCTAATTCAAATTAAACATTCTTGATGAACATGAATATTGTTTCTATCAATAGTATGGTGTTTTCGTCGTACACACAAAATCATGTCAAACACGAATACACACAATTCAGTTCAGTGGTTAAAGCAATCACAACCCAAATCAATATTTCAATAATTATATACATCATGAACATGAAATAAATATAATTTCATATCTGAAATAAATAATTGAATTTAGTTCTAAAATAGAAATCTCACATTTGAATTTTGGCTGAAAATCAACTATCTCTGTTTCAGCTGCGGTCTGCGCCATCGCGAAGATCTCGGAAAGGCGAGTCCAACGCAACAAACGGTTCGCAAAACGGACATCGTATGAACAAGTTATCGATTTTTAAAGATTGGAAAAAAATATTAAATAAATAAATAATATTAAAATATTAGCTTCTTCCCCGTCGTTAACTGTTACCACCAAAACCGAACCCATCGTTCATCGTTTGCCCTTTTGCACGCACCTCCCTGTACCGCACCGAACCACGATCAAACACCGCCAACTCGAAGCTCGTGCCACCACGTGCTCGCTCCACCAACCACCTGAAGCTCGGCCTCCCCAATCACCACGAAATCGAACCTAAACCACCGGCCTTTAGGCTGAGAATTCGCGAAATCCATGAATCAAAACCTGATCTTAACCGTATGGATGGAAAGGTCTCTCGACGAGCTTCGATTTGGTATACCATATATCGATTTTCGTTGAACGGATCAAAAGACATTAGCATTTCAATTTCGGATGATTTCAGCCTTCGAAAATAGGGCGGCGGCTGCCATGAATTAGGGTTTCGGATTTAATATTATTTTATTATTTAATCTCGAAAAATGTGCTTAAAAGGTGGATTTTCGGACTTTCTCTGATTTGGGCCTGCTTACTGTCGTTCTTAAGGTTTTGGCACCTTTTGAGCGCAATGGGATAGGTCTCGGGACCCAATTCCGAAATTTGTATATATTTTATTTAAAATTCCATTAAAAATTAATTAATTAAATATTGATCGTACATTAAAATATGCCGGGGCCACATACGACCTCTAAAAATTACAGAAAAATTATTTTTGGCTTTCTTATGACGATATGGTTCTAACAAGACTAATTTTGTCGAATTCTGAGACTGTTTGAAAAATGGCTATTTTTAAGCTGATTAAATTTGATTGAAACTGGCAAAACACGTTTTCCTTTGCCACGCTCACATATTGATTCGAAAAATTATGAAAATTGAAACTTAGCAATAATTTGACATTCCGGTTCCAACAAAAGTGGTTTCGTCGGAAACCGAGGTCGTTTGGAAAATGACTATTTTTAAGGCCAATATATTTAATATTAAAAATACATTTTTAAACAAATATACTCCGAAACTCAAAATATATAAGTGTTTACTGTTTTTCAATGCAGAAACATGATTCCAAACTGAATGGAAGTGGTTTCGAGTCGAAATTCCTTCATATGTGAAAAGTAGCCTTTCCGGCCTTATATAGTATATATATAAATTCTACAGCGATTTTCTAAAAATTGAGTTGGCCATAACTTTTGATTTCCGCTATGAAATTTCAATTCTTCAGATTCGTTAGAAAGATATTATTAAACAGATTTAAATATTTCTGGTTTCGCTCAATTCTGATTTAAAATGAATTCTGTACAGTTAGTCAAAGTTCAATTTTAAATTTTCAAACTGCAGCGCTGTTTTAAACTCCTTTTATAATTTAATTGAATTTATTCGTTTTAAAGTAAAATTTTAGTCATTATTATTTAAAATAAACTATTCTAAACATTAAAATCCATTAAAATTTCTAAAATAAAAATTTTAAATTGGCCCCAAAATTCCGGGTCGTTACAATCGCCCCCACTTAAAATCTTTTCGTCCTCGAAAAGGAACGTAGCTAATGTTGTTTAATTAACCAACTCAACTTTAAATTTTTATTTATTGGATTCAATTAGTTAAATTAATAATCAAACATCACAACCAGCAATCGATTAGTTGATTAACTTTTAAATAGATATAACTTTTATATATAGTCAAAAATCATATTTTTAGTGCAAATCACGGCAGTGTGTTCTACTAAGTGTTGGTTCTCATACCAGTCAATGGAAATATATAGAAATCCCACCTTCGAGACACGAACATAAATACTGGTGATGGTCGACCTATCACCAGAATTACCTCCGGGCGACTAGAGTGTGATTCTATATCTATCCAGTATATTAAAACTTCGAATATCCGTTAATTACTCGTATAATCGAAATCCTTATATACTCGATTGTCCACATTAAAATATAATAATATACTCAAATACGTAATTTTTAGATAAAATTTCCAAAACTAAATTTGTTTTCATTTTTATTTTTAAAAATTTAATACTCTTCACACTCGTTCTAGGATACTATTGATCCTATCTCTAACGAGTTATTCTCATTGGATATTTCTCATCCAATCTCTGATGAATTCTTTCATTCGGTTCTAATGTGTTATGTTCTCGAGCTCTGTAAACCAAAGCTCTGATACCAAATGTGACGAGCCAAACTTCGCAGTAGAGAAAGACTGGATTGCTTTGAGAACAACACACATCAGAACACAAACTGAAGAACATTTTATTGTTGATTACAACAATTACATCAGAGTACAAGAATGTAACAGAGTATGAATACTTATTATAGAAATAGGAATACAATAATATCATAGTTTAAATTACATTTAAATAGTAGCGGAAAAATATTACGAATATACAACTGGAAGGAATACACGGATACAGAGCTTTCCGAATACCGCTTCAGCTGTAAACCAGGATCCTGTAAATATATCTGCAAAAGGCTACTCGACTGCCCATGCGGAAAATATGGGCACCCGAGTTTGCCAGTGAAACAAACTATAGGTTAGTCATGGGACTGGTATGAGAAATCTTAACTTAACTTATCTAATAATAAGGCTAATCACAGGACCACGCCGCTAACGCGGAACGGGTTTACTCCATTGGATTGTCAGTGCATCAAATAAAGTAAAAATGTTAAACAACACAATGCTTTTTAGAAAAATAAAACCATTATAAGACCCAAGTCCCATCACACAATGCAACGCAAACCATAGGATAGGGTTTTACCTTATAATGGTCAAAAGATGCTTGATACGATAAAACAGATTTAATATTAGTGTGTATATGTTTAATAAAAACGTTTCAATCATAATGTATCAATCATAGACAGCGTGGGTACCATATATCATGTCGCCATACTAGTTCTACAATCAAAACCGCAAGGTCGTATTGGAAGTTGGTTTTCCATCATGAGTCGAGGCTAGGGGCAAGCTCCTCTCCGATTCGAGACACTCTATCAAATGCCTCAGGATCACACCTATGGGCAACCCTTGGATGCGGTACGGCCAGTCCCCGCCTATCGGCTGTGGATTAGTTATGCCTGAACACACGTTTCCCAGTTCCTTTGAACCTATAATATGGCCACTATAGGCCTATAAAAATCCGAGGTGCCTCAAAATCCATCATCCACATAAGTAAAATGCCAGCCAGTTTAAGCACTGACACTACCACTAGCTAGAAAGAAACGCGTGCACTCCCTATGGTCCATATCCCGTTTTTGACACATACCGGGGTGTGAGGCTCGCGAAGTCACGATATACACAATGCTATGCCGTAATAGGCTATGCTTTGATCATCCTACAAGGCCCTGCTTTTCAACAAAAGCCTTGATCAATTGCATCTTGGCGTACCACATTGACAATTCACGCCATGCGATCAATCACTTTTAATATATACCAGGGTGTTAAGTAAAGGATAAATCCTTTACCACCAAACATACATACATTAACAAAAATCGATTTAATTCACATGGAACAAAGTCCAATGTCATACACGCATCCATTTACTAGCTTATGCTCTGGGTCTGAGCGAAAACCAAATCCGAACAATCAACAATAGTCCGGACGGCCACCACTGAAACCACTTCAAGGTAGCCACTCCCATCAAGGGTCTCTGTAGCAACACATCCATTCCATGTGAAGATCGTCGGTCTTCAATCACCGTCTTCATCTTCGACTCTTCATCGTCGTAGTAATTATTCGGAATGGGTTAAACCCAGTCTTTCCGAATAAATAGCGTATTTTATAATTAAAAATCATGTACTATAATAGCACACCCAACGTCTCATTCCAATTAAAGAATATTCTTTTAAATAAAATATTCACATTATTTTATCAAAGATAAAATCTTTAAATTATTCTTAAATCTTACTTTTAAAGATTGATTAAGAACCCGATTTGGTTTTAAATATCACAAATCATTATTCAATGATTAATTAAATTTTAAGAAATTTATCTTATCTTTAACTGGGTTAAAGAACTAGTGTCATTTTAAAACACCGTTCACGATAAACCCAAAATCCTCTTCCATAAACTATGGAATCTTCCCAGAAATCAAATCAAAATATAATCGTTATAAATTTCTGTATCCGACCAATAATATAAATGGAATAACAGCAAAGCCTTTTAAATTCCATATGTAGTATCGGTCTTCTTTTACAGAAGCTTATCTCGGTTATAACTATTTCGAATCCAATTCAATTACCATTTAATGTATTAAATTGGAAAACTTTACCTTTGAAAAAATTCTATTTAAATCTTAATAAAAGATTTATATATTCCAAATCTTAATTTCGCTGCCAGTTGGGTTAAAGAACAAATGTCGCTTAGAAACACAGTTCACAATAAACCTGACCCACACTTCATCTTATTTCAATTACTAAATGAAAACTTTAATAATCTAAATTAAAAGATTATTCTTTTCATATGGGGTTTAAGAATAGTGTTATTTAAGACGATATTCATGACAACCCAAAATCTAATTTATTTAATTTTACTTCAATTAAATCTTAGCAAATTGGAAAACTCATTAAATCTAAATTTATGATTTATTCTAATTAATAACTAGTTTATTTCAATAAAAATATATTTTCTCAAAATATATTCTTTTTCTAAAATATTCTTTTCATATCTAAATTTTCTACAATATTCTTTTCCTAGAATATTCTTTATTGGAATGTGACTCAACTAACAACCATATATTTTGTATGGAATTAACAATCATGATAAATAATTATCAAACATCCAAATGACGACCAAAGTGGAATCTATAACTGTGTGAGCATTAAAGTAAAAATTGACGCTCATCACAGACTGTCAATCCATCAATTGATAGATAACTAAATATTGGGATTAGTGTGTATCCAAAATCATCCCAATACCCGTGTGGGGTTTCATCCATCAAGCAAACCATAAATCATTTGTGCGCTTGGGCAATGTGTGAAAATTATTGTCCCAATCACATAAACAAGTCGGGTAACATGTAAATGGGAGTGTAACATTTCAGCATCATAACATATATAATGATGAATCATTTCATATATAATAGAAATGTAAGTTCTCATGTTGACCTAATTTATCAAAACAATGAATATTTTCTACTAATTCATTTACATCAAAAAAAAAATGTGAGTTCTATTGTTGACTCCCTTACACTGAGATGTAATCTCTTTACATTACATACAAATGACATTCTTTTTACATTGTATAAAATGTAATCTTTATTTTACATTAAAAATGATATTCTTTTTCTAAGTTTCTAACCTTAAAAATGTGTTTTTAAGGTGAAACATATTTCACAATGAAATACGTATATTTTCTACTCTTCCTATTATTAGCATTAAAAATGGGTTTTTCCTATGTTTTATTCTATTCTTGCATTTGTAACGAAAATACAAATGAAAAATGCATCTTCTTTAATCTAGGCTCTTATTTGCATTTTTAATTGCAAACAAAAAGTGTAACCTTTGTAATTCAAGTTTCTATTTGCATCAAAGAATGCAAATAAAAATCCAACCTCTTAATTTCATGTTTATTCCAACAAGGAATACAAATAAAAATATAAATTTTTATTTTAATGTTTGTTTGCATCCAAAATTGCAAACAAAAATATAACTTTTTATACTAGTTTTATTTACATCAAGGAATGAAAATAAAAGATCAACTTTTATTAACCAATGACAATAAGGATCTTAACTCTTGTTTATTTATCAAAATGTATATTTCTAGTATCCTTCATTTTTATGACAAAATATGTATTTCTACTTCATACTTTTTAATGTGACGAAGATGTCCATTTTTAATTCATTCTCTTTTTATTAATTTATAAAGATATACATTACTAGTTCATTCTTTTTATGTATAAAAATATACATTTTCCATTTCATTCTTTTTAATGTATAAAAATATACATTTCAAATCCATTCTATTTAATGTATAAAAATATACATTTCTAGTTTCATTCTCTTTTATGTATAAAAATTACATTTCTACTTGATTCTTTTTAATATATAAAAAAAATATGATGCTCTTGTTTATTACTTCTAATGCATGCAAAAATGATGATTTTGTTTAATCCTTTTATTGTAAATAAAAATGTTCATTCTTTTTAATACGGCAAAAATGATCATTTCTGTATAATTCCTTTTAATGTGACAAAACCTTCATTTTTGTATAATTTCTTTTTAAAGTACAAAAATCTTCATTTTTATATAATTCTTTTTAATGAGAAAAAATATGATTTTTATCGTTATCACTTCATATTGACAAAAAATATGGTTTTTACCTATCCATAATCTAATTTGCAAGAAATGTTTACTTTATCCTTTATAATCTAATTAACATATATTTTTAATCTTGAGCTTTTAAATCTCATTAACAAGAGTGTTAATCTTGCTCTTTAAAACAAAAATGTAACTCTTGTTCTTTTATTTACATTTTACAAAAAATGTAAATTTTGTTCTTATCTTTCTAATGTAATCAAAAATGATGATTTTTGTTATAATCTTTATAATGTAAACAAAAATGTTAATTTTTGTTATAATCTTTCTTATGTAATCAAAGATGTAAATTTTGTTCTAATCTTTATAATGTAGACAATATTACATAAAAATGATATCTTGAACTTCTAACCTTTTTAATGTAGACAATATTGCATAAAAATGTGTGTACATATTTTGTTGAAAATCTAGTTCAACACAATGACATAAAAATGTTCGTTCATATTTTGTTACAAAATTTGACTCAACAAAACGAACAAAAGGTTTAATTCATTTTTATGTTACAAATGCTGGTTTAACAAGTTGACTAAATTTTGTGTTTTACACATCTGATTCATTTATATACACAAAAACATATATTTTTGTTTTAGCTAATTCTAATTAACAGAGGTGTTAATTTCCAACAATAATAATAAACAAAATAATAATTTTGTTCAATCTAATACAAATTAAACATTCTTGATGAACATGTATATTGTTTCTTTCAATAATATGGTGTTTTCGTTGTACACACTAAATCTTGTCAAACACGAATACACACAATTCAGTTCAGTGGTTAAAGCAATCACAACCCAAATCAATATTTCAATAATTATATACATCATGAACATGAAATAAATATAATTTCATATCTGAAATAAATAATTGAATTTAGTTCTAAAATAGAAATCTCACATTTGAATTTTGCTGAAAATCAACTTTCTCTGTTTCAGCTGCGGTTTGCGCTATCATGATGATCTCGGAAAGACGAGTCCAACGCAACAAACGGTTCGCAAAACGGACCTAGTATGAACAAGTTATCGATTTTTAAAGATTGGAAAAATATATTTAATAAATAAATAATATTAAAATATTAGCTTCTTCCCCGTTGTTACCTGTTACAACCGAACCCATCGTTCATCGTTTGCCCTTCTGCACGCACCTCCCTGCACCGCACCGGACCACGATCAAACACCGCCAACTCGAAGCTCGTGCCACCACGTGCTCACTCCATCAACCACCTGAAGCTCGGCCTCCCCAATCACCATGAAATCGTACCTAAACCGCTGGCCTTTAGGCTGAGAATTCGCGAAATCCGTGAATCAAAACCCGATCTTAACCGTATGGATGGAAAGGTCTCTCGAAGAGCTTCGATTTGGTATATCATATGTCGATTTTCGTTGAACGGATCAAAAGACACTAGCATTTCAATTTCAGATGATTTCAGCCTTCGAAAATAGGGCGGCGGCTGCCATGAATTAGGGTTTCGGATTTAATATTATTTTATTATTTAATCTCGAAAAATGTGCTTAAAAGGTGGATTTTCGGACTTCCTCCGATTTGGGCCTGCTTACTGTCGTTCTAAAGGTTTTGACACCTTCTGAGCGCAATGGGATAGGTCTCGGGACCAATTCCGAAATTTGTATATGTTTTATATAAAATTCCATTAAAAATTAATTAATTAAATATTGACCGTACATTTAAATACGTCGGGGCCACATACGACCTCTAAAAATTACAGAAAAATTATTTTTGGCTTTCTTATGACGATACGGTTCTAACAAGACTAATTTTGTCGAATTCTGAGACTGTTTGAAAAATGGCTATTTTTAAGCTGATTAAATTTGACCGAAACTGCCAAAACACGTTTTCCTTTGCCACGCTCACATATTGATTCGAAAAATTATGAAAATTAAAATTTAGAAATAATTTGACATTCCGGTTCCAACAAAAGTGGTTTCGTCGGAAACAGAGGTCGTTTGAAAAATGACTATTTTTAAGGCTAATATATTTAATATTAAAAATACATTTTTAAACAAATAAACTCCGAAACTCAAAATATATAAGTGTTTACTGTTTTTCAATGCAGAAACATCATTCTGAACTCAATGAAAGTGGTTTCGAGTCGAAATTCCTTCATATGTGAAAAGTAGCCTTTCCGGCCCTATATAATATATATATAAATTCTACAGTGACTTTTCTTAAAATTGAATTGGCCATAACTTTTGATTTCCGCTATGAAATTTCAATTCTTCAGATTCGTTAGAAAGATATTATTAAACAGATTTAAATATTTCTGGTTTCGCTCAATTCTGATTTAAAATGAATTCTGTACCGTTAGTCAAAGTTCAATTTCAAATTTTCGAACTGCAGCGCTGTTTTAAACTCCTTTTATAATTAAATTGAATTTATTCGTTTTAAAGTAAATTTTTAGTCGTTATTATTTAAAATAAACTATTCTAAACATTAAAATCCATTAAAATTTCTAAAATAAAATTTTTAAATTGGCCCCAAAATTCCGGGTCGTTACAATTTCCATCAACGGCCATCGAACTGCCCTTACAGCGACCTTTTCCAAATTTGATTTGGACATAATTCCAAATCCAACCGTTAGATTTCAAATCTCTAATATTCGTTAGAAAGATCTTTTCGATACAAACCCAACGGTTCTGGTTTAGGAGAATCCGACGGTCGGATCTCCCGTAATATCCATTCGAAGTCAATGGTCAAAATTCGCGAACTGCCGCGGCGCGGCGCGTTCTATTCAGGCCATCATATCATATATATAATACATGTAATATATAATTCGTCGATTTCCTTTTAAAGCGTATTTTATAAATCGTTTTAAATTAGTTATCAAAATGATTTCAACTTCATATTCAATTTCGAATCAAAATTGAATACTACACATCATCGATATACAAATGATAATATTTTCAAAATGTTATATTTTGAAATCACTTTCTTTTCTGTATTCATTATAAAAATGAATAAAATCGATATAAATATCGTTCACGTCAAAATGGCGTCAATCTAATCAACACGGCTTTTTATATTTCAATAACTTCGTTATTCTATCCAACAAATGAATATTTTCTTCAACACATGAATTTATATTTCTTATTTTCCAAATTGGAATGAGGCCCAATCAATTACCATATAATGTTAATTATATAGATTCTCTATAACACACGTATATAACAGCAATGATAAATCATCAATCATCATCCAGAGTGCACCACACAACTGCATAAGCATTAAATATAAATAATTAACGCTTACATAGTTTGTCAACCCATCGATTGACATACAACTAAACAATCAGGATTAGTGTACGTCAAATATCATCCCAATACCCGTGTGGGGTTTCAAATCAACAAACACAGATTTTATTTGTGTAGTTGGGCGATGTGTAAAATTTATCGTCCCAATCAATATCAGTCAAATCAGTGTATATAAACAAATCGTCTGATTCGTTTATTACTATTTATTTTATATACACAGTAAAAATTATATTTTTAACTATAAAATACTTTCCACTATAAAATATTTTATTTCTTTCCACATCACACAATAAAATTTCACAACACAGCAATCAAACAAACAAGTCATTCATGGTCTGTGGACGACGGGTGAGGGGTGCTGCTAAGCACCGTCTGCATCCTAGTATATATTTCAACTAGAAATCAAAATAAAAGTGAGGAGTTCTCACCTTGGGGTTCCACACCATCAGTCTTTCTTTCTGAACGGTTTGAATTTGTTCAAAATTCCAACCCATCCTTTTCACGTTGTTCATATATAAAAATCACATTTTTATTATCACTTCATATATATAAAAATCGAATTTTTAACTTCACTTTATATATATAGAAATAGAATTTTTATACCTTAAACACATACGTAAAAATCGGATTTTTAACTTTAAAAATCTCGCCTTTCATGGATTAAAAATATGAACTTTCATGGATTAAAAATTGTATTTTTACTCTTCTAAAAATATGATCCTTCATGAAAACATGGTAAAAATCTCACCTTTCTCTAATTAAAAATGAAATCTTTCTCATATTAAAAATTATAACTTTACATCTCTCCTTCATAGGTAAAAATCAAATCTTTTTAACACTATTTCATATAAATAAAATTCATATTTTTATAGCTACTATATATATAAAAATAATATTTTAATATCGCTATATATATATTAAAAATAAAAAAATTATCTTGCTAAAACCATGTTATTCATATTTTTAAACACAACGTTTTTAAACAAGGTTATTAACATAAAAAAATCAGATTTTCATTAATTAAATAACATAGAAAAAAACTGAAATAAAATAAAATAAACAAGAAAAATAAAATAAAAGCTTACTGATTAAAGAAGGGGGGTCTGCACTCGGCGGTCAGAGTGGGCGGATTTCTGCACATCAGGCAGGGGTGGCGGCGCTCCTCGAGCTCGCGGTGGTCTACGTTCTTGAGGGTTGGCTGGAAACGCAGGCAGTAGGGGGTGGGGTATCGGGTAGGCGTCGATGAAGAAGAGAGAGTGGGAGGGGGATGCGGGGGTCTTTAGAGGGAGCGACGCTCGGGGCGTGGCAGAGTTAGGGCGTCGGGTCGCCATTTTTTTGTTTGCAGAGGGGCTCGATTGTAAAGAAAGAAACTGAACGGGGAAGGGGGGTATTGGCAAAAAGAAAAGAAGTTTTATATATTTTAATTAATTATTTATATAATTTACTCCACCAAAAGTTGACTTTTCATCCGAACCCCGATTTGAACCCAACGATTGTCATCCCTAGCTGATTACCCTCATTTCGAACACAATGGAATATGTATCGTGAGCCAATTCGGCTGTTACGATCAGTTTCCGTTCAAATTAAAATATAAGTCAATGTATATCGAATTCGAATGTACATTTCAATTTACCGGGGCCACACACTAACTCTACAAATTCTAGAAAAATTAGTTCTAGCTTCGTATTGACGATACGGTCCTGACAAAACTAATTTCATCAAATTCTGAGACCGTTTGAAAAATGGTCATTTTCTGGTCGATCAAAATTGATTGAAACTGTTTAAACACGTTTAACTTCGCCACGCTCACATATTGATTCAAAAAATTACGAATTTTGAAATCTAGCAATAACTTGACATCACGGATCCAACAAAAGTGATTTCGTCGAAAACCGAGGTTGTTTGCAAAATTCCCATTTTTAAGGGCTCAAAATTCGATAGCGACTATTCTGAAATTTCAACTGGGCATAACTTTTGATTCCCACTATGAAATTTCAATTTTTTGTATTCGTTGGAAAGATATTGTCAAATGGATTCAAATATTTTTGGTTTCGCCAAAATCCGGTTTATTTTGAATCTTGTACATTCATTTGAAATTTGAAATCGAATTATTGAACTACCGCGCCATTTCAGGCTCGTTATATAATTAAAATAAATTATTCTAACGACGATTCAAATAAATATATACGTTCTAATTCTATTCAAAATAAATTTCTCGTCGTCATTATTTAAAATAATTCATTTTAAATAATCAAAATTTGCTAAAATTGTTAAAATAAAAATTTTAAATTGGCTCGGATTCCCGGGTTATTACAATCTCCCCCCTTAAAACTTTTCGTCCCCGAAAAGGAACGAAGCCGAAAGTTGCTTAACTAATTAACTCGACTTTCATTATTTTAATTACGGCTTAAGTTCTTCAACTTTTCAGTTTCTAAGAGCTTTTCAAATTTTTCAAAAATTTGGCTAACACCCTAAATTTCCGAAAAATTTCGCCATAACCTCCCCTGCAGGAACAGCCGCAACTGCCCCATGGATCGTCAGGGCCAGTCCACCGATGTGGATTATTATGCCTGAACACTACATTTCCCCGCCCTTTGGGGCGTAAATCTGGCCCGTCAGCCGACCAGAAGCATCGGCCGAAACCGATATCACGAGGCGCCTCGCTTTTCAGCAAGTAATAATAAGCAATATCCACATGAGTCAAACTCGTCAGCCAGTTCAAGCACTGATGCCACTCCTAACTAGAAAGAAACGCATGTCCTCCCTGAGGTCCGTCTCCCGTTTTTAGTTCATACCGGGTGTGATACCCGCGAATCAAAGTTACACAAAGCTACGCCACACAAGGCCGTGCTTTGATCATCAACCACAAGACTTTGCTTTTCAACAAAAGCCTTGATCCATGCAACTCAGCATGCCACATTGTCAGTCCATACTGTACCACTGATTTCTGCTAATATATAACCTCTAGGCTCGTACGTCTCAGAGAAGGGTGTATAGCAAGAGAATAAATTCTCTGCCACCAAACAGATATATATTTAGCAGAGATCACCAATACAGTATAAAGGAATACAACGTCAGACACACTATCCATTTACAAGTCCGTTCTGGGTCTGAACGAAACCGGAGGCACTTTCCTCGCATATCCATCCATCTCCAAGTACGTCTGGACGATCGCCAACTGTTTCCATCTTCTTGGGTGTACAGCCACATCAAGATCATCAGTAATCACCCAAACAACGTGAAGACTTCCGGTCTTCGACCACCGTCTTCATCTTCGACTTATCGTCGTATCAGTTATTCAGAATGGGATAAACCCGGTCTTCCCGAATAACTCGCGTATATTTTAAGTAAGTGTTACACAAACACAACATACGCCTCATTCCAACTCATCAGTCACTAACCGTAAATTAATCAAGAGAATAATTCCCCAAATATTAACCCCGAAGGCCGAAACCAACATCAGATCAATATCCAGAAAACCATTCTGCTTGGCTAACCGACAGTTAGTTTCTAAATTTCACATTCATAGGGAAAGGTTCCCATTAATTTTATCCAAGATAAATTTCTTGAATTTATTCTTTAATCTATTTTTGAATATCAATTCAAACTAGTCGGGATTAGTGAACCTTACCAAATTAATCATTTGTTTTAATTTCTCAATCCCAACCTATTCATCCCATGAAGTAAAACTGGTAATACTTCATATCTAACACCACGGTGTTATCGGTAAATTCAATTACCATCTCACGTTCAAATCTAATTAAAGATTTAACTATCGCCTGGAGCAAAACTGGTGGTACTCCATTTTCGATCTTTTCAATCTAATTAAAGATTCATTAAAACTCCACTTAGTTTTAATCTTCGACTAGGTTAAAGAATCAGTGTCATTTAAAACACGGTTCACGATAAACCCAAAATCACATTCCATTAATTATCGGGTTAAAGAACGAGTGTTATTTAGAACACTGTTCACGATAAACCCAAAAATCAATATCAATTCAATTTCAATTAAATATTATTTAATTGGTACACTTCATTAAATCTAAATAAAAAGATTTAATCTTTTCTCAACTGGGTTCAAGAACAGTGTTAGTGAAGACACCATTCACGACAAACCCAAATCACATTTGATATTCAATACAAGGCTCTGAATAGAAAATATACCGGCTTATATTCAATATCAAATTCTACGATTAACAAATGTCGTATTGGAAATAACGATATAAATATATATCTTTCAAATTTCCATAACAACATCTGTATAATCACGAATTCCAACATCGAAATATTCCGAAGACAATTTCGATTCAAATCCATTCCAATGCAATCATTGGAAATTTTGGTTATTTTTAAAACCCCTTTCAAATTCAATTTATTTATTTAAAAATAAATAGAATTATAATCCTAGTTCAAAACTAGTTCATTTCGATAAAAATCTATTTTTATCCTTTCAAATATGGAGTTTTTCATCCTAATTTTTCCCAAATCATTTCTTATGATTTTACACAAATTATTATTATTTTTAATAATTTTATCAAGGTCTGTACAGTCGATTTCCATCAACGGCCATCGAACTGCACGTATAGCGACCTTTTTCAAATTTGATTTGGACATAATTCCAAATCCAACCGTTATATTTTTAATTTATCACATTCGTTAGAAAGCTCTTTTCGATACGAACCCAACGGTTCCGGTTTTAGGAGAATCCGACGGTCGGATCTCCCGTAATGTCCGTTTGAAATAAATGGTCGAAATTCACGAACTGCCGCGGCGCGGCGCGTTCTATTCAGGCCATTATATTATATATATAATATATATAATATATACTTCTTCGATTTCTATTTAAAACGAATTATATAAATAGTTTTAAATTCGTTTCAAAAGCAATTTCAACTTCCTTTTCAATTCAAATCAAAATTGAATTCTTCTTTATAAATTCGTTTTAAAATTCATTTCTATTCAATTCAAATTTCAATTCAATTTGAATTCATTTCAATTCGCTTTCAATTCAATTTGAATTCGTTTTCAATTCAATTCATTTCGAAATCGTTTTCAATTCAATTCATTTCGAAATCGTTTTCAATTCAATTCATTTCGAAATCGTTTTCAATTCAATTCATTTCGAAATCGTTTTCAATTCAATTCATTTCGAAATCGTTTTCAATTCAATTCATTTCGAAATCATTTTCAATTCAATTCATTTCGAAATCGTTTTCAATTCAATTCATTTCGAAATCGTTTTCAATTCAATTCATTTCGAAATCGTTTTCAATTCAATTCATTTCGAAATCGTTTTCAATTCAATTCATTTCAAAATGAATAAAATCGATATAAATATCGTTCACGTCAAAATGGCGTCAATCTAATCAACACGGCTTCATAAATTTCTATTTTCAAATATTCTATTTCAAATATTTCTTTTTCAAGATAGTTGTTATTATCAAAATATTTCGTTCAACACATGACCAATCTCAATGGATGAGTACTGTCAACACATGAACCTTTATTTTATATTGATAAAGATGTAAATTTTATTACTAAAATATTTCGTTCAACACATGACCAATCTCAATGGATGAGTACTGTCAATACATGAACCTTTATTTTATATTGATAAAGATGTATATTTTATTACTAAAATATTTCGTTCAACACATGACCAATCTCAATGGATGAGTACTGTCAACACATGAACCTTTATTTTATATTGATAAAGATGTAAATTTTATTACTAAAATATTTCGTTCAACACATGACCAATCTCAATGGATGAGTACTGTCAACACATGAACCTTTATTTTATATTATTCTTTATTTTCTAAATTGGAATGAGGCCCAATCAATCACCATATAATGTTAATTATATGGATTTTCATACATTACACACATATAATAGCATTGAAAAATAATCAACCATCAACCAAAGTGCACTACACTGTATAAGCATCAAATATAGATATCTAACGCTTATAACAGCCTGTCAATCAATCGATCGACATATTTAATCAATCAGGATGAGTGAACTTCAAATTTCATCCCAACACCCGTGTGGGGTTTCAAACAATCAAACACAGATTTTAGTTGTGCAGTTGGGCGATGTGTAAAATTTATCGTCCCAATCAATGTCATTCAAATAGGTGTACATAAACAAACCGTCCGGTTTGTAAATGAATATTTATTTATTTACATTCACGTTAAAAATTATATTTTTAACGATAAAATATTTTATTCCAACATATGAATTTCTATTCAGCTCATTCTTTAAATAAAATGATATTTTTATTTTTCTAACATATTTTAGAAAATTTTGGCGGCATAACGGCACGATACTAGAAACGGGACGAGGTCTAGCCTTATCCCCGGTCTAGTGAAGGCCCACGCCATTCACACATCAATCAAATTCACCAAACAACCAAATTCAAATCAAATCATCTAACTAATTTATGCAACCAAACAAACAAGTCCATGGTCTGTGGACGGTTGTGTCGGGTGCTACTAAGCACCGTCTGCATCCTAGTATATATATATAACTAGAAAAGAAATTTAAGAGTGAGAAATTCTCACCAATAGCTAACCAAACACCGCGACTCTTCTTATGTAGAACGTCTTCAAAGTGCTTCTAACGATATCTGTTCAACACCGCATATGTTAAAAATCACATTTTTTTTACACTGCTACTTTTAAAATAAAGATTCTATATTTAAATCGTTAATTTATAAGTAAAGATTATATTTTTATCGCGCTATTTATACATAAAAGATTATATTTTTAACATGCTGTTTAATCAAAAAGGATTATATTTTTATCTCGCTATTTATAAAACAAAGATTATATTTTTATCTCGTTGTTTATGAAACAAAGATTATATTTTTATCTCGACTTTTACACAATACAAATCTCGTCTTTAACTATGTAAAAATCTCGTCTTTTACTAAATAAAAACATCGTCTTTAACTATATAAAAACATCGTCTTTAACTAAATAAAAACATCGTCTTTAACTATATAAAAACATCGCCTTTAACTATATAAAAACATCGCCTTTAACTATATAAAAACATCGCCTTTAACTCTGAAATCAAATAAGATGAAATAGAGAAAGGGGAGAGAACTCACCACGCAAGGGGTAATAAGGGCGTCGGGTACTACTGCGAACGGAGGTGGGGGAGTGGGGTGGCGCTGACGTCATCGCGGCGGAGGTGTGGCTGTGGTGCTCTCAAAGGTGGTGGGCCACATTGGCTGAGGGGTCGCGGGTTGGGGATTTTGGGGCTAGGGGTACGTAGGAAGAGAGGGGAGGAAGGAGGCGGTGGGGTCTGGGGAGTCGACGACGATGTTGAGGAGGCGGCGGCGGGGCTCTGGGCGGAGGCTGGAGGACGGCTGCGAGGTGGCGGCGTCTGGGGCGATTTGGGCGAGTGCGCTTTGGGTTAGAGCAGGTTGGTGGGGAGGACGCGGCAGGGTGGCTCATGCGGTGGGCCTGGGGTAGCGTGGCGGTGGGTAGCGGAGGGCAGGGCGACGGCGATGTCGCCTTCGATTTTGGGGGGGGGGGGGTCGGGATTTTCGAAGAGAGGGGGGGTGATTTCTGAAATAAGAAAGTAACGGGGGGGGGGGGTTTATAAAAGAAAATATATAATTATTTATTTAATTAATTCTCCATAAAGTTGCTTTTTCGTTCGGGCTTTGAATTGGACCCAACGACTGTCGTCCCTAGCGTAATACCCCCATTCCGGATACAATGGGATATGCCACGCAAGCCAATTCAGCCGTTTCGATAGGTTTTTGCTTAAATTAAAATATAAATCTGTATATATTCGATTTAACGAACATTTCAAATTACCGGGGTCACTTACGAGCTCTAAAAATTCCAGAAAAATATTTTCTAGCATCGTGTCGATGATACGGTCCTA
The DNA here is from genome assembly GCA_030737875.1 of Allium sativum. Lineage (NCBI taxonomy): Eukaryota > Viridiplantae > Streptophyta > Magnoliopsida > Asparagales > Amaryllidaceae > Allium > Allium sativum. Next base: position 550,199,046 of record CM060918.1, read on the forward strand.
ACAAAACTAATTTCGTCAAATTCTGAGACCGTTGGAAAAATGGCCATTTTCCAGTCGATTAAAATCAACTGAAACTGGTCAAACGCGTTTTCCTTCGCCACGCTCACATATTGATTCGAAAAATTATGAAATTTAAAACCTAGCAATAATTTTACATCCCGGACCCAACAAAACTGGTTTCGTCGAAATCCGAGGTCGTTTGCAAAATTCCCATATTTAAGGGCCTGAATTCCATAGCGACTATTCAGAATTTTCAACTGGACATATCTTTTGATTCCCGCTATAAAATCTTGATTTTTCGGATTCGATAGAAAGATATTATCAATTAGATCCTATCATTTTTGGTTTCACTAAAATCCGGATTGTTTTGCACCCGGTACATTCAATTGAAGTTTGAAATCGAATTATCGAACTACCGCGCCAATTTCAATTCCTTATATAATTATATATAATTATTTATATTCTAACGACGACGTATATAATATATACGTTCTAATTCTATTCAAAATAAATTTCTCGTCGATATTATTTAAAATAATCTATTTTAAATATTCAAAATTCGCTAAAATTGCCAAAATAAAATTTTTAAACTGGCCCAGATTTTCGGGTTGTTACAAGCAGGGACTTCGGGATATTTCAAATAGCCTCCCATGGCCCTCAACAATCCAAAAAGAAAAAGAAACAGCCAAGCGGCTAGCCAATCGGCTCATAAAATCATCCAAACCCAATAAATTTGTAAACATGTACCTATTTGTCGGGCAAACAATTTTATTCTTCTGCACTAGCCTCCTTGCTATGACCTATTCAATGTAAGTACATGTATATGCATGCAATTTCAAACAATTTTCAGTACAGTTCACTTTTTGGTACAATTTGGCTAAAGGTTCAAATTCTAATTAATCGAACAATAATCAAACAACACAATCAGCAGTCAATTTGTTGATTAGCTTTTCAAATTCATAACTTTGATACATTGTCCAGAAATAAGTTTTTTGATGCCAAATCACAACAATAAGCCCTATCTAATTTTGGTTCTCACACCAGTCAATAGGAAATATATAGAAATCCCACTTTCGAAACTTGAACATGAATACTGATGATGCGATCGCTATAGCGATCATCAGAACCATCTTTGGGCTACTAGAGTGTGATTCTATATCTATCCAGTATATTAAAACTTCAAATACACGTGGATCAGACATATACGCAAAATCCTTATATACTGGACTATCCAAATTCAATATAAAATAAATAATCAAATACGAATAAGTGATTTAAATTTTCAAAACAAAACTTGTTTTCAATTTAAAAAAAATATACTCTTCACACTCGTTATAGGATACTACTGATCCTATCTCTAACGAGTCATTCTCGTTGGATATTACTAATCCAAACTCTGATGATTTCTTTCGTTTGGTTCAAACGTGTCTTGTTCTCCGAGCTCTGTAAACCAAAGCTCTGATACCACTGTGATAATTCGTGCTTTCCTTACCGGGGAAGTTACGGGTTATCACATATAGTTTATGGTATAACTAATCATCGACGGATGACTGGCCCTGCCGATTCCCAAGGGTTCACAGTGGGAATCCTGAGGTATTTGTTATAGTTTCTCGAAATCGGTGAGGATGATCCCTTGCCTCGGTTCATAGATGGAAATACAATTTCCAATATGCGATTTTACGATTTAGTTGTAAACCTATATAGCAACGTAATATAATGTTACCTACACCGCCTATGACACATTTATATTTGAAGTTGATTTCTTCACTTATAATAATAATAAAAGATGAAATTTAGTTTATCAAGCATATTTGGCCATTATAAGGGAAAACTCTATCCTCGACTGCGTTCATTATGTGATGGGACCTGAGTCTTATAATAGCTTCATTTTTCTCTATATCATTGCATTGTTTATTTTTATGCACTTGTATTCATGGAGGATAAACCCATTTCGTGTTATACGGCGTGGTCCCGTGATTTACCTAACTTTAAAAATAAAAAGCTAATAACTGTTTCAGTTCTCACACCAGTCCCATGATCAACTCGGAGTTTATTGTTTTAACCTAAACTCTGAGTGCCCATATTTCCACACGTGCTGCTTGTAGTTTTGGTTTTCGAGGTACTTCTTTTCACAGGATCTCGGATTATAGTTGGAGCTATATTCGGAAAGCTTTGTATCCGTGTATTTCTTTTAGTTGTTATTTTCCTCTACGCATTGTACTATTCTATTATATTTTCTGCTGTTCTGTAATTTAAATCTCTGATATTCTTCTACTGTATATTATTTATTAGAACTCTGATATATTCTTGTACTCTGATTTAAATTGTTGTAATAGCAGTGAAATATTCTGTTGTTTGTGTTCTGATGTGTCATGTTCTCAAAGCAATCCGGGCTTTCCCGTAAGGGTGAGTTTGGGTCGTCTCAATTTGAGTCTAGGAAAAACCTACCAGATAATCTTGCCAATTGTTTGTTCCTTCTTGTACAACCTCTAAAGGAGGAATCAAATTATCTTGAGTGGATGTGTTGTCATGTGGGGTGTATGAGCCTGCACATCTAGGCAACGAGGTGAAGAAAGAAGAGTATTTTGGTTTGGTAGGATTGGTACTGGACTTATTTGGCACTGGACTGGGTTCGACATTAAGGCAAGTAGTTCGTCGGCAAGTGGATTTTGGCTTTGGAACAGGGGAGCCAACACAAACCAATTGCCCAACATTATTTATTACAAATGCACCATTTGTTTTTTCAACTCCGGCCTTTTTCAAAGTGATTCCAGGGTTCACGTTCTCAGACCCACAAAATATTTCACCAACCAGATGAGTTTCAGAGTTCATACAAGGTTAAGGCTGTGCGCAGAACTCGTTTGCACTGGTGTTATCCGTCCATCGCTCATCGTGTTTCAATCCCATCAGTAGAGGAGTCACTGGCAAAGGTATCACAGTATTAACCCTAGATATTGGAGCTAATGAAAATTTTTGGCACCAAGATCTAACATCGAGTTGTTTCAATTTTTCTTCAAATCCAGTATGCTACTACTAGATCTGGACACAATTTTCGTGTATCTAGGTTTCAATTTTTTGTTCTTTAGCATATAGAAGGAGATAGTGGAGCTAGGTTAGAACGCATGAGGAAGGAGGATGGGAGGATGTATGTAATGTAGATGATTAGAGGGCGAGAGAAGCAGGTGGAGATTGGAAATTAATCGCCTTGTGGAGACACCATTTTTGATCAATGAAATTGGCGTTTATAATGATGCCATGACTTTTTGACTACTATTATTATATTATTAATTAAATATTTATAATATTAGTTTATAAATCAATATTACAATTACATTACTATTGTTATTATATTATATATTATTATATCATATCATATTATTATTTATTTATTTTTATATACCTTTAGTTAAATTCAATAAATCTTAATTAACTTAGTTAAATATTTATAAAATTAGTTTATAAATTTATTATTATTATATTACTATTATTATTATATTTTATTATTATAATTTATTAATTTTTATATATCTTTAGTTAAATTTTATAAAACTCAATTAATTTAGGTAAAATTTATATAACTTTAATTAAATTTCACAAAACTCAACTTCATTAAATATTTACAAAATTAGTTTGTAAATTAATTATCTTTGAATAATATGAACATGTTGTAATCAGAATAATAATTATTTTTGGTAAATAAATAAAATAATATAGCTAAGTTTGGATATGATGTCTCTCTCAAACAAAAATCCTTTTTACAGGAAAAATAAAAGCTACATAGAGAAGTGAAACTATTAAAATCAAAAGAAAAGAAATTTTAAAATTGATCTGTCATCCATCAAGCTCCTTAGTTACCTCAATCTTGAATATAGTTTCAAAGAATGAAGTATAATTAGCCTTGATAAATACAAGTTTGTTTGTCACTTTTAAAAGGGTTTTCACCATATGTTACACAATGATAATAAACAGTTTAATTCAATAACAAATTTAATCATTAACTTAGGAATAGCCTGAGAATGGTACAACAATTCTACAGTAAATATGTTAGAAACAATCGTTAGATCCATCGAAGAGAAAAATAGAACATTAAAACAATTAGTTGAAATTTTTGATTTTGTTAAAAATCAAAACAAAAGAGTTTTGCATGGTATAGTTTCTTTAAAAGGTAATCTCCTAGATAAATCAATAATAAATAAACTTAAATTTCTACTAGAAACAAATAAACCTAAGGCCATAGAACTTGAATTTAGACGACTTCTAGAAAATCTCAAAACTAGAACACAAGAATTTGACGATAAAATAAAAAAGATTGAAATAGTTTTAAAATATTGTTAGTAATTAGTTTATGAACAAATTTTTACACAAGGTTGTTGAAGAAGCAAGTATCTTTGCAACCTGATCAGTTCCTTAACAAGGATTCACAACAAATTATGGTAATAGTATTTCAGACAAAGAATATCCAAATTTATCTAATATATTAATCAGTCTAAATCTTCAAAATTTAGAAAAGCTTGAACGATTTTAAAACGAGCAGTCGTTTAATCAAGAATTAGATAGAATTTCTGAACAATTATCTAAACTAATTTTAGGAGAACCAATTATTAAAAGACAAACTAAACTCTACAAATTTTGGATTCCAAAATCATGAGCAGTAGAACATCATTTTCAGGGTCCAACAAGACTTTAATTGAAGCTATTTCAAATAGTAAGCCTAAAGATGAGATATCTAGCTTTCTATCGATTCTTAAGATCTTTGAAGGAAAAAAAGATAGTATAGTTAGACGAAGAAGTGATTTAGATCAAAATATAGATATTTATAATAATAATCGCTTAAATTTATTGAATCCTAGAATTCTTTGTCAAACGGGTATCACCAACATAAATACCACATTAATTAGAAGTGCACGAGAAGAAGAAATACGTGTAATCAATAATAGTGTTACTTTAGATATCATATCTCCTGAAACGATTCAGAAGTTAAAAAATACTAGTAAAAGGTTCTTTCACTTAGACTTAGTGGTAACAGGAGTCAAAACCTTAACTAGAAAGGGATTAGGAACCAAGCTTTTGACACTTGTTCTAGATAAATCTTGGACAACAAATATAGAAAAAGCATTACTTTCAGGCATGGAAATATATTTAAACGATAAATCAGCCCTAGTCTATTGCGTACTGGATATTTTAAAAAGTGTTAAAGATCTAAAACATCTTAAACTCGGATTTAAAGCAAATGATTTTGAAAATTATATCGGCAATAATCTTATTGTTAGCATAGGAATAATAGGGAAAGCTAGTAACAGATCAGGAATGAAGTTTAAAATAAATCTTGATGGAATAGTCCAAAACATTGTTAGCAAGGGTATTAAGATGATAGAACCATAAAGGATAAACCTAGAAGATTTAGCAGGCCTTGAATGGCAACTAAAAGATTGTATAGATAAAGATAAAAGCCCATTAATTCTGAATTCTCATGTCTTATACACAAATCAATTTGGAGAATCAAACTTACGGTTTAATAACTATAAATTTAAACAGAATGAAGAAGAAACCGATACTGAATCAGAAATAAGTGAATAATTTAATTTAAAGGAAATAATTAATGATCAGTTAAACGTTATGAATTGGGACGATGGACCACAATTTGGTCAATATAATTCAGATTTAGAAATAGACGATGAACTAGACATTCTTGGATATCTAGTTGATGAAGAAGAACAGTACAAAGATGATAAAAATGAAAAAATTAACGAAACATTCAAAACAAAAACTAAGAAAACATTACATGAAACTATTAACAGAAAAATAACAGTAGAAAATATAAGATAAGAAACAGATGATATGCTTATAGCTGTATAACAGAACTTGACATGTCTTATGAAGATGCTTATACAACTTTGTCCAAAAAAATTAATATGCCTATAATTGAAGATATTTTAAATAAACAAATTCCATTAAGTGATTTCTTTATTGAGACCAATTTTATGGACCAAGCTATGATACCGCGTAATAAACATAGTAGATTTGACAATGAACCTAGTGAACAGTTTAGAGAAGGACCATTAGAACAAGAACCTTGGGCCAAATCGGAATGGGAATATAAAGAAAGCCCATTTATAGGAAAAGGAATGAGAAAGCCACATGGAAAAGTATATAGTCATAATATGTTACTACTTAAAAAATCTACTCAGCTATGGCCAGAGGAAATTCTTATTTGAGAACAAAATGTAGTAAGATATTGGGAAGTGAATAAAAAACCCAAAACAGACATGTGGGCAGTACTAGAAACAACCTTAGGCCCATTGGCCTAGGAATTTCTCAAAGTAGGAAAACTGATAACCCAGCTATTATTATGGAACAAAAGGCTTTGGGAAATAACCCATACAATTTCACAGGCTTTATCAAACTATTACTCATAGGTAATGTGTAACAACCCGGAAAATCAGAACCAATTTAAAATTTTTGTTTTGGCAATTTTAATGAATTTTGAAGATTTAAAATGATTTATTTTAAATAATAACGGCTAGAAATTTATTTTGAATATAATTAGAACGTACATATTTATTTAAATCGAAGTTAGAATATAAATATTTATTTTAATTATAAAAGGAATTGAAAATAGCGCAATAGTTTGAAAATTCAGTTTCAAATTTTAATTGAATGTACATGATTCAAAATAAAACAGATTTTAGTGAAACCGGAAATATAAGAATCTATACGAAAATATCTTTCTAACGAATCAGAAAATTTGAAATTTCAAAATGAGAATCAAAAGTTATGTCCAGTTGAAAATTATGAAAAGTCACTGTGGAATTTATATATATTTTAATATATACAAAGGCCTTTAAAATAGCCATTTAGCAAACCACCTCCGTTTTCCATGAAACAACTTTTGTTGGATTTGGGATGTCAAATTATTGCTAGATTCCAATTTTCATAATTTTTGAAATCAATATGTGAGCATGGCAAAAGAAAACGTATTTTGATAGTTTTAGTAAATTTGGATCGACCAGAAAATGGCCATTTTTCAAACGGTCTCTAAATTCGACGAAATTAGTTTTGTTAGGATTGTATCGTCAATACGAAGCTAGAAATATATTTTTTGAAATTTTTAGAGTTAGTATGTGGCCGCAGTAAATAGAAATGTACGTTTAAATTAAATATATATTGATTTATATTTTAATTTTGAGAAAAAATAATCGTAGTAGTTGAATTGGCTTACGGGACATATCCCATTTTGTCCGAAATGAGGGTATTTGGCTAGGGGCGACATTCGTTGGGTTTAATTTGGAGTTTAGAAGCGAAAACTTAAAACTAAGAGAAATTTAAAATAGAATATTAATAAATTATTATATAAATACCACCCAGTTTTCTAAAACCCTAATACACCGGTACAAACGATTTCCACGCAGCCACCTTAAGCTTCACTAGCCAGGATCGTTCGTTTTTCCCTGTTTAGTCTTTCCTAAATCATTTCAAATTAGCATCTGATTCATAATCGAATATTATAGAGATTTTAATGGACTTCGATTCTATAAGGGTGTGATTAATTTTCGTATACTATGTTGGAAGAATTCGAAGCTCAAACACGACTACTTTCGAACGGGATTCAGGGAGGGGGACCAACGAGCTCTCCCTAATGTTGGGCGTTGGTGGAGAGTGTGGCGACGCACCTCGAGGTGCTGGTGGATGGACGTCGGAGGCTTCATTGAAGGAGTGGCGGTGGGTGAAACATCCCACCTCCATTAGGGTCACTCTCAAAGGGAATGCCCTAATTTTGGTGGAGGTTTATAAGTATAGGTCACAGATACACAAGACAGATATAAAAACACATATTTTCGAATAGCGGAAAACAATAGCAACTTTTATTTCATTAAAGTACGTGTTACACAAACCATGTCATAATTTGTTTTACAATACTTCCAAAAACATAACATCTTCATAACTATCTTGATTACATTATTTAAAGAAGCATAAAAACATAAGTAAACTGCATAAGTCCCATAATTGCGGTCCAAAGCCATAGTCCAAAACGAAAAAGATCCAAGCAATACATTCTTTCTCTTCAAGCTGGATGTGAAAACTGGTCAAGCTGCGGTATTCCCTCCCTGTGGACCTGGGGGGGAAACGAAAGAAAAGAAGACGAAAGAAAAGTAGAGTCAGACATAAAGCCTGAGACGACCCGATTTCCCGTTCAGACGGAAACAAGGGTTATCTTTGGAATATAACACAGAAACATATAATAGCAGAACAGAATTAAATAAATACACCTGATAATGAACAATAGAATATACTGGATAAAAGTAATCATCAGAGTTACACAGTATACAGGATCTTACTTAGTACAAATACAGTTCAGCTATACATAAATGTCTACAGCGGAAATAAACAAAATATGTACAATCGAAGCTGAACAGCATAAAAAGAAATAAATGATAGAATCCATCTTCAGCTCCAGCTATCCAGAAAGAACCAGCTAAACCTGAATACAAGGCTGCCCGTGTGGAAAAAGGGGCACCCGAGTTTGAAAGTGAAACAAACTACGAGTCAGTCATGGGACTGGTATGAGAAATCCACTCAACACATATATAATTGGCTAATCACAGGACCACGCCACTTTCGTGGAACGGGTTTACTCCATTGGATTGCCAGTGCTTTAAAACAAATCTTTCTTTTACACATCGCTATGCTTTTTATAAAAATGAAGCCGTTATAAGACTCAGTTCCCATCACACAATGCAACGCAAACCGGAGGATAGAGTTTTACCTTATAACGGCCAAAATATGCTTGATACGAATAAAACAAAGGCATTTGATATTATTGTTAGTGTCTATATGTTTTGAAAACAATTTCAAATCATAACTATCAATCACAGACGGCATGGGTACCATATATCATGTCGCCATATATATATATATATACAATCAAAACCGCACGATGTCGTATTTGGAAATTGGATTTCCGTCATGAACCAAGGCAAAAGATAGTCCTTACCGAATTCGAGACTGCCTAGCCCGAGCCTCAGGCAAGTACTCTGTCAAGCCTTAGGATCGTCAGGGCCGGTCCACCGATGTGGATTAAAATGCATGAACACTGCGTTTCCCTGCCCTTTGGGGCGTAAATGAGCCAACGAATGACTCCATCGGACCCGGATCGTCCGATCAAACCGAGGCGCCTCGCAACAGCAACAACCACATAGGTGAAAAGTATATAAATGTCAGGGCTGGTAGGTCACTGACACCACCCTAGCTAGGAAGAAACGCAGGCCCTCCCTGATGTCCTCTCCCGTTTTAGGTTCATACCGGGGTGTAAGGCTCGCGAATTCACGTTATACACAAAGCTACGCCACACAGGCGGTGCTTTGATCATCACCACAAGACTTTGCTTTTCAACAGAAGCCCTGATCACTGCATCTTAGCATGCCACACAGGCAATTCATGCCATGCGACTGATGTCCATCGATATACAACCTCTGAGCTCGTGCGTCTCAGAGAAGGGCGTTAAGCAAAAGAATAAATTCTCCGCCGCCAAACAGATGTATAATTAACAGAAATCAATCAACACAGAATAAACTCCAATGTCAGACACACAGTCCATTTACAAGTCCGTTCTGGGTCTGAACGAAACCGGAGGCACTAAATACCTCGCAAACCCATCGATCACCACGTACGTCTGGACGATCACCACTCATTATCCATATTTCGGGATGCCTCCCAATCAGGACCTCGGTTACCATCCAAACGAGGTGAAGATCTCCGTTCTTCGACCACCGTCTTCACCTTCGACTTTAAATCGTCGGTCGATTATTTGAAATTAGAATTAACTCGGCCTTTTGAAATAATTCACGTATATTTAGAATTTCAAATCAATTTATCTCAATGGTTAAATTATTCGACAACATCAATTTTGTTCTTTAATGTAATTTTCACACCAAACACATTCAACCATCAAAAGCCACACAAATCAAGCAAATTTCAGTTTATTTCCATTCCATATCGCCTATGATATTTTATAACTATTTATCGCTATTTTTATTTATTTTAAAATAGCTAATATATTCAAAACGACGTTTCGGGCCATAAAGTGGCCGTGGCGCTGTTTTTCTTCAGATTTGATTTACACATATCTGAAAATCTAACCGTTGGATCTTCACAAAATTTACATTATTAGAAAGGTCTTTTCAAAACGAATCCAACGGTTCCAGTTTCGGGAAAATCCGATGGTCGGATCTCCCGGTACAATCGTTTGAAGTTTCGATTTCAAAATACGAACTGCAGCGTCGTTATTCGATTAAATATATAATTATATTTATATATATATAAATATAATCGCTTCTGGCGCTGTTTTTCTTCAGATTTGAATTAAACATTCCGGACAATCCAACCGTTGGATTTTTACAAGGTTGGTGCCGTTGGGAAGATATTTCCAAGGCGTACCCGACGGTTGAGGTTTCGGGAAAATCCAATGGTCGGATTTCCCGTACTAGTTGTTTGAAATCATGGTTTCAAAATACGAACTGCACGGCTTCGTTTCATTTTAATTTTATTTATATTTATATATTTATATAAATATAGTTCATTCAATGATTTCCATATCGTTTTCACTTCAAATATTTTTCTAACACCTTAAAATTTTGGAAAATTTCGCCATAACCTCCCCTGCACCGGGAGCATCGGGAAATCGCAAATAGCTTTCCCGGTCCTTCTAATCTCAAAAAGAAAAAGCCAAGCGGCTAGCAAACAGGCTCATAAAATCATCACCCAAACAAAGCAGTAAATGTGTACCTATTTGTCGGGCACAAAATTTTATTCCTCTTCTCTAGCCCCTTTGCTATAACCTGTTCAGTGAATATGTATGTACATATATACACAGTTCTTATCATTTATCATTTTCTATTCGACTTCATATTTGATTTCTATTTGGTTTAAAAACACCATTCATTCTAATGTTACATAAATAGGTGCAAATCATTTCATTAGCTAATTAATGAATATTTCAACTCATATATGTTTATTTTGAACAAGTGGCTATTTTTAACACTTCACATTTCAACGATTTATGCATACAATAAAAATGTGATTTTTATTGTAAAACAATTCATTTCAAACACTATCTTTCTATATAGTTCATGTTGGTGATAAAAATGGGATTTTTATCATAAAACAATTTCTTTTAAAACGAGATTATTTTACACAGTTCATATAGTCGATAAAAGGTGATTTTTATTATCAAACAATTTATTTCAAAATATGAATACCATTCAACACATGAATTTCTAATCAACGAATGAATATCAATTCAACACATGAAGGTTTTCTATAGTTTCTATATATAGATAAAAATGTGATTTTTATTATCAAACAATTTATTTCAAAATATGAATACCATTCAACACATGAATTTCTAATCAATGAATGAATATCAATTCAACACATGAAGGTTTTCTATTCAATGAATAAATATAGTTTAAGCATATGAAAATAATTCAAACACACGAATATTATTCAAAATTTCGGCAGCATAACGGCAGGGTAGTTAAAACCGGGACCGTCCCTAGTACGGCTCCTCGCTCTACCTTAAAACCTCGCGGTTTTTGACAATGGGGATCATGAATCTAGTTCGCACGCAGGCGGCATGTATATATTTATTTCATTTCCACAAACTAATCCTATGTGGTTTCAACCAAATATTTCTCAACCAAAAAAGGGGTATTTTCCAACCACAATCAACCAATATCAATCACAAACAATCCCAAACAATCATTCACTATCAACCAATTTTCACAACAATTTCAATCAATAAATATCGTCCATGGTTTGTGGACGAGGGGCGTGTGTGTGTGTATATATATATATATATATATATATAGCAATTCACTTTCATTTCACACATATATATATTTTTAAATCAGAAATCTCACCGAATAGCTAATTCTATCCCACGACTCTTCTTTGCATAAAATCTTCGCCAATCTCTCTTTTTGTCGCTTTGTTGCCCGTATTCTCTACATATGTAAAAATCGAATTTTTTTACTATGTTATTCAATATATAAAAACTGCATTTCAAAAATATACATTCCGCCTTTTCAAAAATAAAGATTATATTTTTAATATTCCTATGATGTAAAAATTATATTTTTATTGCTTTAAAAATATAAATTTTCATATCTTACTTTTTTTTTTACTTAATAAAAATTCCGTCTTTTCTATTTTAAAAATATGATATTTTCCATTCTAAAAATCTGATCTTTCCTATTTTAAAGTTCAAACCTTTTCTATTTTAAAGCTCAAACCTTTTCTATTCTAAAGCTCAAACCTTTTCTATTTTAAAGTTCAAACCTTTTCTAAATCAGTTTTTAAATGCTTTTAAAAAATCAGTTTTAAATGTTTTTAAAAACCAGTTTTTAAATGCTTTTGAAAATCAGTTTTTATAACCCTTTAAAATCAGTTTTTATAACCCTTTAAAATCAGTTTTTATAACCCTTTAAAATCAGTTTTTATACCCTAAAATCGAAATTAGTTTTAAAGAATTAAAATAAAAATAAAAATACAATAAAATACTTACTATCTCGAAGAAGGGGGGGTGACAGCTAAGCTCGGAGCTGGCTTCGAGGGGGGCGGCGCTAGGGTTTCGAACGGGGGAGGCGGCTTCGAGGTCTCGAACGGGGAAGGCGGCTCTAGGGTTTCGAACGGGGGAGTGGATGCGTCGCGAGGGGGAGGAGCGGGATCGGCGCGTGGTGGGGGGTTCGGCGGTCGTCAGGGCGGTGGCGTCGATGCTTCAGGGGGGCGTCGATCGATAGTTTTAGGGTTTTCCTTTTTTTTTCTGTTTAATGAATCGGGGGGGGGGGGCCAGAAAGGGAGATAAAGGGGGGGAAATTAAAATTATTTTTATTATTTAATTATTTAATTTTGCAAAAAGGTTGACTTTTATATACGACCTCGAAACGAGGCCTACCGCCTGTCGTCCATAGCGTTTTACCCCCATCCCGAACACAATGGGATATGTATCGCAAGTTGATTTGATCGTTACAATCAGTTTCCTTTGAATTTACATTTTAAATCACTATATTGAATTCTAAACGCACATTTCAAATTACCGGGGTCACATACTAACTAAAAAAATCCCCGAAAAATATTTTCTAGCTTCGTATTGACGATACGGTCCTAACAAAACTAGTTTCGTCGAATTCTGAGACCGTTTGAAAAATGGCCAATTCCCAGTCGATTAAAATCAACTGAAACTGGTCAAACACGTTTTCCTTTGCCACGCTCACATATTGATTCGAAAAATTATGAAATTTGAAACCTAGCAATAACTTGACATCACGGATCCAACAAAAGTGGTTTCGTCAAAATCCGAGGTCATTTGCAAAATGTCCATTTTTAAGGGCCTGAATTCCATAGCGACTATTCAGAATTTTCAACTGGACATATCTTTTGATTCCCGCTATCAAATTTCGATTGGTCAGATTCGTTGTAAAGATATCATCAATTAGATTCCATTATTTTTGGTTTCACTAAAATCCGGATTGTTTTGCACCCGTTATATTCAATTGAAGTTTGAAATCGAATTATCGAACTACCGCGCCATTTTCAATTCTATATATAATTATAATTAATTATATTCGTTTTCAAATGTCGATTCAAACTCAGTTTTCATTGCCATTATTTAAAATATTTATTTTAAATAGCTAAAATCCATTATTTTAGCCAATTTAAAAATTTTAAATTGGTTCAGATTTTCTGGGTCGTTACAATCTCCCCCACTTAAAACTTTTCGTCCCCGAAAAGGAACAAAGTCGAAAGTGGTTTGATAAATCTACAATCACACAACACAACAACCAATCCACTTGTTTTTAACCTTCAAAAATATACTAATCAAATCCTATACTCTTTAAAATCATTCAAACTATATACTTAAAAGTGTATATCTATGAAAAGAAAATAACAATAGAGTAGAGAATTGAATGGTAATGCAAAGTAGGTTAAATGTACCTTGCACCGGAGTCAATCAGAGATATCTACTCGGCATCTGGGGTAAGCTTTCTGAATGCTCTCCTCAGTTTCCCAAGTACAATCTCGCGGATCTCCACTCCATTGCACTTTGACTAAGTGAACCTTCTTGTTTCTCAGCTCTTTGGTTTCTTTGCCGATGATCTTCAGCGGCTCTCGCCTCACGGCTAATTCTGGAGTAATTTCAATGTCCTGTTGAGCTGCTTCTTCCACGATCAAGTCTGGATCATGAACGTGCTTTCGAAGTTGAGATATATGAAATACATCATGCACTCCAGGCAACCAGTCAGGCAGTTTGACCCTATAAGCGAGAGTTCCAATCCGTTCCAGAATAGGAAAAAAAACCAATAAATTTGGGTGCCAACTTACCAGTTTTACCGAACCGGATTACTCCTCTCATCGGCGATACTTTCAAATATACATAGTCGCCAACTTCAAAGGATATATCTCTTCTTCTTCTATCGGCATAACTCTTTTGTCGGCTTTGAGCGGCGAGTAATCGCTTCTTAATAAAATCGACTTTGTCGGCAGCTTCTCGAATCATATCGGGACCCAACACCAGTCTATTTCCAGGCTCGACCCAACAAGCAGGAGATCGGCACGGTCTACCATACAATGCTTCGAATGGCGACATTGTCAGACTCGCCTGGTAGCTGTTGTTATAAGAGAATTCAGCCAAATGCAGATGGTCTTCCCATGATCCACCGAAATCTAGAACACAAGCCCGCAATAAATCTTCTAAAATGCGATTCACCCTCTCAGTCTGACCGTCTGTCTGAGGATGATAAGCGGTGCTTAAGTTCAACTTCGTTCCCAGCTCGACTTGAAATGCTTCCCAGAATTTGCTAGTGAATATTGTATCTCTATCACTTACTATACTGAGCGGCACTCCATGCAGTCTAACTATTTCCCTGAAGTAAATCTGCGCCAGACTCTGAGCAGTTCTATTTGATCTGACAGGTATGAAATGGGCGGTCTTCGTGAAGCGATCTACGATCACCCAAATACTGTCATTTCCCTTTCTGGTTCTGGGCAAACCATCAATGAAATCCATAGAAATATGTTCCCACTTCCAGCCAGGAACTTCTAGCGGTTGTAAAAATCCAGCCAATTTCTGCTGGTCGCTTATGACTAGCTGGCAAGTAGGGCATCGGCTAACGTATATTGAAACGTCTCTTTTCATAGCCTTCCACCAGAATGTTCTTTTAAGATCGTTATACATTTTGGCCACGCCAGGATGGATAATTAGCTTGGACTTGTGACACTCGTCTAACACTTCCCTTTTGAGCTCGGGGATGTCAGGAACACAAATCCTTCCTTTCAATCTCAGGGTCTCGTCGTTATCTATTTGAAAACACGAGGGTTCGCCTTTCTGAATCCTTTTGATCATTTCCTTAATAAAGTTATCCTCCTTCTGAAGAATAGATATTTTATCAATCAAGGAAGTCGTGATAATAAAGCTGGCGATCATTACATTCTTTCTGCTCAGCGCATCGGCCACGACATTGGCTTTTCCTGGAGTATATATAATTTCAAAGTCATATGCTGCAAGAAACTCCAGCCAACGTTGCTGCCTCAAGTTCAGGTCTTTCTGAGTGAACAGATACTTTAACGACTGGTGATCTGTAAACAGTTCAAACCTCTCACCCAGAAGATAATGTCTCCAGATTTTCAAAGCGAACACAATAGCCAATAACTCAAGATCATGAGTTACGTAGTTTTTCTCGTGCAGCTTCAGTTGACGGCTAGCATAAGCTATCACTTGGCCTCTTTGCATTAACACTGCGCCAAGGCCTTCTCTAGAAGCATCAGTCCAGACTTTTAAATCCTGGTTGCCATCGATGATGGTTAACACTGGAGTAGTTGTTAATCTCAACTTTAGCTCTTCGAAAGCTTCCTCACTTTCTGGAGTCCATTTGAACTTAGAATGCTTCTTTGTAAGCTTCGTTAAGTGACCAGATATCTTCGAAAAGTCTTGAATGAACTTTCGGTAATAGCTAGCCAATCCGAGAAAACTGCGGACTTCAGTGGGAGTACTAGGCTGTTTCCAGTTCTGAATAGCTGTGATTTTACTTGGATCCACAGCAATTCCTTCTTTCGATACAACATGGCCTAGAAATTTCACTTCATCTTGCCAGAATATACATTTGGAAAACTTGGCTTTCAATACATTCCTTCTGAGGATTTCTAGAACCTGTTCCAGATGCTTTTCATGTTCGGCCTTTGATTTAGAGAAGATTAGAATATCATCAATAAAAACCAGAACAAATTTATTCAAAACCCCTCTGAACACTCTGTTCATTAGATCGACGAAATAAGCTGGAGCGTTACATAAGCCGAACGGCATTACTAACCACTCGTAGAATAAGTCGGGGCCTCTGAACGCTGTCATTGGAACACACTCTTCGGCAATTCGAAGTTGATGGAAACCCGTGGCTAGGTCCATTCGTGAAAATACTTGTGCGCCATTTAATCGATCCAACAAATCATCTATTCGCGACAATGGATATTTGTTCTTTATTGTCTGTTTGTTCAGATCACGATAATCCACGCATAGCCGTAGAGTACCGTCAGATTTTGGGACAAATACCACTGCTGCACCCCAATCAGAGAAACTAGGCCTGATCAGACCCTTCCATACTAGCTGTCGTGTTTGATTGTCTAATTCCTCCTTCTCTTTCAAGGACATTCTTCGAATAGCGTGAACTACCGGCCTTGTATTTGGAATTAAAGCAATTTTGAAATCTATTTCTCTCTGCGGAGGTAAGCGAACAACTTCCTCGAACACATCCGCATAGTTTTTGACGACAGGAATGTCTTTGATGAGGTCGGGAATATTCTCTGCGACTTCAGGAACATTTTCAATTTGGGCTGGAGAAACATTCAAAGCTGCCCAGAAGTCTTTTCTATTAGCATTCTGACCTTCACAGGGAATGGTTATATAATCGCCTGATTTAATCCTTGCCTTTACGACTCTGTCGGCGCATTTAACTTCAGCTTCATATTTGGTCAACCAGTCTAACCCCAAGATAAGATCAAACTCTTTAAAATTCATGACGACGGCGATGGTAGGAAACCGATAACGGGAGAAAGAAACCGGCACTCCACAAACCCAACTGAGATCAATGGAACCCCCAACCGGATTCTGGACAGTCATTGGTTCCTTGAGCTTTTTCAAATTCAAATCCAGTTTCTTGACTGCACTCTTTGCAATAAAGCTTCGTGACGCGCCTGTGTCAAACAGTACTTTAACTGGAATGTTTTTGACATTGAGCGTGCCTTCTAAAACATCAGACCTTTCCTGAGCAGATGGAGAGGCAGGTACTTCTACCACCTCATTTACATGTACTGCTTTAGGTTCCTTTGAGAGTTGACACTCCCGTGAAATATGACCTACTTGATGACACTCATGGCATGTCCTTTCACCATGTGGGTTCCCTTCCTTAGTGGATTTAGATTCATTCTTCTTCTGCTTCTTTAAAGATTTACATTTTCTGGACAAATGCCCCCTCTGGTTGTAGTTCTTGCATATGGCAGTCGTGCCAGGTTCTTTTTCAGATCTAGCCCTTTTTCTCTTGGCACTGGGCTTCTTACTGGCTTCAGGAATATCAGTTTCTGACTTTTCTTTATCACTAGAACAGACTTCTTCTTCGTCGCGTAACATTCCTTTCTTATGGAGATCTTCATACTGATAAGCCATATAAATCATTTCTGAAAAAGGAAGCTTCACATGCCCCAATACTTTATTCTGGTATTTCCTTTGAAGCCCGTGAATAAATCTCATATTTTTCCTTTTCGGATTTTGAATTAGATGGGGAGCAAAGTGAGCAAGTTCATTGAATTTCTTGTGATATTCTGGGATGGTCATATCGCCTTGAATTAGATAGGAAAATTCATCACATAATCTCTCGGTTGCTTCGGGAGGAGTAAATCTTTCCAAGAAAATCACTTTGAATCCGTCCCAGGTGATATCACCTTCTGGATTATTTTTAATAATTGAATCCCACCAAAACAAAGCTTCTTCTTTGAGTGCCCAAGACGCTAGTAATCTTTTCTGATCGTCTCTCAGCTTTAAACCCTCAAATATTTTCTCTGCAGAACGAATCCAAGCTTGTGTTTCCATAATGGGCTCCTTGCCTAAGAATGGCGATCCACCAAGATTTCGAAATCTCTTGTATAGAACTTCTATATCGGATTCTGGCTGCGGGAGCACAACTGGCTCATTAGCTGGTCGAGCCATACGATTATTTCTTCTGTTCCTGGCACTCATTTTCTAGTTCTTCTGCAAATGGCAGATCAAGTGTCAGGTCACAAAAAAGGTATTTTAAAATATAGAAACACATACTTTAATGTAAATGTGTCTACGGGGGTGTAATTTCATTCTGCTTTACTCATACTAGGATATTACTGTTCCTATTTGTATAGAGTTACCCGTCCTAGAACACTACTGGTTCTATTTCTGACGAGTTTGTCCAAATGTTATATTCCAGAACTAAGCTTAACCAAAGCTCTGATACCACGATGAGACGACCCGATTTCCCGTTCAGACGGAAACAAGGGTTATCTTTGGAATATAACACAGAAACATATAATAGCAGAACAGAATTAAATAAATACACCTGATAATGAACAATAGAATATACTGGATAAAAGTAATCATCAGAGTTACACAGTATACAGGATCTTACTTAGTACAAATACAGTTCAGCTATACATAAATATCTATAGCGGAAATAAACAAAATATGTACAATCGAAGCTGAACAGCATAAAAATAAATAAATGATAGAATCCATCTTCAGCTCCAGCTATCCAGAAAGAACCAGCTAAACCTGAATACAAGGCTGCCCGTGTGGAAAAAGGGGCACCCGAGTTTGAAAGTGAAACAAACTACGAGTCAGTCATGGGACTGGTATGAGAAATCCACTCAACACATATATAATTGGCTAATCACAGGACCACGCCACTTTCGTGGAACGGGTTTACTCCATTGGATTGCCAGTGCTTTAAAACAAATCTTTCTTTTAAACATCGCTATTCTTTTTATAAAAATGAAGCCGTTATAAGACTCAGTTCCCATCACACAATGCAACGCAAACCGGAGGATAGAGTTTTACCTTATAACGGCCAAAATATGCTTGATACGAATAAAACAAAGGCATTTGATATTATTGTTAGTGTCTATATGTTTTGAAAACAATTTCAAATCATAACTATCAATCATAGACGGCATGGGTACCATATATCATGTCGCCATATATATATATATACAATCAAAACCGCACGATGTCGTATTTGGAAATTGGATTTCCGTCATGAACCAAGGCAAAAGATAGTCCTTACCGAATTCAAGACTGCCTAGTCCGAGCCTCAGGCAAGTACTCTGTCAAGCCTTAGGATCGTCAGGGCCGGTCCACCGATGTGGATTAAAATGCATGAACACTGCGTTTCCCTGCCCTTTGGGGCATAAATGAGCCAACGAATGACTCCATCGGACCCGGATCGTCCGATCAAACCGAGGCGCCTCGCAACAGCAACAACCACATAGGTGAAAAGTATATAAATGTCAGGGCTGGTAGGTCACTGGCACCACCCTAGCTAGGAAGAAACGCAGGCCCTCCCTGATGTCCTCTCCCGTTTTAGGTTCATACCGGGGTGTGAGGCTCGCGAATTCACGTTATACACAAAGCTACGCCACACAGGCGGTGCTTTGATCATCACCACAAGACTTTGCTTTTCAACAGAAGCCCTGATCACTGCATCTTAGCATGCCACACAGGCAATTCATGCCATGCGACTGATGTCCATCGATATACAACCTCTGAGCTCGTGCGTCTCAAAGAAGGGCGTTAAGCAAAAGAATAAATTCTCCGCCGCCAAATAGATGTATAATTAACAGAAATAAATCAACACAGAATAAACTCCAATGTCAGACACACAGTCCATTTACAAGTCCGTTCTGGGTCTGAACGAAACCGGAGGCACTAAATACCTCGCAAACCCATTGATCACCACGTACGTCTGGACGATCACCACTCATTATCCATATTTCGGGATGCCTCCCAATCAGGACCTCGGTTACCATCCAAACGAGGTGAAGATCTCCGTTCTTCGACCACCGTCTTCACCTTCGACTTTAAATCGTCGGTCGATTATTTGAAATGAGAATTAACTCGGCCTTTTCAAATAATTCACGTATATTTAGAATTTCAAATCAATTAATCTCAATGGTTAAATTATTCGACAACATCAATTTTGTTCTTTAATGTAATTTTCACACCAAACACATTCAACCATCAAAAGCCACACAAATCAAGCAAATTTCAGTTTATTTCCATTCCATATCGCCTATGATATTTTATAACTATTTATCGCTATTTTTATTTATTTTAAAATAGCTAATATATTCAAAACGACGTTTCGGGCCATAAAGTGGTCGTGGCGCTGTTTTTCTTCAGATTTGATTTACACATATCTGAAAATCTAACCGTTGGATCTTCACAAAATTTACATTATTAGAAAGGTCTTTTCAAAACGAATCCAACGGTTCCAGTTTCGGGAAAATCCGACGGTCGGATCTCCCGGTACAATCGTTTGAAGTTTCGATTTCAAAATACGAACTGCAGCGTCGTTATTCGATTAAATATATAATTATATTTATATATATATAAATATAATCGCTTCTGGCGCTGTTTTTCTTCAGATTTGAATTAAACATTCCGGACAATCCAACCGTTGGATTTTTACAAGGTTGGTGCCGTTGGGAAGATATTTCCAAGGCGTACCCGACGGTTGAGGTTTCGGGAAAATCCAATGGTCGGATTTCCCGTACTAGTTGTTTGAAATCATGGTTTCAAAATACGAACTGCACGGCTTCGTTTCGTTTTAATTTTATTTATATTTATATATTTATATAAATATAGTTCATTCAATGATTTCCATATCGTTTTCACTTCAAATATTTTTCTAACACCTTAAAATTTTGGAAAATTTCGCCATAACCTCCCCTGCACCGGGAACATCGGGAAATCGCAAATAGCCTTCCCGGTCCTTCTAATCTCAAAAAGAAAAAGAAAAAGCCAAGCGGCTAGCAAACAGGCTCATAAAATCATCACCCAAACAAAGCAGTAAATGTGTACCTATTTGTCGGGCACAAAATTTTATTCCTCTTCTCTAGCCCCTTTGCTATAACCTGTTCAATGAATATGTATGTACATATATAAACAGTTCTTATCATTTATCATTTTCTATTCGACTTCATATTTGATTTCTATTTGGTTTAAAAACACCATTCATTCTAATGTTACATAAATAGGTGCAAATCATTTCATTAGCTAATTAATGAATATTTCAACTCATATATGTTTATTTTGAACAAGTGGCTATTTTTAACACTTCACATTTCAATGATTTATGCATACAATAAAAATGTGATTTTTATTGTAAAACAATTCATTTCAAACACTATTTTTCTATATAGTTCATGTTGGTGATAAAAATGGGATTTTTATCATAAAACAATTTCTTTTAAAACGAGATTATTTTACACAGTTCATATAGTCGATAAAAGGTGATTTTTATTATCAAACAATTTATTTCAAAATATGAATACCATTCAACACATGAATTTCTAATCAACGAATGAATATCAATTCAACACATGAAGGTTTTCTATAGTTTCTATATATAGATAAAAATGTGATTTTTATCAAACAATTTATTTCAAAATATGAATACCATTCAACACATGAATTTCTAATCAACGAATGAATATCAATTCAACACATGAAGGTTTTCTATTCAATGAATAAATATAGTTTAAGCATATGAAAATAATTCAAACACACGAATATTATTCAAAATTTCGGCAGCATAACAGCAGGGTAGTTAAAACCGGGACCGTCCCTAGTACGGCTCCTCGCTCTACCTTAAAACCTCATGGTTTTTGACAATGGGGATCATGCATCTAGTTCGCACGCAGGCGGCATGTATATATTTATTTCATTTCCACAAACTAATCCTATATGGTTTCAACCAAATATTTCTCAACCACAAAAGGGGTATTTTTCAACCACAATCAACCAATATCAATCACAAACAATCCCAAACAATCATTCGCTATCAACCAATTTTCACAACAATTTCAATCAATAAATATCGTCCATGGTTTGTGGACGAGGGGCGTATATATATATATATATATATATATATATTTATATATAGCAATTCACTTTCATTTCACACATATATATATATATATATATTTTTAAATCATAAATCTCACCGAATAGCTAATTCTATCCCACGACTCTTCTTTGCATAAAATCTTCGCCAATCTCTCTTTTTGTCGCTTTGTTGCCCGTATTCTCTAAATATGTAAAAATCGAATTTTTTTACTATGTTATTCAATATATAAAAACTGCATTTCAAAAATATACATTCCGCCTTTTCAAAAATAAAGATTATATTTTTAATATTCCTATGATGTAAAAATTATATTTTTATTGCTTTAAAAATATAAATTTTCATATCTTACTTTTTTTTTTACTTAATAAAAATTCCGTCTTTTCTATTTTAAAAATATGATCTTTTCCATTCTAAAAATCTGATCTTTCCTATTTTAAAGTTCAAACCTTTTCTATTTTAAAGCTCAAACCTTTTCTATTCTAAAGCTCAAACCTTTTCTATTTTAAAGTTCAAACCTTTTCTAAATCAGTTTTTAAACGCTTTTAAAAAATCAGTTTTAAATGTTTTTAAAAACCAGTTTTTAAATGCTTTTGAAAATAAGTTTTTATAACCCTTTAAAATCAGTTTTTATAACCCTTTAAAATCAGTTTTTATAACCCTTTAAAATCAGTTTTTATACCCTAAAATCGAAATTAGTTTTAAAGAATTAAAATAAAAATACAATAAAATACTTACTGTATCTCGAAGAAAGGGGGGGTGACAGCTAAGCTCGGAGCTGGCTTCGAGGGGGGCGGCGCTAGGGTTTCGAACGGGGGAGGCGGCTTCGAGGTCTCGAACGGGGAAAGCGGCTCTAGGGTTTCGAACGGGGGAGCAGATGCGTCGCGAGGGGGAGGAGCGGGATCGGCGCGTGGTGGGGGGTTCGGCGGTCGTCAGGGCGGTGGCGTCGATGCTTCAGGGGGGCGTCGATCGATAGTTTTAGGGTTTTCCTTTTTTTTTATTTCTGCTTAATGAATCGGGGGGGGGGGGGGGGGGCAGAAAGGGAGATAAAGGGGTGGGGGGGGAATTAAATTTATTTTTATTATTTTATTATTTAATTATTTAATTTTGCAAAAAGGTTGACTTTTACATACGACCTCGAAACGAGGCCTACCGCCTGTCGTCCATAGCGTTTTACCCCCATCCCGAACACAATGGGATATGTATCGCAAGCTGATTTGATCGTTACAATCAGTTTCCTTTGAATTTACATTTTAAATCACTATATTGAATTCTAAACGCACATTTCAAATTACCGGGGTCACAAACTAACTAGAAAAATTCCCGAAAAATATTTTCTAGCTTCGTATTGACGATACGGTCCTAACAAAACTAGTTTCGTCGAATTCTGAGACCGTTTGAAAAATGGCCAATTCCCAGTCGATTAAAATCAACTGAAACTGGTCAAATGCGTTTTCCTTTGCCACGCTCACATATTGATTCGAAAAATTATGAAATTTGAAACCTAGCAATAACTTGACATCACGGATCCAACAAAAGTGGTTTCGTCGAAATCCGAGGTCATTTGCAAAATGTCCATTTTTAAGGGCCTGAATTCCATAGCGACTATTCAGAATTTTCAACTGGACATATCTTTTGATTCCCGCTATCAAATTTCGATTGGTCAGATTCGTTGTAAAGATATCATCAATTAGATTCCATTATTTTTGGTTTCACTAAAATCCGGATTGTTTTGCACCCGGTATATTCAATTGAAGTTTGAAATCGAATTATCGAACTACCGCGCCATTTTCAATTCTATATATAATTATAATTAATTATATTCGTTTTCAAATGTCGATTCAAACTCAGTTTTCATTGCCATTATTTAAAATATTTATTTTAAATAGCTAAAATCCATTATTTTAGCCAATTTAAAAATTTTAAATTGGTTCAGATTTTCTGGGTCGTTACAAAGCCTGAGTAAGTCTAGGACTATTCAGTCTATGAATAAAGAATTGGGCATGATAAGTATAAACTGGATATGGGAAAGCACTATAAACTAGGTTAAGTTGTCTAAAGTCGAATATACTTATCGTACCCCATATTAATCTCTGTACCCATATAAACTAGTTCCCAACAGGCACCCCAAAATCAGGGAGAAGTGATCCGTTTCTAATGATCGGCTCCTACTCGCATAGTTACATGTGTCTTACGGCCCCCGATGTTGTAGTTACCTATGCTGGACCCACCATGGGGTGTATCAAGTCCCATGGTGGCGGCCCGACACAATTCTAGAATGCACAGGTATACTACTGGTGCCAAGTGCCTTATTTTTCTGTGCCGGAGTGTGTGCACGCCCGCACCCCATTAGAACCTACACTGCGGCACCACCGCCGTCGATTTGACCTCTTACAGTTAGCCAAGTAATCGTGCCCCACCCTGCCTAGTTCAAGGTATCCTGATACACCTTGTAGGGTTACTGCTGAAAAGGGTCCCCCGCTACTAGGTTTTCTATTTCTAGCCAACATGCTAAGTTGGTTAAGTGTTTTGTAAACCTAACCCCCAATCATTCTGTATAGTTTAGCATGTTCCATTTTTGATTAAGTAATAATTCAATTTACTTAATCCTACCAATCCTGACTCAGCCTTAATTGTCTTATTAAAGCCTCGACCTCTCACATTAGACAGATATTGTTGTGGCTGCCTGTTGACGGTTGGGTCCGGGGAGTCTTACGCCACAACTCAGTCTAACCTCGGGTCCTTATTGGGCTCCGTGTTTAACCACCCACATTGGATAGGTATTGTTGTGACTACTGGACAGCCGGGCGGTTCCGGGCAGGTTTACATCACAACTCAATCCAAACTCGGGTTAAACACATCGTATTTTCTAAATTTACATATTTTGTCTCTTTTCTTTTTATATGTAAATATTTGCGGCCCATTATTCAAATTCATCTTTATTGGGTAAAATTAGTTAACACCACTTAATTGTTTTTCAAGGTCGTTGGCATGTGTCAAACATGCCAACACATATGTTCTATATTTTAACCCAAACGTCATTACCCCCGTTTTATACGTTCGCTACAATATAACATATGTTGGGTTTAACTTTTAAACCCAACTTAGCCTTATGAAAAAGGGGAGGCTTAGAATATGGTGTTTATATATTTTAAGTAACATAAAAAGGGGAGTGTGAACGCATGAACTTGCAACATGGCGTACTAATTAACATAAATTTGGCACTTGTGAACTTGCATTGTAATAGCATATAATCATGGCATAAACATACCTAAACATGAAATCATGGTTTTTGATCTATTCATATAATCATGGCATAAACATACCTAAACATGAAATCATGGTTTTTAATCTATTCATACAAACTTGCCATTGGAATGTAAATCTAACTTAGCTATGTGTCACATATATTATCATATGATTTTGATAACAATATAGGCCTAAAACATGTTTTTCAATTAGGCGTAACACCAAACATAGTCTAGTCATGTTCATAGAGTCAACATAAGTTCACAAAGATGCTTACTTTTGTCTCTAATACAAAAGTACGGTTTTACACTTGAATCATGATGCCAATTCCAACATAAATTAACATAAGTCATAATACTCAAATGGATCCAACTACACTAAAAGTGATTATAATATATATTATGTTGGCATAATAGTGAATCATATACTTGCATGAATCTCAAATAAACTACCACAAACATGTAGTTGTTAATTTTCAACATGAATCACATACTTGCAAATATCTAATCGTTATACCACAACATCCTAAATCGTTTTAGAATCAAAGCAACATACAAATATGAATTATTATCACCACAAAGCAAATACAATTCTATTTCTCATTTTACAAATATCAAAACACAATTATTTATTCACATCGGAATGGCACTCTACTTACAACGTATGACAAATCTTCAATTCAGGAATCTGAATTCTGAATTTGTAGATGCTATCCTTTGTTGTAGGCGTTGTTTTGATTTAGTTGTCGTTGCTTTAAGCTTTTGAATTGTCTCCTAATCGTCTCTCAATTTTGACGGCTATTTCTAGTCCTTCCTCATCAGCATGACGGTCTCGTTCTTATTTTTGTTTGTATGAATTAGGTGGAGTCTTAGGTCCTTTTTATAGAGTTTGTGAATTGATTAGGACCGTCGATGGAGCTTGGATTAATATTAGCCACTCATTTGAAGGAGGGACCAATCAGGAGCTGACACCTAGCCCTAGTGACAAGGCAAGGCTCAGAAATTCGGCCAAGCACAGACCAGGCCAGAAAACACAAGCAGGTGCACCAGGCCAAAATGGCCCGACCGGGGAGGTCGACCCCCCAGGTCGACTCTAGAGTCGACCTGGCCTGGGGCAGGTCGCCTGCCAGGCCAGGTCGACCTGGGAGTCGACCTGGGGTTCGACCCTAGAGTCGACCTGCCAGGCCAGGTCGACCTGGGAGTCGACCCTAGGGTCGACCCCCAGGTCGACCTGGTGGGTTGGGCGGGAACTTTTCCCGCCTACTCTGATTGGGTTGAAATTCAAATTTGTTTTCGAAATTTGAATTTTCTGAAACTTCATCGGGCCATAATTGGGTCATACGGACTCCGATTTACAAAATTTCGGACTCTATTTCGCGTATTTTTCCGAGACGAACTCAATGGCATAGCCCGTTTCCCCTGATTCAGATTTTAAAATTTATTTCTGCCTTGATTTATGATTATAGCATGTTATTAAAATTCGGGTTGTTACATTCTCCCCACCTTAAAGGATTTCGTCCCCGAAATCTCCCAGTTAGGATGAACATATCCTACCATCCATCATCCATCTACTCAAAACATCATCCACAAGTAATCATTGTCCTTAAAAGATTTCTAATGCTGTATGAACATATGCAAGAGTGTGTGTATATGCACTTATCTAATGCGAAGATCAGGCGGTTACTGATTCAGTAAACCTCCTTGATGCAAAATATGTTTGTGTCATGAATCCATTATGTATGCAAATTTTCCTATTCATGATTCTACATGAGTGCACAATCATTCATATATAAATGCAACATCCATATGACAACACATTAAACTTCAACCATGTACGAATATAAATACATATATGCATATGCAGTATGAAGTGACTGAGCCGATCTAAAACCTAGATTGTGTGTGTATATGCAACCACGAGCAACCACTAGCAATCACTTGCAACCATCATCCATAACATGTTTCAATTAAATGTTTTCATCCAAAGGGTTTCTTCCTAAAAGATAAGGTCGAGAAGATATACCTAAAAAGATAGATAAAAGCGCAACTTAAGGAAAAAGAAAGATCAAAGATGTACCCTCGAAAAGAAAAGGTTAGACTGCGCGTATTCTAGCTTCAGTTTCCCAAGTTGCGTCTCCCTCGGCTTCGCTCCATTGAACTTTGACGAGCTTGACTTCGCGGTTGCGTAGCTTCTTCAATTTCTTTCCTAATATGCGAGTTGGAACTTTCCTCACGGTTGCTTCACGTTCCACTTCAGCTTCTTCTAGGATATTTGGCTCTACCACTTCTGCAGATTCATGTAGACATTTTCGGAGGTGTAAAACATGGAAAACGTTGTGAACTCCGGCGATTTTTTCGGGTAGCTCTAATCTATAGGCCATTTTACCAATTTTCTCGATGATAGGAAATGGCCCTACGAACCTTGGTGCTAGCTTTCCTGTGGTTCCAAAACGAAAAACGTTCCATTACGGAGATACCTTAAGAAAAACTCTGTCCCCAATCTCAAATTCAAGGTCGGTCCTCCTCTTGTCGGCGTAGGATTTCTGTCTGTCTTGGGCTGTCTTCATCCTTCTTCGTATCAAGTCTACTTTTTCTGAAGTCTCTCGGATCATATCTGGTCCAAGTATGAGCTTGTCAGTAGACTCCCACCAGCAAGTGGGCGATCGGCACGGTCTTTCATATAAAGCTTCGAAGGGCGCCATTCCGATGGTGGCTTGGTAGCTGTTGTTGTAGGAAAATTCCACCAAAGGTAGATGGTCTTCCCACGTCCCTCCGAAGTCAAGGATGCACAGTCTTAAAAGGTCCTCCAAAACTCTGTTCACTCTTTCCGTCTGGCCGTCGGTTTGGGGATGATAGGCTGTGCTCAAGCATAAATGTGTGCCTACCGCTTCTTGCAGACTCCGCCAAAACTCACTTGTGAAGATAGGGTCTCGGTCACTAACAATGCTGGAGGGTATTCCATGGAGTCGAACAATTTCCTTGAGGTAAAGAGATGCTAGGGATGAGGCAGTTCTTTTACTCTTGATAGGTAAAAAGTGGGCGCTTTTAGTAAGCCTATCCACTATTACCCAAATGCTAGTGTTGCCTCTTCTAGACCTAGGCAGCCCATCAATGAAGTCCATTGAGATGCTATCCCACTTCCACTGCGGGACCTCTAGAGGATGGAGCAGACCGCCAGGCTTTTTCTATTCCGCTTTAACCTGTTGGCACACCATATACTTAGAAACGAACTCTGCCACGTCCTTCTTCATGCCGTTCCTAAAGAAAGTTCTCTTTATGTCCTTGTACATTTTATCTCCGCCTGGGTGTATCGTCATCTTGGAGTGATGTGCTTCCTCGAGAACCGTCTTTACCAAATCCCTTGTCTGTGGGACGCATAGTCTTCCGTCTCGCCTTAGCCAACCCTTATCGTCGATGGAGTATCTGCTGAGGTGACTTGAAGTCTCACCCCTAATTAGCCTATCAATCGTCTCCACAAGCTGAGTGTCTTCGCGTTGTGCTGTCCCTATTGAGTCCACTAAAGTCGGGCGTACTTCGAGAGATGCTAGCAAGCCTGGTACAAAATCGGAGGAGGGCCTAAAGTCAAAGCTGGCTATAAACTCTAGGCTTTGTCTTTCAACAAACAGTGGGCTTAGGGTTAGTTTCTTTCGGCTCAACGCGTCTGCCACTACATTGCCTTTGCCCGGAGTGTAGGAGATCTCGAAATCGTACGAGGCAAGAAACTCCATCCATCTCTGTTGCCCCAAGTAAAGATCTTTCTTTGAGAAAAGATATTTCAATGATTTATGGTCAGTGTAAAGTTCGAACTTCTCACCTAGGAGATAATGTCGCCAAGACTTTTGTGCAAAGACGATGGCAGCTAACTCAAGATCGTGGGTCGGGTAGTTCTTTTCATGCGCTTTCAACTGTCTTCTGCCATATGCTACTACCCTTCCTTCTTGCATTAAGACAGCGCTTAGTCCTGTCCCACATGCATCTGTATAAACTGTGAACATCTTGCTTCCATTTGGCAACATCAGAACTGGGGCTGTTGTAAGAGCCCTTTTTAGTCGTTGGAAAGCAAACTCGCAATCCAAGTCCCAATTGAACACTAGATTCTTCTTGGTCAGCCTTGTGAGCGGAGCTGAGATTTTCGCAAAATCCCTTATGAATTTTCGGTAGAAACCTGCTAGTCCTACAAAACTTCGGACCTCAGTTGCATTCCTTGGTGTCTTCCAATCCTGTACCGCTACTACCTTAGCAGGGTCCACAGCTAACCCTTCTTTGGATACTATGTGCCCAAGGAACCTTACTTCCTCTCTCCAAAAGTAGCATTTGGAGAATTTGGCTTTTAGCTGATGGACTCGCAGAGTTTCCATGATTGCCCTTAGGTGCTGAGCATGCTCTTCTTCACTCTTTGAGAAGATCAAGATATCGTCTAAGAAGACCACGACGAACTTATTGAGGAAATCTCTGAACACCCTACTCATCAGGTCCACGAAGTAAGCGGGTGTGTTTGTCAAGCCGAAAGGCATGACAAGCCATTCAAAGAAGCCGTTTGGGGTTCGAATGCCGTTTTATCGATGCTATCTTCATCCACCCTTAGATGATGAAAACCAGTCGCCAAATCGAGTTGGGAGAAAACAGACGCTCCTACAAGCTGATCAAACAGATCATCAATTCTGGGGAGAGGGTGCCTATTCTTTTTCGTTAGGCTGTTGAGCTCCCTATAGTCAACACATAGACGGAGTGAACCATCCGCCTTTGTAGCGAACACCACTGGAGCGCCCCATTCTGAAATGCTCCTTCTAATGAACCCCTTCTCTAGAAGCTCTTTAATCTGTTTACTAAGCTCCTTCCCTTCCCGTGGAGCCATGTGTCTAACGGGCAACGCAACGGGTTTTGCATTATCTACAAGATATATGCGGAAGTCTATCTCCCGCTTCGGAGGCAAGCCCTTCACCTCTTCGAAGACATCCGGATATTCCCGGACCACTCTAACTGATTGCAAACTTTAAACAGAAGCGTCTAGCGATTCAAGATAACTAAGCATAACCGCATACGAGGGATTACAAGTAATTTCCAGAGTGTTACCGAGTTGGGTCAGAAGCCTAACCACCTTTTTCTCACAATCAAGGATAGCCCCATTACTGGATAGCCAATCCATGCCCAAAATCAAACCATATCCCGAGAAGCCCAAAACAAAGGCACTACATCTAAATTCTATGCTTAGAATAGAAAATTTCAATCCCACACAGATCATAGACAGATGAGCTGGGCCCCCTATTGGGTTTGAAACAACTAAGGGGTCCTCTACCATACTAGTTTCTAGGTGCAGAGATTCTACTAAAGCAGACGAGATAAAGGAGTGTGATGCGCCAGAATAAAATAAAGTGCGAACTGGGTGATCATAAAGATAAACTACACTTTCTACAGAAGTATTTATACCTCGTTGTTGCAGAAGTGGCGCTTCTAGCACATGAACCTGTGCCCCTGAGGTGGATCCAGCCCTCTGCCCCTGCCCTCGTTTCTTTGGGCAATCCTTAGCCATATGAATTGTTTCACCACAAGAAAAGCACCCACCATTCATCTTGGCCTTCTTTTTCCAGCAATCTTTCACCAAGTGCCCCACTTTGCCACAGAAATTACACTTCCTCTTCTCTTTGTTGTCTTTCCCGCCCTTCTTAAAGTCTGTCTTCTTAGGCCGTAAACCCTCTTTCTTCCCTTGAGAGCTTTCTGTCTTTGTCTCCTTCTTGCCCTTATCCTCTTCGTTCAGCAATGCCATCTGTACCAACCTTTCATACGTAGCTCCCATGGGTATATGGGTCATGGCCAAACTGTGTAATGGCTCATTAAATCCTTTGACAAAGCGGAGAGCCTTCTTGGGCGGAGTGTAGACTAGGTCCAGTCCGAACCTAGCCAGCTGATCGAACTGATTAACATACTCTTTGGCTGCCATATTCCCTTGCTTAAGAAATAAGAATTTTTCCAACTGAAGACTCCTTTCAGCTTCTGAGAGAAATTTAGCTTCAAACCTTTCCCTAAAGTCCTCCCATGTTTCCACTGGCCTTTCTGCATTGGTGACTTCCCACCAGTAGGAAGCCTCGCCTTTAAGTAGCCATACTGCCAGTTGTACCTTCTGCCTATCTTCTACCTCAAAGATGACGAATAAGTCATCGGTTTCCTTCAGCCAATTCCTGGCTGCCACGAAGGACTCGGTTCCATGAAAGTCCTTTCCTCCCATAGCTTTAAAATCTTTACATATCTTAGCAAAAGTATTACCATGCGGAGGAGGTGGAGGGAGAGGTGCTGCTGCAGCTGGATGATTTCCCACAGCTGGGGGAGGAGGAACGGTAGGACCTGGCTGAGTGGCCCTCGCTTCTAAGAATCGTCTAAACCAACCAGGTATTGGTACACCCTCTGGCAAGTTAAGTTCTTCGGACATGCTGAAACAAAAAGGATAGATTCAAAACGAAGGATAAAAGATAGTACCTATGGCTTTGGGGGACTTTGCCTTTTTAAAATAAAATAACATTTTATCTTTAAAAATGCTTCTTTAAATTTTCGTTTGAAAATGAATTTTTCAAAACTTTTTATCTTATCTGGTAAACCTATACTCTGATACCAAGTGAAACACCCCACCTCCGTTAGGGTCACTCTCAAAGGGAATGCCCTAATTTTGGTGGAGGTTTATAAGTATAAGTCACATATACACAAGACAGATATAAAAACACATATTTTTGAACAGCGGAAAACAACAGCAACTTTTATTTCATTAATGTACGTGTTACACAAACCAAGTCATAATTTGTCTTTCAATACTTCCAAAAACATAACATCTTCTTAACTGTCTTGATTGCATTATTTAAAGAAGCATAAAAACTAAGTAAACTGCATAAGTCCCATAATTGCGGTCCAAAGCCATAGTCCAAAACGAAAAAGATCCAAGCAATACATTCTTTCTCTTCAAGCTGGATGTGAAAACTGGTCAAGCTGCGGTATTCCCTCCCTGTGGACCTTGGGGGGGGGGACGAAAGAAAAGTAGAGTCAGACATAAAGCCTGAGTAAGTCTAGGACTATTCAGTCTATAAATAAAGAATTGGGCATGATATGTATAAACTGGAAATGGGAAAGCACTATAAACTAGGTTAAGTTGTCTAGAGTCGAATATACTTATCGTACCCCATATTAATCTCTGTACCCATATAAACTAGTTCCCAACAGGCACCCCAAAATCAGGGTGAAGTGATCCGTTTCTAATGATCGGCTCCTACTCGCATAGTTACATGTGTCTTACGGCCCCCGATGTTGTAGTTACCTATGCTGCTCCCACCATGGGGTGTATCAAGTCCCATGGTGGTGGCCCGACACAATTCTAGAATGCACAGGTATACTACTGGTGCCCAGTGCCTTATTTTTCTGTGCCGGAGTGTGTGCACGCCCGCACCCCATTAGAACCTACACTTCTGCACCACCGCCGTCGATTTGAACTCTTACAGACAGCCCAGTAATCGTGCCCCACCCTGCCTAGTTCAGGGTAACCTGATACACCTTGTAGGGTTACTGCTGAAAAGGGCCCCCCGCTACTAAGTTTTCTATTTCTAGCCAACGTGCTAAGTTGGTTAAGTGTTTTGTAAACCTAACCCCCAATCAGTCTGTATAGTTTAGCATGTTCCATTTTTGATTAAGTATTAATTCAATTTACTTAATCCTACCAATCCTGACTCAGCCTTAATTGTCTTATTAAAGCCTCGACCTCTCACATTAGACAGATATTGTTGTGGCTGCCTGTTGCCGGTTGGGTCCGGGCAGTCTTACGCCACAACTCAGTCTAACCTCGGGTCCTTATTAGGCTCCGTGTTTAACCACCCACATTGGATAGGTATTGTTGTGACTATTGGACAGTCGAGCTGTTCCGGGCAGGTTTACATCACAACTCAATCCAACCTCGGGTTAAACACATCGCATTTTCTAAATTTACATATTTTGTCTCTTTTCTTTTTATATGTAAATATTTGCGGCCCATTATTCAAATTCATCTTTATTGGGTAAAATTAGTTTACACCACTTAATTGTTTTTCAAGGTCGTTGGCATGTGTCAAACATGCCAACACATATGTTCTATATTTTAACCCAAACATCATTACCCCCATTTTATACGTTCGCTACAATATAACATATGTTGGGTTTAACATTTAAACCCAACTTAGCCACATGAAAAAGGGGAGTCTTAGAATATGGTGTTTATATATTCTAAGTAACATAAAAAGGGGAGTGTGAACGCATGAACTTGCAACATAGCGAACTAATTAACATAAATTTGGCACTTGTGAACTTGCATTGTAATAGCATATAATCATGGCATAAACATACCTAAACATGAAATCACGGTTTTTGATCTATTCATATAATCATGGCATAAACATACCTAAACATGAAATCATGGTTTTTAATCTATTCATACAAACTTGCCATTGGAATGTAAATCTAACTTAGCTATGTGTCACATATATTATCATATGATTTTGATAACAATATAGGCCTAAAACATGTTTTTCAATTAGGCGTAACACCAAACATAGTCTAGTCATGTTCATAGAGTCAACATAAGTTCACAAGGATGCTTACTTTTGTCTCTAATACAAAAGTATGGTTTTACACTTGAATCATGAT
This sequence comes from Allium sativum, assembly GCA_030737875.1. Classification (NCBI taxonomy): domain Eukaryota; kingdom Viridiplantae; phylum Streptophyta; class Magnoliopsida; order Asparagales; family Amaryllidaceae; genus Allium; species Allium sativum. The sequence goes on from CM060918.1 coordinate 550,233,139, forward strand.
GCCAATTCCAACATAAATTCACATAAGTCATAATACTCAAATGGATCCAACTACACTAAAAGTGATTATAATATATATTATGTTGGCATAATAGTGAATCATATACTTGCATGAATCTCAAATAAACTACCACAAACATGTAGTTGTTAATTTTCAACATGAATCACATACTTGCAAATATCCAATCGTTATACCACAACATCCCAAATCGTTTTAGAATCAAAGCAACATACAAATACGAATTATTATCACCACAAAGCAAATACAATTCTATTTCTCATTTTACACAAATCAAAACACAATTATTTATTCACATCGGAGTAGCACTCTACTTACAACGTATGATGAATCTTCAATTCAGGAATCTGAATTCTGAATTTGTAGATGCTATCCTTTGTTGTAGGCGTTGTTTTGATTTAGTTGTCGTTGCTTTAAGCTTTTAAATTGTCTCCTAATCGTCTCTCAATTTTGACGGCTATATCTAGTCCTTTCTCAGCAGCATGACGGTCTCATTTTTATTTTTGTTTGTATGAATTAGGTGGAGTCTTAGGTCCTTTTTATAGAGTTTGTGAATTGATTAGGACCGTCGATGGAGCTTGGATTAATAATAGCCATTCATTTGAAGGAGGGACCAATCAGGAGATGACACCTAGCCCTAGTGACAAGGCAAGGCTCAGAAATTCGGCCAAGCACAGACCAGGCCAGAAAACACAAGCAGGTGCACCAGGCCAAAATGGCCCGACCGGGGAGGTCGAACCCCAGGTCGACTCTAGAGTCGACCTGGCCTGGGGCAGGTCGACCCCCAGGTCGACTCCCAGGTCGACCTGGCCTGGCAGGTCGACTTTAGGGTCGACCCCCAGGTCGACTCCCAGGTCGACCTGGCCTGGCAGGTCGACCCTAGGGTCGACCCCCAGGTCGACCTGGTGGGTTGGGCGGGAACTTTTCCCGCCTACTCTGATTGGGCTGAAATTCAAATCTGTTTTCGAAATTTGAATTTTCTGAAACTTCATCGGGCCATAATTGGGTCATACGGACTCCGATTTACAAAATTTCGGACTCTATTTCGCATATTTTTCCAAGACGAACGCAATGGCACAGCCCGTTTCCCCTGATTTTGATTTTCAAATTTATTTTTGCCTTGATTTATGATTATAGCATGTTATTAAAATTCGGGTTGTTACAGTGGGTCAATGATTTGAATGATGGTTATAGAAAATTGAACGAGGAAGGAAGGTTTAGGAGATGTAATTAATGTTAAGGGTGGGTTAGTGTTTTAATTATGTAATTAAATTACTTAATTATCTAATTTTTGTAATTAATATATAAAACATCATATCTAGCTCATACGACCTCGGATTTACGAACTATCAGTTTCGTTGGAACCGTGGAATCGAACACTACAACATGGGACTGACCAGAGCAGAAACGGAGCACGTTGGAATTTCAGGCAATTTCAAATTGAAACAGAACAGAAATTCAGACAAAAACTGATGGAGTGGATCCCAATGTGAGAACTTCTCACTAAAAATAATTTCTGTACAGTTATTTATTTTATAACTGCATCTATGAACTGCTCCTTGTCGCCCATAGACCATTGACGACTTGTTTGTTTGATTATATTGTGAAAATTGATTGTGATGTGAAATGGACTGTATAAAATATTCATGTATTGAATAAAATATTTTATCATTAAAAATATAATTTTTAACGTGTATATGAATAAAATAAACATTCATTTACAAACTGGACGGTTTGTTTATGTACACCCATCTATCTGATATTGATTTGGACGATAAATTTTACACATCGCCCAACTGCACAAATAATAAACAGTACTTGTTGTTTGAAAACCACATACAGGTATTGGGATAATATTTGACATACACAGATCCCAATAATTAGTGGTATGTCAATCGATGGGTTGACAGACGGTATAAGCCTTATTTATTTATTTTAATGCTTATACAATTGTAGAATGCACCCTGGATGTTGTATGAATTTTTAATGATTGTTTATCATTATTGTGGTATACATGTGATGTTGAAATCCATGTAAACAAAATTATATGGTAACCGATTGAGTCTGATTCTAGTTAAGAATTGACGAATATTTTAAAATAATATTCAGTGAATATTGAAATGTTAAGCCGTGTTAAGTAGTTAAACGTCATTTTAACACGAACGGGATTTTCTGTCGATTTTATTCATTTTATAATGAATATCGAAAAGTGATTCAAAATCTGATATTTTGAAAATATTATCATTTTAATATTGAAATGATGTGGAAAATTAAAATTTGATTTAACTTTGAAAATCATTTTGAAATCGTTTTGAAGTGAATTTAAAACGAATATATATGGAATATTCAATTTTGATTTGAATTTGAAATTAGAATTGAAATCGTTTTAAAATGGATTTAAAACGAATTAAAACAGAATGGAAATCGATTTGAATTAAAATTGATTTGAAATGAATTTAAAACGAATTAAAATTGAATTGAAATCAATTTGAAATGAATTTGAAACAAATTTATAATGGAAGATTCAATTTTGATATGAATTTGAAATGGAAGTGGAAATCGTTTTTAAAACAAATTTAAAACGATTTATAAAATTTGTTTTAAATGGAAATCGGCGACGTATATATAATTATATATATATATATATATATATATATATATATATATATATATATATATATATTAATGGCCTAAATAGAATGCGCCGCGCAGCGACTGTTTGTGAATTTCGACCATTAACTTCAAATGGACGTTACGAGAGATCCGACCATCGGATTCCCCTAAAACCGGAACCCTTGGGTTCGTATTGAAAAGATCTTTCAAATGAATATAAGAGATTTGAAATTTAATGGTTGGATTTGGAATTATGTCCAAATCGAATTTGGAAAAGGTCGTTGTAAGTGCAGTTCGATGACGGTTTGTGGAAATCGACTGAAAGGGCCTTGATAAAATTATTAAAAATATGGAAAAATTATGTAAAATCATAATAAATGATTTGGAAAGAATTTGAATGAAAAATTCCAATTGTGAAAAGATAAAAATATATTTTTATAGAAATGGACTAGTTATTAACTAGAATAATAATTTATTTATTAAAAAATAAATAAATTAGATTTGAAAAGGTTCTAAAATAACCAGAATTTTTTCAAATGATTAAATTGGAATGGATTCGGAATGGAAATTATCTTCGTAATATTTCGATATTGGATTTCGCAATTAAACGGATATTGTGGAGGAATTTGGAAGATATATATATCGTTATTCCAATACGATATTTGTTGGTTTCAAAATTTGAAAATGAATATAAGCCGATATATTTTCTATTCAGAGCCTTGTATTTGATATCAAATTGGATTTTGGATTTGTCGTGAATGGTTTCTTCATTAACACTGCTCTTAAACCCAATCGAGAAAAGAATAAATCTTTAAACTAAGATTTAGTGAAGTTTTCCAATTAATTAATATTTAATTGGAATTGAATAAAAGAATTGGATTTTTGGGTTTATCGTGAATGGTATTTTAAATAACACTTGTTCTTTAACCCAATTAACAGTGAAGAATATGATTTGGAATTTATAATCTTTTGATTAAGATTTATGGAATTTTCCAAAGTAAAGATTTCCAATTTAATATATTAAATTGGAATTAAATTGAATTCGATTTGATAATAATGGAAGTGAGCTTCTGTGGAGGAAGACTGTTAATATATATGGAACTTAAAAGGCTTTTTCATTATTCCATTTATATTATTATACGGATACGGAAATTGATATCGATTATATATTGATTTGATTTTCTGTGAAGATTCCATAATTAATGGAATGTGATTTTGGGTTTATCGTGAACTGTGTTTTAAATGACATCGGGTCTTTAACCCAGTTAAAGACTAGATATGATTTCCCAAGTTATATAATCATTAATATTGATTTTTGAGAAGATTAAAACTAAGTGGAGTTATAATGAATCTTTAATTTGATTGAAAGGATGATTTGATAATTAAAATTATCAGTTCAAGAAAATGATCGAGAATGGAGTATCACTAGTTTTGCTCCAAGTGATAATTAAATCTTTAATTAGATTTGAATGTGAAATGGTAATTAATTTTTACCGATAACACCGTGGTGTTAGACTTGGTGTATTACCAGTTTTGCTCCATGGGATGAATAGATTGGGATTGGGAAAATAAATAAATGATTACTTCGGTGTAGTTCGCTAATCCCAACTAGTTTGGAAAATCTTAATATGGTTTGATAATCCAAAGGAAGATTAAACAATAAATTTAAAAGAATTTATCTTTGATAAAATTAATGGGAACCTTTCCCTAGAGAAAATAATATTTGAATAATAGAATATTCTAGAATGGAATGAGGCGTATGATGTGTGGTTATAGCACTTGATTATAAGATACGTGAGTTATTCGGAAAGGTCGGGTTTAACCCATTCTGAATAACTAATACGACGAGAAGTCAAAGAGATTGAAAACGGTGCAAGACCGACGATCTTCACATCGAATAGATGGGTTGCTACTGTTGCTCATGATGGGAGTATCTACCTTGAAGGGGCTACAGTGGTAGTCGTCCGGACGTACTTGTTGATTGTACGGATACGCGAGGGCCTCTCTCCTGTATTGGACATACGGGATGAGGAATAAGGTGCCTCCGGTTTCGTTCAGACCTTGAACGAACTTGTAAATGGATAGTGTGTCTGACATTGGATTTTATTCTATGTTGATTGATCTTTATTAAATATACATCTGCCTGGTGAAGGGGAATTTATTCCCTTACTTCACCATTCTCTGAGATGTGCAGGATAAGAGGTTGTATATCGATAGACATGAGTAAATTGCCTGTGTGGCATGCCTAAGTGGAAAATGATCAAGGCTTCTATTGAAAAGCAGAGTCTTGTAGTTGATGATCAAAGCACAACTTTAATATAGCACGGCTTTATGTAGCATTAATTCACGAGCCTCACACACCAGTATGGTGGTAAACTGATGGTTAGATCGGTATGCTTTAGAGATGAGGATAGACACCCTATGGGTCGTCATGGATTCGGTCGACCGAGGTGAGGGATAGGGCACACCCCCCGATTCCCTGATGGATAGAGTTAGCGGTGTTTTCACATGCCTACGACGTAAGCCACGGTAACTTATTTCCTAGATAGTGTGGATGTGCATTACGGTGTTTTCGCATGCCTGCGACGTAAACCGTGGTGAATTGCACAACACGATAGATCTTTCGAATCAGGAACCACCATGATGGAAATCCAATTTCCAAATACGACATTTTGTGGTTTTGATTGTAGAGCCTAGTATGGCGACATGATATATGGTACCATGCCGTCTCTAATTGATACATTTATATTTGAAGTTGATTTCCTCACTTATAGTAATAATAAAAGATTTGTTTTAAAACGTACCAAGCATATTTGGCTATTATAAGGTAAAACTCTATCCTCCGGCTTGTGTTGCATTGTGTGATGCGACCTGAGTCTTATAATAGCTTCATTTTTCTTTATTTAGCATTGCGCTGTTTGTTTTAGGCACCGGTATTCTTAGGGGTAAACCCGTTCCGTGTTATACGGCGTGGTCCCTTGATTTACCTCATTAAGTTTTAAATAACAGTTTTAGTTCTCACACCAGTCCCATGACTGACCTAGAGTTTATTGTTTTAACCTAAACTCTAGCTGCCCCTATTTTCCACATGGGCAGCTTGTAGTTTTGTTTTTGCAGATTTATATTCACAAGATCCTGGTTTACAGCTGGAACAATATTCAGAAAGCTCTGTATCCGTATATTCTTTTCAGTTGTGTTTTGTATTATTTTCCGCTGCATTGTAATTTGTAAATCTCTGATATTTATCAAGTGTATATTATTTATTGATACTCTGTAATATTCTTGTACTCCGATGTAATTGTTGTAATATGTAATGAAAAGTTCTTCTGTTTGTGTTCCAATTTGTCTTTTTCTCGAAGCAATCCGGGCTTTCCTTTACGGGAAGTTCGGGTCATCACAGTGGTATCAGAGCTTTGGTTTATAGAGCTCGAGAACAAGACACATTAGAATCAAACGAAAGAATTCGTTAGAGATTGGATTAGTAATATCCAATTAGGATGGCTCGTTAGAGATGGGATCAGTAGTATTCTAGAATGAGTCAGAAGAGTGTATGTTTAAAATAAAATTGAAAACAAATTTTGTTTTGAAAATTTAAAACTTATGATACGTATTTGATTATTTATTTATATTGAATTTGGACAATCTATTATAGGGAGATTTTGAGTATAGGCCTGACGGGGCGTATATTCGAAGCCTTAGATACTAGATGGATATAGAATCACACTTTAGTCGCCCAGAGATGATACTGGTGATTGGGATGCCATCATCAGTGTTTGTGTTCGTGTTTTGAAAGTAGGATATCTATATAATTTCCGATCGACTGGTGTGAGAACCAAAACATAACTAGAATTTACTGTTTGTGACTTGACACTGAAATATGATTTTTGAGTATACAAAAAATTATATATATATATATATTTGAAAATTTAATCAAAAAATTGATTGCTGGCTATGAAGTTTGAGTGTTGATTCAACTAATAAAAATATTCATATGTTGAATAAGAGGATTGAACAATAAAATTAACATTTTTATTGTGTATATGAAGTGCTAAAAGCATTCATGTGTTGAATAAATATTTTGAACGATAAAAATATCATTTTTATCATGTATACGACTCACTAAAAATAACCGTGTGTTGAAATAAATATTTGTTCGCTAGAAATATTATTTTTATCTTAGTTCTGCATATGTATACATATGTTGAACAGGAGAATGTATTAGCTGGTGAGTAAAGAATTTATTTACGTGCCCGACAAACAGGTAAGCCTTAATGAGTTGGCTGTGCAATTTTATTATTATATAAACTCCTGTGAATGCCATTGGATGCAGAGTGTTGGTTGTTCTGTGTGAAATCATAAACGTCGCCATATGATAGTAACAACTAATTTCGAACTACACTACATGGCATACAGTGTGAAGATAGCATACTCTATCATATACCACATAAGCATTTGGAGCTTATGTGACGAGGTTGAAGATTTACCATAAAAGCGAGAGGCTTGTATGGCGATGACTATATTTTAGGTTGAACCGAAGACTAATATGGATATATAAAAGGTAACGGTAAATTGCCAGAATAATTAAAACCCCACACAGGTCTGGAGTTGACAATAATCACGTCTCTCTAGTCATTAGGGCACAAAAACTGTTCATAGGGTAATGAGAATTTATTCTCTGGAGTTATGATCTATACACACTTCCCTGTGGACACAAGAATACATCACTAAAAATATGTGTATGCTTTTCAGGATTTATTGGGTGCCTAATACGGCCCGATAAATTTCCAAACCCCTCTCCGTACAAAGGAGGTTATGGCGATTTTTTTCGAAAATTTAGGGTGTTAGCCAAATTTTTGAAGAATTTGAAAAGTTTTTAAAAACTGAAAAATCGAAGAATGAATGCCATAATGAAAGTTGAGTTGGTTAGTTAAACAACTTTCAGCTCCGTTCCTTTTCGAGGACGAAAAGATTTTAAGCGGGGGAGATAGTAATAACCCAGAAAATCAGAACCAATTTAAAATTTTTATTTTGGCAATTTTAATGAATTTTGAAGATTTAAAATGATTTATTTTAAATAATAAAGACTAGAAATTTATTTTGAATAGAATTAGAATGTATATATTTATTTAAATCGAAGTTAGAATATAAATATTTATTTTAATTATAAAAGGAATTGAAAATAGCGCGGTAGTTTGAAAATTCGATTTCAAATTCCAATTGAATGTACAGGACTCAAAATAAATCGGATTTAAGTGAAACCGAAAATATTAGAATCTATTTGAAAATATCTTTCTAACGAATTAGAAAAATTGAAATTTCATAGCGGGAATCAAAAGTTATGTCTAGCTGAAAATTCTAAAAAGTTGTTTTGGAATATATATATATATATATTAATATATATAAAGGCCTTAAAAATAGCCATTTAGAAAACGACCTCCGTTTTCGACGAAACCACTTTTGTTGGATCTGGGATTTCAAGTTATTGCTAGATTCCAATTTTCATAATTTTTGAAATCAATATGTGAGCGTGGCAAAAGAAAACGTATTTTCAGTTTCACTCAATTTGGATCGACCAGAAAATGGCTATTTTTCAAACAGCCTCCAAATTCGACGAAATTAGTTTTGTTAGGACCGTATCGTCAATACGAAGCTAGAAATAATTTTTCTGGAATTTTTAGAGTTAGTATGTGGACCCAGTAAACAGAAATGTACGTTTAAATTAAATATATATTGATTTATATTTTAATTTTGAGAAGAACTAATAGTAGCAGTCGAATTGGCTTACGGGACATATCCCATTGTGTCCAGAATGGGGGTATTTGGCTAGGGGTGACATTCGTTGGCTTTAATTTGGAGTTTAAAAGCGAAAACTTAAAACTAAGAGAAATTTAAAATAGAATATTAATAAATTATTTTATAAATACCCCCCAATTTTCTAAAACCCTAATACCCTGGTCAAAACGATTATTGCGCCGCCACCTTAAGCTTTACTGGCCAGGATCGTTCGTTTTTCACCTTTAATCCTTCCTAAATCATTTCAAATCAGCATCTGATTCATAATCAAATGTTGTAGAGATTTAATGGGCTTCGATTCTATAAGGGTGTGATTAATTTTCGTATACTGTACTAGAAGAATTCGAAGCTCAAACACGATAACTTTCGAAAGGGATTCAGGGAGGGGTGTCCACCGATGTCGCCCTAATGCCGGGCGTTGGTGGAGGGTGTAGCGGCGCACCTCGAGGTGCTGGTGGATGGTTGGCGGAGGCTTCATTGAAGGAGTAGCGGTGGTTCAATGATTTGAACGATGATTACAGAAAATTGAACGAGGAAGGAAGGTTTAGGAGATGTAATTAAGGTTAAGGATGGGTTAGTGTTTTGATTATGTAATTAAGTTATTTAATTACCTAATTTTTGTAATTAATATATAAAACATCATATCTAGCTCATACGACCTAGGATTTACGAACCGTCAGTTTCGTTGGAACCGAGGAATCGAACACTACAACATGGGACTGACCAGAATAGAAACGGGGCACGTTGGAATTTCAGGCAATTTCAAATCGAAACAGAACAGAAATTTAGATAAAAACTGACGGAGTGGATCCCAATGTGGGAAGTTCTCACTAAAAATAATTTTTTTCAGTTATTTATTTTGTAACTGCATCTATGAACAGCTCCCCGTCGTCCACAGACCATGGACGACTTGTTTGTTTGATTGTATTGTGAAAATCGATTGTGATGTGAAATGGACTGTATAAAATATTCATGTACTAAATAAAATATTTTATCATTAAAAATATAATTTTTAATGTGTATATGAATAAAATAAATATTCATTTACAAACTGGACGGTTTGTTTATGTACACCCATCTATTTGATATTGATTTGGACGATAAATTTTATACATTGCCCAACTGCACAAATAATAAACAGTATTTGTTGTTTGAAAACTCCACACGAGTATTGGGATAATATTTGACATACACTGATCCCAATAATTAGTGGTATGTCAATCGATGGGTTGATAGAGGTATAAGCATTATTCATTTATTTTGATGCTTATACAGTTGTAGAATGCACCCTGGATGTTGTATGAATTTTTAATGATTGTTTATCATTATTGTTCCATATAAATAAAATTATATGGTAATTGATTCAGTCTTATTCCAGTTCAGAATTGACGAATATTTTAAAATAATATTCAGTGAATATTGAAATGTGAAGCCGTGTTAAGTAGTTAAACGCCATTTTAACACGAACGGGATTTTCTGTCGATTTTATTCGTTTTTTAATGAATATCGAAAAGTGATTCAAAATCTGATATTTTGAAAAAATATTATCATTTTAATATTGAAATGATATGGAAACTTAAATTTTGATTTAAATTTGAAAATCAAATTAAAATCGTTTTGAAGTGAATTTAAAATGAATATATGTGGAATACTCAATTTTGATTTGAATTTGAAATTAGAATTGAAATCGTTTTAAAATGGATTTATAACGAATTGAAATGAAATGGATATCATTTTGAATTGAAATCAACTTGAAATGAATTTAAAATGAATTTAAATTGAATTGAAATTGATTTAAAATGAATTTAAAACGAATTTATAATGGAATATTCTATTTTGATTTGAATTTGAAATGGAAGTGGAAATCGTTTTTAAAATGAATTTAAAACGATTTATAAAATTCGTTTTAAATGGAAATCGATGAAATATATTATATATATACATATACATATATATATATATACATATATTAATGGCCTGAATAGAACGCGCCGCGCAGCGACCGTTCGCGAATTTCGACCGTTAACTTCAAATGGACGTTACAGGAGATCCGACTGTCGGATTCTCCTAAAACTAGAACCATTAGGTTCGTATCGAAAAGATCTTTCCAATGAATATAAGAGATTTGAAATTTAACGGTTGGATTTGGAATTATGTCCAAATCAAATTTGGAAAAGGTCATTGTAAGTGCAGTTCGATGACCGTTTGTGGAAATTGACTGAAAGGGGCTTGATAAATTTATTAAAAATACGGAAAAATTATGTAAAATCATAATAAATGATTTGAAAAGAATTTGGATGAAAATTTCCAATTTTGAAAAGATAAACCAATTATTTATATCGAAATGGACTAGTTATTAACTAGAATAATAATTTATTTATTAATAAATAATTAAATTAGACTTTAAAATGGTTTTAAAATAACCAGAATTTTTTCCAGTGATTAAATTGGAATGGATTCGAAATGGAAATTATCTTCAGAATATTTCGATATTTGATTCTGCGATTATACGGATATTGTGGAGGAATTTGGAAGATATATATATCGTTATTCCAATACGATATTTGTTGGATTCAGAATTTGATATTGAATATAAGCCAATATATTTTCTATTCAGAGCCTTGTATTTGATATCAAATTGGCTTTTAGGTTTGTCGTGAACGGTGTCTTCATTAACACTATTCTTAAACCCAGTTGAGAAAAGAATAAATCTTTAAAATAAGATTTAGTAAACTTTTCCAATTAATTAGCATTTAATTGGAATTGAATAAAATAATTGGATTTTTGGGTTTATCGTGAACGGTGTTTTCTATAACACTTGTTCTTTAACCCAATTAATAGTGAAGAATATGATTTGGAATTTATAATCTTTTGATTAAGATTTATGGAATTTTCCAAAGTAAAGATTTCCAATTTAATATATTAAATTGGAATTGAATGTAATTCAATTTGATAATAATCGAAGTGAGCTTCTGTGGAGGAAGACTGTTAATATATATGGAATTTAAAAGGATTTGTCGTAATTCCATTTATATTATTAGTTGGATACGGAAATTGATATCGATTATATATTGATTTTTTTTCCGTGAAGGTTCCATAATTAATGGAATGTGATTTTCGATTTATCGTGAACTGTGTTTTAAATGACATCGGGTCTTTAACCCAGTTAAAGACAGGATATGATTTCCCAAGTTATACAATCATTAATATTGATTTTTGAGAAGATTAAAACTAAGTGGAGTTCTAATGAATCATTAATTAGATTGAAAGGAGGATTTGATAATTAAAACTATCAGTTAAAGAAAATGATCGAGAATGGAGTATCAACAGTTTTGCTCCAAGCGATAGTTAAATCTTTAATTCGATTTAAACGTGAAATGGTAATTAATTTTTACCGATAACACCGTGGTGTTTTGCTCCATGGGATGAATAGGATGGGATTGGGAAAATAAATAAATGATTACTTCGGTGTAGTTCGCTAATCCCGACTAGTTTGGAAAACCTTAATATGGTTTGATAATCTGAAGGAAGATTAAAGAATAAATTAAAAAAAAAATTATGTTTGCTAAAATTAATGGGAACCTTTCCCTACAGAAAATAATACTTGAATAAAAGAATATTCTGGATTGGAATGAGGTGCATGATGTGTTGTTATAGCACTTGATTATAAGATACGCGAGTTATTCGGAAAGGCCGGGTTTAACCCATTCTGAATAACTAATACGACAAGAAGTCGAAGAGATTGAAGACGGTACAAGACCGACGATCTTCACATCGAATGGATAGGTTGCTATTGTTGCTCATGATGGTAGTAGCTACCTTGAAGGGGCTACAGTGGTAGCCGTCCGGACGTACTTGTTGATTTTACGGATATGTGAGGGCCTCTCTCCTCTATTGTACATACGGGATGAGGATAAGAAGCCTCTGGTTTCGTTCAGACCAAGAACGGACTTGTAAACGGATGGTGTGTCTGACATTGGATTTTATTCTGTGCTGATTGATCTCTATTAAATATACATCTGCCTGGTAAAGGGGAATTTATTCCCTTACTTCACCCTTCTCTGAGACGTACTGGATCAGAGGTTGTATATTGATAGACATCAGTCGCATGGCGTAAATTTCTTGTGCGGCATGCCTAAGTGGCAAATGATCAAGGCTTCTGTTAAAAAGAAGAGTCTTCTGGTTGTTGATCAAAGCATAGCTTTAATATAGCATGGCTTTGTGTAGTGTTAATTCGTGAGCCTCACACACCGGTATGGTGGTAAACTGATGGTTAGATCAGTATGCTTTAGGGATGAGGATAGATACCCTATGGGTTGTCATGGATTCGGTCGACCGAGGTGAGGGATAGGGCACACCCCCCGATTCCCTGATGGATAGAGTTAGCGGTGTTTTCGCATGCCTACAACGTAAGCCGTGGTAACTTGTTTCTTGGATTGTGCGGATGTGCATTACGGTGTTTTCGCATGCCTGCGACATAAACCGTGGTGAATTGCACTACGCGATAGGTCTTTCGAACCAGGAACTGCCATGATGGAAATCCAATTTCCAAATATGATATTTTGCGGTTTTGATTGTAGAGCCTAGTATGGCGACATGATATATGGTACCCATGCCGTCTATGATTGATACATTTATATTTGTAGTTGATTTCTTCACTTACAGTAATAATAAAAGATTTGTTTTAAAACGTACCAAGCATATTTGGCTATTATAAGGTAAAACTCTATCCTCGGGCTTGCGTTGCATTATCTGATGGGACCTGAGTCTTATAATAGCTTCATTTTTCTTTATTTAGCACTGCGCTGTTTGTTTTAGGCACTGGTATTCTTGGAGGTAAACTGGTTCCGTGTTATAAGGCGTGGTCCCTTGATTTACCTCATTTTAAAGTAAAATTTTAAATAACTGTTTTAGGTCTCACACCAGTCTCGTGACTGACCTGGAGTTTATTGTTTTAACCTAAACTCTGGGTGCCCCTATTTTCCACACGAGCAGCTAGTAGTTTTGGTTTTGCATATTTATTTTCACAGGATCTGGTTTACAGCTGGAACAATATTCAGAAAGCTCTGTATTCGTATATTCTTTCCAGTTGTGTTTTGTATTATTTTCCGCTACATTGTAATTTGTAAATCTCTGGTATTTATCAAGTGTGTATTATTTATTCATACTCTATAATATTCTTGTACTCCGATGTAATTGTTGTAATAAACAATGAAAATTTCTTCTGTTTGTGTTTCGATTTGTCTTGTTCTCAAAGCAATCCGGGCTTTCCTTTACGGGGAAGTTCAAGTCGTCACATAATGATCCCGGCAAAGGAGGAACTCTTATGCAAGAATCATTGATTAGGAATTTAGAGCAACTTAGTATTAGAGACTTTGAATATATAAACGAATTCAGTCAAGACTTTGTTGTGACATTAGCACAAACATGTAGATATATGGAAGAAAATTTATGTAACAAATATTTTTCTAAATTACCAGGAGATCTAGATAGAAAACTACAGGAAGATTGGGAAGCACGACATGGAAATATTTCCAAATTAGGGATAGGACCAACAATAATGTTTATATCTCAACAATTAGAAAAACGATGTAAGGAGGCCACCTTAGAAAAACAAATCAAACGACAGGCTTAGGCATTTTGTAGAATAATGATCTATACACCTCAAGCATATGGTTATCGCAAACTTAAAATGTATCTTAGAAAAACAAAATACTATGATAAACGTAAAAAAGAAAAATATGTTAAACGAAATAAGCCTAACTGAAAATGTAATTATTACATTTGCGGTGGCCCAAATCATTTAGTTAATAGATGTCCAAACCGACAAAATACTCAACAAAGAGCAAATCTAGATGATGAAATAGGTGAATTTGATATCGAAAGTTTAAGTGACAATGACGATACAGAATCAATTTACAGTATACTCTCAAACAATGAAAGTAGCACATCACAGAATAGTATAACTTATACATTAATGAATAACGAAAACGAATGTGAACATCAATGGATTCAAAATAGAGGAAATGATCATATTCCATGTTTCAACTGTTATCATTACCAAGAAATAATTAAACAATTCTAGCGATAAATGTTTTATAAAAATATGTTTTCTTTGTGCAAAAAGACAATTTAATCTAGAACTTATTTATAAGCAAAACAATTCAACTAAGAAAAATACATTCCAAGAAATATTAGACAAGAACGATGCACAGATAAAACTATTACAGATACAAGTAACTATGTTACAAAATGATATTAGACAGTTAAAGACTAATGATTTCAGTCAAATAGAACCTGGGAACTCATCCGAGAGCAAAGTAATTAAACAAACAGAAAATCTAAAAAATAGTTTAATAGAAAATGTTGCATTTTTAGTAAACATAAATAGATATAATACAACTTTGTTAACACTAAACTATAGAATATGGTTTGATAATAACAAATTTATTGATATTGTTGCAATTATCGATACATGAAGTACTAAAAGTCTAATAGCACATTCCTTATTCCATCCCAATATAAAATACCATTAAACTACACAATTACTTCCAAGATGGCTGATCAAAGTTTTATGACTTTAACACATCAATTACCTGATGAAACTATGATTCAATTTAAAGATTTTGCCGGTAATTACATTTCGTAACACGAATTAGGTCAATGCACAATTAACCAGCAAAAATAAAAAGTAATGAATTTTTACTAGGATTAAATTTTATTTTGAATTACTTAGGTAGTATTTCCATCTATAAAAGTAGTATTACATTCAGTAAACACAATTATACTTTACCTACAAACTACCATAACTACCATTCAGAGTGCGCTCAAAAGCGTGGTGGACAGGGAGAATTAGATTTTTTTAACAGATAAACAAAATAAACAAAAACCTCCAAACAAAAAAGAGCAAAAATTTGCTATAGCAATTCTAGAAAACGAAACATTTAGGGAACTTGAAAAAGGAAAGGAAGTAAAATTCATCCCATATCAAATAATCTCCAAACTTGAAAAAATAGGGTTAATAAGTGATGATGTCACCAAAAACAGAGTAAACTACGCATGTAAAATTAAAATAATAAATCCGGAAATTACAATTAAAGCAGCAAACATAGGTTATTCTCCAGCTGATATAAAAGAGCTTAAGACCCAAATTAATGAAATGTTAAATCAAAAGTTAATATGCAGATTGGACAGTAAACATCGATCAGTAGCGTTTATATTTAGAAATCATTCTAAGCAGAAACGTGGAAAACTTAGATTTGTGTAACAACCCGAAAAATCGGAACCAATTTAAATTTTTTATTTTGGCAATTTTAATGAATTTTGAATATTTAAAATGATTTATTTTAAATAATAAAGACTAGAAATTTATTTTGAATAGAATTAGAACGTATAAATTTATTTAAATTGAAGTTAAAATACAAATATTTATTTTAATTATAAAAGGAATTGGAAATGGCGAGATAGTTTAAAAATTTTAATTTCAAATTTCAAATGAATGTACATGATTCAAAATAAACCGGATTTTAGTAATACCAAAAATATTTGAATATGTTTGAAAATATCTTTCCAACGGATGTGAAAAATCCAGATTTCATAGCGGGAATAAAAAGTTATGTCCAGTTGAAAATTCAGAATAGTCACTATGGAATTTATATAAAATATAGCCCATTAAAATAGCGATTTTGCAAACGACCTCCGTTTTCGACGAGATCACATTTTTTGAATCCGGAATGTCAAATTATTACTTGATTACAATTTTCATAATTTTTGGAACTAGTATGTGAGCATGGTGAATTTAAACGTGTTTGGTCAACTTAGTTTGAATTTAATCGAATGAAAAAGGACCGTTTTTCAAACGGTCTCCAAATTCGACGAAATTAGTTTTGTTAGGACGATATCATCAAAACATAGCCAGATTTATTTTTCTATAATTTTTGGAGTCAGTATGTGGCCCCGGTAAATTAAAATGTGCATTTGAATTTAAAATATAATGATTTACATTTTAAATTTAGCGGAAACAGATTGTAACAGCCGAATTAGGTTACAATACATATCCGGTTGTGTTCGGAATGGGGGTAATTAGCTGAGAACGATAGTCAGTGGGTTTGATTTCGAGTTCGAATTAAAATCTAACTTTTTGGAGAAATAAAGAAAAAATAATAATATAAAATATATATATTGGCCCCCTTTTTAATCTCTCTCCCTCCTCCCCGTTATTCATTCAGATCGAAATCAAAAGAAAAAAAGCCCCGCGGGTCCCATCGCTGCCTCCCAAGGCGGCGCCATTGCGCCGGAGCACCTCCCCACCACCAGAGCAACCCGCCGCCCCTCCCCCTCTCTCCTCCACTGGCCTTCTCCTTCTTCCCCCCTACCCTCATTAAAACCGTGAAACCCCACGCCGTCCCCACCACGAAACCCTAGCGCCATCACCCTCCTCTGATTGGCGCCCTCCCCGAGCCTCCTCCGCCCTCCTACACCGCTACGGTGAGTTTTTAGATTTTATATATATATATATATATATATATATATATATATATCTGAGATTATTTTTTTAGGAAAAGTTAAGATTTTTCTTTATATAAAATTAGATTTTTATGAAAGGAAAAATTAGATTTTTATGAAAGTAAAAATTAGATTTTTATAAAAGGAAAATTTAGATTTTTATGAAAGGAAAATTAGATTTTTATGAAAGGAAAAAATAGAGTTTTATGTAAATAGAAATTAGACTTTTATGTTAATAAAAATGAGATTTTTATGATTAGTAAAGATTAGATTTTTCATTGTGTAAAGATTAGATTTTTCAGTACGTAAAAATATAATTTTTATATATGAAGAAGCATTATAAAGATACGATTTTCATAATAAAATAGCGATTTAAAAATATGATTTTAATCATATGAATAGAAGTATAAAAATTTGATTGTTATATATGAAGTAGCGATATAAAAATATAATTTTTATATAGAAAGTAGCATTGTAAAAATCTGATTTATATAATGTAGATTTGAAATAAAAATATGATTATTGTTATGATGTTAGGAAAACAAAAATATGATTTTTATTAATGAAGATAGCGAAATGAAAATGTGATTTTTGTTAATGTGCTAATAATTTTAAATTTTGATTTTTCATATGTATGAATAACGAATAAAAATTAGATTTTTATATAAGAAATAGCAATATAAAAACATCATATTAAAAATGTGATTTTTATATGAATAGAATGATAAAATTTTGATTTTTATGGTATGAATGGCACTATAAAAATATAACGTTTAGAGATATAAAAATATAATTTTAGTGAAGTAAATCTAAGATTTTTATTATATATATCATTATATAAAAATGTGATATTTGTATATGTAGTAGTGTTGTTTAAAAATTCAATTTTTAGTTATATAAAAATTCGATTTTTATTTTATATATAGCGATATAAAAATGTGATCTTATATATGCGATTTTTTAAATAATATAAACATCATATTAAAAATGTGATTTTTAATATGAACAACGTAGAAAAGACTACGTTGGAATTTCGGGCAAATCCAAACGATTCAGAAATTCAGAAATAGAACTGGAGGAGTGGATCCCAAAGGTGAGAACTTCTCACTCTAATTTATTTTCTAGTTAAATATATATACTAGGATGCAGGCGGTGCTTAGTAGTACCTGACACCTTTGTTTGAAACCATGTTTGTTCGGATGCTTGGTTGATTGGAATTTTTGGTTGAATTTAGTTTGGGAAATGAAATGAATTGATTAGAATTTGGTATGTGTATGGCGCGAGCCATTATTAGCCGAGGGATAAGGCTAGACCTTATCCTGGTTCTATTATCGCGCCGTTATGCTGCCGAAATTTTCTAAAATTTTTAGAACAACAAAAATATCATTATTATTGTATAAATGAACTGTATAAAATATTCATGAGTTGAAATAAATATTTAATAGTTAAAAATATAATTTTTAATGTGTATATGAATAAAATAAATATTCATTTACAAATCGGAGATTTGTTTATGTACACACGTTTGACTGATATAGATTGGGACGATATATTTTACACATCGCCCAAATGTACAAATAAAATCGGTGTGTGTTGATTGAAACCCCACATGGCTATTGGGATGATATTTGACATACACTAATCCCAATTGTTTAGTTGTATGTCAATCGATTGGTTGAAAGGCTGATGTAAGCGTTACTTATTCATATTTAATGCTTATGTAGTTGTGTAATGCACTCTGGATGATGGTTGACTGTGTTTGATTATCGTTGTATACATGTGTGTATGAAATCCATATAAATAAAATTATATGGTAATTGACTGTGTCTGATTCCAATCCGGAAAGAACAAATATTTTAAATTAACGAATATTTTAAAATGAAGAATAATGAATATTTTAAAATAACTAATAATTTAAAATAATATTTAGTAACGGATCAAAATATAATGTTCGATTCGGGATGGATACGAAAATATTTAAATATATAAAGCCGTGTTGATTAGATTAATGACATTTTGACATATGCGATATTTATATCGATTTTATTCATTTTTATTATGAATATCGAAAAGGAAATAATTTCAAAAGCTAATATTTTGAAAATATTATCATTTATATATTATGATGATAAGGAAAATTCAATTTTGATTAAAATTGAAAATGAAGTTGGAATCGTTTTAAAACGAATTTATAAAATACATTTTGAATGGAAATCAATGAAATATAATATATATATATATATATTATATATTTAATGGCCTGAATAGAATGCGCCGCACCGCGGTAGTTCACGAATTTCGACTATTGACTTCGAATGGACATTACGGGGGATCCAACCGTCGGATTCTCCTAAAACTGGAACCGTTAGGTTCGTATCGAAAAGAGCTATCCAACGAATATAAGAGATTTGAAATCTAACGGTTGGATTTGGAATTAGGTCCAAATTAAATTTGGAAACGGTTGCTGTAAGTGCAGTTCGATGAACGTTTATGCAAATCGATTGTACGGGCCTTAATAAAATTATTAAAAATATTAATAATTCGTGTAAAATCATAATAAATGATTTGGAAAGAATTTGGATGAAAAATTACACGTTTGTAAAGATAAAAATATATTTTTATCAGAAATGAGGTCGTTATGAACTAGAATTATAAAATCCAACATTTTTAAATAAATAAATTGGATTTGAGATGGTTTTAAAAATAACCAAAATTTCTAATACATGAATTGGAATGGATATAGTCTAAATTATATTTTGATTATTTCGATATTGGATTCTGTGATTATACGGATATTGTGGAGGAATTTGGAAGACATTTATATCGTTATTCCCAATACGATATTTGTTGAATTCAGAATTTGATATTGAATATAAGCCAATATAATTTCTATGTAGAGCCTTGTATTTAATATTGTATTGGATTTTGGGTTTGTCGTGAACTGTGTTTTAAATAACACTATTCTTAAACCCAGTTGAGAAAAGATTAAATCTTTTAAATAAAATTTAGAAGAGTTTACTAATTAATTAATATTTAATTGGAATATAATAAAAGAATTGGGCTTTGGGTTTGTCGTGAATGGTGTTTTCAATAACACTGTTCTTGAACCTCGTGTGAAAAGAATAAATCTTTTAATTAAGATTATTAGTATTTCCAGTTAATTAAATTTTAATTGGAATAAAATGGAATGTGAATCAGGTTTATTGTGAACTGTGTTTTTAACGACATTCGTTCTTTAACCCGATTTACGGTGAAATGTGATTTGGAATTTATAAATCTTTTTATTAAGATTTAACGGGAATTTTCCAAAGTAATGTTTTCCAATTTAATATATTAAATTGGAATTGAAAGGAATTTGATTTGATAATAATCGAAGTGAACTTCTGTGGAGGAAGACTATTAATACATATGGAATTTAAAAGGCTTGGTCGTTATTCCATTTATATTATTAGTCGGATATAGAAATTGATATCGATTATATATTGATCTATTTTCTGTGAAGATTCCATAATTAATGGAATGTGATTTGGGTTTATCGTGAACTGTGTTTTAAATGACATTAGTTCTTTAACCCAGTTAAAGACAACATTACATGTATAACATTGTATTTCGAACTATATGGTTGATCTCTGCCAAATATATATCTGTTTGGTGGCGGAGAATTTATTCTCTTGCTTTACACCCTTCTCTAAGACGTAAGAGCTTAGAGGTTATGTATCGGCAGAAATCAATAGTACGGTGTAGATTTTCTATGCGGCATGTTTGTGTTTCCAAAGTTAAATAATCATTAATATTGATTTTTTGGATGATTAAAACTAAGTAGAGTTTTAATGAATCTTTAATTAGATTGAAATGGGAATTGATAATTTAAATTATTAAATTTGGGAAATGATCGGGAATGGAGTATCACCAGTTTTGCACCTAGCGATAGTTAAACCTCTAATTAGATTTGAACGTGAAATTGTAATTAAATTTACCAATAACACTGTGGTGTTAGATATGGAGTATGACCAAATTTTCTCCATGGGATGAATAGGTTGGGATTGGGAAATTAAACAAATGATTAATTAGGTAAGGTGCGCTAATCCCGACTAGTTTGGATAAACCTTAATTTTGTTTGAATTGATATCCAAAGGAAGATTAAAGAATAAATTTAAAGAATTTATCTTTAATAAAATTAATGAGAACCTTTCACAAAGGATATGAATATTTAAATAAAAGAACGTATATTGTGTTTTTATAGCACTTGTTTATTATATACGCGAGTTATTCGGAAAGGCCAGGTTTATACTCATTCTGAATAACTGATTCGACAATAAGTCGACAATGAAGACGGTGGTTGAAGATCGGAGGTCTTTACATCGTTTGGATGATTACTGATGTCTTGATTGGGCTGCACACCCAAGACAAGGTAATAAGTGGTGATCGTCCAGACGTACTTGGAGATCGACCGGATATGCGAGGATCTCTCTCCTATATTGGACATATGGGATGAGGAATAAGGTGCATCCGGTTTCGTTCGGACCCAAAACGAATAAATAAATGGACGTATGTCTGACATTGGATTTTATTCTGTATTGATTGATGTCTTTTAAATATATATCTGTTTGGCGGCAGAGAATTTATTCTCCTGCTTAACGCCCTTCTCTGAGACGTACGAGCTCAGAGGTTATATATCGATAGACATCAATTGCATGGCGTGAACTGCCGGTGTGACATGCTGAGATGCAAATGATCAAGGTTTCTGTTGAAAAGCATAGTCTTGTGGTTGATGATCAAAGCACGACCTTAAAGGGCATAGCTTTGCGTATAGCGTTAATTCGCGAGTCTCACAACTCGGTATGAGTCAAAAACGGGATCAGGGACGCAGGGAGGACATGACGTTTCCTTCTAGCTATTGGTGGTGTCATGGCATGGAGCCCAGACATTTATATATTTTTACCTATGTGGATGATGGATAGCGAGGCGCCTCGGATATGTCGGTTACTACGGAGCCGATGGATAGGTCCTATAGGACCGGGAAATGTGTGTTCAGGAATACCTAATCCTCAAACTCAAGGGAGGACCGGCCCTGCAGGAACCAAGAGTTGCCCAGAGTGTATAGTCCTGAGGCATTTGCTAGGGTGTCTCGAAGCGGTGAGGAGCCATCCCTGGCCTCGACTTATAGATGGAATCCAATTTCCAATACGTGAAATTTCGGTTTTGATTGTAGAGCCTAGTATTGGCGACATAGTAGCATGGGATACTATGCCGTTTATGATTGATACATTTATATTTGAAGCTATTTTGACACTATACACCTATTATAGTGTCAAATGATTTGTTTTAAACGTACCAAGCATGTTTGGCTATTATAATGGAAAACCCTATCCTCCGGCTTGCATTGCATTGTGTGATGGGACCTATGTCTTATAATAGCTTCATTTTTCCAAAAAGCATTTCGCGCTGTTTATTCTATGCACTGTATTCTTAGGAGGAAACCAATTCTGTGTTATACGGCGTGGTCCCTTGATTTACTCCATTTTATAGTAAAGATTTAAATAATTGTTTTAGTTCTCACACTAGTCACATGACTGACCTGGAGTTTATTTTTTTAACCTAAACTCTGGGTGCCCCTATTTTCCACACAGGCAGCTAGTAATTTTGGTTTTGCAGATATTATATTCATAGGATCCTAGTTTACAGTTGGAGCTATATTCGGAATGCTCTATATCCGTGTATTTCTTTCAGTTGTGTTTTGTATTATTTTCCACTGCTATGTAATGTATTTTAATCTCTGATATTTTCCGATGTATATTATTTATTCATACTCTGTATATTCTTGTACTCTGATGTAAATTGTTGTAATAAGCAATGAAATGCTCTTCTATTTGTGTTCTGAATTATAATGTTATCAACTCAATCCAGGCTTTCCTTTACGGGAAAGTTTGGGTCGTTTTAGGTGGTATCGGAGCTTTGGTTTTACAGAGCTCGAGAACAAGACATATTAGAACCAAATGAAAGAATTCATCAGAGATTGGATTAGTAATATCCAATAAGAATGAGTTGTTAGAGATAGGATCAGTAGTATCCTAGAACGATTGTGAAGAGTAGTGTTTTTAAATAAAAATGAAAAACAATTTTTTTTTTGAAAATTTAAACCTTATTATACGTATTTGAATATTTTATTTTAAATTGAATTTGGACAATCGAATATATAAAGATTTTGCATATACGCCTTGCAAACGTGTATACGAAGCCTTAAATATACTTGATAGATATAGAATCACACTCTAGTCGCCCGGATGTTATTTTGATGATCGCTGCATCATCATCAGTATTTATTTTCGAGCTTCGAAAGTGAGATATTTATATATTTCCAATTGAATGGTGTGAGAACCAAAACATAGATAGGGTCTATTGTTGTGACTTGGCATTAAAAATGGATTTTTATATATATAAAGTTATGTGTTTGAAACGATAATCAACTAATTGATTGCTTATTGTGTTGTTTGATTAATTAAAATTTTGAATCATTAAGCCAGATCGAATAAAATATTGAAATGAATTGAAAACCGATTGAAATTGCATGCATACACATGTATATACATTGAACAGGTCATAGCAGGGAAGCTAAGCAGAGGAATAAAATTGTATATCCGACAAATAGGTACATGTTTACTAATTTATTGGGTTTGGATTTTTAAGAGCCGATTGGCGTTTTCTTTTTGGATGATGAGGGCCCTACGTGGCAAGTTGCGGTTTTAAATATCTCCCCGTACAACGGAGGTTATGGTGAAATTTTTCCAAAATTTAGGGTGTTAACCAAATTTTTGAAGAATTTGAAAATTCTTAGAAACTGAAAAGTTGAAGAATGAAAGCCAAAATGAAAGCTGAGTTGATTAGGTAAACAACTTTTAGCTCCGTTCCTTTTTGAGGATTTTTTTTTAAGTGGGGGAGATTGTAACAACCCGGAAAATCGGAACCAATTTAAATTTTTTATTTTGGCAATTTTAATGAATTTTGAATATTTAAAATGATTTATTTTAAATAATAACGACTAGAAATTTATTTTGAATAGAATTAGAATGTATAAATTTATTTAAATTGAAGTTAGAATATAAATATTTATTTTAATTATAAAAGGAACTGGAAATGGCGCGGTAGTTTGAAAAGTCGATTTCAAATTTCAAATGAATGTACGGGATTCAAAATAAACCGGATTTTAGTAAAACTAGAAATATTTGAATCTGTTTGAAAATATCTTTCCAATGGATGTGAAAAATCCAGATTTCAAAGAGGAAATAAAAAGTTATGTCCAGTTGAAAATTTAGAATAGTCGCTATGGAATTTATATAAAATATATCCCTTAAAGATAGCGATTTTGCATACGACTTCCGTTTTCGATGAGACCACTTTTGTTGAATTCGGAATGTCAAATTATTGCTTGATTCTAATTTTCATAATTTTTTGAACTAGTATGTGAGCATGTTGAATTTAAACGTGTTTGGTCAATTCAGTTTGAATTTAATCGACTAAAAAAGGACCGTTTTTCAAACGATCTCCAAATTCGACGAAATTAGTTTTGTAAGGACGGTATCGTCAAAACATAGCTAGAATTATTGTTCTGGAATTTTTGGAGTCAGTATGTGGCCCCGGTAAATTAAAATGTGCGTTTGAATTTAAAATATAATGATTTATATTTTAAATTTAGCGAAAACAGATTATAATAGCCGAAATGGGTTACGATACATATCCCATTTTGTTCAGAATGGGGTTAATTAGCTAGGAACAACAGTCGGTGGGTTTGATTTCGAGTTCGAATTAAAATCCAATTTTTTGGAGAAATAAAGGAAAAAATAATATAAAATATATATTGGCACCCGTTTTAATCTCTCTCCCTCCTCCCCGTTATTCATTCAGATCGAAATCAAAAGAAAAAGAAACAAACACACCATGGATCCTATCGTTCTCTCCCCAGGCGGTGCCACCACGCCAGAGCACCTCCGCACCACCGCGAAACCCCATTTAAACCGCGAAATCCTTCTTCCCCCCTTCCCTCATTTAAACCGTGAAACCCCACGCCGTCCCCACCACGAAACCCTAGCGCCGCCACCCCCCTCTGATAGGCGCCCTCCCCAAGCCTCCTCCACCCTCCTACACCACTACGGTGAGTTTTTAGATTATATATACATATATATATATATAAATCTGAGATTATTTTTTTTGGAAAAGTTAAGATTTTTCCTTATGTAAAATTAAATTTTTATGAAAGGAAAAATTGGATTTTCATGAAAGGAAAAATCATATTTTTATGAAAGGAAAAATTAGATTTTTATGAAAGGAAAATTTAGAATTTTATAAAAGGAAAAATTAGATTTTTAAGAAAGGAAAATTTAGATTTTTATGAAAGTAAAAATAAGATTTTTATGAAAGGAAAAATTAGATCTTTATGTAAATAAAAATTACATTTTTATGTTAATAAAAATGAGATTTTTATGATTAGTAATGATTAGATTTTTCACTGTGTAAAGATTAGATTTTTCATTATGTAAAAATATAATTTTTATATATGAAGAAGCATTATAAAGATATGATTTTTATAATAAAATAGCTGTTTAAAAATATTATTTTTATCATATGAATAGCAATAAAAAAATTCAATCTTTATATATGAAGTTGCGATATAAAAATATAATTTTTATATAGAAAGTAGCGTAGTAAAATTATGATTATTATAATGTAGATTTAAATAAAAATGTGATTTTTATTATGATGTTAACAAAATAAAAATATGATTTTTATTTATGAAGATAGCGAAGTGAAAATGTGATTTTTGTTTATATGCTAATAATATAAAATTTTGATTTTTCATATATATGAATAACGAATAAAAATTTGATTTTTATATAAGAAATAGCAATATAAAAACATCATATTAAAAATGTGATTTTTACATGAATAGAATAATAAAAATTTGAATTTTATTGTTTGAATGGAATTATAAAAAGTATGACACCCCACATCCGTTAATGTCACTCACTAAGGGAATGCATTAAGTTTCATGAAGCGTTGTAGGTAAACAAACACAAAATAATTACAAGACAGATATAAATAAGATAGCAGCGGAAATTTCAAATTTTTATTTCAACATAAAACATAATACCATAGTTCACAATACCATAAGTCATAAAACATTACAACAAAATACTTCTGTCTTGCATCATCAGAGTATATAGGTATTAAAGAAAAACATTATTCCCCAATAAAAAGAGTAAGCCATAGTAGAGACAAAGACTTGAGCCATACTACATAAGTAGCTACCAATAAGATAATATCCAAGTCCTGACTATGCCTGGGTGTTTCCTCTATGAGAACCTGAGGGGGAATGGAAGAGAGAGGGAAAAACAAAGGGTTCAGACATGAAGTCTGGCGAGTCTAGTTACTTTTAGCTAGTAAATGAATAACGGTGAACATGGCAGGCATAAAGTGGGTAAGAGAGGGCACTATATGAATAGCAGGTGTGACAAGGCGGATAAGGTAAGGTGCACACATACTTCACTAATGACTACTCTGCACTATTACTAGTATAACTAAAGTTAGATGATCCCTTCCAAAATGAGTTGGTAGACTTAGGGTATACATCCGAGTGTACCCTAATCCCTGCCCTAATCGATCGGCTCCCTATTCCGTAGATACCCTGTGCTGGCCCAACAGTAGGAGGTATCACTTCCTAAAGTGGCAACCCAAGAGGTGTACAACCATATTTACTGGTGTCATGACCGTCTTATCCCCCTCTTCCCGGCCCCATGCACGCACATGTCCCCGGTCGGTTTGCGCCGTCCATCTCGTTTAGATCTCTTACAATCAGTCCAGTAAGCATGCCCCTTCTCCGACCTAGTTCGGAGTATATACTTGATACCAACTCTAGGTTACTGGTTGAAACGGGTCCCACACAATATGATATGAGCTCTCACCTTTGTTTTGTATCCCCCAGTTGGTTTTTCACTGACTATATAATATTGGGTGTCTTTAATTACATAGCACTATGTCAATTATGCTTACCTATAGGTGTCTTTAATGCGTAACTCTCAATCTTTCTATCGGTTATGCTTACCTATAGGTGTCTTTAATACATAACTTTATTATTTCCATAAGTTATGCCTACACTAAAAGGTGTCATTAATTATAAAACTTTATTATTTCCCTCGATTATGTATACCACTAGGTGTCTTTAATTACATAGCCTTATCAGGTTAAGTTGTGGGCCTATATATATACTAATATTACCCACCTACCTAAGATTTACTTAACCCTCCCACTGATTCAATCATGTTTATTTAACAGTTAAGTTTTTGGTCCTATATATAATAATATTACCAACCTACCTAAGATTTACTTATCCCACCCCTTTTGTTCAACCAAGTTTACTTAACCCCCAACTTAAATTTAAGTTCATACAATCTCTATGGATTAACTTAGGTTAAGTAGTCCAATTCATTAACATGTCCATTTATGGTTTATAATGGGATAGACCTCCCACATTAGGCCTACAACATATGGATGCTGGATATGTCGGTCGGGTCCGGGCAGAATTATTCCACAGTTGGGCCTAACCTCGTGTCATAGCCTGATTCGTATTTACGTACTTAGACCTCCCACATTAGGTTCAACACTAGTGGTTGCTGGATATGCCGGTCGGGTCCGGGCAGACTTCCACCACTAATGTTACCTAACCTCGTGTCATAAGTACGATTACGATTTCTAATCGTAATTACTAAACATTCCATTTTTAATTAATGAATCAATTAATTAACCCTTTCCTTTTATAGGTGCCAATACCTGTTTTACCCAATAATTTGAATTACACGTCCATAAATGTTCATATTCAAATTATGCCATTTTTAATTAATTTACCAATTAATTAATCCTTTCCTTTTTAGGTGTCAATACCTAATTTAAATTACATATCCATAAATGGTCATATTCAAATTATGCCATTTTTACCCAAATTTTCCTATGTCATTATAGGTGATTATTTCTATGTTTCCTTGTTTGAATTATATCTCATTTCATATAAATATTTAATAACTATGCCAATTACAAATTCCCTTTGTCCCCGTTCCTAACTAACGTATTCACATGTATTTTGGCGGCATCGAGGCTATAAAGTAGCCTCGTCATAATAATAAAAGGGAACATGATAAGGGTGACAGTTCAACATGTTTTGGCATAAATATTAACATAACTGGCATAGTAACTAAGTGAATGGACATGTGATAATTATCACAATAAAGTGGACATCAAATTAATAACTTGTGTTTTGGCAAGCATAATGAGATCTAGATTCAATATTAGGTGTCCAGTTACCTAAATCTAGCACAGATAGGGTGGCATAATAACAAATTTAGATTCACATGTCAAGTTTACAACATATACCAAGCTATCATATTATAAGAAGTGAAAGGTGATTAACACCAAAGTCTAGATCCAAGTAATGTCAAATTAATGGATGTACTATCATCCTAACATGGTTACAAATCAATGTTCATGTGTATGTCATATCGAATCACCACAATCAGATCTATTAAGTTAGATCTGTGTTAACAAGTTCACATGTACCACAATATAATTGTAATTCAAGATTCACATAGGAAACATAGTAGAATGTCCATATATTAGATCTAGGGAAAATGACATAGTATGCTTGCATAAGTTCATGAGTTATAGCATATAACCAATTCATAGTCTACCACAATTCACATTTATCTATTTAAACCTAAAAGTGACTAGAACTCACTGTGGTAGAAAAAAGAATAGATCAGGCGTTTGTTGCTGTTCTAGAATCGTTCTCCTCTTTCACAATTCCTAAGCTTTAATTCGTTGGAGAAGAGACTAGCTTAGTTTAGGATGCAGCAGCATGGCGGCTTATGAATGAATTTAGTTTAGATTAGGGTTTAGGTTAGATGTGCTTATATAGATGTATTAGCTTAGTTAGAGCCTTTAGATTAACTAGGAGATGATCAGAACCACGCAGCTCAAAGACACATCATCCAGCCAATCAGAAGAGGCCACGTTAGCCCTAAAACTCAAAAATTGTCATTAACAAATAAAAATGGGCCATGTGTGCAACATGATGCGCAGCAACAGAGGTGTTGACACCCACATGTCATATATATATATATATTATAAATATATTTGTTTTATCTTTTTAACCATCTTTTTAATTAACCCTTTTCACACTAAACCGCTTTTTTTAATTGAACGGCGTTCACACTAAGCCACTTTTTAGCCATTCCCCTAAAACAAAAATATGGCGCTGTTGGGGATTGAACTCAGAACCTCTTGTATACAAGTCACGTGCTCTAACCAAATGAGCCACTAAGTCTTTTGTTTACAAACCTTAGAATAATGCCAAACATTATTCTTTTCTAATTCCTCTTTTTCATGTTTTGTTGCAATATTTAATTTTTCTCTTAAAAATATCTATGTATATAACATATATACATATTTCCATATTTTTAATTTCATAAAAAATGCAGGGTGTTACATTCTCCCTTACTCAAAGGATATCGTCCCCGAAATCTTTAAGTTAAGAAGAACATATCCTACCGTCCATCATCCATCTACTCATCCATCATCCACAAGCATCCATTGTCCTTAAAAGATTTCTAATGCTATTCGAACATATGCAAAGGTGTGTGTGTATGTTCCTTATCTAATGCAAAAATCAGGCTGTCTACTTATTCAGTTGAGCTCCTTAATGCAATGTATGTTAGTGCAATGAATCCCATATGTATGCAAATAAACCTATTATAACATATAAGCTCTACATGAGTGCACACTCGTTCGTCCAAACACAACATCCATATGCTAGTTCATCCTTTTCATCCATAAAAGAAAAGAAAATGCACACACATCCATATGTAGTATGAGAGTGATTGAGCCGATCTTAGTGCCTAATGTGTGTGTATATGCGTCCATAGGAAACCACTAGCAAACACTTGCATCCACTTGCATCAATCAAACATAACATGTTTCAAACACATGTTTACATCCATAGGATTCCTATCTAAAGGTTGAAGATTCAATTGATAGGATATACTCAGATGAAAGAAGCAAATGCGAATAAAAGCTTTTGGAAGAGAAGTTAAGAACATCCCCTTGAAAAGGAAAGGGTACGAAGCATAAAAATCCTGTCTTCGGTCTCCCAAGGTGCATCTTCTTGATTGTCTCCCCATTGGACCTTCACCAACTTGACTTCTCGTTTGCATAGCTTTTTAACCTCCGATCCAAGTATGCAAGTTGGAACTCATCTAATCAAGGCTTCCTTCTTTATTTTCACTTCATTTCGCAAGTTTGGCCCCACTACCTCAAACTCTATACATTTTATCGCCACATGGATGAATAGTCATTTTGGAATGATGGGCTTCCTCAAGGACTGTCTTCAATAGGTTTCCCATCCTGATATGATTCACCTATCAAACCTCTTCTCAAGTAGCCCTGCCACTTGCTTATCAAGTTCCCTCTTTTCTTTTAGGATCCATATGGCGCACAGGTAATGCAATTGGCTTTGCATTGTCCACCAGGTATATACAGAAATCAATCTCGCGCCTCAGGGGAAATCCCCAAACTTCGTTTAATACATCAGGATACTCACGGACTGCTGGTGTCGATTGTAGATCATCGATAGATGCCTAAAGAGACTTTAGAAAACTAAGCATAACAGACCCTTGTGGGTCACAAGAAATTTCGAGGGTGGTTAACGACCCTCCTCTCACCACCCAGAATGGCACCATATGTGGTAAACCAACCTATCCCTAGAATCAACCCATAACCCATAAACCCGAGTACATATGCATCGCATTCAAATTTGACACCTAATACAGATATTCTCAAACCCCTAGAAATCATAGATAAATGAGCCCAATCACCAATGGGGTGTGAGACAACTACGGGATCCACTACCATACTAGTAACTAAGTGCAGAGATTCAACAAAAGAACTAGATATAAATGAGTGTGAAGCGCCAGAATTAAAATGTGTCCTAACTGGATGATTTGAAAGAGAAACTAAACTTTCTACAGAAATTTTTCTACCTCTTTCAGGAGCACTGATCGCAAGAGCATGCATCTGCCCTCCAGAAGTTCCTGCTCTTTGACCTTGTCCCTATTTCTTCGGACAATCCTTAATAAGATGCCCGACCTCTCCACAAGCGAAGCAAGCATTCTTCCTTTTCCTGCAGTCCTTGGCTAAGTGACCCTCTCGCCCACAACTATGGCACTTCCTCTTATCTTTAATCGTGTCATTCTTTTCGCCTTTCTTCTGCTGTTGTCCCTTCTTGGGCCACACCTTCTCATTTTGCGTTGCTTCCTCAGCCTTCACTTCCTTCTTTTCTCCCTTGTCTTCCTCATGCATTAGGGCCATATCAACAAGTTTTTCAAAAGTGGCTCCCATTGGGATATGGGACATGTCTAACCCATGAAGGGGTTCATTCTGCCCTTTAGCAAACCGCAAAGCCTTTTTGTGTGGCGTATCCACCAGCTCTAGACCGAACTTTGCCAGCTGGTTGAACTTGTTCACATATTCCTTCACCGTCAAATTTCCTTGATTGAGAGCTAAGAACCTCTCCATCTGCATGCTTTTATCCGCTTGGGAAAGAAATTTCATTTCAAATCTTTTCCTAAAATCTTCCAAAGTTTCCACCAGTCGTCCAGCTTTGGTGACTTCCCACCAAAATAAGGCTTCGTCCTTTAACAGCCAAGCAGCTAATTGGATTTTTCTTCGGTCCTCCATTTCAAAGATGACGAATAAATCCTCGGTCTCCTTAAGCCCCAATTCCGAGCTTCCATAAATGTCTCATTCCCATGGAATGTCCTCCCTCCCATAGCACGGAAGTCCTTACAGATTTTGGCGAAGTTATCTGCTCTTGGAGGGGAAAGAGGAGGAGTAATGACTGGGGCAACAGGAGGAGGAGCGTCTCTCTGTCCTTCAACAGGCGCTGTGGCCTCCAAATATCTCCAGAACCATCTAGGTATCGTGACGCCCTCTGGGATATTAGGAATGTTTTGATTCCCAGACATGCTGAAAAAGGGGAAAAAGGAAGAATTTTAGATAAAGGACCGAAGGATATTAAATATGGCTTCTTGGGGAATATTTTCAAAACAGACTTTTCTTTTTGAAATTAGTTTCTTTTAAAACCTTTTTGAAAAATATTTTTCAAAACATTTATCTAATCTGGTAACCTTCAGCTCTGATACCAAGTGTGACGCCCCACGTCCGTTAATGTCACTCGCTAAGGGAATGCATTAAGATTCATGAAGCATTGTAGGTAAACAGACACAGAGTAATTACAAGACTGATAAAAATAAGATAGCAGTGGAAATTTCAAATTTTTATTTCAACATAAAACATAATACCATAGTTCACAATACCATAAGTCATAAAATCATTACGAAAAAATACTTCTGTCTTGAAACATCAGAGTACATAGGTATTAAAGAAAAAAATTATTCCCCAATAAAAATAGTAAGCCATAGTAGAGACAAAGACTTGAGCCATACTCTAGAAGTAGCTTCCAGCAAGATAATATCCAAGTCCTGATTAAGCCAGGATGTTTCCTCCTTGAGAAGCTGGGGGAGGGGATGGAAGAGAGAGGGAAAAATAAAGGGGTCAGACATGAAGTCTGGCGAGTCTAGTTACTTTTAGCCAGTAAATAAATAAAGGTGAACATGACATGCATAAAGTGGGTAAGAGAGGTCACTATATAAATAGCAGGTGTGACAAGGTAGATAAGGTAAGGTGTACACATACTTCACTAATGACTACTTTGCGCTATTACTAGTACAACTAAAGTTAGATGATCCCTTCCACAATAAGTTGGTAGACTTAGGGTATATGTCCGAGTGTACCCTAAACCCTACCCTAATCAATTGGCTCCCTATTTCGTAGATACCCTATGTTGTCCCCACATTAGGAGGTATCACTTCCTAAAGTGGAAACCCAAGAGGTGCACAGCCATATCTACTGGTGTCACAGTCGTCTTAGCCCCCTCTGCACGGCCCATGCACGCACATGTCCCCGGTCGGTTTGCGTCGTCCACACCGTCCGTCCCGTTTGGATCTCTTACAATCTGTCCAGTAAGCGTGCCCCTTCTCCGACCTAGCTCCGTGTATGTACTTGATACCAACTCCGAGTTACTGGCTGAAACGGGTCCCACACAATATGATATGAGCTCTCCCCTTTGTCTTGTATCCCCCACTAGGTTTTTCACTGACTATGTATACCCTTAGGTGTCTTTAATTACATAGCCCTATGTCAATTATGCTTGCCTGTAGGTGTCTTTAATACATAACCCTCAATCTTTCTATCGGTTATGCTTACCTATAGGTGTCTTTAATACATAACTTTACTATTTCCATAAGTTATGCCTACCCTAAAAGGTGTCTTCAATTACATAACTTTATTATTTCCCTCGGTTATGTATACCACCAGGTGTCTTTAATTACATAACCTTATCAGGTTAAGTTTGTGGGCCTATATGCATACTAATATTACCCACCTGCCCAAGATTTACTTAACCCTCCCATTGATTTAAGCATGTTTATTTAACGGTTAAGTTTGTGGGCCTATATATAATAATATTACCCACCTACCCAAGATTTACTTAACCCACCCCTTTTGTTCAACCAAGTTCACTTAACCCCCAACTTAAATTTAAGTTCATACAATCTCTATGGATTAACTTAGGTTAAGTAGTCCAATTCATTACCATGTCCATTTATGGTTTATAAAGGGCTAGACCTCCCACACTAGGCCTACAACATGTGGATGCTGGATATGCATGTCGGGTCCGGGCACACTTATTCCACAGTTGGGCCTAACCTCGTGTCATAGCCCGATTCATATCTACGTACTTAGAACTCCCACATTAGGTTCAACATTAGTGGCTGTTGGATATGCCGGTCGGGTCCGGGCAGACTTCCACCACTAATGTAACCTAACCTCGGGTCATAAGTACAATTACAATTCCTAATTGTAATGACTAAACATTCCATTTTTAATTAATTAATAAATTAATTAACCCTGTCCTTTTATAGGTGCCAATACCTATTTTTCCCAATAATTTGAATTAAGTGTCCATAAATGTTCATATTTAAATTATGCCATTTTTAATTAATTTACCAATTAATTAATCCTTTCCTTTTATAGGTGTCAATACCTAATTTAAATTACATATCCATAAATGGTCATACTCAAATTATTCCATTTTTACCTAAATTTTCCTATGTCATTATAGGTGATTATTTCTTTGTTTCCCTATTTTAATATACGCTCATTTCATATAAATATTATATAAACTATGCCAATTACAAATTCCCTTTTTCCCCGTTCCTAACTAACGTATTCGCACGTATTTTGGCAGCATCGAGGCTATAAAGTAGCCTCGTTATAACAATAAAAGGGAACATGATAAGGGTGACAGTTCAACATGTTTTGGCATAAATATTAACATAACTGGCATAGTAACTAAGTGAATGGACACGTGATAATTATCACAATAAAGTGGACATCAAATTAATAACTTGTGTTTAGGCAAGCATAATGAGATCTAGATTCAATATTAGGTGTCCAATTACCTAAATTTAGCACGTACAGGGTGGCATAATAACAAGTATAGATTCACATGTCAAGTTTAACACATATACCAAGGTATCATGATATAACAAATGAAAGGTGATTAACACCAAAGTCTAGATCCAAGTAATGTCAAATTAATGGATGTACTATCATCCTAACATGGTTACAAATCAATGTTCATGTGTACGTCATATCGAATCACCATAATCAGATCTAGAAAGTTAGATCTGTGTTAACAAGTTCACATGTACCACAATATAATTGTAAATCAAGATTCACATAGGAAACATAGTAGAATGTCCATATATTAGATCTAGGGAAAATGACATAGTATGCTTGCATAAGTTCATGATTTATAGCATATACCCAATTCATAGTCTACCACAATTCACATTTATCTATTTAAACCTAAAAGTGACTAGAACTCACTGTGGTAGAAGAAAGAATAGATCAGGCGTTTGTTGCTGTTCTGGAATCGTTCTCCTCTTTCACAATTCCTAAGATTTAATTCGTTGGAGAAGAGACTAGCTTAGTTTAGGATGCAGCAGCATGGCGGCTTATGAATGAATTTAGTTTAGATTAGGGTTTTGGTTAGATGTTCTTATATAGATGTATTAGCTTAGTTAGAGCCTTTAGATTAACTAGGAGATCATTAGAACCACACAACTCAAAGACACGTCATCCAGCCAATCAGAAGAGACCACATCAGACCTAAAACTAAAAAATCGTCATTAACAAATAAAAATGCGCCATGTGTGCAACATGATGCGCAACAGCAGGGGTGTTGACACCCACATGTCACACACACACACACACACACACATATATATATATATACTATATTTATTTATTTTCTTTTTAACTATTTTCCATTTAACCCTTTTCACACAAAACCGCTTTTTTTTAATTGAACTGCGTTCACACTAAGCCACTTTTTTGCCATTCCCATAAAACAAAAATATGGCGCTGGCAAGGACTGAACTCAGAGCCTCTCGTATACAAGTCATGTGCTCTAACCAAATGAGCCACTAAGTCTTTTGTTTACACACCTTAGAACGATGCTAAACATTATTCTTTTCTCATTCCTCTTTTTCATGTTTTGTTGCTGTTAGACCAAAAAGTGGTTCTAACACCCAAATTGATTAAAAGCAGAATGAGATGAGATCTAAAATAAAAATGAACACATAGGATTTATAGTGGTTCGGCGAAGAAATGCCTACGTCCACTTGTTTTTCACTATTCTCAATGATTTATTTGCAAGTACAATGAAATATTCACTTGATTTCTCTCACAACTCACTTACAATCGCTCAATTGTCTAAAAACAAATAATGAAAGAAGATTTGGATTTTCCGGGAGTGCTGGAATTCAGGTTATGAAGGTGGTTGAACTCTCAAAGTGTCAGAAAAAAGATCCTTTTCTTTGTCTCCAGACGTGGTATTTATAGGTGAGAATTTGCTCAGAACACGATCCGGATCGGAGCCACGTGTCATCCATCCCATCAGCCTCGGGTTCGGATGAATTTCTATGTTGACAACGCACCAGAGTAGTGGACGTTGTGGGTAGGAACTGGTCATAGCCGATCCGAATAACCAGGCGCTCATGCAGGAGAGTGACGTGGAAGACAGGCTCGGGTCGGAAGGGTATGCACAAGGGGTTCGGATCGGAGTACCCGATCCGACCCGGATTGACTTAGGACTAATCCCTGTTTTTACTCCGCTCCGCTCAGATCTGTTGCTCTCCACTCCAGCTGGAAATAGGTTGCTCTCCGATCCGAACAGACGTGCCTCTTTGATTCCAACAACAATAGTTCACCGATCCGAACAGCAGACTTTATCTGATCCGAACCGCAACAATGCTCTGATCCGACCCGCTTCAGTGTTTTTCAAACTCTTCAATATTTCACATCTTGACTTTGTGTTGCCCAGTTCACAAAGTGGGCTAACATTTTGCCCCCTCAAAGGATGCTTTTGTTGGAGACGGAGCATGCTTTATATTATCATTGCACAACGCTCTTCGAGGTGATTTTTCTTTTGATTTTCCTTGTTTTTTCATCTTTTTCTTCAGATTTCAATTTAATTCGCTGCTGAACTAAAGAACTTGGTTCGGTTCGGATTCCGATCCGAACAGACCCCTTCTCCTATCTATTTTTCACTAGACTGTTTGGCCAAGCTTCGCTTCTGGACTGTCCATCCGATCCGAACGGGGGTTCTTCTACTGGGCTGCCGATCCGAATGGGGAGACGAATGGACACCCTACTCCTCTATATAAGCTGAGTCTTCTTCCTTCTCTCACTTTTACTGTTTTACTTCCCAAGTTCTATAAAATGAGAAAAACCTCAATTCGTGAAACATCAAAATTCCCCTAAATTCTCGAAGTAATTACACCGGTAGGTTATAAAACTTTGAACAATTCCTTCGTTAATTACTCTCGATTCGGATTCGTAGACGATTAGGATGATTCGAGTATGAAACTCTGATGACCTTGCCATCGTGACCCCCCCTCGTCACCGTCGCCAGTAGACCCATTGCCATCTCGAGGTTGGAACGGAGGGGATTAGAATTCGTTGTTGAGTACGCCGGCGCATGATTGCTTGGCCTTGATTTGAGTGACTGGCACGAAACTGGCCTTGGCATTGGTTAAGGAAGAAAGGGAGTGAAGGAGAAGAAGAAGATGATAGAGAATCGGTTCGGTTCGGAGGGACATGGAAGTTGAAAAAATGAGGGAAAGAGGAAGGGAGTTCAGGAAATCGGACCGGGTCGGGGCAAGTAAAGAAAGAAAAAAGAAAAGAAATCCAGGAGATCGGATCGGGTCGGAGCAAGTATTTAAAGAAGGGGAAAAGGAGCCTACCTAACTGGATCGGGTCAGACCGTAAGATGACGGAGGAGAAGTATAACTACGTGATCCGATCCGAACCGTTAGGGGACTCTGCCTCCGATCCGATCCGACTTTGATTTCTGAGTTTCAATGTGATATTCAAGCCTAAGGCCACGCCCCCGATCCGATCCCAATGAATAGACCCGAACCGAACTGAAGCACAATCTACCTTAACGCATAAAAAATCGTCTAACTGGCCCAATCAACTTTTGGCATGATCTTCAATTTAATGGACAGTTAGGATAGTGCCTTGCGAACGTAACTAGACATCAAGAATTACTTCAACTCTTTATAGTTTGCCAAACTTTTTCGTCGCACTTTTAAACATTTACTTTGCACTTTCCGTATACACTGTTTACACTTTAGTTTGCACACATGCACGGGGGGATACAGGCTAATTTTCTCTAATTTGTGCTATTGCTTCTTCAATAGTTTTATGACCATGAGACCCAGACGCTGTTCCAGACTAGCTGAGAGGAAAGAAGCCCCGGAAACCTCTAACAAGATTACTCTCGAGGACATATCTTCTCCGTCGGATCCAGAATGGGATAATGAGGGTTCAGACTACGACGTCGGCAATCGTAAAAGTGACGAATTGTCTTCAGAGAATGAAGATTCTTTAGGCTTTGAAGAGGAAGGAGGGATTGGCGATGACCGGGCTCCTGATGAGTTTGAATCGGCTGTCATATTGGAATCGCCCCAAGATTCTGTTGAATCGACAATTGATAACGACCGACTTACTCGAATTTGTTTGAAATATGGGATAATGAAAAGGGACACTCTAGTGCCTTCAAGCTCTGACCGTCCCCACAACCCTCCAGAAGGATATATGGCGGTCAGTCGGTTGATGTGTATTGTCGGCGCTATCCCTCCATTTTCTCCCTTCATCGTTGACTTTCTAAGACAAATGCGGATTGCCCCCATGCAGCTACATCCCAATTCTTATGCCTACTTGCACACTTTATACATAGCATACCGTGAGATCTTAGGCATAGAGCTCACTTTCGATGACGTTCATTTTTTCTATAACTTCAAGCATCGGACTCGAGAGACTCCATCTTTCTGTTATTTCAAGTCTGTTCCTAAGAGGAAGATAATCTCAGCGCCATTCAGCAGTAAAGCTGGAGATTCCAGACTGGAATGGTTCTATGTGAAGCGACAGCCTGGATGTGCCAGGAGGTGGACGAAATCAAGTAAAGCGCTGATTTTCTAAATCCGGGATTTATACACCCGAGTCATCGCCTTAACTTGTTTTTCTTTTTGTTTCCAGTCGACAATCCAAAACAAATATCAGATCAGGTGTTCTTTGACCGGATGCATCAACTTCTTAATGGCGTTCAAAAATTCTTGACTATCGATGAAGTCCTTAAGGACGAATATCTTCACTTTCATGGGCCGTTATCCGTTTTTCGTTGTATTGGTCATGGGCCGGCTCCATACGTATATATTCCTCCAGTGGATGTAGTCCCAGAGACAGGAGAAGGCTCGGGAGTTCCTACAGTGCCTCTTCAAACTTCACCTTCTCCATCTTCTACTCAAGATGACGAATTGGCTAATTTGGCTAAAAAGCATCGTGAAGGGTATACTGCCCCCGAGGAGGCTACTTCTCTGGAAAAGTCAATATCCTCCAAAGAGTCGCCACTTAATGCTTCCGAGGGAGACATCCCTAGTACTGATGACCCATTATTCCAGGGATTGGGGGATCTCCCCTTACCCGAAACTATATACACTTCAGAGGATTTTAGGAAGGATCCTTTAGTCTTCACCTCTTCTGAAGAGACTACTCCTGCTAAGGCCAAAGAGCCTGCCCGTACTAGTCTAGCTTCGGACTCGGGTTGGTTGGGGGGAAGCAAACCACTTAGGACACACTTTATTCAATAGCATTAGCATTCATTGCACCTCTTTCTCTGTGAATCCATTGATTCTGAATTTTGCTTGTCTTATTGTGCAGGCACGATGTCTCGATCTTACTATGATATCAGGAAGCTTCGCCGCAGTATGTCTAATCCACCTCAGGATATCGAGTATGATCGCCGCGATGATCGCGGTAGGGAGGAGAGAAGGCCTTATGATCCCTATCGCTCTCGACCCTCACGTTCTCGCTCTCCCGTTCGGTCGGATCAGGAGAAATACAAAGGTTATCAAAGCCGTAGGGAAGAGGACAGGCCACAATCGAAAGACTCCACCTCTTCCCACGAAAAGCGTAGCAGAAAGAGAAGTCCTCCAAAAGATAATGAGTCTCGAAGTAAACGCAAGGTCCCTGCTACTAAACGACCTAGGACAGACAAAGAAACTATTGAATCCTCCACACACAGGGATGCTGAATTGACGATCCCCGCTCCTCCACCACTAGATGCAGAGACTGCAATCAAGCGGGCGTATTTGGAGGAGCAATTTCCCGAACACTACTTCGAGACTTTGACTTTTTTACCTACCCTCGAACCTATCTCTTCCAGGTGGGCAGACGAGGCCAAAGCAAAGATAGACGCGGTTGAAAAACAGTATTCTGAGATGTTTAAATATTCACGCAACCTTTCCAGAATTATCCGTACTCTAATCATGAATGCTGATTCAATGCAAAAAACCGCGGAAGAAGATGCTAAGGCCTTAAAGAACCTAGGTAAAGATTTGGAGGACACACAAGCCCAGCTTGCTATTGCTCAGAGGGACGCTACCAACTTCAAACAACAATTTGAGGATATGCAAAAACGTTATCATTACTTGCTTGAATCTCACACTCAAGAGCGTTCTGAGTTAAAAAAGCAAGCTGATGATGCTAAGTTAGAAGCTGCTAAGACGCGCCTTGCTTATACTGACCTCGAACGGAAAAATGCCGAGTTAGCAAAGAGGAATGATGAACTAGAAAAGAAGAATGCTGACTTGGCTTCAAAGCTATTGGAGGCAGATAACAGAGCTGCCCTGGCGGAGGGCAATATTGAGTGTGCTATCAAATCTGCAGAGGAGGCCCGCAAACAATTGTCAGAGGCGGAGGCTGATCTTCAGGGTTTTGGCGAATTAATGATTGAATTCTTCGCACATATCATTCGTCGCCGAAACATTTCTTGGATCGAAGTTTACCCATCCACTCTAGTTCAAGTATGGAATCAGATCGTTGAGTGGGAAAAAGAGGAGCTCAAAGTCGATTCCATCGATGAGGATAAGCTAATGGAAAAGTACTTGAGGGATGATAAGCCAGAGCGCCTAGCTGAAGGGCGCCGCCTCATTGCTGAGGCTATGGAAGAAGAGAGGCGAAGGACTAAACAGAAAAACATTCCCGAGACTGGTTCCTCTTCTGCTGCCCCCGCGACTTCGGAAGTAGAGGCGTATGACCCCGAAAATCCGGGAATCCCCCGAATAACTCTGCTATCTCCAATCCCTGAAATGGCATCAGAGACAGCAGTTACCCCCGCTGAGAAGTCTTCGTAAGGTATCCCTACCTTTTCTCCTCAATTTGTCAAGGCTATTTCTACCTTTCGCCACGTGATTGAGCAATCGATGAAAAACCCATTGTTTTCGCCTGAGTTGATAACTGTTGCTTCTCATTCTGTAGGTATTGAGCAATCCGGAAAGACAGATGTGACTCAGGGAGCCGACGCTGGGGCAGAGCCTATGGAAAAGGCAAAAGGAGGGGAGGACAAGGCTGCTCCTATAGACTTGGGAGAAAGAAGTGAGCCGACTAAGGCCGACACTCCCCATGATGAAGAAATGATAGCAGCTTTAAAGGATGATGGCGGTGACGGAGGTCGTGAGGAGGAACCAGAAGTTGCAATAGTCGGGGAGTCAAAAAATGCTGATGATGTTACTTTGGCTGCAATGAAAGCTGATCAAGACAAACGCTTGCAATTAAAAGCCGAAGAACTAGACCCTGAAGCCCTCAAGCCCCTCGCAGTTGTGGATGCGGGATCAAGGTTAGTTGTTAAGCTCTCAACTAGATCTATTACAGAGGAACTCGCTAAAAAATCTTCTCTTGATTCCAGCGCTCCGCCCTCCGGGAAGAAGTCTACCGGTTCCAGCACCGCATCTTCAGGAAAGAAGAAATCAAAACGAATCTTGATAGAGGCCGAGAAAGAAGCAAAGGATGCGGAGAAAGCCGCCAAGAAGTCCAAGGCTCACTCGAAATCTTAATAGTGAATTGCCTTGTGTCGTTTTAGCATTTAGCGAACCAACAATTGCTGCTACAATAGTGGCTCTTGCACCTTCTTTTTTAGCTATTTTCCTGTACAAACTCATTCATTTGTAAATAAAAAATAATTCATTTTCTGCAATGTCTGTTTGTCAGTAGTTCTGCACTTATGTTAAAATGCCTGTCATACTATAGTTATGAAATGAAGTTACGGAGCGAGGAAATATGTGTATACACATATGCCCCCAATCAATTCTCACAAATTATTTAAGGCTTAATCAAGCAATCTGAATGCTCCCGATTTTCTGACGGGATAGCATTTCCTGTGTCATCAGTGCCTATCGTTTTTTCTGGCATTTCTTTTATACTCTCCTGTCTTATACCCAGGTTAGAGTTCTTACTGAGGCGGTCCCTTGTCTGGGTGCACCTTCATGCCTCAGAGGACGTCGTCTTCCCGTCCTTTTA
This sequence comes from Allium sativum, assembly GCA_030737875.1. Classification (NCBI taxonomy): domain Eukaryota; kingdom Viridiplantae; phylum Streptophyta; class Magnoliopsida; order Asparagales; family Amaryllidaceae; genus Allium; species Allium sativum. The sequence continues at coordinate 550,275,151 of CM060918.1, forward strand.
TACTCTCTCTCTCTGGAGAGTTAGAGTTCGAGCTCAGCAATCTATTCATTCCCCGGTCTTTCAGCGGGGAAGGATCTCTTTCTCAGCGCTCAGTCGGAGACGCTTTTATACTCTCTCTCTCTCTCTCTGGAGAGTTAGAGTTAGGGGAAGGATTTCTTTTTCAGCGCTCAGTCGGAGACGCTTTTATACTCTCTCTCTCTCTGGAGAGTTAGAGTTAAGAATGTCGTTTTCTCATTCTTTTATGTTTTGTCGCACAAATAGTCGTTGTACTTTTTCTTATGTTTAAACTGTCTTCAACCTTTTCAGGTTTTGAATCATCCTGTATTCCATAATCACAACAGAATAATCGATGAATGTATATATATAATGCATAAAAGTAAATAACACACGATATTTTTATAGTCGTTCGGCTAAGTCGTAGCCTACATCCACTTTATAGTCCTTTATTCATATCGTCAGATTTTCCCAAGGCAAGTCGTGCCTTATTACAGAGTTCATAAGAAAAATAACAAAGAGTACAACATTTCTAATCCAAATATCACATTAAGTGTTGGGCATTCCATTCTCTAGGGACTTCTTCGCCATCTACGGTCGTTAACTTGAAGGTTCCTTTTTCAAGTTTCCGTTGGATGACAAAGGGTCCTTCCCACTTTGGACCGAGGTGAGGAAGGGATGGAAAGACTCTCTTTAGCACCAAATCTCCTGGTTCAAAAGTCCTGAGGCAAACTTTTTTGTCGTAATAGCATGCCATCTGACGTCGATGTCTTGCCGCACGCAAATCTGCTTCGTCCCTTTTTTCTTCGACTTCATCAAGAGACTCAAGTAAGAGTGCCCGATTCGTCATCGGGTCATAATACGTCACCCTGTGGGAAGGAACTTCCAGCTCAACTGGAATTACTGCTTCTGAGCCAAAGGAGAGAGAGAAAGGGGTGTGACCAGTAGCCGTCTTAAATTTTGTCCGATATGCCCACAAAGCTAGGGGCAATTCGTCAACCCATTTTTCCTTTGCGCGCTCTAACCGTTTCTTGAGGATGGATTTTATTACTTTGTTTATTGCCTCAACTTGCCCATTCGACTGCGGATAAGCAACCGCAGTGTATCGCTTGTCGATCTTATACTTCTGGCAGAAATTTCTGAATTCAGTACCATCAAACTGGGTTCCGTTGTCAGTTATAATGGTCCTTGGGATCCCGAACCGGCATATAATATTTCTAACCACGAAACTTATCACCTTTCTTGCCGTGATTTTGGTCAAGGGCTCAGCTTCCACCCACTTCGTAAAATAGTCCACAGCGACTATTGCATATTTCGCTCCTCCTTTAGCAATTGGTAGAACTCCAATGATATCAATTCCCCACGTGGAAAATGGCCAAGGACTCACCATTGATTTGAGTTGGGTCGACGGTGCTCTGGGGATTTTGGCGAATCTCTGGCACTTATCACAGCGTCGTGAATAATCAGCTGCATCTTTATTAATTGTGGGCCAGAAGTATCCATATCGCAATATCTTTTTTGCTAAAGTCTGACCTCCTGTATGATCTCCACACTCACCTTCGTGCACTTCTCTTATTACACGTTTGATGTCGTCGTGTGCAATACATCGTAACAGGGGCATAGAAAATCCTTGCCTATAAAGAATATCATCTTGTATGACATATCTGGTAGCCTTGCGAACTATAGCCCTTTTCTCACTCTTCTTTGACGGGAGTGTCCCATTCTTAAGGAAGTTCTTAATTGGGGGTCATCCACGACTCCTTCTCCGGTTCCGCTTCAAAAGCGAACTCAATTTCCATCGACTCAAAGCTTGGCGATTCCAACGTTTCAATTGGAATTATTTCAGTCTCTTCTGGATTGTCGGAGCTAGCCAGCTTTGCCAGCCTATCCGCCTTCTGGTTTTCGGCTCTCGGGATATGTCTTATATTGTACCGCTCCAAGTTGCTCAATAGCTCTCTCACTTTCCTGAGGTAGGCAATAAGTCGAGGTCCCCGAGCCACAAACTCCTCTCGCACTTGGCAAACAACGATTTTAGAGTCACAGAATATGTCCAAAATTTTTATTCCGAGGTCTTTAGCAAGCTTCAGCCCGGAAATCAGGGCTTCGTACTCAGAGTCATTGTTAGTCACAGAAAATTCTAATCGTAGAGCGTAATATAACGACCGTCCTTCGGGAGTGACTAAGACGATTCCAACTCCGGACCTTCGGTCGTTCTTGGCTCCATATGTGTATAGTTTCCACGGATATATCTTTAACTCATCCTCGGACTTAACCACTTTGTCATCGATTACTTCCTCCTCTGGGATGGTGAGCTCCGCTATAAAGTCTGCCAGAGCTTGCCCCCTGATCGACCTTCGTGGTTGAAAATTTAAATCAAACTGACTTAATTCTATATTCCATTTGATCAACCTTCCCGATGCTTCGGGTCTCTGCAACACCTGCCTTAGGGGCTGGTCAGTGTATATGGTTATGGGATGAGCTTGGAAATAGTGACGAAGTTTTCGGGATGCGATTAGGAGGATGTAAGCGAGCTTCTCAATCTTTGGGTAGTTGCGCTCTGCCGCTACTAATTTCTTGCTTACATAATATATTGGCCTTTGTACTTTGTCTTCTTCTCGAACCAGAGCTGTGCTAACGGCGTGAGCCGAGACTGCCAAGTAAACAAACAATTCTTCGTGATCCACTGGCTTTGACAAAATCGGCGGTTTCTCTAGCAGTTCCAATAAATTTCGAAAGGCCTCAACATAGTCCGGAGTCCACTCGAAGTTCTTCTTTCCTCTTTTAATCAAATAAAAAAACGGAACGCATTTGTCTGTGGCTTTGGAGATGAATCTACTCAGCGCAGCTACTTTCCCTGCAAGACTTTGGACGTCTTTAATTCTCCTCGGCTCTTCAATGTTTCTAATCACTGCTATCTGGCTAGGATTGATTTCAATTCCTCGGGAGCTCACAATGAAGCCTAGGAACTTTCCCGATGCCACTCCAAATGAGCATTTCAGAGGATTCAACTTCATCCGATACTTTCGCAGGATACCAAACATTTCCGCCAAGTCTTGCATATGGCTGGAGGACTGTTTCGATTTGACAAGCATATCATCCACGTAAATTTCCATAGTCTTCCCTATTTGATTATAAAACATTATGTTCACCAAGCGCTGATAAGTGGCTCCGGCGTTTTTCAATCCGAATGGCATTACAACATAACAATATAACCCCAAATTCGTAATGAAGCTCGTATGCTCTTGATCTGGCACGTGCATAGGAATTTGATTATATCCGGAATATGCGTCCATGAAAGAGAGAAGTTCATGACCTGCTGTCTAATCTACAAGATGGTCAATCCTGGGAAGTGGGAAACTATCTTTTGGGCAAGCTTTGTTCAAATCTGAAAAATCAATGCAAGTCCGCCACTTTCCATTCGGCTTCTTTACCAAGACGGGATTCGATATCCAGTCGGGATATGTCGAATCTCGAATAAATCCGTTCTGCTTCAGCTTCTCCACTTCCTCTTTGAGAGCAGCCGACCTCTCTGGGCCCAGCATACGTCTCTTTTGCTTCACAGGCGGATGTTTCGGGTTTACATTTAATTTGTGACTTATAATGGATGGCGATATCCCACACATGTCAGCGTGGGTCCTGGCAAACACGTCTAAGTTTGCCTTCAAGAAGTCCGTTAGTTCTTTGGCTCGACGTGGATCCAATTGAGAACCAATCTTCAAAACTTTTGTCGGATCAGCTTCATCAATGGGAATTTCCACTGTCGCTTCATTAGGAGTTGCATTTCTAGTCTCTGGTTCCTCGTCTTTTCTGAGATCCAGGTCTTCAGGCGTTCCTTTAGGCAAATCCTTCGGGGTCGATTTCTCTAATTGCTACGCCGAGCCCCCCTTTGAGGGAGGCGAGGCATCTTTACTCTCGATGTTAAGTCCTTTCATCAACATCTTTAATTCGGCAACATAGCAGGCCCGTCCAGAAACTTGATCCCCTCTCATTACTCCAGTTCCGGCTTCGGTTGGGAACTTAAGCCATAAACACCAAGGGGCGATACAAGCTCTGAATTCAGCAAGGGCAGGCCTCCCCAAAAATGCATTATAAGGCGAATCTACGTCCAACACTACGAACTTAAGCATCCGCACTCTTCTGCGATCTCCTTGCCCCAAGGTCACGGGCAATTCTATGTATCCCATGGGAGCTGTTGACGCCCCGTTGAAGCCTCTGATCCATCCTTCACATGGCTTCAAATCCTCAGATTCAAGCTTCATCTGATCGAATGACCTTTTAAACAAAATTTTGACGGAACTTCCGTTGTCTACTAACACCTTATGAACCAAGGCCGGCCCAATGGTGGTAGTAATGACCAACGGATCATCAGTGGGTGATTGAATCCCAATATTATCTCTGCTGCGGAATACCACGTCGTCAAACATTGTCTTCTGTTGTTTTATGGGGGCGATATCTTCCAAATCATCACCTTCATTCACATCTACGTGTTTGGCAGCATTTACATATTGATCCATTGCTCTAAAGCTACGGATTGCCGGGTGAGGTCCACCCACTATGGAGTTGATAACAATTCCCTTGCCTTTCTGCTGCGCTGTAGGCTTGGGAGCAGGTAGAATCTGTTTTGGAACCTGCTCTCCTTGCCCCCTGTCCCTCGGGGCAACTTTATATTCATCCAGTTTCCCTTCACGCAGCAGCTTCTCAATCACATCTCTCAAATGCCGACATTCATTGGTTGAATGCCCATGAGTTCCATGAAACAAACAAAACTTCCCAGTTGCCATTTCTTTCTCGGTCGAGTCACGAGGTGGCGGTCTTTTGTATTGTAAAACATTGTATGTATCCAGGTAAATATTCTCAAGAGTGTCGTTCAACGGTGTATAATTCTCATAAGTCTGGAATCGGGGCCTTTTGCTAGGATCACTTCCCCTATTTCTATTTCTTCTATTACCGTTCGCATTACGGTTATTGTTGTTGCCCCCGTTTCTAGAGTTGTCGTTTCCACTCTTGTTTCCCACATTCACTTCAACTTTTCCTGAACTTTCCCCAGACTGCTTCACGGCGACGTTACTCTGAACATTTTCTTTTGATGCCGCTTCAGACTTTCTCTTTCAGTTTGCCCTGGCTTCCTCTCGTCTTAAATAAATATCGGCCTTTTCATAGAATATCTCTCTCGTGGAGGGAGTCTTCCCAGAAAGGTAATCTCCAAACTCGGATTCGGGATCGACTCCTTCCTTTAATGCCATCAGAATGGTGGGCTCATGCGGGTCACTAACTTTAATCACAGCTAAGTTAAAACGGTCAAGGTATGACCTCAAAGACTCTCCTGGCGCTTGCTTAATTCTTGATAATTCAATAACACTTTTGGACTTTCGGGTATGGAGTCGAAACTGATTCATAAAACGTTCGCTCAGTTCCCTATAATTCGAAACCGAACGAGGGGGAAGTCGGGTAAACCAGAACAGCGCCACATCTTCTAAATAGATCGGGAATGCTTTACACTTCACTACATCAGGGGCAGCAGCAGCATTCATGAGCCACGAGTATCGCATCAAATGCTATCCCGGATCAGTTCTCCCATTGTACTTGTCCATCTACGGCAGGTTAAAACGCCGGGGAAACTGAAAGTCGAGGATGTCGTCAGTGAAAGGAGTATGGCTTCGCTCAATGTCATAATCTTCGTTGGTATAGTTCCGGCTCTCGGACATAATCTGGCGCACCATTGCCTGTACATCAGCATTAGTTAGGGGCCGTTCAGGTTCCCTGGCCCTGGTGTCTGGGTTCCTTCTGGGCTCCCGTTCAGGAGATGCCCTTCTTCTTTGAGCTGCTTCTGCTCTATTCCGTTCCCTACGCTCCCGGTCAATCTCGGGAGGAGGGGACTGGAGCCTTTGCCCCCGAGTGGGATCATTGTTTTCTAGTGCTCGTGCAATATCCTCGCGAGACCCCAAAGATCCGAATGTCAGCTGCTCCACATTCTGAGGTCGTTCGAGCGGCCTTCGTTCACGGGGCCGCTCTTCCTCGGAAGAAGAAGACTGATCCACTGGTGTGTGACGAACCGGTGATGGGGTCCTCTGTCGACGGAGTTCGCTAATCTCCCTGTTCATGAGCCTCATATTTTCCTGCATCATGAGATTGGTGCGCTCGTGGACTTTCATAGCCTCCCTAGTACTCTCAAGCATGTCAAGTAGGCGCGAGAAATCTCCTTGAGTAATGGGCGCAGATGGATTGACCTGATCATTGACCTTGGTGGCTGGAATTGGAGCATTCGTAGGGACTCAAGTAGAGGTTCCAACATCACCAAGTGTCGGGTCGGATCGGAGATGGGAGATCGGGTCGGTTCGGAGCTGGGGAGCCTGGTTGGGTCGGTACATGGCAAGCTGCTCGGGTCGGTTCAGGTTGGGGGAATGCACTGCTTCAGAATCTCCTACCCGGATCGGATCGGAGCTCTCCCCCTAAAGGCGGTTCGGGTTTCCTGCATCGGTTCGTCCTGCTGCTGAACTCTGCCCACGAGACCTTGTTACAACCGCATTTTGCTGATCTTCGCCAGCTCCATTTCCTCGACCAGATTGAACTTCTTTGCCTTTTCCTTTGGCCATGATTCTTCGACAATCACTTCAACAAATATCCAAAGGCGTTGAAACTTGAGGATTAACTTCTTTGAACTCAACGGTCCAAAAAGTAGAACGATAATCCCAAAAAACAAAGAATTCAGATGAATTCTCAGTGAAAGCACCAAAATGTTAGACCAAAAAGTGGTTCTAACACCCAAATTGATTAAAAGCAGAATGAGATGAGATCAAAAATAAAAATGAACACACAGGATTTATAGTGGTTCGGCGAAGAAATGCCTACGTCCACTTGTTTTTCACTATTCTCAATGATTTAGTTGCAAGTACAATGAAATATTCACTTGATTTCTCTCACAACTCACTTACAATTGCTCAATTGTCTAAAAACAAATAATGAAAGAAGATTTGGATTTTCCGGGAGTGCTGGAATTCAGGTTATGAAGGTGGTTGAACTCTCAAAGTGTCAGAAAAAAGATCCTTTTCTTTGTCTCCAGATGGGGTATTTATAGGTGAGAATTTGCTCAGAACCCGATTCGGATCGGAGCCACGTGTCATCCATCCCATCAGCCTCGGGTTCGGATGAATTTCTATGTTGACAACACATCAGAGTAGTGGACGTTGTGGGTAGGAACTGGTCATAGCCGATCCGAATAACCAGGCGCTCATGCAGGAGAGTGACGTGGAAGACAGGCTCGGGTCGGAAGGGTATGCACAAGGGGTACGGATCGGAGTACCCGATCCAACCCGGATTGACTTAGGACTAATCCCTGTTTTTACTCCGCTCCGCTCAGATCTGTTGCTCTCCACTCCAGCTGGAAATAGGTTGCTCTCCGATCCGAACAGACGTGCCTCTCTGATTCCAACAACAATAGTTCACCGATCCGAACAGCAGACTTTATCCGATCCGAACCGCAACACTGCTCTGATCCGACCCGCTTCAGTGTTTTTCAAACTCTTCAATATTTCACATCTTGACTTTGTGTTGTCCAGTTCACAAAGTGGGCTAACAGTTGCAATATTTAATTTTTCTCTTTAATATATCTATGTATATAATATATATACCTATTTCCATATTTTTAATTTCATAAAAAATGCGGGGTGTTACAAAAATATAATGTTTAGAGATATAAAAATATAATTTTAGTTAAGTAAAAATATGATTTTTATTATATATATCATTATATAAAAATGTGATTTTTATATATGTAGTAGCGTTGTTAAAAATTCGATTTTTAGTTATATAAAAATTTGATTCTTATTATGTATACAGCGTTATGAAAATGTGATCATATATATATATATATATGTATATATATATATATATAGCGATATAAAAATGAGATTTTTTTAAAATAATATAAACATCATATTAAAAATGTGATTTTTAATATGAACAACGTAGAAAAGACTGCGTTGGAATTTCGGGAAAATCCAAATGCTTTAGAAATTCAGAAATAGAACTGGAGGAGTGGATCCCAAAGGTAAGAACTTCTCACTCTAATTTATTTTCTAGTTAAATATATATACTAGGATGCAGACGGTGCTTAGTAGTACCCGACACCTTTGTTTGAAGCCATGTTTGTTTGGTTGTTTGGTTGATTGGATTATTTGGTTGAATTTGGTTTGGGAAATGAAATGAATTGATTAGAATTTGGTATATGTATAGCGCGAGCCATTATTAGGCGAGGGATAAGGCTAGACCTTATCCCGGTTCTAGTATCACATCGTTATGCCGCCGAAATTTTCTAAAAATGTTAGAACTATAAAACTATCATTTTTATTGTATAAATGAACTGTATAAAATATTCATGAGTTGAAATAAATATTTAATAGTTAAAAATATAATTTTTAACATGTATATGAATAAAATAAATATTCATTTACGAATCGGACGATATGTTTATGTACACACATTTGACTAATATGGATTGGGACGATATATTTTTCACATCGCCCAACTGCACAAATAAAATTGGTGTGTGTTGATTGAAACCCCACACGGGTATTGGGATGATATTTGGCATATACTAATCCCAATTATTTAGTTGTATGTCAATCGATTGGTTGACAGGCTATTGTAAGCGTTAATTATTCATAGTTAGCACTTATGCAGTTGTGTAATGCACTCTGGATGATGGTTGACTGTGTTTGATTATCGTTTTGTACATGTGTGTATGAAATCCATATAAATAAAATTATATGGTAATTGAGTATGTCTGATTCCAATCCAGAAAGATCAAATATTTTAGATTAACAAATATTTTAAAATGAAGAATAATGAATATTTTAAAATAACCAATAATTTAAAGTAATATTCAGTAATGGATCAAAATATGATTTTGATGTCCGATCTGGGATAGACACGAAAATATTTAAATATATAAAGCCATGTCGATTAGATTAACGCCATTTTGACGTGTGCGAAATTTATATCGATTTTATTCATTTTTATAATGAACATCGAAAATGAAATGATTTCAAAATCTGATATTTTGGAAATATTATCATTTATATATTATGATGATAAGGAAAATTCTTTTTTGATTTAAAAATAAAAATGAAGTTGGAATCGTTTTAAAACGAATTTATAAAGTACGTTTTAAATGGACGTCGACGAAATATATATAATATATATATATTATATATATTTAATGGCCTGAATAGAACGCGCCGCGCCGTGGTAGTTCGCGAATTTCGACCATTGACTTCGAATGGACATTACGGGAGATCCGACCATCGGATTCTCCTAAAACAGAGCCGTTAGGTTCGTATCGAAAAGAGATTTCCAATGAATATAAGAGATTTGAAATCTAACGGTTGGATTTGGAATTATGTCCAAATCAAATTTGGAAAAGGTCATTATAAATACAGTTCGATGACCGTTTATGGAAATCACTGTACGGGCCTTGATAAAATTATTAAAAATATTAATAATTCATGTAAAGTCATAATAAATGATTTGGAAAGAATTTGGATGAAAAATTACATGTTTGTAAAGATAAAAATATATTTTTATCAGAATGAGCTAGTTATGAACTAGAATTATAAATCCAATATTTTTAAATAAATAAATTGGATTTGAGATGGTTTTAAAAATAACCAAAATTTCCAATATATGAATTGGAATGGATTTAAATCAAAATTATCTTCGGAATATTTCAATATTGGATTCCGTGATTATACGGATATTGTGGAGGAATTTGGAAGATATTTATATCATTACTCCCAATACGATATTTGTTGATTTCAGAATTTGATATTGAATATGTCGATTCAGAGCCTTGTATTTAATATTGAAATGGATTTTGGGTTTGTCGTGAACTGTGTCTTAAATAACACTATTCTTAAACCTAGTTGAGAAAAGATTAAATCTTTTAAATAAGATTTAGAAGAGTTTACCAATTAATTAATATTTAATTGGAGTAGAATAAAAGAATTGTACTTTGGGTTTGTCGTGAATGGTGTTTTCAGTAGCACTGTTCTTGAAGCCCGTGTGAACAGAATAAATCATTTAATTAAGATTATTAGTGTTTCTAGTTAATTAAAATTTACTTGGAGTAAAATGTAATGTGAGTTAGGTTTATTGTGAACTGTGTTTTTAACGACATTCGTTCTTGAACCCAATTTACAGTGAAATGTGATTTGGAATTTATAAATCTTTTTATTAAGATTTAACGGGAATTTTCCAAAGTAAAGTTTTCCAATTTAATATATTAAATTGGAATTGAATGGAATTCGATTTGATAATAATCGAAGTGAACTTCTGTGGAGGAAGACTGTTCATACATATGGAATTTAAAAGGCTTTGCCGTTATTCCATTTATATTATTAGTCGGATACGGAAATTGATATCAATTAAATATTGATCTATTTTTCATGAAGATTCCATAATTAATGAATGTGATTTGGGTTTATTGTGAACTGTGTTTTAAATGACATTAGTTCTTTAACCCAGTTAAAGACAGCATTACATGTCTAACATTGTATTTCGAACAGTATGGTTGATCTCTGCTAAATATATATCTGTTTGGTGGCGGAGAATTTATTCTCTTGCTTAACACCCTTCTCTAAGACATACGAGCTTAGAGATTATATATTGGCAGAAATCAATAGTACAGTGTAGATTATCGATGTGGCATGTTTGTGTTTCCAAAATTAAATAATCATTTATATTGATTTTTGGGAAGATTAAAACAAAGTGGAGTTTTGTTGAATCTTTAATTAGATTAAAATGGGAATTGATAATTTAAATTATCAAATTTGGGAAATGATCGAGAATGGAGTATCACCAGTTTTTCTCCTAGCGATAGTTAAATCTCTAATTAGATTTGAACGTGAAATGGTAATTAAATTTACCGATAACACCGTGGTGTTAGATATGGAGTATGACCAGTTTTGCTCCATGGGATGAATAGGTTGGGATTAGGAAATTAAACAAATGATTACTTCGGTAAGGTGCGCTTATCCCAACTAGTTTGGATAAACCTTAATTTGGTTTGAATTGATATCCCAAGGAAGATTAAAAATAAATTTAAAGAATTTATCTTTGATAAAATTAATGGGAACCTTTCCCAAAGGATATGAATATTTAAATAAAAGAATATTCAGAATTGGAATGTGGTGTATGTTGTGTTTTTTTAGTAGAACGGATGTGTAGCGCGAGACTACACAGCTGATTAAGCATAATATTAATATATATTATCCAGTTGACAAGCCCAACTGGTGGCTAATAGTAGAAAGTTTAAAGGAAATAATTATACAATTGGTTACAACATAACGACCATTACAGCAAAAGCAAAACATCCCATGAACCACTTCGATAATATGCAGTACCATTGCTAGCCAAAATATGAAACCATAGTAGAAGAACATACTAAACCAGACAACCATATCCAAATTAATGCAAATCTGGACTTGAATCACCATGATTAGAACCCACTGATTCAGCTGGGCTATTTGACGTTGGCAGAGCAAGTATGAACTTCACTAGAGAAGAAGAAGGTTGACCTGTCCAAGAGTTAAAGTAGAAAATAATGAGTTTGCTTAATCCTTCAAACCGCTTTAGTGGTTTATTAAAAATCACTGCATTCCTTTCTTTCCAAATGCACCAACAATATATTGCTAGAAAGGAATCTAAAGAAACATTAGCAGCATTGAATTCCCAATAACCAAACACTGAAACAATGCTAGGCACAAATCCAAGCAAATGAGAGCTAGTGGCTGCAAAGATAGGGAAAGAGAATTCACAATCAAAGAAAAGATGATCTATAGACTCTACATGACCTACGCAAAAAGTACAGAGGGGACTCTTAATCAAGTTAAGTCTATGCAACTTAACTCTGGTATTGATTTTACCACGAATCAAACACCAATTAAAGAAGAGAACTTTTGGTGGTAGACGAATTTTCCAAATTCTTGGGAAAGAGAATACTCAACCAGTGAAATTAATGAAATTGTACACTGAAGCAACAGAAAATCCTTTTCTTGGAGATAAAGCCCAAAGGTAGCAATCTGGAGAGAAAGAAAAATGAGTGTGTATGATCAAATTAGAAGCATCTAGAAGATTATCCAGGATATGGACATCAAACAAAGTTGATGGGCAAAGCGCAAAGGGACCAATATGAATAAGATTTGCCACTGAATAGAACTCATTGGTAGTAAAAGGGAAAAGAGAAGAAAATGTTTGATAAAGAGGAAAATGACCATGCTGTAACAACCCGAAAATCTGGGCCAGTTTAAAATTTTTATTTTGGCAATTTTAGCGAATTTTGATTATGTAAAATGAATTATTTTAAATAATATCGACGAGAAATTTATTTTGAATAGAATTCGATTGTATATATTATAAACGTCGTCGTTAGAATATAAATAATTATATATAATTATAAAAGGAATTGAAAATGGCGCGGTAGTTCGACAATTCGATTTCAATTTTCAATTGAACGTACCGGGTGCAAAATAAACCGGATTTTAGTGAAACCAAAAATAATGGAATCTAATAGAGAATATCTTCCCAACGAATCCGGAAAATCAAAATTTCATAGCGGGAATCAAAAGATATGTTCAGTTGAAAATTCTGAATAGTCGCTATGGAATTCAGGCCCTTAAAAATGGAAATTTTGCAAACGACCTCGGATTTCGACGAAACCACTTTTGTTGGATCCGTGATGTAAATTTATTGCTAGGTTTCAGTTTTCATAATTTTTCGAATCAATATGTGAGCATGGCAAAGGAAAACGCGTTTGACCAGTTCAGTTGATTTTAATCGACTGGGAAATGGCCATTTTCCCAACGGTCTCAGAATTCGACGAAACTAGTTTTGCTAAGACCGTATCGTCAATACGAAACTAGAAAATATTTTTCTGGAATTTTTAGAGTTCGTATGTGACCCCAGTAAATTGAAATGCGAGTTCAAATTCAGTATATAGAGTTATATGTTGGTTTTAATGGAAACTGATCGAAACGTTCGAATCAGCGTACGATACATAACCCATTGTGTTCGGAACGGGGGTGAAACGCTACGGATGATAGGCGGTGGGCCTCGTTTAGAGGTCGTATGTAAAAGTCAACTTTTTGAATTAAATAATTAAATGAAAATATATTATTATATATATTGGCCCCCCTATCTCCTTTCACAGTCAAAATTAGAAAGAAAAAAAAACCCTCGATCGACAGTCGCCCCCTCCTCCCCATCGTTCGCCCACCGCCGCCGCACCTTCTTCCTCCACCTCCGATCTCCATCCTCCTTTCCCCTCTCCCCTCTCCTCCTTCTTCTTCTTCACGTAACCCGTGATACCCCATACCCCCTGCTGCCTCGTGATACCCCATACCCCCCCCCCCCCCGCCTCACGATACCCCATACCCCTCCCCTGCCTCGCGATACCCCATACCCCCCTGCCTCGCGATACCCCATACCCCCTCCCGCCAAGACAGCAGCCCCCATCCTCCTCTACCTCGTGCCGAACACCCCCTCCCTCTCCCGGATCGCAGCGAAGCCTCCCCTCCATCAAGGAATCGATATTTACAATGAAAAGGTACGATTTTTATTCGATGAAGATGAAGTTTTTATCAATCAAAAAGAGTAGATCTATAAAAAGAAAGAAAATGAATGATTTTTACTCATTTGAATAGCATAGTAAAAATTCGATTTTGTTATATTGAATAGCGAAGTAAAAATTCAATTTTTATATATTGAATAGCGAAGTAAAAATTCGATTTTTATATATTGAATAGCATAGTAAAAATTCAATTTTTATATATTGAATAGCAAACTAAAAATTTGATTTTTATATATTGAATAGCAAAATAAAAATTCGATTTTTAGATATCGAATAGCGAGGTAAAAATTCGATTTTTTACATATGTAGAGAATATGGGCAAAGAGAGTGACAAGAGGCAAAAATGACGAAGATTTCTACCTAAGAAGAGTCGTGGGATTGGATTAGCAATTCTATGAGAACTTCTCAGCTTTTAATTTTATTTTCTAGTTAACATATACTAGGATGCAGATGGTGTTTAGTAGCACCCGACACCCGTCATCCACAGACCATGGACGGCTTGTATGCTTGTTTGTTTGATTTTGATGTGTAGTTGATTGTGTGATGTGATGTGAAATGAAATGAAATATTTATATAGTTAAAAATATTTTATAGTTAAAAATAGAATTTTTAACGTCATATGAAATGAAATGAAAATAAACAAATCGGATGATTTGTTTGTATATACACATTTGACTGATATTGATTGGGATGATAAATTTTACACATCGCCCAACTGCACAAATAAAATCTGTGTTTGATTGTTTGAAACCCCACACGGGTATTGTGATGATATTTGACGTACACTAATCCCGATTGTTTAGTTGTATGTCGATCAATTGATTGACTGACTGTTATAAGCGTTGAATATTTATATTTGATGCTTATACAGTGTAGAATGCACTTTGGATGATGGTTGATTATTCATCGTTGTTATTGTATACATGTGTTGTAGAAAATCCATATAATTAACATAATATAGTAATTGATTGGGCCTCATTCCAGTTTTGAAATAGATATATTTGAAATAAAATATTTGAATAGAAATATTTGAAATAAAATATTTGAATAGATATATTAGAAATAGGAATATTTGAATAGAAATATTTGAAAAAGAAATATTTGAAGTAGAATATTTGAAAATCGAAATATATGAAGCCGCGTTGATAGATTGACGCCATTTTGACGTGAACAATATTTATATCGATTTTATTCAAATTGAAGTGAATATTAAAGAGAATGGAAATTCGAATTTAATTGAATTGATTTGAAATTCGAAATAAACTGAAATGGTTTGAAATTCGAATAGAATTGAAATAGAATTGAAATCGTTTTGAAATGAATTGGAATAGAATTGAAATAGAATTGAAATAGAATTGGAATCGTTTTAAAATGAATTCGAATAGAAATTGAATAGAAATAAATTTGAAATGAAATTGAATTAATTTGAAATTCAAATTGAATTGAAAACGAATGGAAATTGAATTAAAAATCGTTTTGAAAAGAAAATCGATGAAGTATATATTATATATATTATATATATATAATATAATGGCCTGAATAGAACGCGCCGCGCCGCGGCAGTTCGCGAATTTCGACCATTGACTTCGAACGGATATTGCGGGAGATCCGACCGTCGGATTCTCCTAAAACCGGAAACGTTGGGTTCGTATCGAAAAGAGCTCTCTAACGAATGTAAGAAATTATAAATCTAACAGTTGGATTTGGAGATACGTCCAAATCAAATTTAGAAAAGGTCGCTGTAAGTGCAGTTCGATGGCCGTTGATGGAAATCGACTGTACGGGCCTTGATAAAATTATTAAAAATAGTAATAATTTGTGTAAAATCGTAAGAAATGATTTGTGAAGAATTGGGATGAAAAACTCCATATTTGAAAAGATAAAAAATAGATTTTTAACGAAATGAACTAGTTGTGAACTAGAATTATAATTCTATTTATTTTTAAATAAATAAATTGGATTTGAAATGGTTTTGAAAATAACCAGAATTTCCAATAATTGCATTGGAATGGATTTGAATCGAAATTGTCTTTGGAATATTTCGATGTTGGATTTCATGATTATACAGGTGTTGTTAGGGAAATTTGAAAGATATAGATATATATATCGTTATTTCCAATACGATATCCGTTGGTCGTAGAATTTGATACTGAATATAAGCCGATATATTTTCTATTCAGAGCCTTGTATTTAATATCAAATATGATTTGGGTTTGTCGTGAATGGTGTCTTGACTAACACTGTTCTTGAACCCAGTTGAGAAAGGATTAAATCTTTTTATTTAGATTTAATGAAGTGTACCAATTAAATAATATTTAATTGGAATTGAATTGATATTGATTTTTGGGTTTATCGTGGACAGTGTTTTCAATAACACTCGTTCTTTAACCCGATAATTAATGGAATGTGATTTTGGGTTTATCGTGAACCATGTTTTAAATGACACTGATTCTTTAACCCAGTTAACGATTAAAACTAAGTGGAGTTTTAATGAATCTTTAATTAGATTGAAATGATCGAGAATGGAGTATCACCAGTTTTGCTCCAGGCGATAGTTAAATCTTTAATTAGATTTGTACGTGAAATGGTAATTGAATTTACCGATAACACTGTGGTGTTAGATATGAAGTATTACCAGCTTTACTTCATGGGATGAATAGGTTGGGATTGGGAAATAAAAAAATGATTACTTCGGTGTGGTTCGCTAATCCCGACTAGTTTGAATTGATATTCAAAGGAGATTAAAGAATAAATTTAAAGAATTTATCTTGGATAAAATTAATAGGAACTTTTCCCAAAGTATAGGAATATTTGAATAAAAGAATATTCTGAATTGGAATGAGGCGTATGTTGTGTTTGTGTAACACTTATTTATTATATACGCGAGTTATTCAGAAAGACCGGGTTTATCCCATTCTGAATAACTGATTCGGCGTAGGGTCGAAGATGAAGACGGTGGTCGAAGACCGGAGGTCTTCACGTCGTTTGGATAATTACTGATGATCTTGATTGGGCTGTACACCCAAGAAGATGGAAACAGTTGGTGATCGTCCAGACGTACTTCGAGATCGATGGATATGCAGGGTACTAGGTGCCTCCGGTTTCGTTCAGACCTAGAACGGACTTGTAAATGGACTGTATGTCTGACATTGGATTTTAGTCTATGTGATTGATTTTTGTTAAATGTATTTCTGTTTGGCGGCGGAGAATTTATTCTCTTGTTTAACGCCCTTCTCTGAGACGTACGAGCTCAGGGGTTATATATTGATGGATATCAAACGCATGGAGTGAATGGCCTGTGTGGCACGCCTAAGTGGCAATTGATCGAGGCTTCTGTTGAAAAGCAAAGTCTTGTGGTGGATGATCAAAGCACGGCTTGTGTGGCATAGCTTTATGTAACGTGAATTCGCGAGCCTCACACCCCGGTTGTGAACCAGAAACGGGAGAGGACATCAGGGAGGGCATGCGTTTCTTTCTAGCTAGGGTGGTGTCAGTGACCTACCAGCCCTGACATTTATATACTTTTCACCTGTGTGGTTGTTGCTGTTGCGAGGCGCCTCAGTTAAATCGGATGATTCGGGTCCGATAGAGCCATTCGTTGGCTCATTTACGCCCCCAAAGGGCGGGGAAACGCATGTTCAGGCATTTTAATCCACATCGGTGGACCGGCCCTGACGATCCAAGGGTCACTCGAGCTCTGATCCTGAGGGGAGGGCTAGAGCGTCTCGAATCGGTAGAGGACTATCTTTTGCCTCGGTTCATAGATGGAAATCCAATTTCCAAATACGTGATTCTGCGGTTTTATTTGTAGAGCCTAGTATGGCGACATAGTGGGATGGGGCGCTTATGCCGTCTATGATTGATACTTATGATTTGAAGTTGTTTTATACACTATGCACTTATAATAGTATCAAATGATTTGTTTTAAACGTATTAAGCATTCTTGGCTATTATAAGGTAAAAACCCTATCCTCCGGCTTGCGTTGCATTGTGTGATGGGACCTGGGTCTTATAATAGCTTCATTGTTCTTTATTTAGCATTGCGTTGTTGTTTCATGCACTGGTATTCTTGGGAGGAAACCCATTCCGTGTTTTACGGCGTGGTCCCTTGATTTACCTAACTTTAAAATAAAGATTAACTGTTTTAGTTCTCACACCAGTCCCATGACTGACCTGGAGTTTATTGTTTTGACCTAAACTCTGGGTGCCCCTATTTTGACACGGGCAGCTTGTAGTTTGGGTTTTGCAGATTTATATTCACAGGATCCTGGTTTACAGCTGGAACGATATCCGAAAAGCTTTGTATCCGTATATCTCTTCTAGTTGTGTATTGTATTATTTTCCGCTGCTATGTATTTAAATGTAATTTAAATCTCTGATATTTCTTTGTAATATTCATTTATACTCTGTATATTCTTGTAATCTGATGGATTGTTGTAATATACAATGAAATGTTCTTCCGCCTGCGTTCTATTTTGTCGTGTTCTCAAAACAATCCGTTCTTTCCCTTTTCTTCGGAGACCGGGGAAGTTCGGGTCGTTTCATCGTGGTATCAGAGCTTTGGTTTACAAAGCTCAGAGAACAAGACACATTAGAACCATGCGAAAGAATTCATCAGATATTGGATTAGTAATATCCAATTAGAATGACTCGTTAGAGATAGGATCAGTAGTATCCTAGAACGAGTGTGAAGAGTATATTTTTGAAAGTAAAAACAATTTTTGTTTTGAAAATTTAAATCAATTATTCGTATTTGATTATTTATTTGTATTGATTTGGAGAGTCCAGTATATAAAGATTTTGCATATACGCCTTGCAAACGTGTATTTGTAGTTTTAATATACTGGGTAGATATAGAATTACACTCTAATCGCCCGGAGATGATTTTGATGATGGAGCTCCATCATTAGAATTTATGTTCGTGTGACGAAAGTGGGCTTTCTATATATTTCCTATTGACTGGTGTGAGAACCAAAATTAGATAGGGCCTATTGTTGTGATTTGGCATCAAAAATCTGATTTTTGACTATGTATAAAAGTTATGAATTTGAAAACTCTAATCCACTAATTGATTGATGATCGTGTTGTTTGTTTATTTGTTTGACAATTTTGAACCATTATGCCTAATAGAATCAAATATTGAACTGTATTGAAAATTAGTCGCATTTGCATGCATATACGTGTATATCTATTGAACAGGTCATAGCAAGGAGGCTAGAGCAGAGAATAAAATTTGTTTGCCCGACAAATAGGTACATGTTTAATTTTTGTTTGGGTGATGATGATTTTATGAGCCTATTGGCTAGCCGCTTGGCTTTTTCTTTTTCTTTTTGAGATAAGAAGGCCTATATGGAAATTTCGGGATTTTCCTGTGGCTCCCGGTGCAGGGGAGGTTATGGCGAAATTTTTTGAAAATTTAGGATGTTAGCCAAATTTTTGAAAAATTTGAAAATTCTCAGAAACTTAAAAGTTGGAGAATGGAAACTAGATCGAACGTAGAGTTGATTAATCAAACAACTTTCGGCTTTGTTCCTTTTCGGGGACGAAAAGTTTTAAGTGGGGGAGATTGTAACAACCCGAAAATCTAGGCCAGTTTAAAATTTTTATTTTGGCAATTTTAGCGAATTTTGATTATTTAAAATGAATTATTTTAAATAATATCGACCAGAAATTTATTTTGAATAGAATTCGATCGTATATATTATATACGTCGTCATTAGAATATAAATAATTATATATAATTATAAAAGGAATTGAAAATGGCGCGGTAGTTCAATAATTCGATTTCAATTTTCAATTGAACGTACCGGGTGCAAAATAAACCGGATTTTAGTGAAACCAAAAATAATGGAATCTAATAGAGTATATCTTCCCAACGAATCCGAAAAACAAAATTTCATTGCGGGAATCAAAAGATATGTTCAGTTGAAAATTCTGAATAGTCGCTATGAAATTCAGGCCCTTAAAAATGGAAATTTTGCAAACGACCTCGGATTTCGACGAAACCACTTTTGTTGGATCCGTGATGTAAAGTTATTGCTAGGTTTTGATTTTCATAATTTTTAGAATCAATATGTGAGCGTGGCATAGGAAAACGCATTTGACCAGTTCAGTTGATTTTAATCGACTGGGAAATGGCCATTTTCCCAACGGTCTCAGAATTCGACGAAACAAGTTTTGTTAAGACCGTATCGTCAATACGAAACTAGAAAATATTTTTCTGGAATTTTTAGAGTTCGTATGTGACCCCAGTAAATTGAAATGCGCGTTCAAATTCAATATATAGATTTATATGTTGGTTTTAACGAAAACTGATCGAAACGTTCGAATCAGCGTACGATACATATCCCACTGTGTTCGGAATAGGGGTGAAACGCTATGGACGACAGGCGGTGGGCCTCGTTTAGAGGTCGTATGTATAACTCAACTTTTTGTATTAAATAATTAAATGAAAATATATTATTATATATATTGGCCCCCCCATCTCCTTTCACAATCGAAATTAGAAAGAAAAAAAAAACCCTCGATCGACAATCGCCCCCCCATCCCCATCGTTCGCCCGCCGCCGCAACACCTTCTTCCTCCCCCTCCGATCTCCATCCTCCTTTCCCCTCTCCCCTCTCCTCCTTCTTCTTCTTCACGTAACCCGCGATACCCCATCCCCCCCCCACTGCCTCGCGATACCCCATACCCCCCCTCGCATTACCCCATACCCCCCGCCTCGCGATACCCTATACCCCCCTGCCTCGCGATACCCCATACCCCCCTGCCAAGACAGCAGCCCCCCCCTCCTCTGCCTCGTGCCGAACACCCCCTCCCTCTCTCGGATCGCAGCAAAGCCTCCCCTCCATCAAGGAATCGATTTTTACAATGAAAAGGTATGATTTTTATTCGATGAAGATGAAGTTTTTATCAATCAAAAAGAGTAGATCTTTAAAAAGAAAGAAAATGAATGATTTTTACTCATTTGAATAGCATAGTAAAAATTCGATTTTTATATATTGAATAGCGAAGTAAAAATTCGATTTTTATATATTGAATAGCATAGTAAAAATTCGATTTTTATATATTGAATAGCATAGTAAAAATTCGATTTTTATATATTGAATAGCAAACTAAAAATTTGATTTTTATATATTGAATAGCAAAATAAAAATTCGATTTTTAGATATCGAATAGCGAGGTAAAAATTTGATTTTTTACATATGTAGAGAATATGGGCAAGGAGAGTGACAAGAGGCAAGAACGACAAAGATTTCTACCTAAGAAGAGTCGTGGGATTGAATTAGCAATTCTGTGAGAACTTCTCTCCTTTTAATTTTATTTTCTAGTTAAAATATATACTAGGATGCAGACGGTGTTTAGTAGCACCCGACACCCGTCGTCCACAGACCATGGACGGCTTGTATGCTTGTTTGTTTGATTTTGATGTGTAGTTGATTGTGTGATGTGATGTGAAACGAAATAAAATATTTATATAGTTAAAAATATTTTATAGTTAAAAATAGAATTTTTAATGTCATATGAAATGAAATGAAAATAAACAAATCGGATGATTCGTTTGTATATACACATTTGACTGATATTGATTGGGATGATAAATTTTACACATCGCCCAACTGCACAAATAAAATCTGTGTTTGATTGTTTGAAACCCCACACGGGTATTGGGATGATATTTGACGTACACTAATCCCGATTGTTTAGTTGTATGTCGATCGATTGATTGACTGACTATTATAAGCGTTGAATATTTATATTTGATGCTTATACAGTGTAGAATGCACTTTGGATGATGGTTGATTATTCATCGTTGTTATTGTATACATGTGCTGTAGAAAATCCATATAATTAACATTATATGGTAATTGATTGGGCCTCATTCCAGTTTTGAAATAGATATATTTGAAATAAAATATTTGAATAGAAATATTTGAAATAAAATATTTGAATATAAATATTAGAAATAGGAATATTTGAATAGAAATATTTGAAAAAGAAATATTTTAAGTGGAATATTTGAAAATCGAAATATATGAAGCCACGTTGATAGATTGACGCCATTTCGACGTGAATGATATTTATATCGATTTTATTCAAATTGAAGTGAATATTAAAGAGAATGGAAATTCGAATTTAACTGAATTGATTTGAAATTCGAAATAAACTGAAATGGTTTGAAATTCGAATAGAATTGAAATAGAATTGAAATTGTTTTGAAATCAATTCGAATAGAATTGAAATAGAATTGAAATCGTTTTAAAATGAATTCGAATAGAAATTGAATAGAAATAAATTTGAAATGAAATTGAATTAATTTGAAATTCAAATTGAATTGAAAACGAATGGAAATTGAATTAAAAATTGTTTTGAAAAGAAAATCGATGAAGTATATATTATATATATTATATATATAATATAATGGCCTGAATAGAACGCGCCGCGCCGCAGTAGTTCGTGAATTTCGACCATTGACTTCGAACGGATATTGCGGGAGATCCGACCGTCGGATTCTCCTAAAACCGGAACCGTTGGGTTCGTATCGAAAAGAGCTCTCTAACGAATGTAAGAAATTAGAAATCTAACGGATTGATTTGGAGATACGTCCAAATCAAATTTAGAAAAGGTCGATGTAAGTGCAGTTTGATGGCCGTTGATGGAAATCGACTGTACGGGCCTTGATAAAATTATTAAAAATAGTAATAATTTGTGTAAAATCATAAGAAATGATTTGTGAAGAATTGGGATGAAAAACTCCATATTTGAAAAGATAAAAAATAGTTTTTTATCGAAATGAACTAGTTTTGAACTAGAATTATAATTCTATTTATTTTTAAATAAATAAATTGGATGTGAAATGGTTTTGAAAATAACCAGAATTTCCAATAATTGCATTGGAATGGATTTGAATCGAAATTGTCTTCGGAATATTTCGATGTTGGATTTCATGATTATACAGGTGTTGTTATGGAAATTTGAAAGATATAGATATATATATCGTTATTTCCAATACGATATCCGTTGGTCGTAGAATTTGATACTGAATATAAGCTGATATATTTTCTATTCAGAGCCTTGTATTTAATATCAAATATGATTTGGGTTTGTCGTGAATGGTATCTTGACTAACACTGTTCTTGAACCCAGTTGAGAAAGGATTAAATCTTTTTATTTATATTTAATGAAGTGTACCAATAAAATAATATTTAATTGGAATTGAATTGATATTGATTTTTGGGTTTATCGTTGACAGTGTTTTAAATAACACTCGTTCTTTAACCCGATAATTAATGGAATGTGATTTTGGGTTTATCGTGAACCATGTTTTAAATGACACTGATTCTTTAACCCAGTTAACGATTAAAACTAAGTGGAGTTTTAATGAATCTTTAATTAGATTGAAATGATCGAGAATGGAGTATCACCAGTTTTGCTCTAGGCGATAGTTAAATCTTTAATTAGATTTGAACGTGAAATGGTAATTGAATTTACCGATAACACTATGGTGTAAGATATGAAGTATTACCAGTTTTACTTCATGGGATGAATAGGTTGGGACTGGGAAATAAAATAAATGATTACTTCGGTGTGGTTCGCTAATCCCGACTAGTTTGAATTGATATTCAAAGGAGATTAAAGAATAAATTTAAAGAATTTATCTTGGATAAAATTAATGGGAACTTTTCCCAAAGTATAGGAATATTTGAATAAAAGAATATTCTAAATTGGAATGAGGCATATGTTGTGTTTGTGTAACACTTATTTATTATATACGTAAGTTATTCAGAAAGACCGGGTTTATCCCATTCTGAATAACTGATTCGACGTGGGGTCAAAGATGAAGACGGTGGTCGAAGACCAGAGGTCTTCACGTCATTTGGATAATTACTGATGATCTTGATTGGGCTGTACACCCAAGAAGATGGAAACATTTGGTGATCGTCCAGACGTACTTGGAGATCGATGGATATGCGGGGTAATAGGTGCCTCCGGTTTCGTTCAGACCCTGAACGGACTTGTAAATGGACTGTGTGTCTGACATTGGATTTTAGTCTGTGTGATTGATTTCTATTAAATGTATATCTGTTTGGCGATGGAGAATTTATTCTCTTGTTTAACGCCCTTCTCTGAGACGTACGAGCTCAGGGGTTATATATTGATGGATATCAAACGCATGGAGTGAATGGCCTGTGTGGCACGCCTAAGTGGCTATTGATCGAGGCTTCTGTTGAAAAGCAAAGTCTTGTGGTGGATGATCAAAGCACGTCATGTGTGGCATAGCTTTGTGTAACGTGAGTTCGCGAGCCTCACACCCCAGTTGTGAACCAGAAACGGGAGAGGACATCAGGGAGGGCATGCGTTTATTTCTAGCTAGGGTGGTGTCAGTGACCTACCAGCCCTGACATTTATATACTTTTCACCTATGTGGTTGTTGCTGTTGCGAGGCGCCTCGGTTAGATCGGACGATCCGGGTTCGATGGAGCCATTCGTTGGCTCATTTACGCCCCAAAGGGAGGGGAAACGCATGTTCAGGCATTTTTATCCACATCGGTGGACCGGCCCTGACGATCCAAGGGTCACTCGAGCTCTGATCCTGAGGGGCGGGCTAGAGCGTCTCGAATCGGTAGAGGACTATCTTTTGCCTCGGTTCATAGATGGAAATCCAATTTCCAAATACGTGATTATGCGGTTTTATTTGTAGAGCCTAGTATGGCGACATAGTGGGATGGGGCGCTTATGCCGTCTATGATTGATACTTATGATTTGAAGTTGTTTTATACACTATGCACTTATAATAGTATCAAATGATTTGTTTTAAACATATCAAGCATTCTTGGCTATTATAAGGTAAAAACCCTATCCTCCGGCTTGCGTTGCATTGTGTGATGGGACCTGGGTCTTATAATAGCTTCATTGTTCTTTATTTAGCATTGCGCTGTTATTTCATGCACTGGTATTCTTGGGAGGAAACCCATTCCGTGTTTTACGGCGTGGTCCCTTGATTTACCTAACTTTAAAATAAAGATTAACTGTTTTAGTTCTCACACCAGTCCCATGACGGACCTGGAGTTTATTGTTTTGACCTAAACTCTGGGTGCCCCTATTTTGACACGGGCACCTAGTAGTTTTGATTTTGTAGATTTATATTCACAGGATCCTGGTTTACAGCTGGAACGATATCCGGAAAGCTTTGTATTCGTATATCTCTTCAAGTTGTGTATTGTATTATTTTCCGCTGCTATGTATTTAAATGTAATTTAAATCTCTGATATTTCTGTGTAATATTCATTTATACTCTGTATATTCTTGTAATCTGATGGATTGTTGTAATATACAATGAAATGTTCTTCCGCCTGCATTCTATTTTGTCGTGTTCCCAAAATAAACAAGATTCTCCATTCCTCAACTTAACGTGAAATAAGTTTTTAATACGACGAATACAAGATATTACACCAGACCAAAAAGGAGAAGGCTTAACAGAGGGGGAAGAGTGCAATACTAAGTGGGGATTACTAGAATAATATAGAGAAAGGATATAGTCTTTCCAAATGAAGGAACCAGATGATATTGTGCGCCATTAACATTTTGATAGAAGAGCCACATTGAAATTAGAGAGATTTACAATACCCAAACCCCCCTGATTAATATGTAAGCATACAGTTTACTAATTAACCAGTTTTTTGACCTTACTTTTGTTCTAAAGGAAAACACTCCTTATTGAATCAATTTTCGAAATTACCCACTTAGGAAGTTTGTGAAAAGACATCCAATAAGTTGGCATAGTAGATAAAACCACTTTTACCAACACTAAATGACCAATAGAAGATAGAGAATTAGCCTTCCAGGAAGATAACCTCTGTTCGATCTTATGAATGAGTGGCAACCAATTTGATTTTTAATATCTAGAGGGTCTGAGAGGGATTCCCAAATAGTGAATTGGGAACCTATGGATAGAAAAATTAAGGATGGAAGAGATGGAAGGACCAAGATGATCAACATTCCCTAACATAATGATTGAGCTTTTAGAAAAGTTAATAGACAGACCCGAGATAAGCTCAAAAACATAAAGCACCACTTTCAGACAATGAATGTGATTTAGGTCAGGAGAGGAAAAGATAATTGTATCATCTGCAAATTGGAGGTTAGAAATTGCTAAAGAGGAATTAGGAAGATGAATTCCATCAAATAGATTATTAGCAATCACTCTCTTAACCATTTGGTTAAATACATCTGCAATTAGAGCAAAAATGAGGGGAGATAATGGATCCCCCTGTCTCAACCCCCTATTGGATTTAATTAAACCACCAATACTGCCATTAATAAAGACAGACGAATAACTCGTTTTAAGAATACATTCAATCCAATTGCACCAATGCTGAGAGAAACCCCTGTGCTTAAACATTTGTAAAATAAATACCCAATTCACAGAGTCAAACGCTTTTGAAAAAGCTAATTTGAGGAGGACACTAGGTGTATTAGAATTATTACAATACGAGATTACCTCTTGTGTAGCTGCAATACAATCGAAAATGCTACGTCCTTGAATAAAAGTTGATTGTTCAACACCAATAAGATCAGAAATCACAGATTGAAGCCGATTAGCAAGAGTTTTAGTAATGATTTTGAAGGTGGTGTTGAGCAAACTGATGGGATGAAAATCGGAGAGCGAGACGGCACCATGGAATTTAGGAAGAAGAACAATGTTTGCATAATTTAGACGAGAGATAAGACAAGGCTTATCATAAAATTCATTGCACATGCCCAAAATATCTTTTTTCACCACGGCCCAAAACGATTTAAAGAATGAAGGCCCAAAACCATCAGGCCCAGGGGCTTTGTCATCATTTATTTCGTTTAAAGAAGCCCAAATTTCTCTTTCAGTGAAAGGTTGGTCAATAGAAATAGCTCCAGGAGATGGGTAAAGAGAGCTGTAATCAATGAATGGAATATCATCAGACGATTGACCAAGAATGGAACAATAGAAATTAGTGAAAAGAAGAAGGATGTCATCATGATTTGAATATGATTGGCCTTCATGAGAAATTTCAAGAATGCAGGAAGCTCTTCTCCTTCCATTGGCAATTCTATGGAAGTAAGCTTTATTTTTGTCCCCTTCTTCTAACCATTTAGCTTTAGCTCTCTGTTTCCAACCAATTTCTTCCCGCTTAAATAGTCTATCCAATTCCATTTCAAGATTCTTCAAGGAGCTGAATTCCTCCTCATTTAAGGGACGAGATTCTTCCAAAATGTTGAGATCTAAAATGGCTTCTTGAATATTAAAAATACGAGCACGAATTGAACCCCAAATATTTTTGGCCCATGGTTTAATCAGCTTTCTCAGAGATCTCAATTTAAGGACAATTTTATGAGAGGCCGATTAAGATTGAATAGGTTGAACCCAAACTGTTTGGATAAAATCCTTAAAAGATGGTTCAAGTAACCATAAACGTTCAAATCTAAATGGACGCTTAAGATTAGAAAGGGAACCCAAATCAAGGATAATAGGGCAATGATCAGAAATGATTGAAGCAAGGCCAGCTGCAAAAGATAAAGGATGAATCTCCTCCCAAGAAGAATCAAAGAGAAAGCGGTCAAGTTTAGCTAGAGAAGGATTCATTCTATGACTTAACCAGGTATAAGAACGATTGCAAATAGGGGGGTTCAATGAGGCAACAATCAAAAATAAAGGAATTGAAAGCATCAGTGTCAGCTGAAATAGTTCTAGATTTTCTCTCATTAACACTTCTTATGGTGTTAAAATCACCCCTTATAAACCAAGGACCTTGAAAACAGTTAGCCATTTCTTTGCAACGTTCCCAAAGATTTATTCTTTCATGATAGTCTTGAGGACCACATATATTGGAGAAGAAGTAAATTTTATTACTGGCAATATGATTAGGAGCTACGTGCAAAGCAGATTGAGAGGGAAAAGTTTGATATAATGACCACACAGATTCATTCCATGCAGTAATGAGACCACCTCTAGTTTCAGTTGCATTAACATATGTCCATCCCCTCAAAGAAGACCCACCAATCAAACTAAAGTGGAAATTCGAAGGATTAGAGAGTTTGGTTTCTTGAAGGAAAAGTATATCTAAATTAAGAGGGGACAAAACTAGATTAATAGCATGACATTTTGAATGGTCCCACAACCCCCGTACATTCCATGTGACCACTTTCATTGATGTTTATTAATACGCTCTTGTTCTAATACCTACATGGCTTTATAATGTGAGTCACGTAAATTCACACCCATGCAACTTGATATCCTTTTGTTCAAACACTTATTAATAGAGGAAAAAACAACAGGAGTTAGAAAACTACATGTGACTTCAGGATTGTTGCATCTCCCACTTCGACGAACGAAAATAGGAGAGAGAAATTGAGGCCAATCTTGATCATCAGACCACGGTTGCTGAGGAGAAGATTGCGGCGGGGGTATAGAGCTAATGTCAAATGGGATAGTTTGAATAGGGATCAAAGAGAAATCATTAGCTTGAGGGGGTGGTTGATTGAAAGGTGGATTTAGATCAACATGCAAATCTGGACTTTGATCAACTTGCATATCTTGATTTACTTCATCTTGATCATTTAGCCCTTGAGAATCAAAGTCTGATAAGTTGAAATTCATATTAACTTGTCTAAAAATGGATGGAAGCGGTGGTAACATCATTGCCTCTTCGATCATAGCATCCACCCGATCCTCGGAGCTAAGCTCTTGAAAATCATGGATACATGGCACCACTTGCTCCTCCTCATTACCAAGAAAGACAAGTTCTGGTCTTGTTCCTGGATATTCGTGTTTGCAACGCTGTACCTTAATAATATGGATTTTGTTGTTAAAACGGGCTCAAATTCGTTTTTTGAACCTATTCCTTTGAAAAATTGCAACTTCACCAGAAAATCTCTAAGATCAAAGTGAAACCAATCGCAATCATCAACAGCAAGAACCCTACCCATAGGTTTCAAAATTTCCTTCACATCTTCATCGTTATTTTTGAGAAATTGCGGAAATCCTTCCACTTTAGCCTATGACTCAATTTCCAATGTAGGTTCTGGTTCTCTCTCGTCATCATCCCAAGCTTCCAAACTTATCGCAGCTCCAGGTTTGGTCAGAATTTTGAGCAGTAATGCATGGTCTCTTTTACCATAAGTAGGACAGTAAACCAAGAAGGAGTTGTTTGTGATGATCGACATCGGCCAACAGTCATGTTCAAGGTTAACTTCCAATGCATGATGCAAAGTTTCTATATTCCATTTTCCAGCCAGTGTTTTGGCTACAATGCACTTTAAAGAATCCGCCATTTTGAAGTTTCTCTTTTTGGGGATTGAACTTGTGGAGATTGAGCTGAGGGTTGATGTAAATTAGGCTCAGTAAATTTCCTGATATTTGAATTTACATGGTAATTAAGCTGATGGGTGGCATTACGAAGCGATGGCTGACAAGCAGTATTTGTAGAGTAATTGATTTGTTTTGGGACCCATCGAGCATGATAATTAGATTTATTACTGACGGCTTCGTGTTCAGAAGAAGAGGAGCTTCCAACATAAAAAAATTCTTTGGACAATGATACACAGAGTGGCCCAACGTACCGCATTTGAAACAAATTTTTGGGTCTCTGCACGGGCTTGCCACGTGACCCTTGCATGCATAATGTAAGCATCTCCTTTATTTTTTCAGCTGAGCAACTGTCTGATGAATGGAGACGAATTCTGGCAGAGGTGGTTTGACTAATTTTTTAGGTGGAGGTTTGGGCGATGCTGAAAGTGGCGAAGCCGCCGCCTGAGCATTGGACTTCGGTGGTATTTCTGGATGTTGATCAGAAAGAACAGAAAAACAATTTGATGAGTGAAGAAAATAAGAACGGGAATGAAGAGAACGAGAATGATTAGGGACAGATACATCAACAGATTGAGAGAGGGCAACAAGAGGAGGAATACAATTAGAATTCGGCTGGGCACGATCAGAATGAGGATGAAAAGATGAAGCACTAGAAGGCAAACGAGGAGCTTGAGAGCGAACAGAAATAGGATTAGAAGACCAAGCATGCTTAAAGAAAGGGTTAATGGAAGAAGGAACAAAAGAACGATGCGGAGGTGAAGATGAGGAGGAAGAAACAGAACGAGGGAGAAGAAAGGACCTATATCTAGAAGGATACTTTGAAAGAAAGGGCGGGGAAGAAGGAAGAGAGGATGCCATTAACGAGTATTAGCAGCTCTCAGTAAGGAAATATGTTGTGTTTTTATAGCACTTGTTTATTATATACGCGATTTATTCGGAAAGGCCGGGTTTATACCCATTCTGAATAACTGATTCGACGATATGTCGACGATGAAGACGGTGGTTGAAGATCGGAGGTCTTCACATCGTTTTGATGATTACTAATGTCTTAATTTGGTTGTACACCCAAGACAAGGTAATAAGTGGCGATCGTCAAGACGTACTTGGAGATCGACCGGATATGCGAGGACCTCTCTCTTGTATTGGACATATAGGACGAGGAATAAGGTGCCTCTGGTTTCGTTCAGACCCAGAACGAACTAGTAAATGGATGTGTGTCTGACATTGGATTTTATTCTGTGTTGATTGATCTCTATTAAATATATATCTGTTTGGCAGCGGAGAATTTATTTTCTTGATTAACGCCCTTCTCTCAGACGTACGAGCTCAGAGGTTATATATCGATAGACATCAATTGCATGGCGTGAACTGCCGGTGTGGCATGCTGAGATGAAAATGATCAAGGCTTCTGTTGAAAAGCATAGTCTTGTGGTTGATGATCAAAGCACGACCTTAAAGGGCATAGCTTTGTGTATACCGTTAATTCGCGAGCCTCACAACTCGGTATGAGTTAAAAACGGGATCAGGAACGCAGGGAGGACATGACGTTTCCTTCAAGCTATGTGTGGTATCATCGCATGGAGCCCAGACATTTATATATTTTTACCTATGTGGATGATGGATAGCGAGGCGCCTCGGATATATTCGTTACTACGAAGTCGATGGATAGGTCCTATAGGACCGGGAAACGTGTGTTCAGGAATAACTAATCCTCAAACGTAAGGGAGGACCGGCCCTGCAGGAACCAAGGGTTGCCCAGAGTGTGTAGTCCTGAGGCATTTGCTAGGGTGTCTCGAAGCGGTGAGGAGCCATCCCTGGCCTTTACTTATAGATGGAATCCAATTTCCAGTACGTGACATTTCGGTTTTGATTGTAGAGCCTAGTATTGGCGACATAGTAGCATGGGATACTATGCCGTCTATGATTGATACATTTATATTTGAAGCTATTTTGACACTACACACCTATTATAGTATCAAATGATTTGTTTTAAACGTACCAAGCATGTTTGGGTATTATAATGGAAAATCCTATCCTCTGGCTTGCATTGCATTGTGTGATGGGACCTGGGTCTTATAATAGCTTCATTTTTCCAAAAAGCGTTTCGCGCTGTTTATTCTATGCACTAGTATTCTTAGGAGGAAACCCGTTCTGTGTTATATGGCATGGTCCCTTGATTTACTCCATTTTAAAGTAAAGATTTAAATAATTGTTTTAGTTCTCACACCAGTCACATGACTGACCTGGAGTTTATTGTTTTAACCTAAACTCTGAATGCCCCTATTTTCCACACAGGCAACTAGTAATTTTGTTTTTGCAGATATTATATTCATAGGATACTGGTTTACAGTTGGAGCTATATTCGGAATGCTCTATATCCGTGTATTTCTTTCAGTTGTGTTTTGTATTATTTTCCACTGCTATGTAATGCATTTTAATCTCTGATACTTTCTAATGTATATAATTTATTCATACTCTGTATATTCTTGTACTCTGATGTAAATTGTTGTAATAAGCAATGAAATGCTCTTCTATTTGTGTTCTGAATTGTAATGTTCTCAACTCAATCCGGGCTTTCCTTTACAGGGAAGTTTGGGTCGTTTCAATTTGTTTATAATTATAAACGGCTAAATGATAATACTGAAGATGATAGGTATAACATACCTAATGTAACACCCCATAATTTTATAACACTAAAATTCACAAATTAAAGTATACTTAATTTTTAGAAGAAGAATTAAGTGAAATGGGTTGCGCTATTATGTTCGTCTCAAAATTTTGGGTCAAGATAGACATTTGGTTTGCACAAAACGGATACCTTATGAAGATGTTATTAAGCCTTGAAGTTTGTATGCAGATGAGAGAAATATATATATAGATATAAATAAAAATTAAATAAATAAATATTCAAAAAAAGTTCAGAACAACAAATCAGGAGGGGGAATAGCCGAACCGCACTATTTTTGGAGTTGACCCAGCCCCGCTGGGTCGACTAGGGGTCGATCCAGGGTGATTGGCTGTCAACCCGTGGCCCGATTCGCGCTAAGGGCTGATGTTGCATCTGAGTGGTCCTGATGATTTCTGGGTTAGTCTAAGAGATATAATCAATCCTAGAACTCTCTATATACACCCTAAGACCTAACCCTAATTCATAAAATATTATCTTTGACACCATTATGCTGTCAAGCTCTCTCTTAAACCCTAGCCGCCGCCTCTAAATTAAATCTCAAGTGTTCAAACACAATTCAAATAAAAGTTTAGAGCTTCAACAACAATTAAAGAAGATCAATCAACATCACCGCAACATTTCTACACCAATTTCAATTCGTTAATCCTTTTCTTAAGCCACAAAAGGTAAGTACAGTTATTTTCACAAATTTAATGGGATTAAAGTAACATGAAAAGTTGTAAAAAAGGATTCATATATATGTTTGTAATGAAAATCTCACCAAGTCTTCACCTTTTTGATTCATGTCATCATATGCCTATGTTTCTATGTAAAGTTCATACCGTTTATCAGTTTATTCATGTTAAATCTTTTATTATGCATCTATGCCAGTCTATATGCCTCTTTATTTCATGATGTTGTTTTATTCCAATTTTCTATGAATTGATTCTCTCTTCTTACCCCTATTCCTTTTATTTGTGGATCTAGGCACCTTCGCGCATATATTAGAAATACGCGCGAATGCGAATACATGGGAACAATGTGGAATATTGGGAATATGGAAAATTTTGAAAATTGGATATTATTGGATATTTTGGATAATTGGATAATATGTGAAATTGGCATATTTGGGTATGAATTACATGGAATTGATGAAATTGCCTATAATTGTAAATTTGTAATTGAGGCTAACTAATATGTAATTAATGACAATTTGGAATAGGCAATATTATAAACATGATTATATGTTTAATTGGATATACATGACATGAAAATTGGGTATGGGTGAAATATGATTATTAATAAACCTTTGACACGAGGTTAGGCGCAATTATGGCGTAAGACTGTCCGGAACCGCCCGGCAAATCCAGCTGCCACAATTGGACGTATAATGTGAGAGGTCAAAGGAATGAACTGTAGGCGCAATGGTTAATGACACGAGGTTAGACCCGGTATGTGGCGTAAGAACTGCCCGACAAATCCAGCGGCCACAAAGCGTTCGGTCTAATGTGGGAGGTCATGCACCGTTCGTCATGAGGAATGAATTAAGGAATACTAACCATAATAAGACATGGGTATGGTTAGAGGGTTAAGTGGGGTGACATGTAAATTATGACATTTAAATATGGACTTAACCGGTATAAGATAAGACATGTAAATTATGACATGTAAGTACGGACTTAACCATAGCATGTGTAAGACATGGACATTTAAATTAAAATGGTTAAGTAGAGAAAAACCTAGTGGGGACCAAGCATAGGTGGGAGGCTTGTGTCGGATGGGGGACCCGTTTCAACCAGTAACCCGCTTTAGTATCTAATTGGGCCCGGTACTAGGCCGGGGTTGGGGCACGCTTATTGGACTTGAATGTAAGAGGTCAAAACGTGAATACCGGTGGCAACGCGAGTCCAACGGGTTCATGTGTGTGCATTTGCCCGGGCTGGTAGGTAAGACGTTGTTGCATCGTGTAGGTATGGTCGTGCATTTTATGTTGGTATCGGGGTTGCCACTTTGGGGAGTGATACACCCCACTGTGGGGCCAGCATGGTTGCCTTCGGGGTTTAGGGAGCCGATCGAATGGGTAGATTAAGGGTACCTTAGCGGTGGTAGGAGCAAGCCGGCACCTACGATAGCTGCTAGGTACAAGTAACTACCAAGTTTGTCATGTGGGTACTGTTAGTAGGAAGGCATCAACCTCTAGTAAAAAGAGACTAGTAGATGTGCGGTGTAATTAAGTAATGTGGTGTAACTTAGCAAAAGTGCGGTGTAACGAAATACATGTTGGTTGAGTTGGATAGTCCTTTGGGTGCTAGTTTGATGTTGACTTCGGTCTTCGGGGTTAGTATTTGGAGGGTTGTTCGCTTAACCAAGGTGTAGGATTGTCTTAGTACTTAGGAACGAAATCATCTTGTCCATCCTTTTTATCTACCTTATCTAAGTTACAGCCATATCATGATGCCTATTTATGTCTTGATCATTTACCTTACCTATTATTTGTTAAAATTACTGGACTCGCCAGACTTTATGTCTGACCCGTTTGTTTCCACCTCTTTTCTTTCCTTTCCCCACCTCAGGTTTGCAAGGAGGGAATACTACAACTTAGTGCCGATTTCTTTCAGTTACTTGAAAAGAGTAGATGTATCGCTTTGGACTCTCTCATCTTTATGGCTTTGCTTATGCTCAGTGGGGATTTATGCATTTATGTTATTTAAGTATTTTCTTCTTTATGTACTTTGAAGTTTTTGGAAAAGACTATTGATCCTGTTGTAATGGTTTTAGGAACTACTTATGTAAGCTTGTTTTTAGTTATGATGCTATGAAATAAGTTTTATCTTCCGCTGTGTTGTTTTACTTATTTATTCTTGTAATTTATCTGTTCTATACAACAATAACGCTTCATGGACATTGATGCATTCCCTTTGTGAGTGACATTAATGGACATGGGGTGTTATACCTGGTATCAGAGCCAGGTTACAAGAACAGATAAAAAGTTTTGAAAAGTGTTTTCAAAAGTATTATTTTCCTAGAAAGTATTTTCAAAAACTTGTTTTAATGAAGTTATTTTCAAGGAAAGTTTACTTTAAAGAGCATAATCCCCGCAAGCCATACATCTCTCTTTCGATTCCCTTGTTTTGAAACTCTTTCTTTTTCTTTTCAGCATGTCTGCATCTGAGATACCATAGTGTGTTCATGTACCCGGTTGGTTTCGTCAATATCTCGAGTCTAGGGACGCTACCGCGGGTCCGACAAACGTTCCTCCTCCTCCTCCTCCCCCAGCTCCAGTCATTCCTCTGCGTGGAGATGCTTTCTCCAAGATATGTAAAGACTTTCGTTCGATGGGTGGAAAACCTTTTAGTGGGTCTGAAATGTTCGTTGAAGCTAGAAATTGGTTGAAAGAAGTGGAGGATCTGTTTGGCATTATCGATTTGGACGACTGTAAGAAGGTCCAATTGGCTGCTTGGTTGACGAAGGACGAAGCTTCGTTTTGGTGGGAGGTTACTAATGGAGAGAGTGCTGTGGAGACATGGGCAGATTTTAGGGGAAGGTTTGAGTTGAAATTCCTTTCTCAAGCTGAGGAGAGTTTGTACATGGAGAGGTTCTTCACATTGAAGCAGAAAAACCTGACCGTGAAGGAGTATGTAACCGAATTTAATAAGTTGGCGAGAATTGGGCTAGAGTTGGTGAATACGCCTCACAAGAAGGCCTTGAGGTTTGCAAAGGGCCTAAATGAACCACTTCACAGTTTGGCTATGTCCTACATTCCAATGGGGGCTACATATGAAAAGCTTGTTGATATAGCATACATGCATGAAGAAGAGAAGGGTGTACGTACTTTTAGGCTACAAGATAAGAAGGAGGATCCAAAGAAAGCCCAACAACAAAAGAAAGGTGGTAAAGAAAAGAGGAAGTGTCACAGTTGTGGGAAACCCGACCATTTGAAGAAAGACTGTAGGAAGAAGAAGAAGTTCGCTTGTTATCATTGTGGTGATGCGGGTCATGCTGTGATGGACTGTCCTAAGAAGCAAGGGCAGAGGGTAGGTTCTACTTCGGGAGGGCAGGTTCACGCTCTCATGGCTCTGAGATAGGAAGAAGGTAGAAAAATTTCTGTCGAAAGTTTGATTTTCTTGTTTGATCATCCTGTCCGTACTTTATTCGATTCTGGAGCATCACATTCGTTTATCTCTACATCATTATTTGAAACACTGCACTTAAATACTAGTCTCGTTGTAGATCCCATTATAGTCTCAAATCCTATTGGTGGGTCGGCTCATTTATCCATGGTTTGTAGGGATTTGAGATTGTCTATCTTAGGCGTTGGTTTTGAATGTAATGCTTTTATGCTTCGTTCCATGGGCTATGGGTTGATTCTATGGATGGATTGGCTAGCCAGATATGGTTCCATCCTAGATTGTGAACGAAGGGTAGTAAAATTGTTGACTCGTGGTGGAAAGACCCTTGATATTTCTTGTGACCCTAGAGGATTGGTGATGCTTAGTTATCTTGAGTCACTTGACGCATCCAATGATCATTTACATTTTGTTCGTATAGTCCGTGAATATGTTGATGTCTTCAATGAGGTGAGGGGTCTACCCCCAAAACGTGAGATAGACTTTCGTATTTATCTTGTAGACAATGCAAAACCAGTATCTCTGCCAGTACGCCACATGGCTCCTCGTGAGAGGAGGGAGCTCAATAAGCAAGTAGGGGAGTTGCTTGAGAAGGGATTCATAAGATGTAGTATATCGGAGTGGGGTGCTCCAGTAGTATTTGACACGAAGGCAGATGGGTCCCTTAGACTTTGTGTGGACTATAGAGAACTTAATAAGCTTACTAAGAAGAATAGGCAACCACTACCGAGGATTGACGATCTCTTCGATCAGTTAGTTGGTGCCTCAGTATTTTCGCAGTTGGACTTAGCCACTGGTTTCCATCAGTTGAGAGTGGCTGAGGATAGCATATACAAGACTGCCTTTAGGACTCCGGACGGTTTCAAAGAGTGGCTTGTAATGCCCTTGGGTTTGACAAACGCCCCCGCATACTTTGTTGACTTGATGAGTAGGGTGTTTAGGGAGTACCTTAATAAATTCGTGGTGGTCTTTGTGGATGACATCTTGATCTTTTCTAAGAGCGAGGAAGAGCATGCCCTACATCTTAGGGAAGTGTTGGAGACCCTTCGAGCACATAACCTTAAAGCTAAATTTTCTAGATGTCACTTTTGGAGGAAGGAAGTGCGATTCTTAGGGCACATGGTTTCCAAAGAAGGGATAGCTGTGGATCCCGCGAAGGTGGTGGCCATCCAAGACTGGAAGGTCCCTAAAAATGCTACCGAGGTGAGGAGTTTCTTGGGGTTGGCAGGCTACTATAGGAAGTTTATCAAGGACTTTGCAAAGATATCAGCCTCATTGACATGCTTGACGAAGAAGAACCTAGTTTTCACATGGGACATAGATTGTGATGATGCGTTCCAACGTTTAAAGAGAGCTTTGACCACAGCCCCAGTCTTAGTGTTGCTAGATGGGAGTAAGCCATTTACCGTTTATACCGATGCTTGTGGGACAGGACTAGGCGCAATCTTAATGCAAGAGGGGAGGATAATAGACTATGGAGGAAGGCAGTTGAGAGTGCATGAGGGAAATTACCCTATACATGACCTAGAGTTGGCCGCTATTGTTTTCGCGCTTAAGTCTTGGGGTCATTATCTTCTTGGCGAGAAATTCGAATTGTTCACAGACTACAAATCGCTAAAATACTTGTTCTCTCAGAAGGACTTGAACTTAAGGCAGCAAAGGTGGATGGAATTCTTAGCGTCCTACGATTTCGAGATAGCATATACCTCTGGCGAGGGTAACATGGTGGCAGGCGCCTTAAGTAGGAAAAGGTTGTCCTTGAGTCCATTGTTTGTTGAGCGGCAAAGCTTAGAGTTCATCTCTACGTTTGACTTTAGACCTTCCATTGACTTTGTACCCGGTTTGCTAGCATCCTTAGAGGTCAGTCCTATGCTTTTGGGATAAATTGGCGAGGCACAGCGAGATGACCCACAGTTGGTTGAGTTGGTAGAGAAGCTCATAAGGGGGGATTCATCGAGCCATCTCAGTAGGTATACCCTAGATGATAAGGGTTGGTTACGTAGGGACGGTAGACTTTGTGTACCATGAGATGAGAACTTGAGGGAGACCATTCTTGATGATGCACATCATTCAAAGACGACCATTCATCCCGGCGGAGACAACATGTACATGGACATGAGACGAGTTTACTTTTGGGACGGTATGAAGAAGGATGTGGCCAAGTTTGTTGCTAGATGCTTGGTGTGCCAACGAGTAAAAGCAGAGCAAAAGAAGCCCGGTGGGTTGCTTCACCCATTGGAGGTCCCCCAATGGAAGTGAGAGAGTGTCTCGATGGACTTTGTTGATGGGTTACTGAGATCGAGGAAGGGTAATACAGAGATTTGGGTCGTGGTAGACAGACTTACTAAGAGCCCATTTCATTCCCGTGAAGAGTAAGAGGACTGCTCCATGGTTAGCCTCCGTATACATTCGAGAGATAGTTTGTTTGCACAGTGTTCCTTCTAGCATAGTGAGCGATCGCGATCCTATTTTTACTAGTGAGTTTTAGAAGAGCTTGCAAGAGGCGGTAGGGACTCAGTTATGTTTGAGCACCGCATATCATCCTCAGACGGACGG
Organism: Allium sativum; assembly: GCA_030737875.1. NCBI lineage: Eukaryota > Viridiplantae > Streptophyta > Magnoliopsida > Asparagales > Amaryllidaceae > Allium > Allium sativum. Next base: position 550,313,463 of record CM060918.1, read on the forward strand.
CCAGACTGAGAGGGTGAATCGTATTCTAGAGAACCTTTTGAGGCTATGTGTTTTAGACTTTGGAGGTACATGGGAGGAGCATCTTCCTTTGGTGGAGTTCGCGTATAATAATAGTTTTCAGTCTAGCATTGGCATGGCACCTTTCGAGGCTCTTTATGGAAGGCCCTGTCGTTCACCTACATGTTGGTGGAAATCTACGGATAAGATCTTACTTGGACTCGGTATGATTAGAGAGACTTCGTAAAAGATTGATTCGATTCGAAAGAGGATGAGGACGGCGCAAGATAGGCAGAAATCGTATGTGGACAAGAGGAGGACAGATCTTGAATTTGATATTGGGGACATGATCTTTATCAAGGTGTCTCCATTACGGAATGTTGTTTGCTTTGGGTCCATTGGGAAGTTAGCACCAAGGTTCGCAGGACCGTTTCCTATTAAGGAGAGGATTGGACAGATGGCATATAGAGTAGAGTTTCCCGAAAGACTTAGTGGTGTACACGACGTGTTCCATGTTTCGCATTTTAGGAAGTGCTTGCATGAGACCGCGGAAGTGGTAGAGCTGAGCTTGCTTAGAGAGGTGGAGATAGAGCATGATGCGATGATTCGACGAGCTCCTACATGCATTCCTGGGTCGGAGATTAAGAAGTTGAGGAATCGAGAGGTCAAGCTAGTCAAAGTGCAATGGGGTGATGATGAGAGCGACGCTACTTGGGAGACGGAAGAGAAGATGCGTTCATTGTACCCTTTTCTTTTCGAGGGTATGTCTTTTAATTTCTCCTTTATCGCTTAGCTTGTACTTGTCCTATCTTTATTATATCCTCTCGTTTAAGTCTTTGACCTTTAGATAGGGTAGTCCTAGGGTTAAAACATGTGTTTGAGACATGTTATATTGATGGATGCATGTGGATGCAAGTGTTTGCTAGTGGTTGCTCGTGGATACATATACACACACTTTAGGCACTAGATCGGCTCAGTCACTTTCATATTGCATATTGCATATAAGTGGATGTATTTAGTTAAATGGATGTATATTAAATGGACGTATCATATGGATGTTGCATTTGAATGAATGGTTGTGCACACATGTAGTAATGATATACATAGGTTTCTTTGCATTCATGGTGGATACACGACACTATCATTATTTGCAATAAGGAGGTCGATTGAATCAGTGGACCGCCTGGTCTTTGCATTAGATAAGGAACATATACACACTTTTGCATATGTTCATATAATATTAGAAATCTTTTAAGGATAATGGATGCTTGTGGATGATGGTTGAGTAGATGGATGATTGGATGGTAGGACACATTCTTCTTAACTTGGAGATTTCGGGGACGAAATCCTTTAAGGTGGGGAGAATGTAACACCCCATAATTTTATAACATTAAAAATTACAAATTAAAGTATACTTAATTTTTAGAAGAAGAATTAAGTGAAATGGGTTGCTCTATTATGTTCGTCTCAAAATTTTGGGTCAAGATAGACGTTTGGTTTGCATAAAACGGATACCTTATGAAGATGTTATTAAACCTTGAAGATTGTATGCATATGAGAGAAATATATATAGATATATATAAAAATTAAATAAATAAATATTCAAAAAAAGTTCAAAACAGCAAATCGGGAGGGGGAATAGCCGAACCGCACTATTTTTGGAGTCGACCCGAGCCTAGCTGGGTCGACTAGGGGTCGATCCAGGGTGTTTGGCTGTCAACCCGTGGCCCGATTCGCGCTAAGGCATGATGTTGCATCTGAGTGGTCTTGATGATTTCTGGGTTAATATAAGAGCTCTGATCGATCCTAGACATATATATATACACACTAAGACCTAACCCTAATTCATAAAATATTATATATGACACCATTATGCGGTCAAGCTCTCTCTTAAACCCTAGCCGCCACCTCTAAATTAAATCTCAAGTGTTCATACATAATTAAAATCAAAGTTTAGAGCTTCAACAACAATTAAAGAAGATCAATCAACATCACCGCAACGTCTCTACACCAATTTCAATTCGTTAATCCTTTTCTTAAGCCACGAAAGGTAAGTACAGTTATTTTCACAAATTTAATGGGATTAAATTAACATGAAAAAGTTGTAAAAAGGATTCATATATATATATATATATATATATATATATATATATATGTTTATAATGAAAATCTCACCAAGTCTTCACATTTTTGATTCATGTCATCATATGCCTATGTTTCAATGTAAAGTTCATACCTTTTATCATTTTATTCATGTTGAATCTTTTATTATGCCTCTATGCCAGTCTATATGCCTCTTTATTTCATGATGTTGTTTTATTCCAATTTTCTATGAATTGATTCTCTCTTCTTACCCCTATTCCTTTCATTTGTGTATCTAGGCTACCTTCGCACCTATATTAAAAATACGTGCGAATGCGAATACGTGGGAACGATGTGGAATATTGAGAATATGGGAAATTTGGAAAATTGGATATTATTGGATATTTTGGATAATTGGATAATATGTGAAATTGGCATATTTGGGTATGAATTACAGGGAATTGATGAAATTGCCTATAATTGTGAATTTGTAATTGAGGCTAACTAATATGTAATTAGTGACAATTTGGAATAGGCAATACTATAAACATGATTAAATGTTTAATTGGATATACATGACATGAAAATTGGGTATGGATGAAATACGATTATTAATAAACCTTTGACACAAGGTTAGGCGCAATTGTGGCGTAAGACTGCCCGGAACCGCCCGACAAATCCAGCTGCCCCAATTGGACGTCTAATGTGAGAGGTCAAAGGAATGAATTGTACACGCAACGGTTAATGACACGAGGTTAGACCCGGTTTGTGGCGTAAGACTACCCGGAACCGCCCGGCAAATCCTGCGGCCACAAAGCGTTCGGTCTAATGTGGGAGGTCATGCACCGTTCGTCATAAGGAATGAATTAAGGAATACTAACCATAATAAAACATCGGTATGGTTAGAGGGTTAAGTGGGGTGACATGTAAATATGGACTTAACCGGTATAAGATAAGACATGTAAATTATGACATGTAAGTATGGACTTAACCATAGCATGTGTAAGACATGGACATTTAAATTAAAATGGTTAAGTGGGGGAAAAACCTAGTGGGGACCAAGCATAGGTGGGAGGCTTGTATCGGATGGGGGACCCGTTTCAACCGGTAACCCGCTTGAGTATCTAATTGGGCCCGGTACTAGGCCAGGGTTGGGGCACGCTTACTGGACTTGAATTTAAGAGGTCAAAACATGAATAGCGGTGGCAACGCGAGTCCAACGGGTTCATATGCGTGCATGGGTCCGGGCTGGTAGGTAAGACGTTGTTGCATCGTGTAGGTATGGCCATGCATTTTATGTTGGTATCGGGGATGCCACTTTAGTGAGTGATACACCCCACTATGGGGCCAGCCCGGGTGATAACAAGGTTTAGGGAGCCGATCGAATGGGTAGATTAAAGGTACCTTAGCGGTGGTAGAAGCAAGCCGGCACCTACGATAGTAGCTAGGTACAAGTAACTACCAAATTTGTCATATGGGTACAGTTAGTAGGAAGGGATCAACCTCTAGTAAAAAGAGACTAGTAGATGTGCGGTGTAATTAAGTAATGTGGTGTAACTTAGCAAAAGTGCGATGTAATGAAATACATGTTGGTTGAGTTGGATAGTCCTTTGGGTGCTAGTCTGATGTTGACTTCGGTCTTCGGGGTTAGTACTTGGAGGGTTGCTTGCTTAGATAAGGTGTAGGATTGTCTTAGTACTTAGGAACGAAATCATCTTGTCCATCCTTTTTATCTACCTTATCTAAGTTACAGCCATATCATGATGCCTATTTATGTCTTGATCATTTACCTTACCTATTATTTGTTAAAATTACTGGACTCGCCAGACTTTATGTATGACCCGTTTGTTTCCACCTCTTTTCTTTCTTTCCCCCCCTCAGGTTTGCAAGGAGAGAATACTACAGCTTAGTGCCGATTTCTTTCAGTTACTTGAAAAGAGTAGATGTATCGCTTTGTACTCTCTCATCTTTATGGCTTTGCTTATGCTTAGTGGGGATTTCTGCATTTATGTTATTTAAGTATTTGCTTCTTTATGTACTTTGAAGTTTTTGGAAAAGACTATTGATCCTGTTGTAATGGTTTTGGGGACTACTTATGTAAGCTTGTTTTGAGTTATGATGCTATGAAATAAGTTTTATCTTCCGCTGTGTTGTTTTATTTATTTATTCTTGTAATTTATCTATTCTATACAACAATAACGCTTCATGGACATTGATGCATTCCCTTTGTGAGTGACATTAATGGACATGGGGTGTTACACCTAGTAAAGACATAATAATTAATTTAATCCAGGGTAAACGTATTTTTGGTAAGTTTGATTCGAAATCTGGTTATAATCAACTAAAACTAGTAGAAGATTTTAATCCATGGACGGCTTTCATGTGCTCTGAAGGGCATTTTGAATGGAAAGTCCTTATTTTTGGCTTAAAAACAGCTCCAGCCATTTTTCAACGATTCATGGACAGTATTTTCAAAAAAAAAATGAATTTTGCCTAGTTTATATAGATGATATTCCTGTTGCTAGTAGCAACATTAAAGAACATGAAAGTCACCTAAAAACAATTTTTCAAGAGATAAAAACAAACGGTTTGGTAGTATCAAAACGAAAAAGGGAACTTTTAAGCAAAAAAAATAATCATTTTTAGGTTTCGAAATTGGAAATGGCAAGGTTGAACTTCAACCGCATTTTCCACAAAAATTTATTGAGTTTCCTAATAAGTTAGATAAAAAGAAAAGGATACAAGCATTTTTAAGATTGGAAATTTATCCCAAACTTAGCAAAACTAGTAGGCCCATTATATGGCAAGATTTCAAAAAACGATGAAACATGATTTTATACAGAAGACATTAAGTTGATCCAAAAAATTAAAGAAGAAGTAAAAGGAATTAAGCCATTAGAATTGCCTTTAGGAACATGCTATATTATCATAAAACGTGATGGATGTAAAGAAGGATAGGGAGCAGTTCAAAAATGCAAACCATTAAAATATAGTGATAAGTCGAGAAAAAATTGCAGCTTATGCAAGTGGTAATTTTAATACAGCAACTAGTTGGACATATTTGGACTAAGAAATACAAGCGTTAATTAATGCCCTAGACAAATATCGAACTTATCTTAATAAATAATTTACAATCAGAATAGATTGTGAGCCAATTGTGAAGTTTATTTCAAACGAAAATTCTAAAAAGGTAAACAAAACTAGATGGTTAAATTTACAAAACCTTGTATAGGGCAATGGTTATAAAATAAACTTTGAGCATATTAAAGGTAAGAACAATCATCTTGCAGATATATTATCAAGAAAATTGTTATCAGTCTTTGATACTAATAAACTTTGTTTACAGGAAAGAAATATAATGAATACAGAAGCAAATAAAGCAGTAAAGGATGAGCAATCTCCTGTGAATAAAGCATCTTCTAGCTGAACCAGGAAGGAGGAGATAAAATCCCCTTCAAATCATATTTTACAAACCAGGTTAAAAAGGGAAGAAAAATCACCTTCTCCGGTAACTAATGACGTAAAAATAATGAACTTTGGTCAATACAGTTTGCTCCAGTACAAAGATAATGATCCAAGGAGGTTCAGACCTCTTAATAGTATATCAGACCATTCACAGCAATGTTTTCTTGACCATATATGGAACTTGCGAATAGTAGAGACAAAAAAACAGCACAAACAAATAGTTGCTAACAGCCTGTCACATTGTTTTTCGAAAATTCGGCAAAAACCACTTTCTAGAAATTTCTTTTGTTATGTTGTTTTTCGAGCAAATTATACAAGTATTTTTAAACAATATAGCCAGGCTCAAATGGCTATTCAAAATTTTCGAAATCCGATTTTCGAAGGTTTTTACAGTCTACAAGAAGCCCTTAATGAAGCAAGAAATGCATTTGGCCAAAATTTCTATTTGGATCTAGATTGTAAACATTCATACTCACAAACTACCTCATCTCCTCCACTATCATCCACGTACCTTATCAATAACCAGGCTTCACAGTTAAATGATTTGCAACACCTCTATCAAACTAGCCAGACCCAGATTCATCACCTTCTCTAAAGAAATCAATTCCTTGAGAATCACTACCAAAAGACAACATAAACCCAAGAAACCAAAGAATTATTTGAACGAAGGATAGAGAAATTGGTACAAGAAAGAGACGAAGTATTAGCTAAACAACACAAAAGACCTAGAAGCTTAACCTATGAGTAGCTTTCAAACCATTTGAAGCTGAAACCCGCTCCAATTCAAGAAGAATTGTATGAGAAAATAGGTATATACATCAAATAAAAATAGAAAAATTGGTATTTGACAGATGGACATAAAATTTTGCAAGTCTCCAACAACTTCTAAAAAGTTATGACCAAAGATTTAAAGAAGGTTTGCAGTTTAAGGTCGTTCAAGACAGAAGGTCTAACATGCTACATATTAGAGTTGACAGTCAAATGTTACCAAACAACATAGATGAAACTGTTGATTTATTCCATCATGGAATGTTATCAAGAATTACTTTCCATAATCCTATTGAAGAAACAATCCTAGAAAGGTTTGGAAGAATATTTTCTCTAGTAGCATCGCAGTATCTAAGAGTTTTTCCAAGGATAGTAGTATGCATAAATTCAACCACTCCTTTCTACTATTTCGATTCAAGTCATACAATTAAACGTGCGGAACATAGAATTGCTATCTTTAAACATTTAGGTTACACTCTACAACATGCTTCCAGGAGTTTGAGGTGTTATTTCCAGAACTATGAAGGCAATCCCATCTGGTTTGAGGCAAACAAGCCATGGTAATGTCATCAATCAGTCACCACAGTAAGCCCTCCACCTAGTTGGAAGGAGTTAGTATTACAATCAGAAAGTCCACATTATCAACTATGGGGCGAAAAGGAATCAAAAAATCTATTTTCATTTCCATAAGAAGAAGGAATTCTTGATCCTGACAATGATGGTAATAATTTACGATCGGTTATCTTCTGAAAACGAGTTAGAGGATAGTCCAAAAATAAATGAAAGCGGAGGATTATTAAGAGAAGATAGTCCAGAATACATGGCTGAGACAAACTAAAGTAAGAAGAACCTAGAAAAGAGACAGCAAAGCACTAATTAAAGGATAGGTGGCCTACGAAAACATTATAACATATCAAGGACTCTCCAGAAGAAGGTTAGGTGGCAACTAATTATTACTACTTTAAAACCATTTTCTAGAAGAAGGTTAGGCGGCAGCATGATTATCACTAGTTAGAAGCACTCTCCAGAAAAAAAGATAGTGTGGCATTGTGTTTATCTTTATCTTATTATTACTAAATAATGTAGGTTAGAGTGAACCGGAGTAACCGGGTGATGTGTTATAAATATGTATTAGTAGGCTCAGAGAAGGCATTCTGAAGAGTATTATAAAATCTTGTAAGCTTTTAAAAATTTTAAGGGCAGCGTAAATTTTCTCTTCATTTCTCTGTGTAAGCCTTTGTCATTTTTGTTGTGCATAAGAGTTTAAGAGAAAAATAATCAAGGCATGAATACTTATTGTAACGAACGCGAATTTTCGAACCCGAAAATCGACACACAACACAATGTCAACTATCCAAGAATCGAAAATACCGGAACGTAAATAGAAAGAAGTTAGAGGGTGAGAATAGATAAGATAGAAAATTAGTATAGAAGAAGAAGAACACAACTAAAATAACATCAGAGTAACACGAATCTCACAGCGCAATGAATAAAATATATTATATAACATAACTTTGGAATAAAACAGTATCGGTATAAAATACTACTATCAGAGTGCAACACTTACAACATAGCGGAAATAACAATCGCTATATAATCCTGAAGCCTCCTGCTCTAGCTCTTAAAGTATCTGTAAAATCCCGACTACTTGACTGCTCGTACAAAATTGGGCACCCAAGAGTTTCGGGAAAACAAAATAAACTCTGGGTCAGTCATGTGATTGGTGTGAGTAAACTCCAAACACTTGGTTTAACTTTTCCAAATCTTTTTCAAAAGCAAAGATAATCATAAGACCGATCTACACATAAATACGAATGGTTTTTATCTTACGATAACCTAAAATATTTCTGAAGATCAATATTTTCTAATATTATAATAATGTCTAAATCAAGTAGATAACAATCTAGTAGAACGCTTTTAACTCTCGCTCTACATATATAATATACAATCAAAAACCGCGGGCTCTTATTGGGTAATGGATTCCAACTATGAAAAGGTATGGAACCACCTTCCGATCAGTGTACTCTAGAAGCGATGCACTGGAGTTCAACAAGAACATCTTGTAACTCGGCTACACATGACCGGCCATTCATTTCGCTTGAATGTTCCGAATATATTATCACCTTACAGTTGGTATACGAACATAACCGTTCCTGCGAGATACACAATTGAAAGAAGTAACAAATATGAATATTCTCTAGATGGTGACAATATACCCTACTTGGGTGCGACCCACTTGGTATTGCTGCCTACCCGATTTCTGTCATTTCCCAGTTGATGCGGCTTGAGGTCATAACATATCATTTAACAGATAACTCCTTCATTTATGTAACAACCCAGAAAATTAGAACCAATTTAAAATTTTTATTTTGGTTATTTTAATGAATTTTGAATAGTTAAAATAATTTATATTAAATAATAACGATTAAAAATTTATTTAAATCGAAGTTTGAATGAATATATTTATTTTAATTATAAAAGGAATTAGAAATAGCGCGATAGTTTGAAAATTTGAATTTGAACTTTGATTGAATGTATAGGATTCAAAATAAATCCGATTTCAGTAAAACAAAAAAATATTTAAATATGTTTAATAATATCTTTCCAACGAATCCGAAAAATTGAAATTTCATAGCAGGAATAAAAAGTTATGGCCAGTTGAATATCCAGAATAGTCGCTATGGAATTTAATATAATATATGTAACACCCCACCTCCGCTTGGGTCACTCACAAAGGGAATGCACTAGTTTTGGTGGAGCGTTATCGAGGTAAACAAACACAGAAGTATTACAAGACAGAACATAAATAAAATAGCAGAAGAATCAAAAGCTAAATTTCATTACTTTCAAAAAGAGTCAAAACCTTTTACATCCAAAGTACCAACTATCATTTTCCATTACAACAAATTCTGCCTTGAATAAATAAAGAAGCATAAAACTTAAAACAACAAAAGTAGCTTAATTCCCCAAAGGTAGCAGAAATGTAGCCTTAGCAAAGCTTAAGATCAAATCGTACATGAGCTGAACCGAAAGCAAGCGAAATCCAAGCTAAGTGCTAGAGTTTCCTCCCTGAGAACCGGGGGGGAACGAAAGAAAAAAGGCGAAAGAAAACGGGTCCGTCATAAAGACTGGTAAGTCCTAGTGACTTTCAGCATAAAAACAGGTAAAGGTAACATGACATGTACAAACTGAAAGTAAACATAAGGATGATGTCAAAATGGGCAAGATAGACTAAGATAACATGATAATTCAAGTATAAATGAAGTATAGCATCGCATGTTCAAGATTCGCTGCACCAACTATACTAGTGTCCCAAAACCATGTCATATATTAACCATGAAATGATCCCTTGGCCCAATATCATGAATGACCCATTACTAGGTCCCACGGAACGATCCACTAATCGATCGGCTCCATACAAGTTCTAGCTCGTCATGTGTCTGTGTCATACGGCCCTATCACGAATGTAGTCACCTATGCTAGGTCAACCATAGGGTGTACCAAGCACTAGGGTGCCAACCACCGACATGAATCAAGCATGCACAATGTAAACCTACCGATGCCCAATGCCTGCCTTTCCAACTCCGGACTACGTGCACGACCATAGTCCGCCTGAACCTACACTGGCGCACCAACTCAGCCGCCGTTCTAGTTGCTTACAATCAGCCCAGTAATTGTTCCCCAACCCGCCTAGTTCCAGGGTACCATGATACATCTAAGTGGGTTACTGCTGAAATGAACCGCGTAACTAGGTTTTCCGTCCAACAAGTTAAGTGTTGTCATTTAAATTTGTGACTTAACCCTTATCAGTCTAGCATGTCAAGTTGGTTAAGTGTTGTCTTTCAATTTCATGACATAACCCCACTAATCATGTGTCAAGTTGGTTAAGTGTTGTCTTTCATGTTCATCACTTAACCCTATCATGTGGCATTAATTCATTAATGCACCCCAACCTCTCACATCAGACCTGTTGTTGTGGTCACTGGATATGCCAGGCGGTTCCAGGAAGATTTACACCACAACTCAGTATGACCTCGGGTTTCAAGCGGGATATGGCCAATTACCCACATTGGATCCTATTGTTTGCAGTCACTGGATTTGCCGGGCGGTTCCGGGCAGAATTACACTGCAAACTCAAGCCAACCTCGAGTTGGCCATTTTCAAGTTCATTCTAGTGTTATGTCCATGTTCAAGTTTCATGTTTCAACTTATGCCTATTATCAAGTTCATGATTCATGTTCATAACCAATTCTTGTTTTGCCTAATCTACCCAAATCGTATTCCCATCGCTAAACATGAATCGGTCTAGATTACAAGTAAATCCAAATCCAGAATTAAAGTGAATAACATCAAAACTATGATATGCAAAAAGGACGAGCATAAAGTGACAAAAGGGATTACAAGACTAGCATGATATAATTTGAGATAATTGGTTACAACATCACTGGCACATAGAAAATAAAATGATTTCAAATCTAGCATAATAAGGTGATAGTCATGGCATAAGGTGATAGTCCAAAACTTGAAATTAATAGACTGATTCAACATCACAGGCACGATAATGCTATGGACATGAAAGAGTTTGATTTACAACATGAATAGGTCCAAACTGATTTCATAGCAATATTCCCAAATGTCAAGATCCAAGATGGAAATTAGAATAGATGTGAATCGATTATCATACTTAAGTCCAATTTCACTTTATCTTATGTCCAAATTACAATTAACAAGTTTAAATCTCAAAGTAACTAGAACTTACAGATCGTAGACTAAGAAATTGAGATGCAGAAGTTAAATCTAGAAACTAGTCGTCGAATTGTTGAATCTCGATTTGATTGTTGAAGAAAATCCCCATTATGCAATTCCTAGCCGTAGTCTTCAAGAAATAGTCTTCGTGTTTTATTTTAATTTAATTTTGAAGAAGAAGCCATGTCCATCAAGAATTTGTGCAACATAAGATTAGAGAAGAATAGTGCAAAGATAATGGGATTAGGAAGCTGTTTATATAGGATTAGACGAACGAACCTAGACTAAAAAAGAGACCAGAAACATCAGAATGAACCCAGACTCAAAACTGGGTTTCAGCACCAGGTCAGCCCCAGGTCGACCACAAGGTCGACCTGGCCCCTAGGAGGTCGACCATAGTGTCGACCCCCAGGTCGACCTGGTCCTGGGTGGGAAAATTCCTGCCCAATCTGAGCTGAGGTTTGAATTTGAATTTCGATTTCGAATTCGGCCTGTTTTTCTGTTCTGAAAATCCTTGAAACTTCGGAGGGTCATATCTCCCTCATACGGACTCCGTTCTCGAAAACTCGGACTCGTTTCCAAGCAGAATTTCGAGACGAACGCAATGGCACAACCCGTTTTCCCTGATTCTTATTTTAAAAAATTAATTCTGCCTTGATTTATGGATTTAACATGTTATTAAAATACGGGTTGTTACATTCTCCCCTCCTTAAAGGATTTCGTCCCCGAAATCTTCAAGTTAAGAAGAACGAATCCTATCATCCAATCAACCATCTACTCAACCATCATCCACAAGCAACCATTATCCTTAAAAGATTTCTAATGCTGTATGAACTTATGCAAGAGTGTGTGTATATGTACTTATCTAATGCAAAAGATCAGGCGGTTACTGATTCAGTAGGCCTCCTTAATGCAAAATATGTTAATGTAATGAGTCCAACATGTATGCAAATTCCTAACATATTTTATTACCTCTACATGAGTGCACAAACATTCATTCATATGCAACATACATATAATAACGTATCAAATTTCCATCCATATACAACTATAAGCACCCATGCATATGCAATATGAAATATGTGACTGAGCCGATCTAGTGCCTAATGTGTGTTATGCAACCACGAGCAACCACTTACAACCACTTGCAACCACTTGCAATCATCAACCATAACATGTTTCAATCACATGTTTACATCCAAAAGGGTTCTACCTAAGGTTCTCAAGATAGGATCGAGAAGATAATAAGACAAACGTGAATAGCAAAAGCATGTACATGATACGAAGGTATGTAAACTTATAGGAAAAAGAGATCGAGAATGTGCCCTCAAAAAGAATTGGGTATAGCGCACGTATCTTCTCTTCGGTTTCCCAAGTTGCGTCTTCTTGGGCTTCACTCCACTATACTTTAACTAGCTTGACTTCTCGATTCCTTAGCTTCTTGATCCCCGTTCCTAAGATACGAATCGGAACTCGCCTCAATGTTGATTCCTTTTCGACTTCTACGCCTTCAAGGTTGCTTGACTCAACCACTTCGGCAGACTCATGTAAGCACTTTCGAAGATGCGAAACGTGAAAGACATTGTGTACTCCAGCCAACCTCTCGGGTAACTCTACCTTATAGGCCATCTGTCCAATCCTCTCGATGATAGGGAATGGTCCTACGAACCTCGGTGCTAACTTTCCAACCGCTCCAAAGCGAACCACATTGCGTAAAGGGGAAACTTTTATAAAGACCACATCTCCGACTTCAAACTTTAGGTCTGTCCTTCTCTTGTCCGCGTATGATTTCTGTCTATCTTGGGCCATTTTCATCCGTCTTCGTATCAACTCAACCTTCTCGGAAGTGCCCCTTTTCATGTCGGGTCCAAATATAAGCTTGTTTGTCGACTCCCACCAACAAGTTGGTGACTTGCACGGTCTTCCGTATAAAGCTTCGAATGGTGGCATTCCTATGCTAGTTTGGTAACTATTATTATACGCGAACTCAACGAGAGTAGATGATCTTCCCAAGTACCACCAAAGTCAAGAATGCATAGCCTCAAAAGATCCTCTAGTACCCTATTTACCCTTTCGGTTTGTCCATCCGTCTGTGGGTGATAGGCCGTGCTTAAACTTAGTCGTGTACCCATTGCTTCTTGTAAACTATTCCAAAATTCGCTGGTGAAAATCGGGTTATGATCACTAACTATACTAGAAGGAACTCCATGCAACCGTACTATTTCTCGAAGCTATATAGACGCTAGCCATGATGCGGTCCTCTTGCTCTTCACAGGAATGAAGTGAGCGCTCTTCGTGAGTCTATCTACTATAACCCATATGCTAGTATTGCCCTTCCTTGACCTAGACAATCCATCCACGATATCCATTGAAACACTCTCCCATTTCCATAGCGGAACCTCCAAAGGATGCAATAGTCCATCGGGCTTTTTCGACTCGGCCTTTACTTGTTGGCACACCATGCACTTAAAAACGAATTCCGCCACGTCCTTTTTCATCCCGTTCCAAAAGAAAATGCGCTTCATATCCTTGTACATTTTATCCCCTCCGGGATGTATAGCCATCTTCGAGTAATGCACCTCTTCGAGAACTTTCTAAACTAAGTCTCTCACTTGTGGGACACAAAGTCTACCATCACGCCTTAGCCATCCCTTGTCATCTATGGCATACCTACTGAGGTGACTTGACATCTCACCTCTAATCAACTTGTCCATGATCTCGACTATCTGTGGGTCTTCCTTCTGTGAAGTCCCTACTTGGTCTAGAAGCGTAGGCCTTAACTCAAGAGATGCTAACGTGCTAGCCAATGACTCAACAACAGGTGTGAAATCGAAGGTTGCTATAAACTCTAGACTTTTCCTTTCAACAAACAAAGGACTCAAAGTCAACCTTTTCCTATTTAGCGCATCCGCCACCACGTTACCCTTGCCAAGGGTATAAGCTATATCGAAGTCATACGATGCCATGAATTCCATCCACCTCTGTTGCCTCAGATTCAAATCTTTTTGTGAAAAGAGGTACTTAAGCGATTTGTGATCGGTATACAACTCGAACTTCTCACATAGAACATAGTGGCGCCAAGACTTAAGCGCAAAAACAATCGCGGCCAATTCCAAGTCATGTGTGGGATAGTTTTTCTCATGAACTTTAAGTTGTCTACCCCCGTAGCATATCACTTTCCCTTCTTGCATTAGGACAGCGCCTAATCCCGTGATGCACGCATCTGCGTACACCGTAAACATCTTACCTCCGTCGGGTAATGCCAAAACTGGAGCTGTGGTAAGGGCTCTCTTAAGCCTTTGAAAAGCAACGTCACACTCTATGTCCCATGCAAAAGCTAGGTTCTTCTTCGTTAACCCAGTAAGAGGGGCTGAAATCTTAGCAAAGTCCTTAATGAACTTCCTACAGTAGCCCACCAAACCGAGAAAGCTTCTCACTTCCGTTGTGTTCTTAGGAACATTCCAGTCTAGCTCCGCAGCTACCTTTGCGGGGTCCACAGCTATACCTTGCTTAGAAACTACATGTCCAAGAAACCGGACTTCTTTTCTCCAAAAATGACACTTGGAGAACTTAGCCTTTAACTCGTGTGCTCTAAGCGTATCCATGACTTCCTTGAGATGTCTAGCATGTTCTTCCTCATCCTTAGAGAAGATCAAAATATCGTCCATGAAGACCACCACAAACTTGTTAAGGAACTCCCTAAACACACTACTCATCAAGTCTACGAAGTACGCGGGTGCATTCGTCAAACCAAACGACATGACGAGGCATTCGAAGAAACCATCCGGAGTCCTAAACGCAGTCTTGTCAATGCTATCCTCAGCCACTCTAAGTTGATGGAATCCTGTAGCTAGATCGAGTTGAGAGAAAATAGACGCTCCTACAAGCTAGTCGAACAAGTCATCGATTCTCGGTAGTGGGTGCCTATTCTTCTTAGTCAACTTGTTTAACTCATGATAATATACGCATAGACGTAGCGAACCATCCGCCTTAGTAGCGAATACCACCGGAGCACCCCATTTCGAAATGCTTCGCCTAATGTAATTTTTCTCAAGCAACTCTTTAACTTGCTTACTAAGCTCTTTTCTCCCTCTTGGGGCCATGTGTCTAACAGGCAATGCAACTGGCTTAGCATTATCAACAAGATATATACGGAAATCTATCTCGCGCTTAGGGGGTAACCCCTTAACCTCATCAAAGACATCGGGATATTCTCAGACTACCCTTACTAATTGCAAATCATCGATAGATGAGTCAAGAGATTCTAGATAACATAACATGACATGACCCTATGGGTCACAAGAAGTTTCAAGGGTATTACCAAGGCGAGTCACGAGTCTAACTACCTTTCGTTCACAATCAAGAATGGCTCCATTATTGGACAGCCAATCCATGCCTAGAATCAAACTGTATCCCATAAATCCAAGAACATAAGCATTACACGTGAATACTACGCTTAAGATAGAAATCCTAAAATCCACACAAATCATAGATAAATGAGCGGAGCCACCAATTGGATTTGAAACAATAACGGGATCCTCAACTAGACTAGTACTTAGGTGCAGAGTTTCAACAATATCAGAAGAAATAAAAGTATCCGATGCAACAGAATCAAACAAGGTTCGAACAGGATGATCAAAAAGATAGACTAAACTTTCAACATAAATATTTCTACCTCGTTCTTATGGAGGTACCGTGAGAGCGTGGACTTGTCCTCCAGAAGAAGGTCCAGCTCCCTACCCTTGCTTCCTTGGGCAGACCCTAGCCATGTGTCCTGTCTCACCACAGTGGAAACAGCCACCCATCTTCCTTTTCTTCTTCCTGAAGTCTTTGACCAGATGTCCAGGAATGCCACAGAAATTACACTTTCTCTTTTCACGGGGTTTGTTGTTCTTCCTGCCTTTCTTTGGATTAGCCTTCTTGTCCTGTGACCCTTCCCCCTTCTTGTCTTGAGGCACTTCTGCTTTTGCCTAATTCTTACCCTTGTCTTCCTCATTTAAGAGTGCCATGTCTACTAACCTTTCGTAAGTAGCCCCCCATAGGTATGTGGGTCATAGCCAAGTTGTGAAGTGGCTCATTCAATCCCTTGACAAAACGGAGAGCCTTCTTATGAGGAGTATTCACTAAGTCCAGTCCAAACCGGGCTAGCTGATTGAATTGATTGACGTACTCCTTGACCGTCATACTTCCTTGCTTAAGAGATAAGAACTTTTCCAGTTGTAGACTTCGTTCAGCTTGTGAGAGGAATTTCATCTCAAACCTTATCCTGAAATCCATCCATGTGTCAACATGTATTTCAGCGTTAGTGACTTCCCACTAATAGGAAGCTTCGTCTTTGAGCAACCATACTGCCAACTGTACCTTCTGCCTATCGTCCACCTCGAAGATAACGAATAGATCCTCAGTTTCTTTGAGCAAGTTCCTCGCTTCTACGAATGAATCAGTTCCCTTGAAATCCTTTCCACCCATGGCCCTAAAATCTCTACAGATCTTTGAGAAAGCATTTGCACGAGGAGGAGGAGGAACCGCTGCAGCTGGAGGAGGAATATCTGCTGGGCCTGCATCGTTGGCCCTAGCCTCTAAGTACCTCCTAAACCAGCCAAGTATTGGCATCCCCTCTGGAAGGTTAAGTTTCCCAGACATGCTGAAATGAAAAAGAAAAGATTCAAACGAGGAAACAAAGGATAGTGCTAATGGCTTTTGGGGAATAGCCTTTAAATAAAACAAGACTTTTCTTGAAAAATGCTTCTTTGTAAACGGTTTTGAAAATAGTTTTAGAAGGTTTTAAAAACTTTTGCCCAGTCTGGTAACCTTCTGCTCTGATACCACCCCACCTCCGCTAGGGTCACTCACAAAGGGAATGCACTAGTTTTGGAGGAGCGTTATCGAGGTAAACAAACACAGAAATATTACAAGACAGAACATAAATAAAACAGCGGAAGAATCAAAAGCTAAATTTCATTACTTTCAAAAAGAGTCAAAACCTTTTATATCCAAAGTACCAACTATCATTTTCCATTACAACAAGTTCTGCCTTGAATAAATAAAGAAGCATAAAACTTAAAACAACAAAAGTAGCTTAATTCCCCCAAAGGTAGCAGAAATGCAGCCATAGCATAGCTCAAGATCAAACAGTACATGAGCAGAACCGAAAGTAAGCGAAATCCAAGCTAAGTGCTAGAGTTTCCTCCCTGAGAACGTGGGGGGGGGAACGAAAGAAAAGAGGCAAAAGAAAACATGGGGAAACGAAAGATAAGAGGCAAAAGAAAACGGGTCAGTCATAAAGACTGGTAAGTCCTAGTGACTTTCAACATAAAAACAGGTAAAGGTAACATGACATGTATAAACTAAAAGTAAACATAAGGATGATGTCAAGATAGGCAAGATAGACTAAGATAACATGATAATTCAAGTATAAATCAAGTATAGCATCGCATGTTCAAGATTCGCTGCACCAATTGTACTAATGTCCCAAACCCATGTCATATATTAACCATGAAATGATCCCTTGGCCCAATATCATGAATGACCCATTACTAGGTCCCACGGAATGATCCACTAACCGATCGGCTCCCTACAAGTTCTAGCTCGTCAAGTGTCTGTGTCATACGACCCTATCACGAATGTAGCCACATGTGCTAGGTCCACCATAGGGTGTATCAAGCCCTAGGGTGCCAACCACCGACATGAATCAAGCATGCACAGTGTACACCTACTGATGCCCAAAGCCTGCCTTTTCGACTCCGGACTACGTGCACGACCATAGTCCGCCTGAACCTACACTGGCGCACCAACTCAGCCGTCGTTCTGGTCGCTTACAATCAGCCCAGTAATCGTGCCCCACCCCGCCTAGTTCCAGGGTACCATGATACATCTAAATGGGTTACTGCTGAAATGGACCGCGTAACTAGGGTTTCCGTCCAACAGGTTAAGTGTTGTCACTTAAATTCGTGACTTAACCCTTATCAGTCTAGCATGTCAAGTTGGTAAAGTGTTGTCTTTCAATTTCATGACTTAACCCCACTAATCATGTGTCAAGTTGGTTAAGTGTTGTTTTTCATGTTCATGACTTAACCCTATCACGTGGAATTAATTCATTAATGCACCCCAACCTCTCACATCAGACCTGTTGTTGTGGTCACTGGATATGCCGGGCGGTTCCGGGCAGATTTACACCACAACTCAGTCTGACCTCGGGTTTCAAGCACGATATGACCAACTACCCACATTGGATCCTATTGTTTGCAGTCACTTGATTTGCCGGGCGGTTCCAGGCAGAATTACACTACAAACTCAACTCAACATCGAGTTGGCCATTTTCAAGTTCATTAGAGTGTCATATCCATGTTTAAGTTTCATGTTTCAACTTATGCCTATTATCAAGTTCATGATTCATGTTCATAACCAATTCCTGTTTTGCCTAATCTACCCAAATCATATTCCCATCGCATGTAAACGTGAATCGATCTAGATTACAAGTAAATCCAAATCCAGAATTAAATGGAATAACATAAAAACTATGATAGGAAAAAAGGACGAGCATAAAGTGATAAAAGGGATTACAAGACTAGCATGATATAACTTGAGATAATTGGTTACAACATCACTGGCATATAGAAAATAATAGGATTTCAAATCTAGCATAATAAGGTGATAGTCATGGCATAAGGTCATATTCCCAAACTTGAAATTAATAGACTGATTCAACATCACAGGCATGATAATGTTATGGACATGAAAGAGTTTGATTTACAACATGAATAGGTCCAAACTGATTTCATAGCAATATTCCCAAATGTCAAGATCCAAGATGGAAACTAGAATAGAGTTGAATCTATTATCATACTTAAGTCCAATTTCACTTTAACTCATGTCCAAATTACAATTAACAAGTTTAAATCTCACAGTAAGTAGAACTTACAGATCGTGGACTAAGAAATTGAGATGCAAAAGTTTAATCTAGAAACTAGTCGTCAAATTGTTGAATCGTTGAATCTCGATTTGATTGTAGAAGAAAATCCCCAATATGCAATTCCTAGCCATAGTCTTCAAGAAATAGTCTTCGTGTTTTATTTTAATTTAATTTTGAAGAAGAAGCCATGTCCATCAAGAATTTGTGCAGCATAAGGTTAGAGAAAAATGGTGTAAAGAGAATGGGGTTAGGGAGCTGTTTATATAGGATTAGACGAATGAACCTAGACTGAAAACAAGACCAGAAACATCAGAATGAACCCAGACTCAAAACTGGGTTTCAGCACCAGGTCGACCCCCAAGTCGACCATAGAGTCGACCTGGCCCCTGGGAGGTCGACCATAGGGTCGACCCCCAGGTCGACCTGGTCCTGGGCGGGAAAATTCCTGCCCAGTCTGCGCTGGGGTTTGCATTTGAATTTCAAATTCGAATTCGAGCTGTTTTTCTATTCTGAAAATCCTTGAAACTTCGGAGGGTCATATCTCCCTCAAACGGATTCCGTTTCTCGAAAACTCGAACTCGTTTTCAAGTAGAATTTCAAGACGAACGCAATGGCACAACCCGTTTTCCCTGATTCTTATTTAAAAAATAAATTCTGCCTTGATTTTTGGTTTTAATATGTTATTAAAATATGGGTTGTTATAATATATAGCCTTATAAATAGCCGTTTTGCAGACAACCTCCATTTTCGACGAAACCACTTTGGTTGGATCCGGAATGTCAAATTATTGCTAGATTACAATTTTCATAATTTTTGGAGTTGATACGTGAGCGTGGACAAAGAAAATGTGTTTTGTCAATTTCAGTCAATTTGGATCGACCACAAAATGGCCATTTTTCAGACAGTCTCCAAATTCGACGAAATTAATTTTGTTAGGACTGCATTGTGAAAACATAGCTAGATTTATTTTTCGAAAATTTTTGAAGGCAGTATGTGGCCCCAGTGAATTAAAATGTACGATCCAATTAAATAATTAAATGTTTTATATTTAAATTCAAAGAAAAACCTATCGAAACAATTGATTTGGCTTACGGGACATATCCCATTATGTTCGGAATGGGGATATTTGGCTAGAGGCGACAGTCGTTGGGTTTGATTTGGAGTTCGTCTCTGTAGGTATGTATTTTTGAAATTAATAGAATTAAATTAATAAAATATTATTATTATAAATACCCCTAAATTGAAACCCTAGTCTCCAATTATTCATCAGCCGTCATATCCCATTTCAACGACCAATATTCACAGAAATTAAAACCCTCCATTCTCCTAATCCGCTAATTATTTTCAAAAATTTCCAATTGGAAATTACCAAGCATCTCGAGTTCTTCGACTTTAACGGTTGTGAGGGGAATCGAGCCGTAAAGCCATCGACTTCGCGGCATATTTCAGCACTAGTGGGACCACTGAGTTTAGGGCTATTGGAGCCTGGATAGAGGGTGTTGGCGGCTACAAAGTGGCAGTGTTGGATCTGGAGTGGAGGCTTCTGAGTGGCGTGCGATAGGGGGAGGTTTGGCAGAATTCTGGGTTTGCGATATTCTGTGCTGAACGAAGAAGAAGGGGTCATGTTATTTCCCTAACCAATGTAAATAAAAAATTAATTATATATTTAATTATATTATTAATATGATTAAGCTTCAAACTGTCATAACTTGGCCTTTTTGAATCAGAATTCAATAATTCAAGATGTGTTGGAATCCTTGAATCGTGATCTACATTTCAGAAGAGACCACAGAATTTTTGGAGCATTCTACAATTTTAGAAGAAATAAATTGCAAAGTGATATTTATGAATGTAAATTAAATAAATAAAATTATATTAGGTTGCAGACGGAGTTTAGAAACTCTCGACACCCTTCGTCCACGGACCATGGACGACTTGATTGTATTGTGGTGTGAAATTGGTTGATTTTTGGTGATTGATTGTGGTTGAAACGAATTTTTTTGATATTGTGAAATTAGATTGTATAGAAAAAAAATGTATTAGGAAATGAAACCCTTGTATCGCCGTGAGGCCTATGTTAGCGCGAGGAGTCGTTCTAGGGATGGTGCCGGTTTTAGTTACCCTATTATGCTGCCGAAATTTTCTGAAATATTCCTGTATTGTATAACATTCATGTTATGATATAAAAATTGATTAATAATAGAAAAATTGATTAACAATAAAAAAATACATTTTTTATTTAATATGAAAATGATCATAGTATAAATAGAAAATTGTTTAACAATAAAAACTACATTTTTATTTTATATATATAAAATGATCATCATATGTCAAAATAAACATTGTTATATAAAACATTGCTATATAAAAATGTGTTTACATTGAATTTTACATTTTTAATGTATGTGAAACATTAAAAATAAACATTGCTATATAAAAATGTGTTTACATTGGATTTTACATTTTTAATGTATATAAAACATTAAAAATAAACATTGCTATATAAAAATTCGTTTACATTGAATTTTACATTTTTAATGTATATGAAACATTAAAAATATACATTATTATATAAAAATGTGTTTACATTGAAATTTACATTTTTAATGTATATGAAACATTAAAAATATACATTGTTATTTAAAAATGTGTTTACATTGAATTTTACATTTTTAATGTATATGAAACATTAAAAATAAACATTGCTATATTAAAATGTGTTTACTTTAAATTTTATATTTTTAATGTATGTGAAACATTAAAAATAAACTTTGCTATATAAAAATGTGTTTACATTGAATTTTACATTTTTAATGTATATGAAACATTAAAAAAATAAACATTGTTATATAAAAATGTTTTACATTGAATTCTACATTTTTAATGTAAATGAAACATTAAAAATGATCATTATTAGATGAAAATGTTTTTACATTGAAATTGACATTTTTAATGTAAATGAATTCTTAGAAAAAGATTCATTGTTTAATAAATATGTTGTCACATTGAAATTTACATTTTTTATGTAAATAAATCATTAGAAAAAGGACTCATTGTTTATTGAATTGGGTTAACATTGAAATTTACATTTTGTTTTAAATGAATGATTACAAAGATTACATAAGATAATTTACATTTTTAATGTAATAAAAGAATGAATAAAAATATTACATTTTTAATGTAATAAAAGAATGAATAAAAAGATTACATTTTTAATGTAATAAAAGGATGAATAAAAAGATAACATTTTTAATGTAATAAATGAATGATTAAAAAGAGTACATTTTTTTATGTAAGATAGAAT
Source organism: Allium sativum (assembly GCA_030737875.1). Classification (NCBI taxonomy): domain Eukaryota; kingdom Viridiplantae; phylum Streptophyta; class Magnoliopsida; order Asparagales; family Amaryllidaceae; genus Allium; species Allium sativum. Next base: position 550,335,737 of record CM060918.1, read on the forward strand.
GATTAGAATATTCAAGTTTTGAATAAAATGGTGTTAACATAAAAATCACATTTTTATGTAAGAGTGAAACACTAAGATATTCAAGTTTGGATAAAATTGTGTTAACATAAAAAAATTACATTTTTATGTAAGTATGAATCATAAAAATAATTCAAGTTGTGATAAAATTGTTTTGACATTTAAAAAGTATATTTTAATGTACATATGGATCATATTAAAAGATTCAAGATAATAAAAATGTGTTTAACATTAAAAATTACATTTTCAATGTAATATATGATCTCATATAAAAAAAATCAATGTTGAAACTAAAATGTGTTTAACATTAAAAATTACATTTTTAATGTAATATATGATTTCATATAAAAGAATCAACATTGAAATGGAAATGTATTTAACATTAAAAATTACATTTTCTAACGAAAGTATAATTCATTTAAAATATTCATAGTTTGATAAAAATGTTGAAAACATTAAAAATTACATTTTAATGAAATTATGATTCATTAAAATGATGTTAATTATATGTGAGAGAGAAAATGGTTTGAAATCATTGAACAGATAATTTATATATATATATAAATTAAAATAAAACGAATCGTGCAGCAGTAGTTCGCAATTTGGAAATGTAACTTCAAACAATTATACTGAGAGATCCGACCGTCGGGTTTTCCCTACACTGGAACCATTGGGTTCGCTATGGAAAAATATTTCCAATGATATAAAATTTGCTAAGATCCAACGGTTAGATTTTGAGAAATGTGTATCAAATTTTGATCAAAACATCGCCAGGGCCGTGTAATGACATGAAGCGTCATTTAATTAAAAATGGCTATTTTTATATAAATAAAAGTAGCGATAAATCGTTTTAAAATATTATAAACGATATGGAATGGAAAGAAATGATTTAAATTATATATATTCGTGAATTATTTTAAAATGCCAAGTTAAATCTCATTTCAAATATTTATATGACGATTGGAAGTCGAAGATTTGAAGACGGTGATTGAAGACCGGCGATCTTCACATCGAATCGATTACTACCGATGCCTTTGATTGGAGTTGCTGCCTTGAGAGGGTTACAGTGGTAGTTGTCCGGACGTACTTGTTGATTGTCCGGATATGCGAGAGCCTCTCCTCCGTATTGGACATACGAAACGAGGAATAAGGTGTCTCCGTTTTCGTTCAGACCCAGAACGGACTTGTAAATGGATGTATGTCTGACATTTGATTTTATTCTGTGCTGATTGATTTCTATTAAATATATATATATATATATATCTATTTGGTGGCGGGAATATATTCTCTTGCTTAACACCCTTCTCTGAGACGTACGAGCTTAGAGGTTATATTGGTAGACATCAGTTGCATGGCGTGAATTATCAGTGTGGCATGCCAAGATGCTCATGATCAAGGCTTATTGTTTAAAAGCAGAGCCTTGTGGTTGATGATCAAAGAAAAGTTTTATTTAGCATAGCTTTGTGTATAACGTTACATCGCGAGCCTCATACCCCGGTATGAACCAGAAACAGGAGAAGGATCGAGGGAGAACATGTGTTTCTTTCTAATTAGAAGTGGTGTCGTTGTATGGAGCCCAGACATTTTTACTTATGTGGATGATGGAAAGCGAGGTACCTCAGATTTGAGTCCTAGTGGCTCTTTATTTACGCCCCATAGGGCGGAGAAACGTATTGTTTAGGAGTTATAATCCACTAAAATATTTGTGGACCGACCATGTAGCTCTTGGGTGCAGTTGCGGCTGAATCCTGAGGCTCGGGCTAGAGAGTCTCGAATTCGGTAAGGACGATCCCTTGCCTTAGTTCATGACGGAAATCCAACTTCCAATACGACCCTATATGGTTTTGAATGTATATCTATATTTGGAGACATAGTATATGGTAGCTATGCCATCTATGATTGATATATTATGATTGAAATGTTTTTGAAACATATATACACTAATAATAATATCAAATCTGTTTTATCGTTCCAAGCATTTTTGACCATTATAAGGTAAAACTCTATCCTCCAGTTCGCGTTGCATTGTGTGATGGGACTTGAGTCTTATAATGGTTTCATTTTTCTAAAAAGCATTGCATTGTTTAACAATTTACTTTATTTATGCACTGGCAATCCAATGGAGTAAACTCGTTCCACGTTAGCAGCGTGGTCCTATGATTAGCCTTATTATTAAATAGGTTAAGTAGATTTCTCATCCCACTCACATGACTGACTCGTAGTTTGTTTCAGTTTGCAAACTCGGGTGCCTTCTTTCCACACGGGCAGCCTTGTATTTAGGTTTTAGCAGACTCATTCTGGATAGTTATGGAGTTGAAGATGGATCTTATCTGTTCAGACTTTATTAAGTATATTATGTTTGATTCCGCTGCAGACATTTTATAATAAGACGAAACTATATTATGTACTAAGTATGATCCTATTATGATGTGTAATTCTGATGATATATTATTTCCTGTGTAATCTGATATACATTATCTGCTGTAATTCTATATTTCTGTTTTGTTGTTATTGTTTATGTGTTATATTCTAATGATTATCCTTGTTTTCGTACTACGGGGGTTTGGGGTTATCACAGTTGGTATCAGAGCTTTGGTTAAACATAGCTCCGGAATATAACTTATTAACAAACTTGACAGAAATAGAATTAGCGGTATTCTAAGGCGATTAACTCATCATAGATAGGATTAGCAATGTCCTAGAATGAGTATAGCAGAATAAAATACACCCCCATAGATTCATTTACATTTAAATATATGTCTCTATGTTGTACAATATCTTTACTGTTGGCCTGACTCTTTGTCTGCTATTTGCAGACATAGTAGAAAATGAGTGGCAGAAACAGAAGAAGTAATTATATGGCTCAACAATCTAATGAGCCAATCGTACTCCCACAACCAGAACCAGATCTATAAGCTCTACTAATGAAGTATCGAAATCTGGGTGGAGTACCATTCTCGGGCAAAGAATCCGTTATTGAAAAACAAGCATGGATGCGTTATTTTGAGAGAATTTTTGAAGGCTTAAAGCTGAGAGATGATCAGAAAAGAATATTGACATCTTAGGCACTCAAAGACTAAGCTCTAATCTAGTGGGAAACTATTACTGAGGAAAATCCAGAAGGTAATATTACCTGGGATAGATTTAAAGAAATTTTCAAAGAAAGATTTATTCCCCCAGAAGCAACTGAGCGGCTATATAATGAGTTTTACACTCTGAAACAAGGAGATATGACCATCTAGGAATATCAGAATAAATTCAACGAACTTTCCCACTTTGCCCCAGAACTAATTCGAGATCCTATAAGGAAAAATCTGAGATTAATCAAAGTGCTTCAAAAGAAATACGAAGGTAGAGTACTTGCTCATGTGAATCTTCCTTTTCTAAGATGATACAAATGGCCTATCGCTATGAGTATATTGACAAGCAACATGGTTTGGAAGATGAAGAGGATGGCAGCTGTGTGAGGCTCACGAATCAACGTTATACACAAAGCTATGCCACACAGGCCGTGCTTTGATCATCAACCACAAGACTTTGCTTTTCAACAGAAGCCTTGATCATTTGCCACTCAGGCAGTTCACTCCATGCGACTGATTTCTATCGATATATAACCCCTGAGGTCATACGTCTCAGAGAAGGGCGTTAAGCAAGAGAATAAATTCTACGCCGCCAAACAGATATATATTTAATAGAGATCAATCAGCATAGAACAAAATCTAATGTCAGACACACAGTCCATTTACACGTTCGTTCTGGGTTTGAACGAAACCGGAGTCCCTATATACCTCACATACCCATCGATCTCCACATACGTCTGGACGATCACCACTTATTATCTATATTTCGGGATGCCTCCCAATCAAGACATCAGTTATCATCCAACCGAGGTGAAGAACTCCGGTCTTCAACCACCGTCTTCATCATCGACTTCTTATCGCCGATCAATTATTTGAAATGAGATTTAACTCGGCCTTTTCAAATAATTCACGTATATTGAGAATTTAAATCAATTCATTTCAATTATTCGACAACAATTCACGCCAAACACATTCAACCATCAAATATCACATAAACCGAGCAAATTCAGTTTATTTCCATTCCATATCGTTTATAATATTTTATCACGAATTATCGCTATTTTTATTTATTTAAAAATAGCCATTTCATTCAAACGACGCTTCAGGCCATAACGCGGCCGTGGCGCTGTTTTTCTTCAGATTTGATTTACACATATCTGAAAATCTAACCGTTGGATCCTCACAAATTTTATATCATTAGAAAGATCTTTTCGAAACGAATCCAATGGTTTCAGTTTTGGGAAAATTCGACGGTCGGATCTCCCGGTACACTCGTTTGAAGTTTCGATTTCAAAATACGAACTGCAGCATCGTTATTCGATTTAATTTAATTATATATATATATATAATCGATTATGGCACTGTTTTTCTTCAGATTTGAATTAAACATTCCAGACAATCCAACCGTTGGATTTTCACAAAGTGGGTATCGTTGGAAAGATATTTCCAAAGAGAACCCAACGGTTTCGGATTAGTAAAAATGTTATTTTTGGTGTTAAAACAATTTATTTAAACCACTAATATTTTATATAGTCTATATATATGATAAAAATGTTATTTTTATCTTTCAAAGAATTTATTCAATACATGAACCCCATTCAACACATGAATTTCTATTCAAAACATGAATTTCTATTCAAAACATGAATTTTGTTTCAACATTCAACACATGACTTTAATTTCAACATTCAACACATGAATATAAATCAAACACCGAAGTTTTCAGAAAATTTCGGCAGCATAACGGTAGGGTAGTTAAAACTGGGACCGTCCCTAGTACGGCTCCTCGCTCTACCTTAAAGCCTCGCAGCTTTTGACAATGGGGATTTTCAATATCTAGTTTGTACGCAGACGAATTTTCCCATATACTAATACTATTGGGATTTCAACCACAATCATTTATTTCAAACCAGCCATTCATGATATTCACCAAATTTTCACATCAACCAATAATCCAAACAATATCACAACCAATATATATCGTTCATGGTCTGTGGACGAGGGGAGTATATATATATACACACACACACATACGTATATAACTATATTTCGATTTCATTTCAATATCATTTCAATTTATTTCAACGCATATATCATTTTTTTACAACGCATATATAACTTATACATCGAACATACAATTTATACGACACTTGTGCACGAGGTGTACAACGCTTATATAACTCATACTTCGAATATATAATTTATACATCGTCATTTGCATATCGTTTATAATTCAGAAATCTCACATTGGGTTCCACTCCACCAAAAATAGCAGTAGGCTCAGAAAAATATGCGGTCTCTTCTAAAATGTAGAAGACGTCCACATGAGTCCACTGTCTCTTATTTCACTGAATTTCATCCACATAGCAGAAAGATATGATTTTTACAAGTTTGCAACACTTAAAAGTGTAAAAATCAGTTCAAAATAAACAAGCCGATACCTTTCGGTTTTGTTCAAAACTAGGGTTTGGATTTTTCTTTGAATCCGTGTAGCTAGGGGCCGATCGGCTTGCACCACTTTGAAGAGCCAGGAGGGGTGCTCCTACGCCAGAAGTAGGGCCCACTTCGGTGTCCTGTAGGCGGCGCGGTGGCGGTGGGAAGGTCTCGACTTCCCGTCGTCGATTCTCTCAAATTACTCCACCAAAAATTTCAAACTTTATATGGATGTGAAGCTCATGAGACAATCTACAAAAACCTTAACTGGGGCATGTGATTTTGGTGTGTGGATTTGCAGAAAAAGAGGAGAGAATAAATGAAAGCCTTTCCGTCGTGCGCGATTTTGAATATCGGGGGGGAGAGAGAGTGATGGTCAATGAGATATTTTTATTTTATTTATATATTTAAAAATCCAAAAATACCCCTTATCTCATACGAACTCCAATCCAAACCCAACGATTGTCGTCCCTAGCTAAATACCCCCATTCTGAACATAATGGGATATGTTTCGTAGGCCTTTTCGACTGTTTGAGTCAGTTTCTCTTCAAATTAAAATATAAAACATTCAATATTTGTTTTGAACGTACATTTCAATTTGCCGGGGCCACATACTGATCCCAAAAATTCCAGAAAAATAAATCTAGATATGTTTTGATTATACGGTCCCAACAAAACTTGTTTCGTCGAATTCTGAGACCGTTTGAAAAATGGCCCTTTTCTGGTCGATCCAATTTAACAGAAATCGACCAAACACATTTTCCTTTGCCACGCTTACATACTAACTTCAAAAATTATGAAATTTGAAACCTAGTAATAATTTGACATCCCGGATCCAAAAAAAGTGGTTTCGTCGAATTCTGAGGTTGTTTGCAAAATGGCCATTTTCCCGGGCTATATAAACTCTATAGCGACCTTTCTGAAAATTCATTTGGCCATAACTTTTGATTCCTGCTATGAAACTTCGATTTTTCAGATTCGTTAGAAAGATATTCACTAACATATTTAAATATTTTTTGTTTCACTAAAATCTGTTTTGTTTTGCACCTGGTACAACCAGTCAAACTTTAAATTGAAATTTTGAAACAAACGCGCCATTTCAGGCCTTGTTTATAATTAAAAATAATCATATTCATTTTCAAACATCGATTCAAACACACTTTTCGTCGTTATTATTTAAAATATTTATTTTAAATATTTAAAATTCACTAAAATAGCCAAATTAAAAGTTTTAAATTGGCTCAGATTTTCCGGGTTGTTACAATCTCCCCCACTTAAAACTTTTCGTCCTCGAAAAGGAACGAAATCGAAAGTTGTTTAGTTAACCAACTCAACTTTCCTTCTGGCTTTCATTCTTCTACCTTTCAGTTTCTAAGAATTTTCTAATTCTTCAAAAATTTGGCTAACACCCTAAATTTTTGAAAAATTTCGCCATAACCTCCTTTGTACGGGGAGGGGTTTGGAAATTTATTGGGCCGTACTAGGTACCCAATAAATCCTAACAAGCATGCATATATTTATAGTGATATATTACGGTGTCCACAGGGGAGTGTGTATAGATCATAACTCCAGAGAATAAATTCTCGTCACCCTATAAATGGTTTTTGTGCCTTAATGACCAAAGAACCATGTTTATTGTCATCTCCAGACCCGTGTGGGTTTTTTATTAATCTTGCAATTTACCATTACATTTTATGTGGTCCATATCAGTCATCAGTTCAACCTGTAAAATATAGTCATCGCCATACAAGCCTCTTGCTCGTATGGTAAATTTTCAACCTCGTCACACAAGCCCCAAATGCTTATGTGGTATATGATGAAGTATGCATGTCTTCAAGAAGTATGCCATGTAGTGTAGTTCAAAATTAATTGTTACTATCCTATGGAGACATTTGTTATTACACACAGAACAACCAGCACTCTGCATCCAATGACATTCACAGGAGTTGATATAATAATAAAATTGCGCATCCAACTCATTAAGGTTTACCTATTTGTCGGGTACGAAAATAAATTCTTTACTCAACAGCTAATCCTTTTACCTGTTCAATCATATATAATGCACATGTATATATTTCTATCTATTTTTAAATCAGTTCAATACTTGGTTTAATTGCATAGATTTACCCTTCATTCATTGATTTAATTAACTATCGTTCTAATAATTTAATTAATCAAATCCACTATCACACCACACAAACAACAATCAGTTTGTTTTTAACTTTTCAAATATATCTTTTATATACTCAAAAATCATATTTCTAAAACCAGACTATATATATAATCACAAATACGTTATTTATAAACATATTACTCTCAACTCATTCTTGGGCATTTCTGACCCTATCTCTAACGAGTTATTCTGATTCTGCTATACTCGTACTAGGATATTACTGATCCTATCTGTAATGAGTTATTTGTCCTAGAACTCTACTGGTTCTATTTCTGACGAGTTCGTTAATATGTTATATTCCAGAACTAAGCTTAACCAAAGCTCTGATACCACGTTGTGACGACTCCAAGACCCCGTACGATGGTGGCAAGGGTAATCTTTGGAATATAACACATAAACAGAAAATAGCAGAGCAGAATTAAATAAATATACCAGATAATGTACAAATAATACACTGGATAAGCATAATCATTAGAGTTACATAGTATACAGGATCATACTTAGTACAAATACAGTTCAGCTATATATAAATGTCTACAGCGGAAAACAAACATAATATGTACAGTAGGAGCTGAACAGCATAAAAAGAGATAAATGATAGAATCCATCTTCAGCTCCAGCAATCCAGAAAGAGCCTGCTAAAACCTGAACACAAAGCTGCCCATGCAGAAAAAGGGTCACCCGAGTTTGCAAGTGAAACAAACTACGAGTCAGTCATGGGACTGGTATGAGAAATCTACTTAACACATTTTATAATATGGCCAATCACAGGACCATGCCACTTTCGTGGAACGGGTTTACTCCATTGGATTGCCAGTGCTTTAAAACAAGTAAATCTTTTAAATATCACAACGCTTTTTATAAAAATGAAGCCATTATAAGACTCAGTTCCCATCACACAATGCAACGCAAACCGGAGTATAGAGTTTTTACCTTATAATGGCCAAAATATGCTTGATACGAATAAATCAAAAGAATTTGATATTATTACTAGTGTTTATATGTTTCAAAAACAATTTCAAATCATAAGTATCAATCATAGACGACATTAATGCCCCATACCACTATGTCGCCATATATAGGTATACAATCAAAACCGCAAAGTCACGTATTTGGAAATTGGATTTCCGCCATGAACCAAGGCAAAAGATAGTCCTTACCGAATTTGAGACTGTCTAGCCCGAGTCTCAGGGCAAATACTCAGTCAAACACTTGGATTGTCAGGGCCGGTCCACCGATGTGGATTAAAATGCCTGAACACTGCGTTTCCCCGCCCTTCGGGGCGTAAATGAATCCTGTGACTCCATCGGTTCCACAATGTCACCGATATATCCGAAGCGTCTCGCAAAAACAACAACCACACAGGTGAAAATAATATAAATGTCAGCCAGTTTAAGCACGGACACCACCTCTAGCTAGAAAGAAACGCATGTCCTCCCTGAGGTCCTCTCCCATTTCTAGCTCATACCGGGGTGTGGGGCTCGCGAATTAACGTTATACACAAAGCTATGCCACACAGGTCGTGCTTTGATCATCAACCACAAGACTTTGCTTTTCAACAGAAGCCTTGATCATTTGCCACTCAAGCGTGCCACACAGGCAGTTCACTCCATGCGACTAATTTCTATCGATATATAACCCCTGAGCTCGTACGTCTCAGAGAAGGGCGTTAAGCAAGGGAATAAATTCTCCACCGCCAAACAGATATATATTTAATAGAGATCAATCAGCATAGAACAAAATCCAATGTCAGACACACAGTCCATTTACACGTTCGTTCTGGGTCTGAACGAAACCGGAGGCACTATATACCTCAGATACCCATCAATCTCCACGTACGTCTGGACGATCACCACTTATTATCTATATTTCGGGATGCCTCCCAATCAAGACATCAGTTATCATCCAACCGAGGTGAAGATCTCCGGTCTTCAACCACCGTCTTCATCATCGACTTCTTATCACCGATCAATTATTTGAAATGAGATTTAACTCGGTCTTTTCAAATAATTCACGTATATTTAGAATTTAAATCAATTCATTTCAATGGTTAATTTATTCGACAACTATTCACGCCAAACACATTCAACCATCAAATATCACATAAACCAAACAAATTCAGTTTATTTCCATTCTATATCGTTTATAATATTTTATCATGATTTATCGCTATTTTTATTTATTTAAAAATAGCCATTTCATTCAAACGACACTTTAGGCCATAACGCGGCCGTGGCGCTGTTTTTCTTCAGATTTGATTTACGCATATCGAAAATCTAACCGTTCGATCCTCACAAATTTTATATCATTAGAAAGAACTTTTCGAAATGAATCCAATGATTATAGTTTTGGGGGAAATCTGACGGTTGGATCTCCCGGTACACTCGTTTGAAGTTTCGATTTCAAAATACGAAATGCAGCGTCGTTATTCGATTTAATTTAATTATACTTATATATATTTATAAATATAATCGACTCTGGCGTTGTTTTTCTTTAGATTTGAATTAAACATTCCAGACAATCCAACCGTTGGATTTTCACAAAGTTGGTATCGTTGGAAAAATATTTCCAAAGCGAACCCAACGGTTTCGGTTTTAGGAAAATCCGATGATTGGATCTCCCGCACTAATCATTTGAAATCACGGTTTCAAAACACGAACTACAGCTTCGTTATTCAATATATTTTAATTATATATATAATCGATTCTTCGACTTCAAAACCATTTTCACTTCATATATTTGACATAAATGATATTTTCATCCCACAGATATTTATTTCAACACATGAATTTTGTTTATTTTATTTCCACACAGGAATTTCTATTCAACACATGAATTTCTATTCAACACATGAATTTTATATATTTTATTTCCACATAGGAATTTCTATTTAACACATGAATTTTATTTCAACATTCAACACATGAATATTTTCTATAGTTTATATATATAATAAAAATGTGATTTTTATTGCAAAACAATTTATTTCAAAACACGATTATTTTATATATTTTATATATAAGGTAAAAATGTTATTTTTGGTGTTAAAACAATTTATTTAAACCACTAATATTTTATATAGTCTATATATATGATAAAAATGTTATTTTTATCTTTCAAAGAATTTATTCAATACACGAACCACATTCAACACATGAATTTATTTCAACACATGAATTTCTACTCAACACATGAATTTTGTTTCAACTTTCAACACATGACTTTAATTTCAACATTCAACACATGAATATAAATCAAACACCGAAATATTTCAGAAAATTTCGGCAGCATAACGGCAGGGTAGTTAAAACCGGGACCGTCCCTAGTATGGATCCTCGCTCTACCTTAAAGCCTCGCAGCTTTTGACAATGGGGATTTTCAATATCTAGTTCGTACGTAGACGAATTTTCCCATATACTAATCCTATTGGGATTTCAACCACAATCATTTATTTCAAACCAACCATTCATGATATTCACCAAATTTTCACATCAACCAATAATCCAAACAATATCACAACCAATATGTATCGTCCATGGTCTGTGGACGAGGGGAGTATATATATATATGTATATGTATATACGTATTTAACTATATTTGGATTTCATTTCAATATCATTTCAATTTATTTCAACGCATATATCATTTTTATACAACGCATATATAAATTATACATCGAACATACAACTTATACAATGCTTGTAAATGAGGTGTACAATGCTTATATAACTCATACTTCGAATATATAATTTTTACATCATCATTTCCATATCGTCTATAATTCAGAAATCTCACATTGGGTTCCACTCCACCAAAACTAGCATAAGGCTCGGAAAAATATGCGGTCTCTTCTAAAATGTAGAAGACGTCCACACGAGTCCACTGTCTCTTATTTCACTGAATTTCGTCTAAATAGCAGAAAGATATGATTTTTACAAGTTTGCAACACTTAAAAGTGTAAAAATCAGTTCAAAATAAACAAGCCGATACCTTTCAGTTTTATTCAAAACTAGGGTTTGGATTTTTCTTTGAATCCGTGTAGCTAGGGGCCGATCGGCCTGCGCCACGTTGAAGAGCCAGGAGGGGCGCTCCTATGCCAGAAGTAGGGCCCACTTCGGTGGCTTGTAGGCGGCGTGGCGGCGGTGGGAAGGTCTCGACTTCCCGTCGTCGGTTCTCTCAAATTACTCCACCAAAAATTTCAAACTTTATATGGATGTGAAGCTCATGAGACGATCTACAAAAACCTTAACTGGGGCATGTTACTTTGGTGCATGGATTTGGAGAAAAAGAGGAGAGAAGGAATGAAAGCCTTTCCGTCATGCGCGATTTTGAATATCAGGGAGAGAGAGAGTGATGGCCAATGAGATATTTTTATTTTATTTATATATTTTAAAAATCCAAAAATACCCCTTATCTCATACGAACTCCAATCCAAACCCAATGATTGTCGACCCTAGCTAAATACCCCCATTCCGAATACAATGGGACATGTTTCGTAGGCTCATTCGATTGTTTGAGTCAGTTTCTCTTCAAATTAAAATATAAAACATTCAATATTTGTTTGGAACGTACATTTCAATTTGTCGGGGCCACATACTGATCCCAAAAATTCCAGAAAAATAAATCTAGCTATGTTTTGATGATACGGTCCCAACAAAACTAGTTTGTTGAATTATAAGACCGTTTGAAAAATGACCCTTTTCTGGTCGATCCAATTTAACAGAAATCGACCAAACACATTTTCCTTTGCCACGCTCACATACTAACTTCAAAAATTTTGAAATTTGAAATCTTGCAATAATTTGACATCCCGGATCCAACAAAGGTGGTTTTGTCAAATTCTGAGGTCGTTTGCAAAATGGCCATTTTCCCGGGCTATATAAACTCTATAGCGACCTTTTTGAAAATTCATTTGGCCATAACTTTTGATTCCCGCTATGAAACTTCGATTTTTCAGATTCGTTAGAAAGATATTCGCTAACAGATTTAAATATTTTTGGTTTCACTAAAATCTGTTTTGTTTTGCACCCGGTACAGCCAGTCAAAGTTTGAACTGAAATTTTGAAACTACCGCGCCATTTCAGGCCTTGTTTATAAGTATAAATAATTCTATTCATTTTCAAACATCGATTCAAACACACTTTTTGTCATTATTATTTAAAATATTTATTTTAAATATTTAAAATTCACTAAAATAGCCAAATTAAAAATTTTAAATTGGCTCAGATTTTCCGGGTTGTTACAAAGAATAAGGTGTCTCCAGTTTCGTTCAGACCCAGAACGGACTTGTAAATGGATGTGTGTCTGCCATTGGATTTCATTTCATGTAAAATAAATTGATTTCTATTTAATATATATCTGCGGTGGTGGAGAATTTATTCTTTTGCTTAACACCCTTCTCTGAGACGCATGAGCTTAGAGGTTATATATTGGTAGTTATCGATCGCATGACGTGGATTGTCAATGTGGCACGCCAAGATGCAAATGAACAAGGCTTTTGTTGAAAAGCAGGGCCTTGTGTTGATGATCAAAGCATGGCCTATTTCGGCATAGCTTTGTGTATAGCGTTACTTCGCGGGCCTCACCACCCGGTATTAGTCAAAAACGGGATCAGAACTGTAGGCAGTGCACACGTTTCTTTCTAGCTAGAAGTGATGTCAGTGTTTTACAAGCCTTAACATTTTTACTTATGTGGATGATGGATTATGAGGCCTCGGTTATATTGGTTGATAATGACCAATTTATAGGTTCAATAGGACCAGGAAACGTGTGTTCAGGCATAACTAATCCACTAAAGTATTTATGGACCGGCCCTACCGCATCCAAGGGTTCGCCAATGTACGAATCCTGAGGCATTGCTAGAGTGTCTTGAATCGGTGACTAGCCATCCCTAGCCTCGACTCATGATGGAAACCCAATTTCCAATACGACATTATGGTTTTGATTGTATAACTAGTATGGCGACATAGTATATGGTAGTTATGCCATCTATGATTGATACATTATGATTGAAATGTTTTTGAAACATATGTACACTAATAATAATATCAAATCCGTTTTATCGTATCAAGCATTTTTGACCATTATAAGGTAAAACTCTATCCTTTGGCTTGCGTTGCATTGTGTGATGGGACCGGAGTCTTATAATGGTTTCATTTTCAGTAAAAAGCATTGTGTTGTTTAACGATTTACTTTATTTTATGCACTGTCAATCCAATGGAGTAAACCCATTTTGCATTAGCAGCGTGGTCCTATGATTAGCCTTCTTATTAGATAAGTTAAGTAAGATTTCTCATATCAATCCCATGACTGACTTGTAGTTTGTTTCACTTGCAAACTCGGGTGCCCATATTTTCCACACGGGCAGTCGAGTGGCTTGTTTTGCAAATATTTATTTGTTGAGCAGGATTCTGAATTGGAGCTTAAAGCTGTGTCCAGAGTATTGATAGACTTCCGCTATATCAGTTTATAATTTCCGCTGCACTGTACAAAATCTACTATAAATTAATCTTCCACTATATTTTTACTTTGATGTACTCTGATATTCTGTACTCTGATGTAACATTATTATGATGTTTATTAAGGTCTTCTGTTATTTGTTCTAATGTGTTGTATTCCCAGAGTTAGCGTATTCGGGTTTTGAACGGTCTTAGTTGATTTAGCGATCGATTAGGTCCGAGCGAAATCCAAATCGTTACATTATGTTCATCCATGAAATCGTAATGACATGTATAAACCCTAACTTCTGTAAATTTTCAGTTTATTATTTTAGCATAGATTCTAGAATTTTAAATTGTTAAACTTGTAACCCAATTGGATTGATAATTCCTTTCACTATCTATATAAGAAAGATTTGATAGTAAAATAGTTTGAATCTACCAATCTTACATTTACAGTGTTTACAAGTTTATCTTCTGAAAGTTGTTACAATCTATTTACTATCTATTGTTTATTCATTTTTAGTCGTTAATTTATTGCAAGAAATTTTTCTTCTTTATTCCCGATTCTGCTATGATTTTATTTACAATCTTGCAAACGTCCTATTCTATTTATTTTGTTTTTAACGACCCAACTTTCAAACTCCTCGGAAGTCATGTCATTGTATAAAAATAAAAGATGGATAGAAGATAAAACTAAAGAAAACATCAGAATCTCACAGCAGAACTTGAACAAAATATAGTAACCCAAAATATTTCATATCATAAGCAAAGTACATTAGAGTACATCATACATACTGATACATGTCATCACAAATTACATACTCAAACATTAGTGATAAACTAACCTGTAGATAATTATACATAACATCATGGATATACCAACTTGCAGATAATTATACATAAATATGATAGATAGGTCAACATTCAAATCCTTCCCATCCAGCTACTCCAAAGGTTAAGTCAATACCTGGATCACTTGTTTACTCATAATAAGTGTTATGAGTACCCAAGAGTTTAAGAAAAACACAGAAAAATAAACTCTGGGTCAGTCGGGGACTGGTGTGAGTAAACGGTTTTAAAAAAAGTTAAGAAATAAAAATAACTAATAAGACCACACCGTAAATATGGAACGGGTTTTAACCTTATGAGAATCAAACAGTTTGTAAATTTAAATTAGAAATTATGATAATGTCTAGGGTTTCGACAAATAACTTAAAATCTAGTAGAAACGTTTTCATCTCACATTTCAACTTACATAATATTCAAACAAAACCGCTTAATGCTTATGAAAAACGGATTTCCAACTATGACAAGGTATGAAACCACCTTCCAATAGGGTATCTCTAGAGAGGAATACACTGGGTTCAACAATAACTTCTTGTAACCCGACCACACATGACCTACCACTCATTTCTTTTGGAGTGTATCAAATTTATATCACCAATAGTTGTGAAGCTTGAGGCTAAACTTACCTTGACAAACCCTTTTTATTTGCTTTGAATACCGCGTCATCAAAACTGGCAAATCACTAATTGAATTCTTCAAAAATATATTATGAGTATAAAGCAAGAGAAACAAATTACTCTGCCACCACATAACTACATTTAAAAAGATCATTGTATATGATTAGTTAGGAATACTCTGTCAGACATTCGTCCATACAAGTTGTCTGGGGACTGGACAAAACAAAGATATTATTTTATAAACCCATCTTAGGCAATTTCTACCTAGGATTTATAAAAACAATTTTTTCCTAACTCCGTCTTTTATTATCTTTGATAATCTTCGACTTGCAACATAAAAATTGAATCGAAGTGGAATATATATTCCGGACTCTTCGAAATGATCGACGTTAATATCTTTTGGGGATAAGTGATATTTAAATGGATCAGATTATAATATAAAATTTGTTCTTTAATATTCACTTTTATTTATCGTTAATTTGGTTTTTAAATCATTCCCTGATATATAAAAGATTTATCGACTTAAGTTGATAAAATTGTATTTCGATGTTTATTCATACATTTGAATTAACCACCTTCTCTTTATTCAACTTATCCACCTTTTGTTCATTTACTTAGCCTTGAAATGATTTAATAAAACATTCCCTTTTTATTTGGTTGAATTATTTATATGGATAATGTAACGGCCTGCAAATCCGTACTATCTGAGTTGACTACATACATCACACTTCCAACCCAAATATCACAGAAAATACGAATCATTTTTTTTAGAAGAAAAAGGTAGAAGAAGAACAGAAATAACAATACAGAATCTCACATTGCAACGGAACAAAATATAATATATCATAACTTTTGAAATACAAAATTTTAACTGTATAACATACACTTATCAGAGTACAACACTTACAACTCAGAAGAAATAAAAATGCTATATATCAAACACTGAAGCCTCCTGCTCCAAGCTCCTTTACATAGATTTGCAAAATCCTGAATTACTTAACTACCCGTACAAATTTGGGCACCCAAGAGTTTAGGTAAAACAAAAAAAATAAACTCCGGGTCAGTGGTATGAGTAAACAATTTAAAACTGTAACGACCGAAAATTTCGCTCGATCCGAATCAGTCGCTAAACCGATTAAGATCGTTCGAAACCCCTGATTGTTTTGAGAACAAGACAAATCAGAATCCAAACAGAAGAACATTTCATTGTTAATTACAACAATTCCATCAGATTACAAGAATATACAGAGTATTAACGAATAAAATACATTCGATAAATATTAAAGATTACAATACATTACATACCAGCGGAAAAATAATACAATACACAACTAGAAGTAATACACGGATACAGAGCTTTCCAAGTATCATTCCAGCTGTACATCAGGATCCCGTGAATACAAATCTGCAAAACCAAAACTACTAGCTGCCCGTGTCAAAATAAGCGCACCCAGAGTTTAGGTTAAAACAATAAACTCCAGGTCAGTCATGGGACTGGTGTGAGAACTAAAACAGTTATTAATCTTTATTTTAAAGTTAGGTAAATCAAGGGACCATGCCGTATAACACGGAACTGGTTTCCTCCCAAGAACACCAGTGCATTAAACAACAGCGCATTGCTAAATAAAGAACAATGAAGCTGTTATAAGACCCAGGACCCATCACACAATGCAACGCAAGCCGGAGGATAGGGTTTTACCTTATAACAACCAAAGAATGCTTGATACGTTTAAAACATATTATTTTGATAGTATTATAAGTGCATAGTGTATTAAACAACTTCAAATCATAAGTGTCAATCATAGACGGCATAAGCGCCCCATCCCACTATGTCGCCATACTAGTCTCTACAATCAAAACCGCAAAGTCACGTATTTGGAAATTGGATTTCCGTCTGTGAACCGAGGAAAAATGTAGTCCTCGCCGAATTCGAGACAATCTAGCCTACCATGTCTCAGGATACAGAGCTCGAGTGCACCTTAGATCGTCAGGGCCGGTCCACTCGATGTGGATTAAACTTAAACCCTGGACAATACATCTCCCCGCCCTATGGGGCGCAAATGAGCTAACGAATGACTCCATCGGTTCGAGAACGACCGATATATCCGAGGCGCCTCGCAACAGCAACAACCATATAAGTCAAACTCGTCAGGGCGTGTAAAACTACTGACGCCACTTCTAGCTAGAAAGAAATGCATGTCCTCCCTGAGGTCCTCTCCCGTTTCTGGTTTACAACCGGGGTGTAAGGCTCGCGAATCAACGCTACATAAAGCTAAGCCACACAGGCCGTGCTTTGATCATCAACCACAAGACTCTGCTTTTCAACAAAAGCCTTGATCATCTGCCACTTAGGCATGCCACACAGGCAATTCACTCCATGCGTTTGATATCCATCAATATATAACCCCTGAGCTCATACGTCTCAGAGAAGGGCGTTAAGCAAGAGAATAAATTCTCCGCCGCCAAACAGATATATATTTAATAGAAATCAATCACACAGAATAAAATCCAATGTCAGACACACAGTCCATTTACAAGTTCGTTCTGGGTCTGAACGAAACCGGAGGCACCAAGTACCCCGCATATCCATCGATCTCCAAGTACGTCTGGACGATCACTAACTAATTCCATCCTCTTGGGTGTATGTCCCAATCAAGATCATCAGTAATCACCCAAACGACGTGAAGACCTCTGGTCTTCGACCACCGTCTTCATCTTCGACTCATCGTCGAATCAGTTATTCAGAATGGGATAAACCCGGTCTTTCTGAATAACTCACGTATATAATAAACAAGTGTTACACAAACACAACATACGCCTCATTCCAGTTCATCGGTTGCTAACCGTAAATTAGTAAGAGAACAATTCCCCAAATATTATCCCCGAAGGCTGAAACCAACATTAGATCAATACCCAGGAAACCATTCTTCTTAGCCAACCTACAGTTAGTTTCTAAATTTCACATTCTTAGGGAAAGGTTCCCATTAATTTTATCAAAGATTAATTCTTTTAAATTTATTCTTTAATCTTCCTTTGAATATCACTTCAAACTAGTCGGGATTAGTGAACCACACCGAAGTAATTGTTTATTTTATTTCCCAATCCCAACCTATTTATCCCATGAAGTAAAACTGGTCATACTTCATATCTAACACTACGGTGTTACCGGTAAATTCAATTACCATTTCACGTTCAAATCTAATTAAAGATTTAACTACCGTCTGGAGTAAAACTGGTGATACTCCATTCTCGCTCTTTTCAATCTAATTAAAGATTCATTAAAACTCCACTTAGTTTTAATCTTTGACTGGGTTGAAGAATCAGTGTCATTTAAAAACACTGTTCACGATAAACCCAAAAATCAATTTCAATTCAATTCCAATTAAATATTATTTAATTGGTACACTTCATTAAATCAAAATAAAAAGATTTAATCTTTTTCTCAACTGAGTACAAGAACAGTGTTAATAAAAACTCCATTCACGACAAACCCAAATCACATTTGATATTCAATACAAGACTCTGAATAGAAAATATATCGGCTTATATTCAATATCAAATTCTACGACCAACAAATATCGTATCGGAAATAACTATATATATATATATCTTTCAAATTTCCATAACAACATCTGTATAATCATGAAATCCAACATCGAAATATTCCAAAGACAATTTCGATTCAAATCCATTCCAATTCAATTATTGGAAATTCTGGTTACTTTTAAAACCCTTTTCAAATTCAATTTATTTATTTAAAAATAAATAAAATTATAATTCTAGTTTAAAACTAGTTCATTTCAATAAAAATATATTTTTATCTTTTCAAATATGGTGTTTTTCATCCCGACTCTTCCCAAATCATTTCTTATGATTCTACACAAATTATTACTATTTTTAATAATTTTATCAAGGCCCGTACAGTCGATTTCCATCAACGGCCATCGAACTGCACTTATAGTGACCTTTTCCAAATTTGATTTGGAAATAATTCCAAATCCAACAGTTAGATTTCAAATTTCAAATATTCATTGGAAAGCACTTTTCGATACGAACCCAACGGTTCCAATTTTAGGAGAATCCGACGGTCGGATCTCCCGCAATATCCATTCGAAGTCGATGGTCGAAATTCACGAACTGCCGCGGCGCGGCGCGTTCTATTCAGGCCATTATATTATATATATAATATATACTTCGTCGATTTCTTTTTAAAACATATTTTATAAATCGTTTTAAATTCGTTTTCAAAATGATTTCAACTTCATTTTCAAATTCAAATCAAAATTGAGTTTTTCAATATAAATTCGTTTTAATTTCATTTCAAATCGATTTCAATTTAAATCGATTTCAATTCAATCCGTTTCAATTCAATTCAAAATGATTTCAATTCTATTTCAATTAAATTCGAATTTCAATTCTATTCGAATTTCAAATCATTTCAGTTTATTTCGAATTTCAAATTAATTAAATTTAATTCGAATTTCAATTCTTTTCAATATAATTCGAATTTCGATTATTTTCAATATAATTCAAATTTCGAAATCACTTTCAATATAATTCAAATTTCGAAATCACTTTCAATATTCAATGAAAAATGAATAAAATCGATATAAATATCGTTCGCGTCCAAATGGCGTTAATCTAATCAACACGGCTTAATATATTTCTATTTTCAAATATTTTATTTCAAATATTTCTTTTTCAAAACTAAAATGGGGCCCAATCAATTACCATAGATTTTATTTCTATGGATTTCCGTACAATGCATGTATATATCAACAATGACAAATAATCAACCATCATCCAAAGTGCATTCTACACTGTATAAGCATCAAATATAAATATTTAACGCTCATAACAGTTTGTCAATCAATCGATCGACATACAACAAATTATTGGGATTAGTGTATGTCATATATCATCCCAATACCCGTGTGGGGTTTCAAACAATCAAACACAGATTTTATTTGTGCAGTTGGGCGATGTGTAAAATTTATCGTCCCAAACAATATCAGTCAAATGTGTGTACATAAACAAATCGTTCAATTTGTTTATATTAATTTATTTCATTTCATATACACGTTAAAAATTCTATTTTTAACAATTAAAATATTTTTTATTTCAATCCACATCACACAATCAACTACCCATCAAAATCAAACAAACAAGCATACAAGCTGTCCATGGTCTGTGGACGACGGGTGTCGGGTGCTACTAAACACCGTCTGCATCCTAGTATATATTTCAACTAGAAATAAAAATAAAAGTGAGGAGTTCTGTAACACCCCACCTCCGTTAAGGTCACTCACAAAGGGAATGCCTTAACTTTGATGGAGCATTTTAGTAAACAGAACAGAATATTACAAGACAGATATAAAAATAGTACTTGAAAAACTTTATAACCTTATTGCAGCGGACAGAAATCAGTTTGATTACAACTTTACCAAGAACTCAAGTACATATATATCAGCCTTGTTCAAAAGCCATCAGAGTACAAAACTTTAAAATCATAATCCCCACAGAACGGAAGCTATACAGAGCCAAGCCATACCTTAAGCACTTCAAGCAGAAGGAATCCGGATCAAGCTAAAGTATTCCCTCCTTGAATAACCTGGGGGGGGGACGGAAGAAAAAGGGGTGAAAACAAGCAAGGTCAGACATAAAGTCTGGCAAGTCCAGTGACTTTCAGCATATGAACAGATAATAATAATAATGACATGAAAGCAAAACTGGATAAGAGATGGCCGTAACAAGAGCAACAGATATACTTAGGTTAAACAACAGAAACATAATGATGTAGACAAGCCATGCTTCTTATTTATATCTTACTTCTCTGCACTAATACTAGTATAACAGGATTAGGTGTCACCCTAATGTCTAAACTGAAACAGAAACGGGTACAGAATAATTTCCATAGAAGAGAATGCTAGTAATGGGCCTTTACCACCCAAACAGAAACAGATAGAAGAAAAATGTTGATAATGGGCCTTTACCACCCGAACAGAAACAGACAGAAACAGAATATTAATAATGGGCCTTTACCACCCGAACAGAAACAGTCAGATTAATCCCTACGAAAACAAAATGTAGAATTTGGTGTACACTAGTTAATGGGCCTTTACCACCCGAACAGACGGTACCACGCAGAAACAGACAGGTGTTACCACCCAACATAAACAGACGGTACCAACAGAAACAGACAGAACTAAGTGTACCCTAAAACCCTACCCCAAGCGATCGGCTCCCTAATACATAAATACCCTGTGCCAGCCCCACCGAAGGGTGTATCATTCCCTAAAGTGGCAACCTTTGAATGACACAGACCTATTTACAGTTGTCACGGCGTCTTACATCCTCAGAGGTAGACCGGGATCCATGCACGCACGTGACCCGGTTGGAACGCACCATCAACACCCCTCGCCATTATCATAATGGATCACTTATAATTAGTTCAGTAAGCGTACCCAGACCCTACCTACTGTTGGGTCAAAGTTTTGATACCAGAAAGTGTTACTGACTAATATGGGTCCCAAACAACAAATGACACAAGTATTTCCCCTCCTAACCTTGTGTCCCCAGATTAACGGATTTCAGATTAACTTGTTACAGGTTTCAGACATACAGAGTTCAGATTTACTAGTTCACAGATCAAACATTCAAGTTAACAAGTTTTCGGACTAACGGTCGACCTCAAAAATGGGCCGGTTCGCTCAAAAGCAGATTTTGCATTTGAATGGTTCTCATGATTCAGGGTTAATCTAATGGTCCTAAATAACTTCCTACACCTATATATACATCCCTAACCTAAACCTAAATCTCATATACAATTCTCTAGCCTCCATTTCTCTCTTCCTCTCTAAAAAAAAATTGGTTAATTATGAAGAAGTTACTAAGCCTTGAAGTTTGTATGCATATGAGAGAAATATATATAGATATATATAAAAATTAAATAAATAAATATGCAATAAAGTTATAAAGTTTTTCAAGTACTATTTTTATATCTATCTTGTAATATTCTGTTCTGTTTACTAAAATGCTCCATCAAAGTTAAGGCATTCCCTTTGTGAGTGACCTTAACGGAGGTGGGGTGTTACACTTGGTATCAGAGTAAAAAGAGAATATGACTTAGGTGTAAAGATCTATATTAAGATTTAATAACTGTTAAATGTGAATAACACCTAAGTGGGAGATCTTTGAATATATGACATGCATGGCTATATTTGGTATATAATCATAATTATGAATCATTACAATTATTTAGGCATGCAAACTTAGGCCAAATTTATAATTAGGCAAGATATGTCAATGAAACTTTAAGGAATAATTAAATCTGTTATATTGCCTAATCTGCTAGATCCGTTATATTGCCTAATCTGCTAGATATGTTATACTGCCTAATCTGCTAGATCTATTATATTGCCTAATCTGCTAGATCTGTTATATTGCCTAATCTGCTAGATCTGTTATATTGCCTAATCTGCTAGTTCTGTTATATTGCCTAAACTGCTAATTAGATTGATTTGCCTAATCTGCTAATTATGTTAATTTTGCCTCATCTGCTAAATCTGTTAAATCGCCTAATCTACAAGATTTGTTATCTGTTTAATCTGTTGAATGGCGTAATCTGTTGGAACTGAAATGCTGAAATTTGAAGTATGTAATCCTGTAGGCTCGATTTAAAATTGAGAAAAACTTGTTAATAGAACCTCGAATAATCTGCTGTAACTTGTAAAGAAGTTAATTTGTTAAAATCTGTGAATGAGCACATTTGTTAAACATAAAACATGGCTAACTAGAGGTTAGAATGAGTTTGCGGCGTAATTATGCTCGGAACCGCCCGGCACATTCCAGTGGCCACAAACAATAGGTTCTAATGTGAGAAGTTAGTCATAACGTACTTAAAACCCGAGGTTACACTCAGTTTGCGGCAGAAACCTGCCCGGAACCAACCGGCCTAACCAGTGGCCGCAAACTGTCAGTCTAATGTGAGAGGTTTGAGCATTAATGAAAATTTGAGATAAATATGATGTCTAAAACGTGTTGGGTGGATAGGGTAATACCAACTGGACTAATAAATCTAACAAACCCGTTTCGTGAATCTGTAGGCCCAATTACAAAATTAGACAATCTGTAAGTCTGTTAAAATAGTACATCTTATCCTTTAGTCCAAAAACTTATTAACTTGAATGTCTGATCTGTGAACTAGTAAATCTGAACTCTGTATGTCTGAAACCTGTAACAAGTTAATCTGAAATCCGTTAATCTGGGGACACAAGGTTAGGAGGGGAAATACTTGTGTCATCTGTTGTTTGGGACCTATATTAGTCAGTAACCCTTTATGGTATCAAAACTTTGACCCAAGAGTAGGTTGGGTCCGAGCACGCTTACTGAACTAATTATAAGCGGTCCATTCTGATAATGGCGAGGGGTGTTGATGGTGCGTTCCAACCGGGTCATGTGCGTGCATGAATCCCGGTCTGCCTCTGAGGATGTAAGACGCCGTGACATCTGTAAATAGGTCTGTGTCATTCAAAGGTTGCCACTTTAGGGAATGATACACCCTTCGGTGGGGCTGGCATAGGGTATTTATGTATTAGAAAGCCGATCGCTTGGGGTAGGGTTTTAGGGTACACTTAGTTCTGTCTGTTTCTGTTGGTACCGTCTGTTTCTGTTGGGTGGTAACACCTGTCTGTTTCTGCGTGGTACCGTCTGCTCGGGTGGTAAAGGCCCATTTACTAGTGTACACCTAATTCTACAATTTGTTTCCATAGGGATTAATCTGACTGTTTCTGTTCGGGTGGTAAAGGCCCATTATTAATATTCTGTTTCTATCTGTTTCTGTTCGGGTGGTAAAGGCCCATTATCAGCATTCTGCTTCTGTCTGTTTCTGTTGGGGTGGTAAAGGCCCATTACTAGCATTCTCTTCAGTGGAAATTATTCTGTACCCGTTTCTGTTTAAGTTTAGACATTAGGGTGACACCTAATCCTGTTATACTAGTATTAGTGTAGAGAAGTAAGATATAAATAAGAAGCATGGCTTGTCTACATCATTCTGTTTCTGTTGTTTAACCTAAGTATATCTGTTGCTCTTGTTACGGCCATCTCTTATCCAGTTCTGCTTTCATGTCATTATTATTATTATCTGTTCACATGCTGAAAGTCACTGGACTTGCCAGACTTTATGTCTGACCTTGCTTGTTTTCGCCCCTTTTTCTTCCGTTTCCCCCCCAAGGTTATTCAAGGAGGGAATACTTTAGCTTGATCCGGATTCCTTCTGCTTGAAGTGCTTAAAGTATGGCTTGTCTTCTTCTGTGGGGATTATGATTTTAAACTATGCATTCTGAAGGCTTTTGTACAAGACTGATATTTTGTACTTGAATTCTGATATTGTGATTTGAAAGGATGTAACCAAGCTTCTGTTTGAAATAAAGTTAGAATTTTTCAAGTACTGTTTATCTGTCTTGTAGTATTCTGTTTCTGTTTACTAAAATGCTCCACCAAAGTTAAGGCATTCCCTTTGTGAGTGACCTTAACAGAGGTGGGGTGTTACACTTGGTATCAGAGCTGAAGGTTACCAGATTTGATAAAAAGTTTTTGAAAACTATGTTTTAAAAAGGAAGTATTTTCAAAAGTAAAGCTTATTTTGAAAAAAAACATAATCCCCAAAAGCCATATATCTTTCTTTCGATTCTTTGTTTCGAGTTCCTTCCTCTTTCCCTTTTTGAATCTCTTCCTCCGCGTATAGATGCTTTTTCTAAGATATGTAAGGACTTCCGTGCGATGGGCGGAAAACCGCTTTATGGGACTGAGACGTTGTCGAGGCTAGAAGTTGGCTGAACGAAGTGGAGGACTTGTTGGTACCTTTGAGATAGACGATGGGAGGAAGTTTCAACCAGCTGCTTGGTTAATGAAGGATGAAGCTTCATTTTGGTCGAAGGTCATGAATGGAGAACGTACATGGGAGACATGGATAGGACACACGATAAGAAAGTGGATCCACAGAAGGGAACTTGCTTCAACTGTGGTGAGTTGGGACACTTCACTTGGGACTGCCCGAAGAAACGAGGACAAGGGCAGAGGGCAGGACCAACTGCTGGAGGGAAGGCGAACACTCTCGAGGCTAGTGGATAGGATAGGATTAGGAAAACTTTCTGTAGGAGGTTTAATTTCTTTATCTGATTGTTGAGTTAAAACTCTTTCTGATTCTGGTATTTTGATTCTGTAATCGATACTCTGCAATTTAATACTAGTATTGTTTCTGATTCCGCTGTAGACTCAAACCCATAAGGGTTATGATTAATCTGTTTGTGATAGATTGGGGTTTGAGAGATATCTGTGTTAGGCGTCAAGTATGACGCATACATTCTGAGGTTTTGTGGGATATGATTTTATCATGCTTAACTTCCTAAGAATCATTAGGGAACCTGATCTGTATCAGTAGTCTGTAAATATCTGAATAATTCTGATTTCCAGTTCTGACATTGTATAAAGAGGGTAATCCTCTGGGTGTCAATCTGATGTTGATTTTGGTCTTCGGGGTTGATACTTAGGGGAATTAATTTCTCAACCAATGTCTAATGGGAACCAAGTCTTCGTTTTATCTGTACTCGCTTCCATCATTCGACTGTATCCTATCGATCGAATCTTTGAACTTTAGGTAGAAACTAATGGGTGTAAACATGTGTTTGAGACATGTTATGTTTGATGGTTGCAAGTGGATGCAAGTGGTTGCTAGTGGTTGCTCGTGGATGCATATACACACACTAGGCACTAGATCGGCTCGAAAACACTCTCATACTGCATATGGATGTGTGAGCATTTTCAATTTTTGTGGATGCAAAATGATTGACTCAACACATGGATGTAGCATTTGAATGAATGGTTATGCACTCATATAGAAATGATGTTTATCAAATAGGATTTCTTGCATACATATTTGGACTCATGACACTAACATGATTTGCATTAAGGAGGTCAACTGGATCAGTAGACCGCCTGATTCTGCATTAGATAAGAAACATATACACACACTTTGCATATGTTCATACGGCATTAGAAACCTTTTAAGGACAATGGATGCCTGTGATTGAATGGT
The DNA here is from genome assembly GCA_030737875.1 of Allium sativum. Lineage (NCBI taxonomy): Eukaryota > Viridiplantae > Streptophyta > Magnoliopsida > Asparagales > Amaryllidaceae > Allium > Allium sativum. Next base: position 550,362,439 of record CM060918.1, read on the forward strand.
TGAGTAGATGGATGTTGGATGTTAGGATACATTCTTCTTAACTTGAAGATTTCGGGGACGAAATCCTTTAAGGAGGGGAGAATGTAACACCCCGTATTTTCTGAGAATATTAAAAAAAATGGTTAATTATGAAGAAGTTATTAAGCCTTGAAGTTTATATGCATATGAGAGAAATATATATAAAAATTAAATAAATAAACATGCAAAAAAGGTTCAAAACAGCGAATTGGGAGGGGGAATAACCGAACCGGCCCATTTTTGAGGTCGACCCGAGCCTCGTTGGGTCGACTAGGGGTTAATCCAGGGTGTTTGGCTGTCATCCCGTGGGCTGATTCACTCAAATGCAGATTTTGCATTTGAATGGTTCTCATGATTCAGGGTTAATCTAATGGTCCTAAATAACTTCCTACACCTATATATATACATCCCTAACCTAAACCTAAATCTCATATACAATTCTCTAGCCTCCATTGCTCTCTTCCTCTCTAAAAATAAATAAATCAATGGCGTCTCTACTCTGCTGAAACCTAAGCTAGGACTTGTGCTTCTTCTTCCTCCAATTCTGATTAGGATTAAAAAAGAACAACTACAACACCTTTTTCTTTTAGAATCCAACCATGGCAAGTGCAATTATTTTCCGATATAAACTTTAATTATAATTGTGACATGATTGTAAATCTGAATTTGAGATTGCGTATGTTCTGTTCTGATCTATTTTATTCTATATCACTTTCTTCTTTCTGTTCTATAGCCAGGCTACCACGAGCCCGCGCCAAATCTCATAAGAGATTAACGCACGAACGTTAAACTTTGGGATAAATAATGAATGATGGCATAATTGGACATGGCTAATCTGTGACTAAAAGGACATAGGTTGTAAACTAGATTTAGATCTGTGCATATTCTGTGAATTGGAAGAAGAGGAACCATTGTATATTAACATGTGACTTGAGACATTGGACATAACGCATATTTTTGAATTAAAGATCTGTTATAATTTAAAGTTCTAGATTGTTGGGCATATTGTTTATATAGAAATTCATGATTTGGGATAAAAAGAGAATATGACTTAGGTGTAAAGATCTATATTAAGATTTGATAACTGTTAAATGTGAATAACACCTAAGTGGGAGATCTTTGAATATATGACATGCATGGCTATATTTGGTACATAATCATAATTATGAATCATGACAATTATTTAGGCATGCAAACTTAGGCCAAATTTATAATTAGGCAAGATATGTCAATGAAACTTTAAGGAATAATTAAATATGTTATATTGCCTAATCTGCTAGATCCGTTATATTGCCTAATCTGCTAGATATGTTATACTGCTTAATCTGCTAGATCTGTTATATTACCTAATCTGCTAGATCTGTTATATTGCCTAATCTGCTAGATCTGTTATATTGCCTAATCTGCTAGTTCTGTTATATTGCCTAAACTGCTAATTAGATTGATTTGCCTAATCTGCTAATTATGTTAATTTTGCCTCATCTGATAAATCTGTTAAATCGCCTAATCTGCAAGATTTGTTATGTGTTTAATCTGTTAAATGGCGTAATCTGTTGGAACTGAAATGCTGAAATTTGAAGTATGTAATCCTGTAGGGTCGATTTAAAATTGAGCAAAACTTGTTAATAGAACCTCGAATAATCTGCTTTTACTTGTAAAGAAGTTAATTTGTTAAAATCTGTGAATGAGCACATTTGTTAAACATAAAACATGGATAACTCGAGGTTAGAATGAGTTTGCGGTGTAATTCTGCCCGGAACCGCCCGGCACATTCCAATAGCCGCAAACAATAGGTTCTAATGTGAGAAGTTAGTCATAACGTGCTTAAAACCCGAGGTTAGACTCAGTTTGCGGCAGAAACCTGCCCGGAACCAACCGGCCTAACCAGTGGCCGCAAACTGTCAGTCTAATGTGAGAGGTCTGAGCATTAATGAAAATCTGAGATAAATAGGATGTCTAAAACGTGTTGGGTGGATAGGGTTATACCAACTGGACTGATAAATCTAACAAACCCGTTTCATGAATCTGTAGGCCCAATTACAAAATTAGACAATCTGTAAGTCTGTTAAAACAGGACATCTGATCCGTTAGTCCGAAAACTTGTTAACTTGAATGTCTGATCTGTGAACTAGTAAATCTGAACTCTGTATGTCTGAAACCTGTAACAAGTTAATCTGAAATCCGTTAATCTAGGGACATAAGGTTAGGAGGGGAAATACTTGTGTCATCTGTTGTTTGGGACCCATATTAGTCGGTAACCCTTTCTGGTATCAAAACTTTGACCCAAGAGTAGGTAGGGTCTGAGAACGCTTACCGAACTAATTATAAGCGGTCCATTCTGATAATGGCGAGGGGTGTTGATGGTGCGTTCCAACCGGGTCATGTGCGTGCATGGATCCCGGTCTGCCTCTGAGGATGTAAGACGCCGTGACATCTGTAAATAGGTCTGTGTCATTCAAAGGTTTCCACTTTAGGGAATGATACACCCTTCGGTGGGGCTGGTACAGGATATTTATGTATTAGGGAGCCGATCGCTTGGGGTAGGGTTTTAGGGTACACTTTGTTCTGTCCGTTTCTGTTGGTACCGTCTATTTCTGGTGGGTGGTAACACCTATCTGTTTCTGCGTGGTACTGTCTGTTTGGGTGGTAAAGGCCCATTTACTAGTGTACACCTAATTCTACATTCTGTTTTCGTAGGGATTAATCTGACTGTTTCTGTTCGGGTGGTAAAGGCCCATTATTGATATTATGTTTCTGTCTGTTTCTGTTCGGGTGGTAAAGGCCCATTATCAGCATTCTACTTCTGTCTGTTTCTGTTGGGGTGGTAAAGGCCCATTACTAGAATTCTCTTATGTGGAAATTATTTTGTACCCGTTTCTGTTTCAGTTTAGACATTAGGGTGACACCTAATCCTGTTATACTAGTATTAGTGCAGAGAAGTAAGATATAAATAAGAAGCATGGCTTGTCTACATCATTTTGTTTCTGTTGTTTAACCTAAGTATATCTGTTGCTCTTGTTACGGCCATCTCTTATCCAGTTTTGCTTTCATGTCATTATTATTATTATCTGTTCATATGCTGAAAGTCACTGGACTTGCCAGACTTTATGTCTGACCTTGCTTGTTTTCGCCCCTTTTTCTTCCGTTCCCCCTCCCCCCGGTTATTCAAGGAGGGAATACTTTAGCTTGATCCGGATTCCTTCTGCTTGAAGTACTTAAAGTATGGCTTGGCTCTGTATAGCTTCCGTTCGGTGGGGATTATGATTTTAAAGTTTTGTACTTTGATGGCTTTTGAACAAGGCTGATATATATGTACTTGAGTTTTTGGTAAAGTTGTAATCAAACTGATTTCTGTCCGCTGCAATAAAGTTATAAAGTTTTTCAAGTACTATTTTTATATCTGTCTTGTAATATATTGTTCTGTTTACTAAAATGCTCCATCAAAGTTAAGGCATTCCCTTTGTGAGTGACCTTAACGGAGGTGGGGTGTTACAAGTTCTCACTGATAAGCTAAATCCAACTCCGCGACTCTTCCTATGTAGAAATCTTCGTCGTGCTCGCCCTTTTATCAATTTCGTTGCCCATAGCCACTACATATATAAAAATCACATTTTTAATTCGCTCTATATGGATAAAAATCACATTTTTATACCACTACTATATAGATAAAAATTCTATTTTTACACCACTACTATATCGATAAAAATTCTATTTTTACATAACGGTGTTCATATAAATGAAACCATATTTTCCTCTCGCCGTTCACTATATAAAAATCACATTTCATATATAGAGATCGTATTTTTACATTTCTACTACGTATGTAAAAATCAAATTTTTATTAACTCTATATTATAAAAATCATATTTTTATCCTTCCTATCATATAAAAATTATATATATTTTTTTAAACTTCCTATCATATAAACATTATATTTTTAAACTCCCTAACATATAAAAATTATATTTTTAAACTTCCTAACATATAATTTTTTTTTTAAAACTTCCTAACATATAAAAATTATATTTTTAAACTTCCTAACATATAAAAATTATATTTTTAAACTCCCTAACATATAAAAATTATATTTTAAAATTACCTTTCACTGTCGGATGGGGGTGGGGTCGTGGATGGCCTGTGGAGTGGAGGGGAGGCTGACGCGGCGACGCACAAGAGGGGGGGTCCGGCGGTGGCGTGCGAGGGTGGTGGCAACGAAGGTGGAAATGCAGTTTTCTAGTGGGAGTGGGGGTGCGCGTCTGTCGCTTGGAGAGGAGGGGTAAGGATCCCGGTCGGTGGAGGCAAGGGTGGCTCGCGATGGTGATGGCGGCGCCTTAGGCGGCGATTAGGGTTTGAAGAAAGGGGGCGATTAAACTTCCTAACATATAATTTTTTTTTAAAACTTCCTAACATATAAAAATTATATTTTTAAACTTCCTAACATATAAAAATTATATTTTTAAACTCCCTAACATATAAAAATTATATTTTAAAATTACCTTTCACTGTCGGATGGGGGTGGGGTCGTGGATGGCCTGTGGAGTGGAGGGGAGGCTGACGCGGCGACGCACAAGAGGGGGGGTCCGGCGGTGGCGTGCGAGGGTGGTGGCAACGAAGGTGGAAATGCAGTTTTCTAGTGGGAGTGGGGGTGCGCGTCTGTCGCTTGGAGAGGAGGGGTAAGGATCCCGGTCGGTGGAGGCAAGGGTGGCTCGCGATGGTGATGGCGGCGCCTTAGGCGGCGATTAGGGTTTGAAGAAAGGGGGCGCAAATTTGGGAAGGAGGAGAAAGGTAAGGAAGAAGAAAGAGGAGGGGCGGCCTTGCTCCGGCGGCGGCTTCCTGGATGCGGCGGAGGTCAGCCTAGGGGGGCGGCGGCACGATATTTTTTTTTCATCTCTGAAAAGTGAAAGAGAGAGAGATTGGGGGATGTGGGCTTTTATAAATAATTTATTTATTTTAATTTTCAATAAAAAGTTGACTTTTCATTCGAACTCTAAACGAGACTCAATGACTGTCGTCCCTAGCTAATTACCCCCATTCCGAACACAATGGGATATGTATCGTAAGTCGATTCTATCGTTTCGATCAGTTCTCGTCAAAATCAAAATATAAATCTATATATTGAATTTGAACGCGCATTTCAATTTACCGGGGCTACATACTAACTCGAAAAATTCTAGAAAAAATATTTTTAGCTTCGTATTGACGATACGGTCCTAACAAACCTAGTTTCGTCAAATTCTGAGACCGTTTAAAAAATGGTCATTTTCCAGTCGATTAAAATCAACTAAAACTAGTCAAACGCATTTTCCTTTGCCACGCTCACATATTGATTCGAAAAATTAAGAAATTTGAAACCTAGCAATAACTAGACATCACGGATCCAAAAAAAGTGGTTTCGTCGAAAACCGAGGTCGTTTGCAAAATTCCCATTTTTAAAGGCCAGAATTCCATAGCGACTATTCTGAATTTTCAACTGGACATATCTTTTGATTCCAGCTATGAAATTTCAATTTTTCGGATTCGTTGGAAAGATATTCTCAATTAGATTCAAATATTTTTGGTTTCACTAAAATCCGGTTTATTTTGAACCCTGTACATTCGTTTGATCCTCGAAATCGAATTATCGAACTACCGCGCCATTTTCAATTCCTTTTATAATTAAAATAAAATATTTATATTCCAACGACGATTCGAATAAATATATACATTCTAATTCTATTAGAAATAAATTTCTCGTCATTTTTATTTAAAATAATTCATTTTAAATACTTAAAATTCACTAAAATCGCCAAAATAAAATTTTTAAATTGGCTTAGATTTCCAGGTTATTACAATCTCCCCTACTTAAAACTTTTCATCCCCGAAAAGGAACGAAGCCGAAAGTTGTTTAACTAATCTACTCAACTTCCATTATTTTCTTTACGGCTTAAGTTCTTCAACTTTTCAGTTTCTAAGAACTTTTCAAATTTTTCAAAAATTTGGCTAACACCCTAAATTTTCGAAAAAATTCTCCATAACCTCCCTTGCACTGGGGACTTCGGGATATTTCATATAGCCTCCCATGGCCTTCTTCAATCCAAAAGAAAAAGAAAAAGCCAAGCGGCTAGCCAATCGGCTTATAAAATCATCCTAACCCAATAAATTTGTAAACATGTACCTATTTGTCGGGCAAACAATTTTATTCTTCTGCTCTAGCCTCCTTGCTATGACCTGTTCAATGTAAGTACATGTATATGCATGCAAATGTAATCATTTTTCTATACAGTTTAATATTCGATTTAATTTGGCATAATAGTTCAAAATTATCAAACCAATAATCAAACAACGCAACCATCAATCAATTAGTGAATTAACATTTCAAATTCATAACTTTAATATATAGTCAAAAATCACATTTTTGTTGCCAAATCACAACATTAAGCCCTATCTAGTTTTGGTTCTCACACCAGTCAATTGGAAATATATAGAAATCCCACTTTCGTCACTCGAATATAATTACTGATGATGCCCGGGCATCACCAGAATCATGTCCGGGAGACTAGAGCATGATTCTATATCTATCCAGTATATTTGAGACTTCAATACACGTGGATCAGACGTATATGAAAATCTCTATATACTGGATAGTCCAAATAGATATAAATAATCAAATACGAATAGTTGATTTAAAATTTTAAAACAAAACTTGTTTTCACTTTTATTTTTCAAAACAACACTCTTTACACTCGTTCTAGGATACTAATAATCCTATCTCTAACGAGTCATTCCCATTGGATATTACTAATCCATTCTCTGATGAATTCTTTCGTATGGTTCTAATGTGTCTTGTTCTCTGAGCTTTGTAAACCAAAGCCCTGATACCACGATGTAACGACCGAAAATTTCGCTCGATCCGAATTAGTCGCTAAATCGATCAAGATCGTTCGAAACCCCTGATTGTTTTGAGAACAAAACAAATCAGAATCCAAACAGAAGAACATTTCATTGTTAATTACAACAATTCCATCAGATTACAAGAATATACGGAGTATTAACGAATAAAATACATTCGATAAATATCAGAGATTACAATACATTACATAGCAGCGGAAAAATAATATAATACACAACTAGAAGTAATACACGGATACAGAGCTTTCCGAGTATCGTTCCAGCTGTACATCAGGATCCCATGAATATAAATCTGCAAAACCAAAACTACTAGCTGCCCATGTCAAAATAAGGGCAACCAGAGTTTAGGTTCAAACAATAAACTCCAGGTCAGTCATGGGACTGGTGTGAGAACTAAAACAGTTATTAATCTTTATTTTAAAGTTAGGTAAATCAAGGGACCACGCCGTATAACACGGAACGGGTTTCCTCCCAAGAACAACAGTGCATAAAACAACAGTGCAATGCTAAATAAAGAACAATGAAGCTATTATAAGACCCAGGTCCCATCACACAATGCAACGCAAGCCGGAGGATAGGGTTTTACCTTATAACAGCCAAAGAATGTTTGATACGTATAAAACAGATTATTTTGATAGTATTATAAGTGCATAGTATATAAAACAACTTCAAATCATAAGTATCAATCATAGACGGCATAAGCGCACCATCCCACTATGTCGCAATACTAGGCTCTACAATCAAAACCGCAAAGTCACGTATTTGGAAATTGGATTTCCGTCTATGAACCAAGGCAAAAGATAGTCCTCACCGAATTCGAGACAATCTAGCCTACCATGTCTCGGGATATAGAGCTCGAGTGCACCTTGGATCGTCAGGGCCGGTCCACTCAATGTGGATTAAACTTAAACCATAGACAATATGTCTCCCCGTCCTATGGGGCGCAAATGAGCCAACGAATGACTCCATCTGTTCGAGAACGACCGATATATCCGAGGCGCCTCGCAACAGCAACAACCACATAAATCAAACTCGTTAGGGCGTGTAAAACCACTGATGCCACTTCTAGCTAGAAAGAAACGCACGTCCTCCCTAAGGTCCTATCCCGTTTATGGTTCGCAACCGAGGTGTAAGGCTCGCGAATCAACGCTACACAAAGCTATGCCACATAGGCTGTGCTTTGATCATCAACCACAAGACTCTGCTTTTCAATAAAACCCTTGATCATCTGCCACTTAGGCATGCCACACAGGCAATTCACTCCATGCATTTGATATCCATCAATATATAACCCCTGAGCTCATATGTCTCAGAGAAGGGCATTAAGTAAGAGAATAAAATCTCCGCCGCCAAACAGATATATATTTAATAGAAATCAATCACAAAGAATAAAATCCAATGTCAGACACACAGTCCATTTACAAGTTCGTTCTGGGTCTGAACGAAACCGGAGGCACCTAGTACTCCGCATATCCATCGATCTCCAAGTACGTCTGGATGATCACTAACTAATTCCCTCCTCTTGGGTGTACGACCCGATCAAGATCATCAGTAATCACCCAAACGACGTGAAGACCTCCGGTCCTCGACCACCGTCTTCATCTTCGACTCATCGTCGAATCAGTTATTCAGAATGGGATAAACCCGGTCTTTCTGAATAACTCGCGTATATAATAAACAAGTGTTACACAAACACAACATACGCCTCATTCCAATTCATCGGTTGCTAACCGTAAATTAGTAAGAGAACAATTCCTCATATATTAATCCCGAAGGCCGAAACCAACATCAAATCAATACCCAGGAAACCAATCTTCTTAGCCAACCTACAGTTAGTTTCTAAATTTCACATTCTTAGGGAAAGGTTCCCATTAATTTTATCAAAGATAAATTCTTTTAAATTTATTCTTTAATCTTCCTTTGAATATCACTTCAAACTAGTCAGGATTAGCGAACCACACCGAAGTAGTTATTTATTTTATTTCCCAATCCCAACCTATTTATCCCATGAAGTAAAACTGGTCATACTTCATATCTAACACCACGGTGTTATCGATAAATTCAATTACCATTTCACGTTCAAATCTAATTAAAGATTTAACTACCGTTTGGAGTAAAACTGGTGATACTCCATTCTCGCACTTTTCAATCTAATTAAAGATTCATTAAAACTCCACTTAGTTTTAATCTTTGACTGGGTTAAAGAATCAGTGTCATTTAAAAACACTGTTCACGATAAACCCAAAAATCAATTTCAATTCAATTCCAATTAAATATTATTTAATTGGTACACTTCATTAAGTCTAAATAAAAAGATTTAATCTTTTTCTCAACTGGGTTCAAGAACGGTGTTAATAAAGACACCATTCACGACAAACCCAAATCACATTTGATATTCAATACAAGACTCTGAATTGAAAATATATCGGCTTATATTCAATATCAAATTCTACGACCAACAAATATCGTATCAGAAATAACGATATATATATATATATCTTTGAAATTTCCATAACAATATCTGTATAATCACGAAATCCAACATCGAAATATTCCAAAGAAAATTTCGATTCAACTCCATTCCAATTCAATTATTGGAAATTCTGGTTACTTTTAAAACCCTTTTCAAATTCAATTTATTTATTTAAAAATAAACTGAATTATAATTCTAGTTCAAAACTAGTTCATTTCGATAAAAATCTATTTTTATCTTTTCAAATAGGGAGTTTTTCATACCGATTCTTCCCAAGTCATTTTTATGATTTTACACAAATTATTACTATTTTTAATAATTTTATCAAGGCCCGTACAGTCGATTTCCATCAACGTCCATCGAACTGCACTTATAGCGACCTTTTCCAAATTTGATTTGGACATAATTCCAAATCCAACCGTTAGATTTCAAATTTATAATATTCATTGGAAAACTCTTTTCGATACGAACCCAATGGTTCCAGTTTTAGGAGAATCCAACGGTCGGATCTCAAGCAATATCCATTCGAAGTCAATGGTCGAAATTCACGAACTGCCGCGACGCGGCGCGTTCTATTCAGGCCATTATATTATATATAATATATATAATATATACTTCGTCGATTTCCTTTTAAAACGTATTTTATAAATCGTTTTAAATTCGTTTTCAAAACGATTTCAACTTCATTTTCAAATTCAAATCAAAATTGAATTTTTCATTATATATTCGTTTTAATTTCATTTCAAATCGATTTCAATTCAATCCTTTTAAATTCAATTCAAAACAATTTCAGTTCTATTTCAATTTAATTCGAATTTCAATTCTATTCGAATTTCAATTCATTTCAGCTTATTTCGAATTTCAAATCAATTTAATTTGAATTTCAATTCTTTTCAATATAATTCGAATTTCAATTATTTTCAATATAATTCAAATTTCGTAATCACTTTCAATATAATTCAAATTTCGAAATCACTTTCAATATTCATTGAAAATGAATAAAATCGATATAAATATCGTTCACGTCCAAATGGCGTCAATCTAATCAACACGGCTTCATATATTTCTATTTTCAAATATTTTATTTCAAATATTTCTTTTTCAAAACTGGAATGGGGCCCAATCAATTACCATAGATTTTATTTCTATGGATTTCCAGACAACGCATGTATATATCAACAATGACAAATAATCAACCATCATTCAAAGTGCATTCTACACTGTATAAGCATCAAATATAAATATTTAATGCTCATAACAGTCTGTCAATCAATCGATCAACATACAACTAATTATTGGGATTAGTGTATGTCATATATCATCCCAATACCCATGTGGGGTTTCAAACAATCGAACGCAGATTTTATTTGTGCAGTTGAGCGACGTGTAAAATTTATCGTCCCAATCAATATCAGTCAAATGTGTGTACATAAACAAATCGCTCGATTTGTTTATATTAATTTACTTCATTTCATATACACGTTAAAAATTCTATTTTTAACTATTAAAATATTTTTATTTCAATCCACATCACACAATCAACTACACATCAAAATCAAACAAACAAGCATACAAGCCGTCCATGGTCTGTGGACGACGGGTGTCGGGTGCTACCAAACACCGTCTGCATCCTAGTATATATTTCAACTAGAAATAAAAATAAAAGTGAGTTCTCACCGATAAGCTAAATTCAACGCCGCGACTCTTCATATGTAGAAATCTTCGTCGTGCTCTCCCTTTTAGCAATTTCGTTGCCCATAGCCACTACATATATAAAAATCACATTTTTAATTCGCTCTATATGGATAAAAATCACATTTTTATACTGCTACTATATAGATAAAAATTCTATTTTTACACCGCTACTATATAATGAAAATTCTATTTTTACATAACGGTGTTCATATAAATGAAACCATATTTTCCTCTCGCCATTCACTATATAAAAATCACATTTTACATATAGAGATCGTATTTTTACATTTCTACTACCTATGTAAAAATCAAATTTTTATTAACTCTATATTATAAAAATCATATTTTTATCCTTCCTTTCATATAAAAATTATGTATATTTTTTTAAACTTCCTATCATATAAAAATTATATTTTTAAACTCCCTAACATATAAAAATTATATTTTTAAACTTCCTAACATATAAAAATTATATTTTTTTAAACTTCCTAACTTATAAAAATTATATTTTTAAACATCCTAACATATAAAAATTATATTTTTAAACTCCCTAACATATAAAAATTATATTTTTAAAATTACCTTTCACTGTCGGATGTGGGGGGAGTCGTGGAAGGCCTGTGGAGTGGAGGGGAGGCTGACGCGGCGGCGCACGAAAGGGGGGGTCCGGCGGTGGCGTGCGAGGGTGGTGGCAACGGAGGTGGAACTGCGGTTTTCCAGTGGGAGTGGGGGTGCGCGTCTGTCGCTTGGAGAGGAGGGATAAGGATCCCGGTCGGTGGAGGCAAGAGGGGCTTGCGATGGTGATGGCGGTGCCTGAGGCGTCGATTGGGGTTTGAAGAAAGGGGGCGCGGATTTGGGAAGGAGGAATATAGAGGGGGGGCCTTGCTCCAGCGGCGACTTCCTAGATGCGGCGGCGGTTGGCGTGGGTAGAGGGGTCGGCGACGCGATATTTTTTTTTCATCTCTGAGAAGTGAAAGAGAGAGAGATTGGGGGATGTGGGTTTTTATAAATAATTTATTTTAATTTTCAATAAAAAGTTGACTTTTCATTCGAAGTCTAAACGAGACTCAATGACTGTCGTCCCTAGCTAATTACCCCCATTCCGAACACAATGGGATATGTATCGTAAGACGATTATATCGTTTCGATCAGTTTTCATCAAAATCAAAATATAAATCTATATATTGAATTTGAACGCGCATTTCAATTTACTGGGGCCACATACTAACTCAAAAAATTCTAGAAAAAATTATTTTTAGCTTTGTATTGACGATACGGTCCTAAAAAACTAGTTTCATCAAATTCTGAGACCGTTTGAAAAATGGCCATTTTCCAGTCGATTAAAATCAACTGAAACTGGTCAAACGCGTTTTCCTTTGCCACGCTCACATATTGATTCCAAAAATTATGAAATTTTAAACCTAGAAATAACTAGACATCACAGATCCAACAAAAGTGGTTTCGTTGAAAACCGAGGTCGTTTGCAAAATTCCCATTTTTAAGGGCCAGAATTCCATAGCGACTATTCTGAATTTTCAACTGGACAAATCTTTTGATTCCCGCTATGAAATTTCAATTTTTCGGATTCGTTGGAAAGATATTCTCAATTAGATTCAAATATTTTTGGTTTCACTAAAATCCGGTTTATTTTGAACCCTGTACATTCATTTGAACCTCGAAATCGAATTATCTAACTACCGCGCCATTTTCAATTCCTTTTATAATTAAAATAAAATATTTATATTCTAACGACAATTCGAATAAATATATACGTTCTAATTCTATTCAAAATATATTTCTCATCGTTTTTATTTAAAATAATTCATTTTAAATACTCAAAATTCACTAAAATCGCCAATTTTTTTTTTAAAATTGGCTCAGATTTCCGGGTTATTACAAAAACAATTTGAGAGAATACATGATATCTCATAAGATCATGCCGTATAACACGGAATGAGTTTTTCCCTTATGAGAATCCAAAACACTTGATTCCACTTTCAAAATCTTTTTAAAAGAAAACGATAATCTTTATATCAAAACTTTTTTGATATTATAATAGTGTCTAAATCAAATAAATAGAAATCTAGTGGAACGCTTTCATCTCACGCTCCGCATAAATAATGTACAATCAAAACCGCGGGCAGTTATTGGGTAATGCATTTCCAACTATGACAAGGTATGGAACCACCTTCCGATAGTGTATTTCGAGAGGAGAATACACTGGGTTCAACAAGAACATCTTGTAACCCTGCCACATATGACCGACCACTCATTTCGCTTGAGTGTATCGAATGTATATCACCAACGGTGGGGATCAGCAACCGTTTCCTGAATGGGACAGCATCGAATAGAATAAGGAATTAAATGAATCTCTAGATAGGTGATAATACACCCTAATGGAAGCTACAAACATAACCATGATGCCTGCCCAATTTTTGTCAATTCCCGGTTGTCGAGGCCTGAGGCTACGATTAATTATATTTCATTGATAGCACAATCACTTTGAATGCCACATTGTCAGATCCGTTAATCACTAATTGATTGTACAAATATATTCTGGATATTATGCTAAGAGAATAAATCCTCCGCGACCATATATATTTATACAGACCAACATATTCGATCATTGGAAATACTTTGTCAGACATTCGTCCATATACGTTCCTTCTGGGATTGAACGAAACCGAAGGCACAATTTCCATTAATAGAAAAAGCCCTTGCACTTTACTCTGTCTTCGATTATCTTTATATAATATAATTCGCAATGCTACTGCCAATACGGAGAGGTTCTCGGATAATAATCCAACAGGTCTCTCCATATTGACAACGATATTGGCAAACACTTCGATGGTCAGTTATTTAACTATCGAAGAAAAACAAACATCCATTCAAAACATCAAACAATCACTGGACCCCTTAATTAATATTTCATTAATTAAATCATTTCTCTATTTCTTTATCAATATTTGTTAAACAAATATATTCAATAATCATCTTGGCCTCTTACGCTATTTGGAAAACATTTCAATATATCGTCTTCTTTTATTTTCTATACTTAGAAAATATATTGTATTTATAATTGGAAAACATTCCAATTACTTATCTCTTCCACGACCATTCGTTTATTTCTATACTCAGGAAATATTTATTATTATATTTCTAAATTTCTACTTATTTGGGTTAAAATGAATGTTGTGTAAAACATCGTTACAACAACCCAAAACAGTGCATTCAACTAATTCTTATTCAAACATTTCTCTTCGAGACTAGATCTTTCTGTTTATCAGGTAAAAATGAAATCGAACAAGTTGGGGTACAACTACCTCTCAGATCTTGACTGAAAACATCCTTAACTTTAAAATGGACAAGACCACTTACCTCGAATAATCAATGTCATAAAAACCATTATTCATTTTTAAAACACAGATACGCTTCTCTTTCTATTTTTACCAGATTTAATTATAGATTTTTCTTTTTGTTTATAATATTCTATTTTTAAGTTCATTTCCTTATCGGATTCTATATATATCGATACATTGATTTCTAACATCAAATTTTCTTAAAAATATTCTAACTTCGTAAATTTCCGGAAAATTTCTCCATAACCTCCTTTGTACCGGTCGATAGGTCAAACCTCAACTCGCCTCTAGGCCCTTTCCATTCGAAAAGAAAATCAAAAACCCAAGTGGCTTGCCGATTCGGTGCATATAATCTCATATGGAATTTAAACGTGTACCTTTATGTTGGGCACACAAATTATATTCTTCATATACTTCATTCCAAAGCTGCTTAACCTATATATGTCCATTCCCAATTTATTTTAACTCAATCCAATTATTTTAATTCAATTCGCTAATTTATTCTTTAAATTATCTCTTTGTCTATTTCACTTTTAATTAAACACATCACGTTCATACATGATTTTAATTTGCTTATGAACCAATTGAATTCCATTTTCACTCTAGTTTCATATTCGATTTCGAATATGAATTTACTAACCCAATTCACTTATCAAAGCCAATTTCGATTCCAAATACCTCTAACTAATTATTTTATAAAATTCGATATAAATCGAATTTCATTTATAAATCCATTGGATTTTTCTCAATTCAGATTCATATTTTGGATTCTGAAATATAATCAATCATCCCATTTCAAAACACTTTACAATACATTTTTAAATTCATATTTGAATTTAAACTTCTACATTATCTCATGATAATTTGTGACGGCAAGGAATTTCGCTCGGTCCGAACCAGTCGCTAAACCGATCCAGGCCGTTCGAAACGCCCTATCGTTTGAGAACAAGACAAAGCAGAACGCATACAGAAGAACATTTCATTGTATATTACAACAATGCATCAGATTACAAGAATATACAGAGTATAAATGAATATTACACAGAAATATCAGAGATTTAAATTACATTTAAATACATAGCATCGGAAAATAATACAATACACAACTAGAATGAGATATACGGATACAAAGCTTTCCGGATATCGTTCCAGCTGTAAACCAGGATCCTGTGAATATAAATCTGCAAAACCAAAACTACTAGCTGCCCGTGTGGAAAATAGGGGCACCCAGAGTTTAGGTTAAAACAATAAACTCTAGGTCAGTCATGGGACTGGTGTGAGAACTAAAACAGTTATTAATCTTTATTTTTAAAGTTAGGTAAATCAAGGGACCACGCCGTATAACACGGAACGGGTTTCCTCCCAAGAATACCAGTGCATAAAACAAACAGCGCAATGCTAAATAAAGAAAAATGAAGCTGTTATAAGACCCAGGTCCCATCACACAATGCAACGCAGCCGAGGATAGGGTTTTCCCTTATAACAGCCAAAGAATGCTTGATACGTTTAAAACAAATCGTTTGATACTATTATAAGTGCATAGTGTATAAAACAACTTCAAATCATAAGTATCAATCATAGGCGGCATGGGTACCATATATCATGTCGCCGTACTAGTTCTACAATTAAAATCGCAAATGTCACGTATTTGGAAATTGGATTTCCGTCTATGAACCGAGGCAAAAGATAGTCCTCTACCGATTCGAGACGCTCTAGCCCGAGTCTCAGGATCAGAGCTCGAGTGACCCTTGGAGCGACAGGGCCGGTCCACCGATGTGGATTAAAATGCCTGAACATTAAGTTTCCCCGCCCTTTGGGGCGTAAATGAGCCAACTAAATGACTCCATCGGTTCGAGAATGACCGATCAATCCGAGGCGCCTCGCAACAGCAACAACCACATAAGTCAAACTCGTCAGGGCGTGTAAAACCACTGACGCCACTTTTTAGCTAGAAGGAAACGCATGCCCTCCCTGAGGTCCGTCTCCCGTTTTTGGTTCATACCGGGTGTGAAACTCGCGAATCAACGTTACACAAAGCTACGCCACAAAGGCCGTGCTTCGATCATCAACCACAAGACTTTGCTTTTCAACAGAAGCCTTGATCATTTGCATCTTAGCATGCCACACGGGCAATTCACTACATGCGATTGATATCCATCAATATATAACCCCTGAGCTCGTACGTCTCAGAGAAGGGCGTTAAGCAAGAGAATAAATTCTCCACCGCCAAACAGATATATATTTAATAGAGATCAATCACACGGACTAAAATCCAATGTCAGACACACAGTCCATTTACAAGTCCGTTCTGGGTCTGAACGAAACCGGAGGCACTTTCCTCGCATATCCATCCATCTCCAAGTACGTCTGGACGACCACCAACTATTTCCATCCTCTCGGGTGTACAGCCCAATCAGGATCGTCGGTAATTATCCAAACGATGTGAAGACTTCCGGTCTTCAACCACCGTCTTCATCTTCGACATATCGTCGTGTCCGTTATTCAGAATGGGATAAACCCGGTCTTTCCGAATAACTCGCGTATATTTTAAATAAGTGTTACACAAACACAAAATACGCCTCATTCCAATTCATTAGTCACTAACCGTAAATTAATCAAGAGAATAATTCCCCAAATATTAACCCCGAAGGCCGAAACCAACATCAGATCAGTATTCAGAAAACCATTCTGCTTGGCTAACCGACAGTTAGTTTCTAAATTTCACATTCATAGGGAAAGGTTCCCATTAATTTTATCCAAGATAAATTCCTTGAATTTATTCTTTATTCTATTTTTGAATCTCAATTCAAACTAGTCGGGATTAGCGAACCTTACCGAAGTAATTATTTATTTTAATTTCCCCATCCCAACCTATTCATCCCATGAAGTAAAACTTGTAATACTTCATATCTAACACCACAGTGTTATCGGTAAATTCAATTACCATTTCATGTTCAAATCTAATTAAAGATTTAACTATCGCCTGGAGCAAAACTGGTGATACTCCATTTTCGATCATTTCAATCTAATTAAAGATTCATTAAAACTCCACTTAGTTTTAATCTTCGACTGGGTTAAAGAATCAGTGTCATTTAAAACACGGTTCACGATAAACCCAAAATCACATTCATTAATTATCGGGTTAAAGAACGAGTGTTATTTAAAACACTGTCCACGATAAACCCAAAAATCAATATCAATTCCAATTAAATATTATTTAATTGGTACACTTCATTAAATCTAAATAAAAAGATTTAATCTTTTCTCAACTGGGTTCAAGAACAGTGTTAGTGAAGACACCATTCACGACAAACCCAAATCACATTTGATACTCAATATAAGGCTCTGAATAGAAAATATATCGGCTTATATTCAATATCAAGTTCTACGATTAACAAATGTCGTATTGGAAATAATGATATAAATATATATCTTTCAAATTTCCATAACAACACCTGTATAATCACGAATTCCAACATCGAAATATTCCGAAGACAATTTCGATTCAAATCCACTCCAATGCAATCATTGGAAATTTTGGTTATTTTTAAAACCCTTTTCGAATTCAATTTATTTATTTAAAAATAAATAGAATTATAATTCTAGTTCAAAACTAGTTCATTTCAATAAAAACCTATTTTTATCTTTCCAAATATGGAGTTTTTCATCCCAATTCTTTCTAAATCATTTCTTATGATTTTACATAAATTCTATTTTTAATAATTTTATCAAGGCCCGTACAGTCGATTTCCATCAACGGCCATCGAACTGCACTTACAGCGACATTTTTCGATTTTGATCTGGACATAATTCCAAATCCAACCGTTAGATTTCTAATTTCTAGCATTCGTTAGAAAGCTCTTTTCGATACGAACCCAACGGTTCCGGTTTTAGGAGAATCCGACGGTCGGATCTCCCGTAATGTCCGTTTGAAATAAATGGTCGAAATTCACGAACTGCCGCGGCGCGGCGTGTTCTATTCAGGCCATTATATTATATATATAATATATATAATATATATTTCGTCGATTTCTATTTAAAACGAATTATATGAATAGTTTTAAATTCGTTTCAAAAGCAATTTCAACTTCCTTTTCAATTCAAATCAAAATTGAATTCTTCTTTATAAATTCGTTTTAAAATTCATTTCGAAATCGTTTTATATTCAATTCATTTCGAAATCGTTATATATTCAATTCATTTCTAAATCGTTATATATTGAATTTATTTCGAAATCGTTATATATCCAATTCATTTCGAAATCGTTATATATTCAATTCATTTCGAAATCGTTATATATTCAATTCATTTCGAAATCGTTTTCAATCCAATTCATTTCGAAATCGTTTAAAATCGATATAAATATCGTTCACGTCAAAATGGCGTCAATCTAATCAATACGGCTTCATAAATTTCTATTTTCAAATATTCTATTTCAAATATTTCTTTTTCAAAATGGTTGTTATTATCAAAATATTTCGTTCAACACATGACCAATCTCAATGGATGAGTACTGTCAACACATGAACTTTTATTTTATATTGATAAAGATGTAAATTTTATTACTAAAATATTTCGTTCAACACATGACCAATCTCAATGGATGAGTACTGTCAACACATGAACCTTTATTTTATATTGATAAAGATATAAATTTTATTACTAAAATATTTCGTTCAACACATGACCAATCTCAATGGATGAGTACTGTCAACACATGAACCTTTATTTTATGTTGTTCTTTATTTTCTAAATTGGAATGAGGCCCAATCAATTACCATATAAAGTTAATTATATGGATTTTCATACAACACATGTATATAATAGCATTGAAAAATAATCAACCATCAACCAAAGTGCACTACACTGTATAAGCATCAAATATAGATATCTAACGCTTATAACAGCCTGTCAATCAATCGATCGACATATTTAATCAATCAGGATGAGTGAACTTCATATTTCATCCTAACACCCGTGTGGGGTTTCAAACAATCAAACAAATATTTTATTTGTGCAGTTGGGCGATGTGTAAAATTTATCGACCCAATCAATGTCCTTCAAATAGGTGTACATAAACAAACCGTCGGGTTTGTAAATGAATATTTATTTATTCATATTCACGTTAAAAATTATATATTTTAACGATAAAATATTTTATTCAACCTATGAATATTCTATTCGGTTCATTTATTCAATAAAATGATATTCTTATTTTTCTAACATATTTTAGAAAATTTCAGCGGCATAACGGCACGATACTAGAAACGGGACAAGGCCTAGCCTTATCCCCGGTCTAGTGAAGGCCCACGCCATTCACACATCAATCAAAATCATCAAACAACCAAATTCAAATCACATCACATAACTAATCTATGCAACCAAACAAACAAGTCCATGGTCTGTGGACGATTGTGTCGGGTGCTACTAAGCACCGTCTGCATCCTAGTATATATAAATAACTAGAAAAGAAATTGAAAGGTGAGAAATTCTCACCAATAGCTATCCTAGCTCCACGGCACTTCATTGATAGAAATCTTCAACGTTCTCGCCCTTTTGTTACCTTCGTTGCCCGCTTTCACTACCTATGTAAAAATCGAATTTTTACTTCGCTATTCAATATATAAAAATCATATTTTTATTTTTAAAACAAGGTATATTTTTATTTTTAAATCAAGGTATATTTTTATTTTTAAATCAAGGTATATTTTTATTTTTAAATCAAGGTATATTTTTATTTTCAAAAACAAATGCCATTCATTTTCGAAACAATGTATTTCAAATTCAAAAATAATTCTATTTTTATTTTTCATCTATGCTATTCTCCCTATTTTATAATTCAATGTATATTTTCTATATAATCTTTTTTCTATATTTTCCTATGTCATTAATTTAAAATCAGATTATATATATAGAAAGAAGAAAAACAATATTTTTTTTTAAATAAAAGTAACTAAATTAACTACTAATTAATAACAATGCAAGAAAAAGAGAAAAAAATAAAATCGTTACCCCTCCTTGAAGCACCAGGCCGTCACCTTCTTCTTGTATTGTCTGAAACGAGAAACCCATTTCATCGTTCTTAGGGTTCTGCCTCCGCCACCTATACACCGCGTCGGACCCACATCAGCCAACGCCCCTCCGACCGCCGTCACACGCGCCGCCATCCCCCCAAACCCCGTCGAACTCGGTTATCCCAGGCTCGCGCAAACCGTAGTCGAACTCCGCAACTTTGAGGGCTGAGACCTAGCAAAACACTCAGCTAAAATCGATCAAACATGGGTGCATTTAAAGATCACGATCCCCTCTTGCATTTTCGTTTTATGGATTCCAACTTTTGTTGTATGGATTTCGTGGATTTTGAGGGGATTGTTTGGAGGATTTTAATCGTCGGTTACAGGTGATATCGCCTGGAAGAAAAAGGGTTGACCACGGGAAAGTTTGACTAGGGTTTGACCATTAGAGGATAGGGTATTTATATTATTTATTTAGTTATATTTTAATTCCAAAAAGTGATTTTTGCATTTGAACCCCAAACCGAACCCAACGACTGTCGTCTATAGCTAATTACCCCCATTCCGAACGCAATGGGATATGCTTCGTAATTCATTTCAATCATTACGATCAGTTTCCATTGAATTTAAAATATAAATCTTTATATATTCAATTTAAACACATTTCAAATTACCGGGGCTACATAACAACTCTATAAATTCCAGAAAAATATTTTCTAGCTTCGTATTGACGATACGGTCCTAACAAAACTAGTTTCGTCGAATTCTGAGACCGTTGGAAAAATGGCCAATTTCCAGTCGATTAAAATCAACTGAAACTGGTCAAACGCGTTTTCCTTTGCCACGCTCACATATTGAATCGAAAAATTATGAAATTTGGAATCTAGCAATAATTCGACATCACGGACCCAACAAAAGTGGTTTCGTCGAAATCCGAGGTCGTTTGCAAAATTCCCATTTTTAAGGGCCTGAATTCCATAGCGACTATTCAGAATTTTCAACTGGACATATCTTTTGATTCCCGCTATGAAATCTTGATTTTTCGGATTCGATAGAAAGATATTATCAATTAGATCCTATTATTTTTGGTTTCACTAAAATCCGGATTGTTTTGCACCCGGTACATTCAATTGAAGTTTGAAATCGAATTATCGAACTACCGCGCTATTTTCAATTCTATTCATAATTATATATAAATATTTATATTCTAACGATGACGCGTATAAATATATACGTTTGAATTATGTTCAAAATAAATTTCTCGTCGATATTATTTAAAATAATTCATTTTAAATAATCAAAACTCGCCAAAATTGCCAAAATAAAAATTTTAAACTGGCCCAGATTTTCGGGTTGTTACAATCTCCCTCACTTAAAACTTTTCGTCCCCGAAAAGGAACAAGGTCGAAAGTGATTTGATTAATCAGCTCTACGATCGATCAGGCTTCCGTTCTCCAACTTTTTAGTTTCTGAGAATTTTCAAAAATTTCAAAAATTTGGCTAACACCCTAAATTTTTGAAAAATTTCGCCATAACCTCCCCTGCACCGGGAGCATCGGGGAATTTCAAATAGCTTCCCCGGTCCTTCAGATCTCAAAAAGAAAAAGAAAAAGCCAAGCGGCTAGCCAATAGGCTCATAAAATCATCATCACCCAAACAAAACAGTAAATCATGTAGTAAACATGTACCTATTTGTCGGGCAAACAAATTTTATTCTCTGCTCTAGCCTCCTTGCCATGACCTGTTCAATGCAAGTATAGGTATATGCAAGCAAATGCGACCAATTTTCAATACAATTCAATATGCGATTCAATTAGGCTAAATGGCTAAAAATTAGCAAACAAATAAACAAACAACACAAACATCAATCAATTAGTGAATTAGAGTTTCAAATTCATAATTTGATATATATACAAAAAATCATGTTTTTATGCCAATTCAAAGCAATGTGTCCTAGCTATATATATATAGGTTTTGGTTCTCACACCAGTCTAATGGAAATATATAGGTATCACACCTTCGTCACTCGAACATAAATGTTGATGATGCGATCACTATCATCAATATCTTCTTCGGGCGACTAGAGTGCGAAGCTATATCTATCCAATATTTTAAAACTTTGAATATACGTTTGCAAGGCGTATATGCAAATTCTTTATATATTGAATTGTCCAAAATCAATATAAATAAATTATTCAAATACGTGTAAAACGATCTAAATTTTCAAAACAGAATTGTTTTCATTTTAAAAATATACTCTTCACACTCGTTCTAGGATACTACTGATCCTATCTCTAAAGAGTCATTCTAATTGGATATTACTAATCCAATATCTGATGAATTCTTTCGTATGGTTCTAATGTGTCTTGTTCTCCGAGCTTTGTAAACCAAAGCTCTGATACCAACTGTGACGGCAAGGAATTTCGCTCGGTCCGAACCAGTCGCTAAACCGATCCAGGCCGTTCGAAACGCCCTATCGTTTGAGAACAAGACAAAACAGAACGCATACAGAAGAACATTTCATTGTATATTACAACAATGCATCAGATTACAAGAATATACAGAGTATAAATGAATATTACACAGAAATATCAGAGATTTAAATTACATTTAAATACATAGCAGCGGAAAATAATACAATACACAACTAGAATGAGATATACGGATACAAAGCTTTCCGGATATCGTTCCAGCTGTAAACCAGGATCCTGTGAATATAAATCTGCAAAACCAAAACTACTAGCTGCCCGTGTGGAAAATAGGGGCACCCAGAGTTTAGGTTAAAACAATAAACTCCAGGTCAGTCATGGGACTGGTGTGAGAACTAAAACAGTTATTAATCTTTATTTTTAAAGTTAGGTAAATCAAGGGACCACGCCGTATAACACGGAACGGGTTTCCTCCCAAGAATACTAGTGCATAAAACAAACAGCGCAATGCTAAATAAAGAAAAATGAAGTTGTTATAAGACCCAGGTCCCATCACACAATGCAACGCAGCCGAGGATAGGGTTTTCCCTTATAACAGCCAAAGAATGCTTGATACGTTTAAAACAAATCGTTTGATACTATTATAAGTGCATAGTGTATAAAACAACTTCAAATCATAAGTATCAATCATAGGCGGCATGGGTACCATATATCATGTCGCCGTACTAGTTCTACAATTAAAACCGCAAATGTCACGTATTTGGAAATTGGATTTCCGTCTATGAACCGAGGCAAAAGATAGTCCTCTACCGATTCGAGACGCTCTAGCCTGTGTCTCAGGATCAGAGCTCGAGTGACCCTTGGAGCAACAGGGCCGGTCCACCGATGTGGATTAAAATGCCTGAACACTACGTTTCCCCGCCCTTTGGGGCGTAAATGAGCCAACTAAATGACTCCATCGGTTCGAGAACGACCGATCAATCTGAGGCGCCTCGCAACAGCAACAACCACATAAGTCAAACTCGTCAGGGCGTGTAAAACCACTGACGCCACTTTTTAGCTAGAAGGAAACGCATGCCCTCCCCGAGGTCCGTCTCCCGTTTTTGGTTCATACCGGGTGTGAAACTCGCGAATCAACGTTACACAAAGCTACGCCACAAAGGCCGTGCTTCGATCATCAACCACAAGACTTTGCTTTTCAACAGAAGCCTTGATCATTTGCATCTTAGCATGCCACACGGGCAATTCACTCCATGCGATTGATATCCATCAATATATAACCCCTGAGCTCGTACGTCTCAGAGAAGGGCGTTAAGCAAGAGAATAAATTCTCCGCCGCCAAACAGATATATATTTAATAGAGATCAATCACACGGACTAAAATCCAATGTCAGACACACAGTCCATTTACAAGTCCATTCTGGGTCTGAACGAAACCGGAGGCACTTTCCTCGCATATCCATCCATCTCCAAGTACGTCTGGACGACCACCAACTATTTCCATCCTCTCGGGTGTACAGCCCAATCAGGATCGTCGGTAATTATCCAAACGATGTGAAGACTTCCGGTCTTCAACCATCGTCTTCATCTTCGATATATCGTCGTATCCGTTATTCAGAATGGGATAAACCCGGTCTTTCCGAATAACTCGCGTATATTTTAAATAAGTGTTACATAAACACAACATACGCCTCATTCCAATTCATTAGTCACTAACCGTAAATTAATCAAGAGAATAATTCCCCAAATATTAACCCCGAAGGCCGAAACCAACATCAGATCAGTATTCAGAAAACCATTCTGCTTGGCTAACCGACAGTTAGTTTCTAAATTTCACATTCATAGGGAAAGGTTCCCATTAATTTTATCCAAGATAAATTCCTTGAATTTATTCTTTATTCTATTTTTGAATCTCAATTCAAACTAGTCGGGATTAGCGAACCTTACCGAAGTAATTATTTATTTTAATTTCCCCATCCCAACCTATTCATCCCATGAAGTAAAACTGGTAATACTTCATATCTAACACCACAGTGTTATCGGTAAATTCAATTACCATTTCACGTTCAAATCTAATTAAAGATTTAACTATTGCCTGGAGCAAAACTGGTGATACTCCATTTTCGATCATTTCAATCTAATTAAAGATTCATTAAAACTCCACTTAGTTTTAATCTTCGACTGGGTTAAAGAATCAGTGTCATTTAAAACACGGTTCACGATAAACCCAAAATCACATTCATTAATTATCGGGTTAAAGAACGAGTGTTATTTAAAACACTGTCCACGATAAACCCAAAAATCAATATCAATTCCAATTAAATATTATTTAATTGGTACACTTCATTAAATCTAAATAAAAAGATTTAATCTTTTCTCAACTGGGTTCAAGAACAGTGTTAGTGAAGGCACCATTCACGACAAACCCAAATCACATTTGATACTCAATATAAGGCTCTGAATAGAAAATATATCGGCTTATATTCAATATCAAGTTCTACGATTAACAAATGTCGTATTGGAAATAACGATATAAATATATATCTTTCAAATTTCCATAACAACACCTGTATAATCACGAATTCCAACATCGAAATATTCCGAAGACAATTTCGATTCAAATCCACTCCAATGCAATCATTGGAAATTTTGGTTATTTTTAAAACCCTTTTCGAATTCAATTTATTTATTTAAAAATAAATAGAATTATAATTCTAGTTCAAAACTAGTTCATTTCAATAAAAACCTATTTTTATCTTTTCAAATATGGAGTTTTTCATCCCAATTCTTTCTAAATCATTTCTTATGATTTTACATAAATTATTACTATTTTTAATAATTTTATCAAGGCCCGTACAGTCGATTTCCATCAACGGCCATCGAACTGCACTTACAGCGACCTTTTTCGAATTTGATCTGGACATAATTCCAAATCCAACCGTTAGATTTCTAATTTCTAGCATTCGTTAGAAAGCGATTTTCGATATGAACCCAACGGTTCCGGTTTTAGGAGAATCCGACGGTCGGATCTCCCGTAATGTCCGTTTGAAATAAATGGTCGAAATTCACGAACTGCCGCGGCGCGGCGCGTTCTATTCAGG
This sequence comes from Allium sativum, assembly GCA_030737875.1. Taxonomy (NCBI): domain Eukaryota; kingdom Viridiplantae; phylum Streptophyta; class Magnoliopsida; order Asparagales; family Amaryllidaceae; genus Allium; species Allium sativum. Next base: position 550,388,416 of record CM060918.1, read on the forward strand.
CCATTATATTATATATATAATGTATATAATATATATTTCGTCGATTTCTATTTAAAACGTATTATATGAATAGTTTTAAATTCGTTTCAAAAGAAATTTCAACTTCCTTTTCAATTCAAATCAAAATTGAATTCTTCTTTATAAATTCGTTTTAAAATTCATTTCGAAATCGTTTTATATTCAATTCATTTCGAAATCGTTATATATTCAATTCATTTCGAAATCGTTATATATTCAATTCATTTCGAAATCGTTATATATCCAATTCATTTCGAAATCGTTATATATTCAATTCATTTCGAAATCGTTATATATTCAATTCATTTCGAAATCGTTTTCAATCCAATTCATTTCGAAATCGTTTAAAATCGATATAAATATCGTTCACGTCAAAATGGCGTCAATCTAATCAATACGGCTTCATAAATTTCTATTTTCAAATATTCTATTTCAAATATTTCTTTTTCAAAATGGTTGTTATTATCAAAATATTTCGTTCAACACATGACCAATCTCAATGGATGAGTACTGTCAACACATGAACTTTTATTTTATATTGATAAAGATGTAAATTTTATTACTAAAATATTTCGTTCAACACATGACCAATCTCAATGGATGAGTACTGTCAACACATGAACCTTTATTTTATATTGATAAAGATATAAATTTTATTACTAAAATATTTCGTTCAACACATGACCAATCTCAATGGATGAGTACTGTCAACACATGAACCTTTATTTTATGTTGTTCTTTATTTTCTAAATTGGAATGAGGCCCAATCAATTACCATATAAAGTTAATTATATGGATTTTCATACAACACATGTATATAATAGCATTGAAAAATAATCAACCATCAACCAAAGTGCACTACACTGTATAAGCATCAAATATAGATATCTAACGCTTATAACAGCCTGTCAATCAATCGATCGACATATTTAATCAATCAGGATGAGTGAACTTCATATTTCATCCTAACACCCGTGTGGGGTTTCAAACAATCAAACAAATATTTTATTTGTGCAGTTGGGCGATGTGTAAAATTTATCGACCCAATCAATGTCCTTCAAATAGGTGTACATAAACAAACCGTCGGGTTTGTAAATGAATATTTATTTATTCATATTCACGTTAAAAATTATATATTTTAACGATAAAATATTTTATTCAATCTATGAATATTCTATTCGGTTCATTTATTCAATAAAATGATATTTTTATTTTTCTAACATATTTTAGAAAATTTCGGCGGCATAACGGCACGATACTAGAAACGGGACAAGGCCTAGCCTTATCCCCGGTCTAGTGAAGGCCCACGCCATTCACACATCAATCAAAATCACCAAACAACCAAATTCAAATCACATCACATAACTAATCTATGCAACCAAACAAACAAGTCCATGGTCTGTGGACGATTGTGTCGGGTGCTACTAAGCACCGTCTGCATCCTAGTATATATAAATAACTAGAAAAGAAATTGAAAGGTGAGAAATTCTCACCAATAGCTATCCTAGCTCCACGGCACTTCATTGATAGAAATCTTCAACGTTCTCGCCTTTTTGTTACCTTCGTTGCCCGCTTTCACTACCTATGTAAAAATCGAATTTTTACTTCGCTATTCAATATATAAAAATCATATTTTTATTTTTAAAACAAGGTATATTTTTATTTTTAAATCAAGGTATATTTTTATTTTTAAATCAAGGTATATTTTTATTTTCAAAAACAAATGCCATTCATTTTCGAAACAATGTATTTCAAATTCAAAAATAATTCTATTTTTATTTTTCATCTATGCTATTCTCCCTATTTTATAATTCAATGTATATTTTCTATATAATCTTTTTTCTATATTTTCCTATGTCATTAATTTAAAATCAGATTATATATATAGAAAGAAGAAAAACAATATTTTTTTAAATAAAATTAACTAAATTAACTACTAATTAATAACAATGCAAGAAAAAGAGAAAAAAATAAAATCGTTACCCCTCCTTGAAGCACCAGGCCGTCACCTTCTTCTTGTATTGTCTGAAACGAGAAACCCATTTCATCGTTCTTAGGGTTCTGCCTCCGCCACCTATACACCGCGTCGGATCCACATCAGCCAACGCCCCTCCGACCGCCGTCACACGCGCCGCCATCCCCCCAAACCACGTCGAACTCGGTTATCCCAGGCTCGCGCAAACCGTAGTCGAACTCCGCAACTTTGAGGGCTGAGACCTAGCAAAACACTCAGCTAAAATCGATCAAACATGGGTGCATTTAAATATCACGATCCCCTCTTGCATTTTCGTTTTAGGGATTCCAACTTTTGTTGTATGGATTTCGTGGATTTTGAGGGGATTGTTTGGAGGATTTTAATCGTCGGTTACAGGTGATATGGGCTGGAAGAAAAAGGGTTGACCACGAGAAAGTTTGACTAGGGTTTGACCATTAGAGGATAGGGTATTTATATTATTTATTTAGTTATATTTTAATTCCAAAAAGTGATTTTTGCATTTGAACCCCAAACCGAACCCAACGACTGTCGTCTACAGCTAATTACCCCCATTCCGACTGCAATGGGATATGCTTCGTAATTCATTTCAATCATTACGATCAGTTTCCATTGAATTTAAAATATAAATCTTTATATATTCAATTTAAACACATTTCAAATTACCGGGGCCACATAACAACTCTATAAATTCCAGAAAAATATTTTCTAGCTTCGTATTGACGATACGATCCTAACAAAACTAGTTTCGTCGAATTCTGAGACCGTTGGAAAAATGGCCAATTTCCAGTCGATTAAAATCAACTGAAACTGGTCAAACGCGTTTTCCTTTGCCACGCTCACATATTGATTCGAAAAATTATGAAATTTGGAATCTAGCAATAATTCGACATCACGGACCCAACAAAAGTGGTTTCGTCGAAATCCGAGGTCGTTTGCAAAATTCCCATTTTTAAGGGCCTGAATTCCATAGCGACTATTCAGAATTTTCAACTGGACATATCTTTTGATTCCCGCTATGAAATCTTGATTTTTCGGATTCGATAGAAAGATATTATCAATTATATCCTATTATTTTTGGTTTCACTAAAATTCGGATTGTTTTGCACCCGGTACATTCAATTGAAGTTTGAAATCGAATTATCGAACTACCGCGCCATTTTCAATTCTATTTATAATTATATATAAATATTTATATTCTAACGACGACGCGTATAAATATATACGTTTGAATTATGTTCAAAATAAATTTCTCGTCGATATTATTTAAAATAATTCATTTTAAATAATCAAAACTCGCCAAAATTGCCAAAATAAAAATTTTAAACTGGCCCAGATTTTCGGGTTGTTACATAATTTATTTTCACTAGACTTATAAATATCATTTATAAATTCAACTTCTTTGTTTTATATATTAAAACAAATTTCCATTTCGAATCCATTTGAAACCCAATTCATTTTATATTTCGAATTCCGAAATAAAAGCCGTCATTCTCTTTTCTAAATGAATTCAAATTTTATTTTTAAATTCACACTTGAATTTATAGTTACCAATTATCTCTTGATAATTAATTCACCATATTTATAACATTGTTTTTAAATTTATTTGTTTTACATTTAAACAAGTCCATTTCTAAATCTATTTAAAACTAAAATCTTGTTTTGGAATATTCTATCTCTTATAATTTATCTATATATATAATCTATTTTCATATTAAATTTTAGTTTATATCTAATACGATTTAAATATTCTTTTCTGGAAATACTATATTTAAACAAATTCGATCTAATCGATTCAATTCATAAATCCATACGGATTTATTTTTAATTCGATGTATATTCTGAACATCAGAATAAATTTCATCGCTTACTACTTTAAAACGATTCCCCATTTCTATTTTTAAATTCACATTTGAATTTAAATATTCAAATGATAAATTTTCCTTTTTATTTATAAACCTTGTTTATAAATTCATTTCAATTCTCTACACTATTTAATTTATAAACAACGTTTATAATTTCACTTCCAATCCCATATTATTTATTTATAAACAGCATTTATAAATTCACTACTTGTTTTATGTATTCAAACAAGTTAATATAATTATAGCCCAATTGAAATTCAAATTCTATTTTAGATAAATAGATTTTTCCATTTAAATTCTTTTCCCGATATTTTTATATATCAACATTTCAGGTCCATTGATATTTTAACCAATCAAAATTACTAATTATCAACCACGGATTTTCTAACCCATCATATATTATAATATATATGAAAACAAGCAAATAATAATATTTTTGGGGAATCCAGTTGGATCCCTCCAACCTATTTTCCTGCATCCACAGTCATTAGCTAACATAAATAATACCCATCCTGCTTCGAGGCAGGATATCGCGGTATGAAGGTCATCCACTATCATAGCGTGGGGCGTATAGGGTCATCCGCTAATGATACTGCGAGAATCCAACCAATCACCAATATATATATATATATATATACATATATATATAATAGCCACAAACACAAATCCTACATAACTAATATATTTTAATAGCCAAATAATATTTTTATGCAACCAAACAACCATTAATTATTTTTAATGACTAAAAATTATTCTAAATAAATAAATTGAGTGGGATTTACTCACCGTGATTTTATTCTGCGATCCATTCCATTTAAATTCCATATCCTACGGCTACGAATCTACTCGAGTGGATCTATTTTTATTTAACGATTAAACGATTATTAATTAATATTAACTACCAACAAATAAATAAATAAATTCTTCTATGTATTTTAAATTTCGGTAAAAACGTACACCTCGCTTCCTTGCAAATACTCGACCCATGGACGAAGAAAATCCTCAAAAGTCACCGATCCTTTTCTGCTGCAAACCATCTAAGTTGATCTCAACATCATTGCAAGTCCACAACTATCGGTCCCCTTGTCTAGACCAACTTCTTCAAGTAATCATCCCTTCCTGTCACACTGAGCTTTCCCATTCCCAAAACAAAACAAAAATTGAACTTCCTATCACCAAACTGCCAAACTCCATACTGCTTTGTTCAATCATCAGTAATCGAACACACTTCCCTGCTTCAAACCAATACTGCAATGCGTCTTCATTTCACTCAAACATCGGCCCTCCCCACTATCCAGACAAACTTTTCCATTGACAGGCCTCCCTCCCATACCAGCGCCCCTACCATCTTTATCTCCTTCACTTCGCTACAAGAATAACTGAAACCCCAAAATCCATTGTAACTTCACTCCAAATACCTCCAAACCACTTCGCTGTCCACTCCTTGACATTCACTTACCAACGTGAAATCGCAACCCTACAGGAATCGATTCCTGACTTTGCCCCAATTCACGATGATGCCAGTAAACCACATCGCCCAGACCAGTAAACTCTAACTTCTTATCCATGAGTGAAAACTGCTTCAAATCCCATCGTCGCGTCTCGAGCTCCAGTTATACGTTCACGACTTCCACTGTCTCAACCATGAAATCTTGTGCGCACCCCAAAACAAAAGCTGAATCGAAGTTGTTCTTCATCGCGCCTCAAATCCTGACCTTCCATTGTTGTGGTGAACCTCCAGTTCTAGTGAATGGAGCACAACCCTCGAACTGAAATAGATTTAGGTGCCGGCCATTTTTATTTATCATTTGAGGATATTGATTTCTTTAATGGCAAGAAGACGGTGAATTTGGTTTTAACAAAGAAGGGTGATTTCGATTTTTGATTATAGAGAGGAGGAAAGGGGTCGTTCTCTTCTAAAATGAATTCCGAAGAAATGGAAATGAAAATAAAAAAGGGGAGATGCTTGCGATTTATAGAAGATGAACTCTTAACCATTAAGGAAATATGCGTACTGTACTTAATTAACTTAGCTTAGGAATGAAGCTATTATATTTTATTTTAATTTAACCTGTTTTAAATCGGTATCCTTTAATTAAAATACCCCGTGATTCCGAACTCCTTTCTAAACCCAACAACTGACATTTTTAGGGTTATTCCCATATTCTGGACACACTGGGACAATATTCAATGCCTTAATTAATCATCTGGAAAAGATATAAATTTAAACTGGCTATTTTAAATTAAATTAATCAAAATACCAATTGATTTCAAACAATAAAATTCATCAATACTAAATAATTATTATCTTATATTCAAATAGAATTATTTCGATTCAGTTTAATCTTTGAGTTCATTTAAATTCATTTTCGTATTACGATATTTCGATAATTCAATGTATCCAAATTAAATCGTATATCGTTTATTAAATCGATAATTTCGATATAAATATCCATTTCTATTATCAACTCAATATTTAAACCATATTAAATATTTAAAATTAATTGACCAAAAATCAGGGTCATTACATTCTTCCCTCCTTAAAAGAATTTCGTCCCCGAAATTACTAAGGTAGGAAAAATGCTACAAACCCATTACATTTCAAAAATTCACTTATGTTGAAACACAACATTTCAAATTTCAACAAATTTAGTTCTACCAAAACTTTTGGTTTCCATTCATTTAATTCGAATGATCTACAAACCATACATTAACACAACCTAGTTCATATTCATTCAAATTGATTCAGGTTAAGCTAATAAATTTATTTTCTTCAATACATTTAACTTGCTCAAGTTAAAATTTAAATTCCAGAATTTAAATTCCCAGGTTTTTATTTCGAATCCTTTAGAAATCACATAAATGTATACATATATTTATTTCTATCACAAATTCAAAACATTTGAATTTTTCAACTCGACTTGTTTTCTTTCAAATAAATTTCCATCCAAAAACTTTTCTAAGGTAGTAATCCATCACTTAGAAACTCGAAAATGAACACTGATGATGTTGCAGTCATCATCAGAATTATTTTCTAGTGACTGAAGTGAGTTCAATGCTTTATTACTTTCAAAATCCATCTAAAATGATTTTTATTCAAAAAATCTCTTTCAAAACATAGCTATATTATTTTAATATACTTCAAAAATATTTTCCAACTTCCTAGGATTTTAAATTTCAAATTCTGGTTTGAATTCAATTTTAATTCATCTCATTTGTATATTTTATTTATACAAATTATATTTGGTTATAAATATAAACGTTCCAATTTTATAATCTCATTTGATTATAGTAATGCAACCAACTAATCCATATATCATAACAATTTCAGAAAATTATTCTTTTTCTATCAAAAATATAATTTTTGGGTAAAATTATTTCGTTTGCCCGTTTTAAACAATATGATTTTAAATTCCTCTGTTCAAGTGTTCGGAAACTCCTATCGATGTCGTGGTATCCCACGATTCGATCAGAATTCATAAACTACTCAACAGACTTGCCAACACAATATAAAACAGTTTTTATATCACTTAACAAATACGCGCTCTCGTATATATACACTCAACTCGTTCTAGGGTACTACTGACCATATCTCTAATGAGCACAACCCCCCAAAGCCTAGGTATTCGCTCAACCTAAACTATGATACCATCTATAACGGCCCACAAATTAGTACTATCTGAGTTGACTACATACATCACACTTCCAACCAAAATATCACGGAAAATACGAATCCTTTTTTTTAGAAGAAAAAGGTAGAAGAAGAACAAAAATAACAACATAGAATCTCACATCGCAGCAGAACAAAATATAATATATCATAACTTTTGAAATACAAAATTTTAACCGTATAACATACACTTATAAGAGTACAACACTTACAACTCAACAGAAATAAAAATGCTATATATCTAACACTGAAGCCTCCTGCTCCAATCTCCTTTACATAGATCTGTAAAATCCTGAACTACTTGACTGCCCGTACAAATTTGCGCACCCAAGAGTTTAGGTAAAACAAAACAAAATAAACTTCGGGTCAGTTATGATACTGGTATGAGTAAACATTTAAAATAGTTTGAGAAAATACATGATATCTCATAAGACCACGCCGTATAAGACGGAACGGGTTTTTCCCTTATGGGAATCCAAAACACTCAATTCCACTTTCAAAATCTTTTTGAAAGAAAACGATAATCTCTATATCAAAACTCTTTTGGTATGATAATAGTGTCTAAATCAAATAAATAGAAATCTAGTGGAACGCTTTCATCTCACGCTCCACATAAATAATATACAATCAAAACCACGGGCACTTATTGGGTAATGCATTTCCAACTATGACAAGGTATGAAACCACCTTCCGATAGTTTATCTCTAGAGGAGAATACACTGGGTTCAACAAGAACATCTTGTAACCCGGCCACACATGACCGACCACTCATTTCGCTTGAGTGTATCGAATGTATATCACCAACAGTTGGGATTTGCAACCGTTTCCCAAATGGGACAACATCGAATAGAATAAGGAATTAAATGAATCTCAAGATAGGTGATAATACACCCTAATGGAAGCTACCTACATAGCCATGCTACCTGCCCGATTTTTTTCATTTCCCAGTTGTTGAGGGCAGAGGCTACAATTACTTATATTTTATTGATAGCACAATCACTTTGAATGCCACATTTTCAGATCCGTTAATCACTAATTGATTGTACAAATATATTCGGGATATTATACTATGAGACTAAATCATCTGCCACCAAATATTTTTATACAGACCAACATATTCGATCATTAGAAATACTTTTTCAGACATTTGTCCATATACGTTCCTTCTGGGATTGAACGAAACCGAAGGCACAATTTCCATTAATAGAAAAAGCCCTTGCACTTTACTCCGTCTTCGATTATCTTTATATAATATGATTCGCAACACTACTGTCAATACGGAGAGGTTCTCGGATAATAATCCAATAGGTCTCTCCATATTGACAACGATATTGGCAAACACTTCGATAGTCAGTTATTTAACTATCGAAGAAAAACAAACATCCATTCAAAACATCAAACAATCACTGGACCCCTTAATTAATATTTCATTAATTAAATCATTTCTCTATTTCTTTATCAATATTTGTTAACCAAATATTTTCAATAATCATCTTGGCCTCTTACGTTATTTGGAAAACATTTCCATATATCATCTTCTTTTATTTTCTATACTTAGAAAATATGTTCTATTTATAATTGGAAAACATTCCAATTACTTATCTCTTCCATGACCATTCGTTTATTTCTATACTTAGGAAATATTTATTATTATATTTCTAAATTTCCACTTACTTGGGTTAAAACGAATGTTGTGTAAAACATCGTTACAATAACCCAAAACATTGCATTCAACTAATTCTTATTCAAAGATTTCTCTTCGAGACTAGATCTTTCTGTTTATTAGTTAAAAATGAAATCGATCAAGTTGGGGTATAACTACCTCTCAGACCTTGACTGAAAACATCCTTAACTTTAAAATGGACAAGACCACTTACCTCGAATAATCAACATCATAAAAACCATTATTCATTTTTATAACATATATACGCTTCTCTTTCTATTTTTACTAGATTTAATTATAGATTTTTCTTTTCATTTAGAATATTCTATTTTTAAGTTCATTTCCTTATCGAATTATATATATATATATCGATACATTGATTTCTAACTGTCATATTTTCTTAAAAATATTCCAACTCCTTAAATTTCCAGAAAATTTCGCCATAACCTCCTTTGTGCCGGTCGATAGTTCAAACCTCAACTTGCCTCTCTAGGCCCTTTCCATTCAAAAAGAAAATCAAAAAGCCAAGTGGCTTGACGATTTGTAACGAACTGGGATTTTCGACTGGGATTTTCGACTCCGAAAATCAACACAAATCTACCATGTTGGCTATTCAGACATCGGAAGTACCTGATTATTAATAGAAAGAAGTTAGAGGGTGAGAATAGATAATATAGAAAATTAGAATAGAAGAAGAAGAAGATCACTACAAAGCAGAATCAGAGTAATACAAATCTCACAGTGGAACGAGTAAAATATGAAATATAACATAACTTTGCAATAAAAACATTACACAATAACATTATCAGAGTACAACACTTACACAAAGCGGAAATAACAATAGCTATATAATCATGAAGCCTCCTACTTCAAGCTCCTCCAAGTATATCTGTAAAGAACTGAACTACTTGACTGCCCGTACAAATTTGGGCACCGAAGAGTTTAGGGAAAACAAAACAAAATAAACTTTAGGTCAGTCATGGGACTGGTGTGAGTAAACTCAAATCATATTTGTTTAACTTTTCAAAACTCCTTTTCAAAAGAGAAGATAATCGTAAGACCAATCCACACATAAACACGGACGGTTTTTATCTTACGATAACCCAAAACAGTTTTGGAAATCAATACTTCTGTGATATTATAATAATGTCTAATCACTAGTAATTAACAATCTAGAAGAACGCTTGCATCTCACATTCCACGTATATAATATACAAACAAAACCGCAGGCACTTATTGGAGATTGGATTCCGACTATGACAAGGTATGGGACCACCTGCCGATAGTGTATCTCTAGAGATGAATACACTGGGTTCAACAAGAACGTCTTTTAACCTGGCCCACACATGACCGATCACTCATTTCGCTTGAGTGTATCGAATGTATACCACAAACGGTTGGGAGCTACCCAGCGTTCCCCAAAAAGGGACAGCATCGATAATAGATAAAAGAATGAAATGGATTTTCTCTAGATAGGTGATATACACCCTAATGGGAGCGACCCACTTAGCCATGTTGCCTGCCCGATTTATGTCATTTCCCGGTTGATGAGGCTTGAGGTCATAACGTCTCTTTGGAACACCTGACCACCATTCACTTTGAATGCCACATCGTCATACCCGCCAAATCACAAATTAATTTCTCCAAAAATACCACGGGTATAAAGCTAAGATAAATGAATTCCTCCGCCACCAAACGTAAGTACGTTTGAAGAGATCAACTTACGCGATCCGTTAGATATACTCTGTCAGACATTCGTCCATTCACGTTTGTCCTTGGGCTGGGCAAACCGAAGGCACTATTTGTACATAGGATAGCCCTTGCATAACTCCGTCTTTGATTACCTTCATCATATTTGATCGCAACGCTAACGTCCATACAGAGTGGTTTTCAGATAATGATTCTGATCCCGGTCTCTCCGTATTGACAATGGAAAAATGGTCAAAAACTTCGATAGTCAGTGATTTAACTATCAAAGAAAAATAGATGTACAACCAATTATCTTATTTCCAGATAGAAATTCGATCGATCAATCATCGTCCAACACATATCTCTTTTAATTTAATTAATCATTTATTTATTCATTTCCCATTTCTATATACTCAACATTTCTTCTTTTCTAAATTTAGGAAATATACGTCATCAATCATTGGAAAACATTTCCATCTATGTTTCACATATCACTGTTATTCCAGTATTCTTTCTCATCAACATTTCATTTTGTATGATTAGAAAATATCTCTGATTATATTTGGAAAATGTTTCCAAAATTTATTCATTTGATTTAAAAGATATTTAAACAAAACATCACTAAGCCAATTTAAACCATTACACTCATTAACTAAATTCACTTAATCCAACTTCACTATCGAACCTTACCCATCCCTTAGTTAAAAACGAAGTCAGTCAAGTTGGGGTATAATTACCTCTCAGACCTTAACTAAACAACATTTCTAACCTCGAAAGAGACAAAGTTCACCTTTTAAACCTTTAACAACTTCATTACGTAACTCAGATTCTATTTACGAATCCCCTTCTTTATTTTAAAACATTGATTTTAACTATAGCGTTATAATTCCTTTCTTCTTAAATATCCAACTTCAAAATGTAACTTTATTCCTTAATTTAACTAAATAACTAAACCATTAATCTATTAATAAATAAGTAAATCTTGATTAAACTGGAAAGCAAATATCACTTTCCCGAATTCGATATAATCGAATTCAGTGTATAATTCTCTTTTTTGAATAATCTCTATTCGATAACTCCTTTTCGAATAACTATATTTGAAAATTCTTTCTTCGAATATCTATATTCGATAATCTCTCTTCGAATGATTTACATTCGATTAACTTTCTACGAATGATTTACATTCAATTAACCTCCTTTCGAATGAACTATGTTCGATTAACTCCTTTAATTTTATTCGAATAAACTATTTTGACTAACTCCTTTGGATTAACTCGGTTTGATTAACTCATCTTAACTAACTCAATTCGATTAACTCAACTTGGTTAACTTTCTTTATTAACTCAACTTATTTAACTCCTATCTAATAACTAATATTCGATTAATTTATATTCAAATAACTATGTATGTTTTAACTTTATTTCGAATGGCTAATATTCGATTTAACTCCATTCGCCTGACTCTAGATCGCAGCGATCACAATGGTCACGCCTGATTCCCTCAGGAAACATCCGACCGCCATAGGCTATCTGCAGCCTTATGAATTACACTAACAATCGTACGAAATGGCGACTCATCCTGAATAACTATGTTTGACTAACTCTATCTCAAGTAACTATATTCGATCAACTCTAATTGAATAACCAATATTCAATTAATCCTAATATGATTAACTATGTTCAGTTAACTCTAATTCGATTAATTCTAACTTTAATCAATTTACTCTAACTGATTAACTCTAACCGATTAACTCCTTTGATTAACTCTACGTCCCTATTCAGTCTGAATTATCGATGTTGAAATCGATTCTTACTTATCTATATAAGTCCCAACTTATATATTCTATTTATCCAATGATAAACATTTTATTTAATTTATAAAATATTATTTATAAATTTATTTTCTCAATCTATCGGTTAGACTATATTCTATTTAAAATCTTTGCTTTAAATCCATATCATGTTATACCCGTGTGCGAAGCACGGGTCTAAACCTTTCAAATGCAAAATTCTCCTTTTATACAATTCTATTCACTTTTCAAGTATTTCCTTTTTATAATATATTTATTTACCAAATAAACCCCTTCTTGATAATTCTATTTATTTATAAAATATTTTCTTTTTATATGAAATCCATTGATTTTATAAGTAATTCCTTTGATAATCTAACTATTTCCTTTCTATTTATTTTACACGTATTTCCTCTTTCTAGTCTATTTATTTCCCAAATAAATATCCCTTTTCGATTCTATTTGTAAATAGTTTACAAATATTTCTTTTTTTCAATTTTATTTATAAATATTTTATAAATATTTCCCTTCAATTTGATATATTTGATTAACAAATAAATATTCCTTTTTAATCTATTTATTTTCTAAATAAATATTTTCTTTTTATAAAATCTTTTGATTTTATAAATATTTCTTTTTCAATATAACATTGAAATTTTCCTTTTTAACATTCTAGTATTCCTTATGGTATTTAACATACCATATAACATTGATCGGTATCATTCGACCATACAAAATCAACAACAGGTTTCATATCACATCATATAACATAATATATGAAAAACAGTAAAATAAATGTTGAGGAACCTTGTTGGGTCCCTCCGACCTGTTTCCCTGCATCCACAGATGTTAAACAATAAAATTAGCATCAAAATCATTTTACTATGAAATATTCTGTTAAACAGAATCAATATTTGATTAACGATTTATATCTATATCGTTATCGATATTTTAAATCAACTGACTAGCAGTTCAACCAAATAGCCAACACACAGCAAACAACCATTATTTATGAATTCTAAAAATATTTTATAAAAATATAAATTGAGTAGAGTTAGTGAGATTTACTCACATTGGACGGTGATCGTTAAATAACGATATATCGGTCATTGATTTGATTCAGGCGTTTAATTTCACCATAAATCCAAACATGCTCCAATTCACCCCCGGTCAGTTCCATGGTGTAGCCCTCGTCCTTACGATCCCAACAGATCAAACCGTTCGAAATTCTGACAACATATGATTGATATATTCAATTTTCATGTTATACAAAATTTAAAATTTAAATTTATACTGGGATAAAACTTATTGGGCCTTTCCTTCTTGAAGCCCACCCAACACTTCTATACGCGTGACCGCATACTTAATCTTCCTTCCCCAAACTTCGCTGCTCCTCCCGTACCCAATTCACCATAGCCGAATATTTCAACCCCTTTTATCACTTCATCCCTTCACCAGAAATCATGAGAACTTCACCGTTCTCCTTCACTTCCTATACACTCCCACACCAGCCCATATTCGTGAAGCTCGTGCTCCACTGTCCCTTGCGTCGAAACAGTATTTCACGAGAAATCACAGCAGGTATCGAACCCTTTTTACACCAAATCGTACCAAAAATTCATCTAAGCTTTCCCTCCAACACTTAAATACAAATCCGTATTCCATTTCAAGAATCGATCACTAAATTGCCTCAAAAGGGAAACCCTAGCACCCGCTGATAAAACAACACTGAAGCAAACAAGCGTCGAACCCTTCTATTCTCATATGATTGTGAAGAGAAAGTAAATGTGAATCAAAATATATATAGATTAGGATTTTTAGAAGTTTGTATGAATTTTCCTTGATTTTTGAAAGAGGATTTTTCCTGTTTGGATGATGGCGGCGCATTTCCTTAGAGGGATGGCAAATGTTTAGGGTTAAGGAGTGTAAAGGATATTACATAGGATAGAAATAATATTTTTTTATTCGATTTGTTTATTTAATTTCAATGAATCGTTGTCTTCATTCTATGTTTAAAAATCCCTGTGATTACATACAATACCCAAAAATCATGGAAATGGACACGTAGCTACAGTTTCACATCACGGACCCAAAGAAACTGGTTTCGTTGAATTCCGGCTCGGTTTGCTCCCACAGCGCATTTTTAAAGTCAGAAAATTGACTATTTTTCATTTTAAAATCCCATACGGCCACATACTGACTTCAAAAATCACGGAAATTGAAATCTAACAATAATTTGACATTACGAATCCAACAAAATTAGTTTCATCGAAAACTGAGTTCGTTTGCAAAAGTGGCTATTTTTAAAGCTCAAAATAAACCATTTAAATATATAAATATATTTAAAAACATTTAAATTTAATATTAATAAATTAATATTATCGTATATATTCACATACATTACCATACGGCTTCAAAATATACCTATCTGGATTTATAACTCGATATTACAAAATCCCAGATTATATCGATATTCAATTTATATTAAAAATCCTTTTATAATTAAATAGATCGTTATAAATTATAAAGGAATTCCATAGCGACTTTTCTAAAAATTGATTTGGACATAAATCAAAATCTACATGACGAAATCCCAATTTTTCTCTTCCCTTAGAAAAATATACTTCACCAGCTCCTAACGTTCTTGTTTCACAGAAATCCGAATTAAAACGGCTTCTATATATTCGTTTAAAGTTCGATTCGCCAAATTACGAACTGCCGCGCCATTTCGAGCTCGTATATAATTAAAAAATAATTATACATTCAAAATGTCATTATTTAAATAGATTCGTTAATATAATTCAATTCTTAACTGAATTATATATTCTGAATTTCCCACTTCACAACATATTGCTAATTCAGCTAATTCTGATTATTTCAGAATTAAATATGTTATTTAATTATTATATTAATTAAATATTCAAAGTTATTGAATTAAACGACTATTTAATTCTCTAAATCACTATTTAAATAATTAAATAAATTAATTATTATATCGCTAAAATACAGGACATTACATTCTTCCCCCTTAAAATAATTTCGTCCTCGAAATTGCTAAGATAGAAAACAAACCCTATTAACTGGGTAAAAATTATTTATTTTACTTTTACTTCAGTTTCAACTGAACCGATTAATTCCAATTAAAATATTAATTTATTCCTACTAACAAAAATTTTCAAAAATTCTGAAAATTTTCTAACACCCTAAATTTCCAAAAAAATTCGCCAGCACCTCCTTTGTACCGGTCAATAGTTCAAACCCCAACTCGCCACTCTAGGCCCTTTCCTTTTCAAAAAGAAAATCAAAAAGCCAAGTGGCTTGCTGATTTGGCGCATAAAACCTCATATGAAAATTTAAACATGTACCTTTTTGTCGGGCATACCATTATATCCTTTCCATCTGCTACCCTGTCATCATATACAATTGCATTCCCAAACAAAATTCCAATTTTAATCTCAAAACCAAATCATTCACGTATCGAAGCCAGATTCAGTTTCAAACCAAAATTCCATTCTTGATCCCAACTCCTAACTCATCAATCCAATACCATTTCAGATTTCCTATCTCACAGCTCAAAATCTGATTCTACTTGATATATTATATTCCAATTCAATTTCCAGTTAATTGGTTTCAATTCAATTCATATTTGCTTTCACAAATTTTCTTTAAATTTGTTTTAATTCTAACAATCTCTCTTGGGAGTTTTAAACCATTTCTTTTTCAAAAATCAATATTCCTTTTCGGAAATCAAAAACTACTTGTTCCTCAAAATAGTTCAAAAATAATATTCTTGGTAGTAATCCCTCACTTAGAACTCGAAAATGAACACTGATGATGTGGCCAGCATCATCAGGGTTATTTCCCAGTGATCAAAGTGAGTTCAATACTATATCACTTTAAAAACCATTTTTAAACATTTCCATTTTGAAATATATTTCAAAATACCATTCACAAAGCTTTTAACACAATTTAAAATCTCCCAGGATTTTAAAATTCTCATATATTTGATCCAATCCACTTATAAACACCTTTTCAAATTTCCCAGGGTTTTAATTTCAATTCTGATTTTAATTTCAGATTAAATTAATCTGCTTTATATTATACGAACTCAAATTGGTTATTTATATAACCATTTCAATTATAATCAACCAACACATCCAATATATGATAATAATTCCAAGATATACCTTTATTTTATATCAAAATATATTTTGGGTAAAATTATTTCACTTACCCTCTTTCAAAACATACCGTGTCGGTTTATCATACTTGAGTGTTTGGTAACTCCTATCGATACAGTGGATCAAACTGATCGACCAGAATTCACAAACTACTCAATCAATAAATCTCCACAATATAAAATTATTTTTATATTCAAATAACAAATACGAGCTCATATATATACACTCAAACTCAATCTAGGGTATTACTAACCCTATCTTTACTGAGTTACGCCACAAAGCTAAGGTAAACACTTAACCTTCAGCTTTGATACCACCGTAACGAACTGGGATTTTCGACTCCGAAAATCAACACAAAACTACCATGTTGGCTATTCAGACATCGGAAATACCTGATCATTAATAGAAAGAAGTTAGAGGGTGAGAATAGATAAGATAGAAAATTAGAATAGAAGAAGAAGAAGAAGATCACTACAGAGCAGAATCAGAGTAATACGAACCTCACAGCGGAACGAATAAAATATAATATATAACATAAATTTGTAATAAAAACAGTAGACAATAACATTATCAGAGTACAACACCTATACACAGCGGAAATAAAAATAGCTATATAATCCTAAAGCCTCTTGCTTCAAGCTCCTCCAAGTATATCTGTAAAGACCTGAACTACTTGACTGCCCGTACAAATTTGGGCACCCAAGAGTTTAGGGAAAACAAAACAAAATAAACTCTGGGTCAGTCATTGGGCTGGTGTGAGTAAACTCAAATCATTTTTGTTTAACTTTTCAAAAATCCTTTTCAAAAGAAAAGATAATCGTAAGACCAATCCACACATGAACACGGACGGTTTTTATCTTATGATAACCCAAAACAGTTTTGGAAATCAATACTTCTCTGATATTATAATAATGTCTAATCACAAGTAATTAACAACTTAGCAGAACGCTTGCATCTCACGTTCCACATATATAATATACAAAAAAAACCACAGGCGCTTATTGGAGATTGGATTCCGACTATGACAAGGTATGGGACTACCTGCCGATAGGGTTTCTCTAGAGACGAATACACCGGGTTCAACAAGAACGTCTTGCAACCCGGCCCACACATGACCGACCATTCATTTCGCTTGAGTGTATTAAATGTATACCACCAACGGTTGGGAGCTACCCACCGTTCCCCGAAAAGGGACAGCATCGATAATAGATAAAAGATTGAAATGGATTTTCTCTAGATAGGTTATATACACCTTAATGGGAGCGACCCACTTAGCCATGCTGCCTACCCGATTTCTGTCATCTCCCGATTGATGAGGCTTGAGGTCAAAACGACTCTTTGGAACACCTGACCACTATTCACTTTGAATGCCACATTGTCATACCCGCCAAATAACAAATTAATTTCTTCAAAAATACCACAGGTATAAAGCTAAGAGAAACGAATTCCTCCGCCACTAAACGTAAGTACTGTTTGTGAACAAATTATACAATTGTAAACAACTGTAAAATCCGTTCGGTTTTCCTAAACAACAAGGATTGTTGTAGAGGGTGTCGAACTCTAGGACCAAAAATATTTTAATTAATAAATCCAATCAAGTTATTCAGAATTTTGATTGGTTGCAAACACAGAAAATAAACAAAAAGAGAGTTTTAACAATAAGAGAAAGCAATTAGGGGATAATGACATAGATTAGATTAATATTCATCAATAGCCAATCGAATAAATACAGATCTAATTCATGTTTCTGTCATAAACATGAATCAACTATAATTAGGTTTCTAGAAATAAATATGTAAATAACAACAGGTATAGCCTATGCAGGAGCTCAGCTCTTAAACAACCATAGGCTATCAGGACAGATTCACTATTTTATTTCTAAAACCCTAAATATTAAATCTATATCTGATAAATGTTAGATCGAACTCGAATATACCCTGTGAAGGAGCACAGCTCTTAAACGATACAGGGTATGAAGGTTCAGATCTAACCCTTAGTTCAAATCTAGATCTACATACATGAAGTTCTAATCTTTTGGCTATGTGATTCATATTGAATCATATCTATTAGCGTCATCACCCCCTAATCAAAGAGGATTAGCTAGACATAGCTAAAAGAAAAGAAAATAAAAAGAAAATAACAGACATGAACATAAATAAAATGCAAATAAAAACTAAATAGAAGAGAGAAAGAAGAGTTTTATTCCAAGCAAAGGATTACAGAATAAAACTAAGTGTGTTTTACAATGAATGAGATAAAGTGTATTTATAGCTGATATGACAAAGGCTACTTGGAAAATTCCATAATGTGGGACTAAAGAATTAGCCCAACTAACATATAAGCTAGTGTGAACGCAGCTGTAGAGTGAGAGGCCTTGCAAATGAGCTAATGTGAATGCAACATGAGTCTTTAGTGAGCCAAATCTACCCAACTGAACTCTATTTGCAACCGTTCTTCAAGCTTTCAACTCTTCAAGCTTTAGTAATTTAAACTTCACTCTTTTTAAGCAAATTCTTCATGCTTTATCCGTCAAATGCTTTAAACCAAGCTTTTTATCAACAATCTGAAAACACAGCTATAAATACACAATATCAATTATTTTAAATAGAAAACTAGATAAATAAGCGGATAAAATATACACATTTACGTGTATATCAATTACGTTTGAAGAGATCAACTTACGAGATCTGTTAAGTATACACTGTCAGACATTCGTCCATTCACGTTTGTCCTGGGACAGGGCAAATTGAAGGCACTATTCTGTACATAGGATAGCCCTTGCATAACTCCGTCTTCGATTACCTTCATCATATTTGATCGCAACGTTAATGTCCATACAGAGTGGTTTTCAGATAATGATTCTGATCCCGGTCTCTCCGTATTGACGATGGAAAAAATGCCCAAAAACTTCGATAGTTGGTGATTTAACTATCAAAGAAAAATAGGTGTGCAACCAACGATCTTATTTCCAGATAGAAATTCGACCGATCAATCATCATCCAACACTTATCTCTTTTAATTTAATTAATCATTTATTTATTCATTTCCCATTTCTATATACTCAACATTTCTTCTTTTCTAAATTTTGGAAATATACGTCATCCGTCATTGGAAAACATTTCCATCTCTGTTTCACGTATCACTGTCATTCCAGTATTCTTTCTCATCAACATTTCATTTTGTATGATTAGAAAATATCTCTGATTATATTTAGAAAATGTTTCCAAAATTTATTCATTTGATTTAAATAGATGTTTAAACAAAACATCACTAAGCCAATTTAAACCATTACACTCATTAACTAAATTCACTTAATCCAACTTCACTATCGAACCTTACCCATCCCTTAGTTAAAAACGAAGTCAATCAAGTTGGGGTATAATTACCACTCAGACCTTAACTGAACAACATTTCTAACCTCAAAAGAGACAAAGTTCACCTTTTAAACCTTTAACAACTTCCTTACGTAACTCGGATTCTATTTATGAATCCCCTTCTTTATTTTAAAACATTGATTTTAACTGTAGTGTTATAATTCCTTTCTTCTTAAATATCCAACTTCAAAATGTAACTTTTATTCCTTAATTTAACTAAATAACTAAGTCATTAATCTATTAATAAATAAGTAAATATTGATTATACCGAAAAGCAAATATTACTTTCCCAAATTCTATATAATCGAATTCAGTGTATAATTCTCTTTTTCGAATAATCTCTATTCGATAGCTCATTTTCGAATAACTATATTCGACAACTCTTTCTTCAAATATTTATATTCTATAATCTCTCTTCGAATGATTTACATTCGATTAACTTTCTACGAATGATTTACATTCAATTAACCTCTTTTCGAATGAACTATATTCGATTATCTCCTTGAATTTTATTCGAATATACTATTTTGAATAACTCCTTTGGATTAACTCGGTTTGATTAACTCATCTTGACTAACTCAACTTGGTTAACTGACTTGATTAACTCAACTTATTTAACTCAACTTATTTAACTCCTATCTAATAACTACTATTCGATTAATTTATATTCGAATAACTATGTTTGTTTTAACTTTATTTCGAATGGCTAATATTCGATTTAACTCCATTCGCTTTACTCTAGATCATAGCGATCACAATGGTTACGCCTGATTCCCTCAGGAAACATCTGACCGCCGTAAGCTATTTGCAGCCCTGCGAATTACGCTAGCAGTCGTATGAAATGGAGACTCATCCTGAATAACTATGTTTGACTAACTCTATCTCAAATAACTATATTCGATCAACTCTAATTGAATAACTAATATTTAATTAATCCTAATTCGATTAACTATGTTCAGTTAACTCTAATTCGATTAATTCTAACTCTAATCGATTTACTCTAACTAATTAACTCTAACTAATTAACTCCTTTGATTAACTCTACGTCCTTATTCAGTTTTAATTATCGATGTTGAAATCGATTCTTACTTCTCTATATAAGTCCCGACTTATATATTCTATTTATCCAATGATAAACATTTTATTTAATTTATAAATTATTATTTATAAATTTATTTTCTCAATCTATCGGTTAGAATAGATTCTATTTAAAATCTTTGCTTTAAATCAATATCATGTTATACCCGTGTGCGAAGCATGGGTCTATACCTTTCAAATGTAAAATTCTCCTTTTATACAATTCTATTCACTTTTCAAGTATTTTGTAACACCCCGTATTTTTGTTAATACTAATATTCACAAATTAAAAGAATTAATATTGAGAATTTGCACGAAATAGCCTTAAAAAGGCATATAACAAATTTGAGATATGTGAATTGCCTTAAGAGGCGAAAAATGGAATTAAGACATTAATTGGAAAATTAATGTGTAGAAATGGTCATAAGTTAATTATGGATTAATTTGAATTCATGAATAGGTGCGTGTGTATATATATATTTATATATATGGGCAGTTAATGTAAACATGAATAGAAGTTTATTAATTTGCCGAGTGTTTGCTGAGTCACTTCTGACTCATTGCTGAGTCAATAAGATAAACCCCATCTAGTCTGAATGGCTGCGGTTATTTCTAGGTTAAATCTAATGGCCTAAATGAATCCTAACATCTATAAATAAGTGGGTAGACTCTAACCCTAAATCACTTGAAAAATTGGAGAGCTACCGACATGCTGTTGTCATGGAGTTCAGCATAGCCGTCACAAACTAAAGAAGAAGAAGGCCTAATCTACAAACTAAATCTACTCAAATCAAATCAAAAGCTCTCTCTCTTTCTATTTCTCTTCTTTAAAATTGTGAGTATGATGAATCTCACAATATTATTATAAAATAATTTGATTAAGTTATGAATGGATCACAAGAAAGTGATATGAATTGTTATGTATTTGTAAATTATGTTGTGGATCTCTTGTTATGCTATTATGTTATCATATATATGTTGTTATGTTGTAGTGATTATGTTGTAAATAATCCTATGCTATGTCATATGTGATTAATCATGCTATGCTATGTTGTAAATCATATCATGCTATGTTGCAAAATATGATATGCTATGTTGTAAATCTTATATATGTTGTAGATCTCATATTATCACATATGTTGAAATACTTATGTTATATGATAATGATGTCATGTAAAGTTGTGTTGAATCATACAAGTTGTAAAATCATGATGTTAGTATTTATGCGAATTGGATCATGTTTAAAGTTTATGTTTTTTTTTATAATAGATCTTGATTATGGGAATTTGCCTATTGGGTTAGGTGTACCCATATACATGAATCTACAAATTAATTGGATCTTGAATATGGGAATTTGCCTATTAAGTTAGGTGTACCCATATACATGAATCTATGATTAAATGAATTTTGATTTTTGGGAATTTGCCTATTGAGTTAGGTGTACCCATATAAAACCATATTGTTAATGATGTTGATTCACACATGTCCTATACAAGTTTATGAAATTTGGTCAAAATCATATTATGTGAATTATGAATAAGTTGACACCCTTAGATCCATGACATGTATAACCTTATGCAAGTTGTAATGTATGCAGGTTTTACCCCTTGTTATGATTTATTTAGTCACATATATATGTTGTTGTTGTGAATATTTTCTTTTATGCTATGAGTTAGACTAATAGGGTCTAGCATACATTTTGCGAATAAACGTTCAAACGTGGGGTAGGGGTAATATTAGAAAATTAATAAATTGGGGTGCAATTGATATGATTTTGCATGCCTTAAATGGATGTCCATAATTGAGTCAATTATGGACATTGTTAAATTTGGAATTAATTAATAATTCAAGTAGGGAATTATTAAAATTGGGGAAAGTGGATTATTAATAATAATCAATGCTTAGGACACGAGGTTGGACCCGTTTGTGACGTAAACCTGCCCGGACCCGCCCGACAAATCCAGTAGTCACAAATGTCGGCCCAATGTGAGAGGTCCTAGGCCCAAACTAAAGCATAACAGTTGTAAAGACACGAGGTTAGACTCTTTTGTGGTGTAAGACTGCCCGGACCCGCCCGGCAAATCCAGCTGCCATAAATGCCAGTCTAATGTGAGAGGTCTTTATGAGGTTATGACCTTAATGAATTAAGAAATACTTAGCCAGATAATCATGTAAGGTGGGACATGGGGGTTAAGTAGGTGCCTTGGGTGGCATGAGGAATCTAGTGGTTGCCTTTAGAGGCATTTGAAATACGATTAGACTTAACCAAATACACATGTAAATGAACATGACTAAGTGGGTTAAGTGGATGGACTAATGGGACAAGCTTAGGTGGAATGATTGTGGGAAATAATGGGGGCCCATTTCAACCAGTATCCCAAAACGTATCTTTGTGGGCTCGACCCAAGTCGAGGACGGGACACGCATACTGGGTTTGACTATAAGAAGCCAAAACAGGGAGCGGCGGGAACGCAAGTCCAACGGGTTTCATATGCGTGTGTGGACCCAGGCTGGTAGGTAAGACGTTGTTGCATCGTGTGGGTATAAGCCGTGCATCTCCGTTATATCGGGTTGCCACTTTAGGGGAATGATACACCCCACTGTGGGGCCAGCACGGGTATCTACGAGTACGGAGCCGATCGAAAAATGGAAAGTGGGGTACACCTAGTGGAGATAGGGGCAGGCGGCACCTATGTAGTCAGCTAGGAGTAGTAAAGCCATTAAGAAAGTTTCTAAGTGAAGCTAAGTGGAATCAATCTTTAGGGTGACTGGTGTGGTGCAGTATAGTGTTTATCCTTTAGTATTTAGGAGCGCCTATAACGTTTCCTTTAACGATTGTCTATGTCCTTAATATGCTCTTTCATAGACATTTCCTTGTTTTCCAGCTTATGCCTTAGTCCAGTTATTTTGATAATAGTATTGTAGAATTATCATACTTGCCAGACTTTATGTCTGACCCCCCCCCTCTTTTTCATCCTTTTCTCCCTTCAGGTCCTCAGGTTGGGCCAAGTTCTAGTGGAGTCTGATTGGATTGCTTATCTCTTGGAAAGCTTGGACTGCTGAAGTAAAGTCCAGCTTGTTATCTTTCTTTTTAATGGCTATTTATGTAATGGGATTATGTACTTGTTTTATCAAGATAGATATTGTACTTGACTTTGATTATGGTGTTATGATGTAATCAAACATGTTTTGACTTCTGCTGCAATTGAAATAAAGTTTTTAAATTTCCAAGTACTATTTTATATCTGTCTTGTTGAAATTTTGCTCTTCTATATTCACCTAAAACCTCCATAGAAGTTAATGCATTCCCTTTGTGAGTGACATTAATGGACGTGGGGTGTTACACGTGGTATCAGAGCATAAGGTTACCAGAACAGATAAAATTTTTAGAAAAATATTTTTGGAAGAAGTGCTTTCAAAAACATGTTATTTAGAGAAAGTTTTTATGAAAAACATAATCCCAAATAGCCATATCCTTATCTTTATCTTTCGAATTCTCCATTTTGAATCTTTCCTTTTTCGTTTCAGCATGGCTGAAGATCTTAATCTCCCAGAAGGTGTGACGATTCCAGGGTGGTTTAGGAGATATTTGGAGGCTAGGGCCACCACTGCAGGCCCAGCAGATGTTCCTCCACCCCCAGTTGCACCCATTCCTCCTCCTCCTCCTCGTGTTGACACTTTTGCAAAGACGTGCAAGGAATTTGAGGCTATGGGAGGAAAAACTTTTCAAGGGACTGAGACGTTTGTGGAGGCCAGAGACTGGCTTAAGGAGACTGAGGAATTGTTGGATATCTTTGAAGTGGAAGATGGGAGGAAAGTCCGTTTAGCTGCTTGGTTAATGAAGGGAGAGGCCTCGTTTTGGTGGGAGGTCACTAACGGGGAATGTCCAGTTGATTCATGGGCGGATTTCAGACGAAGGTTTGAGGCAAAGTTTCTTTCAAGGGCAGAGGAGAATTTAAATATGGAAAAATTCCTGACATTAAAGCAAGGGAGCTTATCAGTGAAGGAGTATGTCAATAAATTTAATCAGTTAGCAAGGTTTGGCTTGGAGTTGGTGAACACGCCAGAGAAGAAAGCTTTGAGGTTCGTTAGAGGCTTGAATGAACCGTTGCAAGGGTTGGCTATGACCCACATCCCTATGGGAGCCACCTTTGAAAGGCTAGTAGAAATGGCACTTATGCATGAGGATAAGGTAGTTGAAAAGAAAGGGGATCAGAAGAAACCCCAACAACAAAATAAGAAGGGTGGTAAAAACAATAATGGCAAAGGGAAGAAGAGATGCTTCAATTGTGGGACGCCTGGCCATCTCAGCAAAGATTGTAGAAAGAAAAAGAAGACTGGTTGTTTTCATTGTGGAGATGCGGGACATTTGGTGAAGGACTGCCCAAAGAAGGGGCAGAGGGCAGGGTCTACCTCGGGAGGACAGGTGCAGGCTCTTATGGCACCAGGGCAGGCAAGGGGGCAAGTTCAGGCTATTGCGGCCCCACCGCTGCAAGAAAGAGGTAGAACAATTTCTGTTGAAAGCTTAGTTATTTTGTTTGATCATCCTGTCCGTACCTTATTCGATTCTGGCGCATCTCATTCGTTTATCTCTGCATCATTAGTTGAATTACTACACTTGAACACCAGTTTAGTAGAGGATCCCTTGGTTGTTTCAAATCCAATTGGGGGTTCGGCTCATTTGACCATGATATGTTTGGATTTGAAAATCTCTATACTTAGCGTTGAATTTAGATGTGATGCTTATGTATTGGGCTTCACGGGCTATGGGCTAATTTTAGGAATGGATTGGTTATCTAGAAATGGGGCCATTCTTGATTGTGAAAGGAGAGTAGTTAGGCTTGTGACTCGCCTTGGTAATGCTCTCGACATCTTTTGTAGTCCCATAAATTCCTTTATGCTAAGTTATCTTGAATCGCTTGACGCGTCTGTAGAGAATCTGCGAACGGTAGAGGTGGTCCGGGAATATCCGGATGTGTTTGAGGAGGTGAAGGGCTTACCTCCAAAGCGGGAGATAGACTTTCGAATTTATCTTGTGGATAATGATAAACCCGTATCTTTGCCAGTGCGCCACATGGCTCCTCGTGAAAGGAGGGAACTCAATAAGCAAGTGAAGGAGTTGCTTGAGAAGGGGTTCATAAGACGTAGTATATCAGAGTGGGGTTCTCCAGTAGTATTTGCTACAAAGGCGGATGGGTCCCTTAGACTTTGTGTGGACTATAGAGAACTAAACAAGCTTACTAAAAAGAACCGACACCCACTGCCGAGGATTGACAATCTCTTTGATCAGTTAGTTGGCGCCTCAGTGTTTTCGCAGTTGGACTTAGGCACTGGCTTTCATCAACTGAGAGTGGCTGAGGATAGTATAGATAAGACTGCTTTTAGGACTCCTGACGGATTCTATGAATGGCTAGTGATGCCCTTTGGTTTGACAAACGCCCCCGCATATTTTGTTGATTTGATGAGTAGGGTGTTTAGGGAGTACCTTAACAAATTCGTGGTAGTCTTTGTGGATGACATCTTAGTCTTTTCTAAGAATGAAGAAGAGCATGCCCTACATCTTAGGGAAGTGTTGGAAACCCTTCGAGAGCATAACCTTAAGGCAAAATTTTCTAAGTGTCACTTCTGGAGGAAAGAAGTACGGTTCTTAGGGCACGTGGTTTCCAAGGAAGGGATAGCAGTGGATCCCGCAAAGGTGGTGGCCATCCAAGATTGGAAGGTCCCTAAAAATGTAACCGAAGTAAGAAGTTTCTTAGGGTTGGCTGGCTATTATAGGAAGTTTATCAAAAACTTCGCAAAAATATCAGCTCCATTAACACGGTTAACGAAGAAGAACCTGGTTTTTATGTGGGACGAAGATTGTGATGATGCGTTCCAACGTTTAAAGAGAGCCTTAACTTCAGCCCCAGTCTTAGTGCTGCAAGACGGGAATAAACCGTTTACCGTCTATACTGATGCTTGTGGGACAGGACTTGGCGCGGTCCTCATGCAAGAGGGAAGAGTAATAGCCTATGGTGGAAGGCAGTTGAGGGTTCATGAAAAGAATTACCCTACGCATGACCTTGAGTTAGCCGCAATTGTTTTCGCGCTTAAGTCTTGGCATCACTATCTTCTTGGTGAGAAATTCGAACTGTTCACTGACCACAAATCATTAAAATACTTATTCTCTCAGAAGGATTTGAATTTAAGGCAGCAACGGTGGATGGAATTCCTAGCCTCCTACGATTTTGAAATAGCATATACCCCGGGCAAGGGTAACGTGGTAGCAGACGCCTTAAGTAGGAAAAGGTTGTCCTTGAGTCCGTTGTTTGTTGAACGACGAAACTTAGAATTCATCTCCATGTTTGACTTTAAACCCTCTGTTGACCTAGTACCTGGTTTGTTAGCATCCTTGGAGGTTAGACCTACACTTCTAGGACGAGTTGGTGAGGCACAGCAAGACGACCCCCAGTTGGTTGAGATAGTAGAAAAGCTCAAAGGAGGGGAGTCGTCTAGCCATCTTCGTAGGTATACCCTAGACGATAAGGGTTGGTTACGAAGGGATAATAGACTTTGTGTACCACAAGACGAAGACTTAAGGAAGGCCATTCTTGATGATGCTCATCGCTCAAAGATGACCATTCATCCCAGCGGAGACAAGATGTACAAAGATATGAAGCGGGTTTTCTTTTGGGCCGGTATGAAAAAGGATGTGGCCGAGTACGTCGCTAGATGCTTGGTGTGCCAATGAGTAAAAGCGGAACAAAAGAAACCCGATGGGTTGCTTCACCCATTGGAAGTTCCACTATGGAAATGGGAAAGCGTCTCAATGGATTTTGTGGATGGATTACCAAGATCAAGGAAGGGTAATACAGGGATTTGGGTTATAGTAGATAGACTTACTAAGAGCGCCCATTTTATTCCCGTGAAAAGTAAGAGGACTGCTCCGTGGTGGGCTTCTGTATACATTAAAGAGATAGTTCGTTTGCACGGTTTTCCTTCTAGTATAGTAAGCGACCGTGATCCCATCTTCACTAGCGAATTTTGGAAGAGTTTACAAGAGGCGGTAGGGACTCAGCTATGTTTGAGCACCGCATATCATCCTCAGACGGACGGCCAGACCGAGAGGGTGAATCGTATTCTAGAGGATCTTTTAAGGCTTTGTATCCTAGACTTTGGGGGTACATGGGAAGAGCACCTTCCGTTGGTAGAATTCGCATATAATAATAGCTTTCAGTCTAATATTGGCATGGCACCTTTCGAAGCTCTTTATGGAAGGCCTTGCCGTTCGCCTACATGTTGGTGGGAATCTACCGATAAAATCCTACTTGGGCCCGATATGGTTAGGGAAACCTCGGAGAAGATTGATTTGATTCGAAGGAGGATGAAAGCAGCACAAGATAGGCAGAAATCGTATGCTGATAAGAGGAGGACAGATCTTGAGTTTGACATTGGGGACATGGTTTTTATCAAAGTTTCTCCGTTACGGAATGTTGTTCGCTTTGGGTCCGTTGGGAAATTAGCGCCAAGGTTTGTAGGGTCGTTTCCTATAAAAGACAGGATTGGGAAGATGGCGTATAGGGTGGAGTTGCCTGAGAAACTTAGTGGAGTACACGACGTATTCCATGTATCACATTTGAGGAAGTGTTTGCACAAGAGCGCGGAGGTGGTAGAGCCGAGCTTGCTTAAAGAGGTGGAAATAGAGCGTGATGCAACAAATAGACGAGCTCCTACAAGCATTCTTGGGTCGGAGATCAAAAAGTTGAGAAATCGAGAGGTCAGACTAGTTAAAGTGCAATGGGGAGATGATGAGAGCAACGCTACTTGGGAGACAGAAGGGAAGTTGTGTTCGCTATACCCTTTTCTTTTTTAGGGTATGTCTTTTAATTTCTCCTTTATCGCTTAGCTTATCTTATCTTATCTTTAGTATGTCCTCTCATTAGTATCTTTGACCTTTAGTTAGGATAATCCTATGGTTGAAACATGTGTTTGAGACATGTTATGTATGATGGATGCAAGTGGTTGCTAGTGGTTGCTCGTGGATGCATATATACACACACTTTAGGCACTAGATCGGCTCAGTCACTACATATTGCATATTGCATAAATGAATGTATTTAGTATAATGGATGTATAATGGTTGTACCATCATATAGATGCTGCATTCGGTTGAATGGATGTGCACGCATATAGAAGTAGTTTGTAAGCAATTAGGATCTTTTGCATACATAATGGATGCATGGCACTATCATGAATTGCATCAAGGAGGTCAACTGAATCAGTGGACCGCCTGATTTTGCATTAGATACGGACATAGACACACACTGTGCATTTAAACATGAAAGCATTAGAAGTCTATAAGGACAATGGATGCCAATGTTTGTTGATTAAGTAGATGGTTGATGATAGGATATAAACATGAAGATTTCGGGGTCGAAATCCCTTAAGGAGGGGAGAATGTAACACCCCGTATTTCTGTTAATACTAATATTCACAAATTAAAAGAATTAATATTGAGAATTTGCACGAAATAGCCTTAAAAAGGCATATAACAAATTTGAGATATGTGAATTGCCTTAAAAGGCGAAAAATGGAATTAAGACATTAATTGGAAAATTAATGTGTAGAAATGCTCATAAGTTAATTATGGATTAATTTGAATTCATGAATAGGTGTGTGTGTGTATATATATATATATATTTATATATATATGGGCAGTTAATGTAAACATGAATAGAACTTTATTAATTTGCTGAGTGTTTGCTGAGTCACTTCTGACTCATTGCTGAGTCAATAAGATAAACCCCATCTAGTCTGAATGGCTGCGGTCATTTCTAGGTTAAATCTAATGGCCTAAATGAATCCTAACATCTATAAATAAGTGGGTAGACTCTAACCCTAAATCACTTGAAAAATTGGAGAGCTACCGACATGCTGTTGCCATGGAGTTCAGCATAGCCGTCACAAACTAAAGAAGAAGAAGGCCTAATCTACAAACTAAATCTACTCAAATCAAATCAAAAGCTCTCTCTCTTTCTATTTCTCTTCTTTAAAATTGTGAGTATGATGAATCTCACAATATTATTATAAAATAATTTGATTAAGTTATGAATGGATCACAAGAAAGTGATATGAATTGTTATGTATTTGTAAATTATGTTGTGGATCTCTTGTTATGCTATTATGTTATCATATATATGTTGTTATGTTGTAGTGATTATGTTGTAAATAATCCTATGCTATGTCATATGTGATTAATCATGCTATGCTATGTTGTAAATCATATCATGCTATGTTGCAAAATATGATATGCTATGTTGTAAATCTTATATATGTTGTAGATCTCATATTATCACATATGTTGAAATACTTATGTTATATGATAATGATGTCATGTTAAGTTGTGTTGAATCATACAAGTTGTAAAATCATGATGTTAGTATTTATGCGAATTGGATCATGTTTAAAGTTTATGTTTTTTTTATAATAGATCTTGATTATGGGAATTTGCCTATTGGGTTAGGAGTACCCATATACATGAATCTACAAATTAATTGGATCTTGAATATGGGAATTTGCCTATTAAGTTAGGTGTACCCATATACATGAATCTATGATTAAATGAATTTTGATTTTTGGGAATTTGCCTATTGAGTTAGGTGTACCCATATAAAACCATATTGTTAATGATGTTGATTCACACATGTCCTATACAAGTTTATGAAATTTGGTCAAAATCATATTATGTGAATTATGAATAAGTTGACACCCTTAGATCCATGACATGTATAGCCTTATGCAAGTTGTAACGTATGCAAGTTTTACCCCTTGTTATGATTTATTTAGTCACATATATATGTTGTTGTTGTGAATATTTTCTTTTATGCTATGAGTTAGACTAATAGGGTCTAGCATACATTTTGCGAATAAACGTTCAAACGTGGGGTAGGGGTAATATTAGGAAATTAATAAATTGGGGTGCAATTGATATGATTTTGCATGCCTTAAATGGAAGTCCATAATTGAGTCAATTATGGACATTGTTAAATTTGGAATTAATTAATAATTCAAGTAGGGAATTATTAAAATTGGGGAAAGTGGATTATTAATAATAATCAATGCTTAGGACACGAGGTTGGACCCGTTTGTGACGTAAACCTGCCCGGACCCGCCCGGCAAATCCAGTAGTCACAAATGTCGGCCCAATGTGAGAGGTCCTAGGCCCAAACTAAAGCATAACAGTTGTAAAGACATGAGGTTAGACTCTTTTGTGGTGTAAGACTGCCCGGACCTGCCCGGCAAATCCAGCTGCCATAAATGCTAGTCTAATGTGAGAGGTCTTTATGAGGTTATGGCCTTAATGAATTAAGAAATACTTAGCCAGATAATCATGTAAGGTGGGACATGGGGGTTAAGTAGGTGCCTTGGGTGGCATGAGGAATCTAGTGGTTGCCTTTAGAGGCATTTGAAATACGATTAGACTTAACCAAATACACATGTAAATGAACATGACTAAGTGGGTTAAGTGGATGGACTAATGGGACAAGCTTAGGTGGAATGCTTGTGGAAATAATGGGGGCCCATTTCAACCAGTATCCCAAAACGTATCTTTGTGGGCTCGACCCAAGTCGAGGACGGGACACGCATACTGGGTTTGACTATAAGAGGCCAAAACAGGGAGCGGTGGCAACGCAAGTCCAACGGGTTTCATATGCGTGTGTGGACCCGGGCTGGTAGGTAAGACGTTGTTGCATCGTGTAGGTATAAGCCGTGCATCTCCGTTATATCGGGTTGCCACTTTAGGGGAATGATACACCCCACTGTGGGGCCAGCACAGGTATCTACGAGTAGGGAGCCGATCGAAAAATGGAAAGTGGGGTACACCTAGTGGAGATAGGGGCAGGCAACATCTATGTAGTCAGCTAGGAGTACGTAAAGCCATTAAGAAAGTTTCTAAGTGAAGCTAAGTGGAATCAATCTTTAGGATGACTGGTGTGGTGCAGTATAGTGTTTATCCTTTAGTATTTAGGAGCGCCTATAACGTTTCCTTTAGCGATTGTCTATGTCCTTAATCTGCTCTTTCATAGACATTTCCTTGTTTTCCAGCTTATGCCTTAGTCCAGTTATTTTGATAATAGCATTGTAGAATTATCATACTCGCCAGACTTTATGTCTGACCCCCCCCCCTCTTTTTCATCCTTTTCTCCCTTCAGGTCCTCAGGTTGGGCCAAGTTCCAGTGGAGTCTGATTGGATTGCTTATCTCTTGGAAAGCTTGGACTGCTGATGTAAAGTCCAGCTTGTTATCTTTCTTTTTAATGGCTATTTATGTAATGGGATTATGTACTTGTTTTATCAAGATAGATATTGTACTTGACTTTAATTATGGTGTTATGATGTAATCAAACATGTTTTGACTTCTGCTGCAATTGAAATAAAGTTTTTAAATTTCCAAGTACTATTTTATATCTGTCTTGTTGAAATTTTGCTGTTCTATATTCACCTAAAACCTCCATAGAAGTTAATGCATTCCCTTTGTGAGTGACATTAATGGACGTGGGGTGTTACATATTTCCTTTTTATAATATATTTATTTACCAAATAAGCCCTTTTTTATAATTCTATTTATTTATAAAATATTTTCTTTTTATATAAAATCGATTGATTTTATAAGTAATTCCTTTGATAATCTAACTATTTCCTTTCTATTTATTTTACACATATTTCCTCTTTCTATTCTATTTATTTTCCAAATAAATATCCCTTTTCAATTCAATTTGTAAATAGTTTACAAATATTTCTTTTTTTCAATTTTACTTATAAATATTTTATAAATATTTCGCTTCAATTTGATCAATTTGATTAACAAATAAATATTCCTTTTTATCTATTTATTTTCTAAATAAACATTTTCTTTTTACAAAATCTTTTGATTTTATAAATATTTCTTTTTCAATATAACATTGAAAATTTCCTTTTTAACATTCCAGTATTCCTTATGGTATTTAACATACCATATAACAATGATCGGTATCATTCAACCATACAAAATCAACAACAGATCACATATAACATAATATATGAAAAATAGTAAAATAAATGTTGAGGAACCCAGTTGGGTCCCTCAGACCTGTTTCCTTGCATCCACAGATGTTAAACAATAAAATTAACATCAATTTCATTTTACTATGAAATATTCTGTTAAACAGAATCAATATTTGATTAACGATTTATATCTATATCGTTATCTGTATTTTAAATCAACTGACTAGCAGTTCAACCAAACAGCCAACACACAACAAACAACCATTATTTATGAATTCTAAAAATATTTTATAAAAATATAAATTGAGTAGAGTTAGTGAGATTTACTCTCATTGGACGGTGATCATTAAATAATGATATATCAGTCATTGATTTGATTCAGGCGTTTAATTTCACCATAAATCCAAATGAGCTTCAATTCACCCCCGGTCAGTTCCATGGTGTAGCCCTCGTCCGTACGATCCCAACGGATCAAAACGTTCGAAATTTTGACAAAGTATGATCGTGTAACATCCCGCGAATTCTATAACTGTGAAACTCACAAATTAAAGTATAATTAATTTCAAATCAAAGAACTAAGGGAAACGGGATACGCCATTGCGTTCGTCTCGGAAAAATACGCGAAATAGAGTCCGAGTTTTCGAAAAACGGATATCGTATGAAGAAGTTATGGACGAACGAAGTTGGGCGAAAAAGGGTCAGAATGCACTGGCGCACTTGGGA
The DNA here is from genome assembly GCA_030737875.1 of Allium sativum. Lineage (NCBI taxonomy): Eukaryota > Viridiplantae > Streptophyta > Magnoliopsida > Asparagales > Amaryllidaceae > Allium > Allium sativum. The sequence goes on from CM060918.1 coordinate 550,422,480, forward strand.
AGTGCGCCAGAACAAAAATGAACTGGCGCACCTGTGAAGTGCGCCAGTACATTTTTGACCTGGCGCACCTGCCAAGTGCGCCCAGGTCAAAAATGACCTGCTGGCCAGGTCTGGTCTAGCCCTGGCTGGCCAGGTCTGTGTTTGGCCGATTTTCAGAAGCTTGCTTTGTCATTAGGGCTAGGTGGCAGGCTCTAATTGGTCTCTCTTGCGAATGAATGGCTACGATCAATCCAAGCAACATCAATGGTTCTAATCAGTTCATTACCCCTATAAAAACAACCCTAGACTAACCCTAATCTATTCATTCAAAAATAAGAACAAAGCCGCCATGTTGCTGAGGAACGACTAGGGGTAGCCACCAAATTGGAGAGAAGATTAGGAGGAAAATTCTAAAGCCTAAAGCAATTCAAACAAAGCAAATCAACGCCTACGTCATAAGGAGTCGCATCTCTAAATTCCTAAATTAGAGAATTCGCCGCAACGATTGTAAGTAGAGTATTACTTTGGTATGAACAAATAATTGTGTTGGTTTGTATGCTTGAATTGTGGCAATAAAGTAATTCATATTTGTGCGTTCTTATCAATTTGAAATATTATATACGTTTGGATATTCTTGAATTATGTTATTCAATTATAAAGAACTACATGCGGTAGTTCTATGCAAGTATACGTTTGGAATATTTCGCAAATTATGTAATCCATGTTGAAGCTACATGTATGTAGTTGATTTAAATTCATGCAAGTTTGGGGCTTTGCTATTATGCCATCATAATGTGTATTTTTATACAAACATCATTTTTGTGAAGTAATTGGAATAAGTTTGGGTTATCATAATCCATATGAAATTATGTTGAAAATTTGGCATCATATATTAAGCCATGCTTTTGTACTAGAAACCTATTTGCAAACTTATGAATATGGCTAGGCTATGAATGATATTTGGCATAATTGAAATCCATGATTAAGTCTATCTTGTTTACAAGAATTTTATGATGACATATGTGGTACATAGCTAGGTTAGGCTCAAAAATCCCTTTTTGCAAGTTTACATGACTAAAGTAAGAACCATGCTTATGTTAGAAATATTTATGCCATGGGTATGTGAACAAAATTTAACTATACTTATGCCATGCTTATGTTTGACATTATGCCATGCTTATGTTAGAAATATTTATGCCATGCTTATGTTTGACATTATGCCTAAATAAAAATATAGGTCCATGTTGTAGTTATGACTATGTGTCAATAATGATACCCAATTTAGATTCTTATTTCAACTACAAGTTCACACGCTTTGATTCATGTCACCTATGCTTTATGACCAAAGTATATGTTACCACTATGCAAGTACACCAGTTTCTATTTTTTATTTCCAACGTCATATTGCAAGTTCATGCACTCACATTCCCCTTTTTTGTGTATGTAATCACGCTTTAAGCCTCCCCCTTTCGCATGGCTAAGTTGGGCTTTAAAAGGCTAAGCCCAATATATATATAATAAACGGACGTGTAAAACGGGGGAAAATAACGTTGGGTTAAAATCACTAATGAATGAAAATATAAAATAGAAGGGCCCAAAATTCAAGTATGGGTTGGGCCCATGATTGGTGTAACCTTTACACCATTAACTTAATAATTGGCCGCAAATATTTACATATAAGAAAATAAAGAAGAAAGACAAAATATGTAAGTGTAGAAAATACGATGTGTTTAACCCGAGGTTGGATTGAGTTGTGATGTAAACCTGCCCGGAACCGCCCGGCTGTCCAGTAGTCACAACAATACCTATCCAATGTTGGAGGTTAAACATGGAGCCCAATAAGGACCCGAGGTTAGACTGAGTTGTGGCGTAAGACTGCCCGGAACCAACCGGCAACAGGCAGCCACAACAATACCTGTCTAATGTGAGAGGTCAGGGCCTTAATAAGACAATTAAGGCCGAGTCAGGATTGTTAGGATTAAGTGAACTAAAGACTTAATCAAAATGGAACATGCTAAATTAAACGGACTGGTGGGGGTTAGGTTAGAAAACACTTAACCAACTTAGCATGTTGGCTAGAGATAGAAAACCTAGTAACGGGGGACCCTTTTCAGCAGTAACCCTAGAAGGTGTATCAGGATACCCTGAAACTAGGTAGGGTGGGGCACGATTACTGGGCTGATTGTAAGAGGTCAAATCGACGGCGGTGGTGTAGCAGTGTAGGTTCTAATGGGGTGCGGGCGTGCACACACTCCGGCGCAGAAAAATAAGGCACTGGACACCAGTAGCATACCTGTGCATTCTAAGGTTGTGTCGGGCCGCCACCATGGGACTTGATACACCCCATGGTGGGACCAGCATAGGTAACTACAACATCGGGGGCCGTAAGAATCATGTAACTATGCGAGTAGGAGCCGATCATCGTTGAATGGATCACATCACCCTGATTATGGGGTGCCAGTTGGAAACTAGTTTATATGGGTTCAGAGATTAACATGGGGTACGATAGTATATTCGACCCTAGACAACTTAACCAAGTTTATAGTGCTTGCCCACTTCTTGTTATACTTATCATACCCAGTTCTTTATTCATAGACAAAATAGTACTAGACTTACTCAGGCTTTATGTCTGACTCTACTTTTCTTTCGTCTTCTTTTCTTCCGTTTCCCCCCCCCCCCAGGTCCACAGGGAGGGAACACAGCAGCTTGACCATCCTTAACATCCAGCTTGAAGAAGAGAAATGTATTGCTTGGACTTTCCTGTTTTGAACTATGGCTTTGGACAATCCACTATGGGGACTTTTTGCAGTTTATCTATGTTTTATTAAATAATGTAATCAAGACAGATTATGAAAGTGTTATGTTATGTTTTGGAAAAAGTGTAAGACTATTATGGTGTTGTTGTTGTAACACGTATTTGCTTTCATGAAATAAAAGTTTGTTGATTTTCCGCTGTTTACAAATATGTGTTCTTATATCTGTCTTGTATATCTGTGACTTGTACTTATAAACCTCCACCAAAATTAGGGCATTCCCTTTGAGAGTGACCCTAACGGAGGTGGGATGTTTCACTTGGTATCAGAGCATAGGTTTACCAGATAAGATAAAAAGTTTTGAAAATTATTTTCAAAAAGGAAATTTAAAGAAGCATTTATAAAAGAAAAATATTATTTTATTTAAAAAAAAAAAGGCAAAGTCCACTCCCCAAAAGCCATAGGTACTCTCTTCTATCCTTCGTTTTGAATCTATCCTTTCTGTTTCAGCATGCCTGGAGACCTTACTCCCCAGCTGCTGACGCTTTCACTCCTCCTCCTCCACGTGAACCAGCAAGCGGAAGAGTCCCAGAGTAGGAAGACGAATAATAGTCAAACAAGAAAGGATCGTAATAGTAATAATAAGAAACGAGAAAAAAAGGAAATGTAATTTTTGTGGTACGGAGGGGCACATAGCCAAGGATTGTAGAAAGAGGAAAAGAAAGCAAGGAGAATGTTTTCATTGTGGGGAGACTGGACACATCAGCAAAGACTGCCCTGAGAAGACAGACTTTGAGAAGGGCGGGAAAGACAACAAGTCCCGAGAGAAGAGGAAGTGTAAATTCTGTGGCAAAGTGGGGCACTTAGTGAAAGATTGCCGGAAAAAGAAGGCCAAGATGAATGGTGGGTGCTTTTCTTGCGGTGAGGTAGGCCACAGGGCTAAGGACTGCCCAAGGAAACGAGGTATAAATACTTCGGTAGGAAGTGTAGTTTATCTTTATGATCACCCCGTTCGAACTTTATTTGATTCCGGCGCATCACACTCCTTTATCTCGTCTGGTTTAGTAGAATCTCTGCACCTAAAAACTAGTATGGTAGAGGACCCCTTAATTGTTTCAAACCCAATTGGGGGCCCAGCTCATTTGTCTATGATCTGTTTGGGATTGAAAATTTCTATTCTAAGCGTAGAATTTCAATGTAGTGCCTTTGTTTTGGGCTTTTCGGGATATGGTTTGATTTTGGGCATGGATTGGCTATCCAGTAATGGGGCCATCCTTGATTGTGAGAAAAGGGTTGTTAGGCTCCTAACCCGGCTCGGTAATACTTTGGAAATTTCTTGTAATCCCTCGTATGCGGTTGTGCTTAGTTATCTTGAATCGCTAGATGCCTCTGTTGAAAATTTGCAATCAGTTAGAGTAGTCCGGGAATATCCGGATGTCTTCGAGGAGATGAAGGGCTTGCCTCCGAAGCGGGAAATAGACTTCCGCATATATCTGGTAGATAATGCAAAGCCCGTTGCGTTGCCCGTTAGACACATGGCTCCACGAGAAAGGAAAGAGCTCAGTAAACAAATTAAAGAGCTTCTAGAAAAGGGGTTCATTAGGAGGAGCATTTCAGAATGGGGCGCTTCAGTGGTGTTCGCTACAAAGGCGGATGGTTCACTCCGTCTATGTGTTGACTATAGGGAGCTCAACAAGCTAACGAAAAAGAAAAGGCACCCTCTCCCTAGAATTGACGATTTATTTGACCAGCTTGTAGGAGCGTCTGTTTTCTCCCAACTCGATTTAGCAACCAGTTTTCATCAGCTAAGGGTGGCTGAAGATAGCATCGATAAAACGGCGTTCAGAACCCCAGACGGCTTCTTTGAATGGCTTGTCATGCCTTTCGGCTTGACAAATGCACCTGCTTACTTCGTGGACCTGATGAGTAGGGTATTTAGAGATTTCCTCAACAAATTCGTAGTGGTCTTCGTAGATGATATCCTTATCTTCTCAAAGAGTGAAGAGGAACATGCTCAACACTTAAGGGCAATCATGGAAACTTTGCGAGTCCATCAACTAAAAGCCAAACTCTCCAAATGCCACTTTTGGAGAGAAGAGGTGAGGTTCCTTGGGCACATAGTATCCAAACAAGGGTTGGCAGTGGACCCTGCTAAAGTAGTGGCGGTACAGGATTGGAAGACACCAAGGAATGCAACTGAGGTCCGAAGCTTTCTAGGACTAGCAGGTTTCTATCGAAAATTCATAAGGGATTTTGCGAAGATCTCAGCTCCGCTCACGAAATTGACCAAGAAGAATCTAGTGTTCAATTGGGATTTGGATTGCGAGTTTGCTTTCCAACGACTGAAAAGGGCTCTCACAACAGCCCCAGTTTTGACGCTGCCAGATGGGAGCAAGATGTTCACTGTTTATACGGATGCATGTGGGACAGGGCTAGGCGCCGTCTTAATGCAAGGAAGGGTAGTAGCTTATGGCGGGAGGCAGTTGAAAGTGCACGAAAAGAACTACCCAACCCACGATCTTGAGTTAGCCGCCATCGTCTTTGCACTCAAGTCTTTGGGTTTTATAGGATACAGATTGGTCTTAGGAAGGGACTCCCTTGTGACCTAAAAGGAGTCCATCATGCTTAGTTGCCTAGAATCATATATGGTGGTTGGGTTGAGTAACTCTTTGGGTGTCAGTCTGATGTTGATTTCGGTCTTCGGGGCTGATGCTTAGGGATTTCTTCTCCTAATCAATATATATGTGGCATAGGTTTTCAGTTTTGACATTGCCTAATGGGCACAAAGTTTTTACTTCGACTATACCTTTAGATAGGAACAATTGGGAAAATGGCCTATAGATTAGAGCTACCCGAGAAGTTGGCTGGAGTCCACAACTTTTTTCACGTTTCACATCTCCGAAAATGTCTACATGAGTCAGCCGAGGTGGTAGAGCCAAATATCCTCGAAGAGGCCGAAGTGGAACGCGAAGCAACCATAAGAAGAGTTCCAACCCGCATATTAGGAACGGAAGTGAAGAAGCTACGCAACCGCGAAGTCAAGCTCGTCAAAGTCCAGTGGAGCGACGCCGAGGGAGACGCGACTTGGGAAACTGAAGCTAGAATCCGTACAGCCTACCCTTTTCTGTTCGAGGGTACATCCTTGATCTTTCTCTTTCCTTAAGTTGCGCTTTTATCTATCTTTTTAGGTATATTTCCCCGACCTTATCTTTTAGGTAGAAACCCTTTGGATGGAAACATGTAGTTGAAACATGTTATGTATGATGGTTGCAAGTGGTTGCTAGTGGTTGCTCGTGGTTGCATATACACACACAATCTAGGGTTTAGATCGGCTCAGTCACTTCATATTGCATATGCATATATGTTTGCCTTCGTATATGATTGAACTCTAATGTGTTGTCATGTGGATGTTGCATTTGTATTGAATGATTGTGCACTCATGTAGAATCATGAATAGGAAAATTTGCATACATGATGGATTCATGGAACTTACATAATTCGCATTAAGGAGGTCAACTGAATCAGTAGACCGCCTGATTTTGCATTAGATAAGTACATGTACACACACACTTCGCATATGATCATGAAGCATTAGAAGTCTTTTAAGGACAATGGATGCTCGTGTTTGATGGATGAGTAGATGGATGATTGGATTTTAGGATATACATTCCTCCTAACTTGAAGATTTCGGGGACGAAATCCTTTTAAGTGGGGGAGAATGTAACATCCCGCGAATTCTATAACTGTGAAACTCACAAATTAAAGTATAATTAATTTCAAATCAAAGAACTAAGGGAAACGGACGCCATTGCGTTCGTCTCGGAAAAATACGCGAAATAGAGTCCGAGTTTTCGAAAAACGGATATCGTATGAAGAAGTTATGGACGAACGAATTTGGGCGAAAAACCGAAAAAGGGTCAGAATGCACTGGCGCACTTGGGAAGTGCGCCAGAACAAAAATGAACTGGCGCACCTGTGAAGTGCGCCAGTACATTTTTGACCTGGTGCACCTGCCAAGTGCGCCCAGGTCAAAAATGACCTGCTGGCCAGGTCTGGTCTAGCCCTGGCTGGCCAGGTCTGTGTTTGGCCGATTTTCAGAAGCTTGCTTTGTCATTAGGGCTAGGTGGCAGGCTCTAATTGGTCTCTCTTGCGAATGAATGGCTACGATCAATCCAAGCAACATCAATGGTTCTAATCAGTTCATTACCCCTATAAAAACAACCCTAGACTAACCCTAATCTATTCATTCAAAAATAAGAACAAAGCCGCCATGTTGCTGAGGAACGACTAGGGGTAGCCACCAAATTGGAGAGAAGATTAGGAGGAAAATTCTAAAGCCTAAAGCAATTCAAACAAAGCAAATCAACGCCTACGTCATAAGGAGTCGCAACTCTAAATTTCTAAATTAGAGAATTCGCCGCAACGATTGTAAGTAGAGTATTACTTTGGTATGAACAAATAATTGTGTTGGTTTGTATGCTTGAATTGTGGCAATAAAGTAATTCATATTTGTGCGTTCTTATCAATTTGAAATATTATATACGTTTGGATATTCTTGAATTATGTTATTCAATTATAAAGAACTACATGCGGTAGTTCTATGCAAGTATACGTTTGGAATATTTCGCAAATTATGTAATCCATGTTGAAGCTACATGTATGTAGTTGATTTAAATTCATGCAAGTTTGGGGCTTTGCTATTATGCCATCATAATGTGTATTTTTATACAAACATCATTTTTGTGAAGTAATTGGAATAAGTTTGGGTTATCATAATCCATATGAAATTATGTTGAAAATTTGGCATCATATATTAATCCATGCTTTTGTACTAGAAACCTATTTGCAAACTTATGAATATGGCTAGGCTATGAATGATATTTGGCATAATTGAAATCCATGATTAAGTCTATCTTGTTTACAAGAATTTTATGATGACATATGTGGTACATAGCTAGGTTAGGCTCAAAAATCCCTTTTTGCAAGTTTACATGACTAAAGTAAGAACCATGCTTATGTTAGAAATATTTATGCCATGGGTATGTGAACAAAATTTAACTATACTTATGCCATGCTTATGTTTGACATTATGCCATGCTTATGTTAGAAATATTTATGCCATGCTTATGTTTGACATTATGCCTAAATAAAAATATAGGTCCATGTTGTAGTTATGACTATGTGTCAATAATGATACCCAATTTAGATTCTTATTTCAACTACAAGTTCACACGCTTTGATTCATGTCACCTATGCTTTAGGACCAAAGTATATGTTACCACTATGCAAGTACACCAGTTTCTATTTTTTATTTCCAACGTCATATTGCAAGTTCATGCGCTCACATTCCCCTTTTTTGTGTATGTAATCACGCTTTAAGCCTCCCCTTTTCGCATGGCTAAGTTGGGCTTTAAAAGGCTAAGCCCAATATATATATAATAAACGGACGTGTAAAACGGGGGAAAATAACGTTGGGTTAAAATCACTAATGAATGAAAATATAAAATAGAAGGGCCCAAAATTCAAGTATGGGTTGGGCCCATGATTGGTGTAACCTTTACACCATTAACTTAATAATTGGCCACAAATATTTACATATAAGAAAATAAAGAAGAAAGACAAAATATGTAAGTGTAGAAAATACGATGTGTTTAACCCGAGGTTGGATTGAGTTGTGATGTAAACCTGCCCGGAACCGCCCGGCTGTCCAGTAGTCACAACAATACCTATCCAATGTGGGAGGTTAAACATGGAGCCCAATAAGGACCCGAGGTTAGACTGAGTTGTGGCGTAAGACTGCCCGGAACCAACCGGCAACAGGCAGCCACAACAATACCTGTCTAATGTGAGAGGTCAGGGCCTTAATAAGACAATTAAGGCTGAGTCAGGATTGTTAGGATTAAGTGAACTAAAGACTTAATCAAAATGGAACATGCTAAATTAAACGGACTGGTGGGGGTTAGGTTAGAAAACACTTAACCAACTTAGCATGTTGGCTAGAGATAGAAAACCTAGTAACGGGGGACCCTTTTCAGCAGTAACCCTAGAAGGTGTATCAGGATACCCTGAAACTAGGCAGGGTGGGGCACGATTACTGGGCTGATTGTAAGAGGTCAAATCGACGGCGGTGGTGTAGCAGTGTAGGTTCTAACGGGGTGCGGGCGTGCACACACTCCGGCGCAGAAAAATAAGGCACTGGACACCAGTAGCATACCTGTGCATTCTAAGGTTGTGTCGGGCCGCCACCACGGGACTTGATACACCCCATGGTGGGACCAGCATAGGTAACTACAACATCGGGGGCCGTAAGACACATGTAACTATGCGAGTAGGAGCCGATCATCGTTGAATGGATCACATCACCCTGATTATGGGGTGCCGGTTGGAAACTAGTTTATATGGGTTCAGAGATTAACATGGGGTACGATAATATATTCGACCCTAGACAACTTAACCAAGTTTATAGTGCTTGCCCACTTCTTGTTATACTTATCATACCCAGTTCTTTATTCATAGACAAAATAGTACTAAACTTACTCAGGCTTTATGTCTGACTCTACTTTTCTTTCGTCTTCTTTTCTTCCGTTTCCCCCCCCAGGTCCACAGGGAGGGAACACAGCAGCTTGACCATCCTTAACATCCAGCTTGAAGAAGAGAAATGTATTGCTTGGACTTTCCTGTTTTGAACTATGGCTTTGGACAATCCACTATGGGGACTTTTTGCAGTTTATCTATGTTTTATTAAATAATGTAATCAAGACAGATTATGAAAGTGTTATGTTATGTTTTGGAAAAAGTGTAAGACTATTATGGTGTTGTTGTTGTAACACGTATTTGCTTTCATGAAATAAAAGTTTGTTGATTTTCCGCTGTTTACAAATATGTGTTCTTATATCTGTCTTGTATATCTGTGACTTGTACTTATAAACCTCCACCAAAATTAGGGCATTCCCTTTGAGAGTGACCCTAACGGAGGTGGGATGTTTCAGATCGAGATATTCAATTTTCCAATTATACATAATTTAAAATTTAAATTTATACTGGGATAAACCTTATTGGGCCTTTCCTTCTTGAAGCCCACCCAACACTCCTATACCCGTGATCGCAAACTTAATCTTCCTTCCCCAAACTTCACGATGCTCCTCCCGTACCCAATTCACCATAGCCGAATATTTCAACCCGTTTTACCACTTCATCCCTTCACCAGAAATCATGAGAACTTCACCGTTCTCCTTCACTTTTGATACACTCCTACACCAGCCTATATTTGTGACACTCGAGCTCCACTGTCCCTTGCGTCGAAATAGTATTTCACGAGAAATCACAGCAGGTATCGAACCCTTTTTACACAAAATCGTACCAAAAATTCACCTAAGCTTCTCCTCCAACACATAAATACAAATCCATGTTCCATTTCAAGAATCGATCACTAAATTGCCTCAAAAGGGAAACCCTAGCACCCGCTGATAGTACGACACCGAAGCAAACAAGCGTCGAACCCTTCTATTCTCATATGATTGTGAAGAGAAAGTAAATGTGAATCCATATATATATATATATATATATATATATATATATATTAGGACTTTTAGAAGTTTGTATGAATTTTCCTTGATTTTTGAAAGAGGATTTTTCCTGTTTGGGTGATGGTGGCGCATTTCCTCAGATGGATGGCAAATGTTTAAGGTTAAGGAGTGTAAAGGATATTATATAGGATAGAAATAATATTTTTTATTCGATTTGTTTATTTAATTTTAATGAATCATTGTCTTCATTCTGTGTTTAAAAATCCGTGTGATTACATACAATACCCAAAAATCACGGAAATGGACACGCAACTACAGTTTGAAATCACGGACCCAATGAAACTAGTTTCGTCGAATTCCAGCTCCGTTTGCTCTTACAACGTATTTTTAAAGTCAGAAAATTGACTATTTTTCACTTTAAAATCCCGTACAGCCACATACTGACTTCAAAAATCACGGAAATTGAAATCTAACAATAATTTGACATTACAAATCAAACAAAATTAGTTTCATCGAAAACTGAGTTCGTTTGCAAAAGTGGCTATTTTTAAAGGTCAAAATAAACCATTTATATATATAAATATATTTGAAAACATTTTAATTTAATATTAATAAATTAATATTATCATATAGATTCACATACATTACCACATGGCTTCAAAATATACCTATTTGGATTTATAACTCGATATTTCAAAATCCCCGATTATATCGATATTCAATTGATATTGAAAATCCTTTTATAATAAAATAGATCGTTATAAATTATAAGGAATTACATAGCGACTTTTCTAAATTTTGATTTCGACATAAATCAAAATCTGCACGACGAAATCCCTATTTTTCTCTTTCCTCAGAAAAATATACTTCACCAGCTCCTAACGTTTCTTGTTTCACAGAAATCCGAATTAAAACGGCTTATGTATATTCGTTTAAAGTTCGAATCACCAAATTATGAAATGCCGCGCCATTTCGAGCTCGTATATAATTAAAATATAAGTATACGTTCAAACTGTCGTTATTTAAATAGATTTGTTAATATAATTCAATTTTAAACTGAATTATATATTTTGAATTTCCCACTTCACAACATATTGCTATTTCAGCTAATTCTGATTATTTCAGAATTAAATATATTATTTAATTATTATATTAATTAAATATTCAAAGTTATTGAATTGAATGGCCAATTATTTCTCTAAATCATTATTTAAATAATTAAATTAATTAATTATTATATCGCTAAAATATGGGACATTACACGATTCGGTGCATAAAATCTCATATGGAATTTAAACGTGTACCTTTTTGTCGGGCACACAAATTGTAATCTTCATATACTTCATTCCAAACCTGCTTAACCTATATACGTCCATTCCCAATTTATTCTAACTCAATCCAATTATTTTAATTCAATTCGTTAATTTATTATTTAAATTAGCTCTTTGCCTATTTCACTTTTTAATTAAACACATCACGTTCATACATGATTTTAATTTGCTTATGAACCAATTGAATTCCATTTTCACTCCAGTTTCATATTCGATTTCGAATATGAATTTACTAACCCAATTCACTTATCAAAGCCAATTTCGATTCCAAGTCCCTCTAACTAATTATTTTATAAAATTCGATATAAATCGAATTTCATTAATTAATAAATCCGTTGGATTTTTCTCAATTCAAATTCATATTTTGGATTCTGAAATATAATCAATCATACCATTTCAAAACGCTTTCCGATTCATTTTTAAATTCATATTTGAATTTAAACTGCTACATTATCTCACGATAGTTTATTTTCACTAGACTTATAAATATCATTTATAAATTCAACTTCTTTGTTTTATATATTAAAACAAATTTCCATTTCAAATCCATTTGAAACCCAATTCATTTTATATTTCGAATTCCAAAATAAAAGTCATCATTCTCTTTTCTAAATGATTTCAAATATTATTTTTAAATTCACACTTGAATTTATAGTTACCAATTATCTCTTGATAATTAATTCACCATATTTATAACATTGTTTATAAATTTACTTGTTTTACATTTTAGCAAGTCCATTTCGAAATCTGTTTAGAACTAAAATCTTGTTTTGGAATATTCTACCTCTTATAACTTATATATATATAGAATCTATTTGCATATTAAATTTTAGTTTATATCTAATACGATTTAGATATTCTTTTCTGGAAATACTATATTTAAACAAATTCGATCTAATCGATTCAATTCATAAATCCATACGGATTTATTTTTAATTCAATGTATATTCTGAACATCAGAATAAATTTCATCGTTTACTTCTTTAAAATGGTTCCCCATTTCTATTTTTAAATTCACATTTGAATTTAAATATTCAAATTATCAAATGATAAATTTTCCAGTTTATTTATAAAACTTGTTTATAAATTCATTTCAATTCTCTACACTATTTAATTTATAAACAACGTTTATAATTTCACTTCCAGTTCCATATTATTTATTTATAAACAACATTTATAAATTCACTACTTTTTTATGTATTCAAACAAGTTAATATATTTATAGCCCAATTGAAATTCAAATTCTATTTTAGATAAATAGATTTTCCGTTTAAATTCTTTTCCCGATATTTTTATATATCAACATTTCAGGTCCAGTGATATTTTAACCAATCAAAAATACCAATTATCAACCACGAATTTTCTAACCCATCATATATTATAATATATATGAGAACAAACAAATAATAATATTTTTTGAGGAATCCAGTTGGATCCCTTCAACTTGTTTTCCTGCATTCACAGTCGTTAGCCAACATAAATAATACCCATCCTACTTGGAGGCCGGATATCGCGGTACGAAGGTCATCCACTATCATGGCGTGGGGCATATAGGGTCATCCGCTAATGATACTGTGGGCATCCGCTCATGGTACTGCGGGAATCCAACCAATCACCAATATATGTATTTATATATATATATATATATATATATGTATGTATAAAATAGCCACAAACACAAATCCTATATAACTAATATATTTTAACATCGAAATAATATTTTTATGCCACCAAATTGTTAAAACCCGTGACTTCCCGGTGAAGGAAAGAGCGAATACTTCGAGAACACGACAAGATAGAACGCGGATAGAAGAACATTTCATTGTTAATTACAACAATTCCATCAGAATACAAGGATATACAGAGTATAAACAAATAATATACATTCGATAAATATCAGAGATTACAATACATTACATAGCAGCGGAAAATAATACAATACACAACTAGAAGTAATAAGCGGATACAAAGCTTTCTGTGTATCATTCCAGTTGTAAATCAGGATCCTGTGAATGTAAATCTGCAAAACCAAAACTACTAGCTGCCCGTGTCGAAAATAAGGGCACCTGGAGTTTAGGTCAAAACAATAAACTCCAGGTCAGTCATGGGACTGGTGTGAGAACTAAAACAGTTATTTAAAACTTTACTTTAAATCAGATATATCAAGGGGCCAGCAGTATAACACGGAACGGGTTTCCTCCCAAGAATACCAATGCAAAAAACAACAGCGCATTGCTAAATAAAGAACAATGAAGCTATTATAAGACTCTGGTCCCATCACACAATGCAACGAAAGCCGGAGTATAGGGTTTTTACCTTTTAATAGCTAAGAATGCTTGATAGTTTAAAACAAATCATTTGATACTATAATAAGTGCATAGTGTATAAAACAACTTCACATCATCAATCATAGGCGGCATAAGCGCCCCATCCCACTATGTCGCCATATATAGGATTACAACTAATATCGAAACGTCATGTATTGGAAGTTGGATTCCCATCTATGAATCGAGGCTAGGGATCGTCCTCTACCGAATTCGAGACAATCTAGCCCATGTCTCCGGAACAGCCGCAACTGCCCCTTGGATCGTCAGGGTCGGTCCACCGATGTGGATTATAGTGCCTGAACAATAAGTCTCCCCTCCCTATTGGGCGTAAATGAGCCAACGAATGACTCCATCGGCTTCACATAGTCACCGATATATCCGAGGCGCCTCGCAGCAACAACAACCACATAAGTCAAACTCGTCAGGCCATGTAAAACCACTGACGCCACTTCTAACTAGAAGGAAACGCATGCCCTCCCTGATGTCCTCTCCCGTTTCTAGTTCACAATCGAGGTGTGAGGCTCGCGAATCAACGCTACACAAAGCTATGTCACACAGGCCGTGCTTTGATCATCAACCACAAGACTCTGCTTTTCAACAGAAGCCTTGATCATTTGCATCTTAGCATGCCACACAGGCAGACCACTCTATGCAACCGATATCAGTCACACAGAATGAAATCCAATGTCAGACACACTCTCCATTTATAAGTCCGTTCTGGGTCTGAACGAAACCGGAGGCATCTAGTACCCCGCATATCCATCGATCTCCAAGTACGTCTGGACGATCACCAACTAATTCCCTCCTCTTGGGTGTACGGCCCAATCAAGATCATCGGTAATTATTCAAACGACGTGAAGTGTAACAACCCGAAAATCTGGGCCAGTTTAAAATTTTAATTTTAGCAATTTTAGCGAATTTTGATTATTTAAAATGAATCATTTTAAATAATATCGACGAGAAATTTATTTTGAATGGAATTCGAACGTATATATTATATACGTCGTCGATGGAATATAAATAATTATATATAATTATAAATAGAATTGAAAATGGCGCGGTAGTTCGATAATTCGATTTCAAACTTCAATTGAATGTACCGGGTGCAAAACAATCCGGATTTTAGCGAAACCAAAAATAATAGGATCTAATTGTGAATATCTTTTCAATGAATCCGAGAAATCGAAATTTCATAGCGGGAATCAAAAGATATGTCCAGTTGAAAATTCTAAATAGTCGTTATGGAATTCAGGCCCATAAAAATGGGAATTTTGCAAACGACCTCGGATTTCGACGAAACCACTTTTGTTGGGTCCGTGATGTAAAGTTATTGCTAGATTCCAAATTTCATAATTTTTCGAATCAATATGTGAGCGTGGCAAAGGAAAACGCGTTTGACCAGTTTTAGTTGATTTTAATCGACTGGAAATTGGCCATTTTTCCAACGGTCTCAGAATTCGACGAAACTAGTTTTGTTAGGACCGTATCGTCAATACGAAGCTAGAAAATATTTTCTGGAATTTTTCGAGTTAGTATGTCACCCTAGTAAATTGAAATGCGCATTCAAATTCAATATATAGAGTTATATGTTGATTATGATGAAAACTGATCGAAACGAGCGAATCAGCCTACGATACATATCCCATTATGTTCTGAATGGTGGTAATTAGCTGTGGACGACAGGCGGTGGGCCTTGTTTCGAGGTCGAATGAAAAAGTTACCTTTTGGGATTAAAATAAGATTAAAATTAAAATTAAACCCCCCCTCTCCTTTATTTACTCAGGCCCCCCCGATTCATTTCCCATTTCAGAACGAAAAAAAAAGAAGAGAGAAAGGGGGGAAGGAGCTCATCGCTCCTCCGATCGATCCCCCACCGCCGAGCCCCCTCCCCCGGCGACGCGCCGACCGAAGTCCCCCCCCCTCTCGCGATTGTCGACCGAAGCCCCCCCTCTCGCGATTGCCATTCGAAGATCCCCCCTACCTGTTGCCGTTCGAAGACCCCCCCTACCTATTGCCGTTCGAAGACCCCCCCTACCTGTTGCCGTTCGAAGACCCCCCCTCCTACCTGTTGCCGATCGAAGCACAGCCCCCCCCCCCCTTCGACCAAAATCTGTAAGTTTTAATTTTAATTTTATTTATAAAATCAGTTTTTTTTTGTGAATTGGCATTTATATATTCGTATAGCATAGTAAAAATTCGATTTTCATATATTTAATAGCATAGTAAAAATTCGATTTTTATATATTGAATAGCGAAGTAAAAATTCGATTTTTATATATTGAATAGCGAAGTAAAATTCGATTTTTATATATTGAATAGCAAAGTAAAAATTCGATTTTTATATATTGAATAGCGAAGTAAAAATTCGATTTTTATATATTGAATAGCAAAGTAAAAATTCAATTTTTATATGTTGAATAGCGAAGTAAAAATTCGATTTTTATATATTGAATATAGAAGTAAAAATTTGATTTTTATATATTTAATAGCGAAGTAAAAATTCGATTTTTATATATTGAATAGCGAAGTAAAAATTCGATTTTTATATATTGAATAGCGAAGTAAAAATTCGATTTTTATATATTGAATAGCGAAGTAAAAATTCGATTTTTATATATTGAATAGCGAAGTAAAAAAATTCGATTTTTACATACGTAGAGAATACGGATGAAGAAAGTGACAAGAAGCAAGAACGGTGAAGATTTCTACGAAGAAGAGTCGTGGCGTTGGATTAGCTAATCGGTGAGAATTTCTCACTCTTCAATTTCTTTTCTAGTTATATATATATATACTAGGATGCAGACGGTGTTTAGCAGCACCCGACACCCGTCGTCCACAGACCATGGACGGCTTGTATGCTTGTTTGTTTGATTTTGATGTGTAGATGATTGTGTGATGTGATGTGAAATGAAATATTTTATAGTGGAAAATATTTTATAGTTAAAAATATAATTTTTAACGTGTATATAAAATAAATATTTATAAACAAATCGAACGATTTGTTTATATACACACATTTGACTGATATTGATTGGGACGATAAATTTTACACATCGCCCAACTGCACAAATAAAATCTATGTTTGATTGTTTGAAACCCCACACGGGTATTGGGATGATATATGACATACACTAATCCTAATAGTTAGTTGTATGTCGATCGATTGATTGACAGACTGTTATAAGCGTTGAATATTTATATTTGATGCTTATACAGTGTAGAATGCACTTTGGATGATGGTTGGTTATTCATCGTTGTTGATATATACATGTGTTGTAGAAAATCCATATAATTAACATTATATGGTAATT
Organism: Allium sativum; assembly: GCA_030737875.1. Classification (NCBI taxonomy): domain Eukaryota; kingdom Viridiplantae; phylum Streptophyta; class Magnoliopsida; order Asparagales; family Amaryllidaceae; genus Allium; species Allium sativum. Next base: position 550,439,707 of record CM060918.1, read on the forward strand.
GATTGGGCCTCATTCCAGTTTTGAAATAGAAACATTTGAAATAGAAATATTTGAAATAGAAACATTTGAAATAGAAATATTTGAAATAGAAATATTTGAAATAGAAATATTTGAAAAAGAAATATTCGAGAAAGAATAGTAGAAAATAGAAATATTTGAAAAAGAAATATTCGAAATAGAATATTTGAAAACCAAAATATATGAAGCCGTGTTGATTAGATTGACACCATTTTGACGTGAACGATATTTATATTGATTTTATTCAAATTGAAGTGAATATTAAATTGAATTGAAATTCGAATTTAATTGAATTGATTTGAAATTCGAAATAAACTGAAATGGTTTGAAATTCGAATAGAATTGAAATAGAATCGAAATCGTTTTGAAATGAATTCGAATTAAATTGAAAACGAATTGAAATTGAATATAAAGGAATTCGAATTGAAATGGAATAGAAATGAAATCAAATTGAAACTGAATAGAAATGAATTCAAATTGAAATTGAATATAAGTGAATTCAAATAGAAATTGAATAGAAATGAATTCGAATTGAAATTGAAATTGAATTGAATTGAAAACGAACAGAAATTGAATTAGAAATCAATTTGGATTAAATCAATTCGAAATGAAATGAAAATGAATTTATATTGGAAAAATTCGGTTTTGATTTGAAATTGAAAATGAAGTTGAAATTGTTTTGAAAACGAATTTAAAACGATTTATATAATAGGTTTGAATAGGAAATCGACAAAGTATATATTATATATATAATATAATGGCCTGAATAGAACGCACCGCGCAGCGGCAGTTCGCGAATTTCGACCATTGACTTCGAACGGATATTACGGGAGATCCGACCGTCGGATTCTCCTAAAACTGGAACCGTTGGGTTCGCATCGAGAAGAGCTTTTTAACGAATATTAGAAATTAGAAATCTAACGGTTGGATTTGGAATTATGTCGAAATCAAATTTGGAAAAGGTCGCTGTAAGTGCAGTTCGATGGCCGTTGATGGAAATCGACTGTACAGGCCTTGATAAAATTATTAAAAATATCAATAATTTGTGTAAAATCATAAGAAATGATTTGGGAAAAATTGGGATGAAAAATTCCATATTTGAAAAGATAAAAATAGATTTTTATTGAAATGAACTAGTTTTGAACTAGAACTAAAATTCTATTTATTTTTAAATAAATAAATTGGATTTGAAATGGTTTTGAAAATAACCAGAATTTCCAATAATTATATTGGAATGGATTTGAATCGAAATTGTCTTCGGAATATTTCGATGTTGGATTTCGTGATTATACAGATGTTGTTATGGAAATTTGAAAGATATTTATATATCGCTATTTCCAATACGATATTTGTTGGTCGTAGAATTTGATATTGAATATAAGCCGATATATTTTCTATTTAGAGCCTTGTATTTAATATCAAATGTGATTTGGGTTTGTCGTGAATGGTGTCTTCATTAACACTGTTCTTGAACCCAGTTGAGAAAAAGATTAAATCTTTTTATTTAGATTTAATGAAGTATACCAATTAAATAATATTTAATTGGAATTGAATTGGTATTGATTTTTGGGTTTATCGTGAATAGTGTTTTAAATAACACTTGTTCTTTAACCCGATAATTAATGAAATGTGATTTTGGGTTGTCGTGAATGGTATCTTCAATAATACTGCTCTTAGACCTAAAGGAGTTAAGAAAATCAGAAACTAACTAGAGATTAGTTCAGTTGAATGGTTTCAGAGGTATTGATCTGATGTTGGTTTCGGCCTTCGGGGTTAATACTTAGGGAATTGCTCACTTGCTAATTTACGGTTAGGGACTGATTGAAATGTGCTGTGATTTTGGGTTTATTGTGAACCGTGTTTTAAATGACACTGATTCTTTAACCCAGTCACAGATTAATACTAAGTGGAGTTTTAATGAATCTTTAATTAGATTGAAATGATCGAAAATGGAGTATCACCAGTTTTGCTCCAGGCGATAGTTAAATCTTTAATTAGATTTGAACGTGAAATGGTAATTGAATTTACCGATAACACCGTGGTGTTAGATATGAAGTATAACCAGTTTTACTTCATGGGATGAATAGGTTGGGATTGGGAAATTAAAACAAATGATTACTTCGGTAAGGTTCGTTAATCCCGACTAGTTGAATCGAAATTCAAAATAAGATTAAAGAATAAATTCAAGGGATTTATCTTGGATAAAATTAATGGGAACCTTTCCCTACGAATGTAAAATTTAGAAACTAACTGTCGGTTAGCCAAGAAGAATGGTTTTCAGGATATTGATCTGATGTTGGTTTCGGCTTTCGGGGTTAATATTTGGGGAATTATTCTCTTGATTAATTTACGGTTAGTGACTGATGAATTGGAATGAGGCGTATGTTGTGTTTGTGTAACACGTATTTATTATATACGCGAGTTATTCAGAAAGACCGGGTTTATCCCATTCTGAATAACTGATATGACGATGAGTCGAAGATGAAGACGATGGTCGAAGACCGGAGGTCTTCACGTCGTTTGGATAATTACTGATGATCTTGATTGGGTTGTACACCCAAGAAGATGGAAACAATTGGTGATCGTCCAGACGTATTTGGAGATCGATGGATATGCGGGGTACTAGGTGCCTCCAGTTTCGTTCAGACCCAGAACGGACTTGTAAATGGACTTTGTGTTTGACATCGGATTTCATTCTGCGTGACTTATATCGGTTGCATAGAATGGTTTGCCTGTGTGGCATGCTAAGATGCAAATGATCAAGGCTTCTGTTGAAAAGCAAAGTCTTGTGGTTGATGATCAAAGCACGGCCTTTGTGACGTAGCTTTGTGTAGCATTGATTCGCGAGCTTCACACCCGGTATGAACCAAAAACGGGAGACGGACCTCAGGGAGGACTTGCGTTTCTTTCTAGCTAAAAGTGGCGTCAGTGGTTTTACACGCCCTGACGAGTTTGACTTATGTGGTTGTTGCTGTTGCGAGGCGCCTCGGTTTGATCGGACGATCCGGGTCCGATAGAGTCATTTGTTGGCTCACTGACACCCCAAAGGGTGGGGAAACGTAGTGTTCAGGCATAATAATCCACATCGGTGGACCGTCCCTGACGATCCAAAGGGTTGATGCATTCTGATCCTGAGACACGGGCTAGAGCGTCTCGAATCAGTTGAGGACTATCTTTTGCCTCGGTTCATAGACGGAAATCCAATTTCCAAATACGTGACATTTGCGGTTTTATTTGTAGAGCCTAGTATGGCGACATAGTGGGATGGGGCGCTTATGCCGTCTATGATTGATACTTATGATTTGAAGTTGTTTTATACACTATGCACTTATAATAGTATCAAATAATTTGTTTTAAACGTATCAAGCATTCTTGGCTATTATAAGGTAAAAACCCTATCCCCCGTCTTGCGTTGCATTGTGTGATCGGACCTGGGTCTTATAATAGCTTCATTTTTCTTTATTTAGTATTGCGCTGTTTGTTTTATGCACTGGTATTCTTGGGAGGAAACCCGTTCCGTGTTATACGGCGTGGTCCCTTGACTTACCTAACTTTAAAAATAAGGATTAATAACTGTTTTAGTTCTCACACCAGTCCCATGACTGACCTGGAGTTTATTGTTTTAACCTAAACTCTGGGTTCCCTTATTTTGACACGGGCAGCTAGTAGTTTTGGTTTTGGCAGATTTATATTCACAGGATCCTGCTTTACAGATCCGGAAAGCTTTGTATCCGTATATCTCCTTCAGTTGTGTATTGTATTATTTTCCGCTGCTATGTATTTAAATGTAATTTAAATCTCTGATATTTCTGTGTAATATTCATTTATACTCTGTATATTCTTGTATTCTGGTGCATTGTTGTAATATACAATGAAATGTTCTTCCGTCTGCGTTCTGTTGTGGCTTGTTCTCGAACTATCCGCGCTTTCCTCACCGGGGAAGTTACGGGTTTTCACATGAAGACCTCTGGTCTCCGACCAACGTCTTCATCTTCGACTCATCGTCGAATCAGTTATTCAAAATTGGATAAACTCGGTCTTTCTGAATAACTCGCGTATATAATAAACAAGTGTTACACAAACACAACAAACGCCTCATTGCAATTCATCAGTCACTAACCGTAAATTTACTAAAGAATAATTCCCCATATATTACCCCGAAGGCCGAAACCAACATCAGATCAATACCCAGGAAACCGTTCTGCTTAGCTAACCTAAAGTTAGTTTCTAAATTTCAAATTCTTAGGGAAAGGTTCCCATTAATTTTATCAAAGATAAATTCTTTTAAATTTTTTCTTTAATCTTCCTTTGAATATCACTACCAACTAGTCGAGATTAATGAACCTTACCGAAGTAATCATTTGTTTTAATTTCCCAATCCCAACCTATTCATCCCATGAAGTAAAACTGGTCATACTTCATATCTAACACCACGGTGTTATCGGTAAATTCAATTACCATTTCACGTTCAAATCTAATTAAAGATTTAACTACCACCTGGAGTAAAACTGGCGATACTCCATTCTCGATCTTTTCAATCTAATTAAAGATTGATTAAAACTCCACTTAGTTTTAATCTTTGACAGGGTTAAAGAATCAGTGTCCTTTAAAACACGGTTCACGATAAACCCCAAAATTACATCACATTTCAATTAGTCCCTAACAGTAAATTAGCAAGTGGGCAGTTCCCTAAGTATTAACCCCGAAGGCCGAAACCATTCAACTTAACCAATCTCCAGTTAGTTTCTGATTTTATTAACTCCTTTGGGTCTAAGAATAGTATTATTGAAGATACCGTTCACGACAACACAAAATCATATTCCATTAATTATCGGGTTAAAGAACAAGTGTTATTTAAAACACTGTTCACGATAAACCCAAAAATCAATGTCGATTCAATTCCAATTAAATACTATTTAATTGGTACACTTCATTAAATCTAAATAAAAAGATTTAATCTTTTTCTCAACTGGGTTCAAGAACAGTGTTAATAAAGACACCATTCACGACAAACCCAAATCACATTTGATATACAATACAAGGCTCTGAATAGAAAATATATCGGCTTATATTCAATATCAAATTCTATGACCAACAAATATCGTATCGGAAATAACGATACATATATATATCTTTCAAATTTCCATAACAACATCTTTATAATCACGAAATCCAACATCGAAATATTCCAAAGACAATTTCGATTAAAATCCATTCCAATTCAATCATTGGAAATTCTGGTTACCTTTAAAACCCTTTTTAAATTCAATTTATTTATTTAAAAATAAATAGAATTATAATTCTAGTTCAAAACTAGTTCATTTCGATAAAAATCTATTTTTATCTTTTCAAATATGGAGTTTTTCATCCCGATTCTTCGCAAATCATTTCTTATGATTTTACACAAATTCTTACTATTTTTTATAATTTTATCAAGGCCCGTACAGTCGATTTCCATCAACAGCCATCGAACTGCACTTACAGCGACCTTTTCCAAATTTGATTTGGACATAATTCCAAATCCAATTGTAAGATTTCAAATTTCTAATATTCGATAGAAAGCTCTTTTCCATACGAACCTAACGGTTCCGGTTTGAGGAGAATCCGACGGTCGGATCTCCCGCAACGTCAATTCGAAGTCAATGGTCGAAATTCACGAACTGCCGCAGCGTGGCACATTCTATTCAGTCCATTATATTATATATATATAATATATATAATATATACTTCGTCGATTCCCTTTTAAAACGTATCTTATAAATCGTTTTAAATTCGTTTTCAAAACGATTTCAACTTCATTTCAAATTCAAATCAAAATTTGAAAATTTCCTCATAAATTCATTTTAAATTCATTTCAAATTGATTTCAATTCAAATCGATTTTTAATTCAATTTCAATTCATTTTCAATTCTATTCAATTTCTATTTGATTTCTATTCTGTTCAATTTCAATTCGAATTCAATTCTATTCAATTTGAATTTGAATTTTATTCTATTCAATTTTAATTCGAATTCAATTCGTTTCAAAATATTAGAATTTGAAATCACTTCCTTTTCTATATTCATTATAAAAATGAATAAAATCGATATAAATATCGTTCATGTCAAAATGGCGTCAATCTAATCAACATGGCTTCATATATTTCTATTTTCAAATTATTCTATTTCAAATATTTCTTTTTCAAATATTTCTATTTCAAATATTTCTCTTTCAAATATTTCTATTTCAAATACTTCTATTTCAATTATTTATATTCAAAACTGGAATGAGTCCCAATCAATTACCATATAATGTCAATTATATGGATTTTCTACAACACACGTATATAACAGCAACGATAAATCGTTAACCATCATCCAAAGTGCGTTCTACACTGTATAAGCATCAAATATAAATATTTAATGCTTATAACAGTCTGTCAATCAATCGATCGACATACAACTAATTATTGGGATTAGTGTATGTCATATATCATCCCAATACCCGTGTGGGGTTTCAAACAATCAAACACAGATTTTATTTGTGCAGTTGGGCGATGTGTAAAATTTATCGTCCCAATCAATATCAGTCAAATCAGTGTGTATAAACAAATCGTCCGATTCGTTTATAAATATTTATTTTATATACATGTTAAAAAATATATTTTTAATGATAGAATATTTTCCACTATAAAATATTTTATTTCATTTCACATCACACCACACAATCAACTACACATCAAAATCGAACAAACAAGCATACAAGCCGTCCATGGTCTGTGGACGACGGGTGTCGGGTGCTACTAAACACTGTCTGCATCCTAGTATATATTTTTAACTAGAAATTTAAATTAAAGGTGAGAAGTTCCCACAGAGGGTTCCACTCCGCCGTGCTTTGCTTTTGAACTGCTAAACCATTTGGACCGGTTTGAAATTCCAATGTAGTTCTTTTCACGCTGTTCAAATTAAAATTATATGTTTCATTTCAATAAATAAAAATTCTATTTTTATTTCTACTTTATATATTTTTACAATGCTTCTTTCTATATAAAGATTATATTTTTATTATCTATACTATATAAAAATCATATTTTTATAATCTCTATTTTATTCAAAAATATCACGTCTTTGCAAATATATAAATCAAATCTATTCGCTTTTAAAAATATAATCCTTTCATTTCCAAAAATGTCATCTTTTCAATGATAAAGAGCAAATTTTTACTAACTATATAATATAAAAATCATATTTTTACTTCACTAAAAATCATATTTTGATTTCGTTACATATATAAAGATAATATTTTTATATTCTCCATTATATAAAAATCGTATTTTTATTACTTCTACTTTATAAAAATCATATTTTTTTTCTTCTCTTTACATATATAAAAATTCGTTTTTTATTCTTCTTCTACATATATAAAAAAAATTCCGATTTTTATATGATTAAAACAAATTCGATCTTTTCTAACATGGGAGATAATACTTAACTACTCAAAGATCACATCTTTAAAATAAAAATTATACCTTTCTTTAAAATAAAAATTATACCTTTCTTTACTAATTTTCATTGTATTAAAACCTGATTTTAAAGCTATGTATTTAAATTAAATAAAAATAGAAAAATAAACTTACTGTTATTTGACTAAGAGGGGCTTCATTGCGCCGGGATGCTCGAGCCCGCGGTGGGTCTATGGGGCTCGTGCTCGCGTGAATTGATCGACTAGGGAGGGTTGGAGGAGTGCGGTGCATCACTGGAGGAAGAGGAAGGGTCGGAGGCACTGTTTGGAGGAGGAGACGGCGGTTTTTGGGTAGGGTTAGGGGATTCTGGGTGAAAGAGGGTCGTCGGGTCCTTTAGGGGCGCGGGTTCGCGGCTTGAATCGAGAGGAGGGAGAAGAAGGGGAGGGGGCTCTGGTGGCCAGCGACCGAGGCGGCGCGGTGGCGCTCTCCTCGAAGGAGCGACGAGCTCCTCCCTCCTCTTTTTTTTTTTATCCTGAACTGAATCGTGTAGAGTGAAGAGGGAATAAGGAGGTTAGGTAAGAGAGAGGGGTCCTTATATAATAATATATTTTATTTAATTTTCTTCTATAATGCAACTTCTTACATCGAACTCAAAATCGAACCCATAATCTGTCGTCCCTAGCGCAATACCCCCATTCCGAACACAATGTGATATGTCCCGTAAGCCAGTTTGGCCTTTTCGATCTATTTTCGTCAAAATCAAAATATAACTCTATATATTGAATTTGAACGCGCATTTCAATTTACTGGGGCCACGTACTAACAAGAAAAATTCCCAAAAAATATTTTTTAGCTTCGTATTGACGATACGGTCCTAACAAAACTAGTTTCATCGAATTCCGAGACCGTTTGAAAAATGGCCATTTTCCAGTCGATTAAAATCAACTGAAACTGGTCAAACGCGTTTTCCTTCACCACGCTCACATATTGATTCGAAAAATTATGAAATTTGAAACCTAGCAATAATTTGACATCGCGGATCCAACAAAAGTGGTTTCGTCGAAATCCGAGGTCATTTGCAAAATGGCCATTTTTAAGGGCCGAAATTCCATAGCGACTATTCTGAAATTTCAACGGGACATATCTTTTGATTCTCGCTATGAAATTCCAATCTTTCGGATTCGTTGGAAAGATATTCACAAATAGATTCAAACATTTTTGGTTTCGCTAAAATCCGGTTTATTTTGCACCCGGTATGTTCAACTGAAATTTGAAATCGAATTATCGAACTACCGCGCCATTTTCAATTCGTTTTATAATTATAAATAAATATTTATATTCTAATGACGACGTATATAAATATATACGTTCTAATTCTATTCAAAATAAATTTTTCGTCGATATTATTTAAAATAATCCATTTTTAATATTCTAAATTCACTAAAATTGCCAAAATAAAAATTTTAAATTGGCTCAGATTTCCGGGTTATTACAATCTCCCCCACTTAAAACTTTTCGTCCCCGAAAAGGAACGAAGCTGAAAGTTGTTTAACTAATCAACTCAACTTTCACTGTTTTCTTTATGGCTTAAGTTCTTCAACTTTTCAGTTTCTAAAAACTTTTCAAAATTTTGACTAACATCCTAAATTTTTGAAAAATTTCGCTATAACCTCCCTTGCACCGGGGACTTCGGGATATATCAAATAGCCTTCCATGGCCTTCTTCAATCCAAAAGAAAAAGAAAAAGCCAAGCGGCTAGCCAATCGGCTCATAAAATCATCATCACCCAAACAAAACAGTAAATTATGGTAAAAATGTACCTATTTGTCGGGCAAACAATTTTATTCTTCTGCTCTAGCCTCCTCTTGCTATGACCTGTTCAGTGTAAGTACATGTATATGCATGCAAATGCGACAAATTTTCAATACAACTCACTATTTGATCAATTTGGCTATATGGTTCAACACTGGGCAGTTAAAGCGCTCAGCGGTTCCATAGCGGTGGAGGTGCAAATAGGCATAGCGGGGATAAAGCGGGGAAATAGCGGAGATATAGCGGATGCGCAATAGGTTTCATAAAATGTGAGACCAATTATTTAAAATTAATTAATTATTATTTTCACATTTTATGTGTAGAAGAAACTAACATTAATTAATCATATATAGTAGAATCAAAGAATACCATGGTTACACACATTAGATTTGATGATTATAATAGATTTCCGCAATATATTGGACATTAATGCCTTAAAATTAGCCTCTTACACTAACTTTATTGTTTTTTTTAAAGAGAATTAGTCAACTAAACCTTTACATATTAATATTGCTAAAGCGGATGGTAAAAAAGCGTTGATTTAGCGGATGCAGCGGAAAATAGCGGGGCTACAAGCGGATCTACTGTTCATCAGTGCTAAATTGAAATAGCGTAGCGGTTGAAGGGTGCTACGGGCTATAGCGGTGATATTGCAGGGCTTTAGCGGGGCTTTAACTGCATAGGTTCAACATTTAATTAATCAAACAACACAACCAGCAATCAATTAGTTGATTAACGTTTCAAATTCATAACTTTGATACATAGTCAAAAATCAGATTTTTGATGCCAAATCACAACAATAAGCCCTATCTAATTTTGGTTCTCACACCTGTCTATAGGAAATATATAGACATCACACCTTCGAAACTCGAGCATAAACACTGGTAATGTGATCACAATTACCAGTATCATCCCCGGGCGACTAGAGTGTGATTCTATATCTACCCAATATATTAAAACTTCGAATACACGTGGATCAGACGTATACGCAAAATCTTTATATATTGGATAGTCCAAATCAATATAAATAAATATTCAAATACGAATAATTCGATTTAAATTTTCAAAACAATAATTGTTTTCAATTTAAAAATATACTCTTCACACTCGTTCTAGGATGCTACTGATCCCATCTCTAACGAGTCATTCTCGTTGGATATTACTAATCCAATCCCTGATGAATTCTTTTGTATGGTTCTAACGTGTCTTGTTCTCTGAGCTTTGTAAACCAAAGCTCTGATACCAAATGTAAAAACCCGTGACTTCCCGGTGAAGGAAAGAGCAGATACTTCGAGAACACGACAAGATAGAACACAGACAGAAGAACATTTCATTGTTAATTACAACAATTCCATCTGAATACAAGGATATACAAAGTATAAACAAATAATATACATTCGATAAATATCAGAGATTACAATACATTTTATAGCAGTGGAAAATAATACAATACACAACTAGAAGTAATACGCGGATACAAAGCTTTCCGAGAATCGTTCCAACTGTAAATCAGGATCATGTGAATATAAATCTGCAAAACCAAAACTACTAGCTGCCCATGTCGAAAATAAGGGCACCCAGAGTTTAGGTTAAAACAATAAACTCCAGGTCAGTCATGGGACTGGTGTGAGAACTAAAACAGTTATTTAAAACTTTACTTTAAATCAGATATATCAAGGGACCACGCCGTATAACATGGAACAGGTTTCCTCCCAAGAATACCAGTGCATAAAACAACAGCGCAATTCTAAATAAAGAACAATGAAGCTATTATAAGACACAGGTCCCATCATACAATGCAATGCAAGCCGGAGGATAGGGTTTTTACCTTATAATAGCCAAGAATGCTTGATACGTTTAAAACAAATCATTTGATACTATAATAAGTGCATAGTGTATAAAAACAACTACACATCATAAGTATCAATCATAGGCGGCATAAGCGCCCCATCCTACTATGTCGCCATATATAGGATTACAACTAAAATCGAAACGTCACGTATTGGAAGTTGGATTCCCATTTGTGAACCGAGGCTAGGGATTGTCCTCTACCGAATTCGAGACAATCTAGCCCATGTGTCTGAAACAGCCGCAACTACACTTTGGATCGTCAGGGCCGGTCCACCGATGTGGATTATAGTGCCTGAACAATATGTCTCCCCGCCCTATGGGGCGTAAATGAGCCAAGAATGACTCCATCGGCTTCACATAGTCACCGATATATCTGAGGCGCCTCGCAACAGCAACAACCACATAAGTCAAACTCGTCAGGGCGTGTAAAACCGCTGACGCCACTTCTAACTAGAAGGAAACGCATGCCCTCCCTGATGTCCTTTCCCGTTTCTGGTTCACAACCGGGGTGTGAGGCTCGCGAATCAACGCTACACAAAGCTATGCCACATAGGCCGTGCTTTGATCATCAACTACAAGACTCTGCTTTTCAACAGAAGCCTTGATCATTTGCATCTTAGCATGCCACACAGGCAGACCACTCTATGCAACCGATATCAGTCACACAGAATGAAATCCAATGTCAGACACACAGTCCATTTACAAGTCCGTTCTAGGTCTGAACGAAACCGTAGGCATCTAGTACCACACATATCCATCGATCTCCAAGTACGTCTGGACGATCACCAACTGATTCCCTCCTCTTGGGTGTATGGCCCAATCAAGATCATCAGTAATTATCCAAACGACGTGAAGACCTCCAGTCTTCGACCACCGTCTTCATCTTCGACACATCGTCGAATTAGTTATTCAGAATGGGATAAACCCGATCTTTCTGAATAACTCGCGTATATAATAAACAAGTGTTACAAAAACACAACATACGCCTCATTGCAATTCATAAGTCACTAACCGTAAATTAACAAGAGAATAATTCCCCATATATTAACCCCGAAGGCCGAAACCAACATCTGATCAATACCCAGGAAACCGTTCTGCTTAGCTAACCTACAGTTAGTTTCTAAATTTCACATTCTTACGGAAAGGTTCCCATTAATTTTATTAAAGATAAATTCTTTTGAATTTATTCTTTAATCTTCCTTTGAATATCACTACCAACTAGTCGAGATTAACAAACCTTACCAAAGTAATCATTTGTTTTAATTTCCCAATCCCAGCCTATTCATCCCATAAAGTAAAATTGGTCATACTTCATATCTAACACCACGGTGTTATCGGTAAATTCAATTACCATTTCATGTTCAAATCTAATTAAAGATTTAACTACCGCCTGGAGTAAAACTGGCGATACTCCATTCTCGATCATTTCAATCTAATTAAAGATTCATTAAAACTCCACTTAGTTTTAATCTTTGACAGGGTTAAAGAATTAGTGTCCTTTAAAACACAGTTCACGATAAACCCCAAAATCACCTCACATTTCAATTAGTCCCTAACCATAAATTAGCAAGTGGGCAGTTCCCTAAGTATTAACCCCGAAGGACGAAACCAACATCAGGTCAATACCCCAGAAACCATTCACCTTAACAAATCTCCTGTTAGTTTCTGATTTTATTAAATCCTTTGGGTCTAAGAACAGTATTATTGAAGCTACCATTCATGACAACCCAAAATCATATTCCATTAATTATCAGGTTAAAGAACAAGTGTTATTTAAAACACTGTTCACGATAAACCGAAAAATCAATGCCAATTCAATTTCAATTAAATGCTATTTAATTGGTACACTTCATTAAATCTAAATAAAAAGATTTAATCTGTTTCACAACTGGGTTCAAGAATAGTGTTAATAAAGACACCATTCACGACAAACCCAAATCACATTTGATATTCAATACAAGGCTCTGAATAGAAAATATATCGGCTTATATTCAATATCAAATTCTACGACCAACAAATATCGTATCGGAAATAACGATATATATATGTATATCTTTCAAATTTCCATAACAACATCTGTATAATCACGAAATCCAACATCGAAATATTCCAAAGACAATTTCGATTAAAATCCATTCCAATTCAATCATTGGAAATTCTGGTTACCTTTAAAACCCTTTTTAAATTCAATTTATTTATTTAAAAATAAATAGAATTATAATTCTAGTTCAAAACTAGTTCATTTCGATAAAAATCTATTTTTATCTTTTCAAATATGGAGTTTTTCATCCCGATTCTTCGCAAATCATTTCTTATGATTTTACACAAATTCTTACTATTTTTTATAATTTTATCAAGGCCCGTACAGTCGATTTCCATCAACAGCCATCGAACTGCACTTACAGCGACCTTTTCCAAATTTGATTTGGACATAATTCCAAATCCAATTGTAAGATTTCAAATTTCTAATATTCGATAGAAAGCTCTTTTCCATACGAACCTAACGGTTCCGGTTTGAGGAGAATCCGACGGTCGGATCTCCCGCAACGTCAATTCGAAGTCAATGGTCAAAATTCACGAACTACCGCAGCGCGGCGCATTCTATTCAGGCCATTATATTATATATATAATATATATAATATATACTTCGTCGATTCCCTTTTAAAACGTATCTTATAAATCGTTTTAAATTCATTTTCAAAACGATTTCAACTTCATTTCAAATTCAAATCAAAATTTGAATTTTTCCTCATAAATTCGTTTTAAATTCGTTTCAAATTGATTTCAATTCAAATCGATTTTTAATTCAATTTCAATTCATTTTCAATTCTATTCAATTTCTATTCGATTTCTATTCTATTCAATTTCAATTCGAATTCAATTCTATTCAATTTTAATTTGAATTCTATTCTATTCAATTTTAATTCGAATTCAATTCGTTTCAAAATATCAGAATTTGAAATCACTTCCTTTTCTATATACATTATAAAAATGAATAAAATCGATATAAATATCGTTCACGTCAAAATGGCGTCAATCTAATCAACACGGCTTCATATATTTCTATTTCAAATATTTATCTTTCAAATATTTCTATTTCAAATATTTCTATTCAATACTGGAATAAGGCCCAATCAATTACCATATAATGTCAATTATATGGATTTTCTACAACACACGTATATAACAGCAACGATAAATCATCAACCATCATCCAAAGTGCGTTCTACACTGTATAAGCATCAAATATAAATATTTAACGCTTATAACAGTCTGTCAATCAATCGATCGACATACAACTAATTATTGGGATTAGTGTATGTCATATATCATCCCAATACCCATGTGGGGTTTCAAACAATCAAACACATATTTTATTTGTGCAATTGGGCGATGTGTAAAATTTATCGTCCCAATCAATATCAGTCAAATCAGTGTATATAAACAAATCGTCCGATTCGTTTATAAATATTTATTTTATATACACGTTAAAAATTATATTTTTAACTATAGAATATTTTCCACTATAAAATATTTTATTTCGTTTCACATCACACCACACAATCAACTACACACCAAAATCAAACAAACAAGCATACAAGCCGTCCATGGTCTGTGGACGACGGGTGTCGGGCTACTAAACACCGTCTGCATCCTAGTATATATTTTTAACTAGAAATTTAAATTAAAGGCGAGAAGTTCTCACAGAGGGTTCCTCTCCGCCGTGCTTTGCTTTTGAACTGCTGAACTGTCTGGACCGGTTTGAAATTCCAATGTAGTTCTTTTCACGTTGTTCAAATAAAAATTATATTTTTATTGCTTCATTTCAATAAATAAAAATTCTATTTTTATTTCTACTTCATATATTTTTACAACGCTTCTTTCTATATAAAGATTATATTTTTATTATCTATACTATATAAAAATCATATTTTTATAATCTCTATTTTATTTAAAAATATCACGTCTTTACAAATATATAAATAAATCTCTTTGCTTTTAAAAATATAATCCTTTCATTTCCAAAAATGTCATCTTTTCAATGATAAAGATCAAATTTTTACTAACTATATAATATAAAAATCGTATTTTTACTTCACTAAAAATCATATTTTGATTTCATTGCATATATAAAGATAATATTTTTATTTTCTCCATTATATAAAAATCATATTTTTATTACTTCTACTTTATAAAAATCATATTTTTTCTTCTCTTTACATATATAAAAATTCGATTTTTATTCTTCTTCTACATATATAAAAAAAATCCGATTTTTATATGATTAAAACAAATTCGATCTTTTCTAACATGGGAGATCATACTTAACTACTCAAAGATCACATCTTTTTCTTTAAAATAAAAATTATACCTTTCTTTAAAATAAACATTATACATTTCTTTACTAATTTTCATTGTATTAAAACCTGATTTTAAAGCTATGTATTTAAATTAAATAAAAAAAGAAAAATAAACTTACTGTTGTTTGACTAAGGGGGGCTTCATTGCACCGGGATGTTCGAGCCCGCGATGGGTCTGTGGGGCTCGAGCTCGCGTGAATCGATCGACTGGGGAGGGTTGGAGGAGTGCGGTGCATCACTAGAGGGAGAGGAGGGGTCAGAGGCGCTGTTTGGAGGAGGAGACGGCGGTTTTTGGGTAGGGTTAGGGGATTCTGGGTGAAAGTGGGGCGTCGGGTCCTTTGGGGGTGCGGGTTCGCGCCTTGAATCGAGAGGAGGGAGAAGAAGGGGAGGGGGTTCTGGTGGCCAGCGCGTTGGCGCTCTCCTCGGAGGAGCGACGAGCTCCTCCCTCCGCTTCTTCCTCTTTTTTTATTCTGAACTGAATCGTGTAGAGTGAAGAGGGAATAAAGAGGTTAGGTAAGAGAGAGGGGTCCTCATATAATAATATATTTTATTTAATTTTCTTCTATAATGCAACTTCTTACTTCGAACTCAAAATCGAACCCATCGCCTGTCGTCCCTAGCGTAATACCCCCATTCCAAACACAATGGGATATGTCCCGTAAGCCAGTTTTGTCGTTTCGATCTATTTTCGTCAAAATCAAAATATAACTCTATATATTGAATTTGAACGCGCATTTCAATTTACTGGGGCCACATACTAACAAGAAAAATTTCCGAAAAATATTTTCTAGCTTCGTATTGACGATACGGTCCTAACAAAACTAGTTTCGTCGAATTCTGAGACCGTTTGAAAAATGGTCATTTTCCAGTCGATTAAAATCAACTAAAACTGGTCAAACGCGTTTTCCTTCGCCACGCTCACATAATGATTCAAAAAATTATGAAATTTGAAACCTAGCAATAATTTGACATCGCGAATCCAACAAAAGTGGTTTCGTCGAAATCCGAGGTCGTTTGCAAAATGGCCATTTTTAAGGGCCGAAATTCCATAGCGACTATTCTGAAATTTCAACTGGACATATCTTTTGATTCCCGCTATAAAATTCCAATATTTCGGATTCATTGGGAAGATATTCACAAATAGATTCAAATATTTTTGGTTTCGCTAAAATCCGGTTTATTTTGCACCCGGTATGTTCAATTGAAATTTGAAATCGAATTATCGAACTACCGCGCCATTTTCAATTCCTTTTATAATTATAAATAAATATTTATATTCTAATGACGACGTATATAAATATATACGTTCTAATTCTATTCAAAATAAATTTTTTGTCGATATTATTTAAAATAATCCATTTTAAGTATTCTAAATTCACTAAAATTGCCAAAATAAAAATTTTAAATTGGCTCAGATTTCCGGGTTATTACACAAACAACCATCAATTATTTTTAATGACTAAAAATAATTCTAAATAAATAAATTGAGTGAGATTTACTCACTGTGGTTTTATTCTCCGATCCATTCCGGTTAAATTCCATATCCTACGGCTACGAATCAACTCGAGTGGATCTTATTTTTATTTAACGATTAAACGATTATTAATTTATATTAACTACCAACAAATAAATAAATTCTTCTATGTATTTTAAATTTCGGTAAAAACGTATACCTCACTTCCTTGCAAATACTCGACCCATGGACGAAGCAAATCCTCAAAAGTCACCGATCCTTTTCTGCTGCAAACCATCTAAGTTGATCTCAATATCATTGCAACTCCACAACCATCGGTCCCCTTGTCTAGACCAACATCTTCAAGTAATCATCCCTTCCTGTCACACTATGCTTTCCCATTCCCAAAACAAAACAAAGATTGAACTTCCTATCACCATATTGTCGAACTCCATACTGCTTCGTTCAATCATCAGTAATCGAACACACCTCCCAGCTTCAAACCAATACTGCAATGCCTCTTCATTTGACTCAAACATCGGCCCTCCCCACTGTCCAAACAAACTTTTCCATTGACAGGCCTCCCTCCCATACCACCGCCCCTACCATCTTTATCTCCTTCACTTTGCTACAAGAACAACTGAAACCCCAAAATCCATCGCAACTTCACTCCAAATACCTCCAAACAACTTCGTTGTCCACTCCTTGACGTTCACTTACCAACGTGAAATCGCAACCCTACAGGAATTGATTCCTGACTTTGCCCCAAATCACGATGATGCCAGTAAACCTCATCGCCCAAACCAGTAAAATCTAACTTCTTATCCATGACTGAGAACTGCTTCAAATCCCATCATCGCATCTCGAGCTCCAGATATACATTCACGACTTCCACTGTCTCGACCATGAAATCTTGTGCACACCCCAAAACAAAAGCTGAATCGAAGTTGTTCTTCATCGCGCCTCAAATCCTGACCTTCCCTCGTTGCGGTGAACCTCCAGTTCCAGTGAATGGAGCACAACCCTCGAATTGAAATAGAATTGGGTGTCGACCATTTTTATTTTCATTTGAGGATATTGATTTTCTTAATGGCAAGAAGACTGTGAATTTGGTTTTAACAGAGAAGGGTGATTTCGATTTTTGATTACAGAGAGGAGGAAAGGGGTCGTTCTCTTCTAAAATGAATTCTGAGGAAATGGAAATGAAAATGAATAAAAGGGGAGATGCTTGCGATTTATAGAAGACAAACGCTTAACCATTAAGGAAATATGCATACAGTACTTGGTTAACTTAGCTTAGGAATGAAGCTATTATATTTTATTTTAATTTAATCTGTTTTGAACTGGTATCCTTTAATTAAAATATCCCATGATTCCGAACTCCTTTCTAAACCCAACAACTTACATTTTTAGGGTTATTCCTATATTATAGACACACTGGGACAGTATTCAAAGCCTTAATTGATCATCTGGAAAAGATATAAATTTAAACTGGCTATTTTAAATTAAATTAAATTAATTAAAATACCAATTGATTTCAAACAATAAAATTCATCGATACTAAATAATTATTATCTTATATTCAAATAGAATTATTTCGATTCAGTTTAATCTTTGGGTTCATTTAAATTCATTTTCGTATTACGATATTTCGATAATTCAGTATATCCAAATTAAATCGTATATCGATTATTAAATCGATAATTTCGATATAAATATCCATTTATATTATCAACTCAATATTTAAACCATGTTAAATATTTAAAATTAATTGACCAAAAATCAGGGTCGTTACATTCTTCCCCCCTTTAAAAGAATTTCATCCCCGAAATTACTAAGGTAGGAAAAATGATACAAACCCATTATGTTTAAAAAATTCACTTATGTTGAAACACAACATTTCAAATTTCAACAAATTCAGTTCTACCAAAAATTTTGGTTTTCATTCATTTAATTCGAATGATCTACAAACCATACATTCACACAACCAAATTCATATTCATTCAAATTGATTTAGGTTAAGTCTAATCAATTTATTTTCTTCAATCCATTTAACTTCCTCAAGTTAAAATTTAAATTCCAGAATTCAAATTCCTAGGTTTTTATTTCAAATCCTTTAGAAATCACATAAATATATACATATATTTATTTCCATCACAAATTCAAAACATTTGAATTTTTCAACCCAACTTGTTTTCTTTCAAATAAATTTCCATCCAAAAACTTTTCTAAGGTAGTAATCCATCACTTAGAAACTCGAAAATGAAAACTGATGATGCTGCACACATCATCAGAATTATTTTCTAGCGACTGAAGTGAGTTCAGTGCTTTATTACTTTCAAAATCCATATAAAATGATTTATATTCAAAAAATCTCTTTCAAAACAAAGCTATATTATTTTAAAATGCTTCAAAAATATTTTCCAACTTCCTAGGATTTTAAATTTCAAATTCAGTTTTGAATTCAATTTTAATTCATCTCATTTGTATATTTTATTTATACAAATTATATTTGGTTATAAATATAACCATTCCAATTTTATAATCTCATTTGATTATAATAATACAACCAACTCATCCATATATCATAATAATTTCAGAAAAATACTCTTTTTGTATAAAAAAAATAGAATTTTTGGGTAAAATTATTTCGTCTACCCATTTTAAACAATATGATGTTAAATTCCTCTATTCAAGTGTTCAGAAACTCCTATCAATGTCATGGCACCCCCCGATTCGATCAAAATTCATAAACCACTCAACAGACTAGCCAACACAATATAAAATTGTTTTTCTATCACTTATCAAATACGCGCTCTCGTATATATACACTCGACTCAATCTAGGGTACTACTGACCCTATCTCTAATTAGCACAACCCCCCAAATCCTAGGTATCCGCTCAAGCTAAACTTTGATACCAACTATAACGTCCTGCAAATCCGTACTATCTGAGTTGACTACATACATCACACTTCCCACCCAAATATCACAGAAAATACGAATCATTTTTTTTAGAAGAAAAAGGTAGAATGTAACGTCCCACTTTTCCGTACCAATTTAAACTGACATTTCACTACCACAGTCAACTCAAATTATACAGAAAAGCAGAATGTTAAGAGAAAGAAGTTAGAGGATGAGAAAGATAAGATAGAACTAATAGAATAGAAGGTTAAAAAAAACATCAGAATCTCACAGCGGAACGAATAAAATATAATATCAGATCTCTTTATACAAAAAGAAGCTATACATATACATACCAATCATCAGAGTACATCATATATCAGACACAACGGAAATAAACTCTAGATACATAGCGGTGAAGCCTCCTGCTTCCAGCTCTTGAACCTGTAAATATGCTCGGTCTGACCCGAGCACATTTGATTTAAAACAAAATTCACCCGGATCAGTCTGGAATACTTTCAATGGTAAATCCACAATTAATAGTTTTGATATATCAAGATCCAGTGATATTATAATAGTGTCTATCAATCACAAATAATTAACCAAGTAGTAGAACGCTTGCATCTCATGCTCAACATATTTATTTTATAATCAAAAACCGCGAGCGCTTATTGGAGATTGGATTCCAACTAGCAAGGTATGGGAGCACCTTCCGATCAGTGTACTCTAGAGGGTATCCATTGGGGTTCAACAAGAACGTCTTGCAACCCGGCCTCACATGACCGACCACTCATTTAGCTTGAGTGTATAGAATATATTGCCACCAGGGTTATCGGCCGTCCAACCGTCATCCGAGGATACAGAAACGAAAAGAAGACAAATATGAATTTTCTCTAGATCGATGACAGATATACCCTGCTTGGGAATGACCCAACTAGCCATGCTGCCCTGCCCAACTTCTGTCATTTCCTGGTTGTGAGGCTAGAGGCTATGCTTACCTTCTAGAACAGCACACCATCCTTCACTTTGAATGCAACATCGTCAAACCTGTCAAATCACGAATCGATTTCCTCAAAATATTACGGGTTTAAAAAGCTAAGAGAAACGAATTTCTCCGCCACCAGACATAATACCTTTTGGAGATCAGCCGTACGCGATTCGTTGGGAATACTCTATTAAACACTCGTCCATACACGTCATCCAGGAACAGGATGAACCGAAGGCACTCTCCTACCGCCTCCTGTATAGCAGTCACCCCCAGGATTAGTAGCGAGAAGTCCTTGCAATCCCTTAGATCTCAACCACGACAGAATCACAGTGTATCTCTTTTTGTTGGAAGCTACCCAGAGATTATAAGTAGTCCTTTCGCTTATGAAATTCTACGGGTCTTCAATGCTCCATCTTTATTCTCTGCCAGCTAGTTTCGTACGCAGCATTGATTCGAAGTGGGTTTGGGTCCAGTTGTGACGACCCCAAAACCCGTACTGACGGTGACAAGGGTAATCTTTGGAATATAACACAGAAACAGATAATAGCAGAACAGAAATAAATAAATACACCAGATAATGAACAAATAATACACTGGATAAACAATAATCATTATAGTTACACAACATACAGGATCATACTTAGTACAAATACAGTTCAGCTATACATAAATGTCTACAGCGGATACAAACATAATATGTACAATAGGAGCTGAACAGCATAAAAAGAGATAAATGATAGAATCCATCTTCAGCTCCAGCTATCCATAAAGAGCCAGCTAAAACCTGAATACAAGGCTTCCCGTGTAGGAAAAGGGGCACCCGAGTTTGCAAGTGAAACAAACTACGAGTCTGTCATGGGACTGGTATGAGAAATCTATTTAACACATTTCTATAATATGGCTAATCACAGGACCACGCCACTTTCGCGGAACAGGTTTACTCCATTGGATTGCCAGTGCTTTAAAACAATTAAATCTTTTAAACATCGCAATGCTTTTTATAAAAATGAAGCCGATATAAGACTCAAGTCTCATCACACAATGCAACGCAAATCGGAGGATAGAGTTTTACCTTATATCGACCAAAATATGCTTGATACGAGCAAAACAAATCATTTGATAATCAGACCCCAACTGTAAAATAGTAAGAGAACGATTCCGTAGGTATTAACCCCGAAGGCCGAAACCAACATCAGACCAATACCCAGGAAACCATCCATCTTATCTCATTTACCATTAGTTTCTAATTTCATACACAATCATAAATATCAATCATAGACGGCATGGGTACCATATATCATGTCGCCATATATATATACAATCAAAACCGCACAGTCACGTATTTGGAAATTGGATTTCCGTCATGAACCAAGGCAAAAGATAGTCCTTACCGACTTCGAGACTGCATAGCCCGAGTCTCAGGATCAGAGCTCGAGTGACCCTTGGATCGTTAGGGCCGGTCCACCGATGAGGATTAAAATTCCTGAACACTGCGTTTCCCCGCTCTTTGGGGCGTAAGTGAGCCAACGAATGACTTCATCAGTCCCGGATCGACCGATATAACCGAGGTGCCTCGCAACAGCAACAACCACATAGGTGCAAATAATATAAATGTCAGTCAGTTTAAGCACTGACACCACCTCTTAGCTTGGAGGAAAAGCATGCCCTCCCTGATGTCCTCTCCCGTTTCTGGTTCATAACGGGGTGTGAGGCTCGCGAATTCACATTATACACAAAGCTACGCCACATAGGCGGTGCTTTGATCATCAATCACAAGACTTTGCTTTTAAACAGAAGCCCTGATCACTGCATCTTAGCATGTCACACAGGCAATCCACACCATGCAACTGATGGCTATCAATCACATAGAATGAATTCCAATGTCAGACACATAATCCATTTACAAGTCCGTTCTGGGTCGGAACGAAACCGGAGGCACTATATTACCTCGCAAACCCATCGATCTCCACGTACGTCTGGACGATCACCACTCATTATCCATATTTTGGGATGCCTCCCAATCAGGACATCAGTTACCATCCAAACGAGGTGAAGATTTCCGATCTTCAACCACCGTCTTCATCCTCGATTTCTTATCGTCGATTCAGTTATTCAGAATGGGATAAACCCGGTCTTTCTGAGCAACTTGCGTATATAATAAACAAGTGCAACACAAACACACATACGCATCATTTCAATTCATTAGTCGCTAACCGTAAATCAGTAAGAAAACAATTTCCCAATTATTAACCCCGAAGGCCGAAACCAACATCAGATCAACACCCAGGAAACCATTCGACTTAGTCAACCTTCGGTTAGTTTCTAAATTTCACATCCATATCATTTATAATATTTTATAACGATTTATCGCCATTTTTATTTATTTTAAAATAGCCAATTTATTCAAACGACGCTACGGGCCATAACGTGGCTGTGGCGCTGTTTTTCTTCATACTTGATTTACACATATCTGAAAATCTAACCGTTGGATCTTCACAAAATTTATATCATTAGAAAGATCTTTTCAAAACGAATCCAACGGTTCCAGTTTTGGGGAAACCCGATGGTCGGATCTCCCGGTACAATCGTTTGAAGTTTCGATTTCAAAATACGAACTGCACGTCGTTATTAGATTCAATTTAATTATATATATATAATCGATTATGGCGCTGTTTTTCTTCAGATTTGAATTAAACATTCCAGACAATCCAACCGTTGGATCTTTACAAAGTTGATGCTGTTGGAAAGATATTTCCAAAGCCAAACCAACGGTTTCGGTTTCGGGAAAATCCAATGGTCGGATCTCCCGCACTAATCGTTTGGAATCACGGTTTCAAAACACGAACTCTAGCTTCGTTATTCGATTTATTTTAATTATATATATATAATCGATTCTTCGATTTCAAAACCATTTCCTTTTCATACATTTGATAAAAATGATATTTTTATCTAACAGACATTTATTTCAACACTTCACTATTTTTAACAATTCATGTATACACTAAAAATGTGATTTTTAATGTAAAACAATTTATTTCAAAACACGACTATTTTATATAGTTCATATAGATGATAAAAATATGATTTTTTTAATTATACAACAATTTCTTTCAAAACACGACTATTTTATATAGTTCATATAGATGATAAAAATATGATTTTTATTATAAAACAATTTCTTTCGAACCCGAATACCATTCCACACATGAATTGCTATTCAACGAATGAATTTCTATTCAACACATGAATGTTATTCAAAATTCGTATATATACAATAAAAAGGTGATTTTTTATATTGTTAAAACAATTTTATTTAAAACACGAATACCATTCAACACATGAATTTCTATTCAACGAATGAATTTCGATTCAACACATGAATGTTTTCTATAGTTTGTATATATAGAGTAAAATGTGATTTCTATTGTTAAAACAATTTATTTAAAACACGAATACCATTCAACACATGAATTTCTATTCAACGAATGAATTTCGATTCAACACATGAATGTTTTCTATAGTTTGTATGTATAGAGTAAAATATGATTTCTATTGCAAAACAATTTATTTCAAAACTTGAATGTCGTTCAATAGATGAATTTCTATTCAACACACGAATATAGTTTCAACACATGAAAATAATTCTACCACATGAATATTATTCAAAAATTCGGTAGCATAACGACAGGGTAGTTAAAACCGGGGCCGTCCCTAGTACGGCTCCTCGCTCTACCTTAAAGCCTCGCTACTTTTGACAATGGGGAATCATGCATCTAGTTCGCACGCAGGCGGCATGTATATATTTTTCATTTCCACAAACTAATCCTATGTGGTTTCAACCAAATAATTCTCCACCACAAACGGGTATTTTTCAACCACAATCAATCAATTTCAACCACAAACAATTTTAATCAACCATTCGTAATCAATCAATTTTCACACCAATCACAATCAATAAATATCGTCCATGGTTTGTGGATGAGGGGCGTATATGTGTATATATATATATTTTTTATATAAGCATTTCACTTCTATTTCAACGCATATATAATTTTTACAACGCGTATATAACTTATACATATTACGTACAACCTATACAACGCTTATACATGAGGTGTACAACGCTTATACAAGTCATACATCGACTATATAATTTATACATCATCGTTTTCCATATCGTTTATAAATTAGAAATCTCACATTGGGTTCCACTCCACCAAAAATAGCAGAAGGCTCAGAAAAATATGCGGTCTCTTCTAGAATGTAGAAGACGTCCTCACGGTACCGGTGTCTCTTGTTTCACTGAATTTTGATAACACAGCAAAAAGATATGATTTTTATACGATTAACTAATTTTGCAACACTTTTAGATGTTATAAACCATTTAAATTAAATTAGCCGTATACCTCAGCTAATCCTTCCAAACTAGGTCTTGATTTTTCTCTCGATACACTACACGATAGGCCGATCAGGTTATATCACGACGGAGAGCTACGGGAGGCGCAGTAGGTGGCCCCCACGCTGACAAACTCGAACGCGACTGGAGGGAGGAATCGGGCACGACGCGGTCGATGTTTGGAGGCCCGGATCTCCACGCACACTCCACGATGAGGGACGAATCTTGTATGGATTTGAAGAGCTCGAGATGGTCTTCAAAAAGTTGCAAAGGAGTGGGGTGTTTTGGTGAAGGAATCGGCCGGATTTTGGCCAGGAAGAACGGAGCATGGCTCCGCCGTCGATCGCGATGCCTGGGGGTTTCCGTGTTTATTTTATTTTATTTTATTTAATGAATATAAAATTCTGATTGGCCGATGGTTTTATAATTTCAAAAAATTAGGGTTTTTACAAACGAACTTCAATTCAAATCCAACGACTGTCGTCCCTAGCTAAATACACCCATTCTGAAGACAATGGGATATGTTTCGTAGGCCCATTCGAATGTTTGAGTCAGTTTCCCTTCAAATTAAAATATAAAACATTCAATATTTAATTTGAACGTACATTTCAATTTGCCAAGGCCACAAACTGATTCGAAAAATTCCAAAAAAATAAATCTGGCAATGTTTTGACGATACGGTCCCAACAAAACTAGTTTCATCGAATTCTGAGACCGTTTGAAAAATGGCCCATTTCTGGTCGATCCAATTTAATAGAAATCGACCAAAACACATTTTCCTTTGCCACGCTCACATACTAGCTTCAAAAATTATGAAATTTTAAACCTAGCAATAACTTCACATCCTGGATCCAACAAAAGTGATTTCGTCGAATTCCGAGATCGTTTGCAAAATGTCTATTTTCATGGGCTATATAATTCCTATAGCGACCTTTCTGAAAATTCATTTGGCTATAACTTTTTCTTCCTAATATGAAACTTCGATTTTTCAGATTTGTTAGAAAGATATTCACTAACAAATTTAAATATTTTTGGTTTCACTCAAATCCGTTTTGTTTTGCACCCGGTACAGTCAGTCAAAGTTTGAATTCAAATTTTGAAACTACCGCGCCGTTTCAGGCCTTGTTTATAATTAGAAATAATTATTTTCATTTTCAACATCGATTCAAACTTACTTTTCATCATTATTATTTAAAATATTTATTTTAAATATTTAAAATCCACTGAAATAGCCAATTTAAAAATTTTAAATTGGTTTAGATTTTTCGGTCGTTACACCAGTCTCATCCCGGTCTCTTCGAAACAACACGTCAAAAGGGTTTAATATATCTCATTGATAGTTGGTGTTTTAACTATCAATGTCAAAACATTATGGTCAAGTACGTTGGCAGCTCAGATCATTTTACTCATTAAACCATATCCTCGATCCTTCAAATCGTTTTATATTCCAATTTTAAATCCCATCATTTACTTATGATTAGAACTATAACCACCTTCTTATATAATGTACTTACCTAATCCACTTTAATTCTTTAAGTTGAAAACATCGCTATTCACTAATCTTTTCCATTTCTTATACTTTGGAAAAACCCTATACTCTCAATTCAAGTATAAACAAATTTACTCTTTAAACTCGAGTCAAAGATTTGTCAAATCATACATTTCTTATTTTTAATCTCCTTTCAACTTATGAACATTTACTTAAACCTTATTACTTATGTAATACTTATTTTAAACCACCATCTACGTTTACTTCGTTAAAACTTCTAACCCATTCCATATCCTTATATATGTATAAAACTCTTTTTGACCCCCTTGATTGTACTTCACTTAATCATTATTATTTTGCTTCACGACCCGATATAATATCTTTGTTTCATAGTACCACTAAGTTTTGTTTCAAATCCAGATTCCTTCTTTCATTTAGAAAGTTCATTATTTTAATTATCATTAATTAAAATAATAATCAACCTTAGCTTACTTTGTTAGTGATTGAAAACATATTAGTCAATCACTTACTTAAACAATTGCTAATCATATTGATGATTATTATAATTTACTAATCATATTTAAACCTCGTTAAATAAAAAGTTTTTTAATCATTACATTAAACCAAATATTCGTTAAATCTTCTCCATTAGATTAGTTGAAGAATGATTAATCGAATTACTAATTCTGATTAGTTATCCTAACCACCATTTCTTATTTAACTGGTTTCGGTTAATTTTTCTAATATTAATATAATTAATCTAAATAAGCCATACTTAAAACATTATTATATAATTTATTTTGTAACCATCGACGCATTATAATACCCTATAATTTATAGCTTCACTTTGGTTCAGAGGAACAAGTTTTATAACTTTAATTACGTCCATTAGCCCGTCGGTACACTAACGTTTTAAAATAGGGTTTTTGATCGTTGCTGCCAACTACTAAATCAATACAGTCTATTTATTTAGAACATTAATAAAATGTGAAGGTCAATTCAACGTTCAATCATCATTGCAGAACAGTTCTATATTTAAATAATATACAGTGTATTTGAGGAATCCGGTCGGATCCCTCCTACTTGTTTGTCCCTGCATTTCAGATAATAATATTTCAATAATTATTTAAATCAAAATCAGCCAATACGACAAATATAATTTGTCGACAATCATTAGAACAACCAATCAACCAATCAACCAAGGCATGCAGTCATCAAACTATTATCACTAAACGATGGGTTGTTTTTTATATGAATTTAACACTGCACAGAATTTCAGAAAAGTGTGAGAATTAACTCACCTTGATTTTGATTGATGGTTCGCGCTTTGTTTCCCTCCGTTCTAGATTGACAGCACGGCCTTCAGCTCCATGATCCCAACGACATTTGTTTCGTTAAAAACTCTAATCCTCATATTAACGTTAAATCATCGGCGAATCATCTCTCTAAACACCTGAAATCCGATCCCCCTCCATTGCTTACTACTGATGTCCTAGAACGCCACACACGAGACAACAACTAACTTCATGGTTCATCAACCCAGCATATTCCTTCTCAAAATAAACCTGCTGCTATGTTTTGTCTTCCCGCACTGTCATTTGGCTTTGCAACTCCATTGTACTAACAAATTCAAACATCCTCATGCACAACCCACTCACCAATAGTAACTACGCCTTCCACCGGCTCAGTTGCCATCATTCTCTCCGGCCGGTGTGTCCCTCTTACCTCGTGAACACCCCTTCGTACGCAAACCCATACGTTGCTCTTCTTTGTTCATCTCTAAACTCCCTTCCAACCTCACCAAACTTTCCTATGTAGCACATTAACTTCACGTGTAAATGTTGTTCTTCATTCCAAAGCTTCAGTCAGTTCATCTCGAACTCTTCCACGTTAGCACAGCTTCACGCAACATCTCCACCTTGACACGCGACAACATATCAACACTACGCCTTGTCCTTTTACCCCATCCTTCACCATATTGCTACATACACGTGTCCATCTTCATGCAAACGAGCCTTCCTATGTTCCAATATGAACCGTATGGACAACACCGAACTAAAACTCCTCTCGTCCATATTAACGCTAGCTCCTCCGTCCCCCCCTCCCTTCAAAACATCGGCGAGCTCGGTCTTTGGAGTTCCTCCAATCGGCCCCATGAGTACCCGAAGAGCTCATCTATGCCGCATGCTGCGCTATTTGGATCTTAGCTAAGCTTGGATCGCAACTTCAAAAAAAAGATGCTGAAAAGAATCTCATATCTATGCGAGCTTAAAGAAATTGTATTTAGAGTTTTTATTTGTTCTGAAAGGAAGAAGGCGGTATGGTGTATATGTGATATAAGAAGGATGGGCATGCATCAATGTTTTAATTGGCAGCACCCCCAAATTCAGGGATATTTTCATTATGGGTTAAGGCTATTTCTTATATTAGGGTACTGGTGGCGTATTTCTTAGCCATAAAGTCTTTTGATTTAGGAAGTAGTGTAGGTCCTTTTCATATATATTTAAAGATCCTTTGGTACGAAGTATTTACCATTTTAAGTCTACGTGAGCTTAAGGGTAGGTTAGATTTTTCTTTTGAGAGTATGGCGTAAGCCTTAACTTCATTAAATGTTCGGACGTGTTTGTTTTGTCTATACACTAGGTTAGATAATAGAGTTTAAGGAGATTTCATTCATTTGATTTAGACGTAGATATTTTGGGGTATTGTGGTGCTATACCGAATTTTATCATTTAAGGACCTCTATCGACAGAAATAAAAATACCGCTGTATCGACCAACGCCCCACGTTCCCAAAAATATAATAATATCGGTAGTTTAACTTATATTGTGAAACCCCAAAATACAGATATAGGGTGTAAAACACTCCAAATAAAAAGTAGCTTATTCTGTGAAATAAAAATTACAGTAAAATTCGAAAAATTAAATTATCCCTACGCCTCAAAGGTTTTGTCCCAATTCGAAGCCTATATTTAATTATAATAAATTATCGTTACTCCATTTTAAATAAATAAATTCAATATAAAAATCCATTTATATCACCAAATTAATATTTAAACCGGATTTAAATATTCGTAATTATCGTTTAAAAATCCGGGACATTACATTCTTCCCTCCTTAAAAGAATTCCGTCCCCGAAATTACAAGGTAAGAAGAATGATCCGAAACAAATTATTTTAAAATAATTTTATTTAAATTATCATCAAAATAAATTCAAACTCATTGAAATTTTCGAAAATTTTACCAGCACCTTCTCTGCATGGTTCGATCGGTACGGCTACAACTTCCACTTCGGACCTCAACTTCTCCAAAAGAAAACCAAAAACCAAATAGCTACCCAACTCAGGGTATAAACTCAACCACCAACCAATATATATTAAGGTTCACCTTTTTGTTGGGCAACTTAATTCCAATTTCGACGTAAATCAACTCTTCAGCTTCCAATCTATACTTCAATCTCTGTAACCATATCAACTCCCGTGGGCTTCTAATATATGTACTTTACTCAATTGATAATATCGGTAACACATCCATGGTTATCTCATTCAGTTCATAAATGATTCTATTCAACTAGCTAATGTCCAATCAATCCAAATTAACTTAATCACTAAATTTAATTTGTTTGGTTAGATTCAATTATTTAATTCCACTTAACCTGGTTTAATTCCTTTTCCATATTCAATTATTAATTGGTT
This sequence comes from Allium sativum, assembly GCA_030737875.1. Lineage (NCBI taxonomy): Eukaryota > Viridiplantae > Streptophyta > Magnoliopsida > Asparagales > Amaryllidaceae > Allium > Allium sativum. Next base: position 550,470,113 of record CM060918.1, read on the forward strand.
TAATTCTAATTCGTAATTCAATTCGAATTTCAATCAAATCAAGTTAGACAACCAAATACCCAATATTTCTATACGATAGAAATTATTTCATCTTTATACAAAAATATAAGTTGGGCAAAATTATTTCATTTACCTGCTTTTCAAAATAATTTAAAACAATTTTATCACAAATACGCACTCACGTATATATATTCAAACTCAATCTAGGATATTTCTAATCCCATCTCTATTGAGTTATACCACAGAGCCAAGGTTACTACTCAACCAATAGCTCTGATACCACGTTGTAACGTCCCACTTTTTCGTACCAATTTAAACTGACATTTTACTACCACAGTCAACTCAAATTATACAGAAAAGTAGAATGTTAAGAGAAAGAAGTTAGAGGATAAGAAAGATAAGATAGAACTAACAGAATAAAAGGTTAAGAAAAACATCAGAATCTCACAGCGGAACGAATAAAATATAATATCAGATCTCTTTATACAAAAAGAAGCTATACATATACATACCAATCATCAGAGTACATCATATATCAGACACAACGGAAATAAACTCTAGATAAACAGTGGTGAAGCCTCCTGCTTCCAGCTCTTGAACTCCAAGTGGAACTGAACCTGTAAATATGCTCGGTCTGACCCGAGCACATTTAATTTAAAACAAAATTCACCCGGATCAGTCTGGAAAACTTTCAGTGGTAAATCCACAATTAACAGTTTTGATATATCAAGATCCAGTGATATTATAATAGTGTCTATCAATCACAAATAATTAACCAAGTGGTAGAACGCTTGCATCTCACGCTCTACATATTTATTTTATAATCAAAAACCGCGAGCACTTATTGGAGATTGGATTCCAACTGACAAGGTATGGGAGCACCTTCCGATCAGTGTACTCTAGAGGGTATACACTGGGGTTCAACAAGAACGTCTTGCAACCCGGCCTCACATGACCGACCACTCATTTAGCTTGAGTGTATCGAATATATTGCCACCACGGTTGTCAGTCGTCCAACCGTCATCCGAAGATACAGAAACGAAAAGAAGACAAATATAAATTTTCTCTAGATCGATGACAGATATACCCTGCTTGGGAATGACCTAACTAGCCATGCTGCCCTGCCCAACTTCTGTCATTTCCTGTTTGTGAGGCTAGAGGCTACGTTTACCTTCTAGAACAGCACACCATCCTTCACTTTGAATGCCACATCATCAAACCCATCAAATAACTAATCGATTTCCTCAAAATATTACAGGTTTAAAAAGCTAAGAAAAACAAATTTTTCTACCACCAGACATAATACCTTTTGGAGATCAACCGTACGTGATTCGTTAGGAATACTCTGTCAAACACTCGTCCATACACGTCATCCAGGAACAGGATGAACCGAAGGCACTCTCCTACCGCCTCCTGTATAGGAGTCACCCCCAGGATCAGTAGCAAGTAGTCCTTGCAATCCCTTAGATCTCAACCACGACAGAATCACAGTGTATCTCTTTTTGTTAGGAGCTACCCAGAGATTATAAGTAGTCCTTCCGCTTATGAAATTCTACGGGTCTTCAATGCTCCATCTTTATTCTCTACCAGCTAGTTTCGTATGCAACATTGATTCGAAGTGGGTTTGGGTCCAGTCCCATCCCGGAAACACCCCACCTCCGTTAAGGTCACTCTCAAAGGGAATTCCCTAATTTTGGTGGAGGTTTATAAGTACAAGTCACAGATATACAAGACAGATATAATAACACATATTTTTGAACAGCGGAAAACGACAGCAACTTTTGTTTCATTAAAATACGTGTTACACAAACCATGCCATAATTGTCTTACAATTTGTAACGACCCGGGGAAAAAGTCGACGCTCGAATTCTCGACAAAAATACATAAACCCGTACCGCTTGCCAAAAACCCAAGTATCGAACCCCCAGATTGTCATGAGAAAGAATTTAGAGGGTGAGAATAGAAAGAAAGAAGTATTAGAATAGAAGAAAGAAGAAGAACACGTCAGAATCACACAGCGGAACGAATAAAATATAATATCACAAATCCTTTATACAAAAACTGTATATACATACCAATCATCAGAGTACAGCATATATCAATCACAGCGGAATAATAGCTTTATATACTAGCGGTGAAGCCACCTGCTTCTAGCACCTGAAACTCCAAGCGAAACCTAACCTGGAACATACTCGGTCTGACCCGAGCACATTTGATTTAAAACAAAATACACCGGGTCAGTCTGGAATACTATCAGTGATAAATTCACATAACACATACTTGTTTAACTTTGAAATCCTTTATGAAACAAAAGGATAATAGTAAGACTAGCCCACATATAAACACGGACGGTTTTTACCTTACTATAACCCAAACCATTTTTGAAAATCATAACTTGCTCTGATATTATCATAATGTCTAATACAAATAAATATCAATCTAGAGGAACGCTTGCATCTCACGCTCCACATATATAGTATACAATCAAAACCGCGGGCGCTTATTGGATACTGGTTTCCAACTTGACAAGGTATGGGACCACCTTCCGCACGTGTATCTCTAGAGGCAAATACACTGGGTTCAACAAGAACGTCTTGCAACCCGGCCCTCACATGACCGACCACTCATTTCGCTTGAGTGTATCGAATGTATATCACCGACGGTTGGGCTCAAACCACCGTCTCCCGTAAAGAGACAGCATCGATAGATTAAAGAAGTAAAAGGAATTTCTCTAGATAGGTGATTATACACCCTAATGGGAGCGACCCACATAGCCATGCTGCCTGCCCGATTTTTGTCATTTCCGGGTTGATGAGGCTTGAGGCTAGAATTTTTCTCTTCGAACATCTGGCCACCATTCACTTTGAATGCCACATCGTCAGATCCGCCGGACATCACTAATTGACATCCACAAAAATACTCTGCGGTCAGCTAAGAGAAGGTGTACGGCCTTCCCCGCTATCAACAGAAATACGTTTGAAGAAATCAACGTACGTGACCCCTTTGGAAATACTCTGTCAGACACTCGTCCATACAAGTCATCCAGGAACAGGATGAACCGAAGGCACTCTCCTACTGCATCACATATAGGAATCACCCCAAGGATCAGTAGCGAGTAGTCCTTGCAACAAGTGGATTTCAATCACGACAGAATCACAAACCAAATAACTCTGGTTGCAAGCCAGAGAGATTGGACCAGTAGTCCTTCCGCTTATGAAGATCCACGGTCTTCACTTGCTCCGTCTTCAAATGACGTCTTCACGTATTTGTTGGATGGAATGGTTTTCGAACATAAATTCGATCCCGGTCTTTCCGTGCCAACAATCGTATTGGTCTGGTTTGATAGTCGGTGTTTTAACTATCAAATAACAAGGTGTCTATGAAATGAATCACTAATTCAGTACGTGGCATGACTTGGCCTCTTAAAAATATATTTAACAAAATCGTTAATCAACTTTAATATACGACTTAACTCTAACTTGACTATCTTGACTTGATTACTCCTACCGATTAATTAATACTCGACTTAACTTCATTCGCTTGACTCTAGGTCGCAGCGATCACAATGGTTACGCCTGATTCCCTCAGGAAACATCCGACTGCCGTAGGCTATCTGCAGCCCTGCGAATTACGCTAGCAGTCGTACGCAATGGCAATTCTTCCTGAATAACTATGTTTGACTAATTCTATTTCAAATACTATACTCGATCAACTCTAATTGAATAAACAAATATTCAATATAATTTGAAATCAATATTCTTATTTATATTCATATTTCCAAAATCTCGCCTTCATTTTCAATACTCCACGTATGGGACATCACGTCAATCACAACACCTTTCACTCGTTTCAAACCAATACCATTCTTCGATAATAATGAAGCCGTTCAAGTTGGGGTATTCTATTTACCTCTCAGACTTTGATCGACAACGTCCTTATCTCAGAATAATACTAGTTCATCACTTAACCATCGATATTCAAATCTCGTCTACCATCTTGATTTCGAATCTGGTTTTATAAACCATTTCTCATATTTGAAATCATCATTTAATAATCCCTTTTTACTTAATTCCCTTGATTAAGTAATTCTTGAATAAATGCCACTTTTAAACTTGGAATATTATTTCACTTATACCTTTGGTTTTATATGAAAAACCCACGCCCCATAATCAATTCCCATTTACAAATTTTGTTTTGAAAACTTGAGTTATAATCCCTTTTATAAAACTCTTATCGCTCTTTCGACCACTTATTGTCATCTAATCACTTCTACTTGAATTTCGATTACAAACCATCACTTTAATTACTACTAACCTATTTAGCATTTCCTTTATTCATTTCGCTTCAATTGAGTGCTCTTTTACTTAATTAATCAATTAAGGAAAATCCTTTTTAAATCTTTATACCTACTTACCAATTCCATTTCCAAAGCCCGTTTGCACACTTGGGTTACAAACCCCTTTATACACTCTTATTTGACTTTGGTTTGAATTTATCGAAAACTTAATAACCCATTCCTTTCATTTGAAATCCACTTCTAATAAAATCTTTTTACTTAATTCATTTGATTAAGTAAAGTCCACAAACCCCACTTTTAACTTTAAATCTTATTTCACTTATATTACTTGGCTTTATAACAAAAGTCATTCGTCAAATAATCTATTTCCATTTACGAGCATTCTTATAGTATACTTTATCTTGGATCAAAATCTGCTTACTCCTTTCTTTACAATAAGATCCCTTTAACTTGGATTTTATTCAAACATTCATTTATCAACATTTAACACAAACCAACGGTATGTGTTTTCCCTTACATTTCATTTTAGCCATCGCCTTGGTTTAAAATCATTTTAACTTAGATCGCATTTCCACATATCCTTTTATCAATATTCAACACAAAATATTGTATGTAATTTTCTTTGCGTTGAAATTTCTTATTCCAATTTTCCTGTTTCACTCAAAAACACTCTTTTAACCTTTACGCCTTCGTTTGGGTAAAAAACCCCTTTTTAAATAAATCAAATGACTTAAACAAATTTAAAACCATCATTTAATTATTTTAAAAACAATTATCCTATTTTTCCACCCGTAGGTGGTTTCTAAACTTTCTGCTTTTAAAACTGGCCTAAACCACTTAAATATTTTCTTTTATAAATTTGATTTAATATATATATTTATAAATTTCCCATTTAATTACTCATCTAAAATGAGTGAAAAACTTCAATTTAATTATAAAATAATTAATAACTTTAAACAGCGTCGTTTCACCGAACGGTCAAACGACGTGAAAACAGCATGTTTATGGCCATTCACTACCAATTTCCAAATCAACATTGTTGGTTTATTTTAAACACAACACGGGGAATATCTGTTTGACCATCACACTCAAACAGGTTTCACAACCACATGGGGTTAAATCAGTTCAATATCAACAATATAAACAAACAAACAACATGTAAAATATTTGAGGAATCCGGTCGGATCCATCCAACCTGTTCTGCCCTGCATCACAGCTCGTTAAACATTTCATAATAATATATGAAATAAATTTCATATGATCGATTAAATCTAATTAACTGCATCCAATCAACCATAACAGTCAACATCAACCAATTAACCAATTTAAAGGTAAATTATATTTTAATATGAATTTACCACATAACAGAATTCCAGAAGGTGTGAAAATTAACTCACCAGAGTTTGTTCTGGTCGACGGTTGACGCGTTTGTTGCATTTAATTTGGGACGACAGTCCAAAATTAGCTGAATTTTCCACTGCGTCGGATTGACTCCTAGTCAGTGCCATCGGGTAGGTCTCGTCCCTGCGATCCCAACGGATCTTGTTTCGTTAAATTTCGTTAACATATGCAAAAGTTATGCTATTTACAATATTACCTAATTTAAATGAATATATATTTAATTAAATAAATTATTTTTATCTTAATTAATTCCTAATTGCGTTATTAGCCAAATTACCTTCCCTGCCCTTCTAAAAAATCCTACTTTCCCATCTCTAGCCATATCCAATTTTTAAAATTGAAAAACCATTTTAATATTAATTAAATTTAATTTTAAAATAAAATATTTAAAAACATTCATTTAATTATAACTTAAAAATTATAACCCGGATCAAAAATCTGTTGTAACTCATTTTAAAGTATTTTTCGGTAAGAATCCAACGGTCCTTGTTTCGTGGAAATCCGACTTGTTTTGGAAAAGTTATAAGCTTTTAAAGTTTATAGTTAAAAATTACGAAAATGCCCCTGGTCTATTTTAAATTCAAATTAAATTCAAATTAAATTTTAATTTTAATTTTAAATTAACCATCCCATCCGTCGGATCAGTTAGAGATAGCCAGGGAGAGCAGGAAACTATATTTTCCAAACTCAAGCCTTAGACACTATTCTCTCTGTCACCCTTAGAATGTTTCGATATTTATTTTTATAAATTCTATTTTAATTATAATATATATATATTACCAAAATAAATAAATATTATTTAAAAACTTACCCTGTGAAGCCCAAGCGTATGCCTAAGAGTCCCTAGCTCCCCGTCTTGCCCTTCTTTCTCCCTTTCTTTCTTTTCCCTATTTTCTATTATTTTATTATTATTTCTGCCATTGCCAAAGCTTGAAAGAGGTGGAGGATGAGGAGTGAGTTTAAAATGAAAGGGGGGGGCTATTTATAGCCGAAGGAGTCACATAGATTGCTGAGGTGGCGCGAATCCAACGGTCGAAAATGGATGGCTAGGATTAATCCTTAAATTAATTAAATTATTAATAAATTTAATAATTTATGAATAGTAAAGTGTGTTTTCTCAACCCTATTCGGACGTTAATTTGACTTACTTATTGATACCTTATCCAAAATCTTTTTCAACCATGTTGTTCAATTTTTCTTGCTCTTCAATAATATATAAAAATATTTCAAATTCGAATTCGTTTGAACTTTCAAATAATTTAAATTCAAATTCAAAATAGTGTTTTGTGTTAGTTTCAACACCTTCCGGTCTCATGTTGGAGTATCAAACGATAACGGTTTTCAGAAATTCTTCCACCATCTGGTCCTGTTTTTAACGTACTCCAATCCTATGTATTCAAATAAAAAATCGGAGTTCGTTTAGATTTTCAAATAATTTATTTAAATTTTGTTTCCTTAATAACTTGCTATATCCGTTATAGGATTTTCCCAGACTTCATATATAGCTAATATCCTATGTTTAGAATTTTCCTGGATAGGTCTCAGGTTCCAGTTTTGCCGTTAGCATTAGCAAATTCCAATTACCGTCCAAATTTAGTTCAAATTTTGACCTTTTATTTTTTCTTTTCCACATGCGGATGTCATTTTTGACGTAACTTGCTTGGTTACCTAATTTCATCATTTCGGATTTAATGAAACTGATTTCATCGAAATCCGAGTTCATTAGCTACTACTTCCTTTGTAAATGTACTATTTTTAATTAAATATTTATCCTTTTATACTGCCAGTTCACATTATATTGCAGATCCACTAAATTTCTACCATTTCGGAATAAAATTTATTATATTAATAAAATATTCAAAATTATTGAAATTAAACCATTAAAATTCGAAAACAATATAAAAAAAACATTTTTAAATATTAAACTAAATGGTCAAAAATCTGGGCCGTTACATTCCTTCCCCCTTAAAATAATTTCGTCCTCGAAATTGCTAAGGCAGAAAGAATGTTGCAAATCCCCTATCTTTACAAATATATTTAATTAAAAATCGATTTTATTTTCAAAATTAATCCAATCAGTTTTAAAAGCAATTTATTTCAACTAATCAAATTTTCAAAAATCTTCAAAAGTATTCCAATACCTTAAATTTTGGAAATTTTTTGGCAGAGTCTCCCCTGTACGGAGGAACATCTGCAATATCGCAGGATCAAGAAATAGATATTCCTCGACTCTCATGGTCGGAAAAATCGAAAATCAAACTCAAAACCCAAACAAAACCAAAAATTTAATATTGGCGTAGGCGTACCTTTTGGCGAGCGTTATTACGCGATAAGCTATAATTTTATATTCGAGCCTGCTTAATTTTTATGCAGCTCTACTCCAACTGGATTTAATTAACTCCAAAATTTCTCCCTTGGATGGATTTTAAAGCTGAACTGGCACTTGCACCTGTTCTCAACTCAAACAAATTCATCAGCTATCACACAAGGTCAGTTATGTTTAAAACATCCATATAATTTCCTATCAACTCATTCCACACACAGTTCAATCCACACGGGATTTATTATTTCATAATTACTTCCTTTATTACTATAATTATCCATTCGGATTTATTTCCCTGAATTGGCTTATTTAATTACCCATTCAAAATTATTTGAATCAGGATTGATTGGTCAACTTAATTATTTCCAGATTTGTTTCAACCAACCCTATTCAGGTTCAGATTTATATTCGAGCATCCATCAACACAATTCAGCATATCACACAATCAACAAATCCAAACAATTTTCCCATACTATAATAAACTTTACTTTTTTTATATATAAAATAAATTGGGCCAAAAATAGTTTCAAAAATAATTTTATACCAAAATACAAATACGCGCTCTCGTATATACACTCAGCTCAATCTAGGGTACTGCTGACCCCATCTCTATTGAGTCACACCACAGAGCCAAGGTTATCTCTAAACCAATAGCTCTGATACCACTGTAACGACCCGGGGAAAAAGTCGACGCTCGAATTCTCGACAAAAATACATAAACCCGTACCGCTTGCCAAAAACCCAAGTATCGAACCCCCAGATTGTCATGAGAAAGAATTTAGAGGGTGAGAATAGAAAGAAAGAAGTATTAGAATAGAAGAAAGAAGAAGAACACGTCAGAATCACACAGCGGAACGAATAAAATATAATATCACAAATCCTTTATACAAAAACTGTATATACATACCAATCATCAGAGTACAGCATATATCAATCACAGCGGAATAATAGCTTTATATACTAGCGGTGAAGCCACCTGCTTCTAGCACCTGAAACTCCAAGCGAAACCTAACCTGGAACATACTCGGTCTGACCCGAGCACATTTGATTTAAAACAAAATACACCGGGTCAGTCTGGAATACTATCAGTGATAAATTCACATAACACATACTTGTTTAACTTTGAAATCCTTTATGAAACAAAAGGATAATAGTAAGACTAGCCCACATATAAACACGGACGGTTTTTACCTTACTATAACCCAAACCATTTTTGAAAATCATAACTTGCTCTGATATTATCATAATGTCTAATACAAATAAATATCAATCTAGAGGAACGCTTGCATCTCACGCTCCACATATATAGTATACAATCAAAACCGCGGGCGCTTATTGGATACTGGTTTCCAACTTGACAAGGTATGGGACCACCTTCCGCACGTGTATCTCTAGAGGCAAATACACTGGGTTCAACAAGAACGTCTTGCAACCCGGCCCTCACATGACCGACCACTCATTTCGCTTGAGTGTATCGAATGTATATCACCGACGGTTGGGCTCAAACCACCGTCTCCCGTAAAGGGACAGCATCGATAGATTAAAGAAGTAAAAGGAATTTCTCTAGATAGGTGATTATACACCCTAATGGGAGCGACCCACATAGCCATGCTGCCTGCCCGATTTTTGTCATTTCCGGGTTGATGAGGCTTGAGGCTAGAATTTTTCTCTTCGAACATCTGGCCACCATTCACTTTGAATGCCACATCGTCAGATCCGCCGGACATCACTAATTGACATCCACAAAAATACTCTGCGGTCAGCTAAGAGAAGGTGTACGGCCTTCCCCGCTATCAACAGAAATACGTTTGAAGAAATCAACGTACGTGACCCCTTTGGAAATACTCTGTCAGACACTCGTCCATACAAGTCATCCAGGAACAGGATGAACCGAAGGCACTCTCCTACTGCATCACATATAGGAATCACCCCAAGGATCAGTAGCGAGTAGTCCTTGCAACAAGTGGATTTCAATCACGACAGAATCACAAACCAAATAACTCTGGTTGCAAGCCAGAGAGATTGGACCAGTAGTCCTTCCGCTTATGAAGATCCACGGTCTTCACTTGCTCCGTCTTCAAATGACGTCTTCACGTATTTGTTGGATGGAATGGTTTTCGAACATAAATTCGATCCCGGTCTTTCCGTGCCAACAATCGTATTGGTCTGGTTTGATAGTCGGTGTTTTAACTATCAAATAACAAGGTGTCTATGAAATGAATCACTAATTCAGTACGTGGCATGACTTGGCCTCTTAAAAATATATTTAACAAAATCGTTAATCAACTTTAATATACGACTTAACTCTAACTTGACTATCTTGACTTGATTACTCCTACCGATTAATTAATACTCGACTTAACTTCATTCGCTTGACTCTAGGTCGCAGCGATCACAATGGTTACGCCTGATTCCCTCAGGAAACATCCGACTGCCGTAGGCTATCTGCAGCCCTGCGAATTACGCTAGCAGTCGTACGCAATGGCAATTCTTCCTGAATAACTATGTTTGACTAATTCTATTTCAAATACTATACTCGATCAACTCTAATTGAATAAACAAATATTCAATATAATTTGAAATCAATATTCTTATTTATATTCATATTTCCAAAATCTCGCCTTCATTTTCAATACTCCACGTATGGGACATCACGTCAATCACAACACCTTTCACTCGTTTCAAACCAATACCATTCTTCGATAATAATGAAGCCGTTCAAGTTGGGGTATTCTATTTACCTCTCAGACTTTGATCGACAACGTCCTTATCTCAGAATAATACTAGTTCATCACTTAACCATCGATATTCAAATCTCGTCTACCATCTTGATTTCGAATCTGGTTTTATAAACCATTTCTCATATTTGAAATCATCATTTAATAATCCCTTTTTACTTAATTCCCTTGATTAAGTAATTCTTGAATAAATGCCACTTTTAAACTTGGAATATTATTTCACTTATACCTTTGGTTTTATATGAAAAACCCACGCCCCATAATCAATTCCCATTTACAAATTTTGTTTTGAAAACTTGAGTTATAATCCCTTTTATAAAACTCTTATCGCTCTTTCGACCACTTATTGTCATCTAATCACTTCTACTTGAATTTCGATTACAAACCATCACTTTAATTACTACTAACCTATTTAGCATTTCCTTTATTCATTTCGCTTCAATTGAGTGCTCTTTTACTTAATTAATCAATTAAGGAAAATCCTTTTTAAATCTTTATACCTACTTACCAATTCCATTTCCAAAGCCCGTTTGCACACTTGGGTTACAAACCCCTTTATACACTCTTATTTGACTTTGGTTTGAATTTATCGAAAACTTAATAACCCATTCCTTTCATTTGAAATCCACTTCTAATAAAATCTTTTTACTTAATTCATTTGATTAAGTAAAGTCCACAAACCCCACTTTTAACTTTAAATCTTATTTCACTTATATTACTTGGCTTTATAACAAAAGTCATTCGTCAAATAATCTATTTCCATTTACGAGCATTCTTATAGTATACTTTATCTTGGATCAAAATCTGCTTACTCCTTTCTTTACAATAAGATCCCTTTAACTTGGATTTTATTCAAACATTCATTTATCAACATTTAACACAAACCAACGGTATGTGTTTTCCCTTACATTTCATTTTAGCCATCGCCTTGGTTTAAAATCATTTTAACTTAGATCGCATTTCCACATATCCTTTTATCAATATTCAACACAAAATATTGTATGTAATTTTCTTTGCGTTGAAATTTCTTATTCCAATTTTCCTGTTTCACTCAAAAACACTCTTTTAACCTTTACGCCTTCGTTTGGGTAAAAAACCCCTTTTTAAATAAATCAAATGACTTAAACAAATTTAAAACCATCATTTAATTATTTTAAAAACAATTATCCTATTTTTCCACCCGTAGGTGGTTTCTAAACTTTCTGCTTTTAAAACTGGCCTAAACCACTTAAATATTTTCTTTTATAAATTTGATTTAATATATATATTTATAAATTTCCCATTTAATTACTCATCTAAAATGAGTGAAAAACTTCAATTTAATTATAAAATAATTAATAACTTTAAACAGCGTCGTTTCACCGAACGGTCAAACGACGTGAAAACAGCATGTTTATGGCCATTCACTACCAATTTCCAAATCAACATTGTTGGTTTATTTTAAACACAACACGGGGAATATCTGTTTGACCATCACACTCAAACAGGTTTCACAACCACATGGGGTTAAATCAGTTCAATATCAACAATATAAACAAACAAACAACATGTAAAATATTTGAGGAATCCGGTCGGATCCATCCAACCTGTTCTGCCCTGCATCACAGCTCGTTAAACATTTCATAATAATATATGAAATAAATTTCATATGATCGATTAAATCTAATTAACTGCATCCAATCAACCATAACAGTCAACATCAACCAATTAACCAATTTAAAGGTAAATTATATTTTAATATGAATTTACCACATAACAGAATTCCAGAAGGTGTGAAAATTAACTCACCAGAGTTTGTTCTGGTCGACGGTTGACGCGTTTGTTGCATTTAATTTGGGACGACAGTCCAAAATTAGCTGAATTTTCCACTGCGTCGGATTGACTCCTAGTCAGTGCCATCGGGTAGGTCTCGTCCCTGCGATCCCAACGGATCTTGTTTCGTTAAATTTCGTTAACATATGCAAAAGTTATGCTATTTACAATATTACCTAATTTAAATGAATATATATTTAATTAAATAAATTATTTTTATCTTAATTAATTCCTAATTGCGTTATTAGCCAAATTACCTTCCCTGCCCTTCTAAAAAATCCTACTTTCCCATCTCTAGCCATATCCAATTTTTAAAATTGAAAAACCATTTTAATATTAATTAAATTTAATTTTAAAATAAAATATTTAAAAACATTCATTTAATTATAACTTAAAAATTATAACCCGGATCAAAAATCTGTTGTAACTCATTTTAAAGTATTTTTCGGTAAGAATCCAACGGTCCTTGTTTCGTGGAAATCCGACTTGTTTTGGAAAAGTTATAAGCTTTTAAAGTTTATAGTTAAAAATTACGAAAATGCCCCTGGTCTATTTTAAATTCAAATTAAATTCAAATTAAATTTTAATTTTAATTTTAAATTAACCATCCCATCCGTCGGATCAGTTAGAGATAGCCAGGGAGAGCAGGAAACTATATTTTCCAAACTCAAGCCTTAGACACTATTCTCTCTGTCACCCTTAGAATGTTTCGATATTTATTTTTATAAATTCTATTTTAATTATAATATATATATATTACCAAAATAAATAAATAAATAAATATTATTTAAAAACTTACCCTGTGAAGCCCAAGCGTATGCCTAAGAGTCCCTAGCTCCCCGTCTTGCCCTTCTTTCTCCCTTTCTTTCTTTTCCCTATTTTCTATTATTTTATTATTATTTCTGCCATTGCCAAAGCTTGAAAGAGGTGGAGGATGAGGAGTGAGTTTAAAATGAAAGGGGGGGGCTATTTATAGCCGAAGGAGTCACATAGATTGCTGAGGTGGCGCGAATCCAACGGTCGAAAATGGATGGCTAGGATTAATCCTTAAATTAATTAAATTATTAATAAATTTAATAATTTATGAATAGTAAAGTGTGTTTTCTCAACCCTATTCGGACGTTAATTTGACTTACTTATTGATACCTTATCCAAAATCTTTTTCAACCATGTTGTTCAATTTTTCTTGCTCTTCAATAATATATAAAAATATTTCAAATTCGAATTCGTTTGAACTTTCAAATAATTTAAATTCAAATTCAAAATAGTGTTTTGTGTTAGTTTCAACACCTTCCGGTCTCATGTTGGAGTATCAAACGATAACGGTTTTCAGAAATTCTTCCACCATCTGGTCCTGTTTTTAACGTACTCCAATCCTATGTATTCAAATAAAAAATCGGAGTTCGTTTAGATTTTCAAATAATTTATTTAAATTTTGTTTCCTTAATAACTTGCTATATCCGTTATAGGATTTTCCCAGACTTCATATATAGCTAATATCCTATGTTTAGAATTTTCCTGGATAGGTCTCAGGTTCCAGTTTTGCCGTTAGCATTAGAAAATTCCAATTACCGTCCAAATTTAGTTCAAATTTTGACCTTTTATTTTTTCTTTTCCACATGCGGATGTCATTTTTGACGTAACTTGCTTGGTTACCTAATTTCATCATTTCGGATTTAATGAAACTGATTTCATCGAAATCCGAGTTCATTAGCTACTACTTCCTTTGTAAATGTACTATTTTTAATTAAATATTTATCCTTTTATACTGCCAGTTCACATTATATTGCAGATCCACTAAATTTCTACCATTTCGGAATAAAATTTATTATATTAATAAAATATTCAAAATTATTGAAATTAAACCATTAAAATTCGAAAACAATATAAAAAAAACATTTTTAAATATTAAACTAAATGGTCAAAAATCTGGGCCGTTACACAATTCTTCCAAAAACATAACACCTTCATATCTGTCTTGATTTCATTATTTAAAGAAAACATAAATAAACTGCATAAGTCCCACAATTGCTGTCCAAAGCCATAGTCCAAAACGAAAAAGATCCAAGCAATTCATTCTTTCACTTTAAGTTGGATGTGAAGGCTGGTCAAGCTGCGGTATTCCCTCCCTGAGAACTTGGGGGGGAAACGAAAGAAAAAGAGGCGAAAGGAAAAGGGTTAGTCATAAAGACTGAGTAAGTCCTAGTGACTTTCAGTGCAAAAACGGTTAAAACAACATGTCATGTATGAACTGGAACTAAACTTAAGAAGGGTGTCAAGATGGACAAGATAGTCTAAGGCGATCATGATAAGTCAAGACAAGTCAAATAAAGCATCACATGTTCAAGATTCGTTGCATCGAATGTACTAGTATACTAAGCCCATGTCACAAGTTAATCACAAAATAAATCCCACGGCCCACTGAAATGACCCTGAAACGGGGTTTGACCCAAGTACGGGGTCCTACGGAGCGCTTATCTAGTCGATCGGCTCCCTACAAGTTCTAGCTCGTCAAGTGTCCGTGTCATACGGCTAATCACGAATGTAGTCACTTGTGCTGGGTCCACCTTCGGGTGTATCAGCCCTAGGGTGTCAACCCCTGACACGATTCAAGATGCACAGATAAATCTACTGATACCGAGTGTCTGCCCCGGAATACGTGCACGACCGTAGTCCACCGAACCTACACTGGCGTACCCCATTGCCGTCGTTCACCTCTTACAATCAGCCCAGTAATCGTTCCCCACCCGGCCTAGCCCCAGGGTACCTTGATGCATCTAGAGGGTTACTGCTGAAAAGGGTCGTGTCTAGGGTTTCTCCTAACAGATTAGGTCATGTAATTCGTGACCTAACCCGCCTAACTGATTAAGTCATGTAATTCGTGACTTAATCCTTTTCCAGTCTAGTAATGTCAAGGTGGTTAAGTATGTCATTTAAATTCGCGACTTAACCCACCTATGTGTCATGTCAAGTTGGCTAAGTGTTGTCGTTTCAAGCTCATGACTTAGCCCTACAAATCATGTTCAAGTTGGTTAAGTTGTCTTTTCATGTTCATGACTTAACCCTAATTGGCATTAATTGATTCGTTAATGCACCGAACCACTCACATTGGATCCTGTTGTTCGTAGCCACTGGATTTGCCGGGCGGTTCCGGGCAGGCTTACGCTACGAACTCAACCCAACCTCGGGTTTCAAGCGCGATGTGACCAACTACCCACATTGGATCCTATTGTTTGTAGCAACTGGAGTTGTCGGGCGGTTCCGGGCAGATTTACACTACGAACTCAACCCAACCTCGAGTTGGCCACTTTCTTGTTTTCTAAAGTCATGCCCATGTTCTTATAAGATTCGTGCTATTTCCATAGCATGTTCACAGGTCAACTTCGTGCCCAACTAAGGCATGTTTCAAGTCAAGTTATGACATGTTCAAGTCAAGTTTTCATGCCATATTTCATGTTCTACTTATGCCAAATTTCACGGTTTAACTATTTTAATCAATTCAAGTTTTGCCTATTCTACCCAATCGTATCCCCAACGTATATAAACGTACTTCGTTCACAAGCATAAACAATTCAAGAGATAAAGGGGAATAACACCAAACATGTGATAGGCATATGTGACAATTCCAACATCACTTGCATAATAAACAGGCTATAACATATCACATGGTTTCAATACTAGCATGATGATAACTTGGCATAGTAATGGTTCCAACTTAGTTTAACATGATGATTTCAACTTCACATCATAGGCGTAATAATCATTGCGGGCATAATAATAATTTTATTACAAACATGAAACATTAAAGACATGGTAATTCTAATAGGCATAGTGGATTCCAATTTAGCATTTTTAACATAATGATTCTCATCTAGCATTATAAACATAATGATTCCAACTTTTCATCATAACCTAGCAATTCCCATTTTGTCATTAACATGATAGGTATATTAACACCACAGGCATAGTACCATCAACATCATAGACATGGTTTAATTGGCATCATAGGCATGGTTTAATCAACATAAAGATTTCAATAATCATAGTGATTCCATGGACATGTATTAGTCCAACTTGCCATACAATTAAGCCCAAGTGATTCATAACAACATCAAAATCACGGTAAGTTTAACTTGCAACATTGACATAGCAATATTCCCAAATTATGATTCAAAGTTAAACAATATAAACAAGGATTAATAATAGTTCCTAAATCCGGTTTCAATTCATGGCATGTCCATGTTATTTTAGCGTTTTTGCCTAAAAAGTGACATAGAACTTACAATATGAAGCAAGTAATCCAAATCAAAATTCCAAATCAAATAGCCCCAAATCCGTTGTCTAAAGCGTCGTAGTTGCTGTAGCTTCTAGTTGCAGCCTCCAAGAATCGTCCTTCGTCTTCTATAATTTTGTTCTTTGTATTTTAATTTAGAGTTCTAGGTTTAATGGCGGCTGCATGAGGCTAAAATGAAATAGTATAATTTTGGCTAGGTCTTAGGGTCTTTTTATAGTGTTTGCGAGTTGATTAGGACCGTCGATGGAGCTTGGTTTAATAATAGCCGTTCGTTCAAAGGGGAGACCAACCAGGAGCTGACACCTAGCCCTAGTGACAAGGCAAGGCTCAGAAAATCGACCAAACATAGACCAGGCCAGCCAGGGTGGGTTGGGTTCGACCTGGCTTAGGGGCCAGGTCGGCACGCCAGTCGACACCGTGTCGACTTGGCAGTCGACAAGGGTTACCCAGGTCGACTGCCCAGTCGACCTGGCTAGCCCCAGGTCGACTGCCAAGTCGACCTGGGTGCCTTGGGCGGGAATTTTCCCGCCCTGGCCAATTATGTCCGATTTTGAATTTTAAATTTGGTTTTCTGAGCTATTTTGGTCTGTTTGAATTTTAAACTGAATTCTGAAACTTCCAGAGGCCATATCTTCCTCATACGGAGTCCGTTTTACGCAAACTCGGACTCTATCTCAAGCAGAATTCCAAGACAAACGCAATGGCGTATCCAGTTTCCCTTAATTCTTTGATTTGAAGTTAGTTATACTTTAATTTGTGAATTTCACTGTTATAGAATACACGAGGTGTTACAATCCCGGTCTCTTCGAAACAACACGTCAAAAGGGTTTAATATATCTCATTGATAGTTGGTGTTTTAACTATCAATGTCAAAACATTATGGTCAAGTACGTTGGCAGCTCAGATCATTTTAAACGTTAAACCATATCCTCGATCCTTCAAATCATTTTATATTCCAATTTTAAATCCCATCATTTCCTTATGATTATAACTATAACCACCTTCTTATATAATGTACTTACCTAATCCACTTTAATTCTTTAAGTTGAAAACATCGCTATTCACTAATCTTTTCCATTTCTTATACTTTGGAAAAACCCTATACTCTCAATTCAAGTATAAAAAAATTTACTCTTTAAACTCGAGTCAAAGATTTGTCAAATCATACATTGCTTATTTTTAATCTCCTTTCAACTTATGAACATTTACTTAAACCTTATTACTTATGTAATACTTATTTTAAACCACCATCTACGTTTACTTCATTAAAACTTCTAACCCATTCTATATCCTTATATATGTATAAAACTCTTTTTAAACCCCTTGATTGTACTTAACTTAATCATTATTATTTTGCTTCACAACCCGATATAATATCTTTGTTTCATAGTACCACTAAGTTTTGTTTCAAATCCAGATTCCTTCTTTCATCTAGAAAGTTCATTATTTTAATTATCATTAATTAAAATAATAATCAACCTTAGCTTACTTTGTTAGTGATTGAAAACAGATTAGTTAATCACTTACTTAAACAATTGCTAATCATATTGATGATTATTATAATTTACTAATCATATTTAAACCTCGTTAAATAAAAAGATTTTTAATCATTACATTAAACCAAATATTCGTTAAATCTTCTCCATATTAACCGTATGGACAACACTGAACTAAAACTCCTCTCGTCCATATTAACACTAGCTCCTCCGTCCCCCCCCCCTCCCTTCAAAACGTCGGCGAGCTCGGTCTTTGGAGTTCCTCCAGTCGGCCCCATGAGTACCCGAAGAGCTCATCTATGCCGCATGCTGCACTATTTGGATCTTAGCTAAGCTTGGATCGCAACTTCAAAAAAAAAGATTTTGAAAAGAATCTCATATCCATGCGAGCTTAAAGAAATTTTATTTAGAGTTTTTATTTGTTCTGAAAGGAAGAAGGCGGTATGGTGTATATGTGATATAAGAAGGATGGGCATGCATCAGTGTTTTGATTGGCAGCGCCCCCAATTTCAGGGATATTTTCATTATGGGTTAAGGCTATTTCTTAGATTAGGGTGCTGGTAGCGTGTTTCTTAGCCATAAAGTCTTTTGATTTAGGAAGTAGTGTAGGTCCTTTTCGTATATATTTATAGATCCTTTGGTACGAAGTATTTGCCATTTTAAGTCTACGTGAGCTTAAGGGTAGGTTAGATTTTTCTTTTGAGTGTATGGCGTAAGCCTTAACTTCATTAAATGTTCGGACGTGTTTGTTTTGTCTAAACACTAGGGTTGATAATAGAGTTTGAAGAAATTTCATTCATTTGATTTAGATGTAGATATTTTGGGGTATTGTGGTGCTATACCGAATTTTATCATTTAAGGACCTCTATCGACAGAAATAAAAATACCGCTGTACCGACCAACGCCCCACGATCCCAAAGATATAATAATATCGGTAGTTTAACTTATATTGTGAAACCCCAAAATACTGATATAGGGTGTAAAACACTCCAAATAAAAAGTAGCTTACTCTGTGAAATAAAAATTACAGTAAAATTCGAAAAATTAAATTATCCCTATGCCTCAAAGGTTTTGTCCCAATTCGAAGCCTATATTTAATTATAATAAATTATCGTTACTCCATTTTAAATAAATAAATTCAATATAAAAATCCATTTATATCACCAAATTAATATTTAAACCGGATTTAAATATTCGTAATTATCGTTCAAAAATTCGGGACATTACATAGAAGAAGAACAGAAATAACAACAAAGAATCCCACATCGCAACGGAACAAAATATAATATATCATAACTTTTGAAATACAAAATTTTAAATGTATAACATACACTTATCAGAGTACAACACTTACAACTCAGCAGAAATAAAATTGCTATATATCTAACACTGAAGCCTCCTGCTCCAAGCTCCTTTACATAGATCTGCAAAATCCTGAACTACTTGACCATCCGTACAAATTTGGGCACCCAAGAGTTTTGGTAAAACAAAACAAAATAAACTCCAGGTCAGTCATGGGGCTGGTATGAGTAAACAATTTAAAACAATTTGAGAAAATACATGATATCTCATAAGATCACGCCGTATAACACGGAATGAGTTTTTCCCTTATGAGAATCCAAAACACTTGATTCCACTTCCAAAATCTTTTTAAAAGAAAACGATAATCTTTATATCAAAACTCTTTTGATATTATAATAGTGTCTAAATCAAATAAATAGAAATCTAGTGGAACGCTTTCATCTCACGCTCCGCATAAATAATGTACAATCAAAACCGCGGGCACTTATTGGTTAATGCATTTCCAACTATGACAAGGTATGGAACCACCTTCCGATAGTGTATCTCGAGAGGAGAATACACTGGGTTCAACAAGAACATCTTGTAACCTGGCCACACATGATCGACCACTCATTTCGCTTGAGTGTATCGAATGTATATCACCAACGGTTGGGATCAGCAACCGTTTCCTGAATGGGACAGCATCGAATATAATAAGGAATTAAATGAATCTCTAGATAGGTGATAATACACCCTAATGGAAGCTACACACATAGCCATGCTGCCTGCCCAATTTTTATCATTTCCCGGTTGTTGAGGCCTGAGGCTACGATTACTCATATTTCATTGATAGCACAATCACTTTGAATGCCACATTGTCAGATCCGTTAATCACTAATTGATTGTACAAATATATTCTGGATATTATGCTAAGAGAATAAATCCTACGTGACCATATATATTTATATAGACCAACATATTCGATCTTTGGAAATACTTCGTCAGACATTCGTCCATATACATTCCTTCTGGGATTGAACGAAACCGAAGGCACAATTTCCATTAATAGAAAAAGCCCTTGCACTTTACTTTGTCTTCGATTATCTTTATGTAATATGATTCGCAATGCTACTGCCAATACGGAGAGGTTCTCGGATAATAATCCAACAGGTCTCTCTATATTGACAACGATATTGGCAAACACTTCGATAGTCAGTTATTTAACTATCGAAGAAAAGCAAACATCCATTCAAAACATCAAACAATCATTGGACCCTTAATTAATATTTCATTAATTAAATCATTTCTCTATTTCTTTATAAATATTTATTAAACAAATATTTTCAATAATCATCTTGGCCTCTTACACTATTTGGAAAACATTTCAATATATCGTCTTCTTTTATTTTCTATACTTAGAAAATATATTGTATTTATAATTGTAAAACATTCCAATTACTTATCTCTTCCACGACCATTCGTTTATTTCTATACTCAGGAAATATTTATTATTATATTTCTAAATTTCCACTTATTTTGGTTAAAAGGAATGTTGTGTAAAACATCGTTACAACAACCCAAAACACTGCATTCAACTAATTCTTATTCAAACATTTCTCTTCGAGACTAGATCTTTCTATTTATCAGTTAAAAATGAAATCGAACAAGTTGGGGTATAACTACCTCTCAGACCTTGACTGAAAACAACCTTAACTTTAAAATGGACAAGACCACTTACCTCGAATAATCAATGTCATAAAAACCATTATTCATTTTTAAAACACATATACGCTTCTCTTTCAATTTTTACCAGATTTAATTATAGATTTTTCTTTTTGTTTACTATTTTTAAGTTCATTTCCTTATCGGATTCTATATATATCGATACATTGATTTCCAACATCAAATTTTCTTAAAAATATTCTAACTCCTTAAATTTTCGGAAAATTTTGCCATAACCTCCTTTGTACCGGTCTATAGTTCAAATCTTAACTCGCCTCTCTAGGCCCTTTCCATTAAAAAAGAAATCAAAAACCCAAGTGGCTTGCCGATTCAGTGCATAAAATCTCATATGGAATTTAAACGTGTTCCTTTATGTTGGGCACACAAATTATAATCTTCCTATACTTCATTTCAAAGCTGCTTAACCTATATATGTCCATTCCCAATTTATTCTAACTCAATCCAATTATTTTAATTCAATTCGCTAATTTATTCTTTAAATTAGCTCTTTGCCTATTTCACTTTTTAATTAAACACATCACGTTCATACATGATTTTAATTTGCTTATGAACCAATTGAATTCCATTTTCACTCTAGTTTCATATTCGATTTCGAATATGAATTTACTAACCCAATTCACTTATCAAAGCCAATTTCGATTCCAAATCCCTCTAACTAATTATTTTATAAAATTCGATATAAATCGAATTTCATTTATAAATTCGTTGGATTTTCTCAATTCAAATTCATATTTTGGATTCTGAAATATAATCAATCATCCCATTTCAAAACACTTTCCAATTCGTTTTTAAATTCATATTTGAATTTAAACTGCTACATTATCTCATGATAATTTATTTTCACTAGACTTATAAATATCATTTATAAATTCAACTTCTTTGTTTTATATATTAAAAAAAATTCCATATCAAATCCATTTGAAACCCAATTCATTTTATGTTCCAAATTCCGAAATAAAAGCCATCATTCTCTTTTCTAAATGATTTCAAATTTTATTTTTAAATTCTCACTTGAATTTATAGTTACCAATTACCTCTTGATAATTAATTCACCATATATACAAAATTGTTTATAAATTTACTTGTTTTACATTTAAACAAGTCCATTTCGAAATCTATTTAAAACTAAAATCTTGTTTTGGAATATTCTATCTCTTATAACTTATCTATATATAGAATCTATTTGCATATTAAATTTTAGTTTATATCTAATATGATTTAAATATTCTTTTCTAGAAATACTATATTTAAACAAATTCGATCTAATCGATTCAATTCATAAATCCATACGGATTTATTTTTAATTCAATGTATATTTTGAACATCAGAATAAATTTCATCGTTTACTTCTTTTAAAATGATTCCCTGTTTCTATTTTTAATTTCACATTTGAATTTAAATATTCAAATTATCAAATGATAAATTTTCCACTTTATTTATAAACCTTGTTTATAAATTTATTTCAATTCTTTAGACTATTTAATTTTTAAACAACGTTTATAATTTCAATTCCAATTCCATATTATTTATTTACAAACATCGTTTATAAATTCACTACTTGTTTTATATATTCAAACAAGTTAATATATTTATAGACCAATTGAAATTCAAATT
Organism: Allium sativum; assembly: GCA_030737875.1. Classification (NCBI taxonomy): domain Eukaryota; kingdom Viridiplantae; phylum Streptophyta; class Magnoliopsida; order Asparagales; family Amaryllidaceae; genus Allium; species Allium sativum. The sequence goes on from CM060918.1 coordinate 550,493,112, forward strand.
CTGTTTTAGATAAATAGATTTTTCAATTTAAATTCTTTTCTCAGTATTTTATGCAATAACCCGAAAATCTGAGCCAATTTAAAATTTTTATTTTGGCAATTTTGATGAATTTTGAATATTTAAATGAATTATTTTAAATAATAACGATGAGAAATTTATTTTGAATCGGATTAGAACGTATATATTTGTATAGATCATCGTTAGAATATAATTATTTACTTTAAATTATAAAAGGAATTGAAAATGGCGTGGTAGTTTGAAAATTCGATTTCGAAGTTCAAATGAATGTACAGGATTCAAAATAAACCGGATTTTGGCGAAACTAAAAATATTCGAATCTATATGAGAATATCTTTCCAACGAATCCAAAAAATTGAAATTTCATGGCAGGGATAAAAAGTTATGCCCAGATGAAAATTCAGAATAGTCGCTATGAAATTCTGGCCCTTAAAAATGAAATTTTTGCAAACGACATCGATTTTCGACGAAACCTCTTTTGTTGGATCCGTGATGTCAAGTTATTACTAGGTTTCAAAATTCGTAGTTTTCAGAATTAATATGTGAGCGTGGCAAAGGAAAACGCGTTTGATCAGTTTTATTTAATTTTAATCGACTGGAAAATGGCCATTTTTCTAACGGTCTAAGAATTCGACGAAATTAGTTTTGTTAGGACCGTATCGTCAATATGAAGCTAGAAATAATTTTTCTGGAATTTTTAGTGCTAGTATGTGGCCCCGATAATTTAAAATGTATGTTCAAATTGAATATATAAAAAATTATATTTTAAATTTGACGAAAACGGATCGAATCAGCCGAACCGGCTTACGAAACATATCCCATTGTGTTCAGAATGGGGGTATTACACTGGGGGTGACAGTCGTTGGGTTCGATTTGGATTTCAAATGGAAATTCAACTTTTTGAAAATCAAACGAATAAAATAATAATAAAATTTTATAATGCCCTCCTTTTCTCCAATCCCTTGGTCAACGCCCCCTCATACCTCTCAGCACAGATCAAAAGTAAAAAAGAAACCCACCGCCGCTCTGCCCTAGCCGGCGCCCCCCGGCGGCGCACCGACCTCCGCCATCTCCGGCAACACCCCCCTTCCCTCGTGACTCACGCTTCTCTTCCCCCTCCTCTTTCTTCGTTATCCATGAACGCCCCCACCCAAATACCCCGTCGTCGGCCATCCCAGGCCTCCCCCGCCCTTGCGCTGCCACCCGTACCCCCTCAGCCACCTCCAGAACCTCCGACCGCACCATCGCTAGCCTCCGGCGTTCTCCCTCCCCCCCCCCCCCCCATCGATGCTCCGCCCCTTTTTCCCCCTTCCTTCGCTGAGAAATTTGTAGGTTTTACTTTAGTTTATTTTAAATAGTTTGTTTAATGTAATTGCTTAGATTAAAATCAGTTTTGAAAATGTAATTACTTAGATTAAAATCTGTTTTATATGAAAGTAGAGATTTTTATTTATAAAAAGATCGTATTTTTGAAAGTGAGAAGATCGTATTTTTAATATAGGAAAGGTGGGTTTTTTTTTAATGAGTTAAGATTCGATTTTTTTCGTCTTGTAAACAAAGTAAAGAATCGATTTTTATTATCCAGAAAGAGAGAAAAAAATATGAATTTATCTATATAGAAGGGAAATAAAAATTCGATCTTTATATAAGAAGTAGTGATATAGAAATATAATTTTTATATAGAAAGAAACGTGGTAAAAATATGATTTTTATAATAGTATATGAAATAATGTTTATAATAGAGTAAAAATAGAATTTTTACATATGGAATAACGACGTAAAAATAGAATTTTTATCTATATAGTAGCAGTATAAAAATGTGATTTTTATATACATAGTAACAATATAAATATGCGATTTTTATATACGTAGTGGATACAGACAACGAACGTGACAAAAGGCGAGCACGGCGAAGATTTTCTACATATGAAGAGTCGTGGCATTTGGTTTAGCTTCTAGGTGAGAACTCATCACTTTAATTCTTGTTTTCTAGTTGAAATATATACTAGGATGTAGACGGTGCTTAGTAGCACCCGACACCCATCATCCACAGACCATGGATGGCTTGTTTGTTTGATTGATGCGTTGTGAAAAATGATTGTGTGTAGTGGATTGGAAAAAATATATTTTATAGTTAAAAATATAATTTTTAACGTGTAAATAAAATATATATTAACGTGTTGAATAAAAATATATATTCATGTGTTGAATAAAATATATATTCATGTGTTGAATAAAAATATATATTCATGTGTTGAATAAAATATATATTCATGTGTTGAATAAAAATATATATTCATGTGTTGAAGTAAAATATATATATTCATGTTTTGAAATAAAATATATATTCATGTGTTGAAGTAAAATATATATATATTCATGTGTTGAAATAAAATAAATATTCATTTACAAATCGATCGATTTATTTATGTACACCGATTTGACTGATATCGATTGGGACGATAAATTTTACACATCGCCCAACTGCACAAATAAAAATCTGTGTTTGTTGATTTGAAACCCCACACGGTTATTGGGATGATATTTGACGTACAATAATCTCGATTTTTTAGTTGTATGTCAATCGTTGTGTTGACAGACTTTGTAAGCGTTAATTATTTATATTTAATGCTTATACAGTTGTGTAGTGCACTCTGGATGATGGTTGATTATTTATCGTTGTTGTTATATACATGTGTTGTATGGAATCCATATAATTAACATTATATGGTAATTGATTGGGCCTCATTCTAATTTGGAAAATAAAGAATATTATAGAAAGAATATTCATGTGTTGAATAGAATAAAAATTCACGTGTTGAATAGAATAGAAAATTCATGTGTTGAATAGAAAGAAAATTCATGTGTTGAATAAAATAAATATTCATGTGTTGAACAGAAAGAAAATTCATGTGTTGAATAGAAAGAAAATTCATGTGTTGAATAAAATAAATATTCATTTGTTGAATAGAATAAAAATTCACGTGCTGAATAGAATAGAAAATTCATGTGTTGAATAGAATAAAAATTCACGTGTTGAATAGAATAGAAAATTCATGTGTTGAATAGAAAGAAAATTCATGTGTTGAATAGAAAGAAAATTCATGTGTTGAATAAAATAAATATTCATGTGTTGAATAAAAATATATATTCATGTGTTGAAGAAAATATTCATTTGTTGAATAGAATAACGAAGTTATTGAAATATATAAAGCCGTGTTGGTTAGATATGCGCCATTTTGACGTGAACGATATTTATATCGATTATATTCGTTTTTATAATGAATATAGAAAAGAAAGTGATTTCAAAATATAATGTTTTGAAAATATTATCATTTATATATCGATGATGTAGAATATTCAATTTTGATTTGAAATTGAATATGAATTTGAAATCGTTTCAAAAACGAATTTAAAACGATTTATAAAATACGTTTTGAAAGGAAATCGACGAAATATTTATATAATATTATATATATAATGGCCTAAATAGAATGCGCTGCGCCGCGTTAGCTCTCGAATTTCGACCATTGACTTTGAATGGATGTTACGGGAGATCTGACCGTCGGATTCTCCTAAAACTGGAACCGTTGGGTTTGTATTGAAAAGAGCTTTCTAACGAATATTAGAAATTAGAAATATAACGGTTGGATTTGGAATTATGTCTAAATCAAATTTGGAAAAGGTCGCTGTAAGTGCAGTTCGATGGCCGTTGATGGAAATCGACTGTATGGGCCTTGATAAAATTATTAAAAATAGTAATAATTTGTGTAAAATCGTAAGAAATGATTTGTGAAGACTTGAGATGAAAATTTCCAAATTTGAAAAGATAAAAATAAATTTTTATCGAAATGAACTAATTTTGAACTAGAATAATAATTTATTTATTTTTAAATAAATAAATTGGATTTGAAAGGGTTTTAAAAGTAACCGGAAGTTTCAAAAATTGAATTGGAATGGAATGTGATTTTAGGTTTATAGTGAACCGTGTTTTAAATGACATTGGTTCTTTAACCCAGTTAAAGACAGGATATGATTTCCCAAGTAAAATAATCATTGATAGTTATTTTTGGGAAGATTAAAACTAAGTGGAGTTTTAATGAATCTTTAATTAGATTCAAATGTTCGAAAATGGAGTGTCACCAGTTCTGCTCCAGGCGATAGTTAAATCTTTAATTAGATTTGAATGTGAAATGGTAATTGAATTTACCGATAACACCGTGGTGTTAGATATGAAGTATGACCAGTTTTACTTCATGGGATGAATAGGTTGGGATTGGAAAATAAAATTAATGATTACTTTGGTGTGGTTTGCTAATCCCGACTAGTTTTGAATTGATATTCAAAGAAGATTAAAGAATAAATTTAAAGAATTTATCTTTGATAAAATTAATGGGAACCTTTCCCAAAGTATAAGAATATTTGAATAAAAGAATATTCTGAATTGGAATGAGGCGTATGTTGTGTTTGTGTAACACTTGTTTATTATATACACGAGTTATTTAGAAAAATCGGGTTTATCCCATTCTGAATAACTGATTCGACGTGGTGTCGAGGATGAAGACGGTGGTCGAAGACCGGAGGTCTTCACGTCGTTTGGGTGATTACTGATGATCTTGATTGGGCTGTACACCCAAGAGGAGGGAATCAGTTGGTGATCGTCCAGACGTACTTGGAGATCGATGGATATGCGAGGTACATGGTGCCTCCGGTTTCGTTCAGACCCAGAACGAACTTGTAAATGGACTGTGTGTCTGACATTGGATTTTATTCTGTGTGATTGATTTCTATTAAATATACATCTGTTTGGCGGTGGTGAATTTATTCTCTTGCTTAACGCCCTTCTCTGAGACGTACGAGCTTAGGGGTTATATATTGATGGATATCAATCGCATGGAGTGAATTGCCTGTGTGGCATGCCTAAGTGGCAAATGATCAAGGCTTCTGTTGAAAAGCAAAGTCTTGTGGTTGATGATCAAAGCACCGCCTGTGTGGCATAGCTTTATGTAACGTTGATTCACGAGACTCACAACCCGGTTGTGAACCAGAAATGGGAGAGGACATCAGGGAGGGCATGCGTTTCCTTCTAGCTAGGGTGGTGTCAGTGGCCTACCAGCCCTGACATTTATATTGTTTTCACCTTTGTGGTTGTTGCTGTTGCGAGGCGCCTCAGATATATAGGTGACTATGTGGAGTCGATGGAGTCATTGGACTCATTGACGCCCCAAAGGGCGGGGAAACGCAGTGTTCAGGCATTATAATCCACTTCGATGGACCGGCCCTGAAGATCCAAGGGGAAGTTGTGGTTGTTCCTAAGGGGCAGGCTGGAGTGTCTCGAATTCGGTAGAGGACGATCCCTTGCCTCGGTTCACAGATGGAAATCTAGCTTCCAATACGTGACTTTGCGGTTTTATTTGTAGAGCCTAGTATGGCGACATAGTGGTATGGGGGCACTTATGCCGTCTATGATTGATAAATTATGATTTGAAATTGGTTTATACACTACGCACTTATAATAGTATCAAATGATTTGTTTTTAGCGTATCAAGCATTCTTTGGCTATTATAAGGTAAAAACCCTATCCTCCGGCTTGCGTTGCATTGTGTGATCGGACCTGGGTCTTCTAATAGCTTCATATTTCTTTATTTAGCATTGCGTTGTTGTTTTATGCACTGGTATTCTTGGGAGGAAACCCGTTCTGTGTTATACGGCATGGTCCCTTGATTTACCTAACTTTAAAATAAAGATTAATAACTGTTTTAGTTCTCACAACAGTTACATGACTGACCTGGAGTTTATTGTTTTAACCTAAACTCTGGGTGCCCTTATTTTGACACGGGCAGCTAGTAGTTTTGGGTTTGCAGATTTATATTCACAGGATCTTGATTTACAGGTGGAACGATACTCGGAAAGCTCTGTATCCGTGCATTACTTCTAGTTGTGTTTTGTATTATTTTTCCGCTGCGATGTATTTAAATGTAATTTAAATCTCTGATATTTTCTATGTAATATTTATTCATACTCTGTACTATTCTTGTATTCTGATGTAATTATTGTAATATACAATAAAATGTTCTTCTGTTTGCGTCCCGATGTGGCTTGTTCTCAAAGCAATCCGGGCTTTCCTTACTAGGGAAGTTCGGGTCGTCTCATTTTATATAACAGCGTTTCAGGTCCAGTGATATTTTAACCAATCAAAAATACCAATTATCAACCAGGGATTTTCTAACCCATCATATATTATAATATATATGAGAACAAACAAATAATAATATTTTTGAGGAATCCAGTTGGATCCCTCCAACCTATTTTCCTGCATCCACAGTCGTTAGCCAACATAAATAATACCCTTCCTGTCACACTGAGCTTTCCCATTCCCAAAACAAAGATTGAACTTCCTATCACCAAACTGCCGAACTCCATACTGCTTCATTCAATCATCAGTAATCGAACACTTCCCTGCTTCAAACCAATACTGCAATGCCTCTTCATTTGACTCAAACATCGGCGCTCCCCACTGTCCAAACAAACTTTTCCATTGACAGGCCTCCCTCCCATACCAGCGCCTCTACCATCTTTATCTCCTTCACTTTGCTACAAGAACAACTGAAACCCCAAAATCCATCGCAACTTCACTCCAAACACCTCCAAACCACTTCGCTGTCCACTCCATGACGTTCACTTACCAATGTGGAATCGCAAACCTACAGGAATCGATTTCTAACTTTGCCCAAAATCACGATGATGCCAGTAAACCCCATCGCCCAAACCAGTAAACTCTAACTTCTTATCCATGATTGAGAACAGCTTCAAATCCCATCATCACATCTCGAGCTCCTGATATACGTTCATGACTTCCACTGTCTCGACCATGAAATCTTGTGCGCACCCCAAAACAAAAGCTGAATCGAAGTTGTTCTTCATCGCACCCCAAATCTTGACCTTCCCTCGTTGCGGTGAACCTCCAGTTCCAGTGAATGAAGCGCAACCCTTGAATTGAAATAGATTTGGGTGCCAACCATTTTTATTTTCTTTGAGGATATTGATTTTTTAATGGCAAGAAGACTGTGAATTTGGTTTTAACAGAGAAGGGTGATTTCGATTTTTGATTACAGAGAGGAGGAAAGGGGTCGTTCTCTTCTAAAATGAATTCTGAGGAAATGGAAATGAAAATGAATAAAAGCGGAGATGCTTGCAATTTGTAGAAGACGAACGCTTAACCACTAAGGAAATATGCGTATTGTACTTGATTAACTTAGCTTAGGAATGAAGCTATTATATTTTATTTTAATTTAATCTGTTTTGAACCAGTATCCTTTAATTAAAATACCCTATGATTCCGAACTCCTTTCTGAACCCAACTTGTAATACCCCGTAATTTTAATATTAATGTTAACTAATTTAAGAATACTTAATTTCAAATGTGGGAATTAAGGGAAATGGGTCGCGCTATTGCGTTCGTCTCAGAATTCTACTTGAGATAGAGTCCGAGTTTGCATAAAACGGATATCATATGAATAAGATATGGACGAACGAAGTAAGGCAGAAAAAACAGAAACGGGCCAGAATGCACTAGCGCACTTGGGAAGTGCGCCAGAGCAAAACTGCACTGGCGCACTTGGGAAGTGCGCCTATGCAAAGTTGCACTGGCGCACTTGGCAGGTGCGCCTAGGCCGAGGTAAAAGCCTGCATAGATTTGTGAGGCTCTGATTCGAACGGTGAGTCAGTGCTGAGTCATTTCTGACTAGTTAATGAGTCATTAGGGCTGACTTGTCACCCTATCTTGACTGAGTGGTTTTGATTAACCCTAAGATCATCTGACGGCTATACTTAAATTGAAATTCTATATAAAAACCCTTACTCTCAACCTAAATTCACACAAATAAAATAGAGCTAGAGCCGTCATGCTGCTGGAAGGAAGCCAAGAGTAGCCTCCACTTGAAGAAAGCATAGAGACGAACAAATCTAATTCAAAACTATAAATCAAAGCAAAGTTTATCTGCCCAAAGGAAAGCATCTCAATTCCAGAACTCAGAATCTAGAATTCAAGTTCGTCATTTGTTGTAAGTTAGTTACTTTTTAGATTTGAACGTTTAGATCTATTTGGGGCATGAAATTAAATGAATATAAGAATATGCCTAATCCTTTCATTTGAATCGGTGCTTTTTTATGCCTTTGGATCTAATTAAGAGCTATTGTGATTAATTACCGATGAGACTGTGCCTATGCTTATGACGTTGAAACTATTGTTAATGGCCTAGGACTATGACTATGAACATAAGATTATTGACTATGACTATGAACATAAGACTATGCCTATGACTATGACTGTGAACATAAGACTATGCCTATGACTGTGAACATAGGACTATTGCCTATGACTATGACAAGGACCATTGTGACTAATTACCTATGATTCATGACTATGAGATTGTTGCCTAGGATTATGACTATGAAATTGGATCTAAGCTTGATTTTCTATTTAGACCTATTCTTAATTATCCTTGGATCTTGATTTTTGGGAATTTTTCTATTAAGTTAGGTCTATCCATGTTCTTGAACCTAGATTATTATTCAAACCTTTTCATGTTCATAATGTTATCAGATCTATGCCTGCGATGTTTTAGTCATTTTATTCTGTATATTTATTAGATCTGTAAGTCGTGAATTTGAGATTATCATCTTATGTCTATGCCTACCTTTTCATTGTATTCTTCTTTATTCCCTCTTATCTACGAATCTAAATTGACCTATAATCTAGACTGAATCACCATTATGCAAACGATGGAAAAACGATTTTGGCAGAACATGAAACCAACATGAATGTGATTGAAAATTTGGAAGTTTGGTATAACATGAAATTTATATAATTTGGCATAATAAATATGTTGGCATGATCTGAATTGGCTATAACAGTGAGTAATTTGCATGCCTTGGTCGTAAACGGTAAATTGTTGGCCGCAAAACATGTAGTTGGCATGTGAATCTAGTTTTGACATAAATTGTAAACTAGAATATTAAATATAGTTCTAGCAGGAATTGTAAAATTGGATATTTAATCTAGATTGGGTCAAAAATGTAAATAGGAACATTAAGTCTAGATTAGGCTTAACTACTTAATTGGAACGCCAAATATATGGCATAGTGATTTTGGGCATGACAATTATAGCGAGTTTGGGAAGGTGGGTTATAGCCTATTCTGATTAATAACTTGAAATTACTTATGATTGTCATGTTTAGCATAATCATGGTTAGTGACACTTAATTTGGTAAAATCTTATAAACATGATTTAGAGGGAAAGTGGGCCATAATTGTTGACAATGTACAATAGAAGAGTAATTATGGCATAAGTAAATTAGGAATTTGTCCTAAATGATAAATATCTACATTGTAGAAAATACGAATATGCCTAACCCGAGGTTAGATTGAGTTACGGTACAAGACTACCCGGAACCGCACGGCAAATCCAGCAACCGTAACAATACCTATCTAATGTGGTGGTTAGAGCAATGAGCCCAAAAGGACCCGAGGTTAGACTGAGTTGCGGTGTAAATCTGCCCAGAACCGACCGACACATCCAGTGACCGCAACAATATCTGTCTAATGTGAGTGGTTGGTGCTTTAAATGAATAATTTAAAGCTAAGAAACAGTTAAGCTAGGATGGGAAGGTTAAGTCCACAGGAACACTTAACCAACTTAACATGTTAACAAGACAAGACTTGTAAGGGGTTAAATAACCGTTATAACATGTTGACTAGACAAGTGGGTAAAGTTAAGGAAAGGTTTAACAGTTATAACATGTTAACCAGACTAGAAGGTGGGGTTAAGTAAAATACACATAGCCAATTTAACATGTTAACTAGACTAGAAGGTGGGGTTAAGTAAAATCAGAATACTTAGCCATCATAGTGTGCCAAATGAACAAGGTTAAGTTAAAACCTGAAGGGACAACACTTAGCCATTAGAACATGTGAATTAAATAGATGTTAGGGTTAAGTTAACTAAGGGAACACTTAACCAATACAAGATGAAGGGGTGGGGTTAAGTAATAAGAAATACTTTACCAATATAACTTGATTTGTGGTAGGGTTAAGTTAACATGAACTACTGATAACACTTAACCAGCTTAACATGACATATGAATGGGTTAAGTTAACTTGAAATGACAAATGACACTTAACCAATCCAACTTGACGAGAAAGAGAACTAAGTAGTAAACCGTAGTTAAGAGGACTAAGTTGTAAACCTTAGTTAAGAAAACGACGATTCAGGAAACTAAGTAGTAAACCTTAGTTAAGGGGACTAAGTAGTAAAGGTTAGTAGAATACGAGAAGAAGCGAATGTCCATCTGATCTTAAGGAAGGCTCCAACGAACTGGGGTACGAAGCACGCAGCTTCGAGGGGACGTGAGGGTACTCTTGGTATCCCTCTGTGAGGCTGCAGATGATCCACCTGGGCTCACATAGGTTAAGGTCTGCATTAGAAGAACCAAGTGTATGCCTTGGTTGCAATATAAGGCAACCTAAAGACTAGGATGGACCAGCGTGATTCGGCGAGACCAGTAGCCCTGTGATATCAACTCGTCGTCTACCTACCATCTTGAGTCAATCGAGATACGTGAAGCGGAAAGGCGAAGAACTCCAACAGACCATATACTTGCTATCTACTTATGGTTGCGGATGGCCATACGTTAGTGGGGGCATAGGGGGGCCTGCGTATAGTTCTCATTTTTCAATGTGAGCCTTTCATTAGTTGAGGGAGGGGTCAGGTTGGACCATAGCCAATGGGAAAAAACAGACCTCAGCATCTGCATCGGCAGATATCTGAAAGCTCCCGACCGAGTTCCGTGTTTCTTGGTATGCCCTGCCACGAGACTCGGGTCGCACATATAGAGGACATGTGCATCTAGACAGCGATAACGATCCACGACACATACGTGGGGAAAGTCTAGGAACATATATCGCTCTGGGTATTGTGTCCTAGAGTAGGGGCGTCGTTCGATAGGTACCATAATCCCTAGTTGGACCTAGGTCGCGTAAACCCTAAAATCCGAGAAGCATTAGATAAGTCGCGTAAACCCTAGTTGAATCTAGCAAGCACTCGATAGAAAAACCCTAGATTAGATCTAGGTAATAGATAATAAATGTACGCCTGAAGGCAACCACAATTACAGGGATTAGGGGCACTTTATCATTTTATAAAGATTACTAGTTGGGTCACTAGTTAGGTGGTGCAGAGATATAAACTAGAATAAAAGGGTAATCGCAAAGCAGAGAAAGTATGGAAGCATATTCAGTTTACTAGTGTATTCAGCTTATCGGTAGATCCAGTTTACCAGTACATTTAGTTTTATCTTGCCTTAGCATATCTCGCGTTATCTTGTTAGCCCTATCATCATGGTATTGTCTTATATTCAGTTAAATTCATGTCATGTTGTTTTTACCTGTTCACATGCTGAAAGTTAATGAACTTACCAGACTTTATGTCTGACTCTGTTTTCTTTCGCTTTCTTGTCTTCCATCCCCCCCCCCCCCCCCCCGCAGGTTCGTAGGGAGGGAATGTTACTACTTAGCTCAGTTTTCTTTCCAAGCTTGAAGATTAGTCGAAGTTTTCCTTGGATTCACTTTTCCATTGCTATGGCTGGCTCATACTACATTGGCGAATATAAAAGTTATTTTATGCTTCATTATTTTGTAAGATAGATACTCTGGTATTGGAAAACAATTGTTGTACAAACTATTTTATCAATAAAGTAAAGTTTTATTTTCCGCTGTTTTAATTTTGTCTGTCTTGTAATTTATCTGCATCTTTTACCTATAATGCTTCACAGAACTTAGTGCATTCCCTTCGTGAGTGACACTAACGGATGTGGGGTGTTACACGTGGTATCAGAGCTGAAGGTTACCGGATCAGGTAAAAGATTTGAAAAATTATTTTCAACGGTTTTAAAAGAAGCACTTTCAAAAGAAAAGTTATGTTTTAAAGGCATATTCCCCAAAAGCCATACGCACTATCTTCTAACCCTCTGTTTGAATTCTTGTCCCCTTCTTTCTTGAGTCTTCGGGGCTCCTAACTTTCTGGGAGGTAACCTCATCGTGGCCCGGTTCCATAGGCTTGATAAGACTACGATACCTATCGAAGGGCAAAGTAGTGCCCGACTTCCATCTATAGCCATAGTAGTTTCACCTGCAGCTAGTCTTCTTTCAAAGCCTTGAAGGGTTTTCCATGCGATGGAGGCAGCTTTTGAGAAACTTGTCAATATGATTACACAGGGATGGTAAATATGATGACGAGGGATTGGATTTTCAGAAGGGCGAGTGCATGCTTTCACCACCAGAATACCTGAGAGAGAGATAGCAAAAGTCTCCATTGGAAAAGTTTAGCTCTTCGTTTGGATCAACCAGTTAGTATTCCTTTGATCTTGGCACTTCGCATTTATCTACTTCCATAGTTAAGTCTCTGCACCTTAGTACTTGTATAGTAGAAGATCCCATTAGCGTCTCAAATCCAATTGGTGGTTCGGCCCGTTTACCTTTGGTTTGTAAGGATTTGAGAATAACTATATTAAGTGTTGAGTTTAAGCGTAATACTTATGTTTTTGGTTCCATGGGCTATGAGTTGATTCTATGCATGGAGTAATTCTGAAAGGAGGGTAGTTAGACTTTTGACTTGCCTTGGAAATACCCTCGAGATTTTGTGTAAAGAATCAGCTAGACTTAGCTAGCTAGAATCGCTTAATGCATTTATCGACGATTTGCAATCCGTTAGGGTAGTCCATGAGTATGTAGATGTTTTTGATTAGGTTAGGAGTTTACCCCTAAAACGCGGGATAGACTTCCGCATGTAACCAGTTGACAATGAAAAGCCAGCTATCCGATCAACGACAGTTTTGGAAATGGAGGTCAAGAAGCTTCGCAATCGTGAAGATTAATTAGAAAAGGTATAGAATAGTGAAGCTCAAGAAGATATGACTTAGAAGACTAAAAATGGGGTACATCCTTGATCTCTTTTTCTAGGAATTTTATGCATACTTTCTAGCTTTTAAGGTATATCATCTAGGGCGTATCATCGATCCTTAGGTAGAAGCCAATAGATGTAAACATGTATTTGAAACATGTTATGATTGATGGTTGCAAATGGTTGCTCGTGGATGCATATACACACCATTGGCGCTAGAACGACTCAGTCACTTTCATATTGCATTCGCATATATGTATTTTCTTAACGGATTTAACTGGATATGTTATCATATAGGTATTGCATATGGATGGATGGCTATGCACACATGTAGTATTTACATAACTAGGGATGCTTGCATACATGATTGGACGCAAGGCACTGACATAATTCGCATTAAGGAGGTCAACTGAATCAGTAGACCGCCTGATTTTGCATTAAATAAAGACATATACACACACTATGCATATGAACATGAAAGCATTAGAAATCTTTTTAAGGACAATGAATACCTGTGATTGAATGGTTGAGTAGATGGGTGATTCGATGGTAGGATACGTTCCTCCTAACTTGAAGATTTCGGGGACGAAATGCTTTTGAGAGGGGGAAAATGTAACACCCCGTAATTTTAATATTAATGTTAACTAATTTAAGAATACTTAATTTCAAATGTGGGAATTAAGGGAAAAGGGTCACGCCATTGCGTTCGTCTCGGAATTCTGCTTGGGATAGAGTCCAAATATTCATAAAAAGGATACCGTATGAAGAAGATATGGACGAACGAAGTTAGGCAGAAAAACAAGAAACGGTCCAGAATGCACTGGCGCACTTAGGAAGTGCTCCAAAATAAAATTGCACTGGCGCACTTGGGAGGTGCGCCCATGCAAAGTTGCATTGGCGCACTTGGCAGGTGCGCCCAGGCCGAGGTAAAAGCCTGCACAGATTTATGAGGCTCTGATTCGAACGGTGAGTCAGTGCTGAGTCATTTCTGACTAGTTAATGAGTCATTAGGGCTGACTTGTCACCCTATCTTGACTGAGCGGTTTTGATTAACCCTAAGATCATCCGACGGCTATAATTAAATTGAAATTCTATATAAACAACCTTAGTCTCAACCTAAATTCACACAAATAAAATAGAGCTAGAGCCGCCATGCTGCTGGAAGGAAGCCAAGAGCAGCCTCCACTTGAAGAAAGCTTAGAGACGAACAAATCTAATTCAAAACTATAAATCAAAGCAACGTTTATCTACCCAAAGGAAAGCATCTCGATTCCAGAACTCAGAATCCAGAATTCAAGTTCATCGTTTGTTGTAAGCCAGTTACTTTTTAAATTTAAACGTTTAGATCTATTTGAGGCATGAAATTAAATGAATATAACAATATGCCTAATCCTTTCATTTGAATCGCTGCTTGTTTATGCCTTTGGATCTAATTAAGAACTATTGTGATTAATTACCGATGAGACTATGCCTATGCCTATGACGTTGAAACTATTGTTAATGGCCTAGGACTATGACTATGAACATAAGATTATTGACTATGACTATGAACATAAGACTATGCCTATGACTATGACTGTGAACATAAGACTATGCCTATGCCTATGACTGTGAACATAGGACTATTGCCTATGACTATGACAAGGACCATTGTGACTAATTACCTATGATTCATGACTACGAGATTGTTGCCTAGGATTATGACTATGAAATTGGATCTAAGCTTGATTTTCTATTTAGACCAAATCTTAATTATCCTTGGATCTTGATTTTTGGGAATTTTTCTATTAAGTTAGGTCTATCCATGTTCTTGAACCTAGATTATTATTCAAACCATTTCATGTTCATAATGTTATCAGATCTATGCCTGCGATGTTTTAGACAATTTATTCAGTATATTTATTAGATCTGTAAGTCGTGAATTTGGGATTATCATCTTACGTCTATGCCTATCTATTCATGGTATTCTTGTTTATTCCCTGTTATCTACGAATCTAGATTGACCTATAATCTAGACTAAATCACGATTACGCAAATGATGGGAATATGATTTGGGCAGAACATGAAACTAACATGAATGTGATTGAAAATTAGGAAGTTTGGTATAACATGAAATTTATAGAATTTGGCATAATAAATATGTTGGCATGATCTGAATTGGCTATAATAGTGAGTAATTTGCATGCCTTGGGCGTAAACAGTAAATTGTTGGCCGCAAAACATGTAGTTGGCATGTGAATCTAGTTTTGGCATAAACTGTAAACTAGAATATTAAATCTAGCTCTAGCAGGAATTGTAAAATTGGATATTTAATCTAGATTGGGTCAAAAATGTAAATAGGAACATTAAGTCTAGATTAGGCTTAACTACTTATTTGGAACGCTAAATATATGGCATAGTGATTTTGGGCATGACTATTATAGCGAGTTTGGGAAGGTGGGTTATAGCCTATTCTAATTAATAACTTGAAATTACTTGTGATTGTCATGTTTAGCATAATCATGATTAGTGACACTTAATTTGGTAAAATCTTATAAACATGATTTAGAGGGAAAGTGGGCCATAATTGTTGACAATGTACAGTAGAAGAGTAATTATGGCATAAGTAAATTAGGAATTTGTCCTAAATGAGAAATTTCTTACGAATATGCCTAACCCGAGGTTAGATTGAGTTACGGTATAAGACTGCCCAGAACCGCCCGGCAAATCCATCAACCGTAACAATACCTATATAATGTGGGTGGTTAGAGCATTGAGCCCAAAAGGACCCGAGGTTAAACTGAGTTGCGGTGTAAATCTGCCCGGAACCGACCGGCACATCCAGTGATCGCAACAATATCTGTCTAATGTGAGTGGTTGGTGCTTTAAATGCATAATTTAAAGCTAAGAAACAGTTAAGCTAGGATGGGAAGGTTCCACAGGAAAACTTAACCAACTTAACATGTTAACAAGACAAGACTTGTAAGGGGTTAAATAACCGTTATAACATGTTGACTAGACAAGTGGGTAAGGTTAAGGAAAGGTTTAGCCGTTATAACATGTTAACCAGACTAGAAGGTGGGGTTAAGTAAAATACACTTAGCCAATTTAACATGTTAACTAGACTAGAAGGTGGGGTTAAGTAAAATTAGAATACTTAGCCATCATACTGTGCCAAATGAACAAGGTTAAGTTAAAACCTGAAGGGACAACACTTAGCCATTAGAACATGTGAATTAAACAGATGTTAGGGTTAAGTTAACTAAGGGAACACTTAACCAATACAAGATGAAGGGGTGGTGTTAAGTAATAAGAAATACTTAACCAATATAACTTGATTTGTGGTAGGGTTAAGTTAACATGAACTACTGATAACACTTAACTAGTTTAACATGACAAATGAATGGGTTAAGTTAACTTGAAATGACTAATGACACTTAACCAATCCAACTTGACGAGAAAGAGAACTACGTAGTAAACCTTAGTTAAGAGGACTAAGTTGTAAACCTTAGTTAAGAAAACAACGGTTCAGGGAACTAAGTAGTAAACGTTATTTAAGGGGACTAAGTAGTAAACCTTAGTAGAATACAAGAAGGAGCAAACGTCCATCTGATCTTAAGGAAGGCTCCAACGAACTGGGGTACGAAGCACGAGGCTTCGAGGAGACATGAGGGTACTCTTCGTATCCTTCTGTGAGGCTGCAGATGATCCGCCTGGGCTCACCGAGGTAAAGGTCTGCGTTAGAAGAACCAAGGGTATGCCTTGGTTGCAATATAAGGCAACCTAAAGACTAGGATGGACCAGCGTGATTCAGCGAGACCAGTAGCCCTATGATAGCAACTCGTCGTCTGCCTACCATCTTGAGTCAATCGAGATACATGAAGCGGAAAGGCGGAGAACTCCAGCAGACCATATACTTGCTATCTAGTTATGGTTGCGGATGGCCATAGGTTAGTGGGGCATGGGGGGCTTGCATATAGTTCTCATTATTCAAGGTGTGCCTTTCATTAGTTGAGGGAGGGGTCAGGTGGGACAATAGACACTGGAAAAAAAAACAGACCTTAGCATCTGCATCGACAGATATCTGAAAGCTCCCGATCGTGTTCCGTGTTTCTTGGTTTGCCCTGCCACGAGACTCGGGTCGCATATATAGAGGACATGTGCATCTAGACAGCGATAATGATCCATGACACATCGTGGGGAAAGTCTAGGAACATATACCGCTCTGGGTTTTGTGTCCTAGAGTAGGGGAGTCGTTCGATAGGTACCATAATCCCTAGTTGGACCTAGGTCGCGTAAACCCTAAAATTCGAGAAGCATTAGATAAGTCGCGTAAACCCTAGTTGAATCTAGAAAGCACTCGATAGAAAAACCCTAGATTAGATCTAGGTAATAGATAATAAATGTACGCCTGAAGGCAACCACAATTACAGGGATTGGGGGCACATTATCATTTATAAAGATTACTTGTTGGGTCACTAGTTAGGTGGTGCAGAGATATAAACTAGAATAACAGGGTAATCGCGAAGCAGAGAAAGTATGGAAGCATATTCAGTTTACTAGTGTATTCAGCTTGTCGGTAGATCCAGTTTACCAGTACATTCAGTTTTATCTTGCCTTAGCATATCTCGCGTTATCTTGTTAGCCCTATCATCATGGTATTGTCTTGTATTCAGTTAAATTCATGTCATGTTGTTTTTACCTGTTCACATGCTGAAAGTTACTGACTTACCAGACTTTATGTCTGACTCTGTTTTATTTCACTTTCTTGTCTTCCGTTCCCCCCTCCGCCCGGTTCGCAGGGAGGGAATGTTACTACATAGCTCAGTTTTCTTTCCAAGCTTGAAGATTACTCGAAGTTTTCCTTGGATTCACTTTTCCATTGCTATGGCTGGCTCATACTACATTGGGGAATATAAAAGTTATTTTATGCTTCTTTATTTTGTAAGACAGATACTCTAGTATTGGAAAACAATTGTTGTACAAACTATTTTATCAATAAAGTAAAGTTTTATTTCCCGCTGTTTTAATTTTGTCTGTCTTGTAATTTATCTGCATCTTTTACCTATAATGCTTCACAGAACTTAGTGCATTCCCTTCGTGAGTGACACTAACGGATGTGGGGTGTTACACATCTACTGACATTTTTAGGGTTATTCCCATATTCTGGACACACTGGGACAGTATTCAAAGCCTTAATTGATCATTTGGAAAAGATATAAATTTAAACTGACTAATTTAAATTAAATTAATTAAAATAACAATTGATTTCAAATAATAAAATTCATCGATACTAAATAATTATTATCTTATATTCAAATAGAATTATTTCGATTTAGTTTAGTCTTTGAGTTCATTTAAATTCATTTTCGTATTAAGATATTTCGATGATTCAATATATCCAAATTCAATCTTATATCGATTATTAAATCGATAATTTCGATATAAATATCCATTTATATTATCAACTCAATGTTTAAACCATATTAAATATTTAAAATTAATTGACAAAAATCAAGGTCGTTACAAATAATTTAAGTTAACTAGTACAAATTTGATTCCATACAAAAATATTTTATAAGCGTATACAAATCTGCTTCACATTCGTATATTATTACTTTATATCATTTAATTTATTTTTATAAACTTAGCAAGGTTATAATCATAAATTTATTAAACAAAATTATTGTTAAGTTATTTAGAATTTTACTTAAAACAAATGTCTAAAACATAATTAAAAACCAAATTTCCCATCCTATTAAACATTTACTATTTTTAATTAAACAGGCCTGTTAAAGCTTCAGGCCATTACTCCTCTAATTTTTCTTTTCTATTTTCCTATTTAAATGTTAACCCTATTTTTTACAGGCCAACTAAACCCACTTTCTTTTCTTATAATTTGTTTTTATTTTAATTTTTTTTACAAAGTTGCGTGGCCTGATTCAGCTATTACCCTAAAGCCCGCGTCACCCTAAATTCTTACGTGGCATGACATCCCTCTTTGGAACGAAAAGGACCGATGCCCACTTTAATTTGTTTTATCGAGACCTACTAGTAAAAATCATTCCCATTTTCTTTATTTGTTCCCTCTTCCTATTTTCTATTCGATGCTTCCGTCCCTGATGTAAACCCCTATTCCTTCGCCAAAATCCCCCACCTTCGGTGGTTCATCTCCTTCGTCCGTCAAATGTTTAACAGACCCCAACGCCACTCCTTAAGACACACACCCATGGTGCCTTACTTCTCAAAACCTGCTATGTGTATTTATCCCAAACTTTGCTCCCCACTTGTAATGAACCGCAAATCCGCAACATCAGAGCTGACTATATACATCATACGTCCAACCAAAATATCACGAAAATACGAAACATTTTTTTTTAGAAGAAAGAGGTAGAAGAAGAACAAAACTAACAACACAGAATCTCACATCGCAGCAGAACAAAGTATAGTATATCACATCTTTGAAATAAAAAATCTTAACTGTATAACATACACTTATCAGAGTACAACACTTACAACACAGCGGAACAACACTATAACTAGATAACCCTGAAGCCTCCTGCTCTAAGCTCCTTTATATAGATCTGTAAAATCCTGAACTACTTGGCTGCCCGTACAAATTTAGGCACCCAAGAGTTTAGGTAGAACAAAACAAAATAAACTCCGGGTCAGTCATGAGACTGGTATGAGTAAACAGTTTAAAACAGTTTCAGAAAACTAAATGATATCTCATAAAACCACGCAGTATAACACGGAACAGGTTTTTCCCTTGTGAGAATCCAAACACTTGACTTATCTTTATATCAAAACTCTTTTGATATTATAATAATGTCTAAATCAAGTAAATAACAATCTAGTGGAACGTTTGCATCTCACGTTCCACATATATAATATACAATCATAAACCGCAAGCACGTATTGGGTATTTGATTTCCAACTATGACAAGGTATGGAACTACCTTCCGCTGGTATATCTCTAGAGGAGAATACACCGAGTTCAACAAGAACATCTTGCAACTCAGCCACATATGACCGACCACTCATTTCGCTTGAGTGTATCGAATGTATATCACCGATGATTGGGATCAGCAACTGTTTCCCGAATGGGACAGCATCGACAATAGATTTTTAGAAGTAAATGAAACTCTAGATCAGGTGATTATACAGCCTAATAGGTGCGACCTACATAGCCATGCTGCCTGCCCGATTTCTGTCATTTACCGGTTGATGAGGCTTGAAGCTACGCTTTATCATCACACCAGATTCACTTCGAATGTCACATCGTCAAATCCATCAAATCACCGATTGACGTTCTCAACAGTACATTACGTGTTAGCTAAAGAAGTTTCCTTCTCCGCTTCCACTCTTTGTACGGTTGAAGAAATCAATGTACGTGACCTTTCTGGAAATACTCTGTCAGACATTCATCCATACAAGTCACCCAGGAACAGGATGAACTGAAGGCACTATTTCTATTAATAGAAAAAGTCCTTGCACTCTACTCCATCTTCGATTATCTTTATATAATCTGATTCGCACGCTACTGCCGATATGGAGTGGTTCTTCGAATAATAATCCAACCGGTCTCTCCATATTGACAACGATGGTCAAAACTTCGATAGTCTGTGATTTAACTTTCGAATAAAACAAGTGTTTCGATAGTCGATGATTTAACTATCGAATAAAACAAGTGTTCATCCAAACATCCAACAAACAAGTGAGCCTTTAATTAATATTCCATTAATTAAATCACTTCTCTATTTCTTTATCAATATTTGTTAACCAAATATTTTCAATAACCATATTGCCCTTTTCTATTATTTGGAAAACATTTCCATATATCGCCTTCCTTTATTTTCTATACTAGGAAATATTTATTATTCTATTTCCAAGCTTACATTTATTTGGGTTAAAACGGATGTTGTGTAAAACATCGTTACGACAACCCAAATACTATATTCAACTAACTCTTATTCAACATTGATCTTCGAGCCTGAAATCTTACTGTTTATTTGTTAATAGTGAAATCAATCAAGTTGGGGTATAACTACCTCTCAGACCTTGACTGAATAACTTTTATATCGTCAAAACAGATATGACTACTTACTCGAAAAATCAATACCATACAACTACTGATTCACTTTTAAACACGTATACTCTTCCTCTTTCTATTCTTACTAGATTTTATTCCTAGTCTTCCTTTTTGATTATACTATTCTATTTCTAAGTTTGTTTCCTTATCGACTTCTATATATTTTGATACGTTGATTTCTAACTATCAAATTATCTTAAAATTATTCTAACTCCTTAAATTCCCGGAAAAATTCGCCATAACCTCCTTTGTACCGGGAGCATCGGGAAATTTCAAATAGCTTTCCCGGTCCTTCTCATCTCAAAAAGAAAAAGAAAAAGCCAAGCGGCTTGCCGATACGGCGCATAAAATCTCATATATGAATTAAATACGTACCTTTTTGTCGAGCAATCTATTTATTTCACTTCTATACTTTATTCCAAACCTATCTCCTGTATGTCTATACCTGTCCAATCTACTTTAACTATACCAATCGTTTTAACTAAATTTGTTAATTAAATCTGTTAATTAACTTCTTAGTCTAATCCACTTCTATTTATCCAAATCTATTTATTATAGATCCCATTTGAATTTCTATATTCAAATTCTATAGTTAAACTCCATTTGAATTCTATTATTCAAATTCTATTTCAATTCCTTATATTCAAAGTCCATTTGAATTCTCTGCATTATTTATAAACAACGTTTATAACTTCAATTCAAATCCCACCTTTCCCTTTATAAACAACGTTTATAAATTCAATTCAAGTCCCATATTTTCATTTATAAACAACGTTTATAAATTCAATTTAAATCCCATATTTTCATTTATAAACAACGTTTATAAATTCAATTCAAATCCCATATTTTCATTTATAAACAAAGTTTATAAATTCGATTCAAATCCCATATTTTCATTTATAAACAAAGTTTATAAATTCGATTCAAATCCCATCTTTTCATTTATAAACAAAGTTTATAAATTCCATACTTGTTTTATATTTCTTCAAAACAAGTTAATATTTTCTATAGTTTTATTTAAAAATTCAAAATCTATTTATAAAAATAGAATTCCCTTTTTAAATCTCAAATACCATTTTCGATATTTTTATAAGTCAATATTCAAGCCCCATTGATATTTTAAATAATCAAATCAACCAATTTCCAATCATTTGATTTTTAACACATCATATATGAATATATATGATATCAAACAAACAAACAGATAATATATATTTTTGAGGAATCCAGTTGGATTCCTCCAATCTGTTTTCCTGCATCCACAGATGTTAGCCAACATAGTAACACCCATCCTGCTTCGAGGCAGGATATCGCGGTATGAAGGTCATCCACTATCATAGCGTGGGGCGTATAGGGTAATCATCCGCTATGAAACTGCGGGCATCCGCTAATGAGACTGCGGGAATCCAACCAATCACCAAACCAATATATATATAATAGCAAGCCTATATAACTATATATATTTAAACATGCCACAGTAATATTTTAACGCAACCAAACTATCAACAGACAATTATTTTTAACTGATAAAAATAATCCAAATAAAAGGTGAGTGAGATTTACTCACCTTAAGTTCATTGCTGAATACCCCAATTTAAATTAAATTCCATCCAACTCTGGTTGACTCCAAATAAATCCCATATTTTTATGATCTGCAATAACGATTCCAATTTCCTTTGTTCAGTTAAATTCTAATTTTTGGATAAGAAAATTGTATTATTTCCATAATTAGAATATATATATATATACACATATATATATATATATATACACACACACACCCACACACTTACCTATATAAAATTTACATTTTTAGTTAATCATCACGCCACTAATTAATTTTCTAAATTGCTTAGTTTACAATGTAAATTTTAAATTTTACCTTACTCCATTTCTCAGCAAAATGTCACAACACTGCCTCCATCTAACTCCTCATTCCTTCCTCTTTACGTTCACTACTAAAAATCCAAGCCCAACAAGCTACTATAAGTCGTTGCCTGAAACTGTTGCTACAGTGAGAACTCAGTCTTCAAAAGCTATTTAACAAATTCGAATAAAAATAAAAATTCAATTTTTAAATTTAGAAAATTACCTTATTTAATCATCTATGAATCCTCCTTCTCAATTAAATGAACAAGACATTCCTATAACTGAATACACAGGTCGATTCCTTCCACCTTCAATTGTCGAAACCCAAGAATTACCCCAGTTCAACATTAGACCATTCGAGCATCAACCCCTCTTCAGACAATGCATAATTCCACCGTTGTCTTCCAAACCCGAACTCCAACTACAGGACAGATCGCGACTTTATTTGCTACGGTCTTCAACTCGCGATCCCTAAAATCAAACAATACCGTCGACTCTAGAACAACATCGTAGAAAAATCTGGCTATCTCGAACAATCAAGTCCTCTCAATCCTGCTGTCGCTAGGGCGAAGCCAAAGCTTCGGTGTTGTCTTCGCATCAGCTTGCGATTCCTACAATTTGATTTCGCCCTTTTCTTTTCGAACGAACTAGAACTAAAGTGCGGCCATTTCTCTTGTGAAGTTGGATTCCGATTTGATTTGAGGATTTCTGAGGTGCGGTTTTACTGAAGGGAACGGGGCAATTTAATTTGAGGCTTTTGATTTACAGAGGGTGATTAAAAATGAAAAGGAGAAACTGGGAAGGGTATCGCGATTCTTATACAGGTAGGGTGTGGTATAAGGCTTGAACAGCAAGGCCATTGTTGTGTAAAGATGAAGGATCCACGGCACTCTCATTTTTGTGGTGCGTAATTTAGGAGGCGTGGCTTTCATTTTACCATGAGGATTTGTGTGGAATAAAATGAATGAAGAAGTTTATTTAAATTTTATTTATATTTAAAATGGTACACTCTTATTTAAATTACTCTGTGATACCAAGCTTCTTTCTGAATCCAACAACTATCAATTCTTGCGTAAAACCACTATTCTGAACCCATTAGGACTCGATCATCCGGAACAGATATTTAATTTAAATTGATATAATTTAAATTTCAAACCATTTAAATTCTACGAAAATAAATAAATATTATTATTCGAATTCAAACAGAAGTCTGAACTGTATTAAATTCAGTTTTAAATCTCGAACTGAATTATATTTTCGCATTACGATGATTTATTATATTCGATATTGAATTGAAATTGATTATTAAACTGATAACTTAATATAAATATTCATTTATATTTATCCACCCAATATTTAAATCCGTATTAAATATTTTAAATTAACCCATAAGAATCCGGGTCATTACAGTCTTCCCCACTTAAAAATAATTTCGTCCTCGAAATTGCTAAGGTAGAAAAAGTGCTACAAACCCATTTATCTTTTCAAAACTTATTGATGTTGATACTCAACATTTCAAACTTCCTTACGTAACTATCTTTCGAATAAATCCCTATTCGATAACTCCTCTCTTCGAATAACTATATTCGATAGTCTCTCTTTCGAATAACTAGATTTGAAAACCTTTCTTTGAATAAAATATATTCGATTTACTCTATTCAATTTACTCTTATCAATTAACTCTATTGGATTTAACTCTTTTCGATTAACTCCATCGAATAACTAAATTCGATAACTCCTTCGAATAACCAATATTCTATAACTCACTTCGATTAAACTAATCAATAACTCTTTTCGATTAAACTATAATCGATAACTCATTTCGATTAACAAATAATCGATAACTCATTTCGAATAAACTATATTCGATAACTCTTTTAACTCTATTCGAATAAACTATATTCGATTAACTCCTTTCGCTTGACTCCAGATTGCAGCGATCACAATGGTTACGCCTGATTCCCCCAGGAAACATCCGACCGTCCTTGGCTATCTGCAGCCCTGCGAATTACGCTAGCAGTCGTACGAAATGGCAACTTATCAGTAATGATGTTTGACTAACTCTATCTCAATAACTATATTCGATCAACTTTAATTGAATAACTAACATTCAATTAAATCCTAATTCGATTTACTATGTTCAATTAACTCTATCTGGTTAACTCTAAATTTGAATAACAAATATTCGATAAATTCTAATTGAATAACAAATATTCAATTAACTCTACGGATTAACCCTAACTGATTAACTCTAATTGGTTAATTCTTACTCTAATCGATTTATTCTAATTCAAATTGATTATTTCTAACTCTAATCGACTTCTCCTATTCGAATAACTCCTATTGGATAACGTTTATTCATTTTTAAAGATTTACTTTTAGTAACGGTTCTTCACTTTATAAATGTTCTCTTTAATAACATTACTTCACTTATACAAGTGCTGTGTACCCCTTCTATTTAAAACTATCGGTGTTAAAATCCAATATCTCTTCTCTATATAAGTTCAGACTTATATATTCCATCTATCGAATGATAAATATTTAATTTAATTTATAAACTGTTATTTATAAATTAATCTTTTCTATTTATCTGTTAAAACAGATTACCATTTTCTATTCATCTTCTAAATATTCCTTTGATTAAATTTTATTTATTTAACAAATAAATATCTCTAACATTCTATTTATTTTCTATAAATAAAAATTCCCATTTAATCTATTTGTAAATGATTTTCAAATATCCCCTTTTTAAATTCTATTTGTAAATGTTTTTACAAATATTTCTCCTTTTATTTGTTTGCACATAACTTCCTTTGTATTTGTGTTACAAATATATTTCCTTTATATTTACTTTACAAATATATTTTCTTTTTAACTCTTTTGGTTTTTTTCTTAATTCACACCCAATTCATATTCACATTGATTTTACTCAATTTATCCATTTTGATCCATTTAACTTACGTAAGTTAAATTTAATTTCAATCATTCAAATTCCCATTAACTAGTTGCTAATTATCCGTTTTGCCTATTTCACCCTTTTTATTTGAATATAACTTGTTCAAATATATGTCAACTTAATTATAAACTAATTTAATTATATTTTCAACTCGAGTTATATATTCGATTTCGAATATAAATTCTCAATCTCTTTCACTTATCCAAAAACCCAGTTTCGATTCAAATTTCCTTTAACTAATTATTTTTCAATTTAGTTAATTCTATTTAACCATTTAAAATATGATTTTTGTCTTAAAAATCATTTCACTCACTTCACTGGAGTTCATATTTATTTTATATCTCCAGTCTGGATTTTTCTAATGCCAATTCGGATTTTATTTCCTAAAAATCCTTTTATTTATTTAATTAAACCGTTATGGTTTTATAATGGTTCTGGCGCTGCTTTTCTAAAAATTTGATTTTGACATAACTCAAAATCTATACGACGAAATCTAGATTTTTCTCTTTCATTATAAAACTATTATTCAACCGGTCCCGATGATTCTTGTTTCAAAGAATTCCGATTTCAATTGAGTTCTGTATACTAAATTGAAGTTCGTATTGCCAATTTACGAACTGTCGTGCTACGACGAGCTCGTTTTAATTATATTTATAAATATAAACGTTTTAACTTTGTTTATAATAATTTCAACTCCATTCTGATATATTTTTAATATATATCCAATCCATTCCAACATAATATTCCCAATCTATTTCTCTTCAAATATTCAAGTCCTCTACATTCACAATATTCAAATTCCATTTGAATTTCTTTATTCAAACTCTATATTATTTCCTTCTATTCAATTTCTATTTGAATTTTCTTCTATTCAAATTCTATTTCAATTCCTTTATCTTCAAATTCTATTTGAATTTCTTATCTTAAATTTCTATTTGAAATCCTTTATTCAAAACCCATTTCAAATCCCTTATTCAAATTTCATTTGAAATCCTTTATTCGATTTCTATTTAAATTCCTTATCTTCAATTCCTATTTGAAATCCTTTATTCAAATTCTATTTCAAACTTTATATTTCCATTGAATTCTAATATTCATCCTCCACTTTATATTCTCTTTGAAATTCTATTTAACCAAATTCCATTTGAATTCTAATATTCAAATCTCTATTTGACTTTTCTTTATTCAAATCCATTTCAATTTTTCTTATACAATTTCTATTTGAATTTTCTTTATTCAAACTCATTTGAATTCCTTTGAATTCAAATTCTATTTCACTTCTATTTGAATTATATATATATTCAAATTCCTTTATTTTACTTCTATTTGAAATCTATATTCCAATTCCCATTTCAAAATTCCTTTGAAGTAATATAAATATATACATATATTTATATATATCCCAAATTCAAAATATTTGAATTTTCAACAACTTGTTTTCTTTTCAAACAAATTTCCATCAAAACTTTTCTAAGGCAGCAATTCATCACTTAGAAACTCGAAAATGAACACTGATGATGTTGCGACCATCATCAGAATTATTTCCCAGCTACTGAATGAGTTCAGTACTATATTACTTTCAAAATCCATTTAGAAAAATATTTTCCAAACTCCCAGGATTTTAAATTCTGAATTCTGGTTGGAATTCAATTTCAATTTATCTCATTTGTATATTTGATTTCATATACAAATTCCATTGGTTATATATATATAACTATTTCTGTTTTATAATCTAATTCGATTATAATCCTAACAATCAACTTAACTATTTAAAAACAATATCGTGTCCAATCTTCTGTTCAACTGTTTATAAACTCCTATCGACATCGTGGCGTCCCACGATTCGACCAAAATTTATAATCCACTCAACAGACTAGTCAACACAATATAAAACAGTTTTTATATCAAATAACAAATACGCTCTCTCGTATATATATACACTCAACTCATTCTAGGATACTACTGATCCTATCTCTAATGAGAACATTCCAACAAGCCTAGGTATTCGCTCAACCTAAGCTCTGATACCAACTGTAATGACCCACAAATCCGCAACATCAGAGCTGACTATATACATCATACGTCCAACCCAAATATCACGAAAATACGAAACACTTTTTTTAGAAGAAAGAGGTAGAAGAAGAATAGAACTAACAACACAGAATCTCACATCGCAGCGGAACAAAATATAATATATCACATCTTTGAAATATAAAATCTTAACTGTATAACATACACTTATCATAGTACAACACTTACAACACAGCGGAACAACACTAAAACTAGATAACGCTGAAGCCTCCTGCTCCAAGCTCCTTTAGATAGATCTGTAAAATCCTAAACTACTTGACTGCCCGTACAAATTTAGGCACCCAAGAGTTTAGGTAGAACAAAACAAAATAAACTCCGGGTCAGTCATGAGACTGGTATGAGTAAACAGTTTAAAACAGTTTCAAAAAACTAAATGATATCTCATAAAACCACGCCGTACAACACGGAATGGGTTTTTCCCTTATGAGAATCCAAACACTTGACTTATCTTTATATCAAAACTCTTTTGATATTATAATAATGTATAAATCAAGTAAATAACAATCTAGTGGAACGTTTGCATCTCACGTTCCATATATATAATATACAATCATAAACCGCAAGCACGAATTGGGTATTTGATTTCCAACTATGACAAGGTATGGAACTACCTTCCGCCGGTATATCTCTAGAGGAGAATACACCGAGTTCAACAAGAACATATTGCAACTCAGCCACACATGACCGACCACTCATTTCGCTTGAGTGTATCGAATGTATATCACCGACGATTGGGATCAGCAGCCGTTTCCCGAATGGGACAGCATCGACAATAGATTTT
Source organism: Allium sativum (assembly GCA_030737875.1). Taxonomy (NCBI): domain Eukaryota; kingdom Viridiplantae; phylum Streptophyta; class Magnoliopsida; order Asparagales; family Amaryllidaceae; genus Allium; species Allium sativum. The sequence continues at coordinate 550,521,857 of CM060918.1, forward strand.
TAGAAGTAAATGAAACTCTAGATCAGGTGATTATACAGCCTAATAGGTGCGACCTACATAGCCATGCTGCCTGCCCGATTTCTGTCATTTACCGGTTGATGAGGCTTAAAGCTACGCTTTATCATCACACCAAATTCACTTCGAATGTCACAACGTCAAATCCATCAAATCACCGATTGACGTCCTCAACAGTACATTACGTATTAGCTAAAGAAGTTTCCTTCTCCGCTTCCACACTTGGTACGGTTGAAGAAATCAATGTACGTGACCTTTCTGGAAATACTCTGTCAGACATTCATCCATACAAGTCACCCAGGAACAGGATGAACTGAAGGCACTATTTCTATTAATAGAAAAAGTCCTTGCACTCTACTCTGTCTTCGATTATCTTTATATAATCTGATTCGCACGCTACTGCCGATATGGAGTGGTTCTTCGGATAATAATCCAACCGGTCTCTCCATATTGACAATGATGCTCAAAACTTCGATAGTCTGTGATTTAACTATCGAATAAAACAAGTGTTTCGATAGTCGATGATTTAACTATCGAATAAAACAAGTGTTCATCCAAACATCCAACAAATCAGTGATCCTTTAATTAATATTCTATTAATTAAATCACTTCTCTATTTCTTTATCAATATTTGTTAACCAAATATTTTCAATAACCATATTGCCCTTTTCTATTATTTGGAAAACATTTCCATATATCGCCTTCCTTTATTTTCTATACTAGGAAATATTTATTATTCTATTTCCAAGCTTACATTTATTTGGGTTAAAATGGATGTTGTGTAAAACATCGTTACGACAACCCAAATACTATATTCAACTAACTCTTATTCAACATTGATCTTCGAGCCTGAAATCTTACTGTTTATTTGTTAATAGTGAAATCAATCAAGTTGGGGTATAACTACCTCTCAGACCTTGACTGAATAACTTTTATAACGTCAAAACAGATATGACTGCTTACTCGAAAAACCAATACCATACAACTACTGATTCACTTTAAAACACGTATACTCTTCCTCTTTCTATTCTTACTAGATTTTATTCCTAGTCTTCCTTTTTGATTATACTATTCTATTTCTAAGTTTGTTTCCTTATCGACTTCTATATATTTTGATACGTTGATTTCTAACTATCAAATTATCTTAAAAATATTCTAACTCCTTAAATTCCCGGAAAAATTCGCCATAACCTCCTTTGTACCGGGAGCATCGAGAAATTTCAAATAGCTTTCCCGGTCCTTCTCATCTCAAAAAGAAAAAGAAAAAGCCAAGCGGCTTGCCGATACGGCGCATAAAATCTCATATATGAATTAAATACGTACCTTTTTGTCGAGCAATCTATTTATTTCACTTCTATACTTTATTCCAAACCTGTCTCCTGTATGTCTATACCTATCCAATCTATTTTAACTATACCAATCATTTTAACTAAATTTGTTAATTAAATCTGTTAATTAACTTCTTAGTCTAATCCACTTCTATTTATCCAAATCTATTTATTATAGATCCCATTTGAATTTCTATATTCAAATTCCATTTGAAATACTATATTCAAATTCTATAGTTAAACTCCATTTGAATTCTATTATTCAAATTCTATTTCAATTCCTTATATTCAAAGTCCATTTGAATTCTCTGCATTATTTATAAACAACGTTTATAACTTCAATTCAAATCCCAACTTTCCCTTTATAAACAACGTTTATAAATTCAATTCAAGTCCCATATTTTCATTTATAAACAACGTTTATAAATTCAATTCAAATCCCATATTTTCATTTATAAACAAAGTTTATAAATTCGATTCAAATCCCATATTTTCATTTATAAACAAAGTTTATAAATTCGATTCAAATCCCATCTTTTCATTTATAAACAAAGTTTATAAATTCCATACTTGTTTTATATTTCTTCAAAACAAGTTAATATTTTCTATAGTTTTATTTAAAAATTCAAATTCTATTTATAAAAATAGAATTCCCTTTTTAAATCTCAAATACCTTTTTCGATATTTTTATAAGTCAATATTCAAGCCCCATTGATATTTTAAATAATCAAATCAACCAATTTCCAATCATTTGATTTTTAACACATCATATATGAATATATATGATATCAAACAAACAAACAGATAATATATATTTTTGAGGAATCCAGTTGGATTCCTCCAATCTGTTTTCCTGCATCCACAGATGTTAGCCAACATAGTAACACCCATCCTGCTTCGAGGCAGGATATCGCGGTATGAAGGTCATCCACTATCATAGCGTGGGGCGTATAGGGTAATCATCCGCTATGAAACTGCGGGCATCCGCTAATGAGACTGCGGGAATCCAACCAATCACCAAACCAAAATATATATAATAGCAAGCCTATATAACTATATATATTTAAACACGCCACAGTAATATTTTAACGCAACCAAACTATCAACAGACAATTATTTTTAACTGATAAAAATAATCCAAATAAAAGGTGAGTGAGATTTACTCACCTTAAGTTCATTGCTGAATACCCCAATTTAAATTAAATTCCATCCAACTCTGGTTGACTCCAAATAAATCCCATATTTTTATGATCTGCAATAACGATTCCAATTTCCTTTGTTCAGTTAAATTCTAATTTTTGGATAAGAAAATTGTATTATTTCCATAATTAGAATATATATATATACACATATATATATATACACACACACACCCACACACTTACCTATATAAAATTTACATTTTTAGTTAATCATCACGCCACTAATTAATTATCTAAATTGCTTAGTTTACAATGTAAATTTTAAATTTTACCTTACTCCATTTCTCAGCAAAATGTCACAACACTGCCTCCATCTAACTCCTCATTCCTTCCTCTTTACGTTCACTACTAAAAATCCAAGCCCAACAAGCTACTATAAGTCGTTGCCTGAAACTGTTGCTACAGTGAGAACTCAGTCTTCAAAAGCTATTTAACAAATTCGAATAAAAATAAAAATTCAATTTTTAAATTTAGAAAATTACCTTATTTAATCATCTATGAATCCTCCTTCTCAATTAAATGAACAAGACATTCCTATAACTGAATACACAGGTCGATTCCTTCCACCTTCAATTGCCGAAACCCAAAAATTACCCCAGTTCAACATTAGACCATTCGAGCATCAACCCCTCTTTAGACAATGCATAATTCCACCGTTGTCTTCCAAACCCGAACTCCAACTACAGGACAGATCGCGACTTTCTTTGCTCCGGTCTTCAACTCGCGATCCCTAAAATCAAACAATACTGTCGACTCTAGAACAGCATCGCAGAAAAATCTGGCTATCTCGAACAATCAAGTCCTCTCAACCCTGCTGTCGCTAGGGCGAAGCCAAAGCTTCGGTGTTGTCTTCGCATTAGCTTGCGATTCCTACAATTTGATTTCGCCCCTTTTCTTTTCGAACGAACTGGAACTGAAGTGCGACCATTTCTCTTGTGAAGTTGGATTCTGATTTGATTTAAGGATTTCTGAGGTGCGGTTTTACTAAAGGGAATGGGGCAATTTAATTTGAGGCTTTTGATTTACAGAGGGTGATTAAAAATGAAAAGGAGAAACTGGGAAGGGTATCGCGATTCTTCTACAGGTAGGGTGTGGTATAAGGCTTGAACAGTAAGGCCATTGTTGTGTGGAGATGAAGGATCCACGACACTCTCATTTTTGTGGTGCGTAATTCAGGAGGCGTGGCTTTCATTTTTCCATGAGGATTTGTGTGGAATAAAATGAATGAAGAAGTTTATTTAAATTTTATTTATATTTAAAATGGTACACTCTTATTTAAATTACTCTGTGATACCGAGCTTCTTTCTGAATCCAACAACTATCAATTCTAGGGTAAAACCACTATTCTGAACCCATTGGGATAAGTATCGAAGTCCAGTTCGATCATCCGGAACAGATATTTAATTTAAATTGATATAATTTAAATTTCAAACCATTTAAATTCTACGAAAATAAATAAATATTATTATTCGAATTCAAACAGAAGTCTGAACTGTATTAAATTCAGTTTTAAATCTCGAACTGAATTATATTTTCGCATTACGATGATTTAATATATTCGATATTAAATTGAAATTGATTATTAAACTGATAACTTAATATAAATATTCATTTATATTTATCCACCCAATATTTAAATCCGTATTAAATATTTAAAATTAACCCATAAGAATCCGGGTCATTTCACCACTTCTCTGTTACCTTTCACTTTCTCTACTAAAACGATACTTCATGCCACGTTCTCGAGCTCAGGTGAACATTCGTCCCTCCGTTTGACCCAAAAGCTCACATGCCAAAATCTCTGGTCCTCTTCTCCCTCTCTCATCATTATTTTGTGGTTTTTATTCTCATGCTTTCCTGAACTCAATTGTGCATGAACACTGTGCATATGCACACACGAGTGACCCTGTATCCACGCATGTTTATGGGCACTACACACTCATGAGCTAGACTGGAATCATCTCCGATTCCTCAGCCACCCTCTACTCGTAACATATAAAAGTTTATTTATATAAAAACAGACTGGAAAAGAAAACTGCACCTAAAACTTTGATCAAATAATGTCCTCCAGTCGCCCATCGAATAACCCCGTACTCTCACCATGTGTTGCCAATACTATGGCCGTACTTTGCCCCGAGTTTTCTCGACACTTGATCATCTCAAAACGCAATAGTTCAAAATGGTTTTACTATATGTATTAAAAACATATACATATTTTATCCTAGTGTTATAATGTTTACTATTATAAACGAACCTGAATGGTTATTTCCACTCATAGAACTAAAATCTAACCTATCCTTAGCAACCAGTTATAAGAATTTAAGCAAAACAGAGAAATGTTTGTATCATGTTATGCTCTGGCTTGTATTACAAGGTGTCTCGGCTAAAACCAACAATTTGGGTCAAGTAGCAGTGAGGTTTTCAGTAAAATCATGATTAGCCGCACCATGTCAACTACATAACAGTGCATGTTTACGGTAAGCAAATGTCACCGGTTTAATGTATGAGCATATATTATTTCCATAGGGTTTAAAATCATATCAAACAAGTGATGCATGTACACAACAAAGTAAAATTACATTAACATAGTCATGGAATTTTTAAACAAAGAAATATCATATTGTGTACCCATTGTTTTCATCAAAGGTGTCTCAGTTGTATTCAATACATGAATTAGCCGTAAGGTTTATTAGTTCAACAAGCATAGCATAGACATGAGTAAATAAACTTGCATTACATAGTGTCTCGGTTGTGATCAAGCAACAAGACTCTAACCGCATAGTTTAGAAATTTAGTCCTAACAATCACATTTATAGAAATAACTAGCATAGTTTCTACAAAGAATAGTAGTGAGTGTTTACTCACTATTAAGCTGAGCAGTGAATAAAAGTTCCTTGGGTTCAGTCTTCTTAAATCAAAAATGTGGTGCAAAAATTATGTAAGTAGGCTCCTATTTACATATGCATAATAATATTAAACTAATAAGTGTATTCAATGTTTGCATGGGAAAGGAGCTCTTTTTCTCTGCAAGAATGATTCAGTAAGACTTGAAAGAAGAATGTATAGGTTTTACTTAAGTAGCTGCGACTTGTTTTCTCTAGGAATGTAACAGCCCGCCATTTTGACCGCCCCAAGTCGGTAATTAAACCAACTCGAAGCGTTTAAAACATCGGATTGTTATTGGCTTAGAGGGTTTAAACATAATTAACACAGAATCACATCGTACAATAATTTGCGGTGGAATAAATTTTTTAAATTAATATCAGAGTTTAATATAAAATAAAATTTATTCAGTGGAAGAAATATAAAAGGAATACATAACTTTTAATAAAAGTTTACATTTCAGTCAAGCCTTGCGCATGAGTGCTTCTTCCCGTACCTCTCTTCTTCAAAAAAAAACAAAAAAAACTGGAATCCTTGATATTATAAACGGTGGAAATGGAATACAAATTTGTCAATAGAAAATTTTAAGTGCATCGACTAGAATGCAATCAGCAAAAATGGGGGACCTCCATTTTCTTCTTTTATCATAACATTTAACCCACTACAAAATCCAATTATCCAACAGCTATTCAGGGTCATATTTTCCATCTTGGTCTAGTTAATGTCAAACTTCTATAAATGTATAACCAAGGAATGATGTGGTCCATGTAAATATGATAACCGTTACAATAACGGGAAAGCACAATGCTACGTTTGTAGCAAACAAACTCAATGAATAATAGTAACACTACAAATATATATACACAGTAGTATCATACTGAAATGAATTCACGTCATTTGTTGCTAGTAAAGCAGTGTTGAAAAGCATTTATATATCATTAATACAAGCTGGTAAGGTCAGCAAATAACTTGCCTAAATTTATTATATATATATTTCAAAAGAGATGTCAGCTTATACTAAAAGCCTACAAATGTGCCAAAGTATATACTTACTAAACAAAAGTCTGTAGAATAACTAGCCTAAACCTCAAGGGAAAATAAATTTCTCTAAATACTTGTTACCAACTATCGATCTGCCTGCTATGTATTTAACAATATAGTGGTCAAATTATCACGTCAGTTTGACTAAAAAAATTTACATCAGCCCAAAATCTTTAATATCATTACACAGTCTATGTAAGCAGGTACTCCTACAATGACTTTGTAACTTTGTAGGCTATGGCACACACATCCACCGTAAAATTTACAGCAGTTATGAGTAAAGTTAGAACTGAATAATCTGGTATTAATAATGCAAAATAAATATGTGTTGCTAGAATGAATTAAAATCAATACTATACATATTTATTCATTGTTATAAAAGATAGATAAACTTGTGCATCAAACAAAAGTTGCTAGTTGCCAAATACTTGTGACTAACCATTAAGGTCAGTTGTTTATACTTTGAAAACATCATTAAGGTCTGACCTAAATAAGGAAACAAATATATTTTTATTCGAAATGTTCTTGCCCAATTTTACATCTTGGAAAACAATAGGAGGTCTATAATTTATAATCACACCAAGCAGACCTCGCCAATGATAGCATCTGAAACACAATGAATTTTTCACATCCAAACTTAATGATAGAAAAGGGGGAAGAAGTTAAACATACTCCAAGCCGTCAAATATTCCAACTCATTAGCAAAGTGAAGAGCTATCACTAGCAGGTTTAGTAAATTTGGTAGCCTTCATATGTGTTAAAGACTTTGGGATCTTTATGTTAAATGTTGGGCTATCACAAATACTACAGTTACCAAGTACAAAGTTACTCATCTTTATGAATTTAGTATATTATTCATAATACGTTGATAATATTATTCCCATGAACATCTCATATATCTATGATCCTCTAATAATGTTAAAATGACAACACGAGTCAAAATATCCCTTTATTCACTAAGGCAACAATATAAGCTGATCTTATCATGAGTTGTGTTTTCATGACATTAAACAGTTAACAAATTAACTGTATAATACTGGGTGTTGCTAATGACTTGTCTGATTCAAGTAATTTATTTCAATCAGGAGAAACCATCAATTTTAAAAAAATCAAACTTTAGTAAAAATAATAAAGAAAGTTCCAATGTCAAAAGTAGCAACTAATGTAAACAAAAATCGAACAATGCACATTAGTGAGATCTCATGGGAATCGATACCAGGTTTTACGGATGCGGGTTTAAGGTCAGACAACGAAAGGGTTGCACCCAAAATAGGTCGAACAGTTCACAACAAGTTATACCTAATAAAATTAAAGTAGACGACTTGCGATAAGTTAATTGTAAGCTATGCTTACCTCGCCCAGTGGACAGCAGCATCAAACGTCACTGGAAACTCCAAAGGACCGACTTTGAGGAGGTCACAGGTCTCGGAGGTGTGCTCAAGGTGTGACACTGATGTTTTGCGCCAGTTTGGAGCAGCGGTGGGAATCGCTCAATTTAGACTACTAGTGAAGCAAGGCGATTTCGCATCGAGGTGGGGGCGGCGCTGTCTGACGGAAGTTGTGAGTGCCGAAGCTAGCGGCATCGAAAGAGGTAAAGTTGGAGGCTTTGGGGTGGCTATTGCTGGCACTAATCAAAAGCCATCTAGGTGGAGGCACTGCGTGCCGATGTAGGTGATCCCACTTCGAACTCGAGATGAGCTGTGCAATTACAAAGTTGTGCCGGTGGATTTGGGTAGCGACGAGACAAAGAGGCGGTCGATTGAGGGATATCGGCTCCGGTTAGCGGCGAAAGCTCTGGTTGGGATCGGGGCAAATTAACGTGGCAGAATGATATTTTGTTTTGGGGAAGAAAATCATTTTCGTTCCTTTTTGTAGGGTAAACCCAATTGGAAAATATGTCGGCTGAAATAAAATGAGGGAAAAGAATAATTTTTTCCTCCCTCCCCCTTCCAAGGGAAAAGTTCCGTGGTTTTTAAAGAGGAAGAGCACGCGGTGGAAGGTTCCAGAGACAACAGACACGTGTCGTCTCCTTAAAGCTGAAATTAGACAAGTGTTCTTAATTCAGCCCAACTAAACAAGTGGGAAATATTTTCAACAGCTAATACTTGAGTATAGATTACCGGGTATTGTTGTATCCAAAGATTGGACCGGACACGTTATGCAATGCTGGACTGAACAAAGGATAAATGGTCTAAACGAAGCACATTGTTTCCTTATTCTAAACGCGTTATAGATTCAATATTTACTAACTATAAACCAAATTTGATGTTAACGCAATAACACACGAAATTTATTTTATTACATCAACTGTATAATCCATTTTGAAATAAACTCAGACATACCGTTTATTCAAAATTCATTAATTATTTAAATTAAAAAAATTCAAATGTTATATTCGAAACCACACTATAAAATATGATTTAAAGTTCGCAAATGACAATGAATTATGTTACGAGTATTTGCTAAATCCAATTTAGTTGTAGTAGCATTTGTTATATATAACATTCATACTTGACACAGTTCATAAGAAGAATATAAAGTTAAATATTCAAAGTAATCACGTTTATTTGAAAAATACTCAAAAGGATTAATTTAGATGTAAACTCAATTGAGATTCCAAATTCTATATCGAAAGCCAAATATTTATTTATATATTTATTTTAACGCCAAATCTTGATTTAATTTATAATTTTAAATGCAAAAGTTTTCTGAGTCATGCCAAACTTCTTTCAAAAGTTTGGGTTGTTACAAACTCACCCCCCCCCCCCTAAAGAAATTGCGTCCTCGCAATTTACACGGGTTAAAATACAACATTACGAAACTCCAACGTCGCATTTCAACTCCTTCCTTATAATTTACATATTCAACACATGGAGCTTGGATCTTTTGTAATCTTCCCCGATAGAAAATTTCAAACTTGGTTACTTAATTGTAAGAATTTCACTCTTATCCCAGATATAATATATATTTTGGGACACCCACTCTCCGTTTTCAGTCTAAAGGTATTGTATTTTAATCAATATGATTCCATTAATAATAATTTTAGAAAATGTGATAGAGTTAGACAGGATATCATATATAACCCAATATGATATTCTTAACAATTATCACATATGATAGGATAACAAATTGGGTCAAAGCCGATAAAATCTTCATATTTATCATATATAAGGACAATATGATAAAATAAATCAAGTTGGGGTATCATCAATATGATACTTATAATAAATATCATATATAATTCAGTATGATAAAGTGACTCAAATAGAGTATCACATATAAATTAATGCAACACACTTTAGCAATTATTATTTTTAAATTGATAGGATGCTTATAATAATCAAGTCAGAGTATCACAAACCAATGAAATCCACAAGACATTTATTATATATAAAAACAATATGATAAAATAACCCAAACCAGAGTACCATATATAAATCAATATGATACTCATAACAAATACATATGCAAAACAACATGGTATTTATAAATCAAGTCAGAGTATCACATATAAATCAATGCAATGCTCTTAACAGTTATCATATGTAAATCAATATGATAAAATGAATCAAGTCAGTAAAACCTTCATAGCATTTATCATATATAAAGACAATATGATAAAATAAATTAAATCAGAGTATCATATATGAATTCAACATGATACTCATAACAATTATCATATATAAATCAATATGATAATATAATCAAATCAAAGTATCATTCATAATAATTATCATATATAAATCAATATGATAATATAATCAAATCAAAGTATCATATATAAAATCAATACGACACTCATAACAATTATCATATATAAATCAATATGACATTATGATCAAATCAGAGTATCATATATAAGTCAATACAATACTCATAACAATTATCATATATAAATCAATATGGTAATATAATCAAATCAGAGTATCATATATAAATCAATACGATACTCATAACAATTATCACATATAAATCAATATGATAATTTAATAAAATCAATTATAGTGATGTGATAAAATATTAGGGGATTATGGGATAAATGTAACTTGACTCATAAATACCAAATAAACAGACGATAGTATTGTAAAATCATAGTGGTAGAGCTCGAGTGTGCATCGAGACATCAGCACCGTAATCCACTCATGGCGCCATAACGAAACCTGGCAATCAACCCAGGATAACCAAGATGGTCTAAGGCGAAGGCCGTATGCTACCCAATCACGGCACTACACGTGGGACCCCCACGCCTCCATCTGATGTAGTTCGTGACCCGCCGATTGGGAATCCCAATCAAAACAACAAAATTTCCCAATGTAGCACACCGTTTGACCTTTGGTGGTAGATGGGCGAAATTTAAAAACACCAAGATTCAGGTAGCGAACCTGAATCAGGTCGACCAAGATGGAGTTTTGGCCCATTGGTACAATAGAGTCCAATCTATTCCAATCCAAAAATCAAAGTATCCTTGAAACGCTAATTTTTATATAGAACTTGCCATGAAGTTCAAAGTGTTTATAACGTCAAAACACTTTAAAAATTCAACTATGACTTAAAGAAATAAACCATCACATACAAAGGCAAAACGTAATCACAAACATATCTGATATTCGATTTTATCATATATAAAACAATATGATAAAACTAGTAAAGTCAGAGTATCATATATAAATCAATATGATACTCATAAGAAATATCAAATATAAAACAATATGACATAAACCAAATCACAATAGTTGTAAAATAGAACAAAAAGTATCGTCATGAAAGCATTTTGACTTAGAAAACACTTCAATTTAGTGATTGAAGTATACTTTCAAATAGTAATTATTCAATTATAACACATTCTCTCGTACCACATTATGTTATCGGTATATTTCAGAACCGAGAATACAAAAAAACCCGAATATTCCATATGAAAAGTCAAGAGAGTAAGCAGAAAAGTATTACCAAACATCCCATATAGCTTGGTATTACTAACGTTAACTCAAATTCCTCATCATACATAATATCTCAATGGAAATTGTACTCGATTCAAACCATATACCTGTCAAAGAAAATAACCAATTAACTTTTAGTTGTTTGTATTATTTATTGATTATAACTGGTATTCTTACTATACTTCACATACCGATCCGAGCCAATTTCATAATTGATTCAGTCCTTGTTTAACAATTTTTTTTTACATATATATATACATATATATCGGACATCGCTCGAATCCTATTTTGTCAAATTCGAAGTATTTTTCAAAACCCCAAATAACGCTCTCTCACGAGTGATTTTTATATCAATTCGACTCATTCTAGGGTATTTCCACCCTATCTCTAATGAGTTTTAAACCCAATAAGCCATGTTTTAGAAAAACCATAGCTCTGATACCAAATGTAATAGCCCGCCATTTTGACCGCCCCAAGTCGGTAATTAAACCAACTCAAAGTGTTCAAAACGTCGAACTGTTATTGGCTTACAGGGTTTAAACAGAATTAACACAGAATCACATCGTACAATAATTTGCAGCGGAATAAAAATTTTATATTCATAATAGAGTTTAATACCAAAAAAAAATTATTCAGTGGAAGAAATATAAAAGGAATACATGACTTTTAATAAAAGTTTACATTTCATTCAAGCCTTGCGCATGCGTGCTTCTTCCCATACCTCTCTTCTTCAAAAAAAAAAAAAACTGGAATCCTTGATATTATAAATGGTGGAAATGGAATACAAATTTGTCAATAAAAAATTTAAGTGCATCGACTGGAATGCAATCAACAAAAATGGGGGACCTCCATTTTCTCCTTTTATCATAGCATTTAACCCACTACAAAATCCAATTATCCAACAGCTATTCAAGAACATATTTTCCATCCTGGTCTAGCTAATGTCAAACTTCTAGAAATGTATAACCAAGGAATGACGTGGTCCATGTAAATATGATAACCATTACAATAACGGGAAAGAACAATGCTACGTGTGTAGCAAACAAACTCAATGAATAATAGTAACACTACAAATATATACACAGTAGTATCATATTGAAATGAATTCACGTCATTTATTGCTAATAAAGCAATGTTGAAAAGCATTTATATATCATCAATACAAGCTGATAACGTCAGCAAATAACTTGCCTAAATTTATATTATATATATATACCAGTACTTAGGCACGTCCATTGGACGTGTGCATAGACAATTGAAGCAAAGCTTGGTTTTGTGTAAAGCTCTACTTTGTGCAAAGAAGGTGGAACAGTATGAACAATAGCAACTAAGATATTATATGAAACGACCCAAACTTCCCAGTAAAGGAAAGACTGGATTGCTTTGAGAACAACACATATCAGAACACAAACTGAAGAACATTTTATTGCTGATTACAACAATTACATCAGATTACAAGAATATAACAGAGTACGAAAGAATAATATACATTGGAAATACAATATTAGAGATTTAAATTACATTTAAATGGCAGCGGAAAAATAATACAATATACAACCGAAAGGAATACACGGATACAGAGCTTTCCGAATACCGCTTCAGCTGTAAACCAGGATCCTGTAAATAGATCTGCAAAAGCTACTCGACTGCCCGTGTGGAAAATAAGGGCACCCGAGTTTGCCAGTGAAACAAACTACAGGTCAGTCATGGGACTGGTATGAGAAATCTTAACTTAACTTATCTAATAATAAGGCTAATCACAGGACAACGCCGCTAACGCGGAACGGGTTTACTCCATTGGATTGCCAGTGCATAAAATAAAGTAAATCGTTAAATAACGCAATGCTTTTTAGAAAAATGAAACCATTATAAGACCCAGGTCCCATCACACAATGCAACGCACACCAGAGGATAGGGTTTTACCTTATAATGGTCAAAAGATGCTTGATACGTGAAAACGATATTATTATTATTAGTGTGTATATATATATATATATGGGTATATATATATAATAAACATTTAAATCATAATGTATCAATCATAGACGGCATGGTATCCCATCCTACTATGCCGCCATACTAGTTCTACAATCAAAACCGCAAGGTCGTATTGGAAATTGGATTTCCATCATGAGTCGAGGCTAGGGGCAAGCTCCTCTCCGATTTGAGACACTCTAGCAAATGCCTCAGGATCCCCCGCAGTGAACCCTTGGAGCGGTAGGGCCGATCCCCGCCTATTGGCAGTGGATTGGTTATGCCTGAACACACGTTTCTCGGTTCCATTGAACCTATAATATGACCACTATCGGGCTATAAAAATCCGAGGCGCCTCAAAATCCATCAACCACATAAGTAAAATGTCAGGGCTGGTAGGTCGCTGACATCACTCTAGTTAGAAAGAAACGTGTGCACTCCCTACGGTCTGTATCCCGTTTTTGACTCATACCGGGGTGTGAGGCTCGCGAAGTCACGATATACACAAAGCTATGCCGTGATAGGCTATACTTTGATCATCCCACTAGGCCCGGCTTTTCAACAAAAGCCTTGATCAATTGCATCTTGGCGTGCCACATTGACAATTCACGCCATGCGATCAATCACTATTAATATATACCAGGGTGTTAAGTAGAGAATAAATCCTCCACCACCAAACAGGCATAAATTAACAGAAATCGATGTAATTCACATGGAACGAAATTCAATGTCAGACACGCATCCATTTACTAGCTTATGCTCTGGGTCTGAGCGTAAACCAATTCCGAACAATCAACAATAGTCCGGACGGCCACCACTGAAGCCCCTTCAAGGTAGCTACTCCCATCAAGGGTCTCAGCAGCAACACATCTATTCGATGTGAAGATCGTCGGCCTTCAATCACCATCTTCATTTTTGGATCCTCATCGTCGTAGTAATTATTCGGAATGGGTTAAACCCGGTCTTTCCGAATAACTCACGTTTTTTTAATTAAAAATCAAGTACTATAAAAACACATCCAACGCCACATTCCAATTCAGAATTATTCTTCTAATGAATTATTCGCATTATCTTATCAAAGATAAATTTTTCAAATTTATTCTTAAATCTTTCTTTTAAAGATTTATTAAAAACTCCAATTTGGTTTTAAATATCAAAATCATTATTTAATGATTTTTTTAAATTTTAAGAAATTAATCTTATCTTATTTGAGTTAAAGAACTAATATCATTGAAAACATTGTTCACGATAAACTCAAATTCATCTTCCATTAAATATGGAATTTTCATAGAAATCGGACCAATGTATAATCGATTTAAATTACTGTATCGGACTATTAATATAAATGGAATAACAGCAAAGCCTTTTAAATTCCATATATATTAACGGCCTTCTTTTACAGAAGCTCATCTCGAATATTACTAAATCAAATTCCATACAATCCCAATTAAATATATTAAATTGGAAAACTTAACTTTACTTTGGAAAATTTTCTATTAAATCTTAATAAAAGATTTATAAATTCCAAGTTATATTCTCACTGTAAATTGAGTTAAAGAACAGATGTCGTTTAAAAACATTGTTCACGATAAACTCAATTCACAAATCATTTTATTCAAATTATTAAATATAATTGAAACTCTAATAATCTTAATTAAAAGATTTATTCTTATCTTAACTGGGGTTAAGAACAGTGTTATTTAAAACACCATTCACGACAACCCAAAAATCCAATTTATTCTATTTAACTCCAAGTAAAAATTAATTTATTGGAAAACTTACTTAAATCTTAATTATAAGATTTATTCTAGTTAACCATTAAATCATTATATATATTATATATATTATATTGTCGATTTCCATTTTAACACCCTTTATAAAATAGTTATAAATTCGTTTAAAACGATTTTAACTTCATTGCAATTTAAAGTCTAAATTGAATATTTTATTTTATTTTCATATTAAAATATTAACATTCTCAAAATAGTCTATTTTGAAAATCACTTCTTATGTTCATTTAAAGTGAATTAAATTGATCGATAACCCGTTCGGGTTAAAATGGCGTTGTTATATAAAACAGATTAAATAGCCCAATTACTTTTTATTCAGTTATATTTTATACTGGGCCAGACCTCCCACATTAAGCCTGCGACTTATGGATGCTGGATATGCCGGTTGGTTCCGGTCAGACTTATCCCATAAGTTGGGCTTAACCTCGTGTCATGGCCCAATTCATATTTTAATTCAACCTTTTTCATTGTAACTTTTAACAAACAAAACAAAATCTTTTGAATTCAAAACATCAAAGTCATTATTTGTTTTCTTTAACTAAATATTAAATTAAATATTCTTTTAATTCAAAATTGGAATGAGACCTAAAACAATTACCATATAATTTAATTATATGGATTTCAAACATCGCAATGTATTCTACACTAATGATAAGATCATTAATAACATTCAAAGTGAATATTAATACTGTATAAGCGTCAAATAAATAACGCTTATAACTAATCACAAGGGTGATGTGTGGATATCAACCCAAGACCCGTGTGGGGTTTCAACCAACACATACACATAACAAATAATTAAATAAATTATTTGTGCACTTGGGCGATTGTGTAAAAATTATCGACCCAATCACATAAACAAGTCGGATGACTTGTAAATGGAAGTGTAATAATCAGTTTTGAATATACTGACATTATATTTAACACATTCACATTTCAACATCACAGGCATACAGTTCAATTCTTTTTTTTTATTGGAACAAATGACAATAAAAATCTTAACTTTTATTTCAATTCTTTTTATTGTTAACAAGTGACAATAAAATCTTAACTCTTCATTATTAAATAAAAAGTATATTTTGGTCTCATTCATTTTTAATGACAAAATGAATATTTTATTTCATTCTTTTTTAAATGTGACAAAATATGATAATTTTCTCTAACTCTTCTTTATGTAAACAAAATGACCATTTCTAACGCATTCTCCCTTTTAATGTATATAAAAAAAATATACAATTTCAATTCATAACTTTTTTATATGTATAAAAGTATGCATTTTCATTTCATAACTTTTTTAATGAAAGCAAAAGTATACATTTTCAATTCTTCTTTTTAATGTAAACAATTATGATGATTTTGTTTATTGACTTCTAATGCAAACAAAATGATAATTTTGTTTATTAACTTCCAATGCAAACAAAATGATAATTTTGTTTGTTTAATTTCTAATGCAAACAAAAAGAGAATTTTGTTTATAAACTTCTTATGCAAACAAAATGTGAATTTTGTTTAGAAATTTCTAATGCCACAAAATAAGAATTTTGTTGTAAATTTCTAATGCAAACAAAATGAGAATTTTGTTTGTACTCCTTTTTTTTTATGTAATCAAAATATGATTATTTTGCCTAACCTTTTCAATGTGACAAAATAGGATTATTTTGACTCATTCCCTTTAAATGTGTAAAAGTATACATTTCAAGTTCATTCTTTTTAATGTATAGAAAATATACATTTCAATTTATTCCTTTTTAATGTATAAAAATATACATTCTTCTTTACTGTATAAAAATACACATTTCTACTTTAATGTATAAAAACATACATTCTTCTTTAATGTATAAAAACATACATTCTTCCTCACTGTATAAAAATACACATTTCTATTTTAATGTATAAAAATACACATTTCTATTTTAATGTATAAAGATACACATTTCTATTTTA
Source organism: Allium sativum (assembly GCA_030737875.1). Classification (NCBI taxonomy): domain Eukaryota; kingdom Viridiplantae; phylum Streptophyta; class Magnoliopsida; order Asparagales; family Amaryllidaceae; genus Allium; species Allium sativum. The sequence goes on from CM060918.1 coordinate 550,538,971, forward strand.
TACTTTTAAATGTATAAAAATATACATTTTCTTCCCTCTTCTGAATATGATAAAAATGGTCATTTTATTCGTTCTTCTAAATATGATAAAATTGTGCTTTTTATTCATTCTTCTAAATATGATATTTTGGCTAATTCGCTTTTAATATATAAAAATGTATATCTTGGCTAATTCACTTTTAATATACAAAAATGTATAGTTTGGCTAATTCACTTTTAATATACAAAAATGTATAGTTTGTTTAATCTTTTAAATATAACAAAATATGATGATTTTTGTTAAATCTTTCAAATGTAACAAAATATGTGGATTTTGTTTATTCTTTCAAATGTAACAAAAATAAAAATCTTCTCTAGTTCTTTTAAATGTAAACAAAACAAGAATTTTTGTTTAATACTTCTAATGTTAACAAAATATGATTTTTGTTTAATACTTCTAATGTTAACAAAATAAGATTCTTGTTCATAAATTTCTAATGCAACAAAATGAGAATTTTGTTCATAAATTTCTAATGTACAACATATGCATTTTTCCAACTCATTCTTTTAATGTACGAAATTATACATTTTTTTTGCAATTCATGTTTGTTTGCATAAAAGAACAAATGCATATTTCCAATGTATAATTTGCATTTATGGATGCAAATAAAAATACAAGTTTTAACCTCAAAATATACTTGCATTAGTTGATGCGAATAAAAGTGCAAACTTTATTTTCAATGTTTCACTTCATGTTATATTTGCTTTGAGAAATGTACATAAAAGAGTGAACTTCTTCTTCTAAGTTTTATTTGTGTTGAGTGAACACAAATAAAATATAAATCTTATTTCTCATGCTTTATTTGCATTGTGGAACACAAATAAAAAGTAAAGTTGGTCTTTTTATTTAAAGATATCTTTGTGTTGTTAACACAAATAAAAAGTCCATTTATATTTCTATGTTGAATTGATAACCTAAACCAATTCAATGAAAAGATGAATTATATTTTCACCGTTGAACTGACAAAACTAAATCAATTCAATATAAAACGACTTTTCTAGGTTGGATTGAAAAAACTAATATCAATTCCAATAAAAAGTGGTAACTTAAGATGGCAAATTATATGTCTCTTATTTTTGAATCGATAAAATAAATCAATTCAATGTAACCAAAGCGATAATAAAAGGGTGATCATTATATTTCTTCTATTTTTGAATTGATAAAAATAGGTCAACTCAAAATAACAAACGTGATAACAAAAAGGACTAGAACACATGGATTTATAACTATCCATCGCAAGCACAGAACAAACATCATCACAACTATCAGAACAAAAGAGATTTGAAGCACAACATATGCTTATTACATTGCAAATCAAATAGATTAAATTAAATTAATTAATTAATTTAAAACAAAGAAATCTCACATCACATAACAAATTTTATCGCACACACAATTCTATCACATGAACAATTGGGTATGTTTATAGATAAATCCTATTTAACAACTATATTTAATTAACCATTTTAACTAAATTTAAAATTAATTAAATTTGAGTTCTCACCAGTTACGCTTTCCAATTCTTCACTGTCAAAACTTGGCGTCTATTGCGGAGCAAGCCTGTGAATGATCGCATGCAAATTTCACGAACAACGCGTTATTCCCTCTAGCTTCAACCATATGTATATATAAATATATATACACTTTATACTTAAACACACGTCAATATTCCTCAAAGCAAGAGAAGGCCAAGGTGTTGTGGGGAGGATCTTGGTGTTGCTTGAATCACGGTCAAGAGGGGGTAGAGGTGCGGTGAGGTTTGCGGAAGCTTTAAGGTGCGGTTTGGCATAGTGCGAAGAAATGGGTGAAGCTTCTTTTTTTCTTTCTGTTTCTCACGTGAAGAAAGGTAGTCACGCAGAACTTGGGGTAGAAGAAAATGAGTGAAGGAATTTGGTGTTAGAGGAAATGGGTTAGGATTTGGAAAGGTTTAAGATGTTATAAAGTAGGAGGAAATAACCTTATATGAAAGAACCCGTAACTTCCCCGTGAAGGCAAGCATGAATACTTTGAGAACAACACACAAATGAGCGCATACTGAAGAACATTTCATTGTTATTACAACAATTCCATCAGATACAAGAATATACAGAGTATAAATGATTAAATTACATTCAACAAATATAGAGATTACAATAAATTACATAGCAGCGGAAAAATATACAAAACACAACTGAAAGTGATACACGGATACAGAGCTTTCCGAGCATCGTTCCAGCTGTAAATCAGGACCCTGTGGATATAAATCTGCAAAACCAAAACTACTAGCTGCCCGTGTGGAAAATAGGGGCACCCAGAGTTTAGGTTAAAACAATAAACTCCAGGTCAGTCATGGGACTGGTGTGAGAACTAAAACAGTTATAATTCTTTATTTTTAAAGTTAGGTAAATCAAGGGACCACGCCGTATAACACGGAACGGGTTTCCTCCCAAGAATACCAGTGCATAAAACAAACAGCGCAATGCTAAATAAAGAAAAATGAAGCTGTTATAAGACCCAGGTCCCATCACACAATGCAACGCAAGCCGGAGGATAGGGTTTTTACCTTATAACAGCCAAAGCATGCTTGATACGTTTAAAACACTTTATTTGATACTATTATAGGTGTATAGTGTCAAAACAATTTCAATCATAAATATAAATCATAGACGGCATGAGTGCCCCATCCCACTATGTCGCCATACTAGGCTCTACAAATAAAGCCGAAATACACGTATTGGAAATTGGATTCCGTCATGAGTCGAGGCAAGGGGCAAGCTCCTCTCCGCGTTCGAGACACTCTAGCAAATGCCTCAGGACCCCACTTTGATCCTTGGAATCGGCTGGGCCGGTCCTCTCTTACTTTTGAGGATTAGTTATTCCTGAACACACGTTTCCCGGTCCTTACAGACCTATATCCGAGGCGCCTCGTATCCAACAACCACACAGGTGAAAAGTATATAAATGTCAGGGCTGGTAGGTCACTGACACCACCCTAGCTAGAAAGAAACGTCGTGCTCTCCCAGCGGTCCGTCTCCCGTTTTTGACTCATACCGAGGTGTGAGGCTCGCGAATTCACGTTATACACAAAGCTATGCCACACAGGCCGTGCTTTGATCATCAACCACAAGACTTTGCTTTTCAACAGAAGCCCTGATCAATTGCCACTTATGCATGCCACATTGGCAATTCACTCCATGCGACTGATGTCCATCGATATACAACCTCTAAGCTCGTATGTCTCAGAGAAGGGCGTTAAGCAAGAGAATAAATTCTCCGCCGCCAAACAGATGTATATTTAATAGAGATCAATCAACACAGAATAAAATCCAATGTCAGACACACAATCCATTTACAAGTTCGTTCTGGGTCTGAACGAAACCGGAGGCACTTTCCTCGCCTATCCGTCCATCTCCAAGTACATCTGGACGATCACCAACTGATTCCCTCATCCTAGGTGTACAGCCCAATCAAGATCATCAGTAATCACCCAAACGATGTGAAGACTTCCGGTCTTCAACCACCGTCTTCATCTTCGACATCTCGTCGAATCGGTTATTCAGAATGGGTATAAACCCGGCCTTTCTGAATAACCCACGTATATAATAAATGAATGTTACACAAGCTCAAAAAACGCCTCATTCCAATTCAGAATATTCTTTTATTCACAAAATCACATTCTTAGGGAAATGTTCCCATTAATTTTATCCAAGATAAATTCTTCTAAATTTATCCTATAATCTTCCTTTGGATATCATTTCAAAATAGTCGGGATTAGCGAGCCACTCCGAAGTAATTATTTGTTTTATTTCCCAATCCCAACCTATACATCCCATGGAGCAAAACTGGTGATACTCCATATCTAACACCACGGTGTTATCGGTAAAATTAATTACCATTTCACGTTCAAATCTAATTAAAGATTTAACTATCGCTTTGGAGCAAAACTGGTGATACTCCACTCTCGATCACCTTTCAAATTTGATAATTTAATTTATCAATTCACATTTTTAATCTAATTAAAGATTCATTAAAATTCCACTTAGTTTTAATCTTCTCAAAAATCAATATTCTGCCTTTAACTGGGTTAAAGAACCAATGTCATCAAAAACACGATTCACGACAAACCAAATCACATTTGATATTAAATACAAGGCTCTGAATAGAAAATATATCGACTTATATTCAATATCAAATTCTGAAACTAACAAATATCGTATTGGAAATAACGATATATAATATATCTTTCAAATTCCCATAACAAAATCTGTATAGTCACGAAATCCAACATCGAAATATCCCGAAGATAATTTCGATTCAACTCCAGTCCAATCCACGTATTGGAAATTATCGATTATTTTCAAAATCACTTTCAAATTCAATTTATTTATTTCAAAAATAAATTGATTTTAATTCTAGTTCAAAACTAGTTCATTTCGATAAAAATCTATTTTTACCTTTTCAAATGTGGAATTTTCCAGCCCAATTCTTTCCAATTCACATACTATAATTTTACACAAATTATAGATATTTTTAATAATTTTATCAAGGCCCGTACAGTCGATTTCCATCAATGGCCATCGAACTGCACTTACAGCGACCTTTTTCGAATTTGATTTGGACATAATTCCAAATCCAACCGTTAGATTTCAAATTTCTAATATTCATTGGAAAGCTCTTTTCGATACGAACCCAACGGTTCCGGTTTTAGGAGAATCCGACGGTCGTATCTCCCGCAATGTCCGTTTGAAATAAATGGTCGAAATTCACGAACTACCGCGGCGCGGCGCGTTCTATTCAGGCCATTATATATATAATATATATATATTATATATATTTCGTCGATTTCCTTTTAAAACGAATTTTATAAATCGTTTTAACTTCGTTTCAAAACCATTTCAACACTATTTCCATTCCAAGCCAAAATTGAATTCTTCTTTATAAATTCGTTTTAAAATTCATTTCTATTCAATTCAAATTTTAATTCAATTTGAATTCATTTCAATTCACTTTCAATTCAATTTGAATTCGTTTTCAATTCATTTCATTTCGAAATCGTTTTCAATTCAATTCATTTCGAAATCGTTTTCAATTCAATTCATTTCGAAATCGTTTTCAATTCAATTCATTTCGAAATCGTTTTCAATTCAATTCATTTCGAAATCGTTTTCAATTCAATTCATTTCGAAATCGTTTTCAATTCAATTCATTTCGAAATCGTTTTCAATTCAATTCATTTCGAAATCGTTTTCAATTCAATTCATTTCGAAATCGTTTTCAATTCAATTCATTTCGAAATCGTTTTCAATTCAATTCATTTCGAAATCGTTTTCAATTCAATTCATTTCGAAATCGTTTTCAATTCAATTCATTTCGAAATCGTTTTCAATTCAATTCATTTCGATTTTATTCGAATTCAAATTCACTTTCTATTCAATTCGAATCGAATTCATTTTCTATTCAATTCGAATCGAATTCATTTTCTGTTCGATTCGAATTCATTTCAAATTGATTCAATAAAATTTCCATTTGAATTTTTAATCTAATTCAATTTGAATTTCCTTTCAAAATATTAAATTTTGAAATCACTTTTCAATATTCATTATAAAACGAATAAAATCGATATAAACATCGTTCGCGTCAAAATAACGCATCTCTAATCAACACGGCTTTATATTTCAATAATTCGTTATTCTATTCAACAAATGAATATTTGTTCTATTCAACACATGAATCTATATTTCTTTTCAACACACGACTAATCTCAACACATGAGTACTGTCAACACATCACTATTTTTGTTATGTAAAATATTTTATAAAACTATGGTATCTACCGTTTGATTTTCAATTAGACTTCTACTGGGAAGTAGTTCTAATTTTAAATATGATAAAGATGTAATTTTTATTATTTAAAATATTTCAATCAACACCTGAACATCGTCAACACATGACTATTTTTATATTCAACACATGAATTTTCTTTTCTAATATTCATTATTTTCCCGATTGGAATGAGGCCCAATCAATCACCATATAACGTTAATTATATGGATTCCATACAACACATGTATATAATAGCATTGAAAAATAATCAACCATCAACCAAAGTGCACTACACTGTATAAGCATCAAATATAGATATCTGACGCTTATAACAGCCTGTCAATCGACCGATCGACATATTTAATAAATCAGGATGAGTGAACTTCAAATTTCATCCCAACACCCGTGTGGGGTTTCAAACAATCAAACACAGATTTTATTTGTGCAGTTGGGCGACGTGTAAAATTTATCGACCCAATCGATATCAGTCAAATCAGTGTATACAAACAAATCGGCCGATTTGTTTATAAATATTTATTTATCCACTTTCACGTTAAAAATTATATTTTTAACGTCAAAAATATTTATTTCAACACTTGAATTTCTATTCAGTTCATTTACACAATAAAAATGATATTTTTATTTTTCTAACATATTTTAGAAAATTTCGGCGGCATAACGGCACGATACTAGAAACGGGACGAGGCCTAGCCTTATCCCCGGTCTAGTGAAGGCCCACGCCATTCACACATCAAATTCTAATCAATTCAAGTTCACCAAATAACCCAATTCAAATCAAATAATCTAACCAACTACACAACCAAACAAACAAGTCCATGGTATGTGGACGGGTGTCGGGTGCTTCTAATAAGCACCGTCTGCATCCTAGTATATATATATATATATATAACTAGAATAAGAATTTTGAGTGAGAAGTTCTCACCGAAAGCTATCCAATCATCTTGACTCTTCTTCTCGCCTTTTTATCGTCTTCTTGTGCCCGTAGTCACTACATATATAAAAATCACACATTTTTATATTTCGTTGTCTTTGAAATAAAAATCACATTTTTATTTATTCACTTGCAATTCAAAAATCATATTTCTATTCCGATATCATATAGATAAAAATTCCATTTCGAAAATATTTATTTCGCCTTTATAAAAATAAAGTTTTCGCCTTTATATAAAATAAAGATTTCGCCTTTTTCAAAATAAAGGTTTCGCCTTTTTCAAAATAAAGATTTCATCATTATAAAAATATCTACTTTATTTCAACGTATATAAAATAAAAATCAGATTTTTATTTTGCCACATATACAAAGGTGATATTTTTAACTTCTCTATCCCATAAAGATCATATTTTTAATATTCCTATCATGCAAAAATTATATTTTGACATCACCTATATAGTAAAGACTATATTTTTAATACTTTAAAAAATATAAAAATCATATTTTTAATACTTTAAAAATATAAAAATCATATTTTTACTTTCATGTTATATAAAAGATTACATTTTTAACACATTAAAAATCTCGTCTTGCATATAAAATCTATTCTTTGTATTGGTAAAGATCGAGCCTTTATCGCTATAAAAACATCATAAAAATCGAATCTTTATAAATCATTATCTTATATAATAATCTAAGCTTTCTATAAAACAATTACATTTCTATATGCACTAATGAATATAAATAAAATAAAAACTGATTTGATAATTATGTTTTCAACATATAAAAATTCGGATTTTTAAAAATAAAGAAAAATAAGAATAAAAACTTACTGATTTAATCGAGGGAGGGTGCTCAAGAAGGGGGAGGCTACAAGGGGTGCGGTTTTGGAGTGGCTCGAGGTCTGACGTCGGTGGTGGTGCTGTTAGGGCATGGCGGCTTCAACCTGAGCGTGGGGGGTGTGGGTTTATCGAGTGACAGAGGAGAGAGAAGCATGGGAGGAGGGGGTCGTGGCCTAGGGAGGCGCGACGGCTTGGTGGGTGGCCATCGACGGGATCGGCAGTGGCTGGAAGAGAAGAGGCGACGGGGAAAAAGGAGGGGCGGCGAATCGATTTGGGGATTGACGGTTTTAAAAAGGGGCTGAGGGTTTTAAAAGGAAAGGAGGGTATATTTATATATTATTTAATTTAATTAATTTATCCCCCAAAAGGTTGCTTTTTCATTTGACTCCCAATTTGAACCCAATGACTATCGTCCATAGCTAATTACCCCCATTCCGAACACAATGGGATATGTATCGTAGGCTGATTCAACCGTTTCAATTGGTTTCCGTCAAAATCAAAATATACTCTATATATTGAATTTGAACGCGCATTTCAATTTACCGGGGCCACATACTAACTAGAAAAATTCCCGAAAAATATTTTCTAGCTTCGTATTGACGATACGGTCCTAACAAAATTAGTTTCATCGAATTCTGAGACCGTTTGAAAAATGGCCAATTTCCAGTCGATTAAAATCAACTGGAACTGGTCAAACGCGTTTTCCTTTGCCACGCTCACATATTGATTCGAAAAATTATGAAATTTGGAATCTAGCAATAACTTGACACCACGGACCCAACAAAACTGGTTTCGTCGAAATCCGAGGTCGTTTGCAAAACGGCTATTTTTAAGGGCTATATATTATATAAAATATATATAAATTCCACAGCGACTATTCTGAATTTTCAACTGGACATATCTTATCATTTCTAAAGTGAAATCTCAGTTTGTTAACTTCGTTAGAAAGATATTATCAATTAGATCCTATCATTTTTGGTTTCACTAAAATCCGGATTGTTTTGCACCCGGTACATTCAATTGAAGTTTGAGATCGAATTATCGAACTACCGCGCCATTTTCAATTCTATTTATAATTATATATAAATATTTATATTCTAACGACGACGTATATAATATATACGTCGAATTCTATTCCAAAATAAATTTCTCGTCGATATTATTTAAAATAATTCATTTTAAATAATCAAAATTCGCTAAAATTGCCAAAATAAAAATTTTAAACTGGCCCAGATTTTGCGGGTTATTACAATCTCCCCCACTTTAAACTTTTCATCCCCGAAAAGGAACAAAGTCGAAAGTGGTTTGATTATTCAACTCTACGTTCGATCTGGCTTCCATTCTCCAACTTTTCAGTTTTTGAGAATTTTCAAAACTTCAAAAATTTGGCTAACACCCTAAATTTTCGAAAAATTTCGCCATAACCTCCCCTGCACCGGGAGCATCGGGGAATTTCAAATAGCTTCCCCGGTCCTTCAGATCTCAAAAAGAAAAAGAAAAAGCCAAGCGGCTAGCCAATAGGCTCACAAAATCATCATCACCCAAACAAAACAGGAAATTATGTAGTAAACATGTACCTATTTGTCGGGCAAACAAATTTTATTCTCTGGCTCTAGCCTCCTTGCTATGACCTGTTCAATGTAAGTATAGGTATATGCAAGCAAATGCGACCAATTTCAATACAATTCAATATTTGATCCAATTAGGCATAAATGGTTAAAAATTAGCAAACAAATAAACAACCAACACAAACAGCAATCAATTAGTGAATTAGAGTTTCAAATTCATAATTTTGATACATATATACAAAAAATCATGTTTTGATGCCAATTCACAACAATGTGTTCTAACTATATAAGCTTTGGTTCTCACACCAGTCTAATGGAAATATATAGAAAATCACACCTTCGAAACTCGAATATGAATACTGATGATGATGCACCATCATCAGAATCATCCTCGGATGTCTAGAATGTGATTCTATATCTACCCAGTATATTAAAACTTCGAATATACGTTCATGACGCGTATACGCGAAATCTATATATACTCGATTGTCCATATTCAAAATAAATAAATAATCAAATACGTTTAAAACGATTTAAATTTTCAAAACAAAATTGTTTTCATTTGAAAAATATACTCTTCACACTCGTTCTAGGATACTACTGATCCTATCTCTAACGAGTCATTCTAATTGGATATTACTAATCCAATATCTGATGAATTCTTTCGTATGGTTCTAATGTGTCTTGTTCTCGAGCTCTGTAAACCAAAGCTCTGATACCAACTGAAAGAACCCGTAACTTCCCCGTGAAGGCAAGCATGAATACTTTGAGAACAACACACAAATGAGCGCATACGGAAGAACATTTCATTGTTATTACAACAATTCCATCAGATACAAGAATATACAGAGTATAAATGATTAAATTACATTCAACAAATATCAGAGATTACAATAAATTACATAGCAGCGGAAAAATATACAAAACACAACTGAAAGTGATACACGGATACAGAGCTTTCCGAGCATCGTTCCAGCTGTAAATCAGGACCCTGTGGATATAAATCTGCAAAACCAAAACTACTAGCTGCCCGTGTGGAAAATAGGGGCACCCAGAGTTTAGGTTAAAACAATAAACTCCAGGTCAGTCATGGGACTGGTGTGAGAACTAAAACAGTTATAATTCTTTATTTTTAAAGTTAGGTAAATCAAGGGACCACGCCGTATAACACGGAACGGGTTTCCTCCCAAGAATACCAGTGCATAAAACAAACAGCGCAATGCTAAATAAAGAAAAATGAAGCTGTTATAAGACCCAGGTCCCATCACACAATGCAACGCAAGCCGGAGGATAGGGTTTTTACCTTATAACAGCCAAAGCATGCTTGATACGTTTAAAACACTTTATTTGATACTATTATAGGTGTATAGTGTCAAAACAATTTCAATCATAAATATAAATCATAGACGGCATGAGTGCCCCATCCCACTATGTCGCCATACTAGGCTCTACAAATAAAGCCGAAATACACGTATTGGAAATTGGATTCCGTCATGAGTCGAGGCAAGGGGCAAGCTCCTCTCCGCGTTCGAGACACTCTAGCAAATGCCTCAGGACCCCACTTTGATCCTTGGAATCGGCTGGGCCGGTCCTCTCTTACTTTTGAGGATTAGTTATTCCTGAACACACGTTTCCCGGTCCTTACAGACCTATATCCGAGGCGCCTCGTATCCAACAACCACACAGGTGAAAAGTATATAAATGTCAGGGCTGGTAGGTCACTGACACCACCCTAGCTAGAAAGAAACGTCGTGCTCTCCCAGCGGTCCGTCTCCCGTTTTTGACTCATACCGAGGTGTGAGGCTCGCGAATTCACGTTATACACAAAGCTATGCCACACAGGCCGTGCTTTGATCATCAACCACAAGACTTTGCTTTTCAACAGAAGCCCTGATCAATTGCCACTTATGCATGCCACATTGGCAATTCACTCCATGCGACTGATGTCCATCGATATACAACCTCTAAGCTCGTATGTCTCAGAGAAGGGCGTTAAGCAAGAGAATAAATTCTCCGCCGCCAAACAGATGTATATTTAATAGAGATCAATCAACACAGAATAAAATCCAATGTCAGACACACAATCCATTTACAAGTTCGTTCTGGGTCTGAACGAAACCGGAGGCACTTTCCTCGCCTATCCGTCCATCTCCAAGTACATCTGGACGATCACCAACTGATTCCCTCATCCTGGGTGTACAGCCCAATCAAGATCATCAGTAATCACCCAAACGATGTGAAGACTTCCGGTCTTCAACCACCGTCTTCATCTTCGACATCTCGTCGAATCGGTTATTCAGAATGGGTATAAACCCGGCCTTTCTGAATAACCCACGTATATAATAAACGAATGTTACACAAGCTCCACAAACGCCTCATTCCAATTCAGAATATTCTTTTATTCACAAAATCACATTCTTAGGGAAATGTTCCCATTAATTTTATCCAAGATAAATTCTTCTAAATTTATCCTATAATCTTCCTTTGGATATCATTTCAAACTAGTCGGGATTAGCGAGCCACTCCGAAGTAATTATTTGTTTTATTTCCCAATCCCAACCTATACATCCCATGGAGCAAAACTGGTGATACTCCATATCTAACACCACGGTGTTATCGGTAAAATTAATTACCATTTCACGTTCAAATCTAATTAAAGATTTAACTATCGCTTTGGAGCAAAACTGGTGATACTCCACTCTCGATCACCTTTCAAATTTGATAATTTAATTTATCAATTCACATTTTTAATCTAATTAAAGATTCATTAAAACTCCACTTAGTTTTAATCTTCTCAAAAATCAATATTCTGCCTTTAACTGGGTTAAAGAACCAATGTCATCAAAAACACGATTCACGACAAACCAAATCACATTTGATATTAAATACAAGGCTCTGAATAGAAAATATATCGACTTATATTCAATATCAAATTCTGAAACTAACAAATATCGTATTGGAAATAACGATATATAATATATCTTTCAAATTCCCATAACAAAATCTGTATAGTCACGAAATCCAACATCGAAATATCCCGAAGATAATTTCGATTCAACTCCAGTCCAATCCACGTATTGGAAATTATCGATTATTTTCAAAATCACTTTCAAATTCAATTTATTTATTTCAAAAATAAATTGATTTTAATTCTAGTTCAAAACTAGTTCATTTCGATAAAAATCTATTTTTACCTTTTCAAATGTGGAATTTTCCAGCCCAATTCTTTCCAATTCACATATTATAATTTTACACAAATTATAGATATTTTTAATAATTTTATCAAGGCCCGTACAGTCGATTTCCATCAATGGCCATCGAACTGCACTTACAGCGACCTTTTTCGAATTTGATTTGGACATAATTCCAAATCCAACCGTTAGATTTCAAATTTCTAATATTCATTGGAAAGCTCTTTTCGATACGAACCCAACGGTTCCGGTTTTAGGAGAATCCGACGGTCGGATCTCCCGCAATGTCCGTTTGAAATAAATGGTCGAAATTCACGAACTACCGCGGCGCGGCGCGTTCTATTCAGGCCATTATATATATAATATATATATATTATATATATTTCGTCGATTTCCTTTTAAAACGAATTTTATAAATCGTTTTAACTTCGTTTCAAAACCATTTCAACACTATTTCCATTCCAAGCCAAAATTGAATTCTTCTTTATAAATTCGTTTTAAAATTCATTTCTATTCAATTCAAATTTTAATTCAATTTGAATTCATTTCAATTCACTTTCAATTCAATTTGAATTCGTTTTCAATTCATTTCATTTCGAAATCGTTTTCAATTCAATTCATTTCGAAATCGTTTTCAATTCAATTCATTTCAAAATCGTTTTCAATTCAATTCATTTCGAAATCGTTTTCAATTCAATTCATTTCGAAATCGTTTTCAATTCAATTCATTTCGAAATCGTTTTCAATTCAATTCATTTCGAAATCGTTTTCAATTCAATTCATTTCGAAATCGTTTTCAATTCAATTCATTTCGAAATCGTTTTCAATTCAATTCATTTCGAAATCGTTTTCAATTCAATTCATTTCGAAATCGTTTTCAATTCAATTCATTTCGATTTTATTCGAATTCAAATTCACTTTCTATTCAATTCGAATCGAATTCATTTTCTATTCAATTCGAATCGAATTCATTTTCTGTTCGATTCGAATTCATTTCAAATTGATTCAATAAAATTTCCATTTGAATTTTTAATCTAATTCAATTTGAATTTCCTTTCAAAATATTAAATTTTGAAATCACTTTTCAATATTCATTATAAAACGAATAAAATCGATATAAACATCGTTCGCGTCAAAATAACGCATCTCTAATCAACACGGCTTTATATTTCAATAATTCGTTATTCTATTCAACAAATGAATATTTGTTCTATTCAACACATGAATCTATATTTCTTTTCAACACACGACTAATCTCAACACATGAGTACTGTCAACACATCACTATTTTTGTTATGTAAAATATTTTATAAAACTATGGTATCTATCGTTTGATTTTCAATTAGACTTCTACTGGGAAGTAGTTCTAATTTTAAATATGATAAAGATGTAATTTTTATTATTTAAAATATTTCACTCAACACCTGAACATCGTCAACACATGACTATTTTTATATTCAACACATGAATTTTCTTTTCTAATATTCATTATTTTCCCGATTGGAATGAGGCCCAATCAATCACCATATAACGTTAATTATATGGATTCCATACAACACATGTATATAATAGCATTGAAAAATAATCAACCATCAACCAAAGTGCACTACACTGTATAAGCATCAAATATAGATATCTGACGCTTATAACAGCCTGTCAATCGACCGATCGACATATTTAATAAATCAGGATGAGTGAACTTCAAATTTCATCCCAACACCCGTGTGGGGTTTCAAACAATCAAACACAGATTTTATTTGTACAGTTGGGCGACGTGTAAAATTTATCGACCCAATCGATATCAGTCAAATCAGTGTATACAAACAAATCGGCCGATTTGTTTATAAATATTTATTTATCCACTTTCACGTTAAAAATTATATTTTTAACGTCAAAAATATTTATTTCAACACTTGAATTTCTATTCAGTTCATTTACACAATAAAAATGATATTTTTATTTTTCTAACATATTTTAGAAAATTTCGGCGGCATAACGGCACGATACTAGAAACGGGACGAGGCCTAGCCTTATCCCCGGTCTAGTGAAGGCCCACGCCATTCACACATCAAATTCTAATCAATTCAAGTTCACCAAATAACCCAATTCAAATCAAATAATCTAACCAACTACACAACCAAACAAACAAGTCCATGGTATGTGGACGGGTGTCGGGTGCTTCTAATAAGCACCGTCTGCATCCTAGTATATATATATATATAACTAGAATAAGAATTTTGAGTGAGAAGTTCTCACCGAAAGCTATCCAATCATCTTGACTCTTCTTCTCGCCTTTTTATCGTCTTCTTGTGCCCGTAGTCACTACATATATAAAAATCACACATTTTTATATTTCGTTGTCTTTGAAATAAAAATCACATTTTTATTTATTCACTTGCAATTCAAAAATCATATTTCTATTCCGATATCATATAGATAAAAATTCCATTTCGAAAATATTTATTTCGCCTTTATAAAAACAAAGTTTTCGCCTTTATATAAAATAAAGATTTCGCCTTTTTCAAAATAAAGGTTTCGCCTTTTTCAAAATAAAGATTTCATCATTATAAAAATATCTACTTTATTTCAACGTATATAAAATAAAAATCAGATTTTTATTTTGCCACATATACAAAGGTGATATTTTTAACTTCTCTATCCCATAAAGATCATATTTTTAATATTCCTATCATGCAAAAATTATATTTTGACATCACCTATATAGTAAAGACTATATTTTTAATACTTTAAAAAATATAAAAATCATATTTTTAATACTTTAAAAATATAAAAATCATATTTTTACTTTCATGTTATATAAAAGATTACATTTTTAACACATTAAAAATCTCGTCTTGCATATAAAATCTATTCTTTGTATTGGTAAAGATCGAGCCTTTATCGCTATAAAAACATCATAAAAATCGAATCTTTATAAATCATTATCTTATATAATAATCTAAGCTTTCTATAAAACAATTACATTTCTATATGCACTAATGAATATAAATAAAATAAAAACTGATTTGATAATTATGTTTTCAACATATAAAAATTCGGATTTTTAAAAATAAAGAAAAATAAGAATAAAAACTTACTGATTTAATCGAGGGAGGGTGCTCAAGAAGGGGGAGGCTACAAGGGGTGCGGTTTTGGAGTGGCTCGAGGTCTGACGTCGGTGGTGGTGCTGTTAGGGCATGGCGGCTTCAACCTGAGCGTGGGGGGTGTGGGTTATCGAGTGACAGAGGAGAGAGAAGCATGGGAGGAGGGGGTCGTGGCCTAGGGAGGCGCGACGGCTTGGTGGGTGGCCATCGACGGGATCGGCAGTGGCTGGAAGAGAAGAGGCGACGGGGAAAAAGGAGGGGCGGCGAATCGATTTGGGGATTGACGGTTTTAAAAAGGGGCTGAGGGTTTTAAAAGGAAAGGAGGGTATATTTATATATTATTTAATTTAATTAATTTATCCCCCAAAAGGTTGCTTTTTCATTTGACTCCCAATTTGAACCCAATGACTATCGTCCATAGCTAATTACCCCCATTCCGAACACAATGGGATATGTATCGTAGGCTGATTCAACCGTTTCAATTGGTTTCCATCAAAATCAAAATATACTCTATATATTGAATTTGAACGCGCATTTCAATTTACCGGGGCCACATACTAACTAGAAAAATTCCCGAAAAATATTTTCTAGCTTCGTATTGACGATACGGTCCTAACAAAACTAGTTTCATCGAATTCTGAGACCGTTTGAAAAATGGCCAATTTCCAGTCGATTAAAATCAACTAGAACTGGTCAAACGCGTTTTCCTTTGCCACGCTCACATATTGATTCGAAAAATTATGAAATTTGGAATCTAGCAATAACTTGACACCACGGACCCAACAAAACTGGTCTCGTCGAAATCCGAGGTCGTTTGCAAAACGGCTATTTTTAAGGGCTATATATTATATAAAATATATATAAATTCCACAGCGACTATTCTGAATTTTCAACTGGACATATCTTATCATTTCTAAAGTGAAATCTCAGTTTGTTAACTTCGTTAGAAAGATATTATCAATTAGATCCTATCATTTTTGGTTTCACTAAAATCCGGATTGTTTTGCACCCGGTACATTCAATTGAAGTTTAAGATCGAATTATCGAACTACCGCGCCATTTTCAATTCTATTTATAATTATATATAAATATTTATATTCTAACGACGACGTATATAATATATACGTCGAATTCTATTCAAAATAAATTTCTCGTCGATATTATTTAAAATAATTCATTTTAAATAATCAAAATTCGCTAAAATTGCCAAAATAAAAATTTTAAACTGGCCCAGATTTTGCGGGTTATTACATTATATATATATATATATATATACTTTATTTTATTTCCCACTTGTGTCTCTACATATGTAATAGGTTACAAGCGAGACAAATTTGTTGACTAGACATGACATGTCAACACTAATTTCTCTTTCAAATTCAAAAGTAAAACAAGGAAGAAAAGAGAACAAATGGAAAGGAATAAATGCATTATTGATTGCCTGATAGAGAATTGTGTAACTTCTTAAATTCCAAAATACTTAATATTAAAATTCCATAATTGAAGGAATCTTTTCAATGAGCATGCGAGAATATAAAGAAGAGAAATATATATATATATATATATATATATATATATATATATATATATATATATATGAGTTCATTAGTATTTGGAGAGAAACAAGAGAGAAAGGGGAAAGAAATTGATAAATTGAAGGGAAGGAATAAATGTTGTATTAAAACACAACGAAGAGGGAATGGCATTGAAAACTGTTGTAACTATTCATGATGTAAATAAATAAATTAATGAGCTTTTACAAATTCTTAAATGTTACATTTTGAACAAAATAGGGAAATAATTAAGGTGGAGAGAGATGAGACAATGAATTTGGGAAAGTAGAAAAAGAAGGGGAAAGACTTGATTTGTTCTTTATAAATGGTGTGTGTGTGAATGCTCAGCTTAACACGAACTAACAGGCAGCGTTATTTAGTTATTTCATAACGTTATAAATTCAATCGTTATGCACTGTTAATTAAGTTCAAATTGTAATGAATTTATTGCACAATTTATTTTCTTTCTTATAGTGCGCATTTCTTATATAAATATGGACTAGCTTTTACAGCTTGTATTTACAAAGTTACATTCGTTGTTTTTTTTTAAACGAACTAAATTACTATATATATTAAATTTCAATTTGAAATTTCCAATGATAAAATCTTCCTTCCTTAATATATTACTCTCTTCAATTCAAGGTTTAAATTACATATAAAGTTAGAGTATGGTAATAAAATTTAACTTATTAGTCTACAAAAATTAAACACCATTAAAGCTTCAACATATGTTTGAAATTAATTTAACGTTTATTACGCCATTTATACATATAATTTGATAAATTAGTTTTTATGATATGTCACTACACAAATAAAATCCTTGTTTAAGATTAAATTAAATTGCATGGTTTATTATTTAAAATAAATCATGTTAGATATTTAAAATTCATTAAAATTTCTAAATTAAAAATTTTAAATTGGCCCCCAAATTCCAGGTTGTTACAATCTCCCCCACTTAAAATCTTTTCGTCCTCGAAAAGGAACGAGGCTAAAAGTTGTCTGATTAATCAATTCAATTTTCAATTCTTATCAATTTAGTTCAATATTAAATTTGATTTAGCTAAATTTATCATTCTTTCTCATATTGGTTAAATTAATTATCATACCAATATTTTAATTAGTTAGACCAATTATCAAACATCACAACCAGCAATCAATTAGGTAATTAACTTCTCAAATATATATAACTTTTATATATAGCCAAAAATCATATTTTTAGTGCAAATCACAGCAATGTGTACTAACTAAGTTTTGGGTTCTCATACCAGTCAATGGAAATATATAGAAATCCCACTTTCGAGACACAAACATAAATACTGGTGATGGTGCACCGATCATCAGAATTATCTCCGGGCGACTAGAGTGTGATTCTATATCTATCCAGTATATTAAAACTTTGAATATCCGTTAATTACTCGTATATTCGAAATCTATATATACTCGATTGTCCACATTAAAATATAATACGTATATTCGGATAAAATTTTCAAAACTAAATTTGTTTTTATTTTTAAAGAAAATAATACTCTTTACGCTCGTTCTAGGATACTACTGATCCTATCTCTAACGAGTTATTCTCATTGGATATTACTAATCCAATCTCTGATGAATTCATTCGTTCGGTTCTAATGTGTCTTGTTCTCGAGCTCTGTAAACCAAAGCTCTGATTCCAACTGAAACGACCCAAACTTCCCAGTAAAGGAAAGACTAGATTGCTTTGAGAACAACACATATCAGAACACAAACTGAAGAACATTTTATTGCTGATTACAACAATTACATCAGAGTACAAGAATATAACAGAGTAAAAAAGAATAATATACATTGGAAATACAATATTAGAGATTTAAATTACATTTAAATGGTAGAGGCAAAATAATACAATATACAACCGAAAGGAATACACGGATACAGAGCTTTCCGAATACCGCTTCAGCTGTAAACCAGGATCCTGTAAATAGATCTGCAAAAGCTACTCGACTGCCCGTGTGGAAAATAAGGGCACCCGAGTTTGCCAGTGAAACAAACTACAGGTCAGTCATGGGACTGGTATGAGAAATCTTAACTTAACTTATCTAATAATAAGGCTAATCACAGGACCACGCCGCTAACACGGAACGGGTTTACTCCATTGGATTGGCAGTGCATAAAATAAAGTAAATCGTTAAATAACGCAATGCTTTTTAGAAAAATGAAACCATTATAAGACCTAGGTCCCATCACACAATGCAACGCACACCATAGGATAGGGTTTTATCTTATAATGGTCAAAAGATGCTTGATACGTGAAAACGATATTATTATTATTAGTGTGTATATATATGGGTATATATATAATAAACATTTAAATCATAATGTATCAATCATAGACGCCATAGTACCCCATCCTACTATGCCGCCATACTAGTTCTACAATCAAAACCGCAAGGTCGTATTGGAAATTGGATTTCCATCATGAGTCGAGGCTAGGGGCAAGCTCCTCTCCGATTTGAGACACTCTAGCAAATGCCTCAGGATCCCCCGCAGTGAACCCTTGGAGCGGTTGGGCCGGTCCCCGCCTATTGGCAGTGGATTGGTTATGCCTGAACATATGTTTCCCGGTTCCTTTGAACCTATAATATGACCACTATCGGCCTATAAAAATCTGAGGCGCCTCAAAATCCATCAACCACATAAGTAAAATGTCAGGGCTGGTAGGTCGCTGATATCACTCTAGCTAGAAAGAAACGTGTGCAATCCCTATGGTCCGTATCCCGTTTTTGACTCATACCGGGATGTGAGGCTCGCGAAGTCACGATATACACAAAGCTATGCCGTGATAGGCTATACTTTGATCATCCCACAAGGCCCGGCTTTTCAACTAAAGCCTTGATCAATTGCATCTTGGCGTGCCACATTGACAATTCACGCCATGCGATCAATCACTATTAATATATACCAGGGTGTTAAGTAGAGAATAAATCCTCCACCACCAAACAGGCATAAATTAACAGAAATCGATAAAATTCCCATGGAACGAAATTCAATGTCAGACACGCATCCATTTACTAGCTTATGCTCTGGGTCTGAGCGAAAACCAATTTCGAACAATCAACAATGGTCTGGACGGCCACCACTGAAGCCCCTTCAAGGTAGCTACTCCCATCAAGGGTCTCAGCAGCTACACATCCATTCGATGTGAAGATCGTCGGCCTTCAATCACCGTCTTCATTTTTGGCTCCTCATCGTCGTAGTAATTATTCGGAATGGGTTAAACCCGGTCTTTCCGAATAACTCACGTTTTTTTTAATTAAAAATCAAGTACTATAAAAACACATCCAACGCCACATTCCAATTCAGAATTATTCTTCTAATGAATTATTCGCATTATCTTATCAAAGATAAATTCTTCAAATTTATTCTTAAATCTTTCTTTTAAAGATTTATTAGAAACTCCAATTTGGTTTTAAATATCAAAATCATTATTTAATGATTTTTTTAAATTTTAAGAAATTAATTTTATCTTATTTGAGTTAAAGAACTAATATCATTGAAAACATTGTTCACGATAAACTCAAATTCATCTTCCATTAAATATGGAATTTTCATAGAAATCGGACCAATGTATAATCGATATAAATTACTGTATCGGACTATTAATATAAATGGAATAACAGCAAAGCCTTTTAAATTCCATATATATTAACGGCCTTCTTTTACAGAAGCTCATCTCGAATATTACTAAATCATATTCCATTCAATCCCAATTTAATATATTAAATTGGAAAACTTTACTTTGGAAAATTTTCTATTAAATCTTAATAAAATATTTATAAATTCCAAGTTATATTCTCACTGTAAATTGAGTTAAAGAATAGATGTCGTTTAAAAACATTGTTCACGATAAACTCAATTCACAAATCATTTTATTCAAATTATTAAATATAATTGAAACTCTAATAATCTTAATTAAAAGATTTATTCTTATCTTAACTGGGGTTAAGAACAGTGTTATTTAAGACACCATTCACGACAACCCAAAAATCCAATTTATTCTATTTAATTCCAAGTAAATATTAATTTATTGGAAAACTTTCTTAAATCTTAATTATAAGATTTATTCTAGTTAACCATTAAATCATTATATATATTATATATATTATATTGTCGATTTCCATTTTAACACCCTTTATAAAATAGTTATAAATTCATTTAAAATGATTTTAACTTCATTGCAATTTAAAGTCTAAATTGAATATTTTATTTTCTTTTCATATTAAAATATTAACATTCTCAAAATAGTCTATTTTGAAAATCACTTCTTATGTTCATTTAAAGTGGATTAAATTGATCGATAACCCGTTCGGGTTAAAATGGTGTTGTTATATAAAACAGATTAAATAGCCCAATTACTTTTTATTCAGTTATATTTTATACTGGGCCAGACCTCCCACATTAAGCCTGCGACTTATGGATGCTGGATATGCCGGTTGGTTCCGGGTAGACTTATCCCATAAGTTGGGCTTAACCTCGTGTCATGGCCCAATTCATATTTTGATTCAACCTTTTTCATTGTAACTTTTTAACAAACAAAACAAAATCTTTTGAATTCAAAACATCAAAGTCATTATTTGTTTTCTTTAACTAAATATTAAATTAAATATTCTTTTAATTCAAAATTGGAATGAGACCTAAAACAATTACCATATAATTTAATTATATGGATTTCAAACATCGCAATTTATTCTACACTAATGATAAGATCATTAATAACATTCAAAGTGAATATTAATACTGTATAAGCGTCAAATAAATAACGCTTATAACTAATCACAAAGGCGATGTGTGGATATCAACCCAAGACCCGTGTAGGGTTTCAACCAACACATACACATAACAAATAATTAAATAAATTATTTGTGCACTTGGGCGATTGTGTAAAAATTATCGACCCAATCACATAAACAAGTCGGATGACTTGTAAATGGAAGTGTAATATTCAATTTTGAATATACTGACATTATATTTAACACATTCACATTTCAACATCACAGGCATACAGTTCAATTCTTTTTTTTTATTGGAACAAATGACAATAAAAATCTTAACTTTTATTTCAATTCTTTTTATTGTTAACAAGTGACAATAAAATCTTAACTCTTCATTATTAAATAAAAAGTATATTTTGGTCTCATTCATTTTTAATGACAAAATGAATATTTTATTTCATTCTTTTTTAAATGTGACAAAATATGATAATTTTCTCTAACTCTTCTTTATGTAAACAAAATGACCATTTCTAACGCATTCTCCTTTTTAATGTATATAAAAAAAATACAATTTCAATTCATAACTTTTTTTTATGTATAAAAGTATGCATTTTCATTTCATAACTTTTTAATGAAAGCAAAAGTATACATTTTCAATTCTTCTTTTTAATGTAAACAATTATGATGATTTTGTTTATTGACTTCTAATGCAAACAAAATGATAGTTTTGTTTATTAACTTCCAATGCAAACAAAATGATAATTTTGTTTGTTTAATTTCTAATGCAAACAAAAAGAGAATTTTGTTTATAAACTTCTTATGCAAACAAAATGTGAATTTTGTTTATAAATTTCTAATGCCACAAAATAAGAATTTTGTTGTAAATTTCTAATGCAAACAAAATGAGAATTTTGTTTGTACTCCTTTTTTTTATGTAATCAAAATATGATTATTTTGCCTAACCTTTTCAATGTGACAAAATAAGATTATTTTGACTCATTCCCTTTAAATGTGTAAAAGTATACATTTCAAGTTCATTCTTTTTAATGTATAGAAAATATACATTTCAATTTATTCCTTTTTAATGTATAAAAATATACATTCTTCTTTACTGTATAAAAATACACATTTCTACTTTAATGTATAAAAACATACATTCTTCTTTAATGTATAAAAACATACATTCTTCTTCACTGTATAAAAATACACATTTCTATTTTAATGTATAAAAATACACATTACTATTTTAATGTATAAAGATACACATTTCTATTTTATTCCTTTAAATGTATAAAAATATACATTTTCTTCCCTCTTCTGAATATGATAAATATGTGGATTTTGTTTATTCTTTCAAATGTAACAAAAATAAAAATCTTGTCTAGTTCTTTTAAATGTAAACAAAATGAGATTTTTGTTTAATACTTCTAATGTTAACAAAATATGATTTTTGTTTAATACTTCTAATGTTAACAAAATAAGATTCTTGTTCATAAATTTCTAATGCAACAAAATGAGAATTTTGTTCATAAATTTATAATGTACAACATATGCATTTTTCCAACTCATTCTTTTAATGTATGAAATTATACATTTTTTTTTCCAATTCATGTTTGTTTGCATAAAAGAACAAATGCATATTTCCAATGTATAATTTGCATTTATGGAAGCAAATAAAAATACAAGTTTTAACCTTAAAATATACTTGCATTAGTTGATGCGAATAAAAGAGCAAACTTTATTTTCAATGTTTCACTTCATGTTATATTTGCTTTGAGAAATGTACATAAAAGAGTGAACTTCTTCTTCTAAGTTTTATTTGTGTTGAGTGAACACAAATAAAATATAAATATTATTTCTCATGTTTTATTTGCATTGTGGAACACGAATAAAAAGTAAAGTTGGTCTTTTTATTTAAAGATATCTTTGTGTTGTTAACACAAATAAAAAGTCCATTTATATTTCTATGTTGAATTGATAACCTAAACCAATTCAGTAAAAAGACGAATTATATTTTCACCGTTGAACTGACAAAACTAAATCAATTCAATATAATAAGACTTTTCTAGGTTGGATTGACAAAACTAATATCAATTCCAATAAAAAGTGGTAACTTAAGATGGCAAATTATATGTCTCTTATTTTTGAATCGATAAAATAAATCAATTCAATGTAACCAAAGCAATAACAAAAGGGTGATCATTATATTTCTTCTATTTTTGAATTGATAAAAATAGGTCAACTCAAAATAACAAACGTGATAACAAAAAGGACTAGAACACATGGATTTATAACTATCCATCACAAGCTCAGAACAAACATCATCACAACTATCAGAACAAAAGAGATCTGAAGCACAACATATGCTTATTACATTGCAAAACAAATAGATTAAATTAATTAATTAATTTAAAACAAATAAATCTCACATTACATAACAAATTTTATCGCACACACAATTCTATCACATGAACAATTGGGTATGTTTATAGATAAATCCTATTTAACAACTAGATTTAATTAACCATTTTAACTAAATTTAAAATTAGTTAAATTTGAGTTCTCACCAGTTATGCTTTCCAATTCTTCACTGTCAAAACTTGGCGTCTATTGCGGAGCAAGCCTGTGAATGATCGCATGCAAATTTCACGAACAACGCGTTATTCCCTCTAGCTTCAACCGTATGTATATATAAATATATATACACTTTATACTTAAACACACGTCAATATTCCTCAAAGCAAGAGAAGGCCAATGTGTTGTGGGGAGAATCTTGGTGTTGCTTGAATCACGGTCAAGAGGGGGTAGAGGTGCGGTGAGGTTTGCGGAAGATTTAAGGTGCGGTTTGGCATAGTGCGAAGAAATGGGTGAAGCTTCTTTTTTTCTTTCTGTTTCTCACGTGAAGAAAGGTAGTCAAGCAGAACTTGGGGTAGAAGAAAATGAGTGAAGGAATTTGGTGTTAGAGGAAATGGGTTAGGATTTGGAAAGGTTTAAGATGTTATAAAGTAGGAGGAAATAACCTTATATATATATATATATATATTTACTTTATTTTATTTCCCACTTGTGTCTCTACATATGTAATAGGTTACAAGCGAGACAAATTTGTTGACTAGACATGACATGTCAACACTAATTTCTCTTTCAAATTCAAAAGTAAAACAAGGAAGAAAAGAGAACAAATGGAAAGGAATAAATGCATTATTGATTGCCTGATAAAGAATTGTGTAACTTCTTAAATTCCAAAATACTTAATATTAAAATTCCATAATTGAAGGAATCTTTTCAATGAGCATGCGAGAATATAAAGAAGAGAAATATATATATATATATATATATATATATATGTGTGTGTGTGTGAGTTCATTAGTATTTGGAGAGAAACAAGAGAGAAAGGGGAAAAAATTGATAAAATGAAGGGAAGGAATAAATGTTGTATTAAAACACAACGAAGAGGGAATGGCATTGAAAACTGTTGTAACTATTCATGATGTAAATAAATAAATTAATGAGCTTTTACAAATTCTTAAATGTTACATTTTGAACAAAATAGGGAAATAATTAAGGTGGAGAGAGATGAGACAATGAATTTGGGAAAGTAGAAAAAGAAGGGGAAAGACTTGATTTGTTCTTTTTAAATGGTGTGTGTGAATGCTCAGCTTAACACGAACTAACACGCAGCGTTATTTAGTTATTTCATAACGTTATAAATTCAATCGTTATGCACCGTTAATTAAGTTCAAATTGTAATGAATTTATTGCACAATTTATTTTCTTTCTTATAGTGCGCATTTCTTATATAAATATGGACTAGCTTTTACAGCTTGTATTTACAAAGTTACATTCGTTGTTTTTTTTTAAACGAACTAAATTACTATATATATTAAATTTCAATTTGAAATTTCCAATGATAAAATCTTCCTTCCTTAATATATTACTCTCTTCAATTCAAGGTTTAAATTACATATAAAGTTAGAGTATGGTAATAAAATTTAACTTATTAGTCTACAAAAATTAATCACCATTAAAGCTTCAACATATATTTGGAATTAATTTAACGTTTATTACGCCATTTATACATATAATTTGATAAATTAGTTTTTATGATATGTCACTACACAAATAAAATCCTTGTTTAAGATTAAATTAAATTGCATGGTTTATTATTTAAAATAAATCATGTTAGATATTTAAAATTCATTAAAATTTCTAAATTAAAAATTTTAAATTGGCCCCCAAATTCCGGGTTGTTACATTATATAAACAAATCAGTTTCACATTTACTGCCAACAAAAACAAATGTGCAAATTTAGGTAGTAGGTAGACAATTTTATAAAAGGACTAAACACACTGCGTGCAGTAGGACCACAATCAATATGCACAAAGTAACATTGCAAACAGTGTTATTTCAAATACATTTCCATAATAATTTTATTTTTAATTTGCGGATTAAAAAAGGATTGAACAAACATTAAAAAAAAGTGGCAGGAGAAGAACCCAACAGCAGCAACCCGTGAACGTCTAGCAAAAAGCTGAGCAACAACCATATCACATTCTTTAATCTGCAATTAAAAAAAAAACTGATGCATTAAACCACAGTTTATAAAGTATAAATAAAATGGGTATAATTGCAGCTAAACAGTTAAAACTTCATAACTAACCACATTTATGTACACAGACATGCAAGTTCATCCCCCACTATTTAAGTGCAATTGGTTCTTTGGATTTATAGCTTGACCATGATGTTGGTATCGTCTTATGCAAAACTATTCTGACAGAACTATTTCATGCACATAGTAAATACGTATTTTGTTCAACTGAGAATACAATTATTTGAAGCCCAATTGGATATAAGCATAGCTGACAAAGATCACTGCAAATACATTACCTAAAATGTGGTTATAGTGATGTAATAAACATAGTTGCATAAAAATATTCACTAAATATAAGTTACAGATACTCGACTGACACCAATTTTAATGCCGAAACAGAACACATTTTAAATGGCAAAACTGAAATTCTAATAATATAGAAATAAAATCTACTATATGAAAATATAATTAAAATGAAGAGTACTTAGTAGTTAACCCAAAAAAATTATCGGGTAGTTATAGCAAATAAATGAGTGGTGAAAACAAAATGACAAACATGAAATTTGTCATAAATCTTAAATGCAGATTTATACAACAATTAACATGATTTGGCACCCAAAATTTGAAATTTTATGTTGGTATAAACATTTGCATGGTATTGAATAGTAAGAACAATTGTATTAGTCATATTCATCTTAGTTATAAAGAGCTAATATACTGTCCTAGTTGATGAATCTAATGAACCAAAATCTGTAATGACTTCAACCTATCATCGAAGAGTATAGATCATTTACAGTCCTGTATAAACCAAAAAGTGGTGAAAACAAAATGACAAATATGAAATCTGTAACACCCCGTGTATTCTATAACAGTGAAATTCACAAATTAAAGTATAATTAATTTCAAATCAAAGAATTAAGGGAAACGGGATATGCCATTGCGTTCGTCTCGGAATTCTTCTTGAGATAGAGTCCGAGTTTGCGTAAAACGGACTCCGTATGAGGAAGATATGGCCTTCGGAAGTTTCAGAATTCAGTTTAAAATTCAAACAGACCAAAATAGCTCAGAAAAACAAATTTAAAATTCAAAATCGGGCCCAATTGGCCAGAGCGGGAAAATTCCGGCCCAAGGCACCCAGGTCGACTGGGCAGTCGACCTGGGTAACCCGTGTCAACTGCCAAGTCGACACGGTGTCGACTGGGGTGTCGACCTGGCCCCTGAGCCAGGTCGAACCCAGCCCACCCTGGCTGGCCTGGTCTGTGTTTGGTCGATTTTCTGCGCCTTGCCTTGTCACTAGGGGTAGGTGTCAGCTCCTGATTGGTCTCTCCTTCAAATGAACAGCTATTATTAAAGCAAGCTCCATCGACAGTCCTAATCAACTCGCAAACACTATAAAAAGACCCTAAGACCTAGCCTAAATCATACTATTTCATTTTAGCCTCATGCAGCCGCCATTAAACCTAGAACTCTAAATTAAAAATACTAAGAACAAAATTATAGAAGACGAAGGACGATTCTTGAAGGCTACAACTAGAAGCTACAACAACTACGACGCTTTAGTCAACGGATTTGGGGCTATTTGATTTGGAATTTTGATTACTTGCTTCATATTGTAAGTTCTATGTCACTTTTAGACAAAAACGCTAAAATAACATGGACATGCCATGAATTGAAACCGGATTTAGGAACTATTATTAATCCATATTTATATTGTTTAACTTTGAATCATAATTTGGGAATATTGCTATGTCAATGTTGCAAGTTAAACTTATCATGATTTTGATGTTGTTATGAATCACTTGGGCTAAATTGTATGGCAAGTTGGACTAATACATGTCCATGGAATCACTATGTTTATTGAAATCTTTATGTTGATTAAACCATGCCTATGATGCTAATTTAAACCATGTCTATGATGTTGATGGAACTATGTCTGTGATGTTAATATACCTATCATGTTAATGACAAAATGGGAATTGCTAGGTTATGATGAAAAGTTGGAATCATTATGTTTATAATGCTAGATGAGAATCATTATGTTAAAAATGCTAAATTGGAATCCACTATACCTATTAGAATTACCATGCCTTTAATGTTTCATGTTTGTAGTAAAAAATTTATTATGCCCGCAATGATTATTATGCCTATGATGTAAAGTTGAAATCATCATGTTAAACTAAGTTGGAACCATTACTATGCCAAGTTATCATCATGCTAGTATTGAAACCATATGATATGTTATAGCCTGTTTATTATGCAAGTGATGTTGGAATGGTCACATATGCCTATCACATGTTTGGTGTTATTCCTCTTTATCTCTTGAATTGTTTATGATTGTGAACGAAGTACATTTATATACGTTGGGGATACGATTGGGTAAAGTAGGCAAAACTTGAATTGATTATAATCATAAACCGTGAAATTTGGCATAAGTAGAACATGAGATATGGCATGAAAACTTGACTTGAACATGCCATAACTTGACTTGAAAAAAAAAACATGCCTTAGTTGGGCACGAAGTTGACATATGAACATGCTATGGAAATAGCACGAATCTGCTAAGAACATGGGCATGACTTTAGAAAACAAGAAAGTGGCCAACTCGAGGTTGGGTTGAGTTTGTAGTGTAAATCTGCCCGGAACCGCCCGGCAAATCCAGTTACTACAAACAATAGGATCCAATGTGGGTAGTTGGTCACATCGCGCTTGAAAACCCGAGGTTGGGTTGAGTTCGTAGCGTAAACCTGCCCGGAACCGCCCGGCAAATCCAGTGGCTACGAACAACAGGATCCAATGTGAGTGGTTCGGTGCATTAACGAATCAATTAATGCCAATTAGGGTTAAGTCATGAACATGAAAAGACAACTTAACCAACTTGAACACGATTTGTAGGGCTAAGTCATGAGCTTGAAACGACAACACTTAGCCAACTTGACATGACATGTAGGCAGGTTAAGTCGCGAATTTAAATGACATACTTAACCACCTTGACATGACTAGAATGGAAAAGGATTAAGTCACGAATTACATGACTTGATCAGTTAGGCGGGTTAGGTCACGAATTACATGACATAATCTGTTAGGCAAAACCCTAGACACGACCCTTTTCAGCAGTTACCCTCTAGATGTATCAAGGTACCCTGGGGCTAGGCCGGGTGGGGCACGATTACTGGGCTGATTGTAAGAGGTGAACGACGGCAGTGGGGTACGCCAGTGTAGGTTCGGTGGACTACGGTCGTGCACGTATTCCGGGGAAGACACTGGGTATCAGTAGATTTATCTGTGCATCTTGAATCGTGTCAGGGGTTGACACCCTAGGGCTGATACACCCGAAGGTGGACCCAGCACAGGTGACTACATTCGTGATTAGCCGTATGACACAGACACTTGACGAGCTAGAACTTTTAGGGAGCCGATCGACTAGATAAGCGCTTCGTAGGAACCCGTACTTGGTTCAGACCCCGTTTCAGGGACATTTCATTGGGCCATGGGATTTATTTCGTGATTAACTTGTGACATGGGCTTAGTATACTAGTACAGTCGATGCAACGAATCTTGAACATGTGATGCTTTATTTGACTTGTCTTGACTTATCATGATCACCTTAGACTATCTTGTCCATCTTGACACCCTTCTTAAGTTTAGTTCCAGTTCATACATGACATGTTGTTTTAACCACTTTTACACTGAAAGTCACTAGGACTTACTCAGTCTTTACGACTGACCCTTTTCCTTTCGCCTCTTTTTCTTTCGTTCCCCCCCCCCAGGTTATCAGGGAGGGAATACCGCAGCTTGACCAGCCTTCACATCCAGCTTAAAGAGAAAGAATGTATTGCTTGGATCTTTTTCATTTTGGACTATGGCTTTGGACAACAATTGTGCGACTTATGCAGTTTATTTATGTTTTCTTTAAATAATGAAATCAAGACAGATATGAAGATGTTATGTTTTTGGAAGAATTGTAAGACAATTATGGCATGGATTGTGTAACACGTATTTTAATGAAATAAAAGTTGTTGTCGTTTTCCGCTGTTCAAAAATATGTGTTATTATATCTGTCTTGTATATCTGTGACTTATACTTATGTAACGGCTGGAAATTTCCGACTCTTCGAGAGTCGGGAATTCCGAGAACGTTAGTGAAAGAAAGTAGAAGGCGAGAAAGAAAAGATAGAACTAATAGAATAGAAGAAGAAGAAGAAGAACATCAGAATCATCAGAGTAACACGAATCTCACAGCGGAACGAATAACATATAATATATAACATAACTTTGAAGTAAACAGTTATATATATACAATAGCACTTATAAGAGTACAACACTTACAACACAGCGGAAATAACTATAGCTATAGAATCTTGAAGTCTCCTGCTCCAAGCTCTCCAAGTATATCTGTAAATCCCGACTACATGACTGCCCGTACAAATTTAGGCACTCAAGAGTTTAGGGAAAACAACAAAATAAACTCCGGGTCAGTCATGGGACTGGTATGAGTAAAACAGTTTAAAACAATTGAACAGGTATATGATATCTCATAAGACCACGCCGTGAATACGGAACGGGTTTTTCCTTATGAGTATCTAAACAACTTTGACAAGCAATATCATTGTGATACTATAATAATGTCTAAGTACAAATAAGTATCAATCTAGCAGAAACGCTTGCATCTCACGTTCTACATACATAGTATAAAATCATAAACCGTAGGGCGCTTATCGGAGAATGGATTCCAACAGACAAGGTATGGGAGCACCTTCTGAATAGTGTACTCTAGAGGTGATACACTCAGGGTTCAACAAGAACGTCTTGCAACCCGGCCACACATGACTGCTCACTCATTTAGCTTGAGTGTCGCGAATATATTGCCACCACGGTTGTAGGCCATCAAACCGTCATTCGAAGATACAGAATCAAAAAGAAGTATACATATGAATATTCTCTAGATCGGTGACAATACACCCTGCTTGGGGATGACCCAACTAGCCATGCTGCCTAGCCCAACTTTTGTTACTTCCCGGTGTGAGGCTAGAAGCTACGTCTATCTTCAGAACATCTGATCACCATTCACTTTGAATGCCACATCGTCATACCCGCCAAATCACAAATTGACTTATCCAAAAATAACACGGGTATATAGCTAAGAGAAACGAATTCCTCCGCCACCAAACGTGAATACGTTTGAACAGATCAACTTACGCGATCCATTGGATATACTCTGTCAGACCTTCTTCCATATACGTTGTCCTGGGACTGGACAAACCGAAGGCACTATTCAGTATATCCATCTTAGTCACTGTTATCTAAGACTTATACAACAGCCCTTGCACTTTACTCCGTCTTCAATTTATCTTTGGCAGATATTGCTCGCAACGCTTATGCCAATACAGAGTGGTTCTTTGGATAATAATCCAACCGGTCTCTCCATATTAACAACGTTAAAATGGTAAAAACTTTGATAGTCTGTGATTCAACTATCAAATGAAAACATGTCGGTGTACAAACAACGATCTTATTTCCAAATGGAAATTCGATCGATCAATCATCACATGTTCATATTTCCTTATTTCATATATTTAGAAAATATATGTTATTAATCATTGGAAAACATTTCCATAGCTTATTTTCACATCACTATTATTTCGCAACTATCAGTCCCTAACTGTAACTAGTATGAGAACAATTCTCTAAGTATCAATCCGGAAGGTCGAAACCAACATCAGATCGTCACTTAGAAAACCGTTCAACTTACCCTCTCCAGTCAGTTTCTGAATTTGCTTAACTCTGTTTCTTAAATTCTTATCATGAAAACATTTCATTTTCTATGTTTAGAAAACATATCTGACTATATTTGGAAAACGTTTCCAAAACTCATTTACGGATTTCCAATGAACGTTGTATAAAACATCGTTTCGCTTAATCCATTTATCGCTCATTCCTTAACTTTATTCCTAATCAACCTTTTAGATCGAACCACAACTATTCCTTTGTCAATTCTGAAGTCAATCAAGTTGGGGTATAATTACCTCTCAGACCTTAATTGAACAATGTAATGACCCGCATTGGCAGAGGTGTTATAATTAATTTATTTGATTATATAAATGGTGAATAAAAGGATTTAATGGTCGTGGAATTAAATAACCGGGAATATTTAATTAAATTAAATAATTAAATAATATATTTAATTCAGAAATAATCAAAAATATTGGGAATCACAATATTCTGTGAACGGGGTCTTCCCTTAGATTTAATTCAGCTTAGAGTTGAGTTATATTGACGAATATATTGAATCGACGACAGTTGAACGTATAGTTTATAATATATTTATAAACGAGCTCGAAATGGCGCTGCAGTTCGTAAAGTGGCGATTCGAACTTCAACTGAATGTACAGGATTCGTTTTAAGCCGGATTTCTGTGAAACAAGAAACGTGTGGAGCTGGTGGAGTATATCTTTCTAGTGGAAGAGAAAGATCGGGATTTCGTCGTGTAGATTTTGAGATATGTCCAAATCAAATTTCAGAAAAGTCGCTGTAGAATTCCTTTATAATTTGCGACGCTTTATATACGTTATAAATGGATTTTTAGTATAAACTGAATATCGATAAATCTAAAATCTGAAATATCAAACTATAAATTCTGATATGATATTCTGGAGCTGTACGATATCATATGTGAAGATATACGATAATATAAATTTATTTATATTTAATTTAATAATATTTAAATATATTTATATATTTAAAAGGGTCAGTTCAACGCTTGAAAAATAGCCAGTTTTTCATACGAAGTCGGAATTCGACGAAACCAATTTTGTTGGATCCGCAATATCAAATTTTTGTTAGATGTGAAGTTTCGTGATTTTTAGAGTCACAGTGTGGCCATACGGATTTTTAGAGTGAGAAACAGTCAGTATTTCAACAGTTAAAAATACGCTGTGTGAGCATACGAAGTTGGAATTCGACGAAACCAGTTTCGTTGGGACCGTAATGTCGAGCTGAAGGTGTATGTCCAGTTTGGTGATTTTTGGGTATCGTGTGTGACCACACGGATTTTTAGAAAGCAAAACGAATTAACGAAAAAGGAATATACTGGGAATATTCCCTCTAAGAAAATATCTAGATATTTTGAATGGCTATAAATACCCCCACTTACTTATTTCTAAACCTAATTTCATTCTTTAGGTAGCCGTCCCTTTTCCTATTTCTTTCCATTTAAAAATAACGTGAGAAGTGGAGTTTCAAAAATCAAAACATATAGAAATAAAACTCTATAAATCCTGTAGTTAGTATATTTGAGATCTATGGGACTTGCTCTTCATTCTGAGATGAGTATGCTGATGTTCGGTTCGTCCGCTGTCGATGGGTTTTCGCAACAGTAGACTAGGGTTAAGAAAATCGAGTGATTGGAGCACTAATATGGGAATTGGTGTTTATAATGGTGGTCAGGGTGTATAGGAGGTTCGGTTGTGATGAATTAGAGGGTATCGGCGCAGAAATTGGTTGTTGCCTCGTCGAGTGGTACGAACGACGGAAGTCAGAAGGGGGTTCGAGCTTTCGGTTTTGGTGACAAGGACGGAGAGGTTGCGGAGGTGAGTACGTCGGTGGTATTTGTTTTTGGAATCGTGTTTTAACGAGTGAAATAAGGGAGGAGGAAGGGATCGAAATGGTGTTTGGAGTTCAAGCAGGTCACGGCAACATAATTCGGGGAAGAAGAAATCTAACTGGAGCGGGTCTTGGGTTGGTGAGGTTTAAACGGGCTGAGGTGAGGCCCAACTGATTTTAGTCCAATTTAAGTTAGGTTTAATTTAAATAAATAGCGTGCTAACTTATAAATGTGGTAACTTATTCATACGTGATCGAAACTCAGCGAAACAAGATCCGTTGGGACCGTATGGACGGGAGCAACACAATGAGACTGACCGGGCGTGAATCCGAGCTTGTTACAATTTATGGCCAAAAAAATTGCCCGTCGCTGTCAAATAACGCAAATCGTGATTTAACGATTAACGCGCCAATGTGAGTAAATCTCACTAACTCTGAACAGTTTATAATTTCATGTTGTATTGTTAGAACTGTTAAAATTGTCTGTTTGACTGTGTATTGATTGTTTGATTGAACTGCTAGTCAGTTAGTTGAATTTCTATGTTGATTCAGTTTAACAGAATATATCATATAGAACTGAAAGTGATGTTGATTTTATTGTATAACATCTGTGGATACAGGGAAAACAGGTTGGAGGAATCCGACTGGATTCCTCAACAGTTATTTTATTGTTTTCATATATTATGATATATGACATGATTTATAATCTTTTGTTGATTTTATGTGTATGGACGATGTTGGACACTGTAACTTGATATGTTAAACAACATGACATACCGGAATATTGAAAAGAGAATATTTATAAATGGAATATTTATAAATAGAAATATTTATAAATGGAATATTTATAAATAGAGAATACGTTTAAGTGGAATTATAAATGAAGGGAAAACTTTATAAATGGACTATTTATAAAGTGAATTATTTATTTAGAATGAATAGATAAGATACTATAAAATGGATTATTTATTTGTTAAATAAATTAAATATTTAATAGGGATTATTTACTTAGAAATAAATAGGAGATATTCAAAAAGGAAATAACTGCAAATCATTTTCTTTTTGAATGGAAAGGCCTGTGTGGCGAGTTTGGGGATTTTCCCGATGCTCCCGATACAAAGGAGGTTATGGCGAATTTTCCCGGAAATTTAAGGAGTTAGAATATTTCAAGTATAAATTTGAAAAGGGAATATTTGTAAACCATTTACAAATAGGATTGGAAAGGAAACATTTTAAAAAGGGAAATCATTTTTAAAGGGTAGAACCGTTATTTAAAAGTAAATCTTTTCCAATGAATAAAACGTTGTTAAAAAGGAAATCTTTATAAAGTGAAGTTAGTTAATCGAATATAGACATTCGAAAGGAGAAATCGAATATGGTATTCGAAGTAGTTAATCGAATATAGACATTCGAAAGGAGAAATCGAATATGGTATTCGAAGTTAGTTAATCGAATATAGACATTCGAAAAGAGAAATCGAATATGGTATTCGAAGTTAGTTAATCGAATATAGACATTCGAAAAGAGAAATCGAATATGGTATTCGAAGTAGTTAATCGAATATAGACATTCGAAAAGAGAAATCGAATATGGTATTCGAAGTAGTTAATCGAATATAGACATTCGAAAAGAGAAATCGAATATGGTATTCGAAGTAGTTAATCGAATATAGACATTCGAAAAGAGAAATCGAATATGGTATTCGAAGTAGTTAATCGAATATAGACATTCGAAAAGAGAAATCGAATATGGTATTCGAAGTTAGTTAATCGAATATAGACATTCGAAAAGAGAAATCGAATATGGTATTCGAAGTAGTTAATCGAATATAGACATTCGAAAAGAGAAATCGAATATGGTATTCGAAGTAGTTAATCGAATATAGACATTCGAAAAGAGAAATCGAATATGGTATTCGAAGTAGTTAATCGAATATAGACATTCGAAAAGAGAAATCGAATATGGTATTCGAAGTAGTTAATCGAATATAGACATTCGAAAAGAGAAATCGAATATGGTATTCGAAGTTAGTTAATCGAATATAGACATTCGAAAGGAGAAATCGAATATGGTATTCGAAGTTAGTTAATCGAATATGTTATTCGAAAGGGGTTAGTTTGTCGAGTTAGTCAAATAGAGTTAACCAGTTAGAGTTAATCAGTTAGAGTTAATCAGTTAGAATTAACCAGTTGGAGTTAATTAGTTAGAGTTAATCGATTAGAGTTAACCCGAACTAGAATTAATCAAATATAGTTATTTGAGACAGAGTTAGTCAAACATAGTATTCAGGGTAAGTTGCCATCTTGTATGACTGCTAGCGTAATTCGCAGGGCTGCAGATAGCCTAAGGCGGTCGGATGTTTCCTGAGGGAATCAGGCGTACCCATTGTGATCGCTGCGATCTAGAGTCAAGCGAATGGAGTTAAATAGAGTTGTCAAATAATAGTTGTTCGAATGGAGTTAAATAGAGTTAGTCGAATATAGTTTATTCGAAAGTAAGATTTTCAAATATGAGATATTTGAAAAGGAAGAAGTTAATCGAATATAGGTTATTCGAAGAAGAGTTAAATCAAATAGAGATTTCTCGAAGAGAGTAAATCGGCAAATTCGATTATATCGAATTCGGGAAAGTACTTATACTTTCCAGCGTTTAAATAGAGATTTATTTATTTATAAATAAATAAGTGTTAGGTTAATTATTCACTAATAAGAATAGAAGTTATAAATAAAGTTAGATAATTCGAAAGTAAGGATTTTAACGTTATCATTATAACCAATGTTTTAAATATAGAAGTGGATTAGTAAAATTTAATCCGAGAAAGGCGTAAAGAAGTTGTTAAAGATTAAAAGATAAACTTTGACCATTTCGAAGTTATAACGTTGTTCAGTTAAGGTCTGAGAGGTAATTATACCCCAACTTGAGTGACTTCCTTCTTAACTAAGAAATGGTAAGGTTTGATCGTAAAGGAGTTTTGGAAATGTTTTCCAAACGAGAATCAGAAAAGTTTTCTGATAAAAGAAAATAAGAATTTAGAATATAGGGAGACAGGAGATAAGTAAATAAATGAACTAAAGAGATTTATGTTAAATGATGTTTGTTCGATATAATTTCCATTTGGAAATAATATCGTTGTTTGCACACTTGTTTTTCTTTGATAGTTAACTCACAGACTATCGAAGTTTTGACCATTTTAACGTTGTTAATATGGAGAGACCGGTTGGATTATTATCCAAAGAACCACTCTGTATTGGCATACGCATTTGCGAATCATATATACCAAAGATATTTGAAGACGGAGTAAAATGCAAGGGCTGTTGTATAAGTCTTAGATAACAGTTACTAAGATGGATGTACAGAACAGTGCTTTCGGTTTGTCCAGTCCCAGGACAACTTGTATGGACGAAGGTCTGACGGAGTATATCCAATGGATCGCGTAAGTTGATCTGTTCAAACGTATTCACGTTTGGTGGCGGAGGAATTCGTTTCTCTTAGCTGTATACCCGTGTTATTTTTGGATAAGTCAATTTGTGATTTGGCGGGTATGACGATGTGACAATTCTAAGTGAATGAAGATGAATGTCTGACAGAGTATTTCCAGAAAGGTCACGAACCTTGATTTCTTCAACCGTACCAAGAGTGGAAGCGGAGAAGGAAACTTCTTTTAGCTGACACGTAATGTATGGTTGTAAACGTCAAATTAGTGATTCTGATGGATCTGACGATGTGACATTTGAAGTGAATCTGATGTGATGATAAAGCGTAGCTTCTAGCCTCATCATCCGGTAAATGACAGAAATCGGGCAGGTAGCATGGCTAAGTCGGTCGCACCGAAGTAGGGTGTATAATCACCTATCTAGTGAATATTCATTTGTTTCTTAAATCTATCAATGCTGTCCCATATATATACGGGAACGGTTGCTGATCCCAACCGTTGGTGATTTACATTCGATACACTCAAGCGAAATGAGTGGTCGGTCATGTGTGGCTGAGTTGCAAGATGTTCTTGTTGAACTCCAGTGTATCGTTCCTAGAGTACACTGATCGGAAGGTGATTCCATACCTTGTCATAGTTGGAAATCCAATCATCCAATACGTGCTTGCGATTTTGATTGTATACTAAATATGTAGAACGTGAGATGCAAGCGTTTCTACTAGACTGATATTTATTTGTACTTAGACATTATTATAATATCAGAATGATATTGCTTTGCAAAAATATTTTGGATTCTCATAAGGGAAAAACCCGTTCCGTTATGCGGCGTGGTCTTATGAGATATCGTTTACTTGTTTATATACTTGTTTAAATTGTTTTACTCACACCAGTCCCATGACTGACCCGGAGTTTATTTGTTTTGTTTTACCTAAACTCTTGGGTGCCTAAATTTGTACGGGCAGTCAAGTAGTCAGGATTTTACAGATATACTGGAAGAGCTTGGAGCAGGAGGCTTCAAGATCATATAGCTATAGTTATATTCCGCTGTGTTGTAAGTGTTGTACTCTGATAAGTGCTATTGTATACATAACTGTTATATTTCAAAGTTATGTTATCTATTATATGTTATTCGTTCCGCTGTGAGGTTCGTATTACTCTGATGTTATGTTCTTCTTCTTCTTCTATTCTAAGTTTCTATCTTATCTATCCTCACCCTCTGTCTTCTTTCTATTAGTTTCTTGAATTTCCAGTGTGATTTGGGTTGGACTTGTGTTATTTAGTCAGCTCAAATTCCCCCAGATTTTCGGGTCACTACAGTTGGTATCAGAGCTTAAGTTAAGAATTACTTGGCTCTGTGGTGTGACTCGGTAGAGATAGGGTTAGTAATACCCTAGATTGAGTTTGAGTGTATATATACGAGTGCGTATTTGTATTTGATATAAAAATGGTTTTATATTGTGGAGATTCATTGGCTGAGTTGTTTATGAGTTCTGGTCGATCAGTTTGATCCACTGTATCGGTAGGAGTAAATAAACACTTGAATACAATGAACCGTCATCGTATGTTTTGCAAAGAGGGTAAACAAAATAACTTTACCCAAAGTATATTTGATATATATTGGATTTATAATATATGAGATATATTGGTTGATATTATAATCGAGTAAGATTATAACATGTGAAATGGTTATATATAACCAATCAGAATTCATATAAGTAAAGTATATGAAATAAGATGAATTAAATATGAATTTAAATCAGATTTGGAATTAAAATAAGGAAATTTTAAGTTCCTGGGAGATTTTGAAATGTTTTCAAAATGGAAGTACTCAGTAATGGTTTTGAAATGATATAGTATTGAAATCACTTGGGTCGCTGGAAAATAATTCCGATGATGACTGCGCAGTATCATCGGTGTGATTTTCGAGTTCTAAGTGGTGGATTACTACCAGAGATTCTGATTTGAATTGTTTTGAGAAAACAAGTTGTTTAGAAATTCAAAGGTTTTGAATTGGCATTGTAATTTCAAATTGATTTGAAATAGACCCAGGAAATTAAGTTTCGGAATTTAATTTTAACTTATGAAGTTAAATAGAATTGAATTGGATTAGAGAATAATCTGTTATGGAATTGGGTTGATGAGTTAAGAATTTGAAATTTGATATTCGGGTTCGAATGAAATTCGATTTGGATTTGAGGATATGAACTGATTGGAATTTGATTGAGATAACACTGGTATATGCTGAGTTGATAGCATATGGAAGTGATAGAGTTGATATTCCCGACAAAAAGGTACCAGTTTATATTATATATGGATATGAGATTTATGAGCCGAATTGGCAAGCCGCTTGGCTGTTTGATTTTCTTTTGGGTTAAAGAAGGCCCAAAGAGGCAAGTTGGAGTTTGAGATATTGACCAGTACAAAGGAGGTGCTGGCAAAAAATTTCGAAAAGTTAAGGTGTTAGAAAATTTTCAAAATTTTTGGAAATTTTAGTTAGTCGGAATAAATTAATATTGAAATCGATATTTATTGGTTCAGTTGAAACTGAAGTTGAGAGGTAAACAAATCTTAGGAGTTCCAATAGATGGGGTCGTCCTCTGACTTAGCAATTTCGAGGACGAAATTATTTTAAGTGGGGAAGAATGTAATGACCCGCATTGGCAGAGGTGTTATAATTAATTTATTTGATTATATAAATGGTGAATAAAAGGATTTAATGGTCGTGGAATTAAATAACCGGGAATATTTAATTAAATTAAATAATTAAATAATATATTTAATTCAGAAATAATCAAAAATATTGGGAATCACAATATTCTGTGAACGGGGTCTTCCCTTAGATTTAATTCAGCTTAGAGTTGAGTTATATTGACGAATATATTGAATCGACGACAGTTGAACGTATAGTTTATAATATATTTATAAACGAGCTCGAAATGGCGCTGCAGTTCGTAAAGTGGCGATTCGAACTTCAACTGAATGTACAGGATTCGTTTTAAGCCGGATTTCTGTGAAACAAGAAACGTGTGGAGCTGGTGGAGTATATCTTTCTAGTGGAAGAGAAAGATCGGGATTTCGTCGTGTAGATTTTGAGATATGTCCAAATCAAATTTCAGAAAAGTCGCTGTAGAATTCCTTTATAATTTGCGACGCTTTATATACGTTATAAATGGATTTTTAGTATAAACTGAATATCGATAAATCTAAAATCTGAAATATCAAACTATAAATTCTGATATGATATTCTGGAGCTGTACGATATCATATGTGAAGATATACGATAATATAAATTTATTTATATTTAATTTAATAATATTTAAATATATTTATATATTTAAAAGGGTCAGTTCAACGCTTGAAAAATAGCCAGTTTTTCATACGAAGTCGGAATTCGACGAAACCAATTTTGTTGGATCCGCAATATCAAATTTTTGTTAGATGTGAAGTTTCGTGATTTTTAGAGTCACAGTGTGGCCATACGGATTTTTAGAGTGAGAAACAGTCAGTATTTCAACAGTTAAAAATACGCTGTGTGAGCATACG
Organism: Allium sativum; assembly: GCA_030737875.1. NCBI lineage: Eukaryota > Viridiplantae > Streptophyta > Magnoliopsida > Asparagales > Amaryllidaceae > Allium > Allium sativum. The sequence goes on from CM060918.1 coordinate 550,579,935, forward strand.
AAGTTGGAATTCGACGAAACCAGTTTCGTTGGGACCGTAATGTCGAGCTGAAGGTGTATGTCCAGTTTGGTGATTTTTGGGTATCGTGTGTGACCACACGGATTTTTAGAAAGCAAAACGAATTAACGAAAAAGGAATATACTGGGAATATTCCCTCTAAGAAAATATCTAGATATTTTGAATGGCTATAAATACCCCCACTTACTTATTTCTAAACCTAATTTCATTCTTTAGGTAGCCGTCCCTTTTCCTATTTCTTTCCATTTAAAAATAACGTGAGAAGTGGAGTTTCAAAAATCAAAACATATAGAAATAAAACTCTATAAATCCTGTAGTTAGTATATTTGAGATCTATGGGACTTGCTCTTCATTCTGAGATGAGTATGCTGATGTTCGGTTCGTCCGCTGTCGATGGGTTTTCGCAACAGTAGACTAGGGTTAAGAAAATCGAGTGATTGGAGCACTAATATGGGAATTGGTGTTTATAATGGTGGTCAGGGTGTATAGGAGGTTCGGTTGTGATGAATTAGAGGGTATCGGCGCAGAAATTGGTTGTTGCCTCGTCGAGTGGTACGAACGACGGAAGTCAGAAGGGGGTTCGAGCTTTCGGTTTTGGTGACAAGGACGGAGAGGTTGCGGAGGTGAGTACGTCGGTGGTATTTGTTTTTGGAATCGTGTTTTAACGAGTGAAATAAGGGAGGAGGAAGGGATCGAAATGGTGTTTGGAGTTCAAGCAGGTCACGGCAACATAATTCGGGGAAGAAGAAATCTAACTGGAGCGGGTCTTGGGTTGGTGAGGTTTAAACGGGCTGAGGTGAGGCCCAACTGATTTTAGTCCAATTTAAGTTAGGTTTAATTTAAATAAATAGCGTGCTAACTTATAAATGTGGTAACTTATTCATACGTGATCGAAACTCAGCGAAACAAGATCCGTTGGGACCGTATGGACGGGAGCAACACAATGAGACTGACCGGGCGTGAATCCGAGCTTGTTACAATTTATGGCCAAAAAAATTGCCCGTCGCTGTCAAATAACGCAAATCGTGATTTAACGATTAACGCGCCAATGTGAGTAAATCTCACTAACTCTGAACAGTTTATAATTTCATGTTGTATTGTTAGAACTGTTAAAATTGTCTGTTTGACTGTGTATTGATTGTTTGATTGAACTGCTAGTCAGTTAGTTGAATTTCTATGTTGATTCAGTTTAACAGAATATATCATATAGAACTGAAAGTGATGTTGATTTTATTGTATAACATCTGTGGATACAGGGAAAACAGGTTGGAGGAATCCGACTGGATTCCTCAACAGTTATTTTATTGTTTTCATATATTATGATATATGACATGATTTATAATCTTTTGTTGATTTTATGTGTATGGACGATGTTGGACACTGTAACTTGATATGTTAAACAACATGACATACCGGAATATTGAAAAGAGAATATTTATAAATGGAATATTTATAAATAGAAATATTTATAAATGGAATATTTATAAATAGAGAATACGTTTAAGTGGAATTATAAATGAAGGGAAAACTTTATAAATGGACTATTTATAAAGTGAATTATTTATTTAGAATGAATAGATAAGATACTATAAAATGGATTATTTATTTGTTAAATAAATTAAATATTTAATAGGGATTATTTACTTAGAAATAAATAGGAGATATTCAAAAAGGAAATAACTGCAAATCATTTTCTTTTTGAATGGAAAGGCCTGTGTGGCGAGTTTGGGGATTTTCCCGATGCTCCCGATACAAAGGAGGTTATGGCGAATTTTCCCGGAAATTTAAGGAGTTAGAATATTTCAAGTATAAATTTGAAAAGGGAATATTTGTAAACCATTTACAAATAGGATTGGAAAGGAAACATTTTAAAAAGGGAAATCATTTTTAAAGGGTAGAACCGTTATTTAAAAGTAAATCTTTTCCAATGAATAAAACGTTGTTAAAAAGGAAATCTTTATAAAGTGAAGTTAGTTAATCGAATATAGACATTCGAAAGGAGAAATCGAATATGGTATTCGAAGTAGTTAATCGAATATAGACATTCGAAAGGAGAAATCGAATATGGTATTCGAAGTTAGTTAATCGAATATAGACATTCGAAAAGAGAAATCGAATATGGTATTCGAAGTTAGTTAATCGAATATAGACATTCGAAAAGAGAAATCGAATATGGTATTCGAAGTAGTTAATCGAATATAGACATTCGAAAAGAGAAATCGAATATGGTATTCGAAGTAGTTAATCGAATATAGACATTCGAAAAGAGAAATCGAATATGGTATTCGAAGTAGTTAATCGAATATAGACATTCGAAAAGAGAAATCGAATATGGTATTCGAAGTAGTTAATCGAATATAGACATTCGAAAAGAGAAATCGAATATGGTATTCGAAGTTAGTTAATCGAATATAGACATTCGAAAAGAGAAATCGAATATGGTATTCGAAGTAGTTAATCGAATATAGACATTCGAAAAGAGAAATCGAATATGGTATTCGAAGTAGTTAATCGAATATAGACATTCGAAAAGAGAAATCGAATATGGTATTCGAAGTAGTTAATCGAATATAGACATTCGAAAAGAGAAATCGAATATGGTATTCGAAGTAGTTAATCGAATATAGACATTCGAAAAGAGAAATCGAATATGGTATTCGAAGTTAGTTAATCGAATATAGACATTCGAAAGGAGAAATCGAATATGGTATTCGAAGTTAGTTAATCGAATATGTTATTCGAAAGGGGTTAGTTTGTCGAGTTAGTCAAATAGAGTTAACCAGTTAGAGTTAATCAGTTAGAGTTAATCAGTTAGAATTAACCAGTTGGAGTTAATTAGTTAGAGTTAATCGATTAGAGTTAACCCGAACTAGAATTAATCAAATATAGTTATTTGAGACAGAGTTAGTCAAACATAGTATTCAGGGTAAGTTGCCATCTTGTATGACTGCTAGCGTAATTCGCAGGGCTGCAGATAGCCTAAGGCGGTCGGATGTTTCCTGAGGGAATCAGGCGTACCCATTGTGATCGCTGCGATCTAGAGTCAAGCGAATGGAGTTAAATAGAGTTGTCAAATAATAGTTGTTCGAATGGAGTTAAATAGAGTTAGTCGAATATAGTTTATTCGAAAGTAAGATTTTCAAATATGAGATATTTGAAAAGGAAGAAGTTAATCGAATATAGGTTATTCGAAGAAGAGTTAAATCAAATAGAGATTTCTCGAAGAGAGTAAATCGGCAAATTCGATTATATCGAATTCGGGAAAGTACTTATACTTTCCAGCGTTTAAATAGAGATTTATTTATTTATAAATAAATAAGTGTTAGGTTAATTATTCACTAATAAGAATAGAAGTTATAAATAAAGTTAGATAATTCGAAAGTAAGGATTTTAACGTTATCATTATAACCAATGTTTTAAATATAGAAGTGGATTAGTAAAATTTAATCCGAGAAAGGCGTAAAGAAGTTGTTAAAGATTAAAAGATAAACTTTGACCATTTCGAAGTTATAACGTTGTTCAGTTAAGGTCTGAGAGGTAATTATACCCCAACTTGAGTGACTTCCTTCTTAACTAAGAAATGGTAAGGTTTGATCGTAAAGGAGTTTTGGAAATGTTTTCCAAACGAGAATCAGAAAAGTTTTCTGATAAAAGAAAATAAGAATTTAGAATATAGGGAGACAGGAGATAAGTAAATAAATGAACTAAAGAGATTTATGTTAAATGATGTTTGTTCGATATAATTTCCATTTGGAAATAATATCGTTGTTTGCACACTTGTTTTTCTTTGATAGTTAACTCACAGACTATCGAAGTTTTGACCATTTTAACGTTGTTAATATGGAGAGACCGGTTGGATTATTATCCAAAGAACCACTCTGTATTGGCATACGCATTTGCGAATCATATATACCAAAGATATTTGAAGACGGAGTAAAATGCAAGGGCTGTTGTATAAGTCTTAGATAACAGTTACTAAGATGGATGTACAGAACAGTGCTTTCGGTTTGTCCAGTCCCAGGACAACTTGTATGGACGAAGGTCTGACGGAGTATATCCAATGGATCGCGTAAGTTGATCTGTTCAAACGTATTCACGTTTGGTGGCGGAGGAATTCGTTTCTCTTAGCTGTATACCCGTGTTATTTTTGGATAAGTCAATTTGTGATTTGGCGGGTATGACGATGTGACAATTCTAAGTGAATGAAGATGAATGTCTGACAGAGTATTTCCAGAAAGGTCACGAACCTTGATTTCTTCAACCGTACCAAGAGTGGAAGCGGAGAAGGAAACTTCTTTTAGCTGACACGTAATGTATGGTTGTAAACGTCAAATTAGTGATTCTGATGGATCTGACGATGTGACATTTGAAGTGAATCTGATGTGATGATAAAGCGTAGCTTCTAGCCTCATCATCCGGTAAATGACAGAAATCGGGCAGGTAGCATGGCTAAGTCGGTCGCACCGAAGTAGGGTGTATAATCACCTATCTAGTGAATATTCATTTGTTTCTTAAATCTATCAATGCTGTCCCATATATATACGGGAACGGTTGCTGATCCCAACCGTTGGTGATTTACATTCGATACACTCAAGCGAAATGAGTGGTCGGTCATGTGTGGCTGAGTTGCAAGATGTTCTTGTTGAACTCCAGTGTATCGTTCCTAGAGTACACTGATCGGAAGGTGATTCCATACCTTGTCATAGTTGGAAATCCAATCATCCAATACGTGCTTGCGATTTTGATTGTATACTAAATATGTAGAACGTGAGATGCAAGCGTTTCTACTAGACTGATATTTATTTGTACTTAGACATTATTATAATATCAGAATGATATTGCTTTGCAAAAATATTTTGGATTCTCATAAGGGAAAAACCCGTTCCGTTATGCGGCGTGGTCTTATGAGATATCGTTTACTTGTTTATATACTTGTTTAAATTGTTTTACTCACACCAGTCCCATGACTGACCCGGAGTTTATTTGTTTTGTTTTACCTAAACTCTTGGGTGCCTAAATTTGTACGGGCAGTCAAGTAGTCAGGATTTTACAGATATACTGGAAGAGCTTGGAGCAGGAGGCTTCAAGATCATATAGCTATAGTTATATTCCGCTGTGTTGTAAGTGCTGTACTCTGATAAGTGCTATTGTATACATAACTGTTATATTTCAAAGTTATGTTATCTATTATATGTTATTCGTTCCGCTGTGAGGTTCGTATTACTCTGATGTTATGTTCTTCTTCTTCTTCTATTCTAAGTTTCTATCTTATCTATCCTCACCCTCTGTCTTCTTTCTATTAGTTTCTTGAATTTCCAGTGTGATTTGGGTTGGACTTGTGTTATTTAGTCAGCTCAAATTCCCCCGGATTTTCGGGTCACTACAAACAACGTCCTTTACTGTGAAATAGATGAAGCTCGTCACTCACTTTTTCCAATCATCTGTTTACGCAAATTCTCGGATTCAGGTTACGAATCTACTTCTTATATGAAAACGTTTGATTATAACTATAACGTTATAATTCCTACTTCTGCAATATCTAACCTAAATTATAACTTTATCTCCTAACTCGAATAATTTAATAGACACTTAATTTCTAAATCAATAACTAAATCTTGATTTAAACCCTGGAAAGTAAATAGTACTTTCCCGACTTCGCTATAATCGAATTCGACGTATAACTCTCTTTCGAGAAATCTCTATTTGATTAACTCTTCTTCGAATAACCTATATTCGATTATCTCTCTTCGAATAACTCATATTCGAAATCTCTCTCTTTCGAATAAACAATATTCGAATATGCTATATTCGAAAATCTCCTTCGATTTACTAATCGATAACTCCTTTCGATCAAACTAAAATCGATAACTCCTTTAACTCTATTCGAATAACTAATATTCGACTAACTCCTTTGGATCGACTCATTTGATTAACTCCTTCAAATAACTAATTCGAATAACTTACCTTCGAATAACCAATATTCGATTTACTCTAACTCGATTAACTTAATTCTAATCGGTTTACTCCATTTCGATTCAACTTAATTCAAATCGATTAACTTAACTCAAATTGATTAACTCCTTTCGAATAACTAAATTCGATTAACTCTTTTAACTTTACTCGAATAACTATATTCGATTAACACCTTCTTTCGAATAACTATATTCGATTAACTCTTCGACTAACTCCTTTGGATTAACTAACTTCGAATAACTCCTTTGGATTAGCTAACTTCGAATAACTCCTTTGGATTAACTAACTTCGAATAACTCCTTTGGATTAACTAACTTCGAATAACCAATATTCGATAACTACTCTTCGAATAAATAATATTCGGTAACTCTTCTCAAATGAATAACATTTGATTTCTCCACTCGAATAAACTATATTCGATTACTCTTCCCTCGAATACTCTATATTCGATAACTCTACTTCGAATAAGTGGTATTCGGCAACTCTACTCGATTAACTCCACTTGGATAACTCTAACTGGTCAACTCTAACTGGTCAACTCTAACTGAGTAACTCTAACTGATCAACTCTAACTGGTCAACTCTAACTGAGTAACTCTAACTGATCAACTCTGACTGGTCAACTCTAACTGGTCAACTTTAACTGGTCAATTCTAACTGTTTATCTTTAACTGGTTAACTCAAATGGTTTAACCTAACTGGTTAACTCAAATGGTTTAACCTAACTTGATTTACTTGTCTCGATTAACTGAACTAATCCACTTAGTTTAATTTAGTTAATTCACTTTGATTAACTCTAACCGATTTACCTAGTTTAACTCAGCTAATTCACTTTGATTAACCCAACTAATTTACTTCGATTAACTAATTAGTTTAACTTGACTAATTCACTTAGTTTGACGTAACTAATTCACTTTGATTTACAAATTAGTTTAACTTAACTAATTCACTTCGATTAACCGCTTAGTTTATCTTAACTAATTTACTTTGGTTAACTTAACCAATTACTTTGATGAACTCGACTAACTTGCTTTGGTTAACCTAACAAATTACTTTGTTTAACTCGACTAACTTGCTTTGGTTAACCTAACCAATTACTTTGTCTAATCCTTTTATCACACTCTGGTTATAATTCCTACTTCTACAGTATCTCCTTAAAATCCATATCGTGTTATACTTGTGTGCGAAGCACGTGTTTAAATCTATCCTTGTATAATTCTATTTATTTTCCGAACAAGTGTTCCTTTATTTATTCCTTAAATAAATATTCCTTTATTCCATTTATTTAAAATCTAAATAAATGTTCCTTTATTTATCTCCTAAATAAATAAATGTTTTCATTTTATAAAATCCTATCGATTTTATAAATAAGATTTATTTGCAATGTAAACATTGAAAATTCCCTTTTTACATTCTAGTATCACCTACGGTGTGTAACGTGTCGTATAACAATGATCGGTATCATTCAAACATATGAAATCAATAACAGATTTCATAACACATCATATATCACAATATATGAAAAATGGTAAAATAAATGTTGAGGAATCCAGTCGGATTCCTCCAACCTGTTTGCCTGCATCCACAGATGTTAGACAATATAGATAACATCACTTTCAGTTCCATATGATACATTCTGTTAAACAGAATCAATATAGAAATTTAACTAACTGTCTAGCAGTGAAATCAAACAATCAACACACAGTCAAACAAACAATATTTAACAGTTCTAAGAATATGTTGTAAAAGTAGAACTGTTCAGAGTTGGTGAGTTTTACTCACATTGGACGATCATCGTTAATAACGATAACCATCTTTGATTCAGACGGACAATTTATTTTACAATAAATTGTAACGAGCACCAATTTACTTCCAGTTGGTTCCACTGTGTAGCCACCGTCCCTACGATCCTAACAGATCCTAGTTTGCTGAATTTGGGTAACGTGTGAGCAGGATACGGGTACTTAAAGTTAATACACTATTATATTGTAATTTAAACTAAATTAAATATTTAGATTGTTCTTTACCCTTTTTTCTTCTAAGGTCCAACCGAAATCAACCCGGATCCACTACTACGGTTACTTCCTTCCTCCACATGTATTTGTCGCGAACTCCTCTCTTTATAGATGGCTATTCACGCACCTTTTCATCCCTTTTCCTTCACCATTTCACAATAGTAAAACACTTTTTTTTGTTGGGTTTCACTGTGAATCTGCGTCCCATCTCCCAGTATAAAGGCCACGCCCATTTTTAAACAGTAGACTCGTTCCTTCTTCTTTCCAGCTGCACTCCTGTATCACAATTCCTCCACCACTTCTAATAATTTTCTGCTCCATACATCTGCATAATCCAGTAAACATCCTGTTGCCTGTTTCTATCATTTCTCCCATTGTTGCATACAACAAGAAAAATGAAACTCTCTCATCACTTCACTATTCTTCCTACACAGCTCGCAGCCACCTTTAGAAACTCGTCGTTCAGCAATTGCGTTCCATTTTCCTTTATGTGCATGTGCTACTTCAGTTGCCAACTACTTTTCCGCGCCTGGTCACCCCATATCCTGTGCGCCTTACCAGGAATCGGCCCACCATACACTGAAACACATGAATACAACTTAGCTTCATCCCTCCATTCAACAAAACACTTCACACGCCTTCGCACCCACCTTTGATCGACCACATCTTCCCCATACTTCCTGCGATATATACAAACCGAGCTTACTGCAGTTTTAAGGAACATCGAACCACACAGTTCGAACTCCCTGAGAAGAATGGAGCCGAGGAGAGGATATAAGAGCGTTCGAATATATTGGTAAAATGATTTATGGTATTTGATTTCTACTATTCTTTGATTTGTTTTCTCTCAAAAATTTTGCTGTAAGAAGAAAAGAATGCGGCGACCTCTTTTTTATGTTTGCTGAAGATTGAGGATTTTGGGTTAGAAAAATTAATAAGGGTGTTATATAGGATTTAGATTCTTGAGGCAATCCTTTCTCAATGTTTTTTTCTTTTTTTTTTCTTCTTTCTTGCGGACGAGAATAAGTGGAAGTGAAATGGAAAACGTGGCTTAGGGAGGTCCATTTTATATATTTTGTTTTAAAAGTTATGAACTTCGATTTACTCCATTCCGCTTATGTACGGTAGCTACGGACAGAAATGAAAACACCATGGTGATGAGTAAGGTACCATGATTCCAAAAATATAAAAATACCGGTAGATTAACTCATATTGTGTAACCCCAAAATCGCTGATACAGGGTGCAAAATACTTCAAATGAAAAGTTGCTTATTTAATTAATTAAAAATTCTAAAAATTAAATTATCGCTACGTCTCAAAAGAACCTTGTCTAAATTCAAACCCGATCTCTACTTATATCGAATAAACCGTTATGGTCGATAAACGATTCTATAGCGACTATTTTAAAATTTGATTTGGACATACATCAAAATCTACATGACGAAATCCCGATTTTTCTCTTCCACTAGAAAGATATACTCCACCAGCTCCATACGTTTCTTGTTTCACAGAAATCCGGCTTAAAATGAATCATGTACATTCAGTTGAAGTTCAAATCGCCAAATTGCGAACTGCCGCGACGTTTCAAGTTCGTTTTAATTATAATTATAAATTATAAGTTCGAACGTTGTACTTTAAGTTATCGATATCGCCAAGTCGATATATAAATAATTAAATTAATTAATTATTCGATAGCTAACAAAACGCGCCATTACATACTTCCCCCCTTAAAATAATTTCGTCCTCGAAATTGCTAAGCTAGGAAAATGCTACCAACTTTACTAACTAGATTCAAATATCTTTTAGTTTACTTCTCAACTCTAGTTTCAACTGAACCATTTAATTTTCAATTAAATTATTAATTCATTCTGGCTAACTGAATTTCCATAAATCATGAGAATGTTCTAACGCCTGGAATTTTCGAAAAATTTCGCCATAACCTCCTTTGTATTGGTCAATATGACAAACCACCCCTCGCCTCTCTAGGCTTTCTCCAACCCAAAGAAAATCAAATAGCCAAGCGGCTTGCCAATTCGGCTCAAAAATCCAAACTCATATATGATATAAACTTGTACCTTTTTGTCGGGCATTTAACTCTATCCCTTTCATCTGCTACCACTTCAACATATACCAATGTTATCCATTCCAATTGATCTCCAATCAGTTCATATCCTCAAATCCAAATCGAATTTCATTCGAACCCCAATATCAAATTTTAATTTATTGACTTATCAATTTGGTTCCATTCTAGATTATCTCTAATCCAATTCAATTTTATTTAACTCGGTTCAAGTTAAATTTCAATTTATTTTTACCATCTCATTTTATTTAACTTCATTAGTTAAATTTTAATTCCAGAACTCAAGTTCCTGGGTTTCTTTCAAATCAATTTGAAATCATAATGCCAATTCAAAACCTTTGAATTTCTAAACAACTTGTTTTCTCAAAATAATTCAAAAACAAAACCTTTGGTAGTAATCCGTCACTTAGAACTCGGAATGAACGCTAATGATGTAGCTACACTCATCAGGGTTATTTTCCAGTAATACAAGTGAGTTTAGTACTATATCATTTTTAATTTGAAAAACATTTTCAAAATCTCCCAGGAACTTAAAATTTCCTTATTTTAATTCCAAATTTTGATTTAAATTCAGATTTACTCATCTGATTTCACTTATATGAATTCTGGTTGGTTATGTATAACCCTTTCACTATATAATCTTACTCGATCATAATTACCACCAATATATCTAATATATTAAAATTTTGATATATATAAATATATCTCTATATCAAAATACACTTTGGGTAAAGTTAAATTCACTTACCCTCTTTCAAAACATATCGTGACGACACATCGTATCCGAGTGTTTATTAACTCCTACCGATACAGTGGATCAAACTGATCGACCAGAACTCATAACAACTCAGCCAATGAATCTCCACAATAAAAACCCTTTTTTATATCAAATACAAATACGCACTCGTATATATACACTCAATCTCAGTCTAGGGTATTACTAACCCTATCTTTACCGAGTCACGCCACAGAGCCAAGGTAATTCTTAACTTAAGCTCTGATACCAACTGTAACGGCTGGAAATTGCAGTGGGCTATCATCCCACCATGGCTTACAGAGGTACCCCAGCACCTTGTTTTACGGCCAGCCTTTCGACTCGACCAACCCACATTTTCGGGACATGTAGAGGTAAGAGTCTCCCGTTCGCCACCAAACCGCGAAGCGAGAACCCCCTATCATGCGTACCAAGCGCTCAAGCAACAAGGACTGGTGTGAGTGAAACAGTTTAAAACAATTGAACAGGTATATGATATCTCATAAACCACGCCGTGAATACGGAACGGGTTTTTCCTTATGAGTATCTAAACAACTTTGACAAGCAATATCATTGTGATACTATAATAATGTCTAAGTACAAATAAGTATCAATCTAGCAGAAACGCTTGCATCTCACGTTCTACATACATAGTATAAAATCATAAACCGTAGGGCGCTTATCGGAGAATGGATTCCAACAGACAAGGTATGGGAGCACCTTCTGAATAGTGTACTCTAGAGGTGATACACTCAGGGTTCAACAAGAACGTCTTGCAACCCGGCCACACATGACCGCTCACTCATTTAGCTTGAGTGTCGCGAATATATTGCCACCACGGTTGTAGGCCATCAAACCGTCATTCGAAGATACAGAATCAAAAAGAAGTATAAATATGAATATTCTCTAGATCGGTGACAATACACCCTGCTTGGGGATGACCCAACTAGCCATGCTGCCTAGCCCAACTTTTGTTACTTCCCGGTGTGAGGCTAGAAGCTACGTCTATCTTCAGAACATCTGATCACCATTCACTTTGAATGCCACATCGTCATACCCGCCAAAACACAAATTGACTTATCCAAAAATAACACGGGTATATAGCTAAGAGAAACGAATTCCTCCGCCACCAAACGTGAATACGTTTGAACAGATCAACTTACGCGATCCATTGGATATACTCTGTCAGACCTTCTTCCATATACGTTGTCCTGGGACTGGACAAACCGAAGGCACTATTCAGGATATCCATCTTAGTCACTGTTATCTAAGACTTATACAACAGCCCTTGCACTTTACTCCGTCTTCAATTTATCTTTGGCAGATATTGCTCGCAACGCTTATGCCAATACAGAGTGGTTCTTTGGATAATAATCCAACCGGTCTCTCCATATTAACAACGTTAAAATGGTAAAAACTTTGATAGTCTGTGATTCAGCTATCAAATGAAAACATGTCGGTGTACAAACAACGATCTTATTTCCAAATGGAAATTCGATCGATCAATCATCACATGTTCATATTTCCTTATTTCATATATTTAGAAAATATATGTTATTAATCATTGGAAAACATTTCCATAGCTTATTTTCACATCACTATTATTTCGCAACTATCAGTCCCTAACTGTAACTAGTATGAGAACAATTCTCTAAGTATCAATCCGGAAGGTCGAAACCAACATCAGATCGTCACTTAGAAAACCGTTCAACTTAACCTCTCCAGTCAGTTTCTGAATTTGCTTAACTCTGTTTCTTAAATTCTTATCATGAAAACATTTCATTTTCTATGTTTAGAAAACATATCTGACTATATTTGGAAAACGTTTCCAAAACTCATTTACGGATTTCCAATGAACGTTGTATAAAACATCGTTTCGCTTAATCCATTTATCGCTCATTCCTTAACTTTATTCCTAATCAACCTTTTAGATCGAACCACAACTATTCCTTTGTCAATTCTGAAGTCAATCAAGTTGGGGTATAATTACCTCTCAGACCTTAATTGAACAACGTCCTTTACTGTGAAATAGATGAAGCTCGTCACTCACTTTTTCCAATCATCTGTTTACGCAAATTCTCGGATTCAGGTTACGAATCTACTTCTTATATGAAAACGTTTGATTATAACTATAACGTTATAATTCCTACTTCTGCAATATCTAACCTAAATTATAACTTTATCTCCTAACTCGAATAATTTAACAGACACTTAATTTCTAAATCAATAACTAAATCTTGATTTAAACCCTGGAAAGTAAATAGTACTTTCCCGACTTCGCTATAATCGAATTCGACGTATAACTCTCTTTCGAGAAATCTCTATTTGATTAACTCTTCTTCGAATAACCTATATTCGATTATCTCTCTTCGAATAACTCATATTCGAAATCTCGCTCTTTCGAATAAACAATATTCGATCTCTTTCTTTCGAATATGCTATATTCGAAAATCTCCTTCGATTTACTAATCGATAACTCCTTTCGATCAAACTAAAATCGATAACTCCTTTAACTCTATTCGAATAACTAATATTCGACTAACTCCTTTGGATCGACTCATTTGATTAACTCCTTCAAATAACTAATTCGAATAACTTACCTTCGAATAACCAATATTCGATTTACTCTAACTCGATTAACTTAATTCTAATCGGTTTACTCCATTTCGATTCAACTTAATTCAAATCGATTAACTTAACTCAAATTGATTAACTCCTTTCGAATAACTAAATTCGATTAACTCTTTTAACTTTACTCGAATAACTATATTCGATTAACACCTTCTTTCGAATAACTTTATTCGATTAACTCCTCGACTAACTCCTTTGGATTAACTAACTTCGAATAACTCCTTTGGATTAGCTAACTTCGAATAACTCCTTTGGATTAACTAACTTCGAATAACTCCTTTGGATTAACTAACTTCGAATAACTCCTTTGGATTAACTAACTTCGAATAACCAATATTCGATAACTACTCTTCGAATAAATAATATTCGGTAACTCTTCTCAAATGAATAACATTTGATTTCTCCACTCGAATAAACTATATTTGATTACTCTTCCCTCGAATACCCTATATTCGATAACTCTACTTCGAATAAGTGGTATTCGGCAACTCTACTCGATTAACTCCACCTGGATAACTCTAACTGGTCAACTCTAACTGGTCAACTCTAACTGAGTAACTCTAACTGATCAACTCTAACTGGTCAACTCTAACTGAGTAACTCTAACTGATCAACTCTAACTGGTCAACTCTAACTGGTCAACTTTAACTGGTGAATTCTAACTGTTTATCTTTAACTGGTAAACTTTAACTGGTTAACTCAAATGGTTTAACCTAACTGGTTAACTCAAATGGTTTAACCTAACTTGATTTACTTGTCTCGATTAACTGAACTAATCCACTTAGTTTAATTTAGTTAATTCACTTTGATTAACTCTAACCGATTTACCTAGTTTAACTCAGCTAATTCACTTTGATTAACCCAACTAATTTACTTCAATTAACTAATTAGTTTAACTTGACTAATTCACTTAGTTTGACGTAACTAATTCACTTTGATTTACAAATTAGTTTAACTTAACTAATTCACTTCGATTAACCGCTTAGTTTATCTTAACTAATTTACTTTGGTTAACTTAACCAATTACTTTGATGAACTCGACTAACTTGCTTTGGTTAACCTAACAAATTACTTTGTTTAACTCGACTAACTTGCTTTAGTTAACCTAACCAATTACTTTGTCTAATCCTTTTATCACACTCTGGTTATAATTCCTACTTCTACAGTATCTCCTTAAAATCCATATCGTGTTATACTTGTGTGCGAAGCACGTGTTTAAATCTATCCTTGTATAATTCTATTTATTTTCCGAACAAGTGTTCCTTTATTTATTCCTTAAATAAATATTCCTTTATTCCATTTATTTAAAATCTAAATAAATGTTCCTTTATTTATCTCCTAAATAAATAAATGTTTTCATTTTATAAAATCCTATCGATTTTATAAATAAGATTTATTTGCAATGTAAACATTGAAAATTCCCTTTTTACATTCTAGTATCACCTACGGTGTGTAACGTGTCGTATAACAATGATCGGTATCATTCAAACATATGAAATCAATAACAGATTTCATAACACATCATATATCACAATATATGAAAAACGGTAAAATAAATGTTGAGGAATCCAGTCGGATTCCTCCAACCTGTTTCCCTGCATCCACAGATGTTAGACAATATAGATAACATCACTTTCAGTTCCATATGATACATTCTGTTAAACAGAATCAATATAGAAATTTAACTAACTGTCTAGCAGTGAAATCAAACAATCAACACACAGTCAAACAGACAATATTTAACAGTTCTAAGAATATGTTGTAAAAGTAGAACTGTTCAGAGTTGGTGAGTTTTACTCACATTGGACGATCATCGTTAATAACGATAACCATCTTTGATTCAGACGGACAATTTATTTTACAATAAATTGTAACGAGCACCAATTTACTTCCAGTTGGTTCCACTGTGTAGCCACCGTCCCTACGATCCTAACAGATCCTAGTTTGCTGAATTTGGGTAACGTGTGAGTAGGATACGGGTACTTAAAGTTAATACACTGTTATATTGTAATTTAAACTAAATTAAATATTTAGATTGTTCTTTACCCTTTTTTCTTCTAAGGTCCAACCGAAATCAACCCGGATCCACTACTGCGGTTACTTCCTTCCTCCACATGTATTTGTCGCGAACTCCTCTCTTTATAGATGGCTATTCACGCACCTTTTCATCCCTTTTTCTTCACCATTTCACAGTAGTAAAACACTTTTTTTTTTGTTGGGTTTCACTATGAATCTGCGTCCCATCTCCCAGTATAAAGGCCACGCCCATTTTTAAACAGTAGACTCGTTCCTTCTTCTTTCCAGCTGCACTCCTGTATCACAATTCCTCCACCACTTCTAATCATTTTCTGCTCCATACATCTGCATAATCCAGTAAACATCCTGTTGCCTGTTTCTATCATTTCTCCCATTGTTGCATACAACAAGAAAAATGAAACTCTCTCATCACTTCACTATTCTTCCTACACAGCTCGCAGCCACCTTTAGAAACTCGTCGTTCAGCACTTGCGTTCCATTTTCCTTTATGTGCATGTGCTACTTCAGTTGCCAACTACTTTTCCGCGCCTGGTCACCCCATATCCTGTGCGCCTTACCAGGAATCGGCCCACCATACACTGAAACACATGAATACAACTTAGCTTCATCCCTCCATTCAACAAAACACTTCACACGCCTTCGCACCCACCTTTGATCGACCACATCTTCCCCATACTTCCTGCGATATATACAAACCGAGCTTACTGCAGTTTTAAGGAACACCGAACCACACAGTTCGAACTCCCTGAGAAGAATGGAGCAGAGGAGAGGATATAAGAGCGTTCGAATATATAGGTAAAATGATTTATGGTATTTGATTTCTATTATTCTTTGATTTGTTTTCTCTCAAAAATTTTGCTGTAAGAAGAAAAGAATGCGGCGACCTCTTTTTTATGTTTGCTGAAGATTGAGGATTTTGGGTTAGAAAAATTAATAAGGGTGTTATATAGGATTTAGATTCTTGAGGCAATCCTTTCTCAACGTTTTTTTCTTTTTTTTTCTTCTTTCTTGCGGACGAGAATAAGTGGAAGTGAAATGGAAAACGTGGCTTAGGGAGGTCCATTTTATATATTTTGTTTTAAAAGTTATGAACTTCGATTTACTCCATTCCACTTATGTACGGTAGCTACGGACAGAAATGAAAACACCATGGTGATGAGTAAGGTACCACGATTCCAAAAATATAAAAATACCGGTAGATTAACTCATATTGTGTAACCCCAAAATCGCTGATACAGGGTGCAAAATACTTCAAATGAAAAGTTGCTTATTTAATTAATTAAAAATTACAGAAAAATTCTAAAAATTAAATTATCGCTACGTCTCAAAAGAACCTTGTCTAAATTCAAACCCGATCTCTACTTATATCTAATAAACCGTTATGGTCGATAAACGATTCTATAGCGACTATTTTAAAATTTGATTTGGACATACATCAAAATCTACATGACGAAATCCCGATTTTTCTCTTCCACTAGAAAGATATACTCCACCAGCTCCATACGTTTCTTGTTTCACAGAAATCCGGCTTAAAATGAATCATGTACATTCAGTTGAAGTTCAAATCGCCAAATTGCGAACTGCCGCGACGTTTCAAGTTCGTTTTAATTATAATTATAAATTATAAGTTCGAACGTTGTACTTTAAGTTATCGATATCGCCAAATCGATATATAAATAATTATATTAATTAATTATTCGATAGCTAACAAAACGCGCCATTACAGACTTCCCCCCTTAAAATAATTTCGTCCTCGAAATTGCTAAGCTAGGAAAATGCTACCAACTTTACTAACTAGATTCAAATATCTTTTAGTTTACTTCTCAACTCCAGTTTCAACTGAACCATTTAATTTTCAATTAAATTATTAATTCATTCTGGCTAACTGAATTTCCATAAATCATGAGAATGTTCTAACGCCTGGAATTTTCGAAAAATTTCCCCATAACCTCCTTTGTATTGGTCAATATGACAAACCACCCCTCGCCTCTCTAGGCTTTCTCCAACCCAAAGAAAATCAAATAGCCAAGCGGCTTGCCAATTCGGCTCAAAAATCCAAACTCATATATGATATAAACTTGTACCTTTTTGTCGGGCATTTAACTCTATCCCTTTCATCTGCTACCACTTCAACATATACCAATGTTATCCATTCCAATTGATCTCCAATCAGTTCATATCCTCAAATCAAAATCGAATTTCATTCGAACCCCAATATCAAATTTTAATTTATTGACTTATCAATTTGGTTCCATTCTAGATTATCTCTAATCCAATTCAATTTTATTTAACTCGGTTCAAGTTAAATTTCAATTTATTTTTACCATCTCATTTTATTTAACTTCATTAGTTAAATTTTAATTCCAGAACTTAAGTTCCTGGGTTTCTTTCAAATCAATTTGAAATCATAATGCCAATTCAAAACCTTTGAATTTCTAAACAACTTGTTTTCTCAAAATAATTCAAAAACAAAACCTTTGGTAGTAATCCGTCACTTAGAACTCGAAATGAACGCTAATGATGTAGCTACACTCATCAGGGTTATTTTCCAGTAATACAAGTGAGTTTAGTACTATATCATTTTTAATTTGAAAAACATTTTCAAAATCTCCCAGGAACTTAAAATTTCCTTATTTTAATTCCAAATTTTGATTTAAATTCAGATTTACTCATCTGATTTCACTTATATGAATTCTGGTTGGTTATGTATAACCCTTTCACTATATAATCTTACTCGATCATAATTACCACCAATATATCTAATATATTAAAATTTTGATATATATAAATATATCTCTATATCAAAATACACTTTGGGTAAAGTTAAATTCACTTACCCTCTTTCAAAACATATCGTGACGACACATCGTATCCGAGTGTTTATTAACTCCTACCGATACAGTGGATCAAACTGATCGACCAGAACTCATAACAACTCAGCCAATGAATCTCCACAATAAAAACCCTTTTTTATATCAAATACAAATACGCACTCGTATATATACACTCAATCTCAGTCTAGGGTATTACTAACCCTATCTTTACCGAGTCACGCCACAGAGCCAAGGTAATTCTTAACTTAAGCTCTGATACCAACTGTAATGGCTGGAAATTGCAGTGGGCTATCATCCCACCATGGCTTACAGAGGTACCCCAGCACCTTGTTTTACGGCCAGCCTCTCGACTCGACCAACCCACATTGTCGGGACATGTAGAGGTAAGAGTCTCCCTTTCGCCACCAAACCGCGAAGCGAGAACCCCCTATCATGCGTACCAAGCGCTCAAGCAACAAGGACTGGTGTGAGTAAAACAGTTTAAAACAATTGAACAGGTATATGATATCTCATAAACCACGCCGTGAATACGGAACGGGTTTTTCCTTATGAGTATCTAAACAACTTTGACAAGCAATATCATTGTGATACTATAATAATGTCTAAGTACAAATAAGTATCAATCTAGCAGAAACGCTTGCATCTCACGTTCTACATACATTGTATAAAATCATAAACCGTACGGCGCTTATCGGAGAATGGATTCCAACAGACAAGGTATGGGAGCACCTTCTGAATAGTGTACTCTAGAGGTGATACACTCAGGGTTCAACAAGAACGTCTTGCAACCCGGCCACACATGACCGCTCACTCATTTAGCTTGAGTGTCGCGAATATATTGCCACCACGGTTGTAGGCCATCAAACCGTCATTCGAAGATACAGAATCAAAAAGAAGTATAAATATGAATATTCTCTAGATCGGTGACAATACACCCTGCTTGGGGATGACCCAACTAGCCATGCTGCCTAGCCCAACTTTTGTTACTTCCCGGTGTGAGGCTAGAAGCTACGTCTATCTTCAGAACATCTGATCACCATTCACTTTGAATGCCACATCGTCATACCCGCCAAATCACAAATTGACTTATCCAAAAATAACACGGGTATATAGCTAAGAGAAACGAATTCCTCCGCCACCAAACATGAATACGTTTGAACAGATCAACTTACGCGATCCATTGGATATACTCTGTCAGACCTTCTTCCATATACGCTGTCCTGGGACTGGACAAACCGAAGGCACTATTCAGTATATCCATCTTAATCACTGTTATCTAAGACTTATACAACAGCCCTTGCACTTTACTCCGTCTTCAATTTATCTTTGGCAGATATTGCTCGCAACGCTTATGCCAATACAGAGTGGTTCTTTGGATAATAATCCAACCGGTCTCTCCATATTAACAACGTTAAAATGGTAAAAACTTTGATAGTCTGTGATTCAGCTATCAAATGAAAACATGTCGGTGTACAAACAACGATCTTATTTCCAAATGGAAATTCGATCGATCAATCATCACATGTTCATATTTCCTTATTTCATATATTTAGAAAATATATGTTATTAATCATTGGAAAACATTTCCATAGCTTATTTTCACATCACTATTATTTCGCAACTATCAGTCCCTAACTGTAACTAGTATGAGAACAATTCTCTAAGTATCAATCCGGAAGGTCGAAACCAACATCAGATCGTCACTTAGAAAACCGTTCAACTTACCCTCTCCAGTCAGTTTCTGAATTTGCTTAACTCTGTTTCTTAAATTCTTATCATGAAAACATTTCATTTTCTATGTTTAGAAAACATATCTGACTATATTTGGAAAACGTTTCCAAAACTCATTTACGGATTTCCAATGAACGTTGTATAAAACATCGTTTCGCTTAATCCATTTATCGCTCATTCCTTAACTTTATTCCTAATCAACCTTTTAGATCGAACCACAACTATTCCTTTGTCAATTCTGAAGTCAATCAAGTTGGGGTATAATTACCTCTCAGACCTTAATTGAACAACGTCCTTTACTGTGAAATAGATGAAGCTCGTCGCTCACTTTTTCCAATCATCTGTTTACGCAAATTCTCGGATTCAGGTTACGAATCTACTTCTTATATGAAAACGTTTGATTATAACTATAACGTTATAATTCCTACTTCTGCAATATCTAACCTAAATTATAACTTTATCTCCTAACTCGAATAATTTAACAGACACTTAATTTCTAAATCAATAACTAAATCTTGATTTAAACCCTGGAAAGTAAATAGTACTTTCCCGACTTCGCTATAATCGAATTCGACGTATAACTCTCTTTCGAGAAATCTCTATTTGATTAACTCTTCTTCGAATAACCTATATTCGATTATCTCTCTTCGAATAACTCATATTCGAAATCTCTCTCTTTCGAATAAACAATATTCGATCTCTTTCTTTCGAATATGCTATATTCGAAAATCTCCTTCGATTTACTAATCGATAACTCCTTTCGATCAAACTAAAATCGATAACTCCTTTAACTCTATTCGAATAACTAATATTCGACTAACTCCTTTGGATCGACTCATTTGATTAACTCCTTCGAATAACTAATTCGAATAACTTACCTTCGAATAACCAATATTCGATTTACTCTAACTCGATTAACTTAATTCTAATCGGTTTACTCCATTTCGATTCAACTTAATTCAAATCGATTAACTTAACTCAAATTGATTAACTCCTTTCGAATAACTAAATTCGATTAACTCTTTTAACTTTACTCGAATAACTATATTCGATTAACACCTTCTTTCGAATAACTATATTCGATTAACTCTTCGACTAACTCCTTTGGATTAACTAACTTCGAATAACTCCTTTGGATTAGCTAACTTCGAATAACTCCTTTGGATTAACTAACTTCGAATAACTCCTTTGGATTAACTAACTTCGAATAACCAATATTCGATAACTACTCTTCGAATAAATAATATTCGGTAACTCTTCTCAAATGAATAACATTTGATTTCTCCACTCGAATAAACTATATTCGATTACTCTTCCCTCGAATACTCTATATTCGATAACTCTACTTCGAATAAGTGGTATTCGGCAACTCTACTCGATTAACTCCACTTGGATAACTCTAACTGGTCAACTCTAACTGGTCAACTCTAACTGATCAACTCTAACTGGTCAACTCTAACTGAGTAACTCTAACTGATCAACTCTAACTGGTCAACTCTAACTGGTCAACTTTAACTGGTCAATTCTAACTGTTTATCTTTAACTGGTAAACTTTAACTGGTTAACTCAAATGGTTTAACCTAACTGGTTAACTCAAATGGTTTAACCTAACTTGATTTACTTGTCTCGATTAACTGAACTAATCCACTTAGTTTAATTTAGTTAATTCACTTTGATTAACTCTAACCGATTTACCTAGTTTAACTCAGCTAATTCACTTTGATTAACCCAACTAATTTACTTCGATTAACTAATTAGTTTAACTTGACTAATTCACTTAGTTTGACGTAACTAATTCACTTTGATTTACAAATTAGTTTAACTTAACTAATTCACTTCGATTAACCGCTTAGTTTATCTTAACTAATTTACTTTGGTTAACTTAACCAATTACTTTGATTAACTCGACTAACTTGCTTTGGTTAACCTAACAAATTACTTTGTTTAACTCGACTAACTTGCTTTGGTTAACCTAACCAATTACTTTGTCTAATCCTTTTATCACACTCTGGTTATAATTCCTACTTCTACAGTATCTCCTTAAAATCCATATCGTGTTATACTTGTGTGCGAAGCACGTGTTTAAATCTATCCTTGTATAATTCTATTTATTTTCCGAACAAGTGTTCCTTTATTTATTCCTTAAATAAATATTCCTTTATTCCATTTATTTAAAATCTAAATAAATGTTCCTTTATTTATCTCCTAAATAAATAAATGTTTTCATTTTATAAAATCCTATCGATTTTATAAATAAGATTTATTTTCAATGTAAACATTGAAAATTCCCTTTTTACATTCTAGTATCACCTACGGTGTGTAACGTGTCGTATAACAATGATCGGTATCATTCAAACATATGAAATCAATAACAGATTTCATAACACATCATATATCACAATATATGAAAAACGGTAAAATAAATGTTGAGGAATCCAGTCGGATTCCTCCAACCTGTTTCCCTGCATCCACAGATGTTAGACAATATAGATAACATCACTTTCAGTTCCATATGATACATTCTGTTAAACAGAATCAATATAGAAATTTAACTAACTGTCTAGCAGTGAAATCAAACAATCAACACACAGTCAAACAGACAATATTTAACAGTTCTAAGAATATGTTGTAAAAGTAGAACTGTTCAGAGTTGGTGAGTTTTACTCACATTGGACGATCATCGTTAATAACGATAACCATCTTTGATTCAGACGGACAATTTATTTTACAATAAATTGTAATGAGCACCAATTTACTTCCGTTGGTTCCACTGTGTAGCCACCGTCCCTACGATCCTAACAGATCCTAGTTTGCTGAATTTGGGTAGCGTGTGAGCAGGATACGGGTACTTAAAGTTAATACACTGTTATATTGTAATTTAAACTAAATTAAATATTTAGATTGTTCTTTACCCTTTTTTCTTCTAAGGTCCAACCGAAATCAACCCGGATCCACTACTACGGTTACTTCCTTCCTCCACATGTATTTGTCGCGAACTCCTCTCTTTATAGATGGCTATTCACGCACCTTTTCATCCCTTTTCCTTCACCATTTCACAATCGTAAAACTCTTTTTTTTTTGTTGGGTTTCACTGTGAATCCGCGTCCCATCTCCCAGTATAAAGGCCACGCCCATTTTTAAACAGTAGACTCATTCCTTCTTCTTTCCAGCTGCACTCCTGTATCACAATTCCTCCACCACTTCTAATCATTTTCTGCTCCATACATCTGCATAATCCAGTAAACATCCTGTTGCCTGTTTCTATCATTTCTCCCATTGTTGCATACAACAAGAAAAATGAAACTCTCTCATCACATCACTATTCTTCCTACACAGCTCGCAGCCACCTTTAGAAACTCGTCGTTCAGCACTTGCGTTCCATTTTCCTTTATGTGCATGTGCTACTTCAGTTGCCAACTACTTTTCCGCGCCTGGTCACCCCATATCCTGTGCGCCTTACCAGGAATCGGCCCACCATACACTGAAACACATGAATACAACTTAGCTTCATCCCTCCATTCAACAAAACACTTCACATGCCTTCGCACCCACCTTTGATCGACCACATCTTCCCCATACTTCCTGCGATATATACAAACCGAGCTTACTGCAGTTTTAAGGAACATCGAACCACACAGTTCGAACTCCCTGAGAAGAATGGAGCCGAGGAGAGGATATATGAGCGTTCGAATATATAGGTAAAATGATTTATGGTATTTGATTTCTATTATTCTTTGATTTGTTTTCTCTCAAAAATTTTGCTGTAAGAAGAAAAGAATGCGGCGACCTCTTTTTTATGTTTGCTGAAGATTGAGGATTTTGGGTTAGAAAAATTAATAAGGGTGTTATATAGGATTTAGATTCTTGAGGCAATCCTTTCTCCACGTTTTTTTCTTTTTTTCTTCTTTCTTGCAGACGAGAATAAGTGGAAGTGAAATGGAAAACGTGGCTTAGGGAGGTCCATTTTATATATTTTGTTTTAAAAGTTATGAACTTCGATTTACTCCATTCCGCTTATGTACGGTAGCTACGGACAGAAATGAAAACACCATGGTGATGAGTAAGGTACCACGATTCCAAAAATATAAAAATACCGGTAGATTAACTCATATTGTGTAACCCCAAAATCGTTGATACAGGGTGCAAAATACTTCAAATGAAAAGTTGCTTATTTAATTAATTAAAAATTACAGAAAAATTCTAAAAATTAAATTATCGCTACGTCTCAAAAGAACCTTGTCTAAATTCAAACCCGATCTCTACTTATATCGAATAAACCGTTATGGTCGATAAACGATTCTATAGCGACTAGTTTAAAATTTGATTTGGACATACATCAAAATCTACATGACGAAATCCCGATTTTTCTCTTCCACTAGAAAGATATACTCCACCAGCTCCATACGTTTCTTGTTTCACAGAAATCCGGCTTAAAATGAATCATGTACATTCAGTTGAAGTTCAAATCGCCAAATTGCGAACTGCCGCGACGTTTCAAGTTCGTTTTAATTATAATTATAAATTATAAGTTCGAACGTTGTACTTTAAGTTATCGATATCGCCAAATCGATATATAAATAATTAAATTAATTAATTATTCGATAGCTAACAAAACGCGCCATTACAACTTATAAACCTCCACCAAAATTAGGGCATTCCCTTTGAGAGTGACCTTAACGGAGGTGGGGTGTTTCACTTGGTATCAGAGCATAGGTTTACCAGATAAGATAAAAGTTTTGAAAATTTATTTTCAAAGAAAAATTTAAAGAAGCATTTTTAAAAGATAAAATATTATTTTATTTTAAAAAGGCAAAGTCCCCCAAAGCCATAGGTACTATCTCTTATCCTTCGTTTTGAATCTATCCTTTTTGTTTCAGCATGTCCGAAGAACTTATCTTGCCAGAGGGTATACCAATACCTGGTTGGTTTAGACGATTCTTAGAAGCAAGGGCCACTCAGCCAGGTCCTACCGTTCCTCCTCCCCCAGCTGTAGGAAATCAACTAGCTGCAACAGCACCTCTTCCTCCACCTCCTCCGCGGGGAAATACTTTTGCTAAGATATGTAAAGATTTTAAGGCTTTGGGAGGAAAGGACTTTCATGGAACCGAATCCTTCGTGGCAGCTAGGAATTGGCTAAAGGAAACCGAGGACTTATTCGTCATTTTTGAGGTAGAAGATAGGCAGAAGGTACAACTGGCAGTGTGGCTACTAAAAAGTGAGGCTTCCTACTGGTGGGAAGTTACTAATGTAGAAAGACCAGTGGAAACATGTGAGGACTTTAGGGCAAGGTTTGAGGCTAAATTTCTCTCAGACGCGGAAAGGAGTTTGCAGTTGGAAAAATTCTTATTTCTTAAGCAAGGGAACAAAACAGTCAAGGAGTACGTTAATCAGTTTGATGAGCTGGCTAGGTTCGGACTGGACCTAGTCAACACCCCACACAAGAAGGCTCTCCGTTTTGTCAAAGGGTTGAATGAGCCATTACACAGTTTGGCCATGACCCATATACCCATGGGAGCTACGTATGAAAGGTTGGTACAAATGGCATTGCTGAACGAAGAAGATAAGGGCAAGAAGGAGACAGAGGCAGAGAACTCTCAAGGGAAGAAAGAGGTCAAGCCCAACGATTCTCAGAATAAGAAGGTAGGCTCCGAGAAAGGAGGCAAGAACGACAACTCACGTGATAAAAGGAAATGCAATTTTTGTGGTACGGAAGGGCACATAGCCAAGGATTGTAGAAAAAGGAAGAGAAAGCAAGGTGAATGTTTTCATTGTGGGGAGACTGGAAACATCAGCAAAGACAGCCCTAAGAAGCAGACCGGAGCTTCTGGGGGTACATCGTTAACTTCTTCTAGATACTTTGTTTTATCTTGTTTCTCTCCTTGATCCTATCTTGAGAACCATAGGTGGAATATTTTTGGATGTAAACATGTAATTGAAACATGTTATGATTGTGAAATGGTTGCAAGTGGTCGCAAGTGGTTGCTCGTGGATGCATGAATACACATTAGGCACTAGATCGGCTCAGACACATTTTCATGTTGCATATACATAAATGTACTTATTCGTATATGGATGAAGTTTAGTGTGTTGTCATATGGATGTTGCATTTATATATGAATGGTTGTGCACTTATGTAGAATCATGAATAAGAAAATTTGCATACATAATGGATTCATGGCACTTACATGATTCACATTAAGGAGGTCAACTGAATCAGTTGACCACCTGCTTTTGCATTAGATAAGTGCATATACACACACTTCGCATATGATCATGAAGCATTAAAAGTCTTTTAAGGACAATGGATGCTCGTGTTTGATGGATGAGTAGATGGATGTTTGGATGTTAGGATATACATTCTTCCTGAACTTGAAGATTTCGGGGACGAAATCCTTTTAAGTGGGGGAGAATGTAACACCCAGTGTATTCTATAACAGTGAAATTCACAAATTAAAGTATAATTAATTTCAAATCAAAGAATTAATGGAAAAGGGATATGCCATTGCGTTCGTCTCGGAATTCTGCTTGAGATAGAGTCCGAGTTTGCGTAAAACGGACTCCGTATGAGGAAGATATGGCCTTCGGAAGTTTCAAAATTCAAACAGACCAAAATAGCATAGAAAAACAAATTTAAAATTCAAAATCGGGCCCAATTGGCCAGGGCGGGAAAATTCCCGCCCAAGGCACCCAGGTCGACTTGGCAGTCGACTTGGGGCTAGCCAGGTCGACTGGGCAGTCGACCTGGGTAACCCGTGTCGACTGCCAAGTCGACACGGTGTCGACTGGGGTGTCGACCTAGCCCCTGAGCCAGGTCGAACCCAGCCCACCCTGGCTGGCCTGGTCTGTGTTTGGTCGATTTTCTGAGCCTTGCCTTGTCACTAGGGCTTGGTGTCAGCTCCTGATTGGTCTCTCCTTCAAACGAACGGCTATTATTAAACCAAGCTCCATCGACGGTCCTAATCAACTCGCAAACACTATAAAAAGACCCTAAGACCTAGCCTAAATCATACTATTTCATTTTAGCCTCATGCAGCCGCCATTAAACCTAGAACTCTAAATTAAAAATACTAAGAACAAAATTATAGAAGACGAAGGACGATTCTTGAAGGCTACAACTAGAAGCTACAACAACTACGACGCTTTAGACAACGGATTTGGGGCTATTTGATTTGGAATTTTGATTACTTGCTTCATATTGTAAGTTCTATGTCACTTTTTAGGCAAAAACGCTAAAATAACATTGACATGCCATGAATTGAAACCGGATTTAGGAACTATTATTAATCCATATTTATATTGTTTAACTTTGAATCATAATTTGGGAATATTGCTATGTCAATGTTGCAAGTTAAACTTATCATGATTTTGATGTTGTTATGAATCACTTGGGCTAAATTGTATGGCAAGTTGGACTAATACATGTCCATGGAATCACTATGTTTATTGAAATCTTTATGTTGATTAAACCATGCCTATGATGCTAATTTAAACCATGTCTATGATGTTGATGGAACTATGCCTGTGATGTTAATATACCTATCATGTTAATGACAAAATGGGAATTGCTAGGTTATGATGAAAAGTTGGAATCATTATGTTTATAATGCTAGATGAGAATCATTATGTTAAAAATGCTAAATTGGAATCCACTATACCTATTAGAATTACCATGCCTTTAATGTTTCACGTTTGTAGTAAAAAAATTATTATGCCCGCAATGATTATTATGCCTATGATGTAAAGTTGAAATCATCCTGTTAAACTAAGTTGGAACCATTACTATGCCAAGTTATCATCATGCTAGTATTGAAACCATGTGACATGTTATAGCCTGTTTACTATGCAAGTGATGTTGGAATGGTCACATATGCCTATCACATGTTTGGTGTTATTCCTCTTTATCTCTTGAATTGTTTATGCTTGTGAACGAAGTACGTTTATATACGTTGGGGATACGATTGGGTAGAATAGGCAAAACTTGAATTGATTATAATCATAAACCGTGAAATTTGGCATAAGTAGAACATGAAATATGGCACGAAAACTTGACTTGAACATGCCATAACTTGACTTGAAAAAAAAACATGTCTTAGTTGGGAACGAAGTTGACATATGAACATGCTATGGAAATAGCACGAATCTGCTAAGAACATGGGCATGACTTTAGAAAACAAGAAAATGGCCAACTTGAGGTTGGGTTGAGTTTGTAGTGTAAATCTTCCCGGAACCACCCGGAAAATCCAGTTGCTACAAACAATAGGATCCAATGTGGGTAGTTGGTCACATCGCGCTTGAAAACCCGAGGTTGGGTTGAGTTCGTAGCGTAAACCTGCCCGGAACCACCCGGCAAATCCAGTGGCTACGAACAACAGGATCCAATGTGAGTGGTTCAGTGCATTAACGAATCAATTAATGCCAATTAGGGTTAAGTCATGAACATGAAAAGACAACTTAACCAACTTGAACACGATTTGTAGGGCTAAGTCATGAGCTTGAAACGACAACACTTAGCCAACTTAACATGACACGTAGGCGGGTTAAGTCGCGAATTTAAATGACATACTTAACCACCTTGACATGACTAGACTGGAAAAGGATTAAGTCACGAATTACATGACTTAATCGGTTAGGCGGGTTAGGTCACGAATTACATGACCTAATCTGTTAGGCGAAACCCTAGACACGACCCTTTTCACCAGTAACCCTCTAGATGTATCAAGGTACCCTGGGGCAAGGCCGGGTGGGGCACGATTACTGGGCTGATTGTAAGAGGTGAACGACGGCAGTGGGGTACGCCAGTGTAGGTTCGGTGGACTACGGTCGTGCACGTATTCCGGGGCAGACACTGGGTATCAGTAGATTTATCTGTGCATCTTGAATCGTGTCAGGGGTTGACACCCCAGGGCTGATACACCCGAAGGTGGACCCAGCACAGGTGACTACATTCGTGATTAGTCGTATGACACGGACACTTGACGAGCTATAACTTGTAGGGAGCCGATCGACTAGATAAGCGCTCCATAGGACCCCATACTTGGGTCAGACCCCGTTTCGGGGTCATTTCATTGGGTCGTGGGATTTATTTCGTGATTAACTTGTGACATGGGCTTAGTATACTAGTACAGTCGATGCAACGAATCTTGAACATGTGATGCTTTATTTGACTTGTCTTGACTTATCATGATCACCTTAGACTATCTTGTCCATCTTGACACCCTTCTTAAGTTTAGTTCCAGTTCATACATGACATGTTGTTTTAACCGTTTTTACACTGAAAGTCACTAGGACTTACTCAGTCTTTATGACTGACCCTTTTCCTTTCGCCTCTTTTTCTTTCGCCCCCCCCCCCCCCCAGGTTCTTAGGGAGGGAATACCGCAGCTTGACCAGCCTTCACATCCAGCTTAAAGAGAAAGAATGTATTGCTTGGATCTTTTTCGTTTTGGACTATGGCTTTGGACAGCAATTGTGGGACTTACGCAGTTTATTTATGTTTTCTTTAAATAATGAAATCAAGACAGATATGAAGATGTTATGTTTTTGGAAGAATTGTAAGACAATTATGGCATGGCTTGTGTAACACATATTTTAATGAAATAAAAGTTGTTGTCGTTTTCCACTGTTCAAAAATATGTGTTATTATATCTGTCTTGTATATATGTGACTTATACTTATAAACCTCCACCAAAATTAGGGCATTCTGTAACACCCCACCTCCGCTAGGGTCACTCACAAAGGGAATGCACTAGTTTTGGAGAGGTATTATCGAGATAACATCACAGAATTATCACAAGACAGAACATAAATAAATAATTAAGTAAACAGCGGAAGAATTTATGAGCAAAACAGAACTTCACTTCATTCCAAAATAAACCATGTCTTTTACAAGCATTTCAAATAACTTCATTACAACTGTCTTGTAATAATAGCCAAAGAAGCAATAACTTAAAAACAGAAAAAACCGCTTATTCCACAAGTGCAGTAAAAAGAAGCAGCGGTAGCAAATCGTACATGCTGAGCCAAAGCAAGTGATATCCAAGCTAAGAGCTAGTATTTCCTCCCTGAGAACCTGAGGGGGGGGACAAAAGAAAATGAGGCGAAAGGAAAAGGGTCAGTCATAAAGACTGAGTAAGTCCTAGTGACTTTCAGTGTAAAAACGGTTAAAACAACCTGTCATGTATGAACTGGAACTAAACTTAAGAATGGTGTCAAGGTGAACAAGATAGACTAAGGTGATCAGGATAAGTCAAGACAAGTCAAGTAAAGCATCACATGTTCGAGATTCGTTGCATCGACTGTACTAGTATACTAAGCCCATATCACAAGTTAATCACGAAATAAATCCCACGGTCCAATATCATGAAATGACCCTGAAACGGGGTCTGACACAAGTACGCGGTCCTACTAAGCGATTATCTAGTCGATCGGCTCCCTACAAGTTCTAGCTCGTCAAGTGTCCGTGTCATACGGCTAATCACGAATGTAGTCACCTGTGCTAGGTCCACCTTCGGGTGTATCAGCCCTAGGGTGTCAACCCCTGACACGATTCAAGATGCACAGATAAATCTACGGATACCCAGTGCCTGCCCCGAAATACGTGCACGACCGTAGTCCACCGAACCCACACTGGCTTACCCCACTGCCGTCGTTCACCTCTTACAATCAGCCCAGTAATCGTGCCCCACCCGGCCTAGCCCCAGGGTACCTTGATACATCTAGAGGGTTACTGCTGAAAAGGGTCGTGTCTAGGGTTTCGCCTAACAAATTTGGTCATGTAATTCGTGACCTAACCCGCCTAACCGATTAAGTCATGTAATTCGTGACTTAATCTTTTTCCAGTTTAGTCATGTCTAGATGGTTAAGTATGTCATTTAAATTCGTGACTTAACCCGCTTACGTGTCATGTCAAGTTGGCTAAGTGTTGTCGTTTCAAGTCCATGACTTAGCCCTACAAATCGTGTTCAAGTTGGTTAAGTTGTCTTTTCATGTTCATGACTTAACCCTAATTGGCATTAATTGATTCGTTAATGCACCGAACCACTCACATTGGATCTTATTGTTCGTAGCCACTGGATTTGCCAGGCGGTTCTGGGCAGGTTTACGCTACGAACTCAACCCAACCTCGGGTTTCAAGCGCGATGTGACCAACTACCCACATTGGATCCTATTGTTTGTAGCAACTGGATTTGCCGGGCGGTTCCGGGAAGATTTACACTACAAACTCAACCCAACCTCGAGTTGGCCACTTTCTTGTTTTCTAAAGTCATGCCCATGTTCTTATCAGATTCGTGCTATTTTCATAGCATGTTCATATGTCAATTTCGTGCCCAACTAAGGCATGTTTCAAGTCAAGTCATAGAATATTCAAGTCAAGTTTTTCGTGCCATATTTCGTGTTCTACTTATGCCAAATTTCATGGTTTATGATTATAACCAATTCAAGTTTTGCCTATTCTACCCAATTGTATCCCCAACGCATATAAACGTACTTCGTTCACAAGCATAAACAATTCAAGAGATAAAGGGGAATAACACCAAACATGTGATAGGAATATGTGACAATTCCACCATCATTTGCATAATAAACAGGCTATAACATATCACATGGTTTCAACTTAGTTCAACATGATGAATTCAACTTTACATCATAGGCATAATAATCATTGCGGGCATAATAATAATTTTATTACAAACATGAAACATTAAAGGCATGGTAATTCTAATAGGCATAGTGGATTCCAATTTAGTATTTTTAACATAATGATTCTCATCTAGCATTATAAACATAATGATTCCAACTTTTCATCATAACCTAGCGATTCCCAATTTAACATGATAGGTATATTAACATCACAGGCATAGTTTCATTAATATCATAGACATGGTTTAATTAGCATCATAGGCATGGTTTAATCAACATGAGGATTTCAATGAACATAATGATTCCATGGACATGTATTTGTTCAACTTGCAATAAAATTAAGCCCAAGTGATTCGTAACAACATCAACATCATGATAAGTTTAACTTGCAACATTAACATAGCAATATTCCCAAATTTTGATTCAAAGTTAAACAATATAAACATGGATTAATAATAGTTCTTAAATCCGGTTTCAATTCACAGCATGTCCATGTTATTTTAGCGTTTTTTCCTAAAAAGTGACATAGAACTTACAATATGAAGCAAGCAATCCAAATCAAAACTTTAAATCAAATAGCCCCAAATCCATTGTCTAAAGCGTCGTAGTTGTTGTAGCTTCTAGTTGTAGCCTTCAAGAATCATCCTTCGTCTTCTTTAATTTTGTTCTTTGTATTTTTAATTTAGAGTTCTAGGTTTAATGGCGGCTGCATGAGGCTAAAATGAAATAGTATGATTTAAGCTAGGTCTTAGTGTCTTTTTGTAGTTGTAGGCAATTGATTTCAGCCTTTAAATCAACCCTAGAATAGGTCTGAGCCATCCAAAATCGTCACAAGCCCCCAAAACAAGACCCAGGAGCCAAAACAGGTGCACCAGGCCGACCTGGCCGACCAGGGAGGTCGACCCCCAGGTCGACTCCCCAGTCGACATGGGGGGAGGTCGACCCCCAGGTCGACTCCCCAGTCGACATGGGGGGAGGTCGACCCCCAGGTCGACTCTAGTGTCGACATGGTTGGGGGAGGGAGGTCGACCCCCCCTGTCGACCTGTCTGGGCGGGATTTTTCCCGCCTACCCTGAATTCTGATAATTTGAATCTGTTTTTGAATTTGAATTTTTCGTGAAACTTTGCGAGGCCATATCTTGATCATACGGACTCCGATTTACGAAATTTCTGACTCTATTTAGCGTATTTTTCCGAGACGAACGTAATGGCGGAACCCGTTTTCCTTGATTCAGATTTTAACATTTAATTCTGCCTTGATTCTTGTCTTAACATGTTGTTAAAATTCGGGTTGTTACAAATTCCCTTTGAGAGTGACCTTAACGGAGGTGGGGTGTTTCAAAATCTGTCATAAATCTTAAATGCAGATTTATACAATAATTAACATGATTTGGCAACCCAAAATTTGGAATTTTATGTTGGTCTATACATTTGTATGGTAGTGAATGGTGAGAATAATTGTATTATTCAAAGCATTAAGTCATATGTAAATAGCTTCAGTGGGAAAGCATTATACACTGTCTTAGAACAACATATCTTTAGTGCATTTTAGAAATTGATCTGGAATTCGGGAGTTTTGAATTTGATTGGAAAAACAAATAGAGATAGTGTAACAGAAGCAATGCATGTAAATGTTAAATGAACGTGAAAATAATTAGAAGACGTTGCAGCAGAAATTACAGCACTAGTTTATTAGAAAAAAATGCAGAAAAACAACATTTAGTGATATATATATATATATTGAAAACTTTAATGGTATATATATACATACATGTATATATATACACACATTGTAGACAAACTTTATTGAAACTTAACACATCAAAAATAGTATAATAAAATAAAACTAACATATCATACGTTAAAATACAACTAATACATGCAGGATGAAACCCCGTTGAGAGAAGAAAAAGAGTAAAACAACAATACTGCATA
Organism: Allium sativum; assembly: GCA_030737875.1. NCBI lineage: Eukaryota > Viridiplantae > Streptophyta > Magnoliopsida > Asparagales > Amaryllidaceae > Allium > Allium sativum. The sequence continues at coordinate 550,613,580 of CM060918.1, forward strand.
CAATACTCAATTGGAAGAACACAAAGTGTTTATTCGTGAATCGATGGCATAAAAATAGTACCTGATCTGTGAGGATGGAAATTGACAACGATCATAGTATTTTCTTCCGCTTTTGTAGTGTTAGGATATTTTTATCTGAAACCTGTTCAGAGAAAACCATAAATCATTTTGCAAACCATAAAAGAACGAAACATAAGCTAGCACAGATTAAAATACGATGTCAGTAGGTATTGCATCCTAATGGCTTTCTGAGAATTCCAAAACAGTCTTCGCTTTGACCTCAAGAAGATTTTAAAAGCGTAAAGAAATGAAAATGGTACCACTGTAGTGCATTTGTCTCAAAGAAAGCATGGCAAAGGTTGAATGTATATCCCAATTTCTGTACGGTGAACATAAGTAAACACTATCTGCAAAGACGGCAGATAGAAAATTAGTGACCTAATGATTCAAACTCAGCCTAGAGCACTCGCGTAACCACAATGTGCTAGTTCAATAAAGGTAAGTTGATCCAATAAGTTATATTAGAGCATATGAAAAAGAAAAAGAAAAACTTCAGAGGAGAAGTAGATGAAATCATGAAAGACGACTGAAACCGCGTTGTCAATTGCCGTGCTGTAACACCCCGAATTTCGGTTAATGCTAAAATTCACTAATTACAGAATGTATAATCTCAGATGTGAGAATTGGGGGAAACGGGCTGCGTCATTGCGTTCGTCTCGGAAAAATACGCGAAATAGAGTCCGAGTTTTCGAAAATCGGAGTCCGTATGGCCCAGTTATGGCCCGATGAAGTTAGCAGAAAATTCAAAACTAAAAACAGAATTAAGAATTTAAAATTCAGATTTTAAATTGGACAGGCGGGGCCAGGCGGGAAGATTCCCGCCCTACCCATGTCGACAGGGCTGTCGACAGGCCTGTCGACAGGGGTGTCGACTTGCCTGTCGACTTGCCTGTCGACAGGGGCCTGGCGTCCAGTGAACCTGGGTGCACCAGGTTGCACCAGGTTGGGTCTTAGGTTGGCTTAGAGGGCTGGTTCTGGAAGCTTCTTGGATCTGATGGTCCTAATCCTATCTAGGGTTAATCTAAGGGTCTAAAATGCAACCTAATCCTATAAATAACATCCTAACCCTACCCTAATTCATTCATAATTAAATCTTGTAACTAAACTATGGCAAAATGAAACTTGATCATGGCCTCCACAAATCAATGAAGAGGAAAGCAAGCTAATCAACCTCTCTAATCAACTTCTAATCCATTCTAAGCATATTAATCTTCTTCATTTGGAGTGCAAATTGCTAGTGGTGAGTTTCTATCACTTTGATGATCAATTGTTAAGATAAGTAGATTAGGTGTAATGAGACTTATGGTCTTGAATGCGGATTTGTGAGTTTGAATCATTTGTAATGATATGCTAATCTATGTATAATATTAATCCTAAGTTGAATATGTGAGTTTATGCATGTTGAATATGTAAGTTTATGCAAGTTGAATATGAGAGTTTATGCAAGTTGGATATGTGGGTTTATGTATAATAAGTAATTGATTTTATGCAAGTTAAGTATGTGGTTTTATGCATGATGAGTATGTGATTCTATGCATGCTAAGTAGGTGATATTATGCATGATGAGTATGTGATTCTATGCATGCTAAGTATATGATATTATGCAAGTTTAGTATGTGATTCTATGCATGCTAAGTATGTGATAATATGCATGATTAATAAGTTGTTTTATGCATATTTAACAAGTAGGTTTATGCATGTTAAACAAGTCCATATGCAAGTTACATGTATGTTAATATGCAAGATATGCTATGCAAGTTACATGTATGTTAATATGCAAGATATGCTATGCAAGTTACATGTTTGTTAATATGCAAGTTACATGTATGTTAATATGCAAGATATGCTATGCAAGTTACATGTTTGTTAATATGCAAGTTACATGTATGTTAATATGCAAGATATGCTATGCAAGTTACATGTTTGTTAATATGCAAGTTACATGTATGTTAATATGCAAGATATGCTATGCAAGTTACATGTTTGTTAATATGCAAGTTACATGTATGTTAATATGCAAGATATGCTATGCAAGTTACATGTTTGTTAATATGCAAGTTACATGTATGTTAATATGCAAGATATGCTATGCAAGTTAATATGCAAGATATGCTATGCAAGTTACATGTTGGTTAATATGCAAGTATGTGAATGCTTATGCAAGAATGCGAATGCTTATGCAAGTTATGTGTATGCTTAAATGCATGTTTAACATGTTATGCAAGTTGTGAGAATGCGTATAGGCAAGTTCAACATGTTATGCAAGTTATGTGTGCTTATGCAAGTTCATATGCAATAGGTTGTGCAAGTCATGTGCGATAATATGCAAGTTTGGGTTAAATGTAGTTGGGTTAATATATGCTCATATATGCAAGTTGACATCCTCTTAACCCATGACAAAGTTATATGCTAAGATTTGGTTAAAACCCATGATATTTGTGATGGATCTTCCCTTTTTATTTTGTCGTGAAATGAGAACGATTTGCGTGGGGAACGATGGGGTTAATAAATATGTTAATTAAAGTATGGTTGGGTATGATTAAGCATACCATAAAAATAAATTAACATAAGTGGGAATTTACCTATTGAGTTAGGTCTACCCCATGGGAATTTACCTATTGAGTTAGGTCTACCCATGTTATGAGAAACTTGATATTAATTAGGGATAATTAATATAAATTATGAGGGTGATTAATTAGGTGTAATTAATCGACTAAGACACGAGGTTGGACTCAGTTGTAGCGTAAAACTGCCCGGACCCAACCGGCTTAACCAGTTGCTACAAATGTTAGCCCAATGTGAGAGGTCTTAGGCACAAACTAAATACGTGATTAATGTAAAGACACGAGGTTAGACTCGGTTATGACATAAGGCTGCCCGGACCCAACCGGCTTAACCAGCGGTCATAAAAGATAGTCTAATGTGAGAGGTCTTTATGAGGATCACGGTCTTAATTAATTAAGAAACACTTAACCGTATAAGCATGTAGTGGGGCATGAGGGTTAAGTGGGTGCCTTGGGTGGCATGTGGAAATCTAGTGGGTGCCTTAAGGGGCAATTGAAATATAATTAAATGACTTAACCAGGATTTATAACATGAAGGTAGACATGATTATTAAAAAGGGTTAAGTGGGATACACTAGATAAGGTTACAAGCTTAGGTGGTAGCTTGTGGGGGCCCATTTCAACCAATATCCCAAACGTATCTTTGTGGGCTCGACCCAAGTCGAGTGACGGGACACGCATATTGGGCTTGACTATAAGAGGCCAAAACGGGTTAACGGTGGCAACGTAGGACCAACGGGTTTCATATGCGTGTGTGGACCCGGGCTGGTTAGTAAATCGTTGTTACATCGTGTAGGTATAAAGCCGTGCACCGTTGATACTATCAGGTTGCCACTTTGGGAAAACGATACACCCCATTGTGGGACCAGCACGGGTATCTACGTTAGGGAGCCGATCGCTTGGGAGTAGCGGGTACACCTAGTAAAGATAGGGGCAGACGGCACCTATGTAGGGGTAAAAGAAACTACTGGCTAAGAAAATTACTAAGTACATTTAGTGGAATCAACCTTTAAGTAGGAACTAATCTTGGGTAGGTAGAACTGGTGTGGTGCAGTGTAGGAATTACTCTTGGGTGGATAAGTCTGGGGCGGTGTAATCTAGTAATTATCCTTGGGTGGATAAATGCGTCTTTACGGTGATCTTAGTTTATCCTAAGTTTACCAAGCTGCTTAGTGTAGCCATTCATCCCCAGTCGTTACCGTATATCAACTTATGTCTTCTCTGGTTATTTTAATGATTGTATTGTTAGGGTTATAGGACTCACTCAGACTTATGTCTGACCCCGTTGTTTTTATCTTTTTCCCCCAACCCCAGGTTATTAGAGTGGGCCTGGTGCTAGTGGGCTTTGATCTGATTGATGTATCTATCCTATGGAGCTTGGACCTCTGAAGTGAAGCCGAGCTTATCTTTCCTTTTATGGCTATTAGTTATGTAGTGGGATTATGTACTTCTATTTTATCAAGATGGATATTATGTACTTGACTCTGGTTTATGGTTTTGTGATGTAACCAAACATGTATTACTTTCTGTTGCAATGAAATGATGATTTAAATTTTCAAGTATTACTTATATATCTGTCTTGCTGTAATTTTACTGTTCTATATTCACTTAAAATACTTCACCGAAACTAAGGCATTCCCCTGGTATGAGTGACCTTAGCGGACGTGGGGTGTTACACGTGGTATCAGAGCTTAAGGTTACCAGAACAGATAAAAATTGAAAAAAAACTATTTTTCTAAGAAAATTTTTGAAGGAGTATTTTCAAAAACATGTCTTTTAAGAGAAAAGTTTTTGAGAGAAAAGCATAATCCCCGATAGCCATATCTTTATCTTTCAAATTCTCCGTTTGAATCTCTTTCTCTCTCGGTTTGAGTTTCCCCTCCGTGTGTAGATGATCTTTCTAAGATAGATAAGAATGGAAAACCGCTTCAAGGGACTTAGACGTAAATCAGATTAGAAGTTGGTTCAAGAAGGAGGAGGACTGGTAGGTACATATAGGATAGACGAGGAGAGGAAGGCTCAAATAGTTGTTTGGTTAATAAAGGATGAAACCTCATTGGTGGGAGGTTACGAATGGAAAATGGGAAGAAGAAGAAGGTTAGTAGTTATCCTTTGGGGAGGAATAGGACACCTTATTAGGATTGTCCAAAGAAGCAACGGCAAGGTATGGAATCTTCTGGAGAATAGTTATATTTCCTCACGGCTAGGATGCCGGATGGGGATAAGACCGTCTAGGTTGGAATTTGGATTTCTTTGTTATCCGATCCAAACTTTATTTGATTCTGATGTATCGAGTTCGTTTATCTCATCATTGTTAGTTGAGTCACTGCACTTAGACACCAGTTTAGTAGATGATCCCTTAGTTGTTTCAAACCCAATTGGGCTCCATGATGTGTTTGGGTTTAAACTTAGTGTTGAGTTTGGATGTGACGCTTGTTGGGCTTCACAGGCTATGGGTTAGTTTTGGGGGCATGGACTGGTTATCCATTAGGGGTGCCGTTCTTGATTTTGATGAGAGAGTTGTTAGGCTTATGACCCGCTTGGGTAACACTCTCGAGATCTCTTGTAATCCCATAGAATCTGTTATGCTAAGATATCTAGAATCGCTTGACACGTCGGCCGAGAGTTTGCGATCTGTTGGAAGTGGTCCGGGAAAACTCGGATGTGTTTGAGAAGGTGAAGGACTTACCTCCGGAGCGGGAGATTGACTTCCGAATATATCTGGTAAACAATGCCAAACCAGTGACTTGGCCAGTGTGCCACAAGGCTCCTCGTGAGAGGAGGGAACTCATAAGTAAGTAGGCGATTGCTTGAGAAGGGGTTCATAAGAAGAAGTATATCGGAATGGGGTGCTCCAGTAGTTTTTGCCAGGAAGGCGGATGGGTCCCTCAGACTTTGTGTAGGCTAAAGAGAACTAAATAAACTCACAAAGAAGAATAGACACCCATTACCGAAGATTGATGATCTCTTTGATCAGTTGGTTGGCGCCTCAGTATTTTCGCAGTTGGACTAAGCCACATGGTTTCGTCAGTTGGGAGTGGCTGACGATAGTATAGAGAAGATTGCCTTTAGGACTCCGGATGGTTTTATGAGTGGCTGGTGATGCTATTTGGTTTGACGAACGCCCCCGCATACTTTGTTGATTTGATGAGAAGGGTGTTCAGAGGGTACCTAAATAAGTTTGTGATGGTCTTTGTGGATGACATCTTGGTCTTTTCTAGGAGCGAAATAAGTTTTCATATGTGCTCAATAGGTTGAGCAAAGCCAGTTATGGGATAAAACGGTGGTTTTGGGGTGAGACTGGCAAGGACATCCAAAGTTGGTCAAAGGCTTAATTGTTTAGCCATTATTATTATTATTTTTAGTATCATCTCACGTAGGTTGCCTGAACTCGAAGGAGATATCCCTTGGGTGTTTGTCTGATATTGGTTTCGGCCTTTGGGGCTTGCATTTGGGGGATGTCGAATTCGACTAGGGTGGTCTGCGTGAGAGATGGACAGTTGTGACGATTTTGGATAGGATTCTTAGCATCTTATGAGTTGAGATAGCATATACCCCTAACAAGGGAAGCATGGTAGCAGACGCCTTAAGAAGAAAAAGGTTGTCCTTGAGTTCATTGATCGATTAAACGACGGAGCTTAGGGTTTATTTCTATGTTTGACTTTAGACCTTCCATTGACTTTGTACCCGGTTTGCTAGCCTCCTTGGAGGTTAGGCCTACTCTTTTGGGACGGGGTGGCGAGGCACAGCAAGACGACCCACAGTTGGTTGAGCTATGAGAGAAGCTCATAAGGGGGTGGAGTCGTCCAGCCATTTGAGTAGGTACACCCTAGATAGTAAGAGGTGGTTGTGTAGAGACGGTAGACTTTGTGTACCGCAAGATGAGAGTTTGAGGAAGGCTATACTTGATGATACACATCGGTCGAAGATAACCATTCATCCCGGTAGGGACAAGATGTACCAAGACATAAAGCGAATTTTCTTTTTGGCCAATCTGAAGAAAGATGCAGTAAAGTATGTCGCTAGATGCTTGGTGTGCTAACAAGTGGAAGCGGAGCAGAAGAAACCCGGAGGGTTGCTTCACCCGTTAGAAGTTTCGCAATAGGAAGTGGGATAGTGTCTCATTGGATTACCGAAATCAAGGAAGGGTAATACGGGGATTGGGCTTATGGTAGATAGACTTACTAAGTGTGCCCATTTCATACCCGTGAAGAGCAAGAGGACTGTTACATGTCTAGCTTCAGTTTACCTTCGAAAGATTATTAGATTGCATGGTGTACCTTCCAGCATTGTGAGTAATCAAGATCCTATCTTCACTAGTGAGTTTTGGAAGATTTTGCAAGAGGCGGTAGGGACTCAGTTGTGTTTGAGCACCGCATATCATCCTCAGATGGACGGTTAGACCGAGAGGGTGAACCGTATCTTAGAATATCTTTTGAGGTTATGTATTTTGGATTTTGGAGGTACATGGGAAGAGCATCTTCCATTGGTGGAGTTCGCATATAATAGCAGCTTTCAGTCCAGGAGTGGTATGGCTCCTTTTGAAGCCCTTTATGGAAGGCCTTGTTGATCACCTACATGTTAGTGGGAATCTACGGATAAGATCTTGGTTGGGCCGATGTGATTAAAGAGTCCTCAGAGAAGATTGACTTGATTCAAAGAAGGATGAAAGCAGCACAGGATAGGCAAAAATCTTATGCGGACAAGAGAAGGACGGATCTTGAGTTTGAAGTTGGGGACATGGTTTTATCAAGGTATCTCCGTTGCGGAATGTGGTTCACTTTGGATCTGTTAGGAAGTGAGTACCAAGGTTTGTAGGGCCATTTCCCATTAAGGAAAGAATTGGACAGATGGCATATAAAGTGGAGTTGCCTGACAAACTTAGTGGTGTACCGGGTGTATTTCATGTGTCCCATTTGAGGAAGTACTTACATGAGACCGCTGAGGTGGTAGAGCCGAGTTTGTTTAAAGAAGCAGAGTTAGAGCGCGATGAGACGATTCGACGAGCTCCTACTCGCGTCATTGGGTCAGAGACTAGGAAGTTGAGGAACAGAGAAGTTCTGCCAGCTAGAGTGCAATGGGGAGATGACGAAAGAAATGCTACTTGGGAGACGGAAGCGAAGATGCGTTCTTTGTATCCATTTCTTTTTGGAGAGTATGTCTTTTAACTTCTCCTTTATCGCTTGCCTAGTACTTACCTTATCTTTAGTATGTCCTCTCGATTAGTGCTGTTTGACCTTTAGATAGGGAAAACCTATGGTTGAAACATGTGTTTGAGACATGTTATGGTTGATGGATGCAAGTGGATGCAAGTGTTTGCTAGTGGTTGCTCGTGGATGCATATATACACACTCTAGGCACTAGATCGGCTCAATCACTTCATATTGCATATTGCATAAAATTGTGTGTAGTTAGCTATATTTATGGATGTATAATGATTGTGTTATCATATGGATGATGCATTTTGGTGAATGATTGTGCACTCATATAGATACTGTATGTGTCGATAGGGTTATCTCGCATACATATTGGATACATGGCACTATCATGGTTTGCATATGTTCGTACATTAGATAGGGAACATATACACACACTTTTCGCATATGCTCATACATCATTAGAAATTGTTTAAGGACAATGGATGCTCGTGTTTGATGGGTTGAGTAGATGGTTGTTTGGATGGTAGGATATGCATTCTCCTTAGCTTAGAGATTTCGGGGACGAAATCCTTTAAGGGGGGGGAGAATGTAACACCCCGAATTTCGGTTAATGCTAAAATTCACTAATTACAGAATGTATAATCTCAGATGTGAGAATTGGGGGAAACGGACTGCGTCATTGCGTTAGTCTCGGAAAAATACGCGAAATAGAGTCCGAGTTTCCGAAAATCGGAGTCCGTATGGCCCAGTTATGGCCCGATGAAGTTAGCAGAAAATTCAAAACTAAAAACAGAATTAAGAATTTAAAATTCAGATTTTAAATTGGACAGGCGGGGCCAGGCGGGAAGATTCCCGCCCTACCCATGTCGACAGGGCTGTCGACAGGCCTGTCGACAGGGGTGTCGACTTGCCTGTCGACTTGCCTGTCGACAGGGGCCTGGCGTCCAGTGAACCTGGGTGCACCAGGTTGCACCAGGTTGGGTCTTAGGCTGGCTTAGAGGGCTGGTTCTGGAAGCTTCTTGGATCTGATGGTCCTAATCCTATCTAGGGTTAATCTAAGGGTCTAAAATGCAACCTAATCCTATAAATAACACCCTAACCCTACCCTAATTCATTCATAATTAAATCTTGTAACTAAACTATGGCAAAATGAAACTTGATCATGGCCTCCACAAATCAATGAAGAGGAAAGCAAGCTAATCAACCTCTCTAATCAACTTCTAATCCATTCTAAGCATATTAATCTTCTTCATTTGGAGTGCAAATTGCTAGTGGTGAGTTTCTATCACTTTGATGATCAATTGTTAAGATAAGTAGATTAGGTGTAATGAGACTTATGGTCTTGAATGCGGATTTGTGAGTTTGAATCATTTGTAATGATATGCTAATCTATGTATAATATTAATCCTAAGTTGAATATGTGAGTTTATGCATGTTGAATATGTAAGTTTATGCAAGTTGAATATGAGATTTTATGCAAGTTGGATATGTGGGTTTATGTATAATAAGTAATTGATTTTATGCAAGTTAAGTATGTGGTTTTATGCATGATGAGTATGTGATTCTATGCATGCTAAGTAGGTGATATTATGCATGATGAGTATGTGATTCTATGCATGCTAAGTATATGATATTATGCAAGTTTAGTATGTGATTCTATGCATGCTAAGTATGTGATAATATGCATGATTAATAAGTTGTTTTATGCATATTTAACAAGTAGGTTTATGCATGTCAAACAAGTCCATATGCAAGTTACATGTATGTTAATATGCAAGATATGCTATGCAAGTTACATGTATGTTAATATGCAAGATATGCTATGCAAGTTACATGTTTGTTAATATGCAAGTTACATGTATGTTAATATGCAAGATATGCTATGCAAGTTACATGTTTGTTAATATGCAAGTTACATGTATGTTAATATGCAAGATATGCTATGCAAGTTACATGTTTGTTAATATGCAAGTTACATGTATGTTAATATGCAAGATATGCTATGCAAGTTACATGTTTGTTAATATGCAAGTTACATGTATGTTAATATGCAAGATATGCTATGCAAGTTACATGTTTGTTAATATGCAAGTTACATGTATGTTAATATGCAAGATATGCTATGCAAGTTACATGTTTGTTAATATGCAAGTTACATGTATGTTAATATGCAAGATATGCTATGCAAGTTAATATGCAAGATATGCTATGCAAGTTACATGTTGGTTAATATGCAAGTATGTGAATGCTTATGCAAGAATGCGAATGCTTATGCAAGTTATGTGTATGCTTAAATGCATGTTTAACATGTTATGCAAGTTGTGAGAATGCGTATAGGCAAGTTCAACATGTTATGCAAGTTATGTGTGCTTATGCAAGTTCATATGCAATAGGTTGTGCAAGTCATGTGCGATAATATGCAAGTTTGGGTTAAATGTAGTTGGGTTAATATATGCTCATATATGCAAGTTGACATCCTCTTAACCCATGACAAAGTTATATGCTAAGATTTGGTTAAAACCCATGATATTTGTGATGGATCTTCCCTTTTTATTTTGTCGTGAAATGAGAACGATTTGCGTGGGGAACGATGGGGTTAATAAATATGTTAATTAAAGTATGGTTGGGTATGATTAAGCATACCATAAAAATAAATTAACATAAGTGGGAATTTACCTATTGAGTTAGGTCTACCCCATGGGAATTTACCTATTGAGTTAGGTCTACCCATGTTATGAGAAACTTGATATTAATTAGGGATAATTAATATAAATTATGAGGGTGATTAATTAGGTGTAATTAATCGACTAAGACACGAGGTTGGACTCAGTTGTAGCGTAAAACTGCCCGGACCCAACCGGCTTAACCAGTTGCTACAAATGTTAGCCCAATGTGAGAGGTCTTAGGCACAAACTAAATACGTGATTAATGTAAAGACACGAGGTTAGACTCGGTTATGACATAAGGCTGCCCGGACCCAACCGGCTTAACCAGCGGTCATAAAAGATAGTCTAATGTGAGAGGTCTTTATGAGGATCACGGTCTTAATTAATTAAGAAACACTTAACCGTATAAGCATGTAGTGGGGCATGAGGGTTAAGTGGGTGCCTTGGGTGGCATGTGGAAATCTAGTGGGTGCCTTAAGGGGCAATTGAAATATAATTAAATGACTTAACCAGGATTTATAACATGAAGGTAGACATGATTATTAAAAAGGGTTAAGTGGGATACACTAGATAAGGTTACAAGCTTAGGTGGTAGCTTGTGGGGGGCCATTTCAACCAATATCCCAAACGTATCTTTGTGGGCTCGACCCAAGTCGAGTGACGGGACACGCATATTGGGCTTGACTATAAGAGGCCAAAACGGGTTAACGGTGGCAACGTAGGACCAACGGGTTTCATATGCGTGTGTGGACCCGGGTTGGTTAGTAAATCGTTGTTACATCGTGTAGGTATAAAGCCGTGCACCGTTGATACTATCAGGTTGCCACTTTGGGAAAACGAAACACCCCATTGTGGGACCAGCACGGGTATCTACGTTAGGGAGCCGATCGCTTGGGAGTAGCGGGTACACCTAGTAAAGATAGGGGCAGACGGCACCTATGTAGGGGTAAAAGAAACTACTGGCTAAGAAAATTACTAAGTACATTTAGTGGAATCAACCTTTAAGTAGGAACTAATCTTGGGTAGGTAGAACTGGTGTGGTGCAGTGTAGGAATTACTCTTGGGTGGATAAGTCTGGGGCGGTGTAATCTAGTAATTATCCTTGGGTGGATAAATGCGTCTTTACGGTGATCTTAGTTTATCCTAAGTTTACCAAGCTGCTTAGTGTAGCCATTCATCCCCAGTCGTTACCGTATATCAACTTATGTCTTCTCTGGTTATTTTAATGATTGTATTGTTAGGGTTATAGGACTCACTCAGACTTATGTCTGACCCCGTTGTTTTTATCTTTTTCCCCCAACCCCAGGTTATTAGAGTGGGCCTGGTGCTAGTGGGCTTTGATCTGATTGATGTATCTATCCTATGGAGCTTGGACCTCTGAAGTGAAGCCGAGCTTATCTTTCCTTTTATAGCTATTAGTTATGTAGTGGGATTATGTACTTCTATTTTATCAAGATGGATATTATGTACTTGACTCTGGTTTATGGTTTTGTGATGTAACCAAACATGTATTACTTTCCGTTGCAATGAAATGATGATTTAAATTTTCAAGTATTACTTATATATCTGTCTTGCTGTAATTTTACTGTTCTATATTCACTTAAAATACTTCACCGAAACTAAGGCATTCCCCTGGTATGAGTGACCTTAGCGGACGTGGGGTGTTACACGTGCAAAACAGTTGAAATTACAGTAACATGGATTACATCAATTAGTGAACATGAGTAGAACGCCATGACATGGATGTGTGTGTGTGTGTATTATATAAGTAAATAAAACAGGCCTACCAACTATCTTGGAGTATTCAGTTTACTACCTTGGAGTTTAAATGAAACCTATCTTTTTAGCGAAACTGAGATGAGCCTAAAATATAAAGCAAACTAGTTGCATCTCAGATTTATACTATGACAAATTCAAACAATATTTTGGGACAAATTTATAACTTAGCCGTAGACATACAAATTGTAATATTGTATACTTTTATGGACCGAGTTACATAAAAACATACTTAAATGCATACATGTGTACATAACATGTATAGCACTAAACTAAATACCCGATGAGGTTGGCATAATCATAACCAATTACACTATAATCTTCCGCAACCAAATTTACAGCTATAGCTGCAAACTCATTTTACTTGAACTTCTTAGCTCTAGGTACTTTTTTAAGTGAGCATTTGAAAATTAAGTAATGCAACACATAAGTTGAAGTATTATTTTGACAGTTAATTTTAAGTATTATTTTAAGGGATAGTTATTTTTTCCTGACATAAACAGTGAACGTATTATGAAAGTATCAAAATTATAACTTGTAAAGCCGGAAAACCAAAAAAAAAAAGAGAGAGTTATATTATTTTTGCATGCTACTTGATGTGGCTCATATAGCCGTAGATATAGTTTAAATATCAAGGTGTGCCTAGGAAAGAAATGGAACATGAAACTATTAAATAATATATGCATTGCGCACAACTTAGATTAAAATCAATAATGCATACTATTTCAGCATATGTTGACAGTTGTTTCAATTATATGTATAAAATGACGACTCATAAAAGGAAAAGCAAAACAGGATTGGCCGGGGGGTATGTTATAGTTTGGTTTAGATAAATATCTGAAGAAAAATATTGAAAACTGGATTCATATCTTGGGTTAAAACAGGTTATAAAAAAAATGTAATGGCTCGAATTTCCGTACCCTTTGGGTCGACTAATAACAACACATGTCCAACCCAAATGACACAGAAATACGAAACATTATTAGAAAGAAATTAGAGGATGAGAAATAGAAAGAAATATTAAAATAGAAGAAAACGAAGATCACAAACTCACAGCGGAATGAATAAAATATATTAGATAACATAAACTTTGAAACACAAATCAGTATTTGTATATACATACCATCATCAGAGCACACAGCTATTCCTGGAACAGTTATAAACTCCTGTTTCCAGATACAACATAGTACACAACAAAAAATATAATAGTCTATAGCTAACTAGTGAAGCCTCCTGCTTCAATCTCCTCCAGGTGAATCTGTAAAATCCCGACTACTTGACTGCCCGTACAAATTTGGGCACCAAAGAGTTTAGGGAAAATAATAAAATAAACTCTGGGTCAATCATGGGACTGGTGTGAGTAAACTCCAAACATTTGTTTAACTTTCAAATTTCTTTCAAAAGAAATGATAATCATAAGACCGATCCACACATAAACACGGATGGTTTTTACCTTACGATAACCAAAAATATTTTTGATATCAAATCCATTGATATTATAATAATGTCTACATCAAATAAATAGAATTTAGCGGAACGCTTGCATCTCACGCTCCATATAGAATATAAAATCAAAAACCGCAGGGCGCTTATTGGTGATTGGATTTCCAACATGACAAGGTATGGGACCACCTTCCGATAGTGTATCTCTAGAGACAAATACACTGGGTTCAACAAGAATGTCTTGCAACCCGGCCCTCACATGACCGACCACTCATTTCGCTTGAGTGTATCGAATGTATATCACCAACGGTTGGGATCAGCAATCGTTTCCCGAAAGGGACAGCATCGATAGATTAAAGAAGCAAATGGAATTTCTCTAGATAGGTGATTATACATCCTAATGGGTGCGACCCACATAGCCATGCTGCCTGCCCGATTTTTGTCAATTCCAGGTTGTGAGGCTTGAGGTTTGAATTATCTTTCCGAACATCTGGCCACCATTCACTTTGAATGCCACATCGTTAGATCCATCGGAAATCACTAATTGATTCCCACAAAAATACTCAGATTGTTAGGCTAAAGAAGTTTCCCTTCTATGCCACCAACTTCGTACGTTTGAAGGAACTAACATACGTAATCCCTTTGGAAATACTCTGTCAGACACTCGTCCTTACAAGTTGTCCTGGGTCTGGACAAATCGAAAGCACCATTCTACTAATCCATCTTGGGCAATTTCTACCTAGGGTTAACAGAACAGCCCTTGCACCTTGCTCCGTCTTCAATTATCTTCAGCATAAGTTACTCATAACGCTTATACCAACATGGAGTGATTTTAAGATATTAAATCTGATCCCGATCACTCTATATTGACAACGGATGTATAAAATAAATCAAAACTTTGATAGTTGGTGGTTTAACTATCAAAGTGTTATAACGGTAGTGTTATAACGGTAGTGTTATAATCGCTGTTTCAAATATTTGATTTATAAAAGCATTAATTTTAATAATAGTGTTACAATCGCTGTCTAGAATTTTAGAACATCTATTATAACAATAACGTTAAGATGGCATTATAACGGCAGCGCTAAAATCGCTGTTTAGAATTTACAAAACATTTATTTTAAAACTTCTTCATCGAATAAAATTGGTTCTATGTCCTTTTTTCAACATATCTCTTTTTGTTCCTATTACTTTGAAACATAACTATAACTTAATTTAAATTAATATTAAATTATCTCAAACTTACATAGCTATAAATATTTAAAATGTTACTTTCTTAACATATTTTATTTATAAATCCATACTACATAGATTTTAAATCTCTTTCCTAAAATAAACCTTTTTAACAATATTCGACATAGTCAAATCTTAAATATAAATCCCTTGGATTTATCTAGATTTACTTTTATATTCCAACTCTGGAATAAAACCCGTTCATATCCCTTTTGAACCGAATTTCCTTGTCATTTAAATTTCCATTTGAATTTATATTTCCAAATTCAAATACCCTCTATAAATAATTTCACTTTAGTCGTGAATAATATTCCCTTTTATATAATCAAACCCATTTGATTTAAATAATATTTAAAAAATCCAAATTTCTTTATTGACTTCTAATAGTAGAATCATTCACAAAAATCTTATTCTTGTTCTATCTATTATAATCTAGTTTATAACTCCATTTATAATTGCTAAGTTCTATTTCAATTACAAATATCAGTTTAAATCCATTTCCATTTATTTATATAAATTTAACTTTAATTTATATACCAATCTTATCCCAAGTTTTTTTTTCTAAATCTATAAACATCATTTATAATCCAATTTTCTATTTCAAGTTCATTTGAAATTAAATTCTATTTTTGGAAAAATAAATTCCCATTTAAAAACATAAATTTCTTTTCTATATTCGAAATATCTTATGGTATTTAAAATACCAAATTTCTAAGGCCAGGGTAATTCAACACAGCATAATCAATCATAGTATATATATCACAACAAGCAGTAATATAAATGTTGAGGAATCCAGTTAGATTGCTCCAACCTGTTTCCTTGTATTCACATATGTTAATCACATCAATAATATTCATTTCCCAAAATATGAAATATCGTCGTGAATAGAAGTAATAATCGATTTATGATATAACCATATCAATCAATTTTATCAACCATGCAACCAAACAACCATCATGTAGTATAAAATAAATTTAAAACTCGTTTATATAAAAATATAAACGAGTCAGAGTTTAGTGAGGCTACTCACCTTGGTTCGCAGTCGATGATTCTGCTTTTGTTTCGTTTTAAAATCAAACCAGCATTTGATTTTATCACGAATTTTCACTAGCTCTGCCCTTAACGAAATCAGTTCCACATAAAGACCTCGTTGCTACGAATCTAATATGACTGGTTTCATCGGATTCTATTAACAGATGACTAGGGAATAACCATTATAATTATATGATTCAATAAATTAATTATCTTCCTAAATTAAAATGGTTAACGTTAATTACTTTTGTCTTACTTTAGACAGGCCCGTAATTTGGAGATCAAAGAATTGAACTTCGTTTCCTCAACATTGTTTCGAAGCTTCTTATTTTACCCTTCGAAAAAGTATCACTTATAACCAACCTCCATTCGAACTACCATCCCCCTGCCCGGAATCCTATCGCACTCCACCGAGTACAGTGTCCTCCCATCTTGCTCAAAGTAAAACATGTAACCAGTTGTTCCCCGTTTACACAACTTCTGGCCATCAAAAATTAATTTCTATTTTAAATAAATGACGGTTTTGCTTCTGTTAAGGAAACATGAAAAATATCACTTGGTCCTTCTTTCTTCTTTACCAATAAGGACACATGTCCTCTTTTCACGACCAAACTCTCCCTTACATAAATTTTAAAACTAACAGCCACCCTTTAATCACGTTTATATGCTGCTAAGCATTTCCTCACTATTTCAACTTCAACCAAGTCTTACCACATGCTCAGAACACAAAGCCCCTTCACGAGCCATAATTTATAACTCTCCTTAACTGAGAGAACCCGTAACTTCCCCGTAAAGGAAAGTGTCGGATAGTTCGAGAACAAGCCACAACAAAACGCATACAGAAGAACATTTCATTGTATATTACAACAATGCATCAGATTACAAGAATATACAGAGTATAAATGAATATTACACAGAAATATCAGAGATTTAAATTACTTTTAAATACATAGCAGCGGAAAATAATACAATGCACAACTGAAGGAGATATACGGATACAAAGCTTTCCGGATATCGTTCCAGCTGTAAACCAGGATCCTGTGAATATAAATCTGCAAAACCAAAACTACTAGCTGCCCGTGTCGAAATAAGGGCACCCAGAGTTTAGGTTAAAACAATAAACTCCAGGTCAGTCATGTGACTGGTGTGAGAACTAAAACAGTTATTATTCTTTATTTTAAATCATTAGGTAAATCAAGGGACCACGCCGTATAACACGGAACGGGTTTCCTCCCAAGAATACCAGTGCATAAAACAAACAGCGCAATGCTAAATAAAGAAAAATGAAGCTGTTATAAGACCCAGGTCCTATCACACAATGCAACGCAAGCCGGGGGATAGGGTTTTCCCTTATAACAGCCAAAGAATGCTTGATACGTTTAAAACAAATCATTTGATATTATTATAAGTGTATAGTGTATAAAACAACTTCAAATCATAAGTATCAATCATAGGCGGCATGGGTACCATATATCATGTCGCCATACTAGGCTCTACAAATAAAACCGCAAATGTCACGTATTTGGAAATTGGGTTTCCATCTATGAACCGAGGCAAAAGATAGTCCTCAACCGATTCGAGACGCTCTAGCCCGTGTCTCAGGACCCAGACACATGTGGGCCCTTGGATCCTCAGGGCCAGTCCACCGATGTGGATTAAACTTAAACCCTGATCATGCATTTCCCCGCCTTATGGGGCGTAAACGAGCCAACTAAATGACTCCATCGGTTCGAGAATGACCGATCAATCCGAGGCGCCTCGCAACAGCAACAACCACATAAGTCAAACTCGTCAGGGCGTGTAAAACCACTGACGCCACTTCTAGCTAGAAAGAAACGCATGCCCTCCCTGATGTCCTCTCCCGTTTTTTGGTTCATACCGGGTGTGAAACTCGCGAAGCAAACGTTACACAAAGCTACGCCACAAAGGCCTTGCTTTGATCATCACCACAAGACTTTGCTTTTCAACAGAAGCCTCGATCAATTGCCACTTAGGCATGCCACACAGGCAATTCACTCCATGCGTTTGATATCCATCAATATATAACCCCTGAGCTCGTACGTCTCAGAGAAGGGCGTTAAGCAAGAGAATAAATTCTCCGCCGCCAAACAGATATATATTTAATAGAGATCAATCACACGGACTAAAATCCAATGTCAGACACACAGTCCATTTACAAGTTCGTTCTGGGTCTGAACAAAACCGGAGGCACCTAGTACCCCGCATATCCATCGATCTCCAAGTACGTCTGGACGATCACTAACTGTTTCCATCTTCTTGGGTGTACAGCCCAATCAAGATCATCAGTAATTACCCAAACGCCGTGAAGACTTCTGGTCTTCGACCACCGTCTCCATCTTCGACACCACGTCGAATCAGTTATTCAGAATGGGATAAACCCGGTCTTTCTGAATAACTCGCGTATATATTATAAAAGTGTTACACAAACACAACACACGCCTCATTCCAATTCAGAATATTCTTTTATTCAAATATTCCTATACTTTGGGAAAAGTTCCCATTAATTTTATCCAAGATAAATTCTTTAAATTTATTCTTTAATCTCCTTTGAATATCAATTCAAACTAGTCGGGATTAGCGAACCACACCGAAGTAATCATTTATTTTATTTCCCAATCCCAACCTATTCATCCCATGAAGTAAAACTGGTAATACTTCATATCTAACACCACAGTGTTATCGGTAAATTCAATTACCATTTCACGTTCAAATCTAATTAAAGATTTAACCATCGCCTGGAGCAAAACTGGTGATACTCCATTTTCGATCATTTCAATCTAATTAAAGATTCATTAAAACTCCACTTAGTTTTAATCTTTAACTGGGTTAAAGAATCAGTGTCATTTAAAACACGGTTCACGATAAATCCAAAATCACATTCCATTAATTATCGGGTTAAAGAACAAGTGTTATTTAAAACACTGTTCACGATAAACCCAAAAATCAATACCAATTCAATTCCAATTAAATATCGTTTAATTGGTACACTTCATTAAATCTAAATAAAAAGATTTAATTTTTTTCTCAACTGGGTTCAAGAACAGTGTTAGTGAAGACACCATTCACGACAAACCCAAATCACATTTGATATTCAATACAAGGCTCTGAATAGAAAATATATCGGCTTATATTCAATATCAAATTCTACGACTAACAAATGTCGTATTGGAAATAACGATATAAATATATATCTTTCAAATTTCCACAACAACATCTGTATAATCACGAATTCCAACATCGAAATATTCCGAAGACAATTTCGATTCAAATCCACTCCAATGCAATCATTGGAAATTTTGGTTATTTTCAAAACCCTTTTCAAATTCAATTTATTTATTTAAAAATAAATAGAATTATAATTCTAGTTCAAAACTAGTTCATTTCGATAAAAATCTATTTTTATCCTTTCAAATATGGAGTTTTTCATCCCAATCCTTTCTAAATCATTTCTTATGATTTTACACAAATTATTACTATTTTTAATAATTTTATCAAGGCCCGTATAGTCGATTTCCATCAATGGCCATCGAACTGCACTTACAGCGACCTTTTTCAAATTTGATTTGGACGTAACTCCAAATCCAACCGTTAGATTTCAAATTTCTAATATTCGTTAGAAAGCTCTTTTCGATACGAACCCAACGGTTCCGGTTTTAGGAGAATCCGACGGTCGGATCTCCCGTAATGTCCGTTTGAAATAAATGGTCGAAATTCGTGAACTGCCGCGGCGCGGCGCGTTCTATTCAGGCCATTATATTATATATATAATATATATTTCGTCGATTTTCTATTCAAAACGAATTATATAAATAGTTTTAAAATTCGTTTCAAAATCTATTTCAACTTCCATTTCAATTCAAAGCAAAATTGAATTCTTCTTTATAAATTCGTTTCTAAATTCATTTCTATTCAATTCAAATTTCAATTCAATTTGAATTCATTTCAATTCGCTTTCACTTCAATTTGAATTCGTTTTCAATTTAATTCATTTCGAAATCGTTTTCAATTCAATTCATTTCGAAATCGTTTTCAATTCAATTCATTTCGAAATCGTTTTCAATTCAATTCATTTCGAAATCGTTTTCAATTCAATTCATTTCGAAATCGTTTTCAATTCAATTCATTTCGAAATCGTTTTCAATTCAATTCATTTCGAAATCGTTTTCAATTCAATTCATTTCGAAATCGATATAAATATCGTTCACGTCAAAATGGCGTCAAACTAATCAACACGGCTTCATAAATCTCTATTTTCAAATATTCTATTTCAAATATTTCTTTTTCAAAATAGTTGTTATTATCAAAATATGTCGTTCAACACATGACCAATCTCAATGGATGAGTACTGTCAACACATGAACTTTTATTTTATATATTCTTTATTTTTCAAATTGGAATGAGGCCCAATCAATTACCATATAAAATTAATTATATGGATTTTCATACATTACACACATATAATAGCATTGAAAAATAATCAATCATCAACCAAAGTGCACTACACTGTATAAGCATCAAATATAGATATCTAACGCTTATAACAGCCTGTCAATCAATCGATCGACATATTTAATCAATCAGGATGAGTGAACTTCAAATTTCATCCCAACACCCGTGTGGGGTTTCAAACAATCAAACACATATTTTATTTGTGCAGTTGGGCGATGTGTAAAATTTATCGACCCAATCAATATCAGTCAAATCAGTGTATATAAACAAATCGGCCGATTTGTTTATAAATATTTATTTATTTACTTTCACGTTAAAAATTATATTTTTAACGATAAAACATTTTATTCAACCTATGAATATTCTATTCGGTTCATTTATTCAATAAAATGATATTTTTATTTTTCTAACATATTTTTATTTTTCTAACATATTTTAGAAAATTTCGGCGGCATAACGGCACGATACTAGAAACGGGACAAGGCCTAGCCTTATCCCCGGTCTAGTGAAGGCCCACGCCATTCACACATCAATCAAATTCAATTTCATTTCACCAAACCATTCAATTCAAACCAAATAGTCTAACTAATTTGCAATCAAACAAACAAGTCCATGGTCTGTGGACGATTGTGTCGGGTGCTGCTAAGCACCGTCTGCATCCTAGTATATATATATATATATATATATATATATATATATATATATATAACTCGAAAAATAAATTGAAAGGTGAGAAATTCTCACCGATAGCTATCCAACCCTCTTGACTCTTCTTGATATAAATCTTCTTCGTTCTCGCCTTTTTGTTACCTTCGTTGTCCGCTTTCACTACCTATGTAAAAATCGAATTTTTACTGCGCTATTCCATATATAAAAATCATATTTTTATTTCGAAGTTCAATATATAAAAATCATATTTTTATTTCGAAGTTCAATATATAAAAATCATATTTTTATTTCGTTATTCAAAACAATGATATAAAAATCGAATTTTTATTACTATGTTATATAGATAAAAATTATTTTTATCACGCTATTTTCCACCTAAAGATTTCGCCTTTATAAACACATAGACTTCGCCTTTTCAAATTTAAAGATTTCATCTTTATAAAAATCTCATTTTTATTTTTCTACACATATAAAGATGATATTTTTAATATCCCTATCATGTAAAAATTATATTTTTAATTCTCTACTTAAACAAAAATCATATTTCTACCACTTCTATATAGTAAAGATTATATTTTTAATATTTAAAAAAATAAAAATCATATTTTTAATTCTTTAAAAATATAAAAACTATATTTTTAATACTTTAAAAATATAAAAATCATATTTTTAATTCGTAAAAAAAATTCCATCTTTTCTATGTTATAAAACAATTCTTTATCTTCTTCAACATTATATCTTTACTAAAAAAAATCAGGTTTTTTTTCCTAATTAAAATCGGATAAAACAATATAAATAAAATAAAGAAAATAAAAAAATAAAATAAACTTACAGGGGGAGGGGGTTCAGCGCCGCCGAGGTCTGGAAAGGGGGGGAGGGAAAGGGTATCTCGTGGAGGTCGGCGGAGGTGGTCTCGGCGTTGGAGCCTGCAGTGGCCAAGGGGGTGGCGTCGGTCTTGGAGGCTGGGGAGGCAGCTCGGTTGGCGGAGGGTAGTGGGAGTTTCGATTGGGGGTTGGCGGCTAGTGGTTCGCCATCGGCGACGAGGCGGAGGGGGGGGTTCGATTAGGGATTCGGTTTTTTTTTTCCTTTTCATTTTAGATCTGAAATAGTTTTCGAACGGGGGGGCCAGAGTAAAAGGGGGAAGAGATTTTTTTTATTTAATCATTTTATTCTGCAAAAAGTTGACTTTTACATACGACCTCTAAACGAGGCCCACCGCCTGTCGTCTATAGCGTTTTACCCCCATTCCGAACTCAATGGGATATGTATCGCAAGTTGATTCGAACATTTTGATCAGTTTTCGTTAAATTTACATTTAAATCACTATATTGACTTTTAAACGTACATTTCAAATTACCGGGGCCACATACTAACTCTAAAAATTCCAGAAAAGTATTTTCTAGCTTTGTATTGACGATACGGTCCTAACAAAACTAGTTTCGTCGAATTCTGAGACCGTTTGAAAAATGGCCAATTTCCAGTCGATTAAAATCAACTGAAACTGGTCAAACGTGTTTTCCTTTGCCACGCTCACATATTGATTCGAAAAATTATGAAATTTAAAACCTAGCAATAATTTGACACCACGGACCCAACAAAACTGGTTTCGTCGAAATCCGAGGTCGTTTGCAAAATGGCTATTTTTAAGGGCCTGAATTCCATAGCGACTATTCAGAATTTTCAACTGGAAATATCTTTTGATTCCCGCTATGAAATCTTGATTTTTCGGATTCGTTGGAAAGATATTATCAATTAGATACTAATGTTTTTGGTTTCACTAAAATCCGGATTGTTTTGCACCCGGTACATTCAATTGAATTTTGAAATCGAATTATCGAACTACCGCGCCATTTTCAATTCTATTTATAATTATATACAAATATTTATATTCTAACGACGACGCGTATAATATATACGTTCGAATTCTATTCAAAATAAATTTCTCGTCGATATTATTTAAAATAATTCATTTTAAATAATCAAAATTCGCTAAAATAGCCAAAATAAAAATTTTAAACTGGCCCAGATTTTCGGGTTATTACACTAATCCACATTAAATTCCTTAATTCCCCTCGTTAATCATGATTAGCCGCAACACCATACTACCCTGTTTAGTATCCACGCAACTCAACTTCTTCCTTTACATCCCCTACACAACATATTCAATCCAAACTCCTACCTCACGGTTCCAGGTTTTCTTCACAAAGAACATTGTTTCAGTGCAATTTATACTCACCGCAGATCACCACGGAGTTCACCTCCACCCCCTCTTCGCCATCTTCCGACCAACATTAACAACAGCGCACCCACTAATGCATATACAGGAGTGAACCTCCTTCTAGCAGCAATCCAATGAAATCTGAAATCGAAGCATTTCGTTTTGATTTTGATTTATTTGAAATTCCTGAAAGACACGATTTCTTCTATCTTTTTTTCTGTTGAAAGGAACGGATGTGGAAAAGAATTGAAGAGGAAATAGAGAAGACGGATTCTGAACTGAAAAGGACAAGAGAAAATATGGGATGTTTTGAGTAAACTTTTTCTTTCTTTCAAAATCACGAATCCTTTTTACTGGAATTTCAAATGGGGAAAGAACAGGGATTGGAAAAAGAATTGGGGAATTAATGTGGGGCTTAACCGATCTATAGTGAGAAATACCTTTATTATATTGAATAGATTCAACGAAAAATCCGAGAAGAAGAAGGGATTGAATTTGGCCATTCATTGTTTACTGGGTAGAGGCGCAACTATTTTGATCACAGGAAATGTTGGCTTAGGGTTAAAGAGGAAGGGGTGTTATATATATATATATATATATATATATAGAGAGAGAGAGAGAGAGAGAGAGAGTAATTTATATTATTTTATATTATAGCGAAAATTCGCAGTGAAGTAACAAGTAAAACTAACCACAGTCGACTTCTGTTTACTGATTAAAAAGCTAATCTTGATATAAAAAATTATTCTAAACCCAATGGGACAAGTTTCGTCGAATTCCGACATCGTTTGAAAAAATTTCCTTTATAAAACCAAAAATAAACACGCGTTTAAAATTTTCACGATCACCAGATAAATCATACCAACTTGAAACCTTGAAATCCAACAATAATTAATCAATACGAACCCAACGGCACCAGTTTCATCGCATTCTTAGAGTGTTTTCTCGGTAGGCTATTTTTACACGTACCACAATGCCATTTTGAACACCAAATTTGCCGGTCTCTAAAAATAACAAACTTTATACCTATCCTGGCTCTAATCGACGGTACAAACTCAACGGGACTAGTTTCGTGGCCTAATTCGATCGTCTGCTCAACTTATACTCAAATATCACTTTATTAAATTAAATTAATTTAATTACGTGCTATAGAAAATAACTGGGCATTTACGGCTATCGTGGTCACATATGGCATCGGTTTGCCACGCATTTTAATACGGTACAATAATTTAACGTTACGGTCCCAATGAAACTGATTTCTTCGAAATCTGAGTCCGTTTGCAAAACGGCTATTTTAACGCGTATATTTTACTAACGATTTCCACAACGACTATTTCAAAATTTTATTTGACCATAACTAACAAATTATAACATGAAATCTGGATTTTTCTCTTTCATATGAAAATTACCTTCAATACGGTTCCAACGTTTCTTGTTTCACAGAAATCCGACTTATATCGGATCTTGGATTCTCAGTTGACGTTCAAAACCAAATATTACGAACTGTCGTGCCATTTCGAACTCGTTTTATAATTATAATATAAATTATACGTTCAAACTTCGTTTTATAAATAAATTCGTTAGAAAACCCTTTTTAAATTTTCAATACAACATTTAAAACCAATTTAAATGTTCAAAATAAAATGGCTAAAATCCGGGTCCTTACAAAAAACTACCCGATTAAATTAGAAAATAATATTCCTATTAGCCATCCAAAATATTTTATATCCGCATAAGTCCGTTGTCAAGCATTGTATGGTAGGACTATTCTAAAAGATGTTGAACCAATTATAAACACCCATTGTTGAAAGAAATTGACATAACTTTCACACTGACAAAAGATTTCAGGTAGTGATTTTAACATATACACCAATCCACATTAACAGGTACCAAACACATCACATATGCTTGTGCTATAAAATTTTCTTATTTGCCTATTGTGTTCTAATTGTTACTTTGAATTATGTAAAAAATTCCACCAATCATGTCATACTATTATACTGAAAAAGTGACATAACGACATATATGAAATGCTAATGAAGTATCATATGTATGACCTTGTTTAAAAAGGTTTACGCTTCAAAAGGTTTATATGCAGTTTACATAAACCAATTTTTGCATCCAATGATCCTAAAATTCAGTAAATATCGTATAATTATAAAAAGTTATTCCATTTTGACTAAATATATGTGTAGTGGTGAGAAAAGAAAAAAGTAAAAAATAGCAAGGCTTTTAATTCCACTTTTTTTAGTGGAAAGCGAAATGAATTTGAAGTGAAATCAAACATCTAACAGAAGTTAAAATTCTAAGCAGCTCTGATTTGTTCGTTTGTCCTCAATTTAACCCCAAAATTGCAAAATAACAAAATAAATCATCAAATTGGAGGAAGAGGAGAAAACCAATACATGAAAATAAACTTGAATTAAAGAATAAGAAAAAACACGTATAATTCATTAACTGCTATGACAGTTAATGAATATAATATATGATGTACGAAGCAAACAAATTTCATTGCCAGTAAGCATAAGTATTGTCGTCCATTTATCAGTAAAGCATTCAACAAAGTGAAACGCACACATGCTTTGCACATAATTCTCCAATCAGAAAATTGACTAATCGGATTCAATCGTAATAGAACGAAAATTGACAAACAGATTGTAACATACTATAACCTTAATCAGCCTATACCACAAAGATGTTGAGATTACCTAACGCGGAACTGGTATACGTCAAAATGAAAAAAGCAGAAATCGTAGAAAATATTAAGCAACCTGAACCAAGCAAAGGAGAGATAAACAATTAATTTAACTAATGATTAGGAGCACATAAACAAAAAAAATTACTTCAAAATCCCAAAATATTAGCTTACTAACTCACAGATTGTTGTTATATCGCCCAAAATAGCAACAGGAGATAGTAAGCATCGTGAACGAAGCCATAGAGAGATAAACAATTATCATCCATTGGTAGATGTGAAAAGTAGAAGATTTTTGAGGAAAATTAGAAATTCAATTTCAGATTTAACCATTGATAGCGAAGTAAGCATGAAACAGAAACTGCAAATCCTAAATCAAGGTAGATGTTAGTTTTACCGGTGATGTTGTCGTTGAGGCGTAATCCCGTTCATACACTGGCGGATCCGAGAAGAGTTGCAAGTCTGAGCAAAATCGGTAGTTCAGAGTCGAATTTGGAGAGATTGAGATATATGAAGATGGATAGTGGGGAAGAAAGCAGGTGAAAATGGGGGGAGAACGTGAAGACTGAAATGAAGAACGGAACAAAATAAATTGAAAAGTGGGAGACCGGCTAACTGTTGGAGTAGTGGGAAGCGGGAGGTGTAAAGACAGGTTTACCCTCCAATGTTTTTTTTACACGTTATATTGTACAGAGCAGAAAAGACTATCTTGGAACTCCAAAAAAGCTTCACCACCATCCAGGTATTTGTATTATTATAAAGATATATATTTCAAAAGAGATGTCAACTTATACTAGAAGTCTATAAATGTGCCAAAGTATATACTTACTAAACAAAAGTCTGCAGAATAACTAGCCTAAACATCAAGGGAAAATAAATTTCTCTAAATACTAGTTACCAACTATCAACCTGCCTGTTATGTATTTAACAATATAGTGGTTAAATTATCACGTCGGTTTGACTAAAAATAATTACAGCATATCATTACATAGGCTATGTAAGCAGGTACTCCTACAATGACTTTGTAACTTTGTAGGCTATGGCACACACATCCACCATAAAATTTACAGTAGTTATGAGTAAAGTCAGAATTGAATAAACTGGTATTAATAACGCCCGATAAATATGTGTTGCTAGAATGAATTAAAATCAATACTATACATATTTATTCATTGTTATAAAAGATAGATAAACTTGTGCATCAAACAAAAGTTGCTAGTTGCCAAAAACTTGTGACTAACCATTAAGGTCAGGTGTTTATACTTTGAAAACATCATTAAGGTCTGACCTAATTAAGGAAACAAATAATTTTTTATTCGAAATGTTCTTACCCTATTTTACATCCTGGAAAACAACAAGAGGTCTATAATTAGTAATCACACCAAACAGACCTCACCAATGATAGCATCTGAAATACAATGCATTTTTCACATCCAAACTTAATGACAGAAAAAGGGGGAAGAAGTTAAATATACTCCAAGCCATCAAATACTCCAACTCATTAGCAAAGTGAAGAGCTATCACTAGCAGGTTTAGTAAATTTGGTAGCATATGCATGTGTTTAAGACTTTGGGATCTTGATGTTAAATGTTGGGCTGCCACAATTACTATAGTTAACAAGTACAAAGTTACTTGAAGCGACCCGAACTTCCCCGGTCTCCTAAGAGATCAGAAAGAACGAATTACTGTGAGGACAAGACAAATCAGAACGCAGACGGAAGAACATTTCATTGTTATTACAACCATTCCATCAGATACAAGAATATACAGAGTATAAATGAATAAATTACATTCGATAAATACCAGAGATTATAATAAATTACGTAGCAACGGAAAAATAATACAAAGCACAACTGAAGGTGATATACGGATACAGAGCTTTCCGGATATCATTCCAGCTGTAAACCAGGATCCTATGAATATAAATCTGCAAAACCAAAACTACTAGCTGCCCGCGCGGAAAATAGGGGCACCCAGAGTTTAGGTTAAAACAATAAACTCCAGGTCAGTCATGTGACTGGTGTGAGAACTAAAATATTTATTTAAAACTTTACTTTAAAAGAGAGTAATTCATGGGACCACGCCGTATAACACGGAACGGGTTTCCTCCCAAAAATACCAGTGCATATCAATAAACAACGCAATGCTTTTTCGAAAAATGAAGCTATTATAAGACCCAGGTCCCATCACACAATGCAACGCAAGCCGGAGGATAGGGTTTTCCCTTATAATAGCCAAACATGCTTGGTACGTTTAAAACAAATCATTTGATACTATAATAAGTGTATAGTGTCAAAACAGTTTCAATCATAAATATAAATCATAGGCGGCATGAATGTCCCATACCACTATGCCGCCATACTAGTTCTACAATTAAAACCGCAATATCACGTATTGGAAATTGGATTCCGTCATGAGCCGAGGCAAAGGGCAAGCTCCTCTCCGCGTTCGAGACACTCTAGCAAATGTCTCAGGACTACACACTCTGGGCAATCCTGGATCTTCAGGGCCGGTCCTCACTTACGTTAGAGGATTGGCAATTCCTGAACACACGTTTCCCGGTCCTTACAGACCTATAATCGAGGCGCCTCATTCCAACAACCACAAAGGTGAAAAGTATATAAATGTCAGGGCTGGTAAGTCACTGACACCACCAAAGCTAGAAAGAAACGTCGTGTTCTCCCAACGGTCCGTATCCCGTTTTTAACTCATACCGAGGTGTGAGGCTCGCGAATTCACGCTATACACAAAGCTGCCACGTAGGTTGTGCTTTGATTATCAACCACAAGACTTTGCTTTTGAACAGAAGCCTTGATCCATGCAACTCAGCATGCCACATAGGCAATTCATGCCATGCGATTGATATCTATCGATATATAACCTCTAAGCTCGTACGTCTCAGAGAAGGGCGTTAAGCAAGAGAATAAATTCTCCGCCGCCAAACAGATATATATTTAACAGAAATCAATCATCACAGAATAAAATCCAATGTCAGACACACAATCCATTTACAAGTTCGTTCTGGGTCTGAACGAAACCGGAGGCACTTTCCTCGCATATCCATCGATCTCTAAGTACGTCTGGACGACCACCAACTGATTCCCTCATCTTGGGTGTACAGCCCAATCAAGATCATCAGTAATCACCCAAACGATGTGAAGACTTCCGGTCTTCAACCACCGTCTTCATCTTCGACATATCGTCGAATCGGTTATTCAGAATGGGTATAAACCCGTCCTTTCCGAACAACCCGCGTATATTAAAAACAAATGTTACACAAACACAACATACGCCTCATTCCAATTCATTAGTCACTAACCGTAAATCAGTAAGAGAGCAATTCCCCAAATATTAACCCCGAAGGCCGAAACCAACATCAGATCAATACCCACGAAACCATTCTTCTTAACTATCCTACAGCTAGTTTCTAAATTTCAATTCTTAGGGAAAGGTTCCCATTAATTTTATCCAAGATAAATTCTTTAAAATTTATCCTTTAATCTTCCATTGGATGTCATTTCAAACCAAATTATGGTTTTCCAAACTAGTCGAGATTAGCGAATCACATCGGAGTAATTATTTATTTTATTTCCCAATCCCAACCTATTCATCCCATGAAGAAAAACTGGTAATACTCCATATCTAATACCACGGTGTTATCGGTAAAATTAATTACCATTTCACGTTCAAATCTAATTAAAGATTTAACTATCGCTTTGGAGCAAAACTGGTAATACTCCATTCTCGCTCATTTGCCAAATTTGATAATTTAAATTATCAATTCACATTTCAATCTAATTGCAGATTCATTAAAACTCCTTTTACTGGGTTAAAGAACTAATGTCATTTAAAACACAGTTCACGATAAACCCAAATCACATTCTATCTATTATCGGGTTGAAGAACAAATGTTATTTAAAACACCGTTCACGATAAACCCACACATCAATTCTATTTTAAACCCATTTCAAATCCAATTTATTTATTTAAAAATAAATGGGTTTTAATTTCAGTTCAAAACTAGTTCATTTCGATAAAAATCTATTTTTATCTTTTCAAATATGGAGTTTTTCATCCCAATTTTCCCCAAATCATTTCTTATGATTTTACATAAATTATTACTATTTTTAATAATTTTATCAAGGCCCGTACAGTCGATTTTCAACAACGGCCATCGAACTGCACTTACAACGACCTTTTTCAAATTTGATTTGGACATATCTCCAAATCCAACCGTTAGATTTCAAATTTCTAATATTTGTTAGAAAGCTCTTTTCGATACGAACCCAACGGTTCCGGTTTTAGGAGAATCCAACGGTCGGATCTCCCGTAATGTCCGTTTGAAATAAATGGTCGAAATTCGCGAACTGCCGCGGCGCGGCGCGTTCTATTCAGGCCATTATATTATATATATATATAATATATTGCATCGATTTCTATTTAAAATGAATTTTATAAATAGTTTTGAATTCGTTTCAAAAACAATTTCAACCTTTATTTCAAATTCAAATCAAAGTTGAATTTTCTATTATAAATCCTTTTTACTTTCATTTCTATTTGATTTCAATTCGAATCGATTTTAATTCGATTCGAATTCATTTCATTTTCAATTCAATTTAAATTCAATTCGTTTTCTATTCAATTTGAATTCAATTCGTTTTCTATTCAATTTGAATTCAATTCGTTTTCTATTCAATTTGAATTCAATTCGGTTTTCTATTCAATTTGAATTCAATTCGGTTTCTATTCAATTTGAATTCAATTCGGTTTTCTATTCAATTCATTTCGAAATCGTTTTATATTCAATTCATTTCGAAATCGTTTTCTATTCAATTCATTTCGAAATCGTTTTATATTCAATTCATTTCGAAATCGTTTTATATTCAATTCATTTCGAAATCGTTTTATATTCAATTCATTTCGAAATCGTTTTATATTCAATTCATTTCGAAATCGCTTTATATTCAATTCATTTCGAAATCTTCGATTACGAAATCACTTTTCAATATTCATTTTAAAATGAGTAAAATCGATATAAATATCGTTCACGTCAAAACGGCGTCAATCTAATCAACACGGCTTCATATATTTCTATTTCAAATATTTTATTCAACAAATGAATATTTATTTTTGTCAACACACGACTAATCTCAACGAATGAGTACTGTCCACGTGTGACTATTTTTGTTATTTAATATATTTTATAAAAATTAGGGTATCTATCGTTTGATATCAAATCAGACTCCAACCGTAAATTAGTAAGAGAACGATTTCCTAAATATTAACCCCGAAGACCGAAACCAACATCAGGTCAATATCCAGGAGACCACTCATCTTATCTATCTTCCAGTTAATTTCTGATTTCATATATGATAAAGATGCAAATTTTATTATTAAAATATTTCGTTCAACACATGACTAATCTCAAAGGATGAGTACAGTCAACACATGAACCTTTATTTTATAATGATAAAGATGTAAATTTTATTATTAAAATATTTCGTTCAACACATGACTAATCTCAACGGATGAGTACAGTCAACACATGAACCTCTATTTTATAATATTCTTTATTTTTCAAATTGGAATGAGGCCCAATCGATCACCATATAATGTTAATTATATGAATTTTCATACATCACACGTATATAATCGCATTGAAAAATAATCAACCATCAACCAAAGTGCACTACACTGTATAGGCATCAAATATAAACATCCAACGCTTATAACAGCCTGTCAATCAATCGATCGACATATTTAATCAATCAGGATGAGTGAACTTCAAATTTCATCCTAACACCCATGTGGGGTTTCAAACAATCAAACACAAATTTTAGTTGTGCAGTTGGGCGAGGTGTAAAATTTATCGACCCAATCAATATCCTTCAAATAGGTGTACATAAACAAACCGTCCGGTTTGTAAATGAATATTTTATTTTATTCACTTCACGTTAAAAATTATATTTCAATGATAAAATATTTTATTTCAACACATGAATTTATATTCAGTTCATTTACACAATGAAAATGATATTTTTATTTTTCTAACATATTTTAGAAAATTTCGGCGGCATAACGGCACGATACTAGAAACGGGACGAGGCCTAGCCTTATCCCCGGTCTAGTGAAGGCCCACGCCATTCACACATCAATCAAATCAATTTCATTTCACCAAACAATTCAATTCAAACCAAATAATCTAACTAATTTTTGCAATCAAACAAACAAGTCCATGGTCTGTGGACGATTGTGTCGGGTGCTACTAAGCACCATCTGCATCCTAGTATATATATATATATATATATATATATATATAACTAGAAAAGAAATTGAAGAGTGAGAAATTCTCACAGATAGCTATCCTAACTCCACGGCACTTCCAATGCAGGAAATCTTCACTGTTCTCGTCTCTTATCACTTTCTTCGCCCGTAGCCACTACATATGTAAAAGTTGAATTTTTACTTTGCTATTCAATATATAAAGACCTCGGCTTTTCAACTATAATGATTTCGCCTTTTCAAAAATATCATTATAAAAACCACATCTTTATTTTGCTACACATATAAAGATGCTATTTTTAATATTCCTATCATGTAAAAATTATATTTTTAATTCTCTACATAAACAAAAATAATATTTTTACATCTTCTATATAGTAAAGATTATATTTTTAGTACTTTAAAAATATAAAAATCATATTTTTAATTCTTTAAAAATATAAAAATCATATTTTCACTTCGCTATTCAATATATAAAAATCGAATTTTTACTATGCTATTCCATATATAAAAATTGAATTTTTACTTTGAAGTTATTTTATTAAAAATCATAGCTTTTACATAAATAAAAATTCAGGCCTTTATGTAAATAAAATTCAAGCTTTTATGTAAATAAAATCATAAAAACTCACTTTTAATTACTGTGGTCTTCATTCGGATGGAGGGAGGAACTCGTAGGTGGTCGGCGACAGGTTTTTGAAGGGCTTGGGGCTTTAGTCTTCGACTGAATGGCGGTGGGGGTTCGTCGGAGGCCATGGGGAAGGCAGGCGGAGGCGGTCAGCAGGAGGAGGGGGTCGCGGGTCCTGGTGGTGGTCACGTCGGCGAAGGGGGGGTTCTAGGCTAGGGCGCAGCAGGGGGGGTATAGGGTATCGCGAGGGGGGGCGAGGCTCGTGGGAGGCGGAAGTTGATGAGGGGGGTGGGGGGCGCGCGGTGCGGCATCGATCGGAGGGGGCGGCGCTCCTCTCCGCATTCGTCCATTTTTTTCTCTGTTGAAAATGAATTTCAATGGGGGGGTAGGGTATAAGGAAAGGAGAGAAAGGGGTTATATTTTTTTTAGGGTGCGTTTTTTAGAGGTCCCTATTAGGTTTCAAAATATAAAAAAAACCCGGTCATAAACTTATTGTAAATTTAGTCCCTATTTTTCGAAAATTCATAAAAAAAATATAAAAAAAATATAAAAAAATCACGATAATTCGTATTTAAATTAAACATGTACTCGCCCAAAAATTCATATCATAACAAAATCAAAACATGCATCAAAATCAAAAAAATACAGAAAACAACGAAAAATGCAGTAATTTGCATCAAATCATGCACATATTTGGAATACTTGCATTCATCTGTGCAGGTATTTCTCTGTTATATTTTTACATGCAATACTTGCATACATGTGTGCAAGTATTTAAAATAGTTGCATACATGTATGCAAGTTTCTGCACACATTTTATTTTCACATGTAAATACTTGCATGCATGTGTGCAAGTATTTCAAATAGTTGCACACATGTATGCAAGTTTCTGCATGCATTTTCAACTAAAACAGCTTCAGAAATACTTGCATACATGTATGCAACTATTGGCAAAAGTTGCATACATGTATGCAACTATTTGCAAGTTTTTAAATTCACAATACATCCCTGTAATTAATGTTTTCTCTGTAAACCCGCCCCCTATTTTAGCTGCCGCCTGGAATCTTCCGCCTGCCACTTTCCATACCTCCGCCTCTTTCGTTTTCTGTCCAAATTTTCAGGCGCTATCACTTAAAAAAAAAAAAAAAAATTCTAAAATATGTAAACATTCTCGGAAGTCCACAGAAATTTTAAAAAAAAAGTTGCATAAATGTATGCAACTTTTACGAATAGTTGCATACATTTATGCAACTATTCGAATACACATGCATATATTTATGCACGCCTGTTTGAAAAATTGCATACATGTATGCAGTTTTTCTATATAACTGCATACATGTGTGCATGTATGTCAAAATACATGCAAACGTGAATAAGTTGCACGTAGGTATGCAGTTTTTAAATAAATGCATCAGCAGATGCATGTTTTAACAATATGTGCATACATGTATGCATTTATACTGCAGTTTTGACGCAGATTTGAAATAAATGCACACATGTATGCAACTAATCGATTTATATGCATGTTTTGATGCAATTTACTGCATTTCGTTGATTTTCTGTATTTCGTGATTTCGACGTTGTTTTTAATGTTTTTTTGATCTGATTTTTTTCACGATTAATTGTTTTAATTAAATACGAATTTACATGGTTTTTTAATATTTTTTTTATATTTTTTTATATGTTTTTGAAAAATAGGGACTAAATTTACAATAAGTTTATGACCGGATGTGAGCCTAATTAAGTTTCGTTTTAGGGATGTGTGCCTAATATTCACTTTTTTTTATTTAATTATTTATTTATGAAAAAGTTGACTTTTATATACGACCTCTAAACGAGGCCCACCGCCTGTCATCCATAGCTAATTACCCCCATTTCGAATACAATGGGATATGTATCGTAAGCTGATTCGATCGTTTTGATCAATTTCCATTGAATTTACATTTAAATCGCTATATTGAATTTCAAACGTACATTTCAAATTACCAGGGTCACATACTAACTCTATAAATCCCATAAAAATATTTTCTAGCTTCGTATTGACGATACGGTCCTAACAAAACTAGTTTCGTCGAATTCTGAGGCCGTTGGAAAAATGGCCATTTTCCAGTCGATTAAAATCAACTAAAACTGGTCAAACGCGTTTTCCTTTGCCATGCTCACATATGATTCGAAAAATTATGAAATTTGGAATTTAGCAATAATTTGACATCACGGATCCAACAAAAGTGGTTTCGTCGAAATCCGAGGTCATTTGCAAAATTTCCATTTTTAAGGGCCCGAATTCCATAGCGACTATTAAGAATTTTCAACTGGACATATCTTTTGATCCCCGCTATGAAATTTTGATTTTTTGGATTCATTGGAAAGATATCATCAATTAGGTCCTATTATTTTTGGTTTCGCCAAAATCCGGAATGTTTTGCACCCGGTATATTCAATTGAAGTTTGAAATCGAATTATCGAACTACCACGCCATTTTCAATTCCTTTTATAATTATATATAATTATTTATATTCTAACGACGACGTATATAATATATACGTCGAATTCTATTCAAAATAAATTTCTCGTCGATTCTATTTAAAATAATTCATTTTAAATATTCAAAATTCGCTAAAATTGTCAAAATAAAAATTTTAAACTAGCTCAGAATTTCCGGGTTATTACAATCTCCCCCACTTAAAACTTTTCGTCCCCGAAAAGGAACAAAGTCGAAAGTGGTTTGATTAATCAGCTCTACGTTCGATCTGGCTTCCATTCTCCAACTTTTTAATTTCTGAGAATTTTCAAATTTTCAAAAATTTGGCTAACACCCTAAATTTTCGAAAAATTTCGCCATAACCTCCCCTGCACCGGGAGCCACGAGAAAATCCCGAAATTGCCATATAGGCCTTCTGATCTCAAAAAGAAAAAGAAAAAGCAAGCGGCTAGCCAATAGGCTCATAAAATCATCATCACCCAAACAAAACAGTAAATTATAGTAAACATGTACCTATTTGTCGGGCAAACAAATTTTATTCTTCGGCTCTAGCCTCCTTGCTATGACCTGTTCAATGTAAGTACATGTATATGCAAGCAAAAGCGACTAATTTTCTATACAATTCAATATTTGATGCAATTAGGCTAAATGGTCCAAAAATTATCAAACAACTAAACAAACAACACAAACATCAAACAATTAGTGGATTAACGTTTCAAATTCATAATTTTGATACATATACAAAAATTCATGTTTTTGATGCCAAATCACACAATAAATTCTAGCTATATAAGTTTTGGTTCTCACACCAGTCTAATGGAAATATATAGATATCGCACCTTCGAAACGCGAACATAAATATTGATGATGCACGTGCTATCATCAGTACCATCTCCGGGCGACTAGAATGTGATTCTATATCTATCTAATATATTAAAACTTCGAATATACATTCATGACGCGTATATGCAAAACCTTTATATACTAGATTGTCCAAATCAATATAAATAAATATTCAAATACGTGTAAAACGATTTAAATTTTCTAAACAAAATTGTTTTCATTTGAAAAATATACTCTTCACACTCGTTCTAGGATACTACGGATCCTATCTCTAACATTCTAATTGGATATTACTAGTCCAATATCTGATGAATTCTTTCGTATGGTTCTAATGTGTCTTGTTCTCAAGCTCTGTAAACCAAAGCTCTGATACCAAATGAAGCGACCCGAACTTCCCCGGTCTCCGAAGAGATGAGAAAGAACGAATTACTGTGAGGACAAGACAAATCAGAATGCAGACGGAAGAACATTTCATTGTTATTACAACCATTCCATCAGACACAAGAATATACAGAGTATAAATGAATAAATTACATTCGATAAATACCAGAGATTACAATAAATTACATAGCAGCGGAAAAATAATACAAAGCACAACTGAAGGTGATATACGGATACAGAGCTTTTCGGATATCATTCCAGCTGTAAACCAGGATCCTGTGAATATAAATCTGCAAAACCAAAACTACTACCTGCCAATGCGGAAAATAGGGGCACCCAGAGTTTAGGTTCAAACAATAAACTCCAGGTCAGTCATGTGACTGGTGTGAGAACTAAAATAGTTATTTAAAACTTTACTTTAAAATTGAGTAATTCAAGGGACCACGCCATTTAACACGGAACGGGTTTCCTCCCAAGAATACCAGTGCATATCAATAAACAACGCAATGCTTTTTCGAAAAATGAAGCTATTATAAGACCCAGGTCCCATCACACAATGCAACGCAAGCCGGAGGATAGGGTTTTCCCTTATAATAGCCAAACATGCTTGGTACGTTTAAAACAAATCGTTTGATACTATAATAAGTGTATAGTGTCAAAACAGTTTCAATCATAAATATAAATCATAGGCGGCATGAATGTCCCATACCACTATGTCGCCATACTAGTTCTACCATTAAAACCGCAATATCACGTATTGGAAATTGGATTCCGTCATGAGCCGAGGCAAGGGTGTAAAGACCCGCAACCTCCCCGTAAGGGAAAGCGTCGGATAGTTCGAGAACAAACCACAGCAGAACGCATACAGAAGAACATTTCATTGTATATTACAACAATGCATCAGATTACAAGAATATACAGAGTATAAATCAATATTACACAGAAATATCAGAGATTTAAATTACATTTAAATACATAGCAGCGGAAAATAATACAATACACAACTAGAATGAGATATACGGATACAAAGCTTTCCGGATATCGTTCCAGCTGTAAACCAGGATCCTGTGAATATAAATCTGCAAAACCAAAACTACTAGCTGCCCGTGTCGAAAATAAGGGCACCCAGAGTTTAGGTTAAAACAATAAACTCCAGGTCAGTCATGTGACTGGTGTGAGAACTAAAACAGTTATTAATCTTTATTTTTAAAGCTAGGTAAATCAAGGGACCACGCCGTATAACACAGAATGGGTTTCCTCCCAAAAATACCAGTGCATAAAACCAGCAGCGCAATGCTAAATAAAGAAAAATGAAGCTGTTATAAGACCCAGGTCCCATCACACAATGCAACGCAGCCGAGGATAGGGTTTTCCCTTATAACAGCCAAACATGCTTGATACGTTTAAAACAAATCATTTGATACTATAATAAGTGTATAGTGTCAAAACAACTTCAATCATAAATATAAATCATAGACGACATGAGTGCCCCATCCCACTATGTCGCCATACTAGGCTCTACAAATAAAGCCGAAATACACGTATCGGAAATTGGATTTCCATCATGGTGGCTCCTGATTCGAAAGATCGCTCGCGTAGTACAAATCACCGCGGCTTACGTCTCAGCGAGAGAAAACACCGCTATGCACATCCGCACTTTTGGGGACTCAAGTATCACCGCGGCTTACGTCCCAGCAAGAGAAAACACCGCTTACTCTATCCCTCCGAGCACGAAGCTCAATATCGGTCGACCGAATCCACTACACTAAAAAAAATGTATACTGATCAAACCATCAGTTTACCACCATCCCGGGCTGTGAGGCTCGCGGATCAACGCTATACACAAAGCCATGCTATATCAGCTGCGCTTTGATCATCAACCACCAACCTTTGCTTTTCAACAAAAGTTTGGATCACTGCATCTCAGTATGCCACACTGTCAATCCATATCGTACCACTGATTTCTGCCAATATATAACCTCTGAGCTCATATGTCTCAGAGAAGGGCGTTAAGCAAGAGAATAAATTCTCCGCCGCCAAACAGATATATATTTAGCAGAGATCAACAAATACAATATAAAGGAATACAATGTCAGACACACCATCCATTTACAAGTCCGTTCCAGGTCTGAACGAAACCGGAGGCACCTAGTACCCCGCATATCCATCGATCTCCAAGTACGTCTGGACGATCACTAACTGTTTCCATCTTCTTGGGTGTACAACCCAATCAAGATCATCAGTAATTACCCAAACGACGTGAAGACCTCCGGTCTTCGACCATCGTCTTCATCTTCGACTTATCGTCGTATCAGTTATTCAGAATGGGATAAACCCGGACTTTCCGAATAACTCGCGTATATTTTAAATAAGTGTTACACAAACACAACATACGCCTCATTCCAATTCATCAGTCACTAACCGTAAATTAATCAAGAGAATAATTCCCCAAACATTAACCCCGAAGGCCGAAACCAACATCAGATCAATATTCAGAAAACCATTCTGCTTAGCTAACCGACAGTTAGTTTCTAATTTTCACATTCATAGGGAAAGGTTCCCATTAATTTTATCCAAGGTAATTTCCTGAATTTATTCTTTTATCATCCTTTGAATTTCGATTCAACTAGTCGGGATTAAGAAACTTATCGAAGTAATCATTTGTTTTAATTCCCCAATCCCAACCTATTCATCCCATGAAGTAAAACTGGTAATACTTCATATCTAACACCACAGTGTTATCGGTAAATTCAATTACCATTTCACGTTCAAATCTAATTAAAGATTTAACTATCGCCTGGAGCAAAGCTGGTGATACTCTATTTTCGATCAATTCAATCTAATTAAAGATTCATTAAAACTCCACTTAGTTTTAATCTTTGACTGGGTTAAAGAATCAGTGTCATTTAAAAACACGGTTCACGATAAACCCAAAATCACATTCATTAATCATCGGGTTAAAGAACGAGTGTTATTTAAAACACTGTTCACGATAAACCCAAAAATCAATATCGATTCAATTCCAATTAAATGTTATTTAATTGGTACACTTCATTAAATCTAAATAAAAAGATTTAATCTTTTCTCAACTGGGTTCAAGAATAGTGTTAGTAAAGACACCATTCACGACAAACCCAAATCACATTCGATATTCAATACAAGGCTCTGAATAGAGAATATATCGGCTTATATTCAATATCGAATTCTACGACTAACAAATGTCGTATTGGAAATAACGATATAAATATATATCTTTCAAATTTCCATAACAACACCTGTATAATCACGAATTCCAACATCGAAATATTCCGAGGACAATTTCGATTCAAATCCACTCCAATGCAATCATTGGATATTCTGGTTATTTTCAAAACCCTTTTCAAATTCAATTTATTTATTTAAAAATAAATAGAATTATAATTCTAGTTCAAAACTAGTTCATTTCGATAAAAATCTATTTTTATCTTTTCAAATATGGAGTTTTTCATCCCAATTCTTTCTAAATCATTTCTTATGATTTTACACAAATTATTACTATTTTTAATAATTTTATCAAGGCCCGTACAGTCGATTTCCATCAATGGCCATCGAACTGCACTTACAGCGACCTTTTTCGAATTTGATTTGGACGTATCTCCAAATCCAACCGTTAGATTTCAAATTTCTAATATTCATTAGAAAGCTCTTTTCGATACGAACCCAACGGTTCCGGTTTTAGGAGAATCCGACGGTCGGATCTCCCGTAATGCCCGTTTGAAATAAATGGTCGAAATTCACGAACTGCCGCGGCGCAGCGCGTTCTATTCAGGCCATTATATTATATATATAATATATATAATATATATTTCGTCGATTTCTATTTAAACCGAATTATATAATGAATTCGTTTCAAAAGAAATTTCAACTTCCTTTTCAATTCAAATCAAAATTGAATTCTTCTTTATAAATTCGTTTTAAAATTCATTTCTATTCAATTCCAATTTCAATTCAATTTGAATCCATTTCAATTCGCTTTCAATTCAATTTGAATTCGTTTTCAATTCAATTCATTTCGAAATCGTTTTCCATTCAATTCATTTCGAAATCGTTTTCAATTCATTTCATTTCGAAATCGTTATATATTCAATTCATTTCGAAATCGTTATATATTCAATTCATTTCGAAATCGTTATATATTCAATTCATTTCGAAATCGTCATATATTCAATTCATTTCGAAATCGTTATATATTCAATTCATTTCGAAATCGTTATATATTCAATTCATTTCGAAATCGTTTTCAATTCAATTTATTTCGAAATCGTTTTCAATTCAATTCATTTCGAAATCGTTTATATATTCAATTCATTTCGAAATCGTTATATATTTAATTCATTTCGAAATCGTTATATATTCAATTCATTTCGAAATCGTTATATATTCAATTCATTTCGAAATCGTTATATATTCAATTCATTTCGAAATCGTTATATATTCAATTCATTTCGAAATCGTTATATATTCAATTCATTTCGAAATCGTTATATATTCAATTCATTTCGAAATCGTTATATATTCAATTCATTTCGAAATCGTTTTCAATTCAATTTATTTCGAAATCGTTTTCAATTCAATTCATTTCAAAATATTCGATTTCGAAATCACTCTTCAATATTCATTTTAAAATGAATAAAATCGATATAAATATCGTTCACGTCAAAATGGCGTCAATCTAATCAACATGGCTCCATAAATTTCTATTTTCAAATATTCTATTTCAAATATTTCTTTTTCAAAATAGTTGTTATTATCAAAATATTTCGTTCAACACATGACCAATCTCAATGGATGAGTACTGTCAACACATGAACTTTTATTTTATATTGATAAAGATGTAAATTTTATTACTAAAATATTTCGTTCAACACATGACCAATCTCAACGGATGAGTACTGTCAACACATGAACTTTTATTTTATATTGATAAAGATGTAAATTTTATTACTAAAATATTTCGTTCAACACATGACCAATCTCAACGGATGAGTACTGTCAACACATGAACTTTTATTTTATAATATTCTTTGTTTTTCAAATTGGAATGAGGCCCAATCAATTACCATATAAAGTTAATTATATGGATTTTCATACAACACATGTATATAATAACATTGAAAATAATCAACCATCAACCAAAGTGCACTACACTGTAAAAGCATCAAATATAGATATTTAACGCTTATAACAGCCTGTCAATCTATCGATCGACATATTTAATCAATCAGGATGAGTGAACTTCAAATTTCATCCCAACACCCGTGTGGGGTTTCAAACAATCAAACACATATTTTATTTGTGCTGTTGGGCGATGTGTAAAATTTATCGTCCCAATCAATGTCATTCAAATAAGTGTACATAAACAAACCGTCTGGTTTGTAAATGAATATTTTATTTTATTCACTTCACGTTAAAAATTTATATTTTAACGATAAAACATTTTATTTCAACCTATGAATTTCTATTCAATTCATTTACACAATAAAATGATATTTTTATTTTTCTAATATATTTTAGAAAATTTCGGCGGCATAACGGCACGATACTAGAAACGGGACAAGGCCTAGCCTTATCCCCGGTCTAGTGAAGGCCCACGCCATTCACACATCAATCAAATCAATTCCATCTCACCAAACAATTCAATTCATTTCAAACAAATAATTCAACTAATCTATGCAACCAAACAAACAAGTCCATGGTCTGTGGACGATTGTGTCGGGTGCTACTAAGCACCGTCTGCATCCTAGTATATATATATAATTAGAAAAGAAATTGAAAGGTGAGAAATTCTCACAGATAGCTATCCTAGCTCCTCGGCACTTCTTTGATAGAAATCTTCATCGCTATCACATCTTCGTCATCTTCGTTGCCCGTAGCCACTACATATGTAAAAATCGAATTTTTACTATGTTATTCAATATATAAAAATCGAATTTTTACTTCGCTATTCAATATATAAAAATCGAATTTTTATTTCGAAGTTCAATATATAAAAATCCTATTTTCCTGTCGAAGTTCAATATATAAAAATCCCATTTTCCTGTCGAAGTTCAATATATAAAAATCCCATTTTCCTGTCGAAGTTCAATATATAAAAATCCCATTTTCCTGTCGAAGTTCAATATATAAAAATCCCATTTTCCTGTCGAAGTTCAATATATTTAAAAACAAAACTTTATACGATTTTCATTTCCAAAACAATGATATTTATTTTCATTTCATATATAAAGCTAATTTTATATTTTTATTAAAAATTACATTTTTATTACTAATATATATATATATATATATATTACATTTTAAAATAATGCTATTATTATCAAATATGAAAATAAAATTCAGTGTCTTACATTTTTGAAAACTGATTTTCAAACAATGCATTTATAATTTTAAACTGAATTTTAAACTATGCATTTGAAAATAAAAAAAAAACAAACAAGAGAGCTTACTGTTTTTCTTCCTGGACTGCTCGAACCACTCCTCCATATTGCTTCAGGCCTCATTGAAAATCAGAGCACCCACTTCGTCCAGACCCTCCTCCCCTGACGCACGCCAAACGAGGCGCCCTGGAGTCGATCGCCGGCCACCATGAGGTGCGCCTTCGCACCTACTGCCTCCGCCATGACTGGCGTCCACTTCGGTGGTTTCCTCCGACCTGGAGGTGCGTGCGAAGCTGGCGACTTCGAGCCAGGATTTCAATCGATTAACGAGGTGGTTTTTTGATCTTGCCCGTTGGATTGCTAGAACTCGAGGAGCCGAAGGTTTTTCACAATTGAAGTTTCGTGGATAGGGCTTGGAGTGGAAGATCGGTGGTGAGGAAAGCTGGAGCTTCTGGATCGCTTGTTAGGGTGGAGGCGGAAAGAAGAAGGTTGACCGCGAACTGAAAATTTGACCAATAGGGTTTTAGAAAATTAGGTTTTTATATATATATAATTTTATTTAATTCTAAAAATACCCTCCTCTCCATACAAACTCCAAACGAGACCCAACGACAGTCGCCCCTAGCTAAATACCCCCATTATGAACACAACGGGATATCTTTCGTAAGCCAATCCAATCGTCTC
This sequence comes from Allium sativum, assembly GCA_030737875.1. Classification (NCBI taxonomy): domain Eukaryota; kingdom Viridiplantae; phylum Streptophyta; class Magnoliopsida; order Asparagales; family Amaryllidaceae; genus Allium; species Allium sativum. The sequence goes on from CM060918.1 coordinate 550,657,281, forward strand.
GAACAGTTTTTCTCAAAATTACAATATAAATCAGTATATTCAATTTTAAACGTACATTTCAAATTACCGGGGTCACATACTAACTAGAAAAATTCCAGAAAAATATTTTCTAGCTTCGTATTGACGATACGGTCCTAACAAAACTAGTTTCGTTGAATTCTGAGACCGTTGGAAAAATGACCATTTTCCAGTCGATTAAAATTAACTGAAACTGGTCAAACGCGTTTTCCTTTGCCACGCTCACATATTGATTTGAAAAATTATGAAATTTGGAATCTAGCAATAACTTAACATCACGGACCCAACAAAAGTGGTTTCGTCGAAATCCGAGGTCGTTTGCAAAATTGCTATTTTTAAGGGCCTTATATATATAAAAATATATATAAATTCCACAGCGACTATTTCTAATTTTCAACTGGACATATCTTATCATTTCTAAGATGAAATCTCAGTTTGTTAACTTCGTTACAAAGATATAGTTATACAGATTCAAATATTTCTTGTTTCGTTCAATTCTGACTTATATTGAATTCTGTATATTCATTTGAAATTAGAAATCGAATTTTCGAACTACCGCGCCATTTTCAATTCCTTTTATAAATATAAATAAATATTTATATTCTAACGACGACGTATATAATATAAACGTTCGAATTATATTCAAAATAAATTTCTCGTCGATTATTATTTAAAATAATCCATTTTAAATAACCAAAATTCGCTAAAATTGCCAAAATAAAAATTTTAAACTGGCCCAGATTTTACGGGTTGTTACAATCTCCCCCACTTAAAACTTTTCGTCCCCGAAAAGGAACAAAGTCGAAAGTGGTTTGATTATTCAGCTCTACGATCGGTCAGGCTTCCGTTCTCCAACTTTTCAGTTTCTGAGAATTTCTAAAATTTCAAAAATTTGGCTAACACCCTAAATTTTCGAAAAATTTCGCCATAACCTCCCCTGCAATGGGAGCATCGGGGAATTTCAAATAGCTTCCCCGGTCCTTCAGATCTCAAAAAGAAAAAGAAAAAGCCAAGCGGCTAGCCAATAGGCTCACAAAATCATCATCACCCAAACAAAACAGGAAATTATGTAGTAAACATGTACCTATTTGTCGGGCAAACAAATTTTATTCTCTGCTCTAGCCTCCTTGCTATGACCTGTTCAAAGATATATATGTATATGCAAGCAAATGCAACCAATTTTCAATATAATCCAATATTTGGTTCAAATAGGCATAATGGTTCAAAATTAGAAAACAAATGAACAAACAACACAAACATCAATCAATTAGTGAATTTAACGTTTCAAATTCATAATTTTGATACATATACTGAAAATCTTGTTTTGATGCCAAATCACAACAATAGGCCCTATCTAATTTTGGTTCTCACACCAGTCAATAGGAAATATATAGAAAATCATACCTTCGAAACTCGAACACACACTACTGATGCTATATAGTCATTAGTAGAATCATCTCCGGGCGACTAGAGTGTGATGCTATATCTATCCAATATATTAAAACTTTGAATATACGTTTGCAAGGCGTATATGCAAATTCTTTATATACTGAATTGTCCAAAATCAATATAAACAAATAATCAAATACGAATAGTTGATTTAGATTTTCAAAACAAAGAATGTTTTCATTTGAAAAATATACTCTTCACACTCGTTCTAGGATACTACTGATCTCATCTCTAACGAGTCATTCCCATTGGATTTTACTAACCCAATATCTGATGAATTCTTTCGTATGGTTCTAATGTGCCTTGTTCTCTGAGCTTTGTAAACCAAAGCTCTGATACCACATGTAAAGACCCGCAACCTCCCCGTAAGGGAAAGCGTCGGATAGTTCGAGAACAAACCACAGCAGAACGCATACAGAAGAACATTTCATTGTATATTACAACAATGCATCAGATTACAAGAATATACAGAGTATAAATCAATATTACACAGAAATATCAGAGATTTAAATTACATTTAAATACATAGCAGCGGAAAATAATACAATACACAACTAGAATGAGATATACGGATACAAAGCTTTCCGGATATCGTTCCAGCTGTAAACCAGGATCCTGTGAATATAAATCTGCAAAACCAAAACTACTAGCTGCCCGTGTCGAAAATAAGGGCACCCAGAGTTTAGGTTAAAACAATAAACTCCAGGTCAGTCATGTGACTGGTGTGAGAACTAAAACAGTTATTAATCTTTATTTTTAAAGCTAGGTAAATCAAGGGACCACGCCGTATAACACAGAATGGGTTTCCTCCCAAAAATACCAGTGCATAAAACCAGCAGCGCAATGCTAAATAAAGAAAAATGAAGCTGTTATAAGACCCAGGTCCCATCACACAATGCAACGCAGCCGAGGATAGGGTTTTCCCTTATAACAGCCAAACATGCTTGATACGTTTAAAACAAATCATTTGATACTATAATAAGTGTATAGTGTCAAAACAACTTCAATCATAAATATAAATCATAGACGACATGAGTGCCCCATCCCACTATGTCGCCATACTAGGCTCTACAAATAAAGCCGAAATACACGTATCGGAAATTGGATTTCCATCATGGTGGCTCCTGATTCGAAAGATCGCTCGCGTAGTACAAATCACCGCGGCTTACGTCTCAGCGAGAGAAAACACCGCTATGCACATCCGCACTTTTGGGGACTCAAGTATCACCGCGGCTTACGTCCCAGCAAGAGAAAACACCGCTTACTCTATCCCTCCGAGCACGAAGCTCAATATCGGTCGACCGAATCCACTACACTAAAAAAAATGTATACTGATCAAACCATCAGTTTACCACCATCCCGGGCTGTGAGGCTCGCGGATCAACGCTATACACAAAGCCATGCTATATCAGCTGCGCTTTGATCATCAACCACCAACCTTTGCTTTTCAACAAAAGTTTGGATCACTGCATCTCAGTATGCCACACTGTCAATCCATATCGTACCACTGATTTCTGCCAATATATAACCTCTGAGCTCATATGTCTCAGAGAAGGGCGTTAAGCAAGAGAATAAATTCTCCGCCGCCAAACAGATATATATTTAGCAGAGATCAACAAATACAATATAAAGGAATACAATGTCAGACACACCATCCATTTACAAGTCCGTTCCAGGTCTGAACGAAACCGGAGGCACCTAGTACCCCGCATATCCATCGATCTCCAAGTACGTCTGGACGATCACTAACTGTTTCCATCTTCTTGGGTGTACAACCCAATCAAGATCATCAGTAATTACCCAAACGACGTGAAGACCTCCGGTCTTCGACCATCGTCTTCATCTTCGACTTATCGTCGTATCAGTTATTCAGAATGGGATAAACCCGGACTTTCCGAATAACTCGCGTATATTTTAAATAAGTGTTACACAAACACAACATACGCCTCATTCCAATTCATCAGTCACTAACCGTAAATTAATCAAGAGAATAATTCCCCAAACATTAACCCCGAAGGCCGAAACCAACATCAGATCAATATTCAGAAAACCATTCTGCTTAGCTAACCGACAGTTAGTTTCTAATTTTCACATTCATAGGGAAAGGTTCCCATTAATTTTATCCAAGGTAATTTCCTGAATTTATTCTTTTATCATCCTTTGAATTTCGATTCAACTAGTCGGGATTAAGAAACTTATCGAAGTAATCATTTGTTTTAATTCCCCAATCCCAACCTATTCATCCCATGAAGTAAAACTGGTAATACTTCATATCTAACACCACAGTGTTATCGGTAAATTCAATTACCATTTCACGTTCAAATCTAATTAAAGATTTAACTATCGCCTGGAGCAAAGCTGGTGATACTCTATTTTCGATCAATTCAATCTAATTAAAGATTCATTAAAACTCCACTTAGTTTTAATCTTTGACTGGGTTAAAGAATCAGTGTCATTTAAAAACACGGTTCACGATAAACCCAAAATCACATTCATTAATCATCGGGTTAAAGAACGAGTGTTATTTAAAACACTGTTCACGATAAACCCAAAAATCAATATCGATTCAATTCCAATTAAATGTTATTTAATTGGTACACTTCATTAAATCTAAATAAAAAGATTTAATCTTTTCTCAACTGGGTTCAAGAATAGTGTTAGTAAAGACACCATTCACGACAAACCCAAATCACATTCGATATTCAATACAAGGCTCTGAATAGAGAATATATCGGCTTATATTCAATATCGAATTCTACGACTAACAAATGTCGTATTGGAAATAACGATATAAATATATATCTTTCAAATTTCCATAACAACACCTGTATAATCACGAATTCCAACATCGAAATATTCCGAGGACAATTTCGATTCAAATCCACTCCAATGCAATCATTGGATATTCTGGTTATTTTCAAAACCCTTTTCAAATTCAATTTATTTATTTAAAAATAAATAGAATTATAATTCTAGTTCAAAACTAGTTCATTTCGATAAAAATCTATTTTTATCTTTTCAAATATGGAGTTTTTCATCCCAATTCTTTCTAAATCATTTCTTATGATTTTACACAAATTATTACTATTTTTAATAATTTTATCAAGGCCCGTACAGTCGATTTCCATCAATGGCCATCGAACTGCACTTACAGCGACCTTTTTCGAATTTGATTTGGACGTATCTCCAAATCCAACCGTTAGATTTCAAATTTCTAATATTCATTAGAAAGCTCTTTTCGATACGAACCCAACGGTTCCGGTTTTAGGAGAATCCGACGGTCGGATCTCCCGTAATGCCCGTTTGAAATAAATGGTCGAAATTCACGAACTGCCGCGGCGCAGCGCGTTCTATTCAGGCCATTATATTATATATATAATATATATAATATATATTTCGTCGATTTCTATTTAAACCGAATTATATAATGAATTCGTTTCAAAAGAAATTTCAACTTCCTTTTCAATTCAAATCAAAATTGAATTCTTCTTTATAAATTCGTTTTAAAATTCATTTCTATTCAATTCCAATTTCAATTCAATTTGAATCCATTTCAATTCGCTTTCAATTCAATTTGAATTCGTTTTCAATTCAATTCATTTCGAAATCGTTTTCCATTCAATTCATTTCGAAATCGTTTTCAATTCATTTCATTTCGAAATCGTTATATATTCAATTCATTTCGAAATCGTTATATATTCAATTCATTTCGAAATCGTTATATATTCAATTCATTTCGAAATCGTCATATATTCAATTCATTTCGAAATCGTTATATATTCAATTCATTTCGAAATCGTTATATATTCAATTCATTTCGAAATCGTTTTCAATTCAATTTATTTCGAAATCGTTTTCAATTCAATTCATTTCGAAATCGTTTATATATTCAATTCATTTCGAAATCGTTATATATTTAATTCATTTCGAAATCGTTATATATTCAATTCATTTCGAAATCGTTATATATTCAATTCATTTCGAAATCGTTATATATTCAATTCATTTCGAAATCGTTATATATTCAATTCATTTCGAAATCGTTATATATTCAATTCATTTCGAAATCGTTATATATTCAATTCATTTCGAAATCGTTATATATTCAATTCATTTCGAAATCGTTTTCAATTCAATTTATTTCGAAATCGTTTTCAATTCAATTCATTTCAAAATATTCGATTTCGAAATCACTCTTCAATATTCATTTTAAAATGAATAAAATCGATATAAATATCGTTCACGTCAAAATGGCGTCAATCTAATCAACATGGCTCCATAAATTTCTATTTTCAAATATTCTATTTCAAATATTTCTTTTTCAAAATAGTTGTTATTATCAAAATATTTCGTTCAACACATGACCAATCTCAATGGATGAGTACTGTCAACACATGAACTTTTATTTTATATTGATAAAGATGTAAATTTTATTACTAAAATATTTCGTTCAACACATGACCAATCTCAACGGATGAGTACTGTCAACACATGAACTTTTATTTTATATTGATAAAGATGTAAATTTTATTACTAAAATATTTCGTTCAACACATGACCAATCTCAACGGATGAGTACTGTCAACACATGAACTTTTATTTTATAATATTCTTTGTTTTTCAAATTGGAATGAGGCCCAATCAATTACCATATAAAGTTAATTATATGGATTTTCATACAACACATGTATATAATAACATTGAAAATAATCAACCATCAACCAAAGTGCACTACACTGTAAAAGCATCAAATATAGATATTTAACGCTTATAACAGCCTGTCAATCTATCGATCGACATATTTAATCAATCAGGATGAGTGAACTTCAAATTTCATCCCAACACCCGTGTGGGGTTTCAAACAATCAAACACATATTTTATTTGTGCTGTTGGGCGATGTGTAAAATTTATCGTCCCAATCAATGTCATTCAAATAAGTGTACATAAACAAACCGTCTGGTTTGTAAATGAATATTTTATTTTATTCACTTCACGTTAAAAATTTATATTTTAACGATAAAACATTTTATTTCAACCTATGAATTTCTATTCAATTCATTTACACAATAAAATGATATTTTTATTTTTCTAATATATTTTAGAAAATTTCGGCGGCATAACGGCACGATACTAGAAACGGGACAAGGCCTAGCCTTATCCCCGGTCTAGTGAAGGCCCACGCCATTCACACATCAATCAAATCAATTCCATCTCACCAAACAATTCAATTCATTTCAAACAAATAATTCAACTAATCTATGCAACCAAACAAACAAGTCCATGGTCTGTGGACGATTGTGTCGGGTGCTACTAAGCACCGTCTGCATCCTAGTATATATATATAATTAGAAAAGAAATTGAAAGGTGAGAAATTCTCACAGATAGCTATCCTAGCTCCTCGGCACTTCTTTGATAGAAATCTTCATCGCTATCACATCTTCGTCATCTTCGTTGCCCGTAGCCACTACATATGTAAAAATCGAATTTTTACTATGTTATTCAATATATAAAAATCGAATTTTTACTTCGCTATTCAATATATAAAAATCGAATTTTTATTTCGAAGTTCAATATATAAAAATCCTATTTTCCTGTCGAAGTTCAATATATAAAAATCCCATTTTCCTGTCGAAGTTCAATATATAAAAATCCCATTTTCCTGTCGAAGTTCAATATATAAAAATCCCATTTTCCTGTCGAAGTTCAATATATAAAAATCCCATTTTCCTGTCGAAGTTCAATATATTTAAAAACAAAACTTTATACGATTTTCATTTCCAAAACAATGATATTTATTTTCATTTCATATATAAAGCTAATTTTATATTTTTATTAAAAATTACATTTTTATTACTAATATATATATATATATATATATTACATTTTAAAATAATGCTATTATTATCAAATATGAAAATAAAATTCAGTGTCTTACATTTTTGAAAACTGATTTTCAAACAATGCATTTATAATTTTAAACTGAATTTTAAACTATGCATTTGAAAATAAAAAAAAAACAAACAAGAGAGCTTACTGTTTTTCTTCCTGGACTGCTCGAACCACTCCTCCATATTGCTTCAGGCCTCATTGAAAATCAGAGCACCCACTTCGTCCAGACCCTCCTCCCCTGACGCACGCCAAACGAGGCGCCCTGGAGTCGATCGCCGGCCACCATGAGGTGCGCCTTCGCACCTACTGCCTCCGCCATGACTGGCGTCCACTTCGGTGGTTTCCTCCGACCTGGAGGTGCGTGCGAAGCTGGCGACTTCGAGCCAGGATTTCAATCGATTAACGAGGTGGTTTTTTTGATCTTGCCCGTTGGATTGCTAGAACTCGAGGAGCCGAAGGTTTTTCACAATTGAAGTTTCGTGGATAGGGCTTGGAGTGGAAGATCGGTGGTGAGGAAAGCTGGAGCTTCTGGATCGCTTGTTAGGGTGGAGGCGGAAAGAAGAAGGTTGACCGCGAACTGAAAATTTGACCAATAGGGTTTTAGAAAATTAGGTTTTTATATATATATAATTTTATTTAATTCTAAAAATACCCTCCTCTCCATACAAACTCCAAACGAGACCCAACGACAGTCGCCCCTAGCTAAATACCCCCATTATGAACACAACGGGATATCTTTCGTAAGCCAATCCAATCGTCTCGAACAGTTTTTCTCAAAATTACAATATAAATCAGTATATTCAATTTTAAACGTACATTTCAAATTACCGGGGTCACATACTAACTAGAAAAATTCCAGAAAAATATTTTCTAGCTTCGTATTGACGATACGGTCCTAACAAAACTAGTTTCGTTGAATTCTGAGACCGTTGGAAAAATGACCATTTTCCAGTCGATTAAAATTAACTGAAACTGGTCAAACGCGTTTTCCTTTGCCACGCTCACATATTGATTTGAAAAATTATGAAATTTGGAATCTAGCAATAACTTAACATCACGGACCCAACAAAAGTGGTTTCGTCGAAATCCGAGGTCGTTTGCAAAATTGCTATTTTTAAGGGCCTTATATATATAAAAATATATATAAATTCCACAGCGACTATTTCTAATTTTCAACTGGACATATCTTATCATTTCTAAGATGAAATCTCAGTTTGTTAACTTCGTTACAAAGATATAGTTATACAGATTCAAATATTTCTTGTTTCGTTCAATTCTGACTTATATTGAATTCTGTATATTCATTTGAAATTAGAAATCGAATTTTCGAACTACCGCGCCATTTTCAATTCCTTTTATAAATATAAATAAATATTTATATTCTAACGACGACGTATATAATATAAACGTTCGAATTATATTCAAAATAAATTTCTCGTCGATTATTATTTAAAATAATCCATTTTAAATAACCAAAATTCGCTAAAATTGCCAAAATAAAAATTTTAAACTGGCCCAGATTTTACGGGTTGTTACAAAGGGGCAAGCTCCTCTCCGCGTTCGAGACACTCTAGCAAATGTCTCAGGACTACACACTCTGGGAAATCCTGGATCTTCAGGGCCGGTCCTCACTTACGTAAGAGGATTGGCAATTGCTGAACACACGTTTCCCGGTCCTTACAGACCTATAATCGAGGCGCCTCATTCCAACAACCACAAAGGTGAAAAGTATATAAATGTCAGGGCTGGTAAGTCACTGACACCACCAAAGCTAGAAAGAAACGTCGTGTTCTCCCAACGGTCCGTATCCCGTTTTTAACTCATACCGAGGTGTGACGCTCGCGAATTCACGCTATACACAAAGCTGCCATGTAGGTCGTGCTTTGATCATCAACCACAAGACTTTGCTTTTCAACAGAAGCCTTGATCCATGCAACTCAGCATGCCACACAGGCAATTCATGCCATGCGATTGATATCTATCGATATATAACCTCTAAGCTCGTACGTCTCAGAGAAGGGCGTTAAGCAAGAGAATAAATTCTCCGCCGCAAAACATATATATATTTAACAGAAATCAATCAACACAGAATAAAATCCAATGTCAGACACACAATCCATTTACAAGTTCGTTCTGGGTCTGAACGAAACCGGAGGCACTTTCCTCGCATATCCATCGATCTCCAAGTACGTCTGGACGACCACCAACTGATTCCCTCATCTTAGGTGTACAGCCCAATCAAGATCATCAGTAATCACCCAAACGATGTGAAGACTTCCGGTCTTCAACCACCGTCTTCATCTTCGACATATCGTCGAATCGGTTATTCAGAATGGGTATAAACCCGGCCTTTCCGAACAACCCGCGTATATTAAAAACAAATGTTACACAAACACAACATACGCCTCATTCCAATTCATTAGTCACTAATCGTAAATCAGTAAGAGAGCAATTCCCCAAATATTAACCCCGAAGGCCGAAACCAACATCAGATCAATACCCAGGAAACCATTCTTCTTAACTAACCTACAGCTAGTTTCTAAATTTCAATTCTTAGGGAAAGGTTCCCATTAATTTTATCCAAGATAAATTCTTTAAAATTTATCCTTTAATCTTCCTTTGGATGTCATTTCAAACCAAATTATGGTTTTCCAAACTAGTCGAGATTAGCGAATCACATCGGAGTAATTATTTATTTTATTTCCCAATCCCAACCTATTCATCCCATGAAGAAAAACTGGTAATACTGCATATCTAATACCACGGTGTTATCGGTAAAATTAATTACCATTTCACGTTCAAATCTAATTAAAAATTTAACTATCGCTTTGGAGCAAAACTGGTAATACTCCACTCTTGCTCATTTGCCAAATTTGATAATTTAAATTATCAATTCACATTTCAATCTAATTGCAGATTCATTAAAACTCCTTTTACTGGGTTAAAGAACTAATGTCATTTAAAACACAGTTCACGATAAACCCAAATCGCATTCTATCTATTATCGGGTTGAAGAACAAATGTTATTTAAAACACCGTTCACGATAAACCCACACATCAATTCTATTTTAAACCCATTTCAAATCCAATTTATTTATTTAAAAATAAATGGGTTTTAATTTCAGTTCAAAACTAGTTCATTTCGATAAAAATCTATTTTTATCTTTTCAAATATGGAGTTTTTCATCCCAATTTTCACCAAATCATTTCTTATAATTTTACATAAATTATTACTATTTTTAATAATTTTATCAAGGCCCGTACAGTCGATTTCCAACAACGGCCATCGAACTGCACTTACAACGACCTTTTTCAAATTTGATTTGGGCGTATCTCCAAATCCAACCGTTAGATTTCAGTTAGAAAGCTCTTTTCGATACGAACCCAACGGTTCCGGTTTTAGGAGAATCCGACGGTCGGATCGCCCGTAATGTCCGTTTGAAATAAATGGTCGAAATTCACGAACTGCCGTGGCGCGGCGCGTTCTATTCAGGCCATTATATTATATATATATATAATATATTGCGTCGATTTCTTTTTAAAATGAATTTTATAAATAGTTTTGAATTCGTTTCAAAAACAATTTCAACCTTTATTTCAAATTCAAATCAAAGTTGAATTTTCTATTATAAATCCTTTTTACTTTCATTTCTATTTGATTTCAATTCGAATCGATTTTAATTTGATTTCAATTCGAATCGATTTTAATTCGATTCGAATTCATTTCGTTTTCAATTCAATTTAAATTCATCTATTCAATTTGAGTTCAATTCGTTTTCTATTCAATTTGAATTCAATTCGTTTTCTATTCAATTTGAATTCAATTCGGTTTTCTATTCAATTTGAATTCAATTCGGTTTCTATTCAATTTGAATTCAATTCGGTTTTCTATTCAATTCATTTCGAAATCATTTTATATTCAATTCATTTCGAAATCGTTTTCTATTCAATTCATTTCGAAATCGTTTTATATTCAATTCATTTCGAAATCGTTTTATATTCAATTTATTTCGAAATCGTTTTATATTCAATTCATATCGAAATCATTTTATATTCAATTCATTTCGAAATCGTTTTATATTCAATTCATTTCGAAATCGCTTTATATTTAATTCATTTCGAAATCTTCGATTACGAAATCACTTTTCAGTATTCATTTTAAAATGAGTAAAATCGATATAAATATCGTTCACGTCAAAACGGCGTCAATCTAATCAACACGGCTTCATATATTTCTATTTCAAATATTTTATTCAACAAATGATTATTTATTTTTGTCAACACACGACTAATCTCAACGAATGAGTACTGTCCACGTGTGACTATTTTTGTTATTTAATATATTTTATAAAAATTGGGGTATCTATCGTTTGATATCAAATCAGACTCCAACCGTAAATTAGTAAGAGAACGATTCCCTAAATATTAACCCCGAAGGCCGAAACGAACATCAGGTCAATATCCAGGAGACTACTCATCTTATCTATCTTCCAGTTAATTTATGATTTCATATATGATAAAGATGCAAAATTTATTATTAAAATATTTCGTTCAACACATGACTAATCTCAACAGATGAGTACAGTCAACACATGAACCTTTATTTTATAATGATAAAGATGTAAATTTTATTATTAAAATATTTCGTTCAACACATGACTAATCTCAACGGATGAATACAGTCAACACATGAACCTCTATTTTACAATATTCTTTATTTTTCAAATTGGAATGAGGCCCAATCAATCACCATATAATGTTAATTATATGGATTTTCATACATCACACGTATATAATCGCATTGAAAAATAATCAACCATCAACCAAAGTGCACTACACTGTATAGGCATCAAATATAAACATCCAACGCTTATAACAGCCTGTCAATCAATCGATCGACATATTTAATCAATCAGGATGAGTGATCTTCAAATTTCATCCCAACACCCGTGTGGGGTTTCAAACAATCAAACACAGATTTTAGTTGTGCAGTTGGGCGAGGTGTAAAATTTATCGACCCAATCAATATCCTTCAAATAGGTGTACATAAACAAACCGTCCGGTTTGTAAATGAATATTTTATTTTATTCACTTCACGTTAAAAATTATATTTTAACGATAAAATATTTTATTTCAACACATGAATTTCTATTCAGTTCATTTACACAATGAAAATGATATTTTTATTTTTCTAACATATTTTAGAAAATTTCGGCGGCATAACGGCACGATACTAGAAACGGGACGAGGCCTAGCCTTATCCCCGGTCTAGTGAAGGCCCACGCCATTCACACATCAATCAAATTAATTTCATTTCACCAAACAATTCAATTCAAACCAAATAATCTAACTAATTTTTGCAATCAAACAAACAAGTCCATGGTCTGTGGACGATTGTGTCGGGTGCTACTAAGCACCGTCTGCATCCTAGTATATATATATAACTAGAAAAGAAATTGAAGAGTGAGAAATTCTCACAGATAGCTATCCTAACTCCACGGCACTTCCAATGCAGGAAATCTTCATTGTTCTCGTCTCTTATCACTTTCTTCGCCCGTAGCCACTACATATGTAACAGTTGAATTTTTACTTTGCTATTCAATATATAAAGATCTCGGCTTTTCAAATATAAAGATTTCTCCTTTTCAAAAATATCATTATAAAAATCACATCTTTATTTTGCTACACATATAAAGATGCTATTTTTAATATTCCTATCATGTAAAAATTATATTTTTAATTCTCTACATAAACAAAAATGATATATTTACATCTTCTATATAGTAAAGATTATATTTTTAATACTTTAAAAATATAAAAATCATATTTTTAATTCTTTAAGAATATAAAAATCATATTTTCACTTCGCTATTCAATATATAAAAATCGAATTTTTACTATGCTATTCCATATATAAAAATCGAATTTTTACTTTGAAGTTATTTTATTAAAAATCATAGCTTTTACATAAATAAAAATTCAGGCCGTTATGTAAATAAAATTCAAGCTTTTATGTTAATAAAATCATAAAAACTCACGTTTAATCACTGTGGTCTTCATTCGGATGGAGGGAGGAACTCGTAGGTGGTCGGCGACAGGTTTTGGAAGGGCTTGGGGCTTTAGTCTTCGACTGAATGGCGGTGGGGGTTCGTCGGAGGCCATGGGGAAGGCAGGCGGAGGCGATCAGCAGGAGGAGGGGGTCATGGGTCCTGGTGGTGGTCACGTCGGCGAAGGGGGGGGGTTCCAGGCTAGGGCGCAGCAGGGGGTATAGGGTATCGCGGGGGGGGGGGGGGGGGAGGCTCGTGGGAGGCGGAGGTTGATGAGGGGGGGAGGGGGGCGCGCGGTGCGGCATCGATCGGAGGGGGCGGCGCTCCTCTCCGCGTTCGTCCATTTTTTTTCTCTGTTGAAAATGAATTTCAACGGGGGGGGGGGGGGCAGGGTATAAGGAAAGGAGAGAAAGGGGTTATATTTTTTTATTTAATTATTTATTTATGAAAAAGTTGACTTTTACATACGACCTCTAAACGAGGCCCACCGGCTGCCGTCCATAGCTAATTACCCCCATTTCGAACACAATGGGATATGTATCGTAAGCTGATTCGATCATTTTGATCAATTTCCATTGAATTTACATTTAAATCGCTATATTGAATTTTAAATGTACATTTCAAATTACCGGGGTCACATACTAACTCTATAAATCCCATAAAAATATTTTCTAGCTTGTATTGAGGATACGGTCCTAACAAAACTAGTTTCGTCGAATTCTGAGGCCGTTGGAAAAATGGCCATTTTCCAGTCGATTAAAATCAACTAAAACTGGTCAAACGCGTTTTCCTTTGCCACGCTCACCTATTGATTCGAAAAATTATGAAATTTGGAATCTAGCAATAATTTGACATCACGGATCCAACAAAAGTGGTTTCGTCGAAATCCGAGGTCGTTTACAAAATTTCCATTTTTAAGGGCCCGAATTCCATAGCGACTATTCAGAATTTTCAACTGGACATATATTTTGATCCCCTCTATGAAATTTTGATTTTTCGGATTCGTTGGAAAGATATCATCAATTAGGTCCTATTATTTTTGGTTTCGCCAAAATCCGGATTGTTTTGCACCCGGTATATTCAATTGAAGTTTGAAATCGAATTATCGAACTACCGCGCCATTTTCAATTCCTTTTATAATTATATATAATTATTTATATTCTAACGACGACGTATATAATATATACGTCGAATTCTATTCAAAATAAATTTCTCTTCGATTCTATTTAAAATAATTCATTTTAAATATTCAAAATTCGCTAAAATTACCAAAATAAAAAATTTAAACTGGCTCAGAATTTCCGGGTTATTACATTACTCATCTTTATGAATTTAGTATATTATTCATAATACGTTGATAGTATTATTCCCATGAACATCTCATATATTTATGATCCTCTAATAATGTTAAAATGACAACACGGGTCGAAATATCCCTTCATTCAACAAGGCAACAATAAAAGCTGATCTTATCATGAGTTGTGTTTTCATGACATTAAACAGTTAACAAATTAACTTTATAATACTGGGTGTTGCCCATGACTTGTCTGATTCAAGTAATTTATTTCAATCTGGAGAAACCATCAATTTAAAAAAATATCAAACTTTAGTAAACAAAAATAAAGAAAGTGCCCATGTCAAAAGTAGCAACTAATGTAAACAAGAATCGAATAATGCACATTAGTGAGATCTCATGGGAATCGATACCAGGTTTTATGGATGCGGGTTTAAGGTCAGGCAACGAAAAGGTTGCACCCAAAATAGGTCGAATACTTCACAACAAGTTATACCTAATAAAATTAAAGTAGACGACTTGCGAAAAGTTAATTGTAAGCTACACTTACCTCGCCCAGTGGACAGCAACATCAAATGTCACTGGAAACAGCAAAGGACGGCTTTGAGGAGGTCACAGGTCTCGGCGGTGTGCTCAAGGTGTGACACTGATGTTTTGCGCCAGTTTGGAGCAGCGGTGGGCACCGCTTCAATTTAGACTGCTACTGAAGCAAGGCGATTTTGCATCGAGGTGGGGGCGGCGCTGTCTGACGGAAGTTGCGAGTGCTGAAGCTAGCGGCGTCGAAGGAGGTAAAATCGGAGGCTTTCGGGTGGCCATTGCTGGCACTAATCGAAAGCCATCTAGGTGGAGGCACTGCGCGCCGACGCAGGTGATCCCACTTCGAACTCGAGATGAGCTGTGCAATTACAAAGTTGTGCTGGTGGATTTGGGTAGCGACAAGACAAAGAGGCGGTCGACTGAGGGATATCGGCCCCGATTAGCGGCGGAAGCTCTGGTTGGGATCGGGGCAAATTAATTTGGCAGAATGATATTTTGTTTTGGGGAAGAAAATCATTTTTGTTCCTTTTTGTGGGGTAAACCCAATTGGAAAAATATGTCGGCTGAAATAAAAAGAATAATTCTGTCCTCCCTCCCCCTTCCAATGGAAAAGTTCTGTGGTTTTTAAAGAGGAAGAGCACGCGGTGGATGGTTCTAGAGACAACAAACACGTGTAATCTCCTTAAAGCTGAAATTAGACAAGTGTTCTTAATTCAGCCCAAAATAAACAAGTGGCAAATATTTTCAATAGCTAATACTTGAGTATAGATTACCAGGTATTGTTGTATCCAAAGATTGGACTGAACACGTTATGCAATGTTGGACTGAATAAAGGAGAAGTGGTCTAAACGAAGCACATTGTTTCCTTATTCTAGACGCATTATAGATTCAATATTTACTAACTGTAAACCAAATTTGATGTTAATGCAATAACATACGAAATTTATTTTATTACGTCCACTGTATAATCCGTTGTAACAACCAGGAAATTCTGGGCCAATCTAAAAATTTTATTTTGGCAATTTTAATGAATTTTGGATATTTAAATGAATTATTTTAAATAATAACGACGAGAAATTTATATTGGATAGAATTAGAACATATATATTTATTTGAATCGTCTTTAGAATATAAATATTTATTTTAAATTATAAAAGGAATTGAAAATGGCGCGGTAGTTCGAGAATTCGATTTCAAACTTCAAATGAATGTACAGGATTCAAACTAAGCCGGATTTTAGCGAAACCAAAAATATTTGAATCTATTTGAGAATATCTTTCCAACGAAACCGGAAAAACAAAATTTCATAGCGGGGATAAAAAGTTATTCCTAGTTGAAAATTCAGAATAGTCGTTATGGAATTTGGGCCCTTAAAAATGGAAATTTTGCAGACAACCTCTGTTGTTGACGAAACCACTCTTGCTGGATCCGAGATGTCAAATTATTGCTAGATTCCAAAATTCATAATTTTCTGAATCAATATGAGAGAGTGGCGAAAGAAAACATGTTTTGACACTTTTTGTCAATTTCGATCGACCAGAAAATGGCAATTTTTCAAACAATCTCAGAATTTGAGGAAATTTGTTTTATTAGGACCGTATCGTCAATACGAAGCTAGAAAATATTTTTCGGGAAATTTTAGAGTCCGTATGTGGCCCCGGTAAATTGAAATGTGCATTCAAATTCAATATATTGATTTATATTTTGATTTTGACGAAAATCAATAGAAATAACTGAATCAGCTTACGATAAATATCCCATTGCGTTCGGAATGGGGGTAATTACTTATGTACGACAGTCAGTGGGTCTCGTTTGGAGGTTGAAATAAAAAGTTGCTTTTTAGAAAATATAATAATAGTAATAATAATAATAATAATAATAATAATATATTTATATAAACTCCACCCCTCAGTTCTCTCTCTCCTCAGATCTCGAATCAAATTAAAAAAAAAAACCACGCGCCTCGATCTCTGCCCCCAGGCCAACGCCAACACCCCCCCTCCTTCACCACCGGCCCCCTTCACCTCCGCCTGGCCTCACATCGCCCCCCTTCTTCGAATAAACCTAAAACCCTACGCCCTCCCCCCAATCCCGTCGCTGTGGACCCCCAACCACCACCCGTCGCCTAGCCGCCACCTCCACCGCCTGACCACGACCCCGGCGCTACCTCGCAAGCGATCCCTTCCCTCTCCTCGTGAAAAGCGAAATGAAGAGTAAGTTTTAATTTTTTTTTACTTTATTTCAGTTTTTTTGTATATAATAATCTTTAAAATCCAAATCTGATTTATACGTATGAAGAGTTGAATTCATTCTTGGTTTTTAATATAATAAAATTTTTATTTTTTATTTATATGTACCATGTAAAAAATTATGATTTTAGTTCGTAGGAAAAATATAGTTTTTATATATTATTTAGCTTCATAAAATATGATTCTTAAAAAGATAAAAATGTGGTTTTTATTTATAAGATAGCAATGTAAAAATTTGATTTTTACATATGAGTAGTGATGAAAAGATTTGATTTCTATTCATGAAAAGATTAGATTTTACTAATAGAAAGATTAGATCTTTAATTTAGAAAAGGTTATATTTTCAAATATAAAAATATTAGATTTTTAAACCATATAAAGATGTGATTTTTTATTTATATGAATACCATATAAAAATGTGATTTTTACAGAAAATGTAACGACCTGCATTTTTGTCCGCCTCCAGTTGGTAATTAAACCAACTAAAGACGTTCAAAACGACGGGTTCGTTATTAATTAGCTTATAGGGTTTAACAGAACAACACACAGAATCACATAGTACAAAAATTGCAGCAGAACAAATTAATTTGTACATAAATTTTTAACGAATAAAATTTTACACTTTGTCGTCGGTCTTAGCATGCGCAAGCGTCTTCACGTCCTCTCCAGTTTGCGAGCTGATATCTATAACCTAGAATACTTAGGGCCTGACTTGAGTGTCCCATGCACAATACACAAAACACCCGAGTCAGGATTAAACTTATTTCAAGTCACTCACTTCGTAATAAACACATAAATATGGTTGTTGATACCGATAAATTTATTAAATATGTACGTAGGACATCCCATGAAAATACTACTGAATACCATGGTGGGTCAAATGCACGTGTCAAAATAAGACAGGTGGCTTGAAATATGACTAACCAAAATCAATATAAGGTAGAAAATATGAGAGACATACCCTTAGTGCCCAAAAAGATAAACATGCACACCATAACGGATCGTCGCACTTGCATGAATTACTAACAGGGTAGGCGGCAATGAGGAGTGGCATGTTGCAAGGTTCAGGTAATACTTTATATTTTAAATCATGAAAAGCCAAAGAAGAGTACTTCAGGCAGGCAAAATAACGTGGTAAGCCACCCAATAGGGGTAACAAAGTACTCACGAAAATTTCTTCCGTTAATAAATGTAGTATGCATGAGGTGCGTATGGAAATGAGGTGCCTAAGCCTCAGGTAAGAAGGAATAACACATGCAGGTACCTTAAATTGATAAAGACTTCTCAGTCAAGTATATCAGGTGGTAAAGCCGTGAAACAAGGTTGCAAAAACACACATGCAGCATGGTATGACTTGTAACTAAAGGAAGGTTCATACATATGGAGTAGAAGACACATGCAAAGAATGCTACAGACTTACATGGAGTAATAACAAAAGCAAATAGTCAATGAAAGGGCTCATATGACAACACGTAAGGACATGCAATTAGTAAAAAGGGAAACATATTCAAGAAAAACATTAGACAGCCATCAAAGTGTTACAGTAGGTATCAATAAAGAATTGGTGCCAAAAAAGGGCTAACTATGATGAAGCTGTGTATTCACGCAAAAGGGGTTCCAACTTATTTACCCCAACAGTAGCAGCTCCGAGGGGACGAATCATAGACTCACGATACTATGTCAAATTTGTTATCTAAATTCTACGACAACTATAAAAAAAAATATAATAACTAAGAAAGAACTTGTCTAAACTGCAGGTTACAAAAGACAAATATATTTGGGATCATTACTCATGTCCAAAGCATGTAGAACAACAGGACTGAACTCAACTGACAAAGAATGAGGTATGGTGCGTATCCAAACCCAAGAACAAATGAGAACAACAGGAGTCTCAAGAGATTGGGATGGACATAAAAAGAAAGAATAATACGTATAAATGGTTTGCATGCATCAAACACAAAACCAGAAGTCCAATTTAAGAAAGGGATCAATTGCATGTTGCCAAGTATGGTTCCCGGAATAGATAAAGTGACCTTTAGTTATACCTTAATACTTGCCGGTAATTAAACCAACTTAAATCGTTCATAAAGATAGATAGTTATGGGTACTTACGTATTCGAATAAAAATAACAGAACTTTTATTTCATTTCGTTGATTACATCAGAGATTACAAGGGATATCAGAGTACCATATATGCTTAGCGGAAGTTCAATGCTCTCAGCGAAAGAAGAAGAACATCAAACAAGACTCTAGCTTCAAATCTGCATCCAACTCTAAAATCCAAACCTGTAAACTAAACTTCTAGCTGCCCATGCAAAAATCATGGGCACCCAGAGTTTAGGTGTCGAAACAATAAACTCTAGGTCAGTCGTGGGACTGGTGTGAGAATTCAAAAACAATTTTTATTAGGATTCATTTTAAGGTTGGGAAATTCACCGAACCACGTTGCTTAATGCGGAACGGATTTTCTCCATGTGAATGCCCGTGCATATAAATACGCAATGACTTTTGGAAGATGAAGCTATCATAAGCTTGTCCCACATCACACAATCCAAGCACACACCAAATGAGCGAGTTTTATCTTATGATAACCAAACATGCTTTCTTACGTGAAAATCCTCTTTTATTTATTACATACAGTGGAAATCATTTCGCAAATAAATATAGAATCATAGCCCCTATAACACCAATTGGTTATATTGATATACAGGTATACAATCAAAATCCGTATGGCTCGTCTTGGAGATTTGGGTTTCCAACTTGATGATTCCTGGCACAAAAGATCAATCAGGGTTACAAAACGAAGTGCCTCATGGTCCATCGCGGACACCAACTACACATCGTCAGGGCAGATCAACGGTGTTCGACCAAACACGCCCCCCCCCCCCCCCCCGAACATAACCAACTTCCCCAGATTCATAAGTGGTTGACTTCCTGCCACTCCGATAATAGGGGCATCTCTCTACTGTAGCTATCAGTAAAGAAACCAATCGGCAATCAGTCCGTTCGATGGGGAGAACTTTTGGATTTTGTTCCGTTCAGACCCAGGACGGACTTGTATGGATTGTGTGTCTGACATTGTAATTGACGGCATAACACTGATTTCCGTTGATATGTATCTGGTTGTGACGTATGAGCTCGAAGTGGTTATGTATGGATGGAAATCAGTGGTCATGTTGTGACTGGATAATGTGACATACTTAAGAGATGAAATGAGCTTGTACGATCAGGGCATTGCTTTTCTAGGCATGCTTTGTGTATGACGTGACATCGACAAACCTCACACCCCAGATGATGAGAAACTGGCGGTTAGGTTGTGTGTATATATATATATATGAATTGATGATGACCGCTGCAGCAGTGGGAAACCACTTATGACTTATGGAATAGGGTATGTTCGGGGGGCCGTGTCTGGTCGAAAACTGTTGATCTACCTCGCGATTTGTATTGGTGTCCGCGTATGGATGAAAAACCCATGATTACATTTCGTTTGTGTTCTGATTGATCTTTCGTGCCAGGAATCATCAAGTTGGAAACCCAAATCTCCAATACGAGCCATACGATTTGGGGTTGTGTATATATATGGAGACATAATATTATGGGTATTATGCCGTCTAAGATTAATACATTTATTTGCGAAATGGTTTTCCACACTATATTTATAGTATTGAAAGAGGATTTGTACGTATGAAGGCATGTTTGGTTATCATAAGATAAAACTCGCCCATCTGGTGTGCGCTTGCATTATGTGATGTGGGACGAGCTTATGATAGCTTCATTTTCCAAAGGTCATTGCGAATTTATATGCACGGATATTCACATGGAGTAAACTCGTTCCGCGTTAGCGGCGTGGTCTAGTGAATTTCCCAACTTTAAATAAATCCTATAAACAACTGTTTTATGTTCGCACACCAGTCCCATGACTGACCTGGAGTTTATTGTTCCTTCCTAAACTCTGGGTGCCCATTAATTTTCACACGGGCAGCCAGTAGTTTAGTTTTGCAGTTTTAGTATGTTGGAGCAAGGTTCAGAGCGCTTTCTGAGTTGGAGTCCACGATAGAGTCTTTCTTCCGCTGTATCATTTTGAATCTTCCGCTGAGAGTATATTTTCTTTCTTCTACTGTATACGTTTATGTTGTAACTCTGATATTCATGTAAATCTGATGTAATATTGAATTATTCAATGAAAGGTTCTGTTATTTTGTTCAATATGTGTATGTACCCATAACAATTCGTCTTTATGAATGATTTAAGTTGGTTTAATTACCGACGAGAATCAGGCAAAAAGATGGGTCGTTACAGTTGGATATGATTAGAGATAAATCTTCGGATGTTTGATATTAATTTGGTAAATGAGAACTCTTATTATCTGAGGAATTTAAGAGGTAATTCACCATTATTCCGCTTATAATATGAGTTGGATACGGTAATTAATATTGAAGATAAGATGATGCTATTTCTACCTAGATCAAATATCAAGGAGTTGAATAAATCTTTTAATTAAGATATGGGTTTCTCCACCTGATTGAAATAAGTCAGATAGAAATAATCTTCGATATTTGGTATAAAATTTCATGGTATAAATGAATACTATCTGGGGAATTTGGAAGATATTATTATATCGTTATTTCACTTATAGTATTTGTTGATTATGAGAAGTTATATCGAGTATAAGTGGATAAAAATTTCTGTGTAATTTATGATTCAATATAGATTGATTTGGGTTTTTGTCGTGAATCCTATCTTTAGTAATACCATTCTTGAAACCCGATGAGATTGGATGGTGGAAATTCATATCGTAATTGGGGATTTAATCAAATCTTTGATTTGAGGGAATTAAAGGTAAGAATTTGAAGCGAGGGTATAATCTTTGATTCCAAAGAAGAGATAAGAGGATATTGAGATGTATGAAATTAAAGTAATTCAAAATCTTGAGTTATATATGAATTGATAATCATCTGGAAAAAAGTTTGAATTGAAAGCCTATGTAAACCATAACTACTGTTTAAAGTACGCTTATTACTTGGAAAGACCGGGATCGAATATATGTTCGAAACCCATTCGAAGTAATAATACGACGTTGTGAAGCAATTCAAGACTCGGTAAACGACGAATGAAGACCGGGAATATTTAAAATTGTTTAGATTGATTGTGATTAATGTCTCGGTTAGGTAGGCCACCAATACGAGGTATAAGTTACATAAGACCTGAACATATTTAAGTATTTTTGGGTTGTTGTTCCGTTCAGACCCAGAACGGATTTGTATGGACGGTGTGTCTGACGTTGAAATTGACCGCATAGCACTGATTTTCGTTAATGTATATCGGATTTGTGGCAATATATTATCCTCGTCCCTAAGTCATATGAACTTAGAGGGTATGCATTGATTGAAATTAGTGATATGTCGTGAATTGTCAATATGGCATACCCGAGTTATGAAACGAGCTAATGATGATCAAAGAATGGCTTATCGAAGCATCGCTTTGTGTATGACATGACATCGACAAACCTCACACCCCGCATTGATGAGAAACTGGCGGTTAGGTTTTATACTTATATATGAGTTGATGATGGAGCTGTGTAGCAGTGGGAAAACCAATTATGAACCTGGGGAAGTTGGGTATGTTCGGGGGGTCGTGTCTGATCGAAATCCGTTGATCTGCCCTGACGATGTGTAGTCGGTGTCCGCATGATGGATGAAAAAGCCGTTGAGGCACTTCGTTTTGTATCCCTGATTGATCTTTCGTGCCTAGAATCATCAAGTTGGAAATCCAATCTCCAATACGAGCCATACGATTTTGGTTTGTATATATATGGCGAGATAATATTAATGGTATTATGTCGTCTAGGATTAATACATTTATTTGCGAAATTTGTTTTCCACATTATATGATAATATTAGAAGAGGATTTTCACGTATGAAAGCACGTTTGGTTATCATAAGATAAAACTCGCCCATCTGGTGTGCGCTTGCATTGTGTGATGTGGGACGAGCTTATGATAGCTTCATTTTCAAAAGTCATAGCGAATTTCTATGCAGGGGAATTCATATGGAGTTAACCCATTCCGCGTTAGCGGCGTGGATTACCCAACTTTAAAATGAATCCTAAATAACAACTGTTTTGAGTTCTCACACCAGTCCCACGACTAACCTGGAGTTTATTGTTCCTTTCTAAACTCTGGGTGCCCATTAATTTCCACACGGGCAGCTAGTGTTTAGTTTTGTAGTTATAGGTCGTTGGAGCAGGATTCGAAGCACTTTTAAAGTTGGTGTCCACACTAGAGTTGGAGCTTTCGCTATAGCATACAGTTCTTCTGCTGAGAGTATATTTACTTTACTTCCGCTGTATATGTTGTAACTCTGATATTCTATGTAGCTCTGATGTAACATTGTATTTTGTAATAAAGAGTTATGTTATTCTGTTCAATATATGTATGCACCCATAACAATTCATCTTTGTGAACGGTTTAAGTCGGTTTAATTACCGGCGAAAATCGGGCAAAAAGATGGGTCGTTCCAGAAAAGGTTTAGAATAAAAATATAATCTTTATAATGAAAACATCGTGTTAAAGATGCTATTTTTATGATCTTGAAGTCGAAGTAAAAATATGATTTTTATATATGTAGGATAATAAAAATATAATTTTTATATAAGTAGTGAATCAAAAATATAATTTTTATATAGTGATAAAAAGATGTGATTTTTATATACATAGCAACAATATAAAAATGCGATTTTTATATATGTAGTGGATACGGTCGATGAAAGTGACAAAAGGCGAGCACGGAAAAGATTTCCTACATATGAGGAGTTTTGGTGTTTGGTTTAGCTAATTGATGAGAACTCCTCACTTTTAATTTGTTTTCTAGTCGAAATATAAACTAGGATGCAGACGGTGCTTAGCAGCACCCGACACCCGTCGTCCACAGAACATGGAAGACTTGGTTGTTTGATTGATGTGTTGTGAAAAATTGATTATGTGATGTGGATTGAATAAATACTTTATAGTTAAAATATAATTTTTAACGTGTATATAAAATAAATATTTATAAACAAATCGGACAATTTGTTTATGTACACACATTTGACTGATATGGATTGGGACGATAAATTTTATACATCGCCCAACTACACAAATAAAACCTGTGTTTGATTGTTTGAAACCCCACACGGGTATTGAGATGATATTGGACATACACTAATCCCGATATTTAGTTGTATGTCGATCGATTGATTGGCAGGCTGTTATAAGCGTTGAATATTTATATTTAATGCTTATGCAGTTGTGTGGTGCACTCTGGATGATGGTTGATTATTTATCGTTGCTATTATATACATGTGTTTTATGGAATCCATATAATTAACATTATATGGTAATTGATTGGGCCTCATTCTAATTTGGAAAATAAAGAATATTCATGTGTTGAATAAAATATAAATTCATGTATTGAATAAAGTATATATTCATGTGTTGAATAAATTATATATTCATGTGTTGGATAAAATATATATTCATGTGTTGAATAAAAGAAAATTCATGTGTTGAATAAAATATAAACTCATGTGTTGAATAAAATATAAATTCATGTGTTGAATAAAATATAAATTCATGTGTTGAATAAAGTATATATTCATGTATTGAATAAATTATATATTCATGTGTTGGATAAAATATATATTCATGGGTTGAATAAAAGAAAATTCATGTGTTGAAGAAAATATATATTCATGTGTTGAATAAAAGAACATTCATGTGTTGAATAAAGTATATATTCATGTATTGAAGAAAATATTCATTTGTTGAATTGAATAACGAAGCTTTTGAAATATATAAAGCCGTGTTGGTTAGATTGACACCATTTTGATGTGAACGATATTTATATCGATTTTATTCATTTTTATAATGAATATCAAAAAGGAATTGATTTCAAAATATAATGTTTTGAAAATATTATCATTTGTATATCGATGATATGGAATATTCAATTATGATTTGAAATTGAATATGAAGTTGAAATCGTTTTGAAAGCGAATTTAAAACGATTTATGAAATACGTTTTAAAAGGAAATCGACAAAATATATATAATGTGTATGTTATATATATATATATATATATATATATATAATGGTCTGAACAGAACGCGCCGCGCTGCGGCAGTTCACAAATTTCGACCATTGACTTCGAATGGACATTACGAGAGATCCGACCGTCGGATTCTCATAAAACCAGAACTGTTAGGTTCGTATCGAAAAGAGCTTTCTAACGAATAGTAGAGATTTGAAATCTAATGGTTGGATTTGGAATTATGTCCAAATCAAATTGGAAAAGGTCATTGTAAGTGCAGTTCGATGGCCGTTGATGGAAATCGACTGTACGGGCCTTGATAAAATTATTAAAAATAGTAATAATTTGTGTAAAGCCATAAAAAATGATTTGGAAAGAATTGGGTTGAAAAACTCCATATTTGAAAAGATAAAAATAGATTTTTATCGAAATGAACTAGTTTTGAACTAGAATTATAATTCCATTTATTTTTAAAATAAATAAATTGGAGTTGAAATGGTTTTGAAAATAACTAGAATTTCCAGTAATTGAATTGGAATGGATTTGAATCGAAATTGTCTTTGGAATATTTCGATGTTGGATTTCATGATTATACAGATATTGTTATGGAAATTCGAAAGATATATTAATATCGTAATTTCCAATACGATATTTGTTGGTCGTAGAATTTGATATTGAATATAAGCTGATATATTTTCTATTCAGAGCCTTGTATTTAATATCAAATGGGATTTTGGTTTGTCGTGAATGGTGTCTTCATTAAAAATGTTCTTAAACCCAATTGAGAAAAAGATTAAATCTTTTTATTTAGATTTAATGAAGTATACCAATTAAATGGTATTTAATTGGAATTGAATTTGAATTGATTTTGGGTTTATTGTGAACTGTGATTAAATGACATTGGTTCTTTAACCCAGTAAAAAACAGAATATGACTTTCCAAGTTATATAATCATTAATATTGATTTTTGGGAAGATTAAAACTAAGTGGAGTTTTAATGAATCTTTAATTAGATTAAAATGTGCGAGAATGAAGAATTACCAGTTTTGCTCCACGCGATAGATAAATCTTTAATTAGATTTAAATGCGAAATGGTAATTGAATTTACCGATAACACCGTGGTGTTAGATATGAAGTATTACCAGTTTTACTTCATAGGATGAATAGGTTGGGATTGGGAAATTAAAACAAATGATTACTTCGTAAGATTCGTTAATCCCGACTAGTTTGGATAAACCTTAATTTGGTTTGATATCCAAAGGAAGATTAAAGTGTAAATTTAAAAGAATTTATCTTTGATAAAATTAATGGGAACCTTTCCCTAAGAATGTGAAATTTAGAAACTAATTGAAGATTAGTTAAGACGAATGGTTTTTTGGGTATTGATCTGATGTTGGTTTCGGCCTTCGGGGTTAATATTTGGGGAGTTGTTCTCTTACTAATTTACGATTAATGACTGATGAATTGGAATGAGGCATAAGTTATGTTTGTGTAACACTTGTTTATTATATACGCGAGTTATTTAGAAAGACCGGGTTTATCCCATTCTGAATAACTGATTCGACGATGTGTCGAGGATGAAGACAGTGGTCGAAGACCGGAGGTCGTCAACATTGTTTGGATAATTACTGATGATCTTGATTGGGCTGTACACCCAAGAGGAGGGAATCAGTTGGTGATCGTCCAGACGTACTTGGAGATCGATGGATATGTGAGGTACAAGGTGCCTCCGGTTTCGTTCAGACCTAGAACGGACTTATAAATGGAATGTGTGTCTGGCATTGGATATCATTCTGTGTGATTGATGGATATCGGTTGCATGGAGTGGTTTGCCTGTGTGGCATGCTAAGATGCAAATGATCAAGGCTTCTGTTGAAAAGCAGAATCTTGTGGTTGATGATCAAAGCACGGCCTTTGTGGCGTAGCTTTGTGTAGTGTTAATTCGCAAGCCTCACAACCCGGTGTGAACCAGAAACGAGAGAGGACATCAGGGAGGGCATGTGTTTCCTTCTAGCTAGAAGTGGCGTCAGTGGTTTTACATGCCCTGACGAGTTTGACTTATGTAGTTGTCGGATTGCGAGGCGCCTCGGATATATCGGTGACTATGTGGAGCCAAAGGAGTCATTGGACTCATTGACACCCCATAGGGTGGGGAAACGCAGTGTTCAGGCATTTTAATCCACATCGGTGGACCGACCTTGACGATCCAATGGACGATGCATTCTGTTCCTGAGACACGGGCTAGAGCGTCTCGAATTCGGTAAGGATGATCCCTTGCCTTGGTTCACAGATGGAAATCCAACTTCCAATACGTGACTTTGCGGTTTTGATTGTAGAGCCTAGTATGGCGACAGAGTGGTATGGGCCACTTATGCCGTCTATGATTGATACTTATGATTGAAATTGTTTTGACACTATACACTTGTAGTAATAATAAAAGATGAAATTTAGTGTATCAAGCATTCTTTGGCTATTATAAGGTAAAACCCTATCCTCCAGCTTTTGTTGCATTGTGAGATGGGACCTGGGTCTTATAATAGCTTCATTGTTCTTTATTTAGCATTGCGCTGTTGTTTATGCACTGGAATTCTTGGGAGGAAACCCGTTCCGTGTTATACGGCGTGGTCCCCTGATTTACCTAACTTCAAAATAAAGATTAATAACTGTTTTAGTTCTCACAGTAGTCACATGACTGACCTGGAGTTTATTGTTTTAACCTAAACTCTGGGTGCCCTTATTTTGACATGGGCAGCTAGTAGTTTTGGTTTTGCAGATTTATATTCACAGGAACCTGGTTTACAGCTGGAATGATACTCGGAAAGCTCTGTATCCGTGTATTACTTTCAGTTGTGTATTGTATTATTTTTCGCTGCTATGTAATGTATTGTAATCTCTGATATTTCTCTAATGTATAATATTTATCCATACTCTGTATATTTTTGTATTCTAATGGAATTGTTGTAATTAATAATGAAATGTTCTTCTGTTTGCGTTCTGATGTGTCTTGTCCTCAGTACAATCTGTGATTTCCCATAAGGGGTATTTAGGGTCGTTACAGCTTGGTATCAGAGCTTTGGTTTACAGAGCTTGAGAACAAGACACATTAGAACCATACGAAAGAATTCATCAGAGATTGGATTAGTAATATCCAACGAGAATGACTCGTTAGAGATAGGATCAGTAGTATCCTAGAACGAGTGTGTAGAGTGATGTTTTTAAAATAAAATTGAAAACAAATTTGGTTTTGAAATTTAAATCGTATTATACGTATTTGAATATTTATTTTAAATTGATTTGGACAATCAAGTATATAAAGATTTTGAATATACGTCCGATTCACGTGTATACGAAGTCTTAATATACTGGATAGACATAGAATCACACTCTAGTCGCCCAGAGATGACACTGATGATAGCTGCTGCATCATCAGTGGATTTATGTTCGAGTTTCGAAAGTGGGATCTCTATATATTTCCATTAGACTGGTGTGAGAACCAAAATATAGTTAGAATATATTGTTGTGACTTGGCATCAAAAACAAGATTTTTGAATATGTACTAAAGTTACATGTTTGAAAACGATAATCCACTAATTGATTGATAGTTGTGTTGTTTGATTATTGGTTGATTAATTAAATGTTGAACCTTTAGCCAAATTGTATCAAATGTTGAACTGAATTGAAAATTGTTTAGAAATGCATACATGTACATGTACTTACATTGAACAGGTTATAGCAAGGAGGCTAGAGAAGAGGAATAAAAAATTTTGCCTGACAAATAGGTACATGTTTATTGTATTTCTTGGGTTTTTGATGATTTTATGAGCCGATTGGCTATCCGCTTGGCTGTTTCTTTTTGGATTGGTGAGGGCCATGGGAGGCTGTTTAAAATATCCCGAAGCTCCCGGTGCAGGGGAAGTTATGGAGAAATTTTTCGAAAACTTAGGGTGTTAGCCAAATTTTTGAAAAAATTGAAAAGTTCTTAGAAACTGAAAAGTTGAAGAACTTAGGCCATAATTAAAAGAACGGAAGTTGAGTTGGTTTGTAAAACAACTTTCATCTTCGTTCCTTTTCGGGGACGAAAAGTTTTAAGTGGGGGAGATTGTAACAACCCGGAAATTCTGGGCCAATTCAAAATTTTTATTTTGGCAATTTTAATGAATTTTGGATATTTAAAATGAATTATTTTAAATAATAACGACGAGAAATTTATATTGAATAGAATTAGAACGTATATATTTATTTGAATCGTCGTTAGAATATAAATATTTATTTTAAATTATAAAAGGAATTGAAAATGGCGCGGTAGTTCGAGAATTCGATTTCAAATTTCAAATGAATGTACAGGATTCAAAATAAACCGGATTTTAGCGAAACCAAAAATATTTGAATCTATTTGAGAATATCTTTCCAACGAATCCGAAAAATCAAAATTTCATAGCGGGATAAAAAGTTATGCCCAGTTGAAAATTCTGAATAGTCGCTTTGGAATTTTGGCCCGTAAAAATGGAAATTTTGCAAACGACCTCTGTTTTCGATGAAACTACTTTTGTTGGATCCGGTATGTCGAATTATTGCTAGATTCCAAAATTCATAATTTTCTGAATCAATATGTGAGCGTTGCGAAAGAAAACGTGTTTTCACAATTTCTGTCAATTTCGATCGACCAGAAAATGGCCATTTTTCAAACGATCTCAGAATTTGACGAAATTAATTTTATTAGGACCGTATCGTCAATACAAAGCTAGAAAATATTTTTCGGGAATTTTTAGAGTCCGTATGTGGCCCCGGTAAATTGAAATGTGCATTCAAATTCAATATATTGATTTATATTTTGATTTTGACGAAAACCAATTGAAACGATTGAATCAGCTTACAATACATATCCCATTGCATTCGGAATGGGGGTAATTAGTTATGGACGATAGTCGGTGGGTCTTGTTTGGAGGTCGAAATAAAAAATTGCTTTTTAGAAAATAATAATAATAATAATAATAATAATAATATATTTATATAAACTCCGCCCCTTAGTTCTTTCTCTCTCCTCGGATCTCGAATCAAATAAAAAAAACCACGCGCCTCGATCTCTGCCCCCCGGCCGCCGCCAACGCCCCCCTCCTTCACCATCGACCCCCTTCACCTCCGCCTGGCCTCACATCGCCCCCCTTCTTCGAATAAACCTAAAATCCTACGCCCTCCCCCCCAATCCCGTCGTTGTGGACCCCCAACCACCACCCGCCGCCTAGCCGCCACCTCTACCGCCTGACCACGACCGCGACGCCACCTCGCTAGCGATCCCTTCCCTCTCCTCGTGAAAAGCGAAACGAATAGTACGTTTTAATTTTTTATTTTATTTATTTACTTTATTTCAGATTTTTTGTATATAATAATCTTTAAAATCAAAATCTGATTTATACGTATGAAGAGTTGAATTCATTCTTGGTTTTTAATATAATAAAATTTTGATTTTTATTTATATGTACCATGTAAAAAGTTATGATTTTTGTTTATAGGAAAATTATAGTTTTTATATATTATTTAGCTTCATAAAATATGATTCTAAACAAGATAAAAATATGGTTTTTATTTATAAGATAGCAATGTAAAAATTCGATTTTTACATATGAGTAGTGATGAAAAGATTTGATTTCTATTCATGAAAAGATTAGATTTTTACTAATAGAAAGATTAGATCTTTAATTTAGAAAAGGTTATATTTTCAAATATAAAAAGATTAGATTTTTAAACCATATGAAGATGTGATTTTTATTTATATGAATACCATATAAAAATGTGATTTTTATAGAAAAGGTTTAGAATAAAAATATAATCTTTATAATGAAAACAGCATGTTAAAGATGCTATTTTTATCATCTTGATGGCGAAGTAAAAATATGATTTTTATATATGTCGGATAATAAAAATATGATTTTTATATAAGTAGTGAATCAAAAATATAATTTTTATATAGTGAGAAGAATAAAAATGTGATCTTTATAATATGTGCAGTGGTATAAAAATAGAATTTGTATCTATATAATAGCAGTATAAAAAGATGTTATATATATATATAGCAACAATATAAAATTGCGATTTTTATATATGTAGTGGATACGGTTGATGAAAGTGACAAAAGGCGAGCACGGCGAAGATTTCCTACATATTAGGAGTTGTGGTGTTTGGTTTAGCTAATCGGTGAGAACTCCTCACTTTTTATTTGTTTTCTAGTTGAAATATATACTAGGATGCAGACGGTGCTTAGCAGCACCCGACACCCGTCGTCCACAGACCATGGATGACTTGGTTGTTTGATTGATGTGTTGTGAAAAATTTATTGTGTGATGTGGATTGAATAAATACTTTATAGTTAAAAATATAATTTTTAACATGTATATAAAATAATTATTTATAAACAAATCGGACGATTTGTTTATGCACACACATTTGACTGATATGGATTGGGACGATAAATTTTACACATCGCCCAATTACACAAATAAAACCTGTGTTTGATTGTTTGAAACCCCACACGAGTATTGGGAGGATATTGGACATACACTAATCCCGATATTTAGTTGTATGTCGATTGATTGATTGACAGACTGTTATAAGCGTTGAATATTTATATTTAATGCTTATGCAGTTGTGTGGTGTACTCTGGATGATGGTTGATTATTTATCATTCTATTATATACATGTGTTTTATGGAATCCATATAATTAACATTATATGGTAATTGATTGGGCCTCCGTCTAATTTGGAAAATAAAAATATTCATGTGTTGAATAAAATATAAATTCATGTGTTGAATAAAGTATATATTCATGTGTTGAATAAACTATATATTCATGTGCTGGATAAAATATATATTCATGTGTTGAATAAAAGAAAATTCATGTATTGAATAAAATATAAATTCATGTATTGAATAAAATATAAATTCATGTGTTGAATAAAATATAAATTCATGTGTTGAATAAAATATAAATTCATGTGTTGAATAAAGTATATATTCATGTATTGAATAAATTATATATTCATGTGTTGGATAAAATATATATTCATGTGTTGAATAAAAAAAATTCATGTGTTGAAGAAAATATATATTCATGTGTTGAATAAAAGAATATTCATGTGTTGAATAAAGTATATATTCATGTGTTGAAGAAAATATTCATTTGTTGAATAGAATAACGAAGTTATTGAAATATATAAAGCCGTGTTGGTTAGATTGACGCCATTTTGATGTGAACGATATTTATATCGATTTTATTCATTTTTGTAATGAATATCGAAAAGGAATTGATCTCAAAATATAATGTTTTGAAAATATTATCATTCGTATACCGATGATATGGAATATTCCATTGTGATTTGAAATTGAATATGAAGTTGAAATCATTTTGAAAACAAATTTAAAACGATTTATGAAATACGTTTTAAAAGGAAATCGACGAAATATATAATATATATATATATATTATATATATATATATAATGACATGAATAGAACGCGCCGCGCTGCGGTAGTTCACGAATTTCGAATTGACTTCGAATGGACATTACGGGAGATCCGACCGTCGGATTCTCCTAAAACCGGAACCGTTGTGTTCATATAGAAAAGAGCTTTCTAACGAATATTAGAGATTTGAAATCTAACAGTTGGATTTGTAATTATGTCCAAATCAAATTTGGAAAAGGTCGTAGTAAGTGCAGTTCGATGGTCGTTGATGGAAATCGACTGTACGGGCCTTGATAAAATTATTAAAAATAGTAATAATTTGTGTGAAATCATAAGAAATGATTTGGAAAGAATTGGGATGAAAAATTCCATATTTGAAAAGATAAAAATAGATTTTTATCGAAATGAACTAATTTTGAACTAGAATTATAATTCCATTTATTTTTAAAATAAATAAATTGGAGTTGAAATGGTTTTGAAAATAACCAGAATTTCCAATAATTGAATTGGAATGGATTTAAATCGAAATTGTCTTTGGAATATTTCGATGTTGGATTTCGTGATTATACAGATATTGTTTTGGAAATTTGAAAGATATATTAATATCGTTGTTTCCAATACAATATTTTTTGGTCGTAGAATTTGATACTGAATATAAGCCGGTATATTTTCTATTAAGAGCCTTGTATTTAATATCAAATGGGATTTAGGTTTGTCGTGAATGGTGTCTTCATTAACACTGTTCTTAAACCCAGTTTAGAAAAAGATTAAATCTTTTTATTTATATTTAATGAAGTATACCAATTAAAAGGTATTTAATTGGAATTGAATTTGAATTGATTTTGGGTTAATTGTGAACCGTGTTTAAATGACATTGGTTCTTTAACCCAGTTAAAAACCGAATATGACTTTCCAAGTTATATAATCATTAACATTGATTTTTGGGAAGATTAAAACTAAGTGGAGTTTTAATGAATCTTTAATTAAATTAAAATGAGTGAGAATGGAGTATTTCTAGTTTTGCTCCACGCGATAGTTAAATCTTTAATTAGATTTGAACGTGAAATGGTAATTGAATTTACCGATAACACCGTGGTGTTAGATATGAAGTATTACCAGTTTTACTTCATGGGATGAATAGGTCGGGATTGGGAAATTAAAACAAATGATTACTTCGGTAAGGTTCGTTAATCCCGACTAGTTTGGATAAACCTAAATTTGGTTTAATATCTAAAGGAAGATTAAAGTATAAATTTAAAAGAATTTATCTTTGATAAAATTAATCGGAACCTTTCCCTAAGAATGTGAAATTTTGAAACTAACTGAAGATTAGTTAAGATGAATGGTTTCCTGGGTATTGATCTGATGTTGGTTTCGGCCTTCGGGGTTAATATTTGGAGAGTTGTTCTCTTACTAATTTACGGTTAGTGACTGATGAATTGGAATGAGGCGTATGTTTTTTTTTTGTAACACTTGTTTATTATATACGCAAGGTATTCAGAAAGACCGGGTTTATCCCATTTTGAATAACTGATTCGACAATGTGTCGAGGAAGAAGATGTCGGTTGAAGACCGGAGGTCTTCAACATCGTTTGGATAATTATTGATGATCTTGATTGGGATGTACACCCAAGAGGAGGGAATCAGTTGGTGATCGTCCATACGTACTTGGAGATCGGTGGATATGCGAGTTACAAGGTGCCTCTGGTTTCGTTCAGACCCAGAACAGACTTGTAAATGGACCGTGTGTCTGACATTGGATATCATTCTATGTGATTGATGGATATTGGTTGCATGGAGTGGTTTGCCTGTGTGGCATGCTGAAATGCCAATGATCAAGGCTTCTGTTGAAAAGCAGAGTCTTGTGGTTGATGATCAAAGCACGGCCTTTGTGGCGTAGCTTTGTGTAGCGTTAATTTGTGAGCCTCACACCCCGGTGTGAACTAGAAACGGGAGAGGACATCAGGGAGGGCATTTGTTTCCTTCTAGCTAAAATTGGTGTTAGTGGTTTTACACACCCTGATGAGTTTGACTTATGTGGTTGTTGGATTGCGAGGCGCCTCGGATATATCGGTGACTATGTGGAGCCGATGGATTCATTGGACTCATTGACACCCCATAGGGTGGGGAAACTCAATGTTCAGGCATTTTAACCCACATCGGTGGGCCGGCCTTGACGATCCAAGGGACGATGCGTTCTGTTCCTGAGACACGGGCTAGAGCGTCTCGAATTTGGTAAGAACGATCCCTTGCCTTGGTTCACAGATGGAAATCCAACTTCCAATATTTGACTTTGCGGTTTTGATTGTAGAGCGTAGTATTGCGACATAGTGGTATGGGGCACTTATGCCATCTATGATTGATACTTATGATTGAAATTGTTTTGACACTATACACTTATAGTAATAATAAAAGATGAAATTTAGCGTATCAAGCATTCTTTGGCTATTATAAGGTAAAATCCTATCCTCCGGCTTGTGTTGCATTGTGTGAAGGGACCTGGGTCTTATAATAGCTTCATTGTTCTTTATTTAGCATTGCGCTATTGTTTATGCACTGGTATTCTTGGGATGAAACCCATTCCGTGTTATACGGCGTGGTCTCTTGATTTACCTAACTTTAAAATAAAGATAAATAACTGTTTTAGTTCTCACACCAGTCACATGACTGACCTGGAGTTTATTGTTTTAACCTAAACTCTAGGTGCCCTTATTTTGACATGGGCAGCTAGTAGTTTTGGTTTTGCAGATTTATATTCACAGGAACCTGGTTTACAACTGGAACGATACTCGGAAAGCTCTGTATCCGTGTATTACTTTCAGTTGTGTATTGTATTATTTCTGCTGCTATGTAATGTACTGTAATCTCTGATATTTCTCTGATGTATAATATTTATTCATACTCTATATATTTTTGTATTCTGATGGAATTGTTGTAATTAACAATGAAATGTTCTTCTGTTGGCGTTTTGATGTGTCTTGTCCTCAGTACAATCCGTGATTTCCCATAAGAGGGATTTTGGGTCGTTATATCCGTTTTGAAATAAATTCAGACAAACCGTTTATTCAAAATTCATTAATTATTTAAATTAAAAAAATTCAAATATTATGTTCCAAACCACACTATAAAATATGATTTAAAGTTTGCAAATGACAATGAATTATGTTACGAGTATTTGCTAAATCCAGTTTAGTTGTAATAGCATTTGTTATATATAACATTCATACTTGAAACAGTTCATAAGAAGAATATAATGTTAAATATTCAAAGTAATCATGTTTATTTGAAAAATACTCAAAAGGATTAATTTAGAAGTAAACTCAATTGAGATTCCAAATTCTATATCGAAAGCCAAATATTTATTTATTTATTTATTTTAACGCCAAATCTTGATTTAATTTATAATTTTAAATGCAAAAGTTTTCTGAGTCGTGCCAAACTTCTTCCAAAAATTTGGGTTGTTATAGAATCCCCCCCCCCAAAAGAAATCGTGTCCTCGCAATTTACATGGGTTAAAATACAACATTACGAAATTCCAATGTCGCATTTCAACTCCTTCCTTGTAATTTACATATTCAACACATGGAGCTTGGATCTTTTGTAATCTTCCCCGATAGAAAATTTCAAACTTGATTACTTAATTGTAAGAATTTCACTCTTATCCCATATATAATATATATTTTGGGACATCCACTCTCCGTTTTCAATCTAAAGGTATTTTATTTTAATCTATATGTTTCCATTAATAATAATTTTAGAAAATGTGATAGAGTTAGACAGGATATCATATATAACCCAATATGATATTCTTAACAATTATCACATATGATAGGATAACAAATTGGGACAAAGCCGATAAAATCTTCATATTTATCATATATAAGGACAATATGATAAAATAAATCAAGTTGGGGTATCATCAATATGATACTTATAATAAATATCATATATAATTCAGTATGATAAAGTGACTCAAATAGAGTATCACATATAAATTAATGCAACGCACTTTAGCAATTATTATTTTTAAATTGATAGGATGCTTATAATAATCAAGTCAAAGTATCAGAAACCAATGAAATCCACAAGACATTTATCATATATAAAAACAATATGATAAAATAACCAAACCAGAGTACCATATATAAATCAATATGATACTCATAACAAATACATATGCAAAACAATATGGTATTTATAAATCAAGTCAGAGTATCACATATAAATCAATGCAATGCTCTTAACAGTTATCATATGTAAATCAATATGATAAAATGAATCAAGTCAGCAAAACCTTCATAGCATTTATCATATATAAAGACAATATGATAAAATAAATCAAATCAGAGTATCATATATAAAATCAACACGATACTCATAAAAATTATCACATATAAATCAATATGATAATATAATCAAATTAGAGTATCATTCATAACAATTATCATATATAAATCAATATGATAATATAATCAAATCAGAGTATTATATATAAAATCATTACGATACTCATAACAATTATCATATATAAATCTATATGATATTATGGTCAAATCAGAGTATTATATATAAATCAATACGATACTCATAGCAATTGTCATATATAAATCAATATGATAATATAATCAAATCATAGTATCATATGTAAATCAATATGATACTCATAACAATTATCATATATAAATCAATATGATAATATAATCAAATCAATTATAGTGATGTGATAAAATATTAGGGGATTATGGGATAAATGTAACTAGACTCATAAACACCTAATAAACAGACGCTAATATTGTTAAATCACTATGGTAGAGCTCGAGCGTGCATCGAGACATCAGCAATGTAATCCACTCATAGCACCATAACAACACCTAGTGATCAACCCAGGATAACCAAGACGGTCTAAGGTGAAGGCCGTATGCTACCCGTTCACGGCACTACACATGGGACCCCCACGCCTCCATCTGATGTAGTCCGTGACCCGCCGATCGGGAATCCCGATCAAAACAACAAAATTGCCAAATGTAGCAGACCATTTGACCTTTGGTGGTAGATGGGCGGAATTTAAAACCACCAAGATTCAGGTAGCGAACCTGAATCAGGTCGACCAAGATGGAGTTTTGGCCCATTGGTACAACAGAGTCCAATCCATCCCAATCCCAAAGTCAAAGTATTCTTGAAACGCTAATTTTTATATAGAACTTGCCATGAAGTTCAAAGTGTTTATAACGTCAAAACACTTTAAAAATTCAACTAAGACTTAAAGAAATAAACCATCACATATAAAGGCAAAACGTAATCACAAACATATCTGATATTCGACTTTATCATATATAAAACAATATGATAAAACTAGTCAAGTCAGAGTATCACATATAAATCAATATGATACTCATAATAAATATCAAATATAAAACAATATGAAAAAATAAACCAAATCACAATAGTTGTAAAAGAGAACAAAAAGTATCGTCATAAAAGCACGTCAACTTAGAAAACACTTCAATTCAGTAATTGAAGTATACTTTCAAACAGTAATTATTCAATTATAACGCATTCTCTCGTACCACATTATGTTACTGGTATATTTTAGAACCGAGAATACAAAAACAACCGAATATTCCATATGAAAAGTCAAGAGAGTAACCAGAAAAGTATTACCAAATGTCCCATACCGCTTGGTATTACTAATCAGTTTACTCAAAATCCTCATCATACAGAATATCTCAATGGAAATTATACTCGATTTAAACCATATACCTGTCAAAGAAAATAACCAATTAACTTTTAGTTGTTTGTATTATTTATTGATTATTACCGGTATTCTTACTTTACTTCATATACCGATCCGAGCCAATTTCAGAATTGATTTAGTGCTTGTTTAACATTTTTTTTACATATATATATATATATACATATATATATATATATATCGGACATCGCTCGAATCCCTTTTTGTCAAATTTGAAGTATTTTTCAAAACCCCAAATCGCGCTCTCTCACGAGTGATTTTTATATCAATTCCGCTCATTCTAGTGTATTTCCACCCTATCTCTAATGAGTTTTAAACCCAATAAGCCAAGTTTTAGAAAAACCATAGCTCTGATACCAAATGTAACAGCCCGCCATTTTGACCGCCACAAGTCAGTAATTAAACCAACTCGAAGCATTCAGAACGTCGGACTGTTATTGGCTTACAGGGTTTAAACAGAATTAACACAGAATCACATCGTACAATAATTTGCAGTGGAATAAATTTTTTATATTAATTTCAGAGTTTAATACAAAAAAAAATTCAGTGGAAGAAATATAAAAGGAATACATAACTTTTAATAAAAGTTTACATTTCAATCAAGCCTTGCGCATGCGTGCTTCTTCTCATACCTCTCTCCTTCTTCTTCTTCAAAAAAAAAATGGAATCCTTGATATTATAAACGGTGGAAATGGAATACAAATTTGTCTATAAAAAAATTTAAGTGCATCGACTAGAATGCAATCAGCAAAAATGGGGGACCTCCATTTTCTCCTTTTATCATAGCATTTAACCCACTACAAAATCCAATTATCCAACAGTTATTCAGGATCACATTTTCCATCCTGGTCTAGCTAATGTAACGACCCGGATTTTCGGCGGCTTTGGTTATCGACATAAGCTCGATGTCGATAACCAAAACATCGAAAAATCCCGGTAATTAATGAAAGAAATTAGAAGGTGAGAATAGATAAGATAGAAACTTAGATTAGAAGAAGAAGAAGAAGAACACAACATCAGAGTAACACGAACCTCGCAGCGGAACGAATAACATATAATAGATAACATAACTTTGAAATATAACAGTTACGTATACAATAGCACGTATCAGAGTACATCACTTACAACACAGCGGAAATAACTATAGCTATATGATCCAGAAGCCTCCTGCTCCAGCTCTCCAAGTATATTTGTAAATTCCTGACTATTTGACTGCCCGTACAAAATTGGACACCCAAGAGTTTAGGGAAAACAACAAAGTAAACTCCGGGTCAGTCATGGGACTGGTGTGAGTAAAATAGTTTAACACAGTTTAACATATATATGATATCTCATAAGACCACACCGTGAATACGGAATGGGTTTTTCCCTTATGAGAATCCAAAATATCTTTATATCAAAAACCTTTTGATATTATAATAATGTCTATGCACAAATAGATATCAACTAGAAGAAACACTTTCATCTCACGTTCTACATATATAGTATACAATCAAAATCGCAAGCACGTATTGGATAATGGATTTCCAACTATGACAAGGTATGGAACCACCTTCCAATCAGTGTACTCTAGGAACGATACACTGGAGTTCAACAAGGACATCTTGTAACTCATCCACACATGATCGACCACTCATTTCGCTTGAGTGTATCGAATGTATATCACCAACGGTTGGGATCAGCAACCTTTCCCGTATATATATGGGACAACATTGATAGATTTAAGAAACAAATGAATATTCTCTAGATAGGTGATTATACACCCTACTTCGGTGCGACCGACTTAGCCATGCTGCCTGCCCGATTT
The DNA here is from genome assembly GCA_030737875.1 of Allium sativum. Lineage (NCBI taxonomy): Eukaryota > Viridiplantae > Streptophyta > Magnoliopsida > Asparagales > Amaryllidaceae > Allium > Allium sativum. The sequence goes on from CM060918.1 coordinate 550,697,852, forward strand.
CTGTCATTTACCTGTTGATGAGGCTAGAAGCTACGCTTTATCATCACATCAGATTCACTTCAAATGCCACATTGTCAGATCCATCGAAAATCACTAATTGACGTCTACAACAGTACATTACGTGTCAGCTAAAAGAAGTTTCCTTCTCCACTTCCACTCTTGGTACGGTTGAAGAAATCAATGTACGTGACCATTCTGGAAATACTCTGTCAGACATCCATCTTCATTCACTTAAAATGTCACATCGTCATACCCGCCAAATCACAAATTGATTTCATCAAAGATACAACGGGTATACAGCTAAGAGAAACGAATTCCTCCGCCACCAACGTATATACGTTTGAAGGGATCAACTTACGCGATCTATTGGATATACTCTATCAGACCTTCGTCCATATAAGTTGTCCTGGGAGTGGACAAACCGAAGGCACTATTCAGTATATCCATCTTAGACACTGTTAACTAAGACTTATACAACAGCCCTTGCACTTTACTCCGTCTTCAATTATCTTTGGCATAAATGATTCACAACGCTTGTGCCAATACAAAGTGGTTCTGTGGATAATAATCCAACCGGTCTCTCCATATTAACAACGTTAAAAATGGTCAAAACTTCGATGGTCTGTGAGTTAACTATCAAAGAAAACAAGTGTGCAAACAACGATATTATTTCCATATGGAAATTATATCAACAAACATCATTTTACATTTATCTCTTTAGTTCATTTTCATCTCCTGTTTCCCTGTATTCAACATTTGCTATTATCTATATTTAGAAAATATACGTTATTAACACTGGAAAACGTTTCCATCTGCTTATTTACAAATCACTACTCTTCCCCAACTATCAGTCCCTGACTGTAAACTAGTATGAGAACAATCCCCTAAGTATAAATCCCGAAGGCCGAAACCAACATCAGATAGGCACTTAGAAAACTATTCAATTTACTAATCTCTAGCTAGTTCTAATTTTACTTAACTCTATTTGATTAACTCTGATTGATTAACTCTAACTGGTTAATTCTAACTGTAACGACCCGGGTTTTTTTGAATGATTAGTTTTAAATATTTAATATCGTTTTAAATATTGTGTTGATAATATAAAAGAATTTTTATATTGGATTATCGATTAAATAATCGAAATACGATTTATTTTGATAATTATCATAATATGAAACAGTAACAATTGAATTCAGAATTAAAACTGTATCAAAACAATTCTATAGATTAATATAAATTCTATTTGAATTAGAACGATAATAGTAATTTATTATCGGCGAATTTAATTGTTTAAAAATCGATTTATATTTTTAATTGAGTTTAAATCATTAATTTAAATTGTTCTCTCTTTTAACAGTCGAATTGAATTTTAGAACTGGTCCCGTTAGGTTCATAATATCGTATAAACTTGGAGACGTCGGTTGTTAGATGTCAATAAGGATTCGGAACCCCTAAATGTAATTTAAACGGATAAATACAAAATCAATAAAAAAATAAATAAATAATTAAAATGTACATCAGCCACCCTATACTTTGAATGAAGCCGACCTAAAACTGAAATCACGCAGACCTTGATTACCTCGAGCTGGGAAAAATGGCCTCCTCTTTCGTTTACAAGCCAACAAGGATTAAATGGCGACGTACGTCTGGTTCCCTCTCCCTTCTATATAAACGCGTAACCCCTCTTCCCTTCTGTTTTCATTTTTCCATCCCTCAGATAAGAAAAATCGATGCCAATTCCCATTTAAACCTTCGAGAAATTTTATATTAAATCCTTCCTGAAATCCTTTCACAAACAAAATCAAAATCCGAAACCGTCGTCCTTCCTTTGTCTTCATCGAAGTCGAGCTTCGATCTTTCCAGCAAATTGAAGAAGAAGGAAACGGAATCGATGGTGACAGGGGTATCGGACAACCTCGACGTCGATGGTGGGCTCGACAGTGAAGCTCACGCTTCAGGTGTACGCGATGGGAATCTCGACTTCGACCAACTATCTAGGGTTCGCATCGGAGTTTGTGTGATCGTCAGAGGGGTCGGTCAGGAGCAGTGCGATGGGTTCTATGAGTCTCGAACTGTCGGTTTGGGATCTCAATTTTTGTTAAGGAATGAAGGTCGATCAAATAGAAATGGGAATCTCGTATGATAGTGGAGCTGTAGCGTTTGTACCGAGGAGTTCGACAGTGAAAGGTTTGGGAAGTTCGATCCGTGATTTCTGGGAGGAATTTGAGAGGAGCGATGTACTATGGTGGAAGCAGGCGTGACAGAAATGGTCATCACTTTGAGAAGAATGGAGTGTCTGCAATGCGTTCGAGGAAATGCCATAATGGACGACTGAAATTTTAAGGGTTGTTTGCAGTAAAAAGGTTGATCGATGGCTGTTGAGTGGCTTCGTAGTCGTTCAAGAAATAAGGTATACGTTTATTTTAAAATACATAGAAGAATTATTTTATTTATCATTAGTTATTAATTAAAATCAATAATCCGGTTAATCATAAATAAATATTCGTAGGTGGAATTTTACTTAAGACAATTTGTAGCTGCGATGTTCCGAGATTTGAATGGATATTCAGCGCAAATAATATCGAGGTGAGTAAATCTCACTCACCTTTAAAATTATTTTTATTTCATTAAAAATAATTGTCTGTTGTTTGTGTGAATGTTTCTGGTTATTTTATATATATTAGTTATTTAGGCTATATATATATATATATATATATATATATATTGGGTTGATTGATTGGTTGGATTCCCGCAGTCTCATTAGCGGATGCCCGCAGTTTCATAGCGGATGATTACCCTATACGCCCCACGCTATGATTAGTGGATGACCTTCTATACCGCGATATTCTGCCACGAAGCAGAATGGGTATTATTTATGTGCTAACATCTGTGGATGCAGGAAACAGGTTGGAGGAATCCAACTGGATTCCTCAAAAATATATTATTTGTTTGTTTGTTGTTTGTTTGATTTCATATATATTCATATTTGATGTGTTAAAATCAAATAATTGAAAATTGGGTGATTTGATTATTTTAAATATCACTGGGCTTGAATATTGATTTATAAAAATATCGTGGAAGGATATTTGAAATTTAAAAAGGAAAAATTCTATTTTTAAATAGAATTTGAATTTTTAATGGAATAAAAATATAAACTTGTTTGAAAAATAAAACAAGTAGTTTCTTTTTAAACGAAGTTTATAAATAGTTCTTTTATAACGAAGTTATGAATGAAGTGAAAAGAATTATCATTTGATAATTCAGAAATAGAAATACAAGCGTGAAATTGGGATTTGAAATGAAATTTCAAAATAGGATGTGAAATGAAATTTTTAAATATATAACTCAAATGAAATTTGAGTATAACATTTGAACAGTAGAATTTGAAAAGGGAGTTTAAATATTTGAATTTTAAAAGGAGATTGAATATTAGAAATTCAAATAGAAGTTCAAATAGAATTTGAATAGACGAAATTAGAATGAAAAATAGAATTTGAATTCAAGGAATTTAAAATAAAATTTGAATTCAAAGGAATTCAAATAAAGAAATTCAAATAGAGATTTGCATGTAGAATTTCAAAATAGAATTTGAAATAAACTTTGAAATAGGATTTTCAAAGTAGAATTGGAAATAGAATTTCAAATAGGATTTCAAAATAGGGAATCCAAATGGTTTTGAAATGGAATTTGAATTCAAGGGAATTCAAATGAATTTGAGTGAAGAAATTCAAATGGTGTTAAAAATAAGTTTGAATATTAGAAATTCAAATGGTGTTGGAGAGGAATTTGAATATTAGAATTCAAATGGAAATGGAAAATGAAATTTGAATATAAGAGATTCAAATTGAATTCAAATAGGATTTAATCTATGAGATTTGAATATAGAAATTCAAACGGAATTTTAAACTATGGAATTTTGAATCTAGAATTTAAAAAGGAGTTTGAATATTTGAATTTCAATAGAATTCAAATATAGAAATTGGAATATAGAAGTTCCAATGGAATTTAAATATAGAGTTTGAATAAGAGAATTCAAATGAATTCAAACATAGAATTTGAATATGGAATTGAAATAGAAATTCAAGTGTTGAATTTGAATATCCAATAGAAAAGGAATTGGGATTTGAAATATAGAATTCAAAAGTAAGATTGGAATTTGAACCAAGGAATTCAAATAGAGTTAAATGGAATTGAATTCGTTTTAAGAAGTTTAAAAGTTTATATATATAAAAATATAATTAAAACGAACTCGCCGCAGCGCTGCAGTTCGTAAATTGGCGATTCGAACTTCAATCGAGTATACAGAACGCAATTGAAGTCGGAATTCTTCGAAACAAGAAACGTCAGGACCGACTAGATAATAGTTTTCTAATGGAAGAGAAAAATCTGAATTTCGTCGTATAGATTTTGAGATATGTCAAAATCAAATTTTCAGAAAAACAGCGCCAGAACTATTTAAAAACCATAACGGTTTAGTTCATTTTATAAAAGGATTTTAAGCAAATAAAATCCGAATTTCTATTTAGAAAATCTCAGATTTGAGTTATAAAATATATGTGAACTCAAGTGAAGTAAGGAAATTGATTTTTGAAACAGAAATCAGATTTTTGACTTTGAATAGAATTAACTAATTCGAATAGTAATTAGTAAAGGAGATGTTGAATTGATATTGAGCTTTAAATAAGTGAATTCGATTTGAAAAGTTATATTCGAAATAGAAAAGAGAACTAGAATTGAAATTGAAATTCAAATTTGGTTATGAGCAAGTTAAATATTTTGTTAGAACATGTTATGTTCAACAAAGGAGTAAAATAGGCAAAATGGCAGATTTAAAGAATAAATGGGCGAAACTGAATTCAAACGATTAGATGGTATTGAATTGAATTGAAACAGGTGAACATGTGTAAGCAGGTTTGATATGAGGTATATGGAGATTTAAATTTATGTGCTCGACAAAAAGGTACATGTTTAAATTCATATATGGGTTTTATGCGCCGTATCGGCAAGCCGCTTGGCTTTTTCTTTTTCTTTTTGAGATTAGAAGGACCGGGAAAGCTATTTGAAATTTCCCGATGCTCCCGATACAGGGGAGGTTATGGCGAAATTTTCCGGAAATTTAAGGAGTTAGAATATTTTTAAGATATTTTGATAATTAGAAATCATTGTATCGACGTATTGAATTCGATAGGTAAGTGAATATAAAAATCGAATATCGTAAACAAAAAAAAGGGATAGAGATAAGGGATTGAAATTGTTTTCAATTGCAAATAGAGACATTTTCTAATATATAGAAAATAAAAGAAGTTAATATTTGGAAACGTTTTCCAAATGGCATAAGAGGCAAGATGATTATTGAAAATATTTGGTTAACAAATATTGATAAGGAAATGGAGAAGTGATTTAATTAATGAATATTAATTAAAGAGCCCAGTGATTTGTTTGATATGTTTGGATGAACACTTGTTTTTATTCGATAGTTAAATCACAGACTATCGAAGTTTTGACCATCGTTGTCAATATGGAGAGACCGGTTGGATTATTATCCGAAGAACCACTCCGTATCGGCATAAGCGTTGCGAACCAAGTATGCTGAATATATTGAAGACGGAGTAAAGTGCAAGGGCTTTTCTAGTAATAGAAATAGTGCCTTCGGTTTCGTTCAATCCCAGAACGAACGTATATGGACGAATGTCTGACAGAGTATTTCCAATGATCAAATGGGTTGGTCTGTATGGATATATATGGTTGCAACGGATTTATTCCCTTAGCATAACATCCAGAATATTTGTGCAAACTCAACTAGTGATTAACGGATCTGACAATGTGGCATTCAAAGTGATTGTGTTATCAATGAATGGTAAGTAATCGTAGCCTCAGGCCTCAACAACCAGGAAAGGACAAAAATCGGGCAGGCAGCATGGCTATGTGGGTCGCACCCATTAGGGTGTATAATCACCTATCTAGAGAAATTCCTTTTGTTTCTAAATCTATCGATTCTGCCCATTCGGGAAACGGTGGTTTGAGTCCAACCGTTGGTGATATACATTCGATACACTCAAGCGAAATGAGTGGTCGGTCATGTGTGGGTCGGGTTGCAAGACGTTCTTGTTGAACCCAGGTGTATTCGCCTCTAGAGATACACTAGCGGAAGGTGGTTCCATACCTTGTCATGTTGGGAATCCAATCTCCAATAAGCGCCATGCGGTTTTTGATTTTATAATATATATGTAGAGCGTGAGATGCAAGCGTTATGCTATGTGGTTATTTACTTGATGTAGACATTATTATAATATCATTGGATTTGATATCAAAATGTTTTGGGTTATAGTAAGGTAAAAACCGTCCATGTTTATGTGTGGGTTGGTCTTACTATTATCTTTTCTTTCGAAAAAGGGTTTTGAAAGTTAAGCAAGTGGTTGGAGTTTACTCACACCAGTCCCATGACTGACCCAGAGTTTATTTTGTTTTGTTTTCCCTAAACTCTTGGGTGCCCAAATTTGTACGGGCAGTCAAGTAGTCGGGATTTCACAGATTCATTTGAAGGAGCTGGAAGCAGGAGGCTTCACCGGTTAGCTATAGGCTATCATATATTCCGCTGTGGACCTTGTTTGTATCTGGAAACAGGTGTTTATAACTGTTTCAGAAATGACTGTTGTGCTCTGATGATGGTATGTATATAAAGTTACTGATTTGTATTTCAGGAGTTATATTATGAAATATATTTTATTCGTTCCGCTGTGAGTTTGTGATCTTCGTTTTCTTCTATTCTAATATTTCTTTCTTTCTATTTCTCATCCTCTAACTTCTTTCTATTAATGGTTCGTATTTCTGTGTTATTTGGGTTAGACGTGTGATGTATTTAGTCAACTCAGATAGCTCGGATTTGCGGGTCGTTTCACTAACCCATCAACTCTAACTGGTCAACCTTAATTAATTAACTCTAACTGGTTTTACTTGGTTTAACTAACTCAATTTATTAACTCGACTGACTAATTCAACTCGATTAACCTAACTTGATTTACTTATCACGATTAACTGAACTAATCACTTTGATTAACTCAACTAATTCACTTTGATTAACTTAACCAATTCACTTAACTAATTCACTTAGTTTAACTTAACTAATTCACTTAACTCCCGTCGAATAAACTATATTTGATAACTCCTCTAACTCTATTCAAATAAACTATATTTGATTAACTCATTTACTCTATTCGAATTGTAACACCCCACCTCCGTTAAGGTCACTCACAAAGGGAATGCCTTAACTTTGGTGGAGCATTTTAGTAAACAGAACAGAAACTTACAAGACAGATAAAACAGTACTTTAAATTTTTTAACTTTATTACAGCGGAAACAGAAATTAATATGGTTACATCCTTTCAAATCTCAAAATTCAAGTACAAAATATCAGTCTTGTACAAAAGCCTTCAAAATGCATGGTTTAAAATCATAATCCCCATGGAACAGAGCCAAGCCATACTTTAAGCACTTCAAGCAAAGAGAAATCTGAATCAAGCTAAAGTATTCCCTCCTTGTATAACCTGGGGGGGAAACGGAAGAAAGGAGGCGAAACAACAAGGGTCAGACAAAAAGTCTGGCAAGTCCAGTGACTTTCAGCATCTGAACAGATAATAATAATATGATATGAACATAAAACTGGATGTGAGATAACTGTAACAGGTGTAGCAGATATAACAGAAAAACAGAATGACATAAACTATTGTTTTACACTTCTCAGCACTAATAATGGGCCTTTACTACCCGATCAGAAACCGACAGAAGCAGAAACAGATTAATCCCTACGGAAACAGAATGTAGAATTAGGTGTACACTAGTAATGGGCCTTTACCACCCGAACAGACGGTACCACACAGAAACAGACAAATGTTACCACCCAACAGAAACAGACGGTACCAATAGAAACAGACAGAACTAAGTGTACCCTAAACCCTACACCAAGCGATCGGCTCCCTAATACATAAATATCCTGTGTCGGCCCCACAGTAGGGTGTATCACTCCCTAAAGTGACAACCAATTGGCACAGACCTATTTACAGATGTTACGGCGTCTTACATCCTCAGAGGCAGACCGGGATCCATGCACGCACATGACCCGGTTGGAACGCACCATCAACACCCCTCGCCATTATCAGAATGAACCACTTATAATTAGTTCAGTAAGCGTGCCCGGACCCTACCTACTGTTGGGTCAAAGTTTTGATACCAGAAAGGATTACTGACTAATATGGGTCCCAAACAACAGATGACACAAGTGATTCCCGTCCTAACCTTGTGTCCCCAGACTAACAGATCTCAGATTAACTTGTTTACAAGTTCAGACATACAGAATTCAGATTTACTAGTTCACAGATTAAGTTAACAAGTTTTCAGACTAACAGATCAGATGTACAGATTTTTCAGATTTGTCTAACTTTGTATTGGGCCCACAGATTCATGGACGGGTTTACTACACCTATTAATCGAGTTGGTTAAACCCTATTTTCCCCCAATATGTTTTAGACGTCATTCTTATCTTAGATTTGCATTAATTAATTATTGATGCCCAGACCTCTCACATTAGGTCACTAGCTTATGGCCGCTGGATGGGCCGGACGGTTCCGGGCAGACTTCGGCCACAAGCCAGACCTAACCTCGTGTCTTAAGCAGGTTATGACTAACTTCTCACATTAGAACCTATTGTTTGCGGCCACTGGATGTGTCGGGCGGTTCCGGGCAGAATTACGCCGCAAACTCATTCTAACCTCGAGTTACTCACGTTTATCTTTGCGGCCAATTAATTAATAATTTACCGTTTATGCGCACGCCCAATATATATGCCAATTCAGATTATACCAATAACAGGATGATCATATCAACACAGCAGATAATAGATTTTAGCAGATAACAGATTTTCCAGATTATATGACTTAACGGATTTAACAGATTTAGCAACTTAGCAGATTTTGGCATATAACAGGTTAGGCATTTCAACCGACAAATTTAACAGATTAGGCACTTCAATCTAATTAGCAGTCTAGGCAATATAACAAAACTAGCAGTTTAGGCAACTTGGCAAATTAGCAGATTTAGCAAATTTAATATTTCTAAAGGTTCTATTTACATGTTTTGCCTAATCATAAATTGGCCTAAATTCATATGCCTACATAATTGTCATGATTCACAATATGAACATATACTCCATGTTTGCATAAGCGCAGAATATGGACATAATTTGCCATATAACATATGTTCCAATTTTTGTTAAACTAGCATTTTACAGCAGATTCACATATAAATTATACCAAATATAACCATTAATTTCAATGCATGCCATATATCCAAAAATCCCTATTTAGGTGTAATCACAATAATAGATATCCTAATTAATGTAAATCTTTACACCTAAGTTTCCACATCTTCTTCTTTTTAAGTCATGAATCATTATACCCAACAATCTAAATCTTTAAATCATATCTTCTAAAAATTAGATCTTGACTTTTATATGCATTTTGTCCAAAGTCTCAAATCATATGTAATCTTACAATGGTTCCTCTTCTTCTTTTATCACCGAATATGCATAGGTCTAAAACTAGTTTACAACATATGCTTATTTTTCTAATTAATTACAGATCTAAATAACATATGTTCATTTCTCTAATTAGTTAAAGATCTAGATTACAACGTACACTATACAACATATATAAATTATATGTTTACAGTCAGATTCATGCATCGAATCCCAAGTCATATGTCAATATATTTTATGCCTCAGATCTAAAGTCATACGTTCAATTCAGTCTTGTTAAATTTCTCATCATTCATTATTTGTCCCAAAATTTGCGTTCATACGTTATTCTCTTATGAGATTAGGCACAAGCTCGTGGTAGCCTGGCTATAGAAACAGAAAGGAAGCAGAAAGGGATACAGAACAGTCACAGAAAAACAGATCTGACAGATATACAATCTCAGATTCAGATTTAAAAGCATATCAGAATTATAATTAATGTTTATAGCAGAAAATAACTGTACTTGCCTTGATTGTATTAAAGAAAGAACTTTAGTTGTTACAGAATTGTTGCAGAAGCTTTTATCTCAAATTTGAATTTAGGATGATGTTGATTGGCTTCTAGTTTTGATTCCAGCAGAGTAGCGACGCCATTTTTATTTTTATTAGAACAGAGGCAGAGAAGAAGCAGAATAGAATTGTGTAGAGGAGGCTAGGTCTTAGGATGTATTTATAGGTGTGTTTAGTTGTTTTAGGCCTTTAGATAAACCCTAAAACAAATCAGAACCGTCAGAATTCGTCACAGGCTCACCAAAACAGCCCAAAAACCCATCCAGGTGCACCCAGGCCGACCTGGCTCGACCGGGGGGGGGGGGGGTCGACTCCCAGGTCGACCCTAGGGTCGACACCCAAGTCGACCTGGTCCCCTCCAGGTCGACCCTCAGGTCGACCTGGTCTGGGCGGGAATTTTCCCGCCTGGCTCGTTTTCTGCATTTTTGAAATCTGTTTCGTTTTTTTTTCTTCTGATTTTTCGTGAAACTTCTGAAGGCCATATCTCGGTCATACTGACTCCGATTTTCGAAATTTCACACTCTATTTCGCGTATTTTTCCGAGACGAACGCAACCGCGAAACCCGTTTCCCTTAATTCTCACATCTGTAATTAGTTATTCTTAAATTTGTGGCATTAATATTAACAGAATTACGGGGTGTTACATTCTCCCCTCCTTAAAGGATTTCGTCCCCGAAATCTTCAAGTTAAGAAGAATGTGTCCTACCATCCAATCATCCATCTACTCAATCACCAATCACAGACATTCATTGTCCTTAAGAGATTTCTAATACTGTATGAACATATGCAAGAAGTGTGTGTATATGTTCCTTGTCTAATGCAAAGATCAGGCGGTCCACTGATTCAGTTGACCTCCTTAATGCGAATTATGCCAGTGCCATAAGTCCAAAATGTATGCAATTTTCCTACTCGATACATATCATTTCTATATGAGTGCACAACCATTCAGTCATATGCAACATCCATGTGCTGAGTCAATCATTTTGCATCCACAAAAATTGAAAATGCTCACACATCCATATGCAGTATGAGAGTGTTTTCGAGCCGATCTAGTGCCTAGTGTGTGTATATGCATCCACGGGCAACCACTTGCATCCACTTGCAACCATCAAACATAACATGTCTCAAACACATGTTTACACCCATTAGTTTCTACCTAAAGTTCAAAGATTCGATTGATAGGATACAGTCGAATGATGGAAGCGAGTACAGATAGAACGAAGACTTGGTTCCCATTAGACATTGGTTGAGAAAACAATTCCCCTAAGTATCAACCCCAAAGACCGAAATCAATATCAGATTGACACTCAAAGGATTACCCTCTTTAGACAATGTCAAAACTGGAAATCAGAATTATTCAGATATTTACAGACTACTAATACGGATCAGGTTCCCTAATGATTCTTAGGAAGCTAAGCATGATAAAATCATACCCCACGAAAACTCAGAATTATGCGTCATACTTGACGCTTAACACAGATATCCCTCAAACCCCAATCCCAAACAGATGAGCCATAACCCTGATGGGTCTGAGTCTACAGCGGAATTCAAAAATAATACTAGTATTAAAGTGCAGAGTATCGATTACAAAATCAAAATACCAAAATCAGAAAAAATCTTAACTCCAAAATCAGATAAAGAAATTAAACCTACTATAGAAATTTTCCGACTCCTATCCTAGCCACTAGCCTCAAGAGTGTTCGCCTGCCCTCCTTGTCCTCGTCTCCTCGGGCAGTCCCTAGTGAAGTGTCCCATCTCCCCACAGTTGAAGCAAGCGCCCTTCCTTTTTCTACAATCCTTGTTCAGATGAGTCCAGCTTCCACAAGTAAAGAACTTTTTCCCCTTCTTATCTTCAGTCTTCTCATCCTTCTTTTGTGTTTCCTTTTTGGGCCCCGCTTTTTTATTCTGTGGTTCTTCCTTCTTTGCCTCTTTCGGGCCCTTGTCTTCCTCGTGCAGTAGTGCCATGTCCACCAATTTCTCGTAAGTCGCTCCCATGGGTACGTGGGTCATGGCTAGGCTGTGCAGTGGCTCATTCAATCCTTTAACAAAGCGGAGTGCCTTTTTATGCTGAGTGTTGACTAAATCCAATCCGAACCTAGCTAGTTGGTTGAACTGGTTGACGTATTCCTTGACCGTCATACTTCCTTGCTTAAGAGATAAGAACATTTCCAGTTGTAAACTTCGTTCAGCTTGCAAGAGGAATTTTATCTCAAACCTTGTTCTGAAATCCATCTATGTCTCGACCGGCCTCTCGGCGTTAGTGACTTCCCACCAGTAGGAAGCTTCGTCTTTGAGCAGCCATACCGCCAACTGTACCTTCTGCCTATCATCCACCTCGAAGATAACGAATAGATCCTCAGTTTCTTTGAGCCAATTTGAAACACCCCACCTCCGTTAGGGTCACTCTCAAAGGGAATGCCCTAATTTTGGTGGAGGTTTATAAGTACAAGTCACAGATATACAAGACAGATATAAGAACACATATATGTAAACAGCGGAAGAACAACAAACTTTATTTCATAAAGTCAAATACGTGTTACAACAACATCCTTTCCAAAAACATAACATAACACTTTCATAATCTGTCTTGAGTACATTATTTAAAGAAGCATAAATAAAACATAGATAAACTGCAAAAGCCCCATAATGGATTGTCCAAAGCCATAGTTCAAAACAGGAAAGTCCAAGCAATACATTTCTCTTCTTCAAGCTGGATGTTGAGGTTGGTCAAGCTGCTGTGTTCCCTCCCTGAGGACCTGGGGTGGGGGAAACGGAAGAAAGAAGACGAAAGAAAAGTAGAGTCAGACATAAAGCCTGAGTAAGTCTAGTACTATTTTGTCTATGAATAAAGAACTGGGTATGATAAGTATAAACAAGAAGTGGGCATGCACTATAAACTTGGTTAAGTTGTCTAGGGTCGAATATACTATCGTACCCCATGTTGATCTCTGAACCCATATAAACTAGTTTCCAACTGGCACCCCATAATCAGGGTGACGTGATCCATTCTATGATGATCGGCTCCTACTCGCATAGTTGCATGTGTCTTACGGCCCCCGATGTTGTAGTTACCTATGTTGGTCCCACCATGGGGTGTATCAAGTCCCATAGTGGCAACCCGACACAACCTTAGAGTGCACAGGTATGCTACTGGTGTCCAGTGCCTTATTTTTCTGCGCCGGAGTGTGTGCACGCCCGCACCCCGTTAGAACCTACACTGCTACACCACCGCCGTCGATTTGACCTCTTACAATCAGCCCAGTAATCGTGCCCCACCCTGCCTAGTTTCAGGGTATCCTGATACACCTTTTAGGGTTACTGCTGAAAAGGGTCCCCCGTTACTAGGTTTTCTATCTCTAGCCAACATGCTAAGTTGGTTAATTGTTTTCTAACCTAACCCCCACCAGTCCGTTTAGTTTAGCATGTTCCATTTTGATTAAGTCTTTAGTTCACTTAATCCTAACAATCCTGACTCAGCCTTAATTGTCTTATTAAGGCCCTGACCTCTCACATTAGACAGGTATTGTTGTGGCTGCCTGTTGCCGGTTGGTTCCGGGCAGTCTTACGCCACAACTCAGTCTAACCTCGGGTCCTTGCTGGGCTCCATGTTTAACCTCCCACATTGGATAGGTATTGTTGTGACTACTGGACAGCCGGGCGGTTCCGGGCAGGTTTACATCACAACTCAATCCAACCTCGGGTTAAACACATCGTATTCTCTACATTTACATATTTTGTTTTTCTTCTTTATTTATATGTAAATATTTGCGGCCCATTATTAAGTTAATGGTGTAAAGGTTACACCAATCATGGGCCCAACCCATACTTGAATTTGGGCCCTTCTATTTTATATTTTCATTCATTAATTAATTTTAACCCAACGTTATTTTCCCCCGTTTTACACGTCCGTTTATATATATATTGGGCTTAGCCTTTTAAAGCCCAATTTAGCCATGCGAAAAGGGGAGGCTTATGGCGTGATTACATACACAAAAAGGGGAAGGTGAGCGTATGAACTTGCAATATGACGTTGGGAATACAAAATAGAAACTGGTGTACTTGCATAGTAGTGACATATACTTTGGTCATAAAACATAGGTGATATGAATCAAAGCATGTGAACTTGTAATTGAGATATCATTATTGACACATGGACCTATATTTTTATTTAGGCATAATGTCAAACATAAGCGTGGCATAAATATTTCTAGCATAAGCATAGCATAATGTCAAACATAAGCATGGCATAAATACTTCTAGCATAAACATGGCATAATGTCAAACATAAGCATGGCATAAGTATAGTTAAATTTGTTTATGGCATAAATATTTCTAACATGAAATCATGATTCTTACTTTAGTCATGTAAACTTACAAAAGGGACTTTTTGAACCTAACCTAGCCATGTACCACATATGTCATCATATAATTCTTGTAAACAAGATAGACTTAATCATGGATTTCAATTATGCCAAATATCATTCATAGCCTAGCCATATTCATAAGTTTGCAAATAGGTTTTCTAGTACAAAAGCATGGCTTAATACATGATGCCAAATTCTCAACATAATTTCCTATGGATTATAATAACCAAACTTGTTCTAATTACATACAAAATGATTTATGCACAAAAATATACATCATGATGGCATAGTAGCAAAACCCCAAACTTGCATAAATTTAAATCAACTATATACATGTAGCTTCAACATGGATTACATAATTTGCGAAATATTCCAAACGTATACTTGCATAGAACTACCGCATGTAGTTCTTTATAACATGAATAACATAATTCAAGAATATCCAAACGTATATAATATTTCAAATTGATAAGAACGCACAACTATGAATAACTTTATTGCCACAATTCAAGCATACAAACCAACACAATTGTTTATTCATACCAAAGTAATACTCTACTTACAATGGTGTGATGAATTCTCTAATTTAGGGATTGAAGACGCAAATTCCTTTGTTGAATTGATTTGTTTAGGTTGCTTTAAGCTTTAGAATCTTCCTCCTAATCCTCTCTCAAATTTGGTGGCTACTCCTAGTCGTTCCTCAGCAACATGGCAGCTATGTTCTTATTTTTGAATGAATAGATTAGGGTTTAGTCTAGGGTTGTTTGTATAGAGGTTAGGAACTGATTAGGACCATTGATGTTGCCTGGATTGATCGTAGCCATTCATTCGATAGAGAGACCAATTAGAGCCTGCCACCTAGCCCTAATGACAAAGCAGACCACAGAAAATCGGCCAAACACAGACCTGGCCAGCCAGGTTGGCTGGGCTCGACCAGGTCGACACCCTTGTCGACAGCCCTGTCGACATGGGTAGCCCAGGTCGACAGCCCAGTCGACCTGGGTGGCCTAGGCGGGTGTTTATCCGCCCTGGCCCATTGGGCCCGATTTTTAATTATTTTATTCTGTTTGAATTTTAAATTTAATTCAAAAACTTCCGAAGGCCATATCTTCTTCATACGGACTCCGTTTTTCGAAAACTCGGACTCTATTTCGCTTATTTTTCCGAGACGAACGCAATGGCGTATCCGTTTCCCTTAGTTCTTTGATTTCAAATTAATTATACTTTAATTTGTTAATTTCACAGTTATAGAATTTTCGGGGTGTTACATTCTCCCCCCACTTAAAAGGATTTCGTCCCCGAAATCTTCAAGCTAGGAGGAATGTATATCCTAACATCCAATCATCCATCTACTCATCCATCAAACACGAGCATCCATTGTCCTTAACAGACTTCTAATGCTTCATGATCATATGCAAAGTGTGTGTGTACATGTACTTATCTAATGCAAAATCAGGCGGTCTACTGATTCAGTTGACCTCCTTAATGCGGATTATGTAAGTGCCATGAATCCATTATGTATGCAAATTTTCCTATTCATGATTCTACATGAGTGCACAATCATTCAGTACAAATGCAGCATCCACATGACAACACATAAAAATTCAACCACATATGAATGCAAACATATATGCATATGCAACATGAAGTGACTGAGCCGATCTAAAACCTAGATTGTGTGTATATGCAACCACGAGCAACCACTAGCAATCACTTGCAACCACTTGCAACCATCATACATAACATGTTTCAACTACATGTTTCCATCCAAAAAGATTCTACCTAAAAGATAAGGTCGAGGAAATATACCTAAAAGATAGATAAAAGCGCAACTTAAGGAAAAGGAAAGATCAAGGATGTACCCTCGAACAGAAAAGGGTAGGCTGTACGGATTCTAGCTTCAGTTTCCCAAGTTGCGTCTCCCTCGGCGTCGCTCCACTGAACTTTGACGAGCTTGACTTCACGGTTGCGTAGCTTCCTTACTTCCGTTCCTAATATGCGGGTTGGAACTTTCCTTATGGTTGCTTCGCGTTCCACTTCGGCCTCTTCGAGGATATTTGGCTCTACCACTTTAGCGGACTCATGAAGACATTTTCGGAGATGAGAAACGTGAAAAACGTTGTGGACTCCAGCCAACTTCTCGGGTAGCTCTAATCTATAGGCCATTTTCCCAATTGTTCCTATCTAAAGGTATAGTCGAAGTAAAAACTTTTTTGCCCATTAGGCAATGTCAAAACTGAAAACCTATGCCACATATATATTGATTAGGAGAAGAACTCTCTAAGCATCAGCCCCGAAGACCGAAATCAACATCAGACTGACCCCCAAAGAGTTAATCAACCCAACCACCATATATGATTCTAGGCAACAAAGCATGATGGACTCCTTTTAGGTCACAAGGGAGTCCCTTCCTAAGACCAATCTGTATCCTATAAAACCCGAAAACTTTAGTCAAACCGATGAACACCCTCGAGCCCCAACATGTGTTACTAACAGATGAGTCATACTCCCTATGAGGTTTGCAACAGAAATTAGGATTGAGAATGGGACCGAGAGGATATACACAAAAGATAGCATGCAAGTAAGCTCTACAGGAAGAGAGGGATCAAAGATATACTCTTAAGAAGAGATATTATGCACGAATCTAGTCTTCAATCTTCTAAGTCGCATTTCTTGAGCTTAACTCCATTATGCTTTGTCCGTCTTTAACTTCACAATTTCGTAGCTTCTTAATTCTTGTTTCCTTTTTCACTTATTCCCCTTCTAGTATACTTGGCTCAAGCCTAACTGCGTACTCATGGTTCCATGCAAGCTCTCCAAAATTCACTAGTGAATCTTGGATCTTGTTCACTTACTAGAAGGTATCCCACATAGATGAATTATCTCTTGAAAATAAACAAATGTCAACTATGTTGCCAAATGTACTTACTAAGGTGATTCTTTACAACTCATGCATCAGCGAAATGAACCTTCAGCCTTAGTGGCGAACACTACTGGAGCGCCCTATTCTGAAATGCTCCTCCTAATGAACCCCTTTTCTAGAAGCTCTTTAATCTGTTTACTGAGCTCTTTCCTTTCTCGTGGAGCCATGTGTCTTACGGGCAACGCAGCGGGCTTTACATTATCTACAAGATATATGCGGAAGTCTATTTCTCGCTTCGGAGGCAAGCCCTTCACCTCTTCGAAGACATCCGGATATTCCCGGACCACTCTAACTGATTGCAAATTTTGAACAGAGGCATCTAGCGATTCAAGATAACTAAGCATAACCGCATACGAGGGATTACAAGAAATTTCCAAAGTATTACCGAGCTGGGTTAGGAGCCTAACAACCCTTTTCTCACAATCAAGGATGGCCCCATTACT
Source organism: Allium sativum (assembly GCA_030737875.1). NCBI lineage: Eukaryota > Viridiplantae > Streptophyta > Magnoliopsida > Asparagales > Amaryllidaceae > Allium > Allium sativum. The sequence continues at coordinate 550,715,660 of CM060918.1, forward strand.
GGATAGCCAATCCATACCCAAAATCAAACCATACCCCGAAAAGCCCAAAACAAAGGCACTACATTGAAATTCTACACTTAGAATAGAAATTTTCAATCCCACACAGATCATAGACAAATGAGCTGGGCCCCCAATTGGGTTTGAAACAATTAAGGGGTCCTCTACCATACTAGTTTTTAGGTGCAGAGATTCTACTAAAGCAGACGAGATAAAGGAGTGTGATGCGCCAGAATCAAACAAAGTGCGAACGGGGTGATCATAAAGATAAACTACACTTTCTACAGAAGTATTTATACCTCGTTGTTGCAGTGGTGGCGCTTCTAGCACATGAACCTGTGCCCCTGGGGTGGATCCAGCCCTCTGCCCCTGTCCTCGTTTCTTTGGGCAGTCCTTAGCCCTATGGCCCGTCTCACCGCAAGAAAAGCACCCACCATTTTCCTTGGCCTTCTTTTTCCGGCAGTCCTTTACTAAGTGCCCCTCTTTGCCACAGAAATTACACGTCCTCTTCTCTTTGTTGCCTTCCCCGCCTTTTTTAAAGTCTGTCTTCTTAGGCTGCAAACCCTCTTTCTTCTTGCCCTTATCCTCTTCATTCAGCAATGTCATTTGCACCAATCTTTCATACGTGGCTCCCATGGGTATATGGGTCATGGCCAAACTGTGTAATGGCTCATTTAACCCTTTGACGAAACGGAGAGCCTTCTTGTGCAGGGTATTGACTAGGTCAAGCCCAAACCTAGCCAGCTCATCGAACTGATTCACATATTCTCTGACTGTCTTGTCCCCTTGCTTAAGAAATAAGAATTTTTCCAACTGCAAACTTCTTTCTGCATCTGAGAGAAATTTGGTCTCAAACCTTGCCCTAAAGTTCTCCCATGTCTCCACTGGTCTTTCAGCATTAGTGACTTCCCACCAGTAGGAAGCCTCGCCCTTCAATAGCCATACTGCCAACTGTACTTTTTGTCTATCCTCTACCTCAAAGTTGATGAATAGGTCCTCAGTTTCTTTCAGCCAATTTCTAGCTGCTACGAAGGACTCAGTTCCATGGAAATCCCTTCCTCCCATAGCTTTGAAATCTTTACATATCTTAGCGAACGTGTTTCCCCGAGGAGGAGGTGGAGGAAAAGGTGCCGCTGCAGCTGGATGATTTCCGGCAGCTGGGGGAGGAGGAACGGTAGGACCTGGCTGAGTGGCTCTTGCTTCTAAGAACCGTCTAAACCAACCAGGTATTGGTACCCCTTCCGACAAGTTAAGATCTTCGGACATGCTGAAACAAAAGGATAGATTCAAAACGAAGGATAAGAGATAGTCCCTATGGCTTTGGGGGAGTGGACTTTGCCTTTTTTAAAATAATATTTTTCTTTTTAAAAAATGCTCCTTTAAATTTCCTTTTTGAAAATAATTTTTCAAAACTTTTTATCTTATCTGGTAAACCTATGCTCTGATACCAAGTGAAACACCCCACCTCCGTTAGGGTCACTCTCAAAGGGAATGCCCTAATTTTGGTGGAGGTTTATAAGTACAAGTCACAGATATACAAGACAGATATAAGAACACATATTTGTAAACAGCGGAAGAACAACAAACTTTATTTCATAAAGTCAAATACGTGTTACAACAACATCCTTTCCAAAAACATAACATAACACTTTCATAATCTGTCTTGAGTACATTATTTAAAGAAACATAAATAAAACATAGATAAACTGCAAAAGCCCCATAGTGGATTGTCCAAAGCCATAGTTCAAAACAGGAAAGTCCAAGCAATACATTTCTCTTCTTCAAGCTGGATGTTGAGGTTGGTCAAGCTGCTGTGTTCCCTCCCTGAGGACCTGGGGGGGGGGGGAACGGAAGAAAGAAGACGAAAGAAAAGTAGAGTCAGACATAAAGCCTGAGTAAGTCTAGTACTATTTTGTCTATGAATAAAGAACTGGGTATGATAAGTATAAACAAGAAGTGGGCATGCACTATAAACTTGGTTAAGTTGTCTAGGGTCGAATATACTATCGTACCCCATGTTGATCTCTGAACCCATATAAACTAGTTTCCAACTGGAACCCCATAATCAGGGTCACGTGATCCATTCTATGATGATCGTCTCCTACTCGCATAGTTGCATGTGTCTTACGGCCCCCGATGTTGTAGTTACCTATGCTGGTCCCACCATGGGGTGTATCAAGTCCCATAGTGGCAACCCGACACAACCTTAGAGTGCACAGGTATGCTACTGGTGTCCAGTGCCTTATTTTTCTGCGCCGGAGTGTGTGCACGCCCGCACCCCGTTAGAACCTACACTGCTACACCACCGCCGTCGATTTGACCTCTTACAATCAGCCCAGTAATCGTGCCCCACCCTGCCTAGTTTCAGGGTATCCTGATACACCTTTTAGGGTTACTGCTGAAAAGGGTCCCCCGTTACTAGGTTTTCTATCTCTAGCCAACATGCTAAGTTGGTTAAGTGTTTTTTAACCTAACCCCCACCAGTCCGTTTAGTTTAGCATGTTCCATTTTGATTAAGTCTTTAGTTCACTTAATCCTAACAATCCTGACTCAGCCTTAATTGTCTTATTAAGGCCCTGACCTCTCACATTAGACAGGTATTGTTGTGGCTGCCTGTTGCCGGTTGGTTCCGGGCAGTCTTACGCCACAACTCAGTCTAACCTCGGGTCCTTGCTGGGCTCCATGTTTAACCTCCCACATTGGATAGGTATTGTTGTGACTACTGGACAGCCGGGCGGTTCCGGGCAGGTTTACATCACAACTCAATCCAACCTCGGGTTAATCACATCGTATTCTCTACATTTACATATTTTGTTTTTCTTCTTTATTTATATGTAAATATTTGCGGCCCATTATTAAGTTAATGGTGTAAAGGTTACACCAATCATGGGCCCAACCCATACTTGAATTTGGGCCCTTCTATTTTATATTTTCATTCATTAATTAATTTTAACCCAACGTTATTTTCCCCCGTTTTACACGTCCGTTTATATATATATTGGGCTTAGCCTTTTAAAGCCCAATTTAGCCATGCGAAAAGGGGAGGCTTATGGCGTGATTACATACACAAAAAGGGGAAGGTGAGCGTATGAACTTGCAATATGACGTTGGGAATACAAAATAGAAACTGGTGTACTTGCATAGTAGTGACATATACTTTGGTCATAAAACATAGGTGATATGAATCAAAGCATGTGAACTTGTAATTGAGATATCATTATTGACACATGGACCTATATTTTTATTTTGGCATAATGTCAAACATAAGCGTGGCATAAATATTTCTAGCATAAGCATAGCATAATGTCAAACATAAGCATGGCATAAATACTTCTAGCATAAACATGGCATAATGTCAAACATAAGCATGGCATAAGTATAGTTAAATTTGTTTATGGCATAAATATTTCTAACATGAAATCATGATTCTTACTTTAGTCATGTAAACTTACAAAAGGGACTTTTTGAACCTAACCTAGCCATGTACCACATATGTCATCATATAATTCTTGTAAACAAGATAGACTTAATCATGGATTTCAATTATGCCAAATATCATTCATAGCCTAGCCATATTCATAAGTTTGCAAATAGGTTTTCTAGTACAAAAGCATGGCTTAATACATGATGCCAAATTCTCAACATAATTTCCTATGGATTATAATAACCAAACTTGTTCTAATTACATACAAAATGATTTATGCACAAAAATATACATCATGATGGCATAGTAGCAAAACCCCAAACTTGCATAAATTTAAATCAACTATATACATGTAGCTTCAACATGGATTACATAATTTGCGAAATATTCCAAACGTATACTTGCATAGAACTACCGCATGTAGTTCTTTATAACATGAATAACATAATTCAAGAATATCCAAACGTATATAATATTTCAAATTGATAAGAACGCACAAATATGAATAACTTTATTGCCACAATTCAAGCATACAAACCAACACAATTGTTTATTCATACCAAAGTAATACTCTACTTACAATGGTGTGATGAATTCTCTAATTTAGGGATTGAAGACGCAAATTCCTTTGTTGAATTGATTTGTTTAGGTTGCTTTAAGCTTTAGAATCTTCCTCCTAATCCTCTCTCAAATTTGGTGGCTACTCCTAGTCGTTCCTCAGCAACATGGCGGCTATGTTCTTATTTTTGAATGAATAGATTAGGGTTTAGTCTAGGGTTGTTTATATAGAGGTTAGGAACTGATTAGGACCATTGATGTTGCCTGGATTGATCGTAGCCATTCATTCGATAGAGAGACCAATTAGAGCCTGCCACCTAGCCCTAATGACAAAGCAGACCACAGAAAATCGGCCAAACACAGACCTGGCCAGCCAGGTTGGCTGGGCTCGACCAGGTCGACACCCCTGTCGACATGGCTGTCGACAGCCCTGTCGACATGGGTAGCCCAGGTCGACAGCCCAGTCGACCTGGGTGGCCTAGGCGGATGTTTATCCGCCCTGGCCCATTGGGCCCGATTTTTAATTATTTTATTCTGTTTGAATTTTAAATTTAATTCAAAAACTTCCGAAGGCCATATCTTCTTCATACGGACTCCGTTTTTCGAAAACTCGGACTCTATTTCGCGTATTTTTCCGAGACGAACGCAATGTCGTATCCCGTTTCCCTTAGTTCTTTGATTTCAAATTAATTATACTTTAATTTGTTAATTTCACAGTTATAGAATTTTCGGGGTGTTACACAATTCCTCGCTTCTACGAATGATTCAGTTCCTTTGAAATCCTTCCCACCCATGGCCCTAAAATCTCTATAGATCTTCGAGAAAGCAATTGCACGAGGAGGGGGTGGGGGAGGGGGATCATTTGCTGGACCTGCAGCGGCGGTCCTAGCCTCAAGATATTGACGAAACCAACCGGGTACATGAACACCCTCTGGTATCTCAGATGCTTCAGACATGCTGAAACGAAAAAGGAAAGGTTCAATACAAAAAGGACTGAAAGAAAGATATATGGCTCTTGGGGATCATGTTTTTCAAAATAAGCTTTATTTTTGAAAATTCTTCCTTTCAAAACCTTTTTGAAAACAGTTTTCAAAAACATTACCCAATCTGGTAACCTTCAGCTCTGATACCAAGTGTAACACCCCACCTCCGTTTAGGTCACTCACAAAGGGAATGCCTTAACTTTGGTGGAGCATTTTAGTAAACAGAATAGAAACTTACAAGACAGATAATACAGTACTTGAAAAATTTTAACTTTATTACAGCGGAAACAGAAATTAATATGGTTACATCCTTTCAAATCTCAGAATTCAAGTACAAAATATCAGTCTTGTACAAAAGCCTTCAAAATGCATGGTTTAAAATCATAATCCCCATGGAACAGAGCCAAGCCATACTTTAAGCACTTCAAGCAAAGAGAAATCCGGATCAAGCTAAAGTATTCCCTCCTTGGATAACCTGGGGGGAAAACGGAAGAAAGGAGGCGAAACAACAAGGGTCAGACAAAAAGTCTGGCAAGTCCTGTGACTTTCAGCATATGAACAGATAACAATAATATGATATGAACATAAAACTGGATGTGAGATAACTGTAACAGGTGTAGCAGATATAACAGAAAAACAGAATGACATAAACTATTGTTTTACACTCCTCTGCACTAATAATGGGCCTTTACTACCCGATCAGAAACCGACAGAAGCAGAAACAGGTTAATCCCTACGGAAACAGAATGTAGAATTAGGTGTACACTAGTAATGGGCCTTTACCACCCGAACAGACGGTACCACACAGAAACAGACAAATGTTACCACCCAACAGAAACAGACGGTACCAACAGAAACAGACAAAACTAAGTGTACCCTAAACCCTACCCCAAGCGATCGGCTCCCTAATACATAAATATCCTGTGTCGGCCCCACAGTAGGGTGTATCACTCCCTAAAGTGACAACCAATTGGCACAGACCTATTTACAGATGTCACGGCGTCTTACATCCTCAGAGGCAGATCGGGATACATGCACGCACATGACCCGGTTGGAACGCACCATCAACACCCCTCGCTATTATCAGAATGAACCACTTATAATTAGTTCAGTAAGCGTGCCTGGACCCTACCTACTGTTGGGTCAAAGTTTTGATACCAGAAAGGGTTACTGACTAATATGGGTCCCAAACAACAGATGACACAAGTAATTCCCCTCCTAACCTTGTGTCCCCAGACTAACAGATCTCAGATTAACTTGTTTACAAGTTCAGACATACAGAATTCAGATTTACTAGTTCACAGATTAAGTTAACAAGTTTTCAGACTAACAGATCAGATGTACAGATTTTTCAGATTTGTCTAACTTTGTATTGGGCCTACAGATTCATGGACGGGTTTACTACACCTATTAATCGAGTTGGTTTAACCCTATTTTCCCCTAATACGTTTTAGACGTCATTCTTATCTTAGATTTGCATTAATTAATTATTAATTCCCAGACCTCTCACATTAGGTCGCTAGCTTGTGGCCGCTGGATGGGCCGGGCGGTTCCGGGCAGACTTCTTCCACAAGCCAGACCTAACCTCGTGTCTTAAGCAGGTTATGATGAACTTCTCACATTAGAACCTATTGTTTGCGGCCACTGGATGTGCCGGGCGGTTCCGGGCAGAATTACGCCACAAACTCATTCTAACCTCGAGTTAGTCACGTTTATCTTTGCGGCCAATTAATTAATAATTTACCGTTTATGCGCACGCCCAATTTATATGCCAATTCAGATTATACCAATAACAGGATGATCATATCAACACAGCAGATAACAGATTTTAGCAGATAACAGATTTTCCAGATTATATGACTTAACGGATTTAACAGATTTAGCAACTTAGCAGATTTTGGCATATAACAGGTTAGGCATTTCAACCGACAAATTTAACAGATTAGGCACTTCAATCTAATTAGCAGTCTAGGCAATATAACAAAACTAGCAGTTTAGGCAACTTGGAAAATTAGCAGATTTAGCAAATTTAATATTTCTAAAGGTTCTATTTACATGTTTTGCCTAATCATAAATTGGCCTAAATTCATATGCCTACATAATTGTCATGATTCACAATATGAACATATACTCCTTGTTTGCATAAGCGCAGAATATGGACATAATTTGCCATATAACATATGTTCCAATTCTTGTTAAACTAGCATTTTACAGCAGATTCACATATAAATTATATCAAATATAACCATTAATTTCAATGCATGCCATATATCCAAAAATCCCTATTTAGGTGTAATCACAATAATAGATATCCTAATTATTGTAAATCTTTACACCTAAGTTTCCACATCTTCTTCTTTTTAAGTCATGAATCATTATACCCAACAATCTAAATCTTTAAATCATATCTTCTAAAAATTAGATCTTGACTTTTATATGCATTTTGTCCAAAGTCTCAAATCATATGTAATCTTACAATGGTTCCTCTTCTTCTTTTATCACCGAATATGCATAGGTCTAAAACTAGTTTACAACATATGCTTATTTTTCTAATTAATTACAGATCTAAATAATATATGTTCATTTCTCTAATTAGTTAAAGATCTAGATTACAACGTACACTATACAACATATATAAATTATATGTTTACAGTCAGATTCATGCATCCAATCCCAAGTCATATGTCAATATATTTTATGCCTCAGATCTAAAGTCATACGTTCAATTCAGTCTTGTCAAATTTCTCATCATTCATTATTTGTCCCAAAATTTGCGTTCATACGTTATTCTCTTATGAGATTAGGCACAGGCTCGTGGTAGCCTGGCTATAGAAACAGAAAGGAAGCAGAAAGGGATACAGAACAGTCACAGAAAAACAGATCTGACAGATATACAATCTCAGATTCAGATTTAAAAGCATATCAGAATTATAATTAATGTTTATAGCAGAAAATAACTGTACTTGCCTTGATTGGATTAAAGAAAGAACTTTAGTTGTTACAGAATTGTTGCAGAAGCTTTTATCTCAAATTTGAATTTAGGATGATGTTGATTGGCTTCTAGTTTTGATTCCAGCAGAGTAGCGACGCCATTTTTATTTTTATTAGAATAGAGGCAGAGAAGAAGCGGAATAGAATTGTGTAGAGGAGGCTAGGTTTTAGGATGTATTTATAGGTGCGTTTAGTTGTTTTAGGCCTTTAGATAAACCCTAAAACAGATCAGAACCGTTAGAATTCGTCACAGGCTCACCAAAACAGCCCAAAAACCCATCCAGGTGCACCTAGGCCGACCTGGCTCGACCAGGAGGGGTCGACTCCCAGGTCGACCCTAGGGTCGACACCCAAGTCGACCTGGTCCCCTCCAGGTCGACCCCCAGGTCGACCCCCAGGTCGACCTGGTCTGGGCGGGAATTTTCCCGCCTAGCTCCTTTTCTGCATTTTTGAAATCTGTTTCGTTTTTTTTTCGGATTTTTCGTGAATCTTCTAAAGGCCATATCTCGGTCATACTGACTCCAATTTTCGAAATTTCGGACTCTATTTCGCGTATTTTTCCGAGACGAACACAATCGCGATACCCGTTTCCCTTAATTCTCACATCTGTAATTAGTTATTCTTAAATTTGTGGCATTAATATTAACAGAATTACGGGGTGTTACACGAATAAACTATATTCGATTAACTCCTTTGATTTAACTCTAATCGATTAACTCCATCGAATAAACTATATTCGATAACTCCTTCGATTTAACTAATATTCTATAACTCACTTCGATTAACTAATAATCGATAACTCCTTCGAATAAACTACATTCGAAAATCTCCTCTCGAATAAACGATATTCGATAATCTTCCATTTCGACTTAACAAATCGATAACTCCTTCGAATAAACTGCATTCGAAAATCTCCTCTCGAATAAACGATATTCGATAATCTTCCCTTTTGATTTAACAAATCGATAACTCCATTTCGAATAACTAAATTTGACAACTCCTTTCGATATAACTAATCGATAACTCCTTTCGATTAAACTATAATCGATAACTCATTTCGATGAAATTAACATCGATTAACTCCTTTCGATGAACTAACATCGATTAACTCCTTTCGATGAAACTAACATCAATTAATTTAACTCGACGAACTTAACTCGACTCACTTATCTCGATAATCTAACTCAAGAACTTAACTTGATTAACTTATCTCGATAATCTAACTCAAGAACTTAACTCGATTAACTTATCTCGATAATCTAACTCAAGAACTTAACTCCTATCGAATAACTAATATTCGATTTAACTCCATTCGCTTGACTCTAGATCGCAGCGATCACAATGGTTACGCCTGACTCCCTCAGGAAACATCCGACCGCCGTAGGCTATTTACAGCCCTGCGAATTACGCTAGCAGTCGTACGAGATGGCAACTTATCCTGAATAACTCTGTTTGACTAACTCTGTCTCAAATAACTATATTTGATTAACTCTAGTTCGTTTTAACTCTAATCCATTAACTCTAACTGAGTAACTCTAACTCGATCAACTCGACTTGATTAACTCGACTTACTTAACTCAACTGGTTAACTTGACTTACTTAACCCACTGGTTAACTTGACTTACTTAACCCACTGGTTAACTTGACTTGCTTAACTCACTGGTTAACTTGACTTACTTAACCCAACTGGTTAACTCTATTGAACTGGTTAACTCTACTGAACTGATTAACTCTACTGAACTGGTTAACTCTAATGAATTAGTTAACTCAACTGAACTTTTTAACTTTACTGAACTAGTTAACTCTATTCAACTAACTCGACTCGATTAACCCCTTTCGAATAGCGTATTCGTTTTACTAACTTTCGAATATCATATTCGATTTACTCCCTTCGAATACCATATTCGATTTAACTCCTTTCGAATACCGTATTCGATTTACTTTATTCACTTTATAAAGATTTCCTTTTTAACGACGTTTTATTCATTTGGAAAGATTTACTTTTAAATAACGGTTCTACACTTTAAAAATGATTTCCTTTTTATAACGTTTCCTTTTCAATTCTATTTGTAAATGGTTTACAAATATTTCCTTTTCTAATTTATTCTTGAAATATTCTAACTCCTTAAATTCTCTGAAAAATTCGCCATAACCTCCTTTGTAACGGGAGCATCGGGAAAATCCCCAAACCCGCCACACAGGCCTTTCCATTCAAAAAGAAAATGGTTTGTAATTATTTCCTTTTTGAATATCTCCTATTCAATTTATAAACATTTCTTATTTATAAATATTCCACTTTATAAATATCTCTTATTTATAAATATCCCATTTTATAAATATTCTATTTTCAATATCATTTTGAAAATCCCCTTATCTATATTCCGATATGTCATGGTATTCAATCATATCAAATCACGATGTTCAATATCGTCCAAGCATATATAATCGCCCACAGATTTTATATCACATCATATAACAATATATGAAAAACAGTAAAATAACTATTGAGGAATCCAGTCGGATTCCTCCAACCTGTTTCCCTGCATCACAAATGTTAGACAATAATCAACATCACTTTTAGAGTTTAACGATCTATATGTATATATATATTTGTATATATATATATATATAATATTTCCACTAACTGACTAGCAGTTCAATCAAACAATCAACACACAGTCAAACAGACAATTTCTAACCGTTCTAAAAATACAACATGAAATTATAAACTGTTCATAGTTGGTGAGATTTACTCGCATTTGCGCGTTAACAGATAAATATCGGTTTGCGTTCATTGATTCAGTCGGACAATTTATGTCGCCATAAATTGTAACGAGCTCGGATTCACTCCCAGTCAGTCTCATTGTGTTGCTCCCATCCATAAGATCTCAACGCAACTAACGGTTCGTGATTCTGATTTCATATGACCGAGATATCGCGTTACGAAGTTAATACAACATTTTAAATAAATTAAAACATGGATATTCTATTTAATGGGCCTCACCCACTATTTCCTTGGCCCAACAAAATCCCTTAAGACCCACGGCCTCACAAGTCTTCTTCCCAAATCGATAGTCCAGATATCCTCCTCCTATTTCAAACGTTGACCGCAATTTTGACCGGTCCTTGCTCCTCCTTCGGCCATCTGTTTTGAGCGCCACCACCACCGATCACTTCCTCGTCTCCTCCTCTATCTTCCCATCTAACTCATGTCCAACTCGTCCTGGCCTAGCGGAAACCGAAGTCGACTAAAACCCGGTCCCTACAGTGAAACCTACGATGGATTTCATCACCAAACGCTACCAAAGCACCACAATCCACTCTAAATCCACTCAGCAACTCAAATATACACTTCATTCGAACCATCAACCACCACAGGAATCACCGCATCGAACCCTAGATGCCGCTGTTGGAAAACTTGGTCACGACAGTGGAGTTCGAACTCGCCAAGACCACCATAGGAACGTAGGGAATCATCTGAGGAGCTTGTATATATATATATTACATGATTTTAGGAAATTTCTTTGGATTTTATTCGATTTAAAAGGATCGAACTTTTGTTTGCTGTTTGAGATAAAAAGAACGGCGGAAAAATACCCCGTTGACCAAAACACAGAAGTGAATTAGGGTTTAGGAATGTTGGGTGTTTATATAGGAAATTTAAATAATTTTTTTACTAATATTTTATATAAATATTAAAGCTATCGCTGATTTCATTCATGTTTAAAAATCCCTGCAATCACACCCGAGATCCAAAAATCACGAAAATGAACATGCAGCTACAGTTCGACATTACGGTCCCAACGAAACTGGTTTCGTCGAATTCCGACTCCGTTTGCTCACACAGCGTATTTTTAACCATCAAAATACTGACTGTTTTACACTCTAAAAATCCGTACGGCCACACAGTGACTCTAAAAATCACTAAACTTGGAATCTAACAATAATTTGACATTGCGGATCCAACAAAATTAGTTTCGTCGAATTCCGACTTCGTTTGCAAAAGTGGTTATTTTTAAAGCTCTAAATAGCCTATTTAAATATATAAATATATTTAAATAAATTAAATTAAATATTAATAATTTAATATTATCGTATATATTCACAGTGGAATACCATACAGCTCCAATTGGATTTATAGTTCGATATTCAAACCCCGGTTGAACCGATATTCAATTTATATTGAATATCCATTTATAATATAAATAAATATATTAATAAATTTCAAAGGAATTCCATAGCGACTTTTCTAAAATTTGATTTGGCCATAAATCAAAATCTACACGACGAAATCCCGATTTTTCTCTTCCATTAGAAAACTATTATCTAATCGGTCCCGATGGTTCTTGTTTCACAGAAATTCGACTTAAAACGGACTCTGTATATTCAGTTGAAGTTCAAATCACCAAATAACGAACTGCAGCGCCATTTCGTGCTCTATTTTAATTATATTATAATTCTATGTTCAAACTGACATCGATTGAATATATTCGTAAATATAATTCAACTCTAAGCTGAACTAAATCCTAGGGATGACCCAGTTCACAGAATATTGTGATTTCCAATATTTTTTATTATTTCTGAATTAAATATATTATTCTATTATTTAATTTAATTAAATATTCACTATAATTTAATTAACGACGATTAAATTCCCTATATCACTATTGTAAACAATTAAATAAATTAATTATACCCTTGGAAAATGCGGGTCATTACATTCTTCCCCACTTAAAATAATTTCGTCCTCGAAATTGCTAAGGTAGAGGACGACCCTATCTGTTGGAATTCCTAAGATTTGTTTACCCCTTATTTTTGATTTCAACTGAACCAATTAATATCGACTAAAATATTAATTCCTTCCGACTAACTGAAATTTTCAAAAATTCTGAAAATTTTCTAACACTTTATATTTTCGGAAAATTTCGCCAGCACCTCCTTTATACTGGTCAATAGCTCAAACTCCAACTCGCCTCTCTGGGCCTTCTTCAATCCAAAAGAAAATCAAAACGCCAAACGGCTTGCCAATTCGGCTCATAAATTCCAAACTTATATAAAATATAAACTTGTACCTTTTTGTTGGGCATATCATTATATCCCTACCATCTGTTATCAACTCGGCATATACAAATGCCATCCCAATCAACTCCAACCAAGTTATTCTTAACACAACCATTCGCTTATTCAAGCCGAATTTAATTTCAAATTCGAGTTTCAAATTCCAAACTCTCAACTTATCATTTCAAATCCAGATTATTCTCTAATCACTTCAGTTTTTCTTAACCTATCATCTCAAGTTAAATTCTGGTTTATTATTTACTTTTACCATCCCATTCGAATTAACTTCACAAGTTAAATTTTAATTTCTAGAACTTAAATTTCCGGTTTTATTTCAAATCAAATTTGAAATCATAATACCAATTCAAAACCTTTGAATTTCTAAACAACTTGTTTTCTCAAAACAATTCAAATCAAAATCTCTGGTAGTAATCCACCACTTAGAACTCGAAAATCACACCGATGATACTGCGCAGTCATCATCGGAATTAATTTCCAGCGACCCAAGTGATTTCAATACTATATCATTTCAAAACCCTTACTAAATACATCCATTTTGAAAACATCTCAAAATCTCCCAGGAACTTAAAATTTCCTTATTTTAATTCCAAATCTGATTTAAATTCATATTTAATTCATCTTATTTCATATACTTTACTTATATGATTCTGATTGTGTAATAACCCGGAAAATACGAGCCAATTTAAAATTTTTAAATTGGTTATTTCAAAGGAATTTGAACAATGGAAATAGAATATTTCAATAAAATAGTGAATTAGAAATAGTGAGTCAGTTTGAAAATTTGGATTCAAACTTTGACCGACTATGCAGGGTGGAAAATATAACGGATTTTAGCGAAACCAAAAATATTTAAATCTGTTAGTCAATACCTTTCTAACGAATCTGAAAAATTGAAGTTTCATAACGGGAATCAAAAGTTATGGCCGAATGAATTTTCAGAAGAGTCGGTATATAGAATATATAGGCCTGGAAAATTGATATTTTGCATACGACCTCGGAATTCGACGAAACCACTTTTGTTGGGTCCGGGATGTCAAACTATTACTAGGTTTCAAATTTCATAATTTTTGAAGCTAGTATGTGAGCGTGGCAAAAGAAAATGTGTTTGGTCGATTTCTGTTAAAATGGATCGACCAGAAAATGGTCATTTTTCAAACGACCTCAGAATTCGACGAAACTAGTTTTGTTGGGACCGTGGCGCCAAAACATAGCTAGATTTATTTTTTTGGAATTTTTCGAATCAGTTTGTGGCCCTGGCAAATTGAAATGTACGTTCAGAGTTAAAAATTATATGTTTTATACTGTAATTTGAAAAGTAACTGACTGTAACAGTCAAATTGGCCTACGAAACATATCCCATTGTGTCCGGAATGGGGGTATTTAGCTAGGGGCGACAGTCGTTGGGTTCAAAAAGGAGTTCGTTTTAGAAAACACTATTTAAAAATTTAATATAACCCTCGGCCAATCAGAATTTTCCTTTCATAAATTTTAAAAATAAAAAAAAGAAACCCCCCCCCCCCCCCCCCGTTCAACGGCAAAAACCGCTCCCTACCTTCTCTCCTCCATCGCCGCGGCCTCAAGCGATTCCAGCCTGCGCCACCCCCCTACCTCGACGCGTCTCCTCCTCCTCTTCAAATTCGACCCCACCGCCGCCACTACAGTCGCCTCCTCCGCCCGTATCGACGCCAGGAAGTCGAGCACTTCCCACCGTCGCCCTGAACGCCACCGACCACCGAACGCCACCAAACCACCACCGATTTAAAGCCCTCTCTTCCCTCTTCCACGTCCAACTCCCCGATCGTCCCCACGTGCCACTGATTTCGCGAAAACTGTAAACCTAGTTTCGAAGCTTCGTGAAAGTGAGTTTTCTTTGATCTTTACACTTTGAAAAATCATATCTTTTTGGTGTGTTGACGAAATTCGATGAAACAGGAAACATCGAGACCGCAAGGAAGCTCTCTACCCAATAGAAGAAGCTGCGGATTTTTCTGACATCGTATCGATTTTTAGCGCTCAGAAAACCAATGTGAGAAATCTAAATTAACGTGAAATTGAATGGAAAATGTCGCGTATAATTTATATAAGCGAAATATAAATTACATACGTGTTGTATACCTCATGTACATACGTAGTGTAAGCTATATAAGCGAAGTATGAATTTTTACATGCATAGAATAAGTGATATATGTGTTGAAATGCTAGTGAAATATAGCAAATATATATTATATTATATATATATATATACTCCTCTCGTCCACAAACCATGGACGATATTTATTGTGGTGAATTGGTGTGAAATATTGGATGAAAAATACGAATGGTTGAATAATTGTTTGTGGTTGATATTGTTTGGTTGTGGTTGAAAAATACCCATTGGTGATTGAAATGAATTGGAAATATTTGTGGAAATAAAAATAAACATGTCGCCTGCGTGCGAATTAGATGCATGAATCCCCATTGTCAAAAACCGCGAGGTTTTAAGGTAGAGCGAGGAGCCGTACTAGGGACGGTGCCGGTTTTAACTACCCTGCCGTTATGCTGCCGAAATTTTGAATAATCTTTGTGTGTTAGAATTATTTTCATATGTTGAAATTATTTTCTTGCGTTGAAATTAAAGTCATATATTGAAACTATATCAATGTATGGAAATATTCATGTGTTGGAAAGTGTTGTGTGAAAATTAAATTCATTTGTGAATGAGTGAAGTGTTTAAACAATAAAAATCACATTTTTATATGTATATGAAGTATGAAAAATATTCGCCTTATATAAATAATTTCAAAAATAAAAATCCCATCTTTCTAATATGAACAGCATAAATAAAATGTCCATGTGTGGAGATGCTCATTTGTTGAGAAGTGTGAGTAGTGGAAAAGTTCATGTGTTGAATAAAAAGATCGAACGATAAAAATTACATTTTTATTGAAACTATGAAGTGCTGAAACATCTATTTGTCGAATAAATATTTTAAATGATAAAAATATCATTTTTATCATATGTGTGATATGCTAAAGATATGCGGACGTTGAAATAAATATTTGTGATAGAAATATTATTTTTAACATGCATAAGAACTAAATAAAATAGTCATGTGTTGAAATCTATTTTAGTTCGCCAAAATTATCATCTTTGAAATGTGAAGTGTTAAAAATAGCCACTTGTTCAAATAAACGTGCATGAGTTGAAATATACATTAACTAGCTAATGATATGATTTTAGCCTATGCATGCAACATTAGAATGAATGGTGTTTTAAAACCAAAGCAAATCAAATATGAAATTGAATGGAAAATGATAAATGTTAGAAATTGTATATAAGTACATGCATATCTATTGAACAGGTTAAAGCAAAAGGGGCTAGAGAAGAGAAATAGAATTTTGTGCCCGACAAATAGGTACACATTTACCGCTTTGTTTGGGTGATGATTGTATGAGCATGTTGGCTAGCCGCTTGGCTTTTTCTTTTTCTTTTTGATATGAGACGCCCGTGTGGCTATTTGGGAATTTTCCCAGACCCTCCCGTACAAAGGAGGTTATGGCGAAATTTTCCAAAATTTAAAGGGGTTAGTGAAATAATTGAAGTGGAAACGATATAGGAATTTTTGAATGAACTATATTTATATAAATATATAAATATAAATAGAATTAAAACAAAACGTGGCCGTGCAGTTCATGTTTTGAAACCGTGATTTCAAACGACTAGTGCGGGAAATCCGACCATTGTATTTTCCCAAAACCGCAACCGTTGGGTTCGCCTTGGAAACATCTTTCCAACGGCACCAACTTTGTGAAGATCCGACGGTTGCATTGTCTGGAATGTTTAATTCAAAACTGAAGAAAAACAGCGCCAGAAACGATTATATTTATATATATATATATAATTAAATTAAATCGAATAACGACGCTGCAGTTTGTAAATTGAAATCGTAACTTCAAATGGTTAGTGTGGAAGATCCGACCGTCGGATTTTCCCAAAACTGAAACCGTTGGATTCGTTTTGAAAAGACCTTCCTAATGATGTAAAATTTGTGAAGATCCAACGGTTAGATTTTCATATATGTGTAAAACAAAATTAATGAAAAGCAGCGCCAGTGCATCGACAAGACCTGAAACGTCGTTTAATTAAATATGGCCGTTTTAAATTAAATAAAAATGGCGATATATCGTTATAAAGTACTATAGACGATATAGAGTGAAAATAAACCAATTTTGTTGTGTTTGCTTGATATGTGATGGTTGAATGTATTTGACATGAAAATTATAACTAAATAACTGAAATGTGAATATTGAATAGTCCAACCATGTGATTAATTGATTTGAAAATCTAAATATACGTGGGTTATTTGAAAAGGCCGAGTTTATCTCATTTCAAATAATCGATCGACGTTGAGAAGTCGAAGAGTCGAAGACGACTGAAGACCGACGATCTCCACATTGGATGGATGGGCGCTACTGATGCTCGTGATTGGAGTAGCTACCATGAAGGAATTGAAGTAGTAGCCGTCCACACATACTGTTGATTGTACGGATATGCGAGGAATTGGTGCCTCCGGTTTCGTTCAGACCCAGAACGGACTTGTAAATGGACCGTGTGTCTAACATTGGATTTTGTTCTGTGTTGATTGATCTCTGTTATATATATATCTGTTTGGCGGTGGAGAATTTATTCTCTTGCTTAACACCCTTCTCTGAGACGTACGAGCTCAGAGGTTATGTATTGACAGAAATCAGTCGCATGGAGTGGATTGCCTGTGTGGCACGCCTAAGTGGCATATGATCAAGGCTTCTGTTGCAAAGCAAAGTCTTATGGTTGATGATCAAAGCATGGTCTGTATGACGTAGCTTTGTGTATAACGTGAATTCGCGAGCCTCACACCCCGGTATGAGTCAAAAACGGGAGACGGACCGCTGGGAGTGCACGACGTTTCTTTCTAGCTATGGTGGTGTCAGTGACCTACCAGCCCTGACATTATATATATACTTTTCACCTGTGTGGTTGTTGGAATGCGAGGCGCCTCGATTATAGGTCTGTAAGGACCGGGAAATGTGTGTTCAGGAATTGCCAATCCTCAAAAGTAAGAGAGGACCGGCCCAGCCGATTCCAAGGATCATAGTGGGGTCCTGGGACATTTGCTAGAATGTCTCGAACGGAGAGGAGCTTTCCCCTTGCCTCGACTCATGAAGGAATCCAATTTCCAATACGAAATATGCGGACGTGATTGTATTACTAGTATGGCGACATAGTGGTATGGGTCATTTATGCCGCCTATGATTGATATTTATGATTGAATTTGCTTTTGAAACATATATGCACTAGTAATAATACCAAACACTTTTGTTTTATTCGTATGAAGCATCTTTGGCCATTATAAGGTAAAAACTCTATCCTCCGGCTTGCGTTGCATTGTGTGATGGGACCTGAGTCTTATAATGGCTTCATTTTATAAAAAGCATTGCGTTGATTTAATCATTTACTTTATTTCATGCACTAGCACTCATTGGAGTAAACCCGTTCCGCGAAAGTGGCGTGGTCCTTTGATTTGCCTTATTATTGTGGTTAATAAGTTGAGTAGATCTCTCATACCAGTCCCATGACTGACTCGTAGTTTGTTTCACCTTGCAAACTCGGGTGCCCTCATTTTCACACGGGCAGCCTAGTTACAGGTTTCTGACGCACCTTTTGGCTCATGGCGAGGCTTGACTACACTGTGCTGACTTGGATTTTCTCCGCCATTATTGTATCTATATTATGATTCCGCCACTGGCGATGTAGACTGATATTCATTTTGTGTACTCTTTATGTATGATTCCGCCTCAGGCGATGGTGACTGATTATGTATCATTATGCACTAAGTTGTATCATGTACTGTGCTTCTCTGATGTGATGATATCTATATGATTCCGCTGTCATATGTGTGTAAATTATTCTATTTTCTGTTTATGCTATTATCTGTGATCTGCTAATGATGATTAATGTGTTATATTCCAATGATTATCCTTAACACCGTGTCACGGGGTTTTGGGATCGTCACAGATTGGTTATATATAACCATTTCACATTTCATAATCTTATCTGATTGTAATTACTACCAACACATCCTATATATGATAATATATCACATATCCATACTGTGTCGATCCATCATATTCAAGTGTTTATTTACCCCTACCAATACAGTGGATCAAACTGATCGACCAGAACTCATAAACAACTCAGCCAATGAATCTCCACAATATAAAACAATTTTTATATCAATTACAAATACGCACTCGTATATAAACACTCAAACTCAATCTAGGGTATTACTAACCCTATCTCTACCGAGTCACGCCACAGAGCCAAGGTAATTCTTAACTTAAGCTCTGATACCAACTGTAACAGCCCGGATTTTCGGCGGCTTTGGTTATCGACGTAAGCTCGATGTCGATAACCAAATCATCGAAAAATCCTGGTAATTAATGAAAGAAATTAGAAGGTGAGAATAGATAAGATAGAAACTTAGAATAGAAGAAGAAGAAGAACACAACATCAGAGTAACACGAACCTCGCAGCGGAACGAATAACATATAATAGATAACATAACTTTGAAATATAACAGTTATGTATACAATAGCACTTATCAGAGTACAGCACTTACAACATAGCAGAAATAACTATAGCTATATGATCTAGAAGCCTCCTGCTCCAGCTCTCCAAGTATATATGTAAATTCCTGACTACTTGACTGCCCGTACAAAATTGGACACCCAAGAGTTTAGGGAAAACAACAAAGTAAACTCCGGGTCAGTCATGGGACTGGTGTGAGTAAAATAGTTTAACACAGTTTAACATATATATGATATCTCATAAGACCGCGCCGTGAATACGGAACGGGTTTTTCCCTTTTGAGAATTCAAAATATCTTTATATCAAAAACCTTTTGATATTATAATAATGTCTATGTACAAATAGATATCAACTAGCAGAAACGCTTTCATCTCACGTTCTGCATATATAGTATACAATCAAAATCGCAAGCATGTATTGGATAATGGATTTCCAACTATGACAAGGTATGGAACCACCTTCCGATCAGTGTACTCTAGGAACGATACACTGGAGTTCAACAAGGACATCTTGTAACTCAGCCACACATGACCGACCACTCATTTCGCTTGAGTGTATCGAATGTATATCACCAACAGTTGGGATCAGCAACCGTTCCCGTATATATATGGGATAGCATTGATAGATTTAAGAAACAAATGAATATTCTCTAGATAGGTGATTATACACCCTACTTCGGTGCGACCGACTTAGCTATGCTGCCTGCCCGATTTCTGTCATTTACTGGTTGATGAGGCTAGAAGCTACGCTTTATCATCACATCAGATTCACTTCGAATGCCACATTGTCAGATCCGTCGAAAATCACTAATTGACGTCTACAACTGTACATTACGTGTCAGCTAAAAGAAGTTTCCTTCTCCGCTTCCAGTCTTGGTACGGTTGAAGAAATCAATGTACATGACCTTTCTGGAAATACTCTGTCAGACATCCATCTTCATTCACTTAAAATGTCACATCGACATACCCGCCAAATCACAAATTGATTTCCTCAAAGATACAATGGGTATACAGCTAAGAGAAACGAATTCCTCTGCCACCAACGTATATACATTTGAAGGGATCAACTTACGCGATATATTAGATATACTCTGTCAGACCTTCGTCCATACAAGTTGTCCTGGGACTGGACAAACCAAAGGCACTATTCAGTATATCCATCTTAGTCACTGTTAACTAAGACTTATACAACGGCCCTTGCACTTTACTCCGTCTTCAATTATCTTTGGCATAAATGATTCACAACGCTTGTGCCAATACAGAGTGGTTCTTTGGATAATAATCCAACCGGTCTCTCTATATTAACAACATTAAAAATGGTCAAAACTTCGATAGTCTGTGAGTTAATTATCAAAGAAAACAAGTGTGCAAACAACGATATTATTTCCATATGGAAATTATATCAACAAACATCATTTAACATTTATCTCTTTAGTTCATTTTCATCTCCTATTTCCCTATATTCAACATTTGCTATTATCTATATTTAGAAAATATACGTTATTAACACTGGAAAACGTTTCCATCTACTTATTTACAAATCAATACTCTTCCCCAACTATCAGTCCCTGACTATAAACTAGAATGAGAACAATCCCCTAAGTATAAATCCCGAAGGCCGAAACCAACATCAGATAGGCACTTAGAAAACCATTCAATTTACTAATCTCTAGTCAGTTCTAATTTTACTTAACTCTATTTGATTAACTCTGATTGATTAACTCTAACTGGTTAATTCTAACCGATCAACTCTAACTGGTCAACCTTAATTAATTAACTCTAACTGGTTTTACTTGGTTTGACTAACTCAATTTATTAACTCGACTGACTAATTCAACTCGATTAACCTTACTTGATTTACTTATCTCGATTAACTGAACTAATCACTTTAATTAACTCGACTAATTCACTTTGGTTAAATTAACCAATTCACTTAACTAATTCACTTAGTTTAACTTAACTAATTCACTTAACTCCTGTCGAATAAACTATATTTGATAACTCCTCTAACTCTATTCGAATAAACTATATTTGATTAACTCATTTACTCTATTCGAATAAACTATATTCGATTAACTCCTTTTATTTAACTCTAATTGATTAACTCCATCGAATAAACTATATTCGATAACTCCTTCGATTTAACTAATATTCTATAACTCACTTCGATTAACTAATAATCGAAAACTCCTTCGAATAAACTACATTCGAAAATCTCCTCTCGAATAAACGATATTCGATAATCTTCCCTTTCGATTTAACAAATCGATAACTCCTTCGAATAAACTACATTTGAAAATCTCCTCTCGAACAAACGATATTCGATAATCTTCCCTTTCGATTTAACAAATCGATAACTCCTTTCCAAATAACTAAATTTGACAACTCCTTTCGATTTAACTAATCGATAACTCCTTTCGATTTAACTATAATCGATAACTCTTGATGAAATTAACATCGATTAACTCCTTTCGATGAACTAACATCGATTAACTCCTTTCGATGAAACTAACATCGATTAATTTAACTCGACGAACTTAACTCGACTCACTTATCTCGATAATCTAACTCAAGAACTTATCTCGATAATCTAACTCAAGAACTTAACTCGATAAACTTATCTCGATAATCTAACTCAAGAACTTAACTCCTATCGAATAACTAATATTCGATTTAACTCCATTCGCTTGACTCTAGATCGCAGCGATCACAATGGTCACGCCTGACTCCCTCAGGAAACATCCGACCGCCGTAGGCTATTTACAGCCCTGCGAATTACGCTAGCAGTCGTACGAGATGGCAACTTATCCTGAATAACTCTGTTTGACTAACTCTGTCTCAAATAACTATATTTGATTAACTCCAGTTCGTTTTAACTCTAATCGATTAACTCTAACTGAGTAACTCTAACTCGATCAACTCGACTTGATTAACTCAACTTACTTAACTCAACTGGTTAACTTGACTTCCTTAAGCCACTGGTTAACTTGACTTGCTTAACTCATTGGTTAACTTGACTTACTTAACCCAACTAGTTAACTCTATCGAACTGGTTAACTCTACTGAATTGGTTAACTCAACTGAACTGGTTAACTCTACTGAACTAGTTAACTCTACTGAACTATTTAACTCTATTCAACTAACTCGACTCGACTAACCCCTTCCGAATAGCATATTCCTTTTCCTAACTTTCGAATATCATATTCGATTTACTCCCTTCGAATACCATATTCGATTTAACTCCTTTCGAATACCATATTCGATTTACTTTATTCACTTTATAAAGATTTCCTTTTTAACGACGTTTTATTCATTTGGAAAGATTTACTTTTAAATAACGGTTCTACACTTTAAAAATGATTTCCTTTTTATAACGTTTCCTTTTCAATTCTATTTGTAAATGGTTTACAAATATTTCCTTTTCAAATTTATTCTTGAAATAATCTAACTCCTTAAATTCTTTGAAAAATTCGCCATAACGTCCTTTGTAACGGGAGCATCGGGAATATCCCCAAACCCGCCACACAGGCCCTTCCATTCAAAAAGAAAATGGTTTGTAATTATTTCCTTTTTGAATATCTCCTATTCAATTTATAAACATTTCTTATTTATAAATATTCCACTTTATAAATATCTCTTATTTATAAATACCCCATTTTATAAATATTCTATTTTCAATATCACTTTGAAAATTCCCTTATCTACATTCCGATATGTCATGGTATTCAATCATATCAAATCACAATGTTTAATATCGTCCAAGCACATATAATCGCCCATAGATTTTATATCACATCATATAACAATATATGAAAAACAGTAAAATAACTGTTGAGGAATCCAGTCGGATTCCTCCAACCTGTTTCCCTGCATCACAGATGTTAGACAATAATCAACATCACTTTCAGAGTTTAACGATCTATATATATATATATATATATATATATATATATATATTTGTATATATATATATATATATAATATTTTCACTAACTGACTAGCAGTTCAATCAAATAATCAACACACAGTCAAACAGACAATTTCTAACAGTTCTAAAAATACAACATGAAATTATAAACTGTTCAGAGTTGGTGAGATTTACTCACATTTGCGCGTTAACCGATAAATATCGGTTTGCGTTCATTGATTCAGTCGGACAATTTATGTCGCCATAAATTGTAACGAGCTCGGATTCACTCCCGGTCAGTCTCATTGTGTTGCTCCCGTCCATACGATCTCAACGCAACTTACGGTTCATGATTCTGATTTCATATGACCGAGATATCGCGTTACAAAGTTAATACAACATTTTAAATAAATTAAAACATGGATATTCTATTTAATGGGCCTCACCCACTATTTCCTTGGCCCAACAAAATCCCTTAAGACCTACGGCCTCACAAGTCTTCTTCCCAAATCGATAGTCCAGATATCCTCCTCCTATTTCAAACGTTGACCGCAATTTTGACCGGTCCTTGCTCCTCCTTCGGCCATCTATTCTGAGTGCCGCCACCACCGATCACTTCCTCATCTCCTCCTCTATCTTCCTATCTAATTCATGTCCAACTCGCCCTGGCCTAGAGGAAACCGACGTCGACTGAAACCCGGTCCCTACAGTGAAACCCGCGACGGATTTCATCACCAAATGCTACCAAAGCACCACAATCCACTTTAAATCCACTCAGCAACTCAAATATACACTTCATTCGAACCATCAATCACCACAGGAATCACCGCATCGAACCCTAGATGCCGCTGCTGGAAAACTTGGTCACGACAGTGGAGTTCGAACTCGCCAAGACCACCATAGGAACGTAGGGAATCATCTGAGGAGCTTGTATATATATATTACATGATTTAAGGAAATTTCTTTGGATTTTATTCGATTTAAAAGGATCGAACTGTTGTTTGTTGTTTGAGATAAAAAGAACGGCGGAAAAATACCTCGTTGACCAAAACAAAGAAGTGAATTAGGGTTTAAGAATGTTGGGTGTTTGTATAGGAAATTTAAATATTTTTTTATTAATATTTTATATAAATATTAAAGCTATCGCTGATTTCATTCATGTTTAAAAATCCTTGCAATCACACACGATATCCAAAAATCACGAAAATGAACATGCAGCTACAGTTCGACATTATTGTCCCAACGAAACTGGTTTCGTCGAATTCCGATTCCGTTTGCTCACACAGTGTATTTTTAACCGTGAAAATACTGACTGTTTTAAACTCTAAAAATCCGTACGGCCACACAGTGACTCTAAAAATCACTAAACTTGGAATCTAACAACAATTTGACATTGCGGATCCAACAAAATTAGTTTCGTCGAATTCCGACTTCGTTTGCAAAAGTGGCTATTTTTAAAGCTCTAAATAGCCCATTTAAATAGATAAATATATTTAAATAAATTAAATTAAATATTAATAATTTAATATTATCGTATATATTCACAGTGGAATACCATGCAGCTCCAATTGGATTTATAGTTCGATATTCAAACCCCAGTTGAACCGATATTCAATTTATATTGAATATCCATTTATAATATAAATAAGTATATTAATAAATTTCAAAGGAATTCCATAGCGACTTTTCTAAAATTTGATTTGGCCATAAATCAAAATCTACACGACGAAACCCCGATTTTTCTCTTCCATTAGAAAACTATTATCTAATCGGTCCCGACGGTTCTTGTTTCACAGAAATCCGACTTAAAACGGACTCTATATATTCAGTTGAAGTTCAAATCGCCAAATAGCGAACTGCAGCGCCATTTCGAGCTCTATTTTAATTATATTATAATTCTATGTTCAAACTGACGTCGATTGAATATATTCATCAATATAATTCAACTCTAAGCTGAACTAAATCCTAGGGATGACCCAGTTCACAGAATATTGTGATTTCCAATATTTTTGATTATTTCTTAAATTAAATATATTATTCTATTATTTAATTTAATTAAATATTCACTATAATTTAATTAACGACGATTAAATTCCCTATATCACTATTTTAAACAATTAAATAAATTAATTATACCCCTGGAAAATGCGAGTCATTACAGCTAATGTCAAACTTCTAGAAATGTATAACCAAGGAATGACGTGGTCCATGTAAATATGATAACCGTTACAATAACGGGAAAGTACAATGCTACGTGTGTAGCAAACAAACTCAATGAATAATAGTAACATTACAAATATATATACACTGTAGTATCATACTGAAATGAATTAACGTCATTTATTTCTAATAAAGCAGTGTTGAAAAGCATTTATATATCATCAATACAAGCTGATAATGTCAGCAAATAACTTGCCCAAATTTATTATTATATATATACATCAGTACTTAGGCACGCCCATTGGACATGTGCATAAACAATTGAAGCAAAGCTTGGTTTTGTGCAAAGCTCTACTTTGTGCAAAGAAGGTGGAACAGTATGAACAATAGCAATTAAGATATTACATAAACAAATCAGTTTCACATTTACTACCAACAAAAACAACCGTGCAAATTCAGGTAGCAGGTAGACAATTTTATAAAAACACTAAACACACTGCGTGCAGTAGGATCACAATTAATATGCACAAAATAACATTGCAAACAGTGTTATTTCAAATACATTTCCATAATAATTTTATTTTTATTGTGTGGATTAAAAAAGGATTGAACAAACATAAAAAAAAAAGTGGTAGGAGAAGGACCCAACAGCAGCAACCCGTGAACGTCTAGCAAAAAGCTGAGCAACAACCATATCACATTCTTTAATCTCCAATTTAAAAAAAAAAACTGATGCATTAAACCACAGTTTATAAAGTACAAATAAAATGGGTATAATTGCAGCTAAATAGCTAAAAACTTCATAACTAACCACATTTATGTACACAGACATGCAAGTTCATCTCCCACTTTTTAAGTGCAATTGGTTCTTTGGATTTATAGCTTGACCGTGATGTTGGTATCGTCTTATGCAAAACTATTCTGACAAAACTATTTCATGCACATAGTAAATACGTATTTTGTTCAACTGAGAATACAATTATTTGAAGCCCAATTGGATATAAGCATAGCTGACAAAGATCACTGCAAATACATTACCTAAAATGTGGTTATAATGATGTAATAAAAATAGTTACATAAAAATATTCATTAAATATAAGTTACAGATACTCGACTGACACCAATTTTAATGCCCAAACAGAACACATTTTAAACGGAAAGACTGAAATCCTAATAATATAGAAATAAAATCTACAGTATGAAAATATAATTAAAATGAAGAGTACCTAGTAGTTAACCCAAAAAAATTATCGGGTAGTTATAGCAAATAAATGAGTGGTGAAAACAAAATGGCAAACATGAAATTTGTCATAAATCTTAAATGTAGATTTATACAACAATTAACATGATTTGGCAACCCAAAATTTGAAATTTTATGTTGGTCTAACCATTTGCATGGTATTGAATAGTGAGAACAATTGTATTAGTCAAATTCATCTTAGTTATAATGAGCTAATATACTGTTCTAGTTGATGAATCTAATGAACCAAAATCTGTAATGACTTCAATCTATCATCGACAAGTATAGATCATTTATAGTCCTATATAAACCAAAAAGTGGTGAAAAAAAATGACAAATATGAAATCTGCCATAAATCTTAAATGCATATTTATACAACAATTAACATGATTTGGGAACCCAAAATTTGGAATTTTATGTTGGTCTAAACATTTGCATGGTAGTGAATAGTGAGAATAATTGTATTACTCAAAGCATTAAGTTATATGTAAATAGATTCAGTAGGAAAGCATTATACACAGTCTTAGTACAGCATATCTTTAGTGCATTTTAGAAATTGATCTGGAATTCGGGAGTTTTGAATTTGATAGGAAAAACAAAAAGAGATTGTGTAATAGAAGCAACATATATAAATGTTAAATGAATGTGAAAATCATTAGAAGACATTGCAGCAGAAATTACAGAACTGGTTTATTAGAAAAAAATGCAGAAAAACAACATTTAATGATATATATATATATATTGAAAACTTTAATGGTATATATATACATATATATTGACACACACACATTGTAGACAAACTTTATTTAAACTTAACACATCAAAAATAGTATAATAAAATAAAACTAAAATGTCATATGTTAAAATACAACTAATACATGCAGGATGAAACCCCGTTGAGAGAAGAAAAAGAGTAAAACAACAGTACTGCATACAATATACAATTGGATGAACACAAAGTGTTTATTCTTGAATCGATGGCATAAAAAAAGTTCCTGATCTGTGAGGATGGAAATTGACAGTGATCAAAGTATTTTCTTCCGCTTTTGTAGTGTTAGGATATTTTTATCTGAAACTTGCTCAGAGAAAACCATAAATCATTTCGCAAACCATAAAAGAACGAAACATAAGCTAGCACAGATTAAAATAAGATGTCAGTAGGTATTGCATCCTAATGGCTTTCTGAGAATTTCAAAACAATCTCCGCTTTGACCCCAAGAAGATTTTAAAAGCGTAAAGAATTGAAAATGGTACCACTGTAGTACATTTTTCTCAAAGAAAGCATGGCAAAGGTTGAATGTATATCCCAATTTCTGTATGGTGAACATAAGAAAACACTATCTGCAAAGACGGCAGATAAAAAATTGGTGACCTAAAGATTCAAACTCAGCCTAGAGCACTCGCGTAACCACAATGTGCTAGTTCAATATAGGTAAGTTGATCCAACAAGTTATATTAGAGCATATAAAAAAGAAAAAGAAAAACTTAAGAGGAGAGGAAGATGAAATCATGAAAGACAATTGAAACCGCGTTGTCAATTGCCGTGCAAAACAGTTAAAATTACAGTTACATGGATTGCATCAATTAGTGAACATGAGTAGAAAGCCATGACATGGATGTGTGTGTGTATTATATAAGTAAATAAAACAGGCCTACCAACTATCTTGGAGTATTCAATTTACTACCTTGGAGTTTAAATGAAACCTATCTTTTTAGCGAAACTGAGATAAGCCTAAAATATAAAGCAAACTGGTTGCATCTAAGATTTATACTATGGCAAATTCAAACAATATTTTGAGACAAATTTATAACTTAGCCGTAGATATACAAATTGTAATATTGTATACTTTTATGGACCGAGTTACATAAAAACATACTTAAATGCATACATGTGTACATAACATGTATAACACTAAACTAAATACCTGATGAG
This sequence comes from Allium sativum, assembly GCA_030737875.1. Taxonomy (NCBI): domain Eukaryota; kingdom Viridiplantae; phylum Streptophyta; class Magnoliopsida; order Asparagales; family Amaryllidaceae; genus Allium; species Allium sativum. The sequence goes on from CM060918.1 coordinate 550,744,537, forward strand.
GTTGGCATAATCATAACCAATTACACTATAATCTTCGGCAACCAAATTTATAGCTATAGCTGAAAACTCATTATACTTGAACTTCTTAGCACCATGTACTTTTATAAGTGAGCATTTGAAAATTAAGTAATGCAACACATAAGTTGAAGTATTATTTTGACAGTTTATTTTAAGTATTATTTTAAAGGAGAGTTATTTTTACTTGACATAAACAGTGAACGTATTGTCAAAGTATCAAAATTATAACTTGTAAAGCCGGAAAACCAAAAAAGAGAGAGAGAGATATATATTATTTTTACGTGCTACTTGATGTGGCTCATATAGCCGTAGATATAGTTTAAATATCAAGTTGTGCCTAGGAAAGAAATGGAACATGAAACCATTAAATAATATATGCATTGCGCACAACTTAGATTAAAATCAATAATGCACACTATTTGAGCATATGTTGACAGTTGTTTCAATTATATGTATAAAATAATGACTCATAAAAGGAAAAGCGTAACAAGATAAGCCAGGGGGGCATGTTATAGTTTGGTTTAGATAAATATCCGAAGAAAAATATTGAAAACTGGATTCATATCTTAGGTTAAAACAGGTTATAAAAAAACTACCCGATTAAATTAAAAAAAAATATTCCTATTAGCCATCCAAAATATTTTATATCCGCATAAGTCCATTGTCAAGCATTGTATGGTAGGACTATTCTAAAAGATGTTGAACCGATTATAAACACCCATTGTTGAAAGAAATTGACATAACTTTCACACTGACAAAAGATTTCAACTTGTGATTTTAACATATACACCAATCCACATTAACAGGTACCAAAGACATCACATATGCTTGTGTTGTAAAATTTTCTTATTTGCCTATTGTGTTCTAATTGTTACTTTGAATTATGTAAAAAATTCCACCAATCATGTCATACTATTATACTGAAAAAGTGACATAACGACATATATGAAATGCTAATGAAGTATCATATGTATGACCTTGTTTAAAAAGGTTTACGCTTCAAAAGGTTTATATACAGTTTACATAAACCAAGTTTTTCATCCAATGATCCTAAAATTCAGTAAATACCGTATAATTATAAAAATTTATTCCATTTTGACTAAATATATGTATAGTGGTGAGAAAAGAAAAAAGTAAAAAATAGCGAGGCTTTTAATTCTGCTTTTTTTAGTGGAAAGCGAAATGAATTTGAAGTGAAAGCGAAATGAATTTGAAGTGAAATCAAACATCTAACAGAAGATAAAATTCTAAGCAGCTCCGATTTGTTCATTTGTCCTCAATTTAACCCCAAAGTTGCAAAATAACAAAATAAGTCATCAAATTGGAGGAAGAGGAGAAAACCAATACATGAAAATAAACTTGAATTAAAGAAGAAGAAAAAGCACGTATAATTCATTAACTGCTATGACAGTTAATGAATATAATATATGATGTACGAAGCAAACAAATTTCATTGCCAGTAAGCATAGGTATTGTCGTCCATTTATCAGTAAAGCATTGAACAATGTGAAACGCACACATGCTTTGCACATAATTCTCCAATCAGAAAATTGACAAATTGTATTCAATCTTAATAGAATGAAAATTGACAAACAGATTGTAACATACTACAACCTTAATCAGCATATACCACAAAGATGTTGAGATTACCTGATGCGGAACTGGTATGCGTCAAAACGAAAAAAGCAGAAATCATAGAAAATATTAAGCAACCTGAACCAAGCAAAGGAGAGATAAACAATTAATTTAACTGATGATTAGGAGCACATAAACAAAAAAAATTACTTCAAAATATTAGCTTACTAAATCACGGCTTGTTGTTATATCGCCTAATATAGAAGCAGGAGATAGTAAGCAACGTGAACGAAGCCGTAGAGAGATAAACAATTATCATCCATTGATAGATGTGAAAAGTAGCAGATTTTAGGAAAAGCAGAAATTCAACTTCGGATTTAACCATTGATAGCGAAGTAAGCATGAAACAGAAACTGCAAATCATAAATCAAGGTAGATGTTAGTTTTACCGGTGATGTTGTCGTTGAGGCGTAATCCCGTTCATACACTGGCGGGTCTGAGAAGGAGTTGCAAATCTGAGCAAAATCGGTAGTTCAGGGTCGAATCTGGGGGCAATTGAGGTATATGAAGATGGATAGTGGGGAAGAAAGCAGGTGAAAATGGGGGGAGAACGTGAAGACTGAAATGAAGAACGGAACGAAATAAATTGAAAAGTGGGAGACCGGCTAACTGTAGGAGTAGTGGGAAGCAGGAGGTGTAAAGACAGGTTTACCCTCCAATATTTTTTTTACACGTTATATTGTACAGAGCAGAAAGGACTATCTTGGAACTCCAAAAAAGCTTCACAACCATCCAGGTATTTGTATTATTATAAAGATATATATTTCAAAAGAGATGTCAACTTATCTAGAAGTCTATAAATGTGCCAAAGTATATACTTACTAAACAAAAGTCTGCAGAATAACTAGCCTAAACCTCAAGGGAAAAGAAATTTCTCCAAATACTTGTTACCATCTATCAACCTGCCCGTTATATATTTAACAATATAGTGGTCAAATTATCACGTCAGTTTGACTAAAAATAATTACATCAGCCCAAAATCTTTAATATCATTACACAGGCCATGTTAGAAGGTACTCCTACAATGACTTTGTAACTTTGTAGGCTATGGCACACACATCCACCATAAAATTTACAGTAGTTATGAGTAAAGTCAGAATTGAATAAACTGGTATTAATAACGCCCGATAAATATGTGTTGCTAGAATGAATTAAAATCAATATTGTACATATTTATTCATTGTTATAAAAGATAGATAAACTTGTGCATCAAACAAAAGTTGCTAGTTGCCAACAACTTGTGACTAACCATTAAGGTAAGGTGTTTATACTTTGAAAACATCATTAAGCTCTGACATAATTAAGGAAACAAATATATTTTTATTCGAAATGTTCTTGCCCCATTTTACATCCTGGAAAACAACAAGAGGTCTATAATTAATAATCACACCAAACAAACCTCACCAATGATGGCATTTGAAACACAATGCATTTTTCACATCCAAACTTAATGACAGAAAAAGGGGGAAGAAGTTAAACATACTCCAAGCCGTCAAATACTCCAACCCATTAGCAAAGTGAAGAGCTATCACTAGCAGGTTTAGTAAATTTTGTAGCCTGCGCATGTGTTTAAGACTTTGGGATCTTGATGTTAAATGTTGGGCTGTTATAAATACTACAGTTACCAAGTACAAAGTTACTCATGTTTATGAATTTAATATATTATTCATAATACGTTGATAGTATTATTCCCATGAACATCTCATATATTTATGATCCTCTAATAATGTTAAAATGACAACACGGGTCAAAATATTCCTTCATTCACTAAGGCAACAATAAAAGCTGATCTTATCATGAGTTGTGTTTTCATGACATTAAACAGTTAACAAATTAACTGTATAATACTGGGTGTTGCCCATGACTTGTCTGATTCAAATAATTTATTTCAATCCGGAGAAACCATCAATTTTGAAAAAAAAAAAATCAAACTTTAGTAAACAAAAATTACGTAAGTGCCAATGTCAAAAGTTGCAACTAATGTAAACAAGAATCAAACAATGCACATTAGTGAGATCTCATGGGAATCGATACCAGGTTTTACGGATGCGGGTTTAAGGTCAGGCAACGAAAAGGTTGCACCCAAAATAGGTTGAACAGTTCACAACAAGTTATACATAACAAAATTAAAGTAGACAACTTGCGATAAGTTAATCGTAAGCTACACTTACCTCGCCGAGTGGACAGCAGCATCAAATGTCACTGGAAACAACAAAGGACCGGCTTTGAGGAGGTCACAGGTCTCAGCGATGTGCTCAAGGTGTGACACTGATGTTTTGCGCCAGTTTGGAGTAGTTGTGGGCACCGCTTCAATTTAGACCGCTAGTGAAGCAAGGTGATTTCGCATCGAGGTAGGGGCGACGCTATCTGACGGAAGTTGCGAGTGCCGAAGCTAGCGGCATCGAAAGAGATAAATTCGGAGGCTTTGGGGTGGCCATTGCTGGCACTAATTGAAAGCCATATAGGTGGAGGCACTGCGTGCCGACGTAGGTGATCCCACTTCGAACTCGAGATGAGCTGTGCAATTACAAAGTTGTGTCGGTGGATTTGGGTAGCGACGAGACAAGGAGGCGGTCGACTGAGGGATATCGGCTTCGGTTAGCGGCGGAAGCTCTGGTTGGGATCGGGGCAAATTATTTTGGCAGAGCGATATTTTGTTTTGGGGAAGAAAATCATTTTCATTCCTTTTTGTGGAGTAAACCCAATTGGAAAAATATGTCGGCTGAAATAAAATGAGGGAAAAGAATAATTTTGTCCTCCCTCCCCCTTCCAAGGGAAAAGTTTCGTGGTTTTTAAAGAGGAAGAGCACGTGGTGGAAGGTTCCAGAGACAGCAGACACGTGTCGTCTCCTTAAAGCTGAAATTAGACAAGTGTTCTTAATTCAGCCCAAAATAAACAAGTGGCAAATATTTTCAACGGCTAATACTTGAGTATAGATTACCAGGTATTGTTGTATCCAAAGATTGGACTGAACACGTTATGCAATGTTGGACTGAACAAAGGAGAAATGGTCTAAATGAAGCACACTGTTTCCTTATTCTAAACGCGTTATAGATTCAATATTTACTAACTATAAATCAAATTTGATGCTAACGCAATAACACACGAAAATTATTTTATTACATCAACTGTATAATCCGTTTTGAAACAAACACAGACATACCGTTTATTCAAAATTCATTAATTATTTAAATTAAAAAAATCAAATGTTATGTTCGAAACCACACTGTAAAATATGATTTAAAGTTTGCAAATGACAATTTATTATGTTACGAGTATTTGCTAAATCCAATTTAGTTGTAATAGCATTTGTTATATATAACCTTCATACTTGAAACAGTTCATAAGAAGAATATAAAGTTAAATATTCAAGGTAATCACGTTTATTTGAAAAATACTCAAAAGGATTAATTTAGAAGTAAACTCAATTGAAATTCCAAATTCTATATCGAAAGCCAAATATTTATTTATTTATTTCTTTTAATGCCAAATCTTGATTTAATTTATAATTTTAAATGCAAAAATTTTCGTCGTGCCAAACTTCTTCCAAAAATTTGGGTTGTTAGAATGTAACACCCCGAAAATTCTATAACTGTGAAATTAACAAATTAAAGTATAATTAATTTGAAATCAAAGAACCAAGGGAAACGGGATACGCCATTGCGTTCGTCTCGGAAAAATACGCGAAATAGAGTCCGAGTTTTCGAAAAACGGAGTCCGTATGAAGAAGATATGGCCTTCGGAAGTTTTTGAATTAAATTTAAAATTCAAACAGAATAAAATAATTAAAAATCGGGCCCAATGGGCCAGGGCGGATAAACACCCGCCTAGGCCACCCAGGTCGACTGGGCTGTCGACCTGGGCTACCCATGTCGACAGGGCTGTCGACAGCCCTGTCGACAGGGGTGTCGACCTGGTCGAGCCCAGCCAACCTGGCTGGCCAGGTCTGTGTTTGGTCGATTTTCTGTGGTCTGCTTTGTCACTAGGGCTAGGTGGCAAGTTTTAATTGGTCTCTCTATCGAATGAATGGCTACGATCAATCCAAGCAACATCAATGGTCCTAATCGGTTCCTAACCTCTATATAAACAACCCTAGACTAAACCCTAATCTATTCATTCAAAAATAAGATCATAGCCGCCATGTTGCTGAGGAACGACAAAGAGTAGCCGCCAACTAGAGAGGGAATTAGGAGGAAAGTTCTAAAGCCTAAAGCTTAAAGCAACCTAAACGAATCAATTCAACAAAGGAATTTGCGTCTTCAATCCCTAAATTAGAGAATTCATCACACCATTGTAAGTAGAGTATTACTTTGGTATGAATAAACAATTGTGTTGGTTTGTATGCTTGAATTGTGGCAATAAAGTTATTCATATTTGTGCGTTCTTATCAATTTGAAATATTATATACGTTTGGATATTCTTGAATTATGTTATTCATGTTATAAAGAACTACATGCGGTAGTTCTATGCAAGTATACGTTTGGAATATTTCGCAAATTATGTAATCCATGTTGAAGCCACATGTATATAGTTGATTTAAATTTATGCAAGTTTGGGGTTTTGCTACTATGCCATCATGATGTATATTTTTGTGCATAAATCATTTTGTAAGTAATTAGAACAAGTTTGGTTATTATAATCCATAGGAAATTATGTTGAGAATTTGGCATCATGTATTAAGCCATGCTTTTGTACTAGAAAACCTATTTGCAAACTTATGAATATGGCTAGGCTATGAATGATATTTGGCATAATTGAAATCCATGATTAGGTCTATCTTGTTTACAAGAATTATATGATGACATATGTGGTACATGGCTAGGTTAGGCTCAAAAAGTCCCTTTTGTAAGTTTACATGACTAAAGTAAGAATCATGATTTCATGTTAGAAATATTTATGCCATGAACAAATTTAACTATACTTATGCCATGCTTATGTTTGACATTATGCCATGTTTATGCCAGAAGTATTTATGCCATGCTTATGTTTGACATTATGCCATGCTTATGTTAGAAATATTTATGCCATGCTTATGTTTGACATTATGCCTAAATAAAAATATAGGTTCATGTGTCAATAATGATATCTCAATTACAAGTTCACATGCTTTGATTCATGTCACCTATGTTTTATGACCAAAGTATATGTCACTACTATGCAAGTACACCAGTTTCTATTCCCAACGTCATATTGCAAGTTCATACGCTCACCTTCCCCTTTTTGTGTATGTAATCACACCATAAGCCTCCCCTTTTCGCATGGCTAAATTGGGCTTTAAAAGGCTAAGCCCAATATATATATATATATAAACGGACGTGTAAAACGGGGGAAAATAACGATGGGTTAAAATTAATTAATGAATGAAAATGTAAAATAGAAGGGCCCAAGTTCAAGTATGGGTTGGGCCCATGATTGGTGTAACCTTTACACCATTAACTTAATAATTGGCCGCAAATATTTACATATAAGAAATAAAGAAGAATGACAAGATATGTAAATGTAGAACATACGATGTGTTTAACCCAAGGTTGGATTGAGTTGTGATGTAAACCTGCCCGGAACCGCCCGGCTATCCAGTAGTCACAACAATACCTATCCAATGTGGGAGGTTAAACATGGAGCCCAGCAAGGACCCGAGGTTAGACTGAGTTGTGGCGTAAGACTGCCCGGAACCAACCGGCAACAGGCAGCCACAACAATACCTGTCTAATGTGAGAGGTCAGGGCCTTAATAAGACAATTAAGGCTGAGTCAGGATTGTTAGGATTAAGTGAACTAAAGACTTAATCAAAATGGAACATGCTAAACTAAACGGACTGGTGGGGGTTAGGTTAGAAAACACTTAACCAACTTAGCATGTTGGCTAGAGATAGAAAACCTAGTAACGGGGGACCCTTTTCAGCAGTAACCCTAGAAGGTGTATCAGGATACCCTGAAACTAGGCAGGGTGGGGCACGATTACTGGGCTGATTGTAAGAGGTCAAATCGACGGCGGTGGTGTAGCAGTGTAGGTTCTAACGGAGTGCGGGCGTGCACACACTCCGGCGCAGAAAAATAAGGCACTGGACACCAGTAGCATACCTGTGCACTCTAAGGTTGTGTCGGGTTGCCACTATGGGACTTGATACACCCCATGGTGGGACCAGCATAGGTAACTACAACATCGGGGGCCGTAAGACACATGTAACTATGCGAGTAGGAGCCGATCATCATAGGATGGATCACATCACCCTGATTATGGGGTGCCAGTTGGAAACTAGTTTATATGTGTTCAGAGATTAACATGGGGTACGATAGTATATTCGACCCTAGACAACTTAACCAAGTTTATTGTGCATGCCCACTTCTTGTTTATACTTATCATACCCAGTTCTTTATTCATAGACAAAATAGTACTAGACTTACTCAGGCTTTATGTCTGACTCTACTTTTCTTTCGTCTTCTTTCTTCCGTTCCCCCCCCCCCCAGGTCCTCAGGGAGGGAACACAGCAGCTGACCAACCTCAACATCCAGCTTGAAGAAGAGAAATGTATTGCTTGGACTTTCCTGTTTTGAACTATGGCTTTGGACAATCCACTATGGGGCTTTTGCAGTTTATCTATGTTTTATTTATGCTTCTTTAAATAATGTACTCAAGACAGATTATGAAAGTGTTATGTTATGTTTTTGGAAAGGATGTTGTTGTAACACGTATTTGACTTTATGAAATAAAGTTTGTTGTTCTTCCGCTGTTTACAAATATGTGTTCTTATATCTGTCTTGTATATCTGTGACTTGTACTTATAAACCTCCACCAAAATTAGGGCATTCCCTTTGAGAGTGACCCTAACGGAGGTGGAGTGTTTCACTTGGTATCAGAGCATAGGTTTACCAGATAAGATAAAAAGTTTTGAAAAATTGTTTTCAAAAAGGAAATTTAAAGAAGCATTTTTAAGAGAAAAATATTATTTTATTTTAAAAAGGCAAAGTCCCCACAAAGCCATAGGTACTATCTCTTATCCTTCGTTTTGAATCTATCCTTTTTGTTTCAGCATGTCCCAAGAACTTAACTTGCCGGAATGGGTGCCAATACCTGGTTGGTTTAGACGATTCTTAGAAGCAAGGGCCACTCAGCCAGGTCCTACCATTCCTCCTCCCCCAGCGGAAGGAAATCATCCAGCTGCAGCGGCACCTTTTCCTCCACCTCCTCCTCGGGGAAACGCGTTTGCTAAGATATGTAAAGATTTTAAAGCTATGGGAGGAAGGGATTTCCATGGAACTGAGTCCTTCGTGGCAGCTAGAAATTGGCTGAAAGAGACGGAGGACCTATTCATCATCTTTGAGGTAGAGGATAGACAAAAAGTACAATTGGCGGTGTGGCTATTGAAGGGCGAGGCTTCCTACTGGTGGGAAGTCACTAATGCTGAAAGACCAGTGGAGACATGGGAGGACTTTAGGTCAAGGTTTGAGACCAAATTTCTCTCAGATGCGAAAAGAAGTTTGCAGTTGGAAAAATTCTTATTTCTTAAGCAAGGGGACAAGACAGTCAGAGAGTATGTGAATCAGTTCGATGAGCTGGCTAGGTTTGGGCTTGACCTAGTCAACACCCCGCACAAGAAGGCTCTCCGTTTCGTCAAAGGGTTGAATGAGCCATTACACAGTTTGGCCATGACCCATATACCCATGGGAGCCACGTATGAAAGATTGGTGCAAATGGCATTGCTGAATGAAGAGGATAAGGGCAAGAAGGAGACAAAGGCAGAAAGCTCTCAAGGGAAGAAAGAGGGTTTGCAGCCTAAGAAGACAGACTTAAAAAAAGGCGGGGAAGGCAACAAAGAGAAGAGGACGTGTAATTTCTGTGGCAAAGTGGGGCACTTAGTAAAGGACTGCCGGAAAAAGAAGGCCAAGGAGAATGGTGGGTGCTTTTCTTGCGGTGAGACGGGCCATAGGGCTAAGGACTGCCCAAAGAAACGGGGACAGGGGCAGGGCGCTGGATCCACCCCAGGGGCACAGATTCATGTGCTGGAAGCGCCACCTTTGCAACAGCGAGGTACAAACACTTCTGTAGAAAGTGTAGTTTATCTTTATGATCACCCCGTTCGCACTTTATTTGATTCTGGCGCATCACACTCCTTTATCTCGTCTGCTTTAGTAGAATCTCTGCACCTAAAAACTAGTATGGTAGAGGACCCCTTAATTGTTTCAAACCCAATTGGGGGCCCAGCTCATTTGTCTATGATCTGTGTGGGATTGAAAATTTCTATTCTAAGTGTAGAATTTCAATGTAGTGCCTTTGTTTTGGGCTTTTCGGGTTATGGTTTGATTTTGGGTATGGATTGGCTATCCAGTAATGGGGCCATCCTTGATTGTGAGAAAAGGGTTGTTAGGCTCCTAACCCAGCTCGGTAATACTTTGGAAATTTCTTGTAATCCCTCGTATGCGGTTATGCTTAGTTATCTTGAATCGCTAGATGCCTCTGTTGAAAATTTGCAATCGGTTAAAGTGGTCCGGGAATATCCGGATGTCTTCGAAGAGGTGAAGGGCTTGCCTCCGAAGCGGGAAATAGACTTCCGCATATATCTTGTAGGTAATGCAAAGCCTGTTGCGTTGCCCGTTAGACACATGGCTCCACGAGAAAGGAAAGGGCTCAGTAAACAGATTAAAGAGCTTCTAGAAAAGGGGTTCATTAGGAGGAGCATTTCAGAATAGGGCGCTCCAGTAGTGTTCGCCACTAAGGCTGAAGGTTCATTTCGCTGATGCATGAGTTGTAAAGAATCACCTTAGTAAGTACATTTGGCAACACAGTTGACATTTGTTTATTTTCAAGAGATAATTCATCTATGTGGAATACCTTCTAGTAAGTGAACAAGATCCAAGATTCACTAATGAATTTTGGAGAGCTTGCATGGAACCATGAGTACGCAGTTAGGCTTGAGCCAAGTATACTAGAAGGAGAATAAGTGAAAGAGGAACGAGAAATAGGTTCCAACTCATATTTTGGAAAACAAGAATTAAGAAGCTACGAAATTGTGAAGTTAAAGACGGACAAAGCATAATGGAGTTAAGCTCAAGAAATGCGGCTTAGAAGATTGAAGGCTAGATTCGTGCATCGTATCTCTTCTTAAGAATATATCCTTGATCCCTCTCTTCCTGTAAAGCTCACTTGCATGCTATCTTTTGTGTATATCCTCTCGGTCCTATTCTTAATCCAATTTCTATTGCAAACCCCATAGGGAGTATGACTCATCTGTTAGTAACACATGTTGGGGCTCGAGGGTGTTCGTTGATTTTACTAAAGTTTTTGGGCTTTATAGGATACGGGTTGGTCTTAGGAAGGGACTCCCTTGTGACCTAAAAGGAGTCCATCATGCTTAGTTTCCTAGAATCATATATGGTGGTTGGGTTGAGTAATTCTTTGGGTATCAGTCTGATGTTGATTTCGGTCTTCGGGGCTGATGCTTAGAGAGTTCTTCTCCTAATCAATATATATGTGGCATAGATTTCCAGTTTCGACATTGCCTAATGGGCACAAAGTTTTTACTTGCTTCTATCATTCGACTATACCTTTAGGTAGGACCATTCCCTATCATCGAGAAAATTGGGAAAATGGCCTATAGATTAGAGCTACCCGAGAAGTTGGCTGGAGTCCACAACGTTTTTCATGTTTCACATCTCCGAAAATGTCTACATGAGTCTGCTGAAGTGGTAGAGCCAAATATCCTCGAAGAGGCCGAAGTGGAACGCGAAGCAACCATAAGAAAAGTTCCAACCCGCATATTAGGAACGGAAGTGAAGAAGCTACGCAACCGCGAAGTCAAGCTCGTCAAAGTTCAGTGGAGCGATGCCGAGGGAGACGCGACTTGGGAAACTGAAGCTAGAATCCGTACAGCCTACCCTTTTCTGTTCGAGGGTACATCCTTGATCTTTCCTTTTCCTTAAGTTGCGCTTTTATCTATCTTTTAGGTATATTTCCTCGACCTTATCTTTTAGGTAGAAAACCTTTGGATGAAAACATGTAGTTGAAACATGTTATGGATGATGGTTGCAAGTGGTTGCAAGTGATTGCTAGTGGTTGCTCGTGGTTGCATATACACACACAATCTAGGGTTTTAGATCGGCTCAGTCACTTCATATTGCATATGCATATATGTTTGCCTTCGTATGTGGTTGAACTTTAATGGGTTGTCATGTGGATGCTGCATTTGTACTGAATGATTGTGCACTCATGTAGAATCAAGAATAGGAAAATTTGCATACATAATGGATTCATGGCACTTACATAATTCGCATTAAGGAGGTCAACTGAATCAGTAGACCGCCTGATTTTGCATTAGATAAGTACATGTACACACACACACTTCGCATATGATCATGAAGCATTAGAAGTCTGTTAAGAACAATGGATGCTCGTGTTTGATGGATGAGTAGATGGATGATTGGATGTTAGGATATACATTCCTCCTAGCTTGAAGATTTCGGGGACGAAATCCTTTTAAGTGGGGGAGAATGTAACACCCCGAAAATTCTATAACTGTGAAATTAACAAATTAAAGTATAATTAATTTGAAATCAAAGAACCAAGGGAAACGGGATACGCCATTGCGTTCGTCTCGGAAAAATACGCGAAATAGAGTCCGAGTTTTCGAAAAACGGAGTCCGTATGAAGAAGATATGGCCTTCGGAAGTTTTTGAATTAAATTTAAAATTCAAACAGAATAAAATAATTAAAAATCGGGCCCAATGGGCCAGGGTGGATAAACACCCGCCTAGGCCACCCAGGTCGACTGGGCTGTCGACCTGGGCTACCCATGTCGACAGGGCTGTCGACAGCCCTGTCGACAGGGGTGTCGACCTGGTCGAGCCCAGCCAACCTGGCTGGCCAGGTCTGTGTTTGGTCGATTTTCTGTGGTCTGCTTTGTCACTAGGGCTAGGTGGCAAGTTTTAATTGGTCTCTCTATCAAATGAATGGCTACGATCAATCCAAGCAACATCAATGGTCCTAATCAGTTCCTAACCTCTATATAAACAACCCTAGACTAAACCCTAATCTATTCATTCAAAAATAAGGTCATAGCCGCCATGTTGCTGAGGAACGACAAAGAGTAGCCGCCAACTAGAGAGAGAATTAGGAGGAAAGTTCTAAAGCCTAAAGCTTAAAGCAACCTAAACGAATCAATTCAACAAAGGAATTTGCGTCTTCATTCCCTAAATTAGAGAATTCATCACACCATTGTAAGTAGAGTATTACTTTGGTATGAATAAACAATTGTGTTGGTTTGTATGCTTGAATTGTGGCAATAAAGTTATTCATATTTGTGCGTTCTTATCAATTTGAAATATTATATACGTTTGGATATTCTTGAATTATGTTATTCATGTTATAAAGAACTACATGCGGTAGTTCTATGCAAGTATACGTTTGGAATATTTCGCAAATTATGTAATCCATGTTGAAGCCACATGTATATAGTTGATTTAAATTTATGCAAGTTTGGGGTTTTGCTACTATGCCATCATGATGTATATTTTTGTGCATAAATCATTTTGTAAGTAATTAGAACAAGTTTGGTTATTATAATCCATAGGAAATTATGTTGAGAATTTGGCATCATGTATTAAGCCATGCTTTTGTACTAGAAAACCTATTTGCAAACTTATGAATATGGCTAGGCTATGAATGATATTTGGCATAATTGAAATCCATGATTAGGTCTATCTTGTTTACAAGAATTATATGATGACATATGTGGTACATGGCTAGGTTAGGCTCAAAAAGTCCCTTTTGTAAGTTTACATGACTAAAGTAAGAATCATGATTTCATGTTAGAAATATTTATGCCATGAACAAATTTAACTATACTTATGACATGCTTATGTTTGACATTATGCCATGTTTATGCCAGAAGTATTTATGCCATGCTTATGTTTGACATTATGCCATGCTTATGTTAGAAATATTTATGCCATGCTTATGTTTGACATTATGCCTATATAAAAATATAGGTCCATGTGTCAATAATGATATCTCAATTACAAGTTCACATGCTTTGATTCATGTCACCTATGTTTTATGACCAAAGTATATGTCACTACTATGCAAGTACACCAGTTTCTATTCCCAACGTCATATTGCAAGTTCATACGCTCACCTTCCCCTTTTTGTGTATGTAATCACGCCATAAGCCTCCCCTTTTCGCATGGCTAAATTGGGCTTTAAAAGGCTAAGCCCAATATATATATATAAACGGACGTGTAAAACGGGGGAAAATAACGTTGGGTTAAAATTAATTAATGAATGAAAATGTAAAATAGAAGGGCCCAAGTTCAAGTATGGGTTGGGCCCATGATTGGTGTAACCTTTACACCATTAACTTAATAATTGGCCGCAAATATTTACATATAAGAAATAAAGAAGAATGACAAGATATGTAAATGTAGAACATACGATGTGTTTAACCCGAGGTTCGATTGAGTTGTGATGTAAACCTGCCCGGAACCGCCCGGCTGTCCAGTAGTCACAACAATACCTATCCAATGTGGGAGGTTAAACATGGAGCCCAGCAAGGACCCGAGGTTAGACTGAGTTGTGGCGTAAGACTGCCCGGAACCAACCGGCAACAGGCAGCCACAACAATACCTGTCTAATGTGAGAGGTCAGGGCCTTAATAAGACAATTAAGGCTGAGTCAGGATTGTTAGGATTAAGTGAACTAAAGACTTAATCAAAATGGAACATGCTAAACTAAACGGACTGGTGGGGGTTAGGTTAGAAAACACTTAACCAACTTAGCATGTTGGCTAGAGATAGAAAACCTAGTAACGGGGGACCCTTTTCAGCAGTAACCCTAGAAGGTGTATCAGGATACCCTGAAACTAGGCAGGGTTGGGCACGATTACTGGGCTGATTGTAAGAGGTCAAATCGACGGCGGTGGTGTAGCAGTGTAGGTTCTAACGGAGTGCGGGCGTGCACACACTCCGGCGCAGAAAAATAAGGCACTGGACACCAGTAGCATACCTGTGCACTCTAAGGTTGTGTCGGGTTGCCACTATGGGACTTGATACACCCCATGGTGGGACCAGCATAGGTAACTACAACATCGGGGGCCGTAAGACACATGTAACTATGCGAGTAGGAGCCGATCATCATAGGATGGATTACATCACCCTGATTATGGGGTGCCAGTTGGAAACTAGTTTATATGGGTTCAGAGATTAACATGGGGTACGATAGTATATTCGACCCTAGACAACTTAACCAAGTTTATAGTGCATGCCCACTTCTTGTTTATACTTATCATACCCAGTTCTTTATTCATAGACAAAATAGTACTAGACTTACTCAGGCTTTATGTCTGACTCTACTTTTCTTTCGTCTTCTTTCTTCCGTTTCCCCCCCCCCTCCCCCCCCAGGTCCTCAGGGAGGGAACACAGCAGCTTGACCAACCTCAACATCCAGCTTGAAGAAGAGAAATGTATTGCTTGGACTTTCCTGTTTTGAACTATGGCTTTGGACAATCCACTATGGGGCTTTTGCAGTTTATCTATGTTTTATTTATGCTTCTTTAAATAATGTACTCAAGACAGATTATGAAAGTGTTATGTTATGTTTTTGGAAAGGATGTTGTTGTAACACGTATTTGACTTTATGAAATAAAGTTTGTTGTTCTTCCGCTGTTTACAAATATGTGTTCTTATATCTGTCTTGTATATCTGTGACTTGTACTTATAAACCTCCACCAAAATTAGGGCATTCCCTTTGAGAGTGACCCTAACGGAGGTGGGGTGTTTCATAGAAGGAATTTCTTGCGCAAGGTGTATTTTGGTACTTAATATACTGCAGATTCATTTACTATCCATTCTTGTTTGAATTTAGCCAAAAACAGTTAATGTAATGGTACCTTATTGCAATAAATACAAATTCTTTCTTACATATGGATGGAAACAAATTGAATTGTTTATTAAAGCTAGAGCTAGATGCTCTGTTTTTTTCCATCATTCGGCAGCAAGTCTTTTTGTAGTATAAATATATATTTCGATTTAAATACTTCCTTAACAATTAATTTCTTCTACACTTAATGCTTCATGGAAAAATGTCCATTCTTTTATGAATGAAGGCAAACTAAACTCCCTTCAATCTACTTAAGTGATATGTTCTTATCAACATTATGCTTATGTATGAAGCAACCATTAAAATTTCTTTAATTAATTTTGTTCTTACATAGTTTAGATTAAATGTAAAAATGTGAACTAAGATGCTTATCCTTAAATTCTTATTATCTTAACTACACAGGTTAGAATATTTACATATGTTGAGATGCATATGTATGTAGTTTAGAAGATTACATACATTTTTCTACTAGCAAAAATAAATTTTCTATTAACATAAAATAGTTATTAATGTGATTATTGATATATGGTTTAGTTATATTTAGTAAAAAAAACCCAGGACAATACATTGTTCGTTTCTAAGTCTAGGCCTTACGAGTAGCCTAGAACAATTCTCTTTTTATTTTTTATTTTTGTGTGAGCCTAGTCCCTTATCGATTAATTTGCGTAAAATTGGGATAATATGAAATGTAAACTAAAAGGAAGATTTTGGGCATGTTGGAAATGAGTGAATATTATATTCAATGAAGGACTGTAATTTGGGATAAATCTTAATTGAAGAAAATTCAAACTTATAAATTGGAATAATTTATAATTAATCGAACATTAAAAAACATGTAATTTGGAAATAATTGCACTTATTTAGATATTAAGTAATATGGGGAAAGGGTTGTATGAAAATATTACATTAATTAGAAATGTTAATTACAACCTAGGAATATAACATGTGGTTAAATTGGGCTTACTAAAAAATTCAAAATGTGTTAAGTTAAATATATGAGATTAATAAGCTAAGATAGAGGGAGTTCGTTCCGGCAACATAGGGCTGATTGGGGAAGATAAAGGGCTCCTAGATTAGGCCTGTTCCGGTAGAACGGCGTTGATTGGGGAAGATAAGAGGCCTAATAGCATAATGAAATCCTAGTTATAAATTGGGGGCCAAGTCTAGAAGTGACTTAGGTCAATTGCATTTTGGTTGGAAACCCATATTAGTCATATCCCTTTGCTATCATGGAGTCTCGCACTAATAGAGGCTAGGGGACACTTTACTGAACTGGATAATATGTGGTTCAAAAGTGGTGGGTGTAACGTCCCGTATTTTTACGGTATAATAATTAATTTATTTAATTATTTAAATAGTAATTTAGAGATTTAAACGGTTGTTTAATTAAATAATATTGAATATTTAATTAATATAAATAATTGAATAATATATTTAATTCCGAAATAGTCGGAAATAACTGAATTCACAACATTGTGTGAATTGGATTATTTATAAGATTTAATTCAGTTTAGGATTGAATTATAATAATGAATATATTATTTAAACGAAGTTTGAATGTATAATTATAATATAATTTAAATCAAGCTCGTAATGGCGTGGTAGTTCGTAATATGGAGTTTTGAACTTCAATTGAATATACAGAACCCGTTTTAAATCGGATTTCTGTGAAACAAGAAACGTTCGAATCTGTTGAACGGTATTTTTCTAACGAAAGGGAAAAATCGAGACTTCGTCGTGTAGATTTTGAGTTATGTCCAAATCAAATTTTCAAATAGTCGCTATGGAATTCGTTATAACTTATAATGATTTATTTATATAATAAATGTATTTTTATATTTAAATTGAATATCAATATAATCTAAAATTTTGAAATACCAAGTTATAAATTCTGATATGTATATTTTGGAGCTGTATGATATTCTTTGTGGATATATCCGATAGTATTAATTTGTTAATATGAAATTGAATTGTTTTAAATATATTAATATTTAAAATGGGTTTATTTAGACCTCAAAAAATAGCCATTTTTGCAAACGAACTCCATTTTCATTGAAACTAATTTTGTTGGATCCGGAATATTAAATTATAGTTAGATTTCAATTTTCATGATTTTTGGAGTCCGTATGTGACCGTACGAAATTTTAATGTCAAAACAGTCAATAATTTGACTTTAAAAGTACGTCGTGTGAGCAAACTGATTCGGACTTTGACGAACCAAGTTTTTGTTGGGTCCGTAATGTCGAACTGCAGCTATAGGTCCATTTTCGTCAAATTTGGATATTGTATGTGACTATAGGAATAGTTTAAATGATAAATTGAGTTAATAATTGAATATATATTATTATAAAAATATACAAAACTTACCTTGTAAGCCACCTGTAACACCCCGTGAATTCTATAACATTAAGCTTCACAAATTAAAGTATAATTAATTATAAATGATGAAATCAAGGGAAATGGGTTACGCCATTGCGTTCGTCTCGGAAAAATATGCGAAATAGAGTCCGAGTTTTCGAAAATCGGATACCGTATGAAGAAGATATGGATGAACGAAGTTAGGCAGAAAAACCGAAAACAGTCCAGAATACACTGGCGCACTTGTGAAGTGCACCAGTACAAAAATACACTGGCGCACCTGCCAAGTGCGCCCGTACAAATCCAGCACCGAATTCTGGAGTGTTCTGAGGTGACGTGTCTTCTTTTGAGTGGCTAGATGATGTGTATTCGACCTGTGCGATTCTGATGACTTCTGGACTGATCTGAAGGCTCTAAATCACCCTATTCACCTATAAAATAACACCTAGACCTAGCCTAAATCATACTATTTAATTTTAGCCTCAGGCCGCCGCCATTAAACCTAGAGCTCTGAATTAAAAATACAAAGAATAAAATTATAGAAGATGGAGGACGATTCTTGAAGGCTACAACTAGAAGCTACAACAACTACGACGCTTTAGACAACGAATTTGGGACTAATTGATTTGGGATTTTTATTTGGATTATTTGCTTCATATTGTAAGTTCTATGTTACTTTTTAGGCAAAAACGCTAAAACAATATGGACATGCCATGAATTGAAACCGGATTTAGGAACTATTGTTAATCCATATTTATATTGTTTACCTTTGAATTATAATTTGGGGATATTGCTATGGCAACGTTGCAAGTTAAACTTGTCATGATTTTGATGTTGTCAAGAATCACTTGGGCTTAATTGTTTGGCAAGTTGGACTAATACATGTCCATGGAATCACTATGTTTATTGAAATCTTTATGATTGATTAAACCATGCCTATGATGCTAATTAAACCATGGCTATGACTATTGATGGAGTTATGCCCGTGATGTTAATATATCCATCATGATTAATGAAAAATTGGGTATTGCTAGGTTATGATGAAAAGTTGGAAATATTATGTTTATAATGTTAGATATGTTAAAAATGCTAAATTGGAATCATTATGTCTATAATGTTAATTGATAATCATTATGTTAAAAACGCTAAATTGGAATCATTATGTCTATCATGTTAGTTGAGAATCATTATGATAAAAACGCTAAATTGTAATCATTATGTCTATAATGTTAGTTGAGAATCATTATGTTAAAAACGCTAAATTGGAATCATTATGTCTATAATGTTAGTTGAGGATCATTATGTTAAAAATGCTAAGTTGGAACCATTATGTTTATAATGTTAGATGAGAATCATTATGATAAATTGGAATCATTATGTCTATGAGAATTATTATGTTAAAAATGCTAAATTGGAATCCACTATGCCTATTAGGATTACTATGCCTTTATTGTTTCATGTTTATAATAAAATTATTATTATGCCCGAAATGATTATTATGCCTATGATGTAAAGTTGAAATCATCATGTTAAATTAAGTTGGAATCATTACTATGCCAAGTTATCATCATACTAGTATTGAAACCATGTGATATGTTATAGCCTATTTATTATGCAAGTGATGTTGGAATTGTCACATATGCCTATCACATGTTTGGTGTTATTCCCCTTTATCTCTTGAATTGTTTATGCTTGTGAACGAAGTACGTTTATATACGTTGGGGATACGATTGGGTAGAATAGGCAAAACTTGAATTAATTATAAGCATAAACTGTGAAATTTGGCATAAGTAGAACATGAAATATGGCACGAAAACTTGACTTGAACATGCCATAATTTTACTTTAAACATGCCTTAGTTGGGCACGAAGTTGATATATGAACATGATGTGGAAATAGCAAAATCTGATAAGAACATGGGCATGACTTTAGAAAACAAGAAAGTGGCCAACTCGAGGTTGGGTTGAGTTTGTAGTGTAAATCTGCCCGGAACCGCCCGGCAAATCCAGTTGCTACAAACAATAGGATCCAATGTGGGTAGTTGGTCACATCGCGCTTGAAACCCGAGGTTGGGTTTAGTTCGTAGCGTAAACCTGCCCGGAACCGCCCGGCAAATCCAGTGGCTACGAACAATAGGATCCAATGTGAGTGGTTCGGTGCATTAACGAATCAATTAATGCCAATTAGGGTTAAGTCATGAACATGAAAAGACAACTTAACCAACTTGAACACGATTTGTAGGGCTAAGTCATGAACTTGAAAACGACAACACTTAGCCAACTTGACATGACACGTAGGCGGGTTAAGTCGTGAACTGAAATGACATACTTAACCATCTTGACATGACTAGACTGGAAAAGGATTAAGTCACGGATTACATGACTTAATCTGTTAGGCGGGTTAGGTCACGAATTACATGACTTAATCTATTAGGCGAAACCCTAGACACGACCCCTTTCAGAAGTAACCCTCTAGATGTATCAAGGTACCCTGGGGCTAGGCCGGGTGGGGCACGATTACTGGGCTGATTGTAAGAGGTGAACGACGGCAGTGGGGTACGCCAGTGTAGGTTCGGTGGACTACGATCGTGCACGTATCCGGGGCAGACACTGGGTATCCGTAGATTTATCTGTGCATCTTGAATCGTGTCAGGGGTTGACACCCTAGGGCTGATACACCCGAAGGTGGACCCAGCACAGGTGACTACATTCGTGATTAGCCGTATGACACGGACACTTGACGAGCTAGAACTTGTAGGGAGCCGATCGACTAGATAATCGCTCCGTAGGACCCCGTACTTGGGTCAGACCCCGTTTCAGGGTCATTTCATGATATTGGGCCGTGGGATTTATTTCGTGATTAACTTGTGATATGGGCTTAGTATACTAGTACAGTCGATGCAACGAATCTCGAACATGTGATGCTTTACTTGACTTGTCTTGACTTATCCTGATCACCTTAGTCTACCTTGTTCACCTTGACACCATTCTTAAGTTTAGTTCCGGTTCATACATGACAGGTTGTTTTAACCATTTCTACACTGAAAGTCACTAGAACTTACTCAGTCTTTATGACTGACCCTTTTCCTTTCGCCTCTTTTTCTTTCGTTCCCCCTCCCCCCAGGTTCTCAGGGAGGGAATACCGCGGCTTGATCAGTTTTCACATCCTGCTTGAAGAGAAAGAATGTATTGCTTGGATCTTTTCCGTTTTGGACTATGGCTTTGGACAGCAATTAGGGGACTTTTGCAGTTTATTTATGTTTTCTTCATGCTTCTTTAAATAATGTAATCAAGACAGTTATGATTTTGGGAAGTATTATGGCATGGTTTGTGTAACACGTATTTTGAAGAAATAAAAGTTGTTGTTTTCCGCTGTTCAAAAATATGTGTTATTCTATCTGTCTTGTATATCTGTGACTTATACTTATAAACCTCCACCAAAATTAGGGCATTCCCTTTGAGAGTGACCCTAACGGAGGTGGGGTGTTTCACTTGGTATCAGAGCATAGGTTTACCAGATAAGATAAAAAGTTTTGAAAATTTATTTTCAAAAGAAAATTTAAAGAAACATTTTTAAAAGATAAAATATTATTTTATTTTAAAAAGGCAAAGTCCCCCAAAGCCATAGGTACTATCTCTTATCCTTCGTTTTGAATCTATCCTTCTTGTTTCAGCATGTCCGAAGAACTTAACTTGCCAAAGGGTGTACCAATACCTGGTTGGTTTAGACGATTCTTAGAAGCAAGGGCCACCCAGCCAGGTCCTACCGTTCCTCCTCCCCCAGCTGCAGGAAATCATCCAGCTGCAGCAGCACCTCTTCCTCCACCTCCTCCGCGGGGAAACACTTTTGCTAAGATATGTAAAGAGTTTAAGGCTATGGGAGGAGAGGACTTTCATGGAACCGAGTCCTTCGTGGCAGCTAGAAATTGGCTGAAAGAAACCGAGGACTTATTCGTCATCTTTGAGGTAGAAGATAGGCAGAAAGTACAACTGGCAGTGTGGCTACTAAAGGGCGAGGCTTCCTACTGGTGGGAAGTCACTAATGCAGAAAGACCAGTGGAAACATGGGACGACTTTAGGGCAAGGTTTGAGGCTAAATTTCTCTCAGAAGCTGAAAGAAGTCTTCAGTTGGAAAAATTCTTATTTCTTAAGCAACGGAATATGACAATCAAAGAGTATGTTAATCAATTCGATGAGCTGGCTAGGTTCGGACTGGACCTAGTCAACACCCCGCACAAGAAGGTTCTCCGCTTTGTCAAAGGGTTGAATGAGCCATTACACAGTTTGGCCATGACCCATATACCCATGGGAGCTACGTACGAAAGGTTGGTGCAGATGGCATTGCTGAACAAGGAAGATAAGGGCAAGAAGGAGACAGAGGCAGAAAACTCTCAAGGGAAGAAAGAGGTCAAGCCCAACGATTCTAAGAATAAGAAGGTAGACTCCGAGAAAGGAGGCAAGAACAACAACTCACGTGATAAAAGGAAATGCAATTACTGTGGTACGGAAGGGCACATAGCCAAGGATTGTAGAAAGAGGAAGAGAAAGCAAGGTGAATGTTTTCATTGTGGGAAGACTGGACACATCAGCAAAGACTGCCCTGAGAAGTAGACCGGACCTTCTGGCGGTACATCGTTAACCTATTCTAGATGCTTTGTTTTATCTTATTTCTCTCCTCGATCCTATCTTGAGAACCATAGGTAGAATCTTTTTGGATGTAAACATGTTATTGAAACATGTTATGATCGCGAAATGGTTGCAAGTGGTCGCAAGTGGTTGCTCGTGGATGCATGAATACACATTAGGCACTAGATCGGCTCAGACACATTTTCATGTTGCATATGCATGAGTGTTTATTTTGGACACTTGGTTGTGCTATCATTTGGTTGTTGCATATGATTGAATGTTCGAGCACTCATGTAGAAATTATGAATTATAATAGGAAAAATTTGCATACATATTGGATTCATTTCACTAAACATATTTTGCATTTAGAAGATCAATCAGGCCTGATCATTAGCATTAGCTAAGGAACATATACACACACTTCGCATATGATCATAAAGCATTAGAAGTTTTTTTTTAAGGACAATGGATGCTCGTGTTTGATGGATGAGTAGATGGATGTTTGGATGTTAGGATGTACATTCTTCCTGAACTTGAAGATTTCGGGGACGAAATCCTTTTAAGTGGGGGAGAATGTAACACCCCGTGAATTCTATAACATTAAGCTTCACGAATTAAAGTATAATTAATTATAAATGATGAAATCAAGGGAAATGGGTTACGCCATTGCGTTCGTCTCGGAAAAATATGTGAAATAGAGTCCGAGTTTTCGAAAATCGGATACCGTATGAAGAAGATATGGACGAACGAAGTTAGGCAGAAAAACCGATAACAGTCCAGAATACACTGGCGCACTTGCGAAGTGCGCCAGTACAAAAATACACTGGCGCACCTGCCAAGTGCGCCCGTACAAATCCAGCACCGAATTCTGGAGTGTTTTGAGGTGACGTGACTTCTTTTGAGTGGCTAGATGATGTGTATTCGAGCTGTGCGATTCTGATGACTTCTGGACTGATCTGAAGGCTCTAAATCACCCTATTCACCTATAAAATAACACCTAGACCTAGCCTAAATCATACTATTTCATTTTAGCCTCAGGCCGCCGCCATTAAACCTAGAGCTCTGAATTAAAAATACAAAGAATAAAATTATAGAAGATGGAGGACGATTCTTGAAGGCTACAACTAGAAGCTACAACAACTACGACGCTTTAGACAACGAATTTGGGACTAATTGATTTGGGATTTTTATTTGGATTATTTGCTTCATATTGTAAGTTCTATGTTACTTTTTAGGCAAAAACGCTAAAACAATATGAACATGCCATGAATTGAAACCGGATTTAGGAACTATTGTTAATCCATATTTATATTGTTTACCTTTGAATTATAATTTGGGGATATTGCTATGGCAACGTTGCAAGTTAAACTTGTCATGATTTTGATGTTGTTATGAATCACTTGGGCTTAATTGTTTGGCAAGTTGGACTAATACATGTCCATGGAATCACTATGTTTATTGAAATCTTTATGATTGATTAAACCATGCCTATGATGCTAATTAAACCATGGCTATGACTATTGATGGAGTTATGCCCGTGATGTTAATATATTCATCATGATTAATGAAAAATTGGGTATTGCTAGGTTATGATGAAAAGTTGGAATTATTATGTTTATAATGTTAGATATGTTAAAAATGCTAAATTGGAATCATTATGTCTATAATGTTAATTGAGAATCATTATGTTAAAAACGCTAAATTGAAATCATTATGTCTATCATGTTAGTTGAGAATCATTATGATAAAAACGCTAAATTGGAATCATTATGTCTATAATGTTAGTTGAGAATCATTATGTTAAAAACGCTAAATTGGAATCATTATGTCTATAATGTTAGTTGAGGATCATTATGTTAAAAATGCTAAGTTGGAACCATTATGTTTATAATGTTAGATGAGAATCATTATGATAAATTGGAATCATTATGTCTATGAGAATTATTATGTTAAAAATGCTAAATTGGAATCCACTATGCCTATTAGGATTACTATGCCTTTATTGTTTCATGTTTATAATAAAATTATTATTATGCCCGAAATGATTATTATGCCTATGATGTAAAGTTGAAATCATCATGTTAAATTAAGTTGGAATCATTACTATGCCAAGTTATCATCATAATAGTATTGAAACCATGTGATATGTTATAGCCTGTTTATTATGCAAGTGATGTTGGAATTGTCACATATGCCTATCACATGTTTGGTGTTATTCCCCTTTATCTCTTGAATTGTTTATGCTTGTGAACGAATTACGTGTATATACGTTGGGGATACGATTGGGTAGAATAGGCAAAACTTGAATTAATTATAAGCATAAACTGTGAAATTTGGCATAAGTAGAACATGAAATATGGCACGAAAACTTGACTTGAACATGCCATAATTTTACTTTAAACATGCCTTAGTTGGGCACGAAGTTTATATATGAACATGATGTGGAAATAGCAAAATCTGATAAGAACATGGGCATGACTTTAGAAAACAAGAAAGTGGCCAACTCGAGGTTGGGTTGAGTTTGTAGTGTAAATCTGCCCGGAACCGCCCGGCAAATCCAGTTGCTACAAACAATAGGATCCAATGTGGGTAGTTGGTCACATCGCGCTTGAAACCCGAGGTTGGGTTGAGTTCGTAGCGTAAACCTGCCCGGAACCGCCCGGCAAATCCAGTGGCTACGAACAATAGGATCCAATGTGAGTGGTTCGGTGCATTAACGAATCAATTAATGCCAATTAGGGTTAAGTCATGAACATGAAAAGACAACTTAACCAACTTGAACACGATTTGTAGGGCTAAGTCATGAACTTGAAAACGACAACACTTAGCCAACTTGACATGACACGTAGGCGGGTTAAGTCGTGAACTGAAATGACATACTTAACCATCTTGACATGACTAGACTGGAAAAGGATTAAGTCACGGATTACATGACTTAATCTGTTAGGCGGGTTAGGTCACGAATTACATGACTTAATCTATTAGGCGAAACCCTAGACACGACCCCTTTCAGAAGTAACCCTCAAGATGTATCAAGGTACCCTGGGGCTAGGCCGGGTGGGGCACGATTACTGGGCTGATTGTAAGAGGTGAACGACGGCAGTGGGGTACGCCAGTGTAGGTTCGGTGGACTACGATCGTGCACGTATCCGGGGCAGACACTGGGTATCCGTAGATTTATCTGTGCATCTTGAATCGTGTCAGGGGTTGACACCCTAGGGCTGATACACCCGAAGGTGGACCCAGCACAGGTGACTACATTCGTGATTAGCCGTATGACACGGACACTTGACGAGCTAGAACTTGTAGGGAGCCGATCGACTAGATAATCGCTCTGTAGGACCCCGTACTTGGGTCAGACCCCGTTTCAGGGTCATTTCATGATATTGGGCCGTGGGATTTATTTCGTGATTAACTTGTGATATGGGCTTAGTATACTAGTACAGTCGATGCAATGAATCTCGAACATGTGATGCTTTACTTGACTTGTCTTGACTTATCCTGATCACCTTAGTCTATCTTGTTCACCTTGACACCATTCTTAAGTTTAGTTCCAGTTCATACATGATAGGTTGTTTTAACCGTTTCTACACTGAAAGTCACTAGAACTTACTCAGTCTTTATGACTGACCCTTTTCCTTTCGCCTCTTTTTCTTTCGTTCCCCCCCCCCCCCCCAGGTTCTCAGGGAGGGAATACCGCAGCTTGATCAGTTTTCACATCCTGCTTGAAGAGAAAGAATGTATTGCTTGGATCTTTTCCGTTTTGGACTATGGCTTTGGACAGCAATTAGGGGACTTTTGCAGTTTATTTATGTTTTCTTCATGCTTCTTTAAATAATGTAATCAAGACAGTTATGATTTTGGGAAGTATTATGGCATGGTTTGTGTAACACGTATTTTGAAGAAATAAAAGTTGTTGTTTTCCGCTGTTCAAAAATATGTGTTATTATATCTGTCTTGTATATCTGTGACTTATACTTATAAACCTCCACCAAAATTAGGGCATTCCCTTTGAGAGTGACCCTAACGGAGGTGGGGTGTTTCACCACCTACCACTATAAATACCATTAATATCCCTTAACCTAACCCAAAATTTTCTTTCTCTGGTGAATGGCTAAATGTGCCGCCACTTCTGTTAAAAACTGTGAGAAGGAAAAATCAAAGAAAAAATTTAATCAATTCAAATCTAATTTTATAAATCACAATATCCTTATATATGAGTTGCTGGTAGTTTTCACTACCCTATGATATAAGTTATAGAGGGCTCGATGTTGTTCATTGTGGCATATATTTTTTCCAACGCGTGTTTAGGACCTAGGGTTCCATCTTTTGTGGATTTAAGGAGTTAATCCTTGAATTCGACATCGGTTTGGGGTTCCTGGTGATGAATAGCATATCGGGGTGGAATTTTGAAGAACTCCATGCAGATTTTTATTGTTCGAAATGCAGGAGAGTTACAAGATTGTGTGGAAACCATGAGGAGATATGCTGATCAAGTTTTAGGAATTTGGCACGAAGAAGTAGAGATGATGATGAGGAGTCATTTGGCGTTTTTAGTTTTGGATTCCATGATCAAATGGGGGAAGCGACGTTGGATGAATGGGCATCGGGAATATCCTGTTCGTGGAAATTGTCTGGGAGGGAGGACGCGAATTATCTGAGGGAAGAAGCAACTGTAGCATAGTGGGTAGGCGGGCCAAAGTTTATAAGAGTGAGACCCAAAAATATAAAAGAAAACTCAAGTTATTTGATTAAAAATTCTATAAAATCTTGTAAAAATTCCAACTCTTTCATAAGTAAACAGAATTCAGTGAAACAGGATCCATTGTGATCGTATGGATGGTGGCTACACAATGGAACAGATTTGGAGCGATTTGGAGCTCCTTACAATTTATAGTGAAATAAATTGCCTGATCTGAATCAACGACAATTATCGTTATTTAACGATAACAATCCAATGTGAGTAAAAACTCACTAGCTCTGCCAGTTTATATTTTTATAAATATAATCTAATATTGATAAATGATGGTTGATTGTTTTGATGAACTGCAAGTTGATTGGTTGAAATTATAGATCTAGTAATATATATATATATATATCGTTAATCAAATATTGATTCTGTTTATTAGAATATTTCATATGGAATATTATTTAACATCTGTGATGCAGGGAAACGTGTTGGAGGGATCCAACTGGATTCCTCAATATTTATAATACTGTTTTTCATATATTGTGATATATGACGTGGTATATAATCTGTTATTGATTATGTGTGTTTGGATGATGATTTACCCTTTGGTATTTTAATACCATAAGTGATACTGGAATGTAAAAATGGAATTTTCAAAGTGTATATTGAAATAAAATATTTATATAAAATCAAAGGATTTTATAATAAAGGAAATTGTGAAGTGGATATTGAATTTTATAAAATCAAATGGATCTTTTTAAAAGGGATATTTGAAAATTAAATAAGAAAATTCTGTATAAAATTATTAACAGTTATTTGAAAGTTATAAAAATCAATTTTGTTTAAAATACTTAATGGAAGTTATAAGAAGAAAATAAATAGGATTATAAAAGGAATTTATAAGAAGAAAATAAATAGGATTATAAAAGGAATTTATTTGGGAAATAAATAGAATTATAAAAGGAAATTGATGAGATATAAAAAATTATGAGAAGGTTGTCTAAAGTGGATATTAAATAGAAATCTGTTTTAACAGATAAATGGAGAAGATTAATTTATAAATAACGTTTTTTAAATTAAGAATATTATTTATCATTGGATAAATTGGATATATAAGTCTAAAATTATATGAAGAAGTAGAAATTGGTTGTAACACTGATATTTTTATGGAATGTAAACATAGCATATATAAAGGGGTTTATAAACGAGATTATAGGTGATTGGAATTGAAAATAAGATTTTGTATGAATAATTCTATAAATAGAAGTATAAATAGAGTATTGGAAATGGGATATTATTTTTTAATGGAAAATCAAAATGACTGATTATATAAAAGAAACATTATTCACATTTGATGTGAATAACGGATTAAAATAAATATTTTATAAATTAAAACATTTATAAGGAAAATTGGATTTTGAAATAGGAATTCAAATGGAAATTTGAATAAGATAGGAAATAGGGTTAAAATAAAATTAGTTATTCGAATATTTGTTATTCGGATAGAGTTAATCGAATATTAGATAATCGAATAAGAGTTAATCGAATATTAGTTAATCGGATAAGAGTTAATCGAATATTAGTTAATCGAATAGAGTTAATTGAATATTTGTTAATCGAATAGAGTTAACAGAATATTAGTTATTAAAATAAAGTTAATCGAATATGAGTTAATCGAATAGTGTTAATCGAATTAGAGTTAATAGAATATTAGTTATACGAATATTAGTTATTCGAATAGAGTTAATCGAAGAAGAGTTAATCGAATATTAGTTATTCAAATAGAGTTAATCGAATATTAGTTATTCGAATATACTTAATCGAATATTAGTTAATCGAATAAGAATTAATCGAACAGAGTTAATCGAATAGAGTTATTCGAATAGAGTTAATCGAATATAGTTTATTCGAAAGAGAGATTATCGAATATAGTTTATTCGAAGAAAAGATTTATCAAATATAGTTATTCGAAGAAAGATTATCGAATATAGTTCATTCGAAAGAGAGATTATCGAATATAGTTTATTCGAAGAAAAGAGTTATCGAATAGAGTTTATTCGAAAGAGAGTTATCGAATAAAGATTATTCGAGAGAGAATTATATGTTGAAATTCGATTTTATCGAATTCGGGAAAGTACTATTCACTTTCCTTTTTTAATCAATACTTATTTATTAATTAATAAATTAGTTGTTTGTTTATTTATCCAAATTAATAAATACAAGTTATATTTAAGTTATTATATTTCGGAAGCATGGGATTATAACACTATTGTTATAATCAAATGATTTCTGTAAAATAAGTGGATTCGTAAATAGAATCTGAGAGTTACGTAAGGAAGTTTGGTAAAGATTTAAAGGTGAACTTTGTCTATTTCGAGGTTATAAATGTAGTTCAATTAAGGTCTGAGAGGTAGTTATAACCTAACTTGATTGACTTCATTTCTAACTAAGGAATGGTTAAGGTTCGACAACGAAGGTTAATTAAGTGAATTTAGTTAATGAGTGTAATGATTTGAGTTGGCATAGCGATGTTCTGTTTAAACATCTTTTTAAATCCAATGAAGGAGTTTTGGAAATGTTTTCCAAATAAGAATCAGAAATGTTTTCTAATATAAAAAAAATAGAAATGAGAGTAAAAATGGAAATGTTTTCCAATGATTAATAACATATATTTCCTAAATCTAGAAAATAAGAACTTACGAATATATGGAAACAGGAATAGGGAAATCGATAATTGAATGACAAATTAAATTAAAGGGAATCAGTGTTGATTGATGATTTGCTCGGTAAGATTTCCAATTGGAATACGACCGTTGTTTGTACATATGTTTTCCTTTGATAGTTAACGTAACACCCCGTATTTTCTGAGAATATTAAAAAAAATGGTTAATTATGAAGAAGTTATTAAGCATTGAAGTTTATATGCATATGAGAGAAATATATATAGATATATATGAAAATTAAAAAAATAAACATGCAAAAAAGGATAAAAACAGCGAAATGGGAGGGGGAATAACCGAATCGGCCCATTTTTGAGGTCGACCCAAGCACCGCTAGGTCGACTAGGGGTTAATCCAGGGTGTTTGACTGTCATCCCGTGGGCCGATTTGCTCAAATGCAGATTTTGCATTTGAATGGTTCTCATGATTCAGGGTTAATCTAATGGTCCTAAATAACTTCCTACACCTATATATACATCCCTAACCTAAACCTAAATCTCATATACAATTCTCTAGCCTCCATTGCTCTCTTCCTCTCTAAAAATAAATAAATCAATGGCGTCTCTACTCTGCTGAAACCTAAGCTAGGACTTGTGCTTCTTCTTCCTCCAATTCTGATTAGGATTAAAAGAGAACAACTACAACACCTTTTTCTTTTAGAATCCAACCAAGGCAACTACAGTTATTTTCCGCTATAAACGTTAATTCTGATTGTGACATGAATTGTAAATCTGAATCTGAGATTGTATCTGTTCTGTTCTGTTTAGATCTATCTTATTTTGTATCTCTTTCCTCTTTCTGTTCTATAGCCAGGCTACCACGAGCCTGAGCCAATCTCATAAGAGATTAACATACGCTAAAATGTTTGGGACAGTAAAATGAATGATGCATAAATTGGGCATGACCAATAGGTGACTGATTTGACGAAAGAACATGGACCGTAGCTAGAACATAAATCTGAGACATATGATTTGACATGTTATGTTTATAACATAAAAAGGTATTGAACCTATGATTTGTGGACACGACATAAAAAGGTATGTAATTGGAAATAAATATAGACTGTATTGAACATATAATTTGAGATAAAGGGAATATGGCTTAGGTATAAAGATTTACATGAAATTAGGATATCTATTATGTAAATAAACACCTAAGTAAGGGATCTTTGGGATATATGACATGCATAGTAATCTATGGCTATATTTGGTATAATCTATATATGGATCTTCTGTACTATGCAAGTTTAATAAAAATGGGAACATATGATATATGGTAAATTATGACCATAATCTGTGCTATGTGAATTTAATGCAAACATGGGGTATATGATCATATTGTGAATCATGACTATTATTTATGCATGTGAACTTAGGCAAGATTTATATTTAGGCAAGATATGTTGTGAAACTTTAAGGAATGATTAAGTCTGTTATATTTGCCTAAATTGCTAGTTCTGCTATATTTGCCTAATCTGCTAGTCCTGTTATATTGCCTAATCTACTGCCTAGTCTACTAGATTTGTTCATCTGCCAAATCTGTCATCTGCTAATTCTGTTAAAAATGCCAACCTAAATCTGTTTAGATGCCTAATTTGTTATCGGCTAAATCTGCTAGTTGCTTAATCTGTTGAATCCGTTAAGTCGCCTAAACCTGTTATCTGCTATGTCTGTTAAGTTGATATATTCAGTCTGTTATTAACATAATCTGAATTAGCTATGAATAATTGACATGTATATTAGGCGTGGGTATAAATGGTAAATCATTAATTAATTGGCCGCAAAGATAAACATGGCTAACTCGAGGTTAGAATGAGTTTGCGGCGTAATTCTGCCCGGAACCGCCCGGCATATTCCAGTGGCCGCAAACAATAAGTTCTAATGTGAGAAGTTAGTCATAACGTGCTTGAAACCCGAGGTTAGACTCAGTTTGCGACAGAAACCTGCCCGGAACCAACCGGCCTAACCAGTAGCCGCAAACTGTCAGTCTAATGTGAGAGGTCTGGGCATTAATATTTAATTAATGAAAATCTGAGATAAATATAATGTGTTGGGCGGATAGGGTTAAACCCACTAGACTGATGAATTTAATAAATCTGTTCCGTGAATCTGTAGGTCCAATTAAAATTTAGACAAATCTGTAAGTCTATTAATCTGTAACTAGTTAATCTGTAAGGCTGTTAATCTGAAATCAGCTAATCTGTAAGTTTGTTAATCTGTATATCTGATCTATTAGTCTGAGAACTTGTCTGTGAACTAGTTGATCTGAATTTTGTATGTCTGAACCTATAAACAAGTTAATCTGAAATCTGTTAGTCTGGGGACACAAGGTTAGGAGGGGAATTACTTGTGTCATCTGTTGTTTAGGACCCATATTAGTCAGTAACCCTTTCTGGTATCATAACTTTGACCCAACCGTAGGTAGGGTCCGGGCACGCTTACTGAACCAATTATAAGTGGTTCATTCTGATAATGGCGAGGGGTGTTGATGGTGCGTTCCAACTGGGTCATGTGCGTGCATGGATCCCGGTCTGCCTCTGAGGATGTAAGACGCCGTGATATCTGTAAATAGGTTTGTGCCAATTGGTTGTCACTTTAGGGAGTGATACACCCTACTGTGGGGCCGACACCGGATATTTATGTATTAGGGAGCCGATCGCTTGATTAGGGTTTTAGGGTACACTTAGTTCTGTCTGTTTCTATTGGTACCGCCTTGTCTCTGTTGGGTGGCAACACACGTCTGTTTCTGCGTGGTACCGTCTGTTCGGGTGGTAAAGGCCCAATCACTAGTGTACACCTAATTCTACATTCTGTTTTCGTAGGGATTAATCTGTTTCTGCTTCTGTCTGTTTCTGTTCGGGTGGTAAAGGCCCATTACTAGCACTCTCTTCTATGGAAATTATTCTGTACCCGTTTCTATTTCAGTTTAGACATTAGGGTGGCACCTAATTCTGTTATACTAGTATTAGTGCAGAGAAGTAAGATATAAATAAGAAGCATGGCTTGTCAACATCATTCTGTTTTTGTTGTTTAACCTAAATATATCTGTTGCTCTTGTTACGGCCATCTCTTATCCAGTTTTTCTTTCATGTCATTATTATTATTATTTGTTCATATGCTGAAAGTCACTGGACTTGCCAGACTTTATGTCTGACCTTGCTTGTTTTCTCCCCTTTTTCTTCCGTCCCCCCCCCCCCCCCGGTTATTCAAGGAGGGAATACTTTAGCTTGATCCGGATTCCTTCTGCTTGAAGTGCTTAAAGTATGGCTTGGCTCTGTATAGCTTCCGTTCTGTGGGGATTATGATTTTAAAGTTTTGTACTCTGATGGATTTTGAACAAGGCTGATATATATGTACTTGAGTTTTTGGTAAAGTTGTAATCAAACTGATTTCTGTCCGCTGCAATAAAGTTATAAAGTTTTTCAAGTACTAATTTTATATCTGTCTTGTAATATTCTGTTCTGTTTACTAAAATGCTCCATCAAAGTTAAGGCATTCCCTTTGTGAGTGACCTTAACGGAGGTGGGGTGTTACACTTGGTATCAGAGCTGAAGGTTACCAGATTTGACAAAAAGTTTTGAAAACTATTTTCAAAAAGGTTTTAAAAAGGGAGTATTTTCAAAAGTAAAGCTTATTTTTGAAAAACATAATCCCCAAAAGCCATATATCTATCTTTTGATCCTCTGTTTGAATCTTTGTTTCCTTCTTTCTCCGGGGCTCCCGGCTTTCTGGGAGGTAACCTCATCGCGGCATGGTTCTGTAGGCTTGATAAGACTACGACACTGGTCAAAGGGCAAATAAGCGCCCGACTTCCATCTGTAGCCGCAGTAGTCTCACCTACGGCTAATTTTCTTTCGAGCTTTGTAGGATTTTCCATGCGATGGAGGCCGCTTTCGAGGGACTTGTCAACGTGTTACACACGGATAGTAAAGATGAGAATGAGGGAGTTTGGCTAAGGAGCACAACCCAAGGATGAGAAACTCATGGATTTGGACTTGGTTCACAAAGGAGGCAAAAAGGAAACACAAAAGAAGGAAGAAAATTCTGATGATAAAGGAGGAGAAATGTGCTTTATTTATGGAAGCTTGACTCATCTGAACAAGGATTGCCAAAAGAGGAAGGGCACTCACTTCAACTGTGGTGAGATGGGACACTTCACTAGGGACTGCCCGAAGAAACGGGGGCAAGGACAGAGGACATGACCTACTTCGGGAAGGCAGGCGAATGCTCTCATAGTTGGTGGATAGGATATAAGTAGGAAAATTTCCGTAGAGAGTTTAGTTTCCTTATCTGATTATTGAGTTAGAACTCTTTCCGATTATGGCTTTCTGATTCTGTAGTCGAGCCTCTGCACTTTAATACTAGTCTTGTTTCTGATCTGGTTATAGTCTCAATCCCCATAGGGGTTACGACTCATCTGCTGGTGATAGGTTGGGGTTTGAGAGATATCTGTGTTAGGCGTCAAGTAGGACGCATACATTCTGGGTTTTATCATGCTTAGTTTTCTAAGAATTATTTGGTAATCTGATCTGTACTAGTAGTCTGTAAATATCTGAATATCTCTGATAAGGTTAAGATTTCCAGTTTTGACATTGTCTAAAGAGGGTAATCCTCTGAGTGTCAATCTGATATTGATTTCGGCCTTTGGGGTTGATACTTAGGGGAATTATTCTCTCAACCAATGTCTAATGGGAACCAAGTTTTTGTTTTATCTGTACTCGCTTCCATCGTTCGACTGTATCCTATCGATCGAATCTTCGAACTTTAGGTAGAAACTAATGGGTGTAAACATGTGTTTGAGACATGTTATGTTTGATGGTTGCAAGTGGATGCAAGTGGTTGCTAGTGGTTGCTCGTGGATGCATTTACACACACTAGGCACTAGATCGGCTCGAAAACACTCTCATACTGCATATGGATGTGTGAGCATTTTCAATTTTTGTGGATGCAAAATGATTGACTCAGCACATGGATGTTGCACTTGGATGAATGGTTTTGCACTCATATAGAAATGATGTGTATCAAATAGGATTTCTTGCATACATATTTGGACTCGTGACACTAACAAGATTCGCATTAAAGAGGTCAACTGGATCAGTATACCGCCTGATTTTGCATTAGATAAGAAACATATACACACACTTTGCATATGTTCATACGGCATTAGAAACCTTTTAAGGACAATGGATGCCTGTGATTGAATGGTTGAGTAGATGGATGTTGGATGTTAGGATACATTCTTCTTAACTTGAAGATTTCGGGGACGAAATCCTTTAAGGAGGGGAGAATGTAACACCCTGTATTTTCTAAGAATATTAAAAAAATGGTTAATTATGAAGAAGTTATTAAGCCTTGAAGTTTATATGCATATGAGAGAAATATATATAGATACATATAAAAATTAAATAAATAAACATGCAAAAAATGTTCAAAACAACGAATTGGGAGGGGGAATAACCGAACCGGCCCATTTTTGAGGTCGACCCAAGCTCCGCTGGGTCGACTAGGGGTTAATCCAGGGTGTTTGGCTGTCATCCCGTGGGCCGATTCGCTCAAATGCAGATTTTGCATTTGAATGGTTCTCATGATTCAGGGTTAATCTAATGGTCCTAAATAACTTCCTACACCTATATATACATCCCTAACCTAAACCAAAATCTCATATACAATTCTCTAGCCTCCATTGCTCTCTTCCTCTCTAAAAATAAATAAATCAATGGCGTCTCTACTCTGCTGAAACCTAAGCTAGGACTTGTGCTTCTTCTTCCTCCAATTCTGATTAGGATTAAAAGAGAACAACTACAACACCTTTTTCTTTTAGAATCCAACCAAGGCAACTACAGTTATTTTCCGCTATAAACGTTAATTCTGATTGTGACATGAATTGTAAATCTGAATCTGAGATTATATCTGTTCTGTTTAGATCTATCTTATTTTGTATCTCTTTCCTCTTTCTGTTCTATAGCCAGGCTACCACGAGCTTGAGCCAATCTCATAAGAGATTAACATACGCTAAAATGTTTGGGACAATAAAATGAATGATGCATAAATTGGGCATGACCAATAGGTGACTGATTTAAGGAAAGAAAATGGACCGTAGCTAGAACATAAATCTGAGACATATGATTTGACATGTTATGTTTATAACATAAAAAGGTATTGAACCTATGATTTTTGGACACGACATAAAAAGGTATGTAATTGGACATAAATATAGACTGTATTGAACATATAATTTGAGATAAAGGGAATATGGCTTAGGTATAAAGACTTACATGAAAGTAGGATATCTATTATGTAAATAAACACCTAAGTAAGGGATCTTTGGGATATATGACATGCATAGTAATCTATGGCTATATTTGGTATAATCTATATATGGATCTTCTGTACTATGCAAGTTTAATAAAAATGGGAACATATGATATATGGTAAATTATGACCATAATCTGTGCTATGTTAATTTAATGCAAACATGGGGTATATGATCATATTGTGAATCATGACTATTATTTATGCATGTGAACTTAGGCAAGATTTATATTTAGGAAAGATATGTTGTGAAACTTTAAGGAATGATTAAGTCAGTTATATTTGCCTAAATTGCTAGTTCTGCTATGTTTGCCTAATCTGCTAGTCCTGTTATATTGCCTAATCTACTGCCTAGTCTGCTAGATCTGTTCATCTGCCAAATCTGTCATCTGCTAATTCTGTTAAAAATGCCAACCTAAATCTGTTGAGATGCCTAATCTGTTATCTGCTAAATCTGCTAGTTGCTTAATATGTTGAATCCGTTAAGTCGCCTAAACCTGTTATCTACTATGTCTGTTAAGTTGATATATTCAGTCTGTTATTGACATAATCTGAATTAGCTATGAATAATTGACATGTATATTAGGCGTGGGTATAAATGGTAAATCATTAATTAATTGGCCGCAAAGATAAACATGGCTAACTCAAGGTTAGAATGAGTTTGCGGCGTAATTCTGCCCGGAACCGCCCGGCATATTCCAGTGGCCGCAAAAAATAGGTTCTAATGTGAGAAGTTAGTCATAACGTGCTTGAAACCCGAGGTTAGACTCAGTTTGCGACAGAAACCTGCCCGGAACCAACCGGCCTAACCAGTAGCCGCAAACTGTCAGTCTAATGTGAGAGGTCTGGGCATTAATATTTAATTAATGAAAATCTGAGATAAATATAATGTGTTGGGCGGATAGGGTTAAACCCACTAGACTGATGAATTTATCAAATCTGTTCCGTGAATCTGTAGGCCCAATTACAAAGTTAGACAAATCTGTAAGTCTGTTAATCTGTAACTAGTTAATCTGTAAGGCTGTTAATCTGAAATCAGCTAATATGTAAGTCTGTTAATCTGTATATCTGATCTGTTAGTCTGAGAACTTCTCTGTGAACTAGTTGATCTGAATTCTGTATGTCTGAACCTATAAACAAGTTAGCCTGAAATCTGTTAGTTTGGGGACACAAGTTTAGGAGGGGAATTACTTGTGTCATCTGTTGTTTGGGACCCATATTAGTCAGTAACCCTTTCTGGTATCAAAACTTTGACCCAACAGTAGGTAGGGTCCGGGCACGCTTACTGAACTAATTATAAGTGGTTCATTCTGATAATGGCGAGGGGTGTTGATGGTGCGTTCCAACCGGGTCATGTTCGTGCATGGATCCCGGTCTGCCTCTGAGGATGTAAGACGCTGTGACATCTGTAAATAGGTCTGTGCCAATTGGTTGTCACTTTAGGGAGTGATACACCCTACTATGGGGCCGACACGGGATATTTATGTATTAGGGAGCCGATCGCTTGGGTAGGGTTTTAGGGTACACTTAGTTCTGTTTGTTTCTGTTGGTACCGTCTGTCTCTGTTGGGTGGCAAACCCGTCTGTTTCTGCGTGGTACCGTCTGTTCGGGTGGTAAAGGCCCAATCACTAGTGTACACCTAATTCTACATTCTGTTTCCGTAGGGATTAATCTGTTTCTGCTTCTGTCTGTTTCTGTTCGGGTGGTAAAGGCCCATTACTAGCACTCTCTTCTGTGGAAATTATTCTGTACCCATTTCTGTTTCAGTTTAGACATTAGGGTGGCACCTAATTCTGTTATACTAGTATTAGTGCAGAGAAGTAAGATATAAATAAGAAGCATGGCTTCTCTACATCATTCTTTTTCTGTTGTTTAACCTAAGTATATCTGTTGCTCTTGTTACGACCATCTCTTATCCAGTTTTGCTTTCATGTCATTATTATTATTATCTTTTCATATGCTGAATGTCATTGGACTTGCCAGACTTTATGTCTGACCTTGCTTGTTTTCGCCCTTTTTCTTCCGTTCCCCCCCCCCCAAGGTTATTCAAGGAGGGAATACTTTAGCTTGATCCGGATTCCTTCTGCTTGAAGTGCTTAAAGTATGGCTTGGCTCTGTATAGCTTCCGTTCTGTGGGGATTATGATTTTAAAGTTTTATACTCTGATGGCTTTTGAACAAGGCTGATATATATGTACTTGAGTTTTTGGTAAAGTTGTAATCAAACTGACTTCTGTCCGCTGCAATAAAGTTATAAAGTTTTTCAAGTACTATTTTTATATCTGTCTTGTAATATTCTGTTCTGTTTACTAAAATGCTCCATCAAAGTTAAGGCATTCCCTTTGTGAGTGACCTTAACGGAGGTGGGGTGTTACAGTTAAATCACCGACTATCAAAGTTTTTGACCATTTCTGTTGTCGATATGGAGAGACTGGGATCAGATTTATTATCTGTAAACCACTCCATATGGGCATTAGCATTGCGAATCAAATATGATGAAGATATTGAAGACGAAGTTTATGCAAGGGTTGTTCTGGCAATCCTAGGTAGAAATTGCCTAAGATGAATTTACAGAATAGTGCGTTCGGTTTGTCCAGTCCCAGGACGAACTGTATGAAAGAATGACTGACAAAGTATATTTAATAGATCGCATAAGTTGATCTCTTCAAACGTTTTTACGTTTGGTGGCAGAGGAATTCGTTTCTCTTAGCTGTATACCCGTGGTATGTTTGGGGAAATCAAATTGTGATTTGGCGGGTATGACAATGTGACATTCAAAGTAAATAAAAGTATGATCTATACGTTATGGCCGCAAGCCTCACAACCAGGAAATGGTATAAAATCGGGTAGGTCGCATGGCTAAGTGGTTAGTTGCCAATTAGGGTGTATTGTCACCTCATCTAGAGAAATTCCATTTACTTCTATAACCTATTTCGATGTTGTCCCTTTCGAGAAACGGTTGTTGATCCCAACCGTTGGTGCTAATACATTCGGTACAATCAAGCGAAATGAGTGACCGATCATGTTTAGCCTGGGTTGCAAGATGTTCTTGTTGAACCCGATGCATTCCTCTCTAGAGATACACTGTCGGAAGGTGGTCCCATACCTTGCCAGTTGGAATTCATTACCCAATAAGCGCCCACGGTTTTTGATTATATATTATGTATGTGGAACGTGAGATGAAAGCGTTCTGCTAATGTTTATTTAGTTGTGGTTGATAGACACTATTATAATATCAAATTATGTTTTGATATAAAGATTATCGTTCTTTTAAAAGGATTTTGAAAGCCAAATCAAGTGTTTTGGATTCTCATAAAGGAAAAACCTGTTCCGTGTTATACGGCATGGTT
The DNA here is from genome assembly GCA_030737875.1 of Allium sativum. NCBI lineage: Eukaryota > Viridiplantae > Streptophyta > Magnoliopsida > Asparagales > Amaryllidaceae > Allium > Allium sativum. The sequence continues at coordinate 550,784,109 of CM060918.1, forward strand.
TTATGAGATATCATTTATATTCTCAAACTATTTTAAATTGTTTACTCATACCAGTCCCATAACTGACCCGGAGTTTATTTCGTTTTGTTTTCCCTAAACTCTTGTGTGCCCAAATTTGTACGGGCAATCAAGTAGTCGGGATATAACAGACACTGAAAGCTTGGAGTAGGAGGCTTCTGGATTATATAGCAATTGTTTATTTCCATTGTGTTGTAAGTGTTGTACTTTGATAATGGTATGTATATTCAAGTACAGATTTGTATTTCAAGGTTATGTTATATAATATATTTTTTATTTGTTCCGCTGTGAGATTCGTGTTACTCTGGTCCTGTTGTTGTTATTTTCTTCTTCTTCTATTCTAATTTTCTATCTTATCTATTCTCACCCTCTAATTTCTTTTTATTAACTATCTGGTATTTTCGATGCTTGAATAGTCGACATTTAGTTTATGTCGATTACTAAGGTCGCAAATTCCCTGGGTCGTTACAGTGGGTATGGGCGTGTTTCGGTGAAACGATGAGCGTGCATCATTACGATTATAGAAGATAAGACATTGTAACGCCTATGATTAATGATTGTGTCCTTTTGATAGGTTCAGGACTGAAAACCCTAAATTCCATAGTTGCCACAGGTTATTCACATTTGGGTAAAGTAGCCGATCGACGGGTAGAAATTAGGTAAAGCCTAATTATGATATTTTGGTAGTTGGTGCAGCAAATTCCGGATATGAACGAGAAGCCTATCTTTGTTAGCGTTTACCTTTTTCCGCTATTTCAGTTAGGCTTTGTGTCCATTACTCTTAGAACTATTCTTCTGTCTACATGTTTACTTATCTTATGTTCATGATAACAATTACTAGAACCCACCAGATGTATGCCTGACCTAGTTTGTTTTTATCCTTCTCTCTTCCTTCCTCCCCCTTGGTTGTAACAACCTAGAAAATCAGAACCAATTTAAAATTTTATTTTAAGGAAATTTTATTAGAAAATGTGTCAGAATTGAAAATTTCCATTATTAAATTAAATTATTGAATTTAAAAAGGTTTTCAAATAAAATTATGATTTATTTATGAATGATTTCAAAAAAAATCTAATAAACAATTATTTGTAATTAGATAAATAATGATTTATAACAATTGAAAGTAGTATTAGATTGTCTGTATATTTGTAACGATTAACTTCAAACAATTGATAGTAAAGAAAATAGTAGACATGTAAGTGATAGCAATTTTTATTGTAATTAGCAATAATGATTGATTAGATTATTAGCATATTGTATTATGTTTGAGATTTCTATAGTTTAATTCGTGGGAAGAGTATCAATTAGCTTTTGTAAGTTTTTCCCATCTGAAAAGAATGAAGGAATTTGAATTGAAAAGAAATACATACAAACAAAAAGAAATAAATGTGTAAAAGTACATGTTTCCTTCGTATTTTACATTGTTTATTTCAAATAAAAGAAAATCATGCATTCCTTGTACTGGAACAAAGTGAAACATGCTTTGTTTACATTTAATTTATGAAAATCAATTAGAAAATCTTCCAAAGAAACACATCTTCAGCAAATTAGATATGAAATTCTACTAACTTGTGTAATTAAGAATACATAAATGTGGATAGAAACGGAAATAAACGCATAATAATTGTGTAATTGAAAAGAGCGGAATTTGAATAAGTTAGCAATAAAAGGGTTAAATTTAACAATTTGGTTGATTGAGAAAAAGAAATAAATTAGGAAAGAATTAACTTAGTTAATTAGGTTAATTAAAATTTGTAAGTGCATAATTCACTTTTAAGAAATAAAGTAATACTAAGACTTAATGTAACGACCCGCATTCTACGCATCGTAGGATCGTAGAATATTTATTTCTTTCACATACGAAGTCGTATGGTCATGTAAGTTTGGGAGACGACTATTGGGGTCATTTCCCATGTTCATGATTTTTGTCGATTTTTAAATGACCATTTTGCCCCTAGCTGATCTTGTATCGGCCATAACTTTTGATTGGAAAGGGGTTTTGACCTGAAACCATTTCCATTAAATCCGGATGATGGTTTACCTTTACGTAGAGTGGTCATACGTGAAAAACGGACTACCCGTTGGGAGATATGGCTGAAATAAGATTTGGAAGATGAAAAACTGCTTAACCGGGCCAAATGAGGTGATTACTGTATGGGTCCATAACCCATTTTGGGATTAGGGTTATGGGGAGGCTGAAATAAGCTAGTTTTTCATTTCGTTTCAGTTTTCTAGCTGCGATTTACCTCCTAGGAACCCTAACAATGGCCTTCACTTGCTAAAACACCCCAAATCACCTTCTAATCGCTAATTAAGCCAAATCTACATCAAATCATAGCAAATTAGCACAAGAATCAAGGTAGAACTGCTGTACAACCTTGGGAACAGCGCCAAACAGAGAATCATTTCAGATTTGGTAATTCGTTTGTGGCTAAGGTGAGTGATTTGCATAGTTTCTCACTAATTATGGCTAATTAAGGGTAATTAGTGATAATTAGTGAAATTATACATGATTAAATTCTGGAAAAATGTTTAGAAATTCTCCAATATTATTTTAGACCTCTTTTAGATGTTTGGGTTGGTTTGGTTAAGTTTTACTAATCCTATCATTAGTTTTGCTTAAACATGCTTAAGGGAAAATATGGGATTTTAGCTATGTTTAATTCGTTTTAACCTATCCAATTATTGTTTTTGGTGTTTATGGTTAGTCCTATATGTTGCTATGACTATTTGGAATGATTTGTGATTGTTTAGAAAAGTTAGATTGGTCGAAAACACCATCGTTTGGCGTAAAACAGTCACTGGAAGAGTTGCAGGAAAATATGCAGAAGACCGGATCGGATTGCCCCCTCCCCCCGAACCGACCCGATCGTGGAGCACTACCTGATCCGAACCGCTCCAGCTTGAGCACTACGAACCGCCTGGAGAAGTAAGTCATGAACCGATCCGCCTGTTTCCTTCGAACCAACCCGCTCGTGGATGGTGACCATGAACTGATCCATTCGTGGCCTACACGTAACGACCCGAACTGGAGTGCCAACCAAGGACCAGGATCTTCGAACCGAACAGGAGCTCACGATCCGAACCAGGCGAACCGAACCGCCAGAAGAAGAAGCATATGGGCCAACCCAAGTGGAGAAGTCTGACCCGAACCGATGGGGCCATCACGACCCGACCCGTATGGAGCTATCCGATCCAAAGCAGGTGATCCCGAGTTGAACCAGGAAGGACCGAACCGATCCGGAGATGATAACCAAAACCCGAGATGCAAAGGTAGTCCAAATGGGAAGTAGAATTCAGGATCCAGTTGGGAACCAACGAGTTTCATGAGTTGGGCTTTGCTGCGGGACGTGTGCAATGGGGTTATCGACGTCCATAGCTTTGATTCACCACCGAGACGGATGTTAGGCTACGTATCAGTGCAGTGGAGTGGTTATTACTCCATGGGGCAGAGTGGTCGTAGCATGGCTATGAGCCAATGATGTGGAGTTGTTATGACTTCATGGGGCAAAGTGGACACAGCAAGGACTAGTGGCTATGGATCGGTGCAGTGGTGTCATTATGACTTCATGGGGCAGACTGATCATAGCAAAGAATAGGGCGATCAAAGTAGTGGATGTCGTATGCTTTACGCACTGAGTGAGAGATGTGAGAATGGTTGCTATGCTTGATTGTTTGCTTTCACTATGACATGCATACCCCTCCCCCGTATTCTTTACACCATATGTTAGTGGCACCTTAGAGTGTTGAGCGGTATGTTGTGCTAACTCTTTGGTTGCAGGTCCAGGTTCAGGTATGGTTCAGTATACAAGTTATTGTTCTGTTTTGATGCTTATCGCTCATACCATACTTTTGTCTGACATAGAGTTTTATGTCTCTTCTTATTACTTTGGGAGCTCTTAAACGAGCAGACTAGAGATAGGTTAGGTGGTATGCACGAGTAGCTGTACCGGAGACGAGCAGGAGGCTCCCACGTATTATCTACATATATTCTCCCTGTGTCGCTGTTGGTCACTACTTTGGGAATTAGTAGTGTACCTTTATTTTCTTTTGCTTTAGAGACAATTTTAAAGTTGTAATAATAATGATGTGGAACATAAGGTGTATTTGGATTTTCCGCTGCTATGATGTTTAGTTTTCAGCTTATGCACTGTCTCACCTGTTTAATGTCAAGTATTTTATTATTATATTTTATTCCATGCACTGTGAGACATTCTACAGGTTCCTTGTTAGTTAAAATACCTTTCCTTTTCTTTCTTTGGCGACCGTCCCGTGTTGGTTAGACATTGGCACAACGCACTTTCATTGGAAATGTCGGCTGGTGCGGGGCGCGCCGTCAGATTTGGTATCAGAGCTCTAGGTTGCGTAGTTAACCTAGGGAAAGACATCAGGGAGAGATAATACGTATATGAGAGCACGTATTTGTGATTATTTTGGTTTTCAAAAGCTATATATATACACTATTAGTATAGCTAAGGATAAAGTCGCACTGCACTGACACCACAAAGAGGATGGTTAATCGTTTCTCTTTACAGATTGAACGATGAGCCGATATATGAGGGGTGCTAGTAGAGGAGCCAACAATGGGAATGCTCCTGACATGAGGGCTATGTTTACTGACTTCATGAGGGAGATTCTTAGAAACGTGCAAGGACCAGCTCCCAATGCTGCAAATGGTGGTGGTGTAGAGGTGCAGGCGCCTAGAGACGATTTCACCAAGCTATGCAAGGATTACACTAGTCTTGGTGGAAAACCCTTCCACGAAATGGAATCGGTTACGGATGTTCAAGATTGGCTGGGTAGCTGCGAGCGTATCTTCGAAGACTTAGGTATCGAGGATGCGATGAAAAGAAAGCTATTGTCCCGTCAGTTGCAAGGACGGGCAATGAATTGGTGGAACGCTATTAAGGCAGCTACTCCAGAGGATCAAGTTACATGGGATCAGTTTAAGGCCCAATTTGGAGAAAAATTTATCCCAACTGCTCAGAAGTCAGAGTTGTTTAGGAAATTTTTGGAGCTTAAGCAAAACGGTAGAGCTATCTTGGAGTATATTGCTGAGTTCGATACTTTATCAAAGTATGGATTATCCCTCATTGACACTCCTGAGAAGAAAATGAGAAGTTTATAACAGGCTTGGATCAATACTTGGGGGAAAGGCTTATTAACCACATCGATGAGACATTTGAATCGATTGTGGGGAAAGCTTTGAGATCGGAAGTCTATACCCCAAGTCAAAGACTGAGGTTACATCTGCGGAAGAGCCAAAGCCGCAAGTGAGCGGTGGAGGCAAGAATGGTTCTCAGAATAAGAGAAAGCAGAATCAAACCAAGAATGGCCAGAAGAAAAAGAATAAGAAATATGTTGAGTGCTTCAGCTGTGGTAAGAAGGGCCACTATGCCAAAGAATGTCGGGCCAAGCCAGCGGATAGGAAGTGCTTCAACTGTGGCCAAGTGGTACATCACAAGGACAAGTGTCCGCAACCCCCTAAGGAAAAGCAGATTGTGAAGGCATATGCTACCGTTCCTTCTTCGTCGAATGCCCCAACTGCGGTGGAGAAGGGAAAGAATGTTGTTATTCAAGGTATGCTTTCTATTTATGATGTTCCTGTTCGAGTATTGTTTGATACCGGAGCTTCCAGTTCCTTCATATCTAGTGACTTGGTAGATAGGTTGGGATTGGAGCCCGAGATTGTCGATAGACCTATAGTAGTGACGAACCCGATTGGTGGTTCAACTAGCCTTAGCATGATTTGCCATAATGTGGTCTTATCGAGTCATGGATGCATGTTTGTTTGTGATTGCTTTGTTTTGGGCTTTACTGTGTTTGGCATTATTTTGGGAGTCGATCGGCTCTAAAGATACGGGGTGGTGGTAGACTGTGAGGGCTTTTTGGTGACAGTTAGAGCGGATGATGGGCGGAGGGTAGTGTTTGGTGGTCTACCTAATGATGGGGTAATGGCTAGTTTTCTAAATTCTCTCGACATCCCGCATGATGAGTTGTCAGATGTGCCCGTGGCTGGCCAGTATTCGGGCGTCTTCGAGGAAGTGACCAGACTTCTACCACACCGAGAGATTGAGTTCCGTATTGATTTAATGAAAGATGCTAGAACTATAGTGATGCCACTTCGTCGTATGGAACCAAGGGAGCAGCGAGAGCTCGGGGTGCAAGTGAGCGATCTTTTGAAGAAGGGATTTATCAGAAGAAGTGTTTCTAAGTGGGGAGCACCAGTTGTATTTTCTACCAAGGTAGATGGTTACCTTCGATTGTGTGTGGACTACCGCGAGTTGAATAAGGTGATGAGGAAGAATAAGTATCCTCTACCGCAGATAGATGATTTGTTTGATCAGTTGAGTGGCACGAGAGTATTCTCCCAATTAGATATTGCGACAGGTTTTCATCAGCTTAGAGTGGAAGCTGAGAGTACAACTAAAACGGCCTTTCGAACGCCGTTTGGATTTTATGAGTGGTTGGTCATGCCATTCGGGTTGACCAATGCACCAGCATATTTTGTGGATCTTATGAACAGGGTATTCAGAGATCAGTTGAATAAGTTTGTTCTTGTGTTCGTGGACGATATACTTGTTTATTCGAGGACAGAGGAAGAACACAAGGAACATTTGATAATAGTAATGGAGGTGTTGAGAAAACACCAATTGAAAGCAAAGTTTTCTAAGTGTCACTTCTGGAGAAGGGAAGCGAGATTCTTGGGCCATGTTGTTTTAGAAAATGGTATCGCCGTGGACCCTACGAAGGTGGCTATGGTACAATATTGGTCTACGTCCAAGAATGCAACAGATGTAAGAAGTTTCTTGGGATTAGCTGGATATTATCGTAAGTTTATCCAAGACTTCTCCAAGATAGCAGCACCGTTGACTCAATTGACCAAGAAAAAACAAGCTTTCATTTGGGACGAAAAGTGCGAGAATGCATTCAAGAGCCTAAAGGAAAAGTTGACATGTGCACCAATGTTAGTCATTCCTAAGGGGAATGAAGAGATGACAGTATATACGGATGCATGTGGTACAGGGCTAGGTGCTGTATTGATGCAAGGAGGTAGGGTTGTAGCTTATACAAGTTGACAATTGAAACCGCACGAGAGAAGATACCCTACCCATGATTTGGAATTAGCGGCGATCGTATTCGCGTTGAAGATGTGGAGACATTATCTCTTGCGATAAAGATTTGAGCTGTTTACCGATCATAAATCGTTAAAGTATCTCTTCTCTCAGAAGGATCTAAATCTCCGACAGCAAAGATGGTTAGAATTTTGGCTTCCTATGATTTCGACATCGCATATACACCAGGAAAGGGCAATGCGGTGGTTGATGCATTGAGTAGAAGACATGCCATTTTAGGGGCTATGTTTCTAAAATGGAAGCAACTTGAGTACATCGCTGGGTATGATTTCAGACCAAAGTGCGAATTGGATCTAGAAATGTTAACAAGTTTGACAATCAGACCCACTTTGAGTGGATTGGTTCCAGTCAGAAGAACGATCCTAACTTATTGGAAGTCATCTCCAAGTTAGAGATGGGTATCGACGAGGAGATGAACAAGTATGGGCTTGATCGAGATGGATGGCTTAGAAAGAATGGAAGACTAGTTGTACCCAATGTCAATGGATTGAGAGATGAAGTGCTTAGAGAATGTCATCACTCAAAATTTACTATACATCCCGGTGGTAACAAAATGTATCGAGGCATGAAGCAGACCTACTACTGGGAAGGGATGAAAAGACACGTTGGGAAGTTTATATCCAAGTGCATGAATTGCTAGCTAGTTAAAGCTGAGCAAAAGAAGCCCAGTGGTTTGTTGCAACCTTTAGAAATTCCGGAATGGAAATGGGAACAAGTCTCAATGGATTTCATTGATGGGTTACCAAGATCTAGATTGGGCCATGATAGCATTTGGGTGATTGTGGACCGATTGACTAAGAGTGCAAGGTTTATACCCGTCAAGTCAAACAGGACGACAACTAAGTTAGCGGAACTGTATATAAAGTGGGTAGTGAGATTTCTTGGAATACCCAAAGGCATTGTGAGTGATCGAGATCTGTTGTTTACTAGTGGATTTTGGAAGAGCTTACAAGAGGTGTTAGGATCAGAATTACATCTCAGTACCGTGTATCATCCTCAAACCGACGGACAGACAGAGATGGTGAATCAAGTATTAGAAGATCTCTTAAGAGCTTGCATATTAGACTTTGGTGGATCATGGGATGACCATTTGCATCTAGTAGAGTTTGCATATAATAATAGTTATCAATCCAGTATTGGTATGGCTCCATTTGAAGCTTTGTACGGAAGACCGTGCAACTCACCGTCATGTTGGTTAGAAACTGGTGAGAAGTTTGTGCTTGGACTAGATGTGATAAGAGAAACTTCAGCTAAGATTAAGGTTATCCAACAGCGAATGAAGGCTGCCCAAGATAGGCAGAAGAGTTATGCTGATAAGAGGAGAAAAGAATTAAAGCTCTCTATTGGCAACTTGGTGTTTGTCAAGATTTTTCCGTTGAAGAGCCTGATACGATTTGGCAGGAGAGGCAAGTTAGCACCAAGATTTGTTGGTCCATTCCCAGTTCTTGAGCAAATTGGGAATTTGGCATATCAAGTTGAATTACCAGAGAAGATGGCGGGAGTTCACAACGTATTTCATGTTTACCAGTTAAGGAACTTTGTGCACGACCCCGATGTGACTATTTCAGCTAATCAGTTGGACGGTATCGAAGTTGAACCCGAGGCGGTTGGGAACCGCAAGCCTATGCGTATTGTTGGGAACAATACGAAGCAGCTTCGAAGTAAGGCGGTGAAATTAGTCAAAGTTCAGTGGGGTGAGAATGAGAATAACTATACTTGGGAGACAGAGGAGAACATTAGGAAGACGTATCCAGAACTCTTTGCCTGGTAAGATTCTAATTGCGATTTAGTTTTCCGCATGCTAGGGTTGACTTGTTTGTTTGTTATGCATAACTGATTGTTTGTAAGTGATTGGTAGGCATGCAGGATCCTTTGTATGTTTTGGGTTAAGGAATTTCGGGGACGAAATTTCTTAAGGGGGGAGAATGTAACGACCCGCATTCTACGCATCGAAGGATCATAGAATATTTATTTCTTTCACATACGAATTTGTATGGTCATGTAACTTTGGGAGATGACTATTGGGGTCATTTCCCATGTTCATGATTTTTGCCGATTTTTAAATGACCGTTTTGCCCCTAGTTGATCTTGTTTCGGCCATAACTTTTGATTAGAAAGGATTTTTGACCTGAAACCATTCCATTAGATCCGGATGATGGTTTACCTTTTCGTAGAGTGGTCATATGTGAAAAACGGACTTACCGTTTGGGAGATACGGCTGAATTAAGGTTTGGAAGATGAAAAACTGCTTAACCAGGCCAAATGAGGTGATTAGTTTATGGGCCCATAACCCATTTCGGGATTAGGGTTATGGGGAGGCTGAAACGAGCTAGGTTTTCATTTCATTTCAGTTTTCTAGCCGCCATTTACCTCCTAGAAACCCTAACAATGACCTCCACTTGCTAAAACACCCCAAATCACCTTCTAATCACTAATTAAGCCAAATCTACATCAAATCAAAGCGGATTAGCACAAGAATCGAGGTAGAACTGCTGTACAGCCTTGGGAACAGCGCCAAACAGAGAATCATTTTAGATTTGGTAATTCGTTTGTGGGTAAGGTGAGTGATTTGCATAGTTCCTCACTAATTATGGTTAATTAAGGGTAATTAGTGATAATTAGTGAAATTATACATGATTAAATTCTAGAAAAACGTTTAGAAATTCTTAAATATTATTTTAGACCTCTGTTAGATGTTTGGGTTGATTTGGTTATGTTTTACTAATCCTATCATTTGTTTTGCTTAAACATGCTTAAGGGAAAATATGGGATTTTGGCTATGTTTGATTCGTTTTAACCTATCAAATTATTATTTTGGTGTTTTTGGTTAGTCCTCTATGTTGTTATGACTGTTTGGAATGATTTTTGATTGTTTAGATAAGTTAGATTGGTTGAAAACGCCGTCGTATGGCGTAAAACAGTCGCTGGAAGAGTTGCAGGAAAATATGCAGAAGACCGGATCGGATCGCTACCCCCTTTCGAACCGACCCGATCGTGGAGAACTACCCGATCCGAACCGCTCCAGCTTGAGCACTGTAACGATCGGGAATTTTGCTCGATCCAAATCAGTCGCTAAACCGACCAAGACCGTTTGAAACCCCGGATTGCTTTGAGAACACGACAAATCAGAACACAAACAGAAGAACATTTCATTGTACATTACAACAATTCCATCAGAATACAAGAATATTACAGAGTATGAATAAATATTACACAGAAAATATCAGAGATTTAAATACATCGCAGCGAAAAATAATACAAAAGACAACTAGAAGTAATACACGGATACATAGCTTTCCGAGTATCGTTCCAGTTGTAAATCAGGATCCTGTGAATATAAATCTGCAAAACCAAAACTACTAGCTGCCCGTGCGGAAAATAGGGGCATCCGGAGTTTAGAACCGCCTGGAGGAGCAAGTCACGAACCGATCCGCCTGTTTCCTCCGAACCAAATCGCTCGTGGATGGTGACCATGAATTGATCCACTTGTGGCCTATATGTAACGACCCGAACCGGAGTGCCAACCAAGGACCAGGATCTCCTAACCGAATAGGAGCTCACGATTCAAACCAGGGAACTACTCCGAACAGAACCGCCAGAAGAAGAAGCGTATGGGCCTACCCAAGTGGATAAATCTGACCCAAACCGATGGGGCCATCACGACCCGACCCGTATGGAGCAATCCGATCCGAAGCAGGTGATCACGAGCTGAACCAGGAAGGACCGAACCGATCCGGAGATGATGACCAAAACCCGAGGTGAAAAGGTAGTCCAAATGGGAAGTAGAACTCAGGATCCAGTTGGGAACCAACGAGTCAACTTCATGAGTTGGTCTTTGCTACGGGACGTGTGCAAAGGTGTTATCGATGTCCATAGCTTTGATTCACCACCGAGACGGATATTAGGCTACGTATCAGTGCAGTGGGGTAGTTATTACTCCATGGGGCAGAGTGATTGTAACGACCCAGAAAATCTGAACCAATTTAAAAAAATTTATATTGGTTAATTTGGTGAATTTTAAAGATTTAAAATAAATATTTTAAATAATAACAATGAGAAGTAAGTTTGAATCGACATTTCAAAATGAATGTAATTAATTATAATTATAAACAAGGCCTGAAATGGCGCGGTAGTTTCAAATTTTGAATTCAAACTTTGCCTGACTGTACACGGTGCAAAACAAAACGGATTTGAGTGAAACCAAAAATATTTAAATTTATTAGTGAATATCTTTCTAACGAATCTGTAAAATCGAAGTTTCATCGCTGGAAGCAAAAGTTATGGTCAAATGAATTTTTAGAAAGGTCGCTATAGAGTTTATATAGCCCTTGAAAATGACCATTTTGCAAACGACCTCGGAATTCGGCGAAACCAATTTTGTTAGATCCGGGATGTTAAACTATTGCTAGGTTTCAAATTTCATAATTTTTGAAGCTAGTATGTGAGTGTGGCAAAGGAAAATGTGTTTGGTAGATTTCTATTAAATTGGGTCGACCAGAAAATGGCCATTTTGCAAACGACCTCAGAATTCGACAAAACCACTTTTGTTAGATCCGGGATGTCAAATTATTGCTAAGTTTCAAATTTCATAATTTTTGAAGTTAATATGTGAGCGTGGCAAAGGAAAACGTGTTTTGATCAATTACAGTTAAATTGGATCGACCAGAAATGGGCCATTTTGCATACGGTCTCAGAATTCAACGAAACTAGTTTTGTTGGGACTGTATCGTCAAATCATGGCTATATTTATTTTTCTGGAATTTTTTGAATCAGTTTGTGGCCCTGGCAAATTGAAATGTATGTTCAAATTAAATATTGAATGTTTTATATTTTAATCTGAAGAGAAACCGACTGAAACAGACGAATGGGCCTTCGAAACATATCCCATTGTGTTCGAAATAGGGGTAAAATGCTAGGGACGACAGTCGTTGGGTTTGGATTGGTGTTCGTGTGTGAAAGAGGGTATTTTGGAGATTTTAAAAATATAAAAATAAATATAAAAATCTCATTCGTCCACATCATTTCTCTCCCCGACACCCTCACCTACGCACGATGGAAACCGCCCATTCCTTCTATCCTCTTTTTCTTCTAATCCGCTCAATAAAAACCCATGCCCATTTGGAGAATTTTGTAGTGCTCCTCACGATCTTCACATCCATATAAAAATTGGATTTTTTTCGTGGCCTGTAGCGCCCGGATCGACGCCTGGAAGTTGGCGACTTCAAATCGCCGCCGCCACCTCCTGCCATGATCGAGTGGGCCCCCTCCACCACGCGCCTGAGCGCCTCTCGCCCCTCTTCGACGCTGCGTAGCCCGATCGTCCTATCGATTCACGGATTTCAAGAAATCGCGTGACCTAGTTTCGAACCCTTCAGTGAGGTAATGACTGATTTTATATTAAATTATTTAATAGCACCTTAAAGCGCTACGGTTTTTGTTTTCACTGTAAAAATGATATCTTTCTCTTTTCTTGATGAAATTCAGTGAAATAAGAGATAGTGGACTCGTGTGGACGTCTTCTACATTCTAGAAGAGACCGCATATTTTTCTGAGCTTTCTGCTATTTTTGGTGGAGTGGAAACCAATGTGAGATTTCTAAATTATAAACAATATGGAAAACGACGATGTATAAATTATATAGTCAATGTATGAGTTATATAAGCATTGTACACCTCTTGTATAAGCGTTGTATAAGTTGTACGTTCGATATATAAGTTATATATGCGTTGTAAAAATTATATATGTGTTGAAATAGAAGTGAAATGCTTATATAAAATATACCCCTCGTCCACAAACCATGGACGATATTTATTGGTTGTGATTGATGTGAAAATAGGTTGATAACGAATGGTTGATTAGAATTGTTTGTGGTTGAAATTGATTGATTGTGGCTGAAAAATACCCGTTTATGGTTGAGAAATATTTGGTTGAAACCACATAGGATTAGTTTGTGGAAAAGAAAGAAAAATATACATGCCGCCTGCGTGCGAACTAGATGCATGAAATCCCCATTGTCAAAAGCTGCGATGCTTTAAGGTAGAGCGAGGAGCCATACTAGGGACGGCCCCGATTTTAACTACCCTGCCGTTATACTATCGAAATTTTCTGAAATATTCATGTGTTAGAATTATTTTTATTTGTTGAAATTATTTTCATATGTTGAAACCGTTCATGTGTTGAATAGAAATTCATTCGTTGAATAGAAATTCATGTGTTGAATGGTATTCGTGTTTGAAATAAATTGTTTTATAATAAAAATCCTCTTTTTATCATCTATATGAACTATATAAAATAATAGTGTTTTGAAACAAAATTGTTTTGCAATAAAAATCACATTTTTACTATATATATACAAACTATAGAAAACATTCATGTGTTGAATAGAAATTCATTTGTTGAATAGAAATTCATGTGTTGAATGGTATTCGTGTTTTAAAATTAATTGTTTTATAATAAAAATCATATTTTTATCATCTATAAGAACTATATAAAATAGTCGTGTTTTGAAATAAATCGTTTTACAATAAAAAAACACATTCTTACTATATACATGAATTGTTAAAAATAGTGAAGTGTCGAAGCGAATGTCGGTTGGATAAAAATTTCATTTTTATCAAATGTACGAAAAGCATATAGTTTTGAAATCGAAGAATCGATTATATTTGTGTGTGTGTGTATATAATTAAAATATATCGAATAACGAAGCTGTAGTGCGTGTTTTGAAACCGTGATTTCAAACGATTAGTGCGGGAGATCCAACCATTGGATTTTCCCAAAACCGAAACTGTTGGGTTCGCTTTGGAAATATCTTTCCAATGACACCAATTTTGTAAAGATCCAACGGTTGGATTGTCTGGAATGTTTAATTCAAATCTGAAGAAAAACAGCGCCAGAATCGATTATATTTATATATATATAAATATAATTAAATTAAATCGAATAACAACGCTGCAGTTCGTATTTTGAAATCGAAACTTCAAACGATTGTACCGGAAGATCCGACCGTCGGATTTTCCCAAAACTGGAACCGTTGGATTCGTTTTGAAAAGATCTTTCTAATGATATAAAATTTGTGAAGATCCAACGGTGAAATTTTCAGATATGTGTAAATCAAATCTGAAGAAAAACAGCGCCACGGCAGCGTTATGGCCTGAAGCGTCGTTTGAATAAATTGGCTATTTTTAAATAAATAAAAATAGCGATAAATCATTATAAAATATTATAAACGATATGGAATGTGAAATTTAGAAATTAACTGAAGGTTTGATATGTCGAATGGTTTCCTGGGTTTTGATCTGATGTTTGTTTCGGCCTTCGGGGTTAATATTCGGGGAATCGTTCTCTTACCGATTTACGGTTAGTGACTGATGAATTGAAATGAAGCATATATCGTGTTTGTGTAACATTTGTTTATTATATACGCGAGTTGCTCAGAAAGACCGGGTTAATCCCATTCTGAATAACTGAATCGACGATTAGAAGTCGAAGATGAAGACGGTGGTTGAAGACCAGAGATCTTCACCTCGTTTGGATGGTAACTGATGTCCTGATTGGGAGGCATCCCGAAATATGGATAGTGAGTGGTGATCGTCCAGACGTACGTGGAGATTGATGGGTATGCGAGGTATATAGTGCCTCCGGTTTCGTTCAGACCCAGAACGGACTTGCAAATGGACTGTGTGTCTGACATTGGAATTCCTTCTGTGCGATTGAGAGCCATCAGTTGCATGGTGTGAATTGCCTGTGTGGCATGCTAAGATGCAGTGATCAAGGCTTCTGTTGAAAAGCAAAGTCTTGTGGTTGATGATCAAAGCACCGCCTGTGTGGCGTAGATTTGTGTATAACATGAATTCGCGAGCCTCACACCCCGGTATGAACCAGAAACGGGAGAGGACCTCAGGGAAGACATGCGTTTCTTTCTAGCTAGAGGTGGTGTCGGTGCTTAAACTGGCTGACATTTATATTATTTTCACTTATGTGGTTGTTGCTATTGCGAGGCGCCTCGGTTATATCGGTCGATCCCAGACCAATGGAGTCATTCGTTGGCTCACTTACGCCCCAAAGGGCGGGGAAACGTAGTGTTCAGGAATTTTAATCCACATCGGTGGACCAACCCTGACGATCCAAAGGCTTGCCTGAGTACTTGCCTGAGTGTAGTGACCCAAACTTCCCCGGTAAGGAAAGCCTTTGAGGACAAGACGAATCAGAACGCAAACAGAAGAACATTTCATTGTTTATTACAACAATTCCATCAGATACAAGAATATACAGAGGTAAAATGAATATTATACATTCAATAAATATCAGAGATTACAATAAATTACAAAGCAGCGGAAAATAATACAAAACACAATTGAAAGTAATACGCGGATATAGAGCTTTCCGAGCATCGTTCCAGCTGTAAATCAGGATCCTGTGAATATAAATCTGCAAAACCAAAACTACTAGCTGCCCGTATCAAAAATAAGGGCACCCAGAGTTTAGTTTAAAACAATAAACTCCAGGTCAGTCATGTGACTGGTGTGAGAACTAAAACAGTTATTAATCTTTATTTTAAAGTTCGGTAAATCAAGGGACCACGCCGTATAACACGGAACGAGTTTCCTCCCAAGAATACCAGCGTATAAAACAAATAGCGCAATGCTAAATAAAGAAAAATGAAGCTATTATAAGACCCAGGTCCCATCACACAATGAAACGCAAGCTGGAGGATAGGGTTTTTACCTTATAATAGCCAAAGCATGCTGGATACGTTTAAAACACATTATTTTGATATTACTATAAGTATATAGTGTCAAAACAATTTTAATCATAAATATCAATCATAGGCGGCATGAATGACCCATACCACTATGTCGCCATACTAGGTTCTACAAATAAAACCACAATATCACGTATTGGAAATTGGATTTCCATCATGAGTCGAGGCAAGGGGCAAGCTCCTCTCCGATTCGAGACACTCTAGCAAATGTCCCAGGACCCCACTATGATCCTTTGGAACCTCCAAGGCCGGTCCTCTCTTACTTTTGAGGATTGGCAATTCCTGAACACACGTTTCCCGGTCCTATAGGACCTATATCCGAGGCGCCTCGCATTCCAACAACCACACAGGTGAAAAGTATATAAATGTCAGCCAGTTTAAGCACTGACACCACCACTAGCTAGAAAGAAACGTCGTGCACTCCTTGTGTCCTTATCCTGTTTCTGACTCATACCGAGGTGTGAGGCTCGCGAATTAACGTCATACACAAAGTTGCGCCACACAGGCCGTGCTTTGATCATCAACCACAAGACTTTGCTTTTCAATAGAAGCCTTGATCAATTGCCCCTTAGGCGTGCCACACAGGCAATTCACTCCATGCGACTGATTTCCATCGATATACAACCTCTGAGCTCGTACGTCTCAGAGAAGGGCGTTAAGAAAGAGAATAAATTCTCCGCCGCCAAACAGATGTATATTTAATAGAGATAAATCATCACAGAATAAAATCCAATGTTAGACACACAGTCCATTTACAAGTTCGTTCTGGGTTTGAACGAAACCGGAGGCACTTTCCTCGCATATCCATTGATCTCCAAGTACGTCTGGACGATCACCGACTGATTCCCTCCTCTTGGGTGTACAGCCCAATCAAGATCATCAATAATCATCCAAACGATGTGAAGACTTTCGGTCTTCAACCACCGTCTTCATCTTCAACATATCGTCGAATCAGTTATTCAGAATGGGTATAAACCTGGCCTTTCCGAATAACCCGCGTATATAATAAACACGTGTTACACAAACACAACATACGCCTCATTCCAATTAAGAATATTCTTTTATTCAAATTTTCACATTCTTAGGGAAAGGTTCCCATTAATTTTATCAAAGTTAAATTCTTCTAAATTTATTCTTTAATCTTCCTTTGGATATCATTTCAAACCGAATTATGGTTTTCCAAACTAGCCGGGATTAGCGAACCACACCGAAGTAATTATTTATTTTATTTCCCAATCCCAACCTATTCATCCCATGGAGCAAAACCGGTAATACTCCATATCTAAAACCACGGTATTATCGGTAAAATTAATTACCATTTCACGTTCAAATCTAATTAAAGGTTTAACTATCGCCTTGGAGCAAAACTGGTGATACCCCACTCTCAATCACTTTTCAGAATTGGTAGTTTAAATCATCAATTCACATTTCAATCCATTTAAAGATTCGTTAAAACTCCACTTAGTTTTAATCTTCCCAAAAATCAACATCCTGTCTTTAACTGGGTTAAAGAACCAATGTCATCTAAAACACGATTCACGATAAACCCAAAATCACATTCTATTGTTAATCGGGTTAAAGAACAGGTGTTATTCAAGACACCGCTCACGATAAACCCAAAAACCAATTTGAATTCAACTCCAATTAATATTATTTAATTGGTACACTTCATTAAATCTAAATAGAAAGATTTAATCTTTTTCCTCAACTGGGCTTAAGAACAGTGTTAATGAAGACACCATTCACGACAAACCCAAATCACGTTTGATATTAAATACAAGGCTCTGAATAGAAAATATATCGGCTTATATTCAATATCAAATTCTATGACCAAAAAATATCGTATTGGAAATAACGATATAAATATATCTTTCAAATTCCCATAACAATATCTGTATAATCACGAAATCCAACATCGAAATATTCCAAAGACAATTTCGATTCAAATCCATTT
The DNA here is from genome assembly GCA_030737875.1 of Allium sativum. Lineage (NCBI taxonomy): Eukaryota > Viridiplantae > Streptophyta > Magnoliopsida > Asparagales > Amaryllidaceae > Allium > Allium sativum. The sequence continues at coordinate 550,801,978 of CM060918.1, forward strand.
CCAACTCGTATATTGGAAATTTTGATTATTTTATTTTAAAACCACTTTCAAATTCAATTTATTTATTTCAAAAATAAATTGAATTTAATTCTAGTTCAAAACTAGTTCATTTTGATAAAAATCTATTTTTATCTTTTCAAATATGGAGTTTTTCAGCCCAATTTTTCCCAAATCATTTCTCATGATTTTACACAAATTATTGGTATTTTTAATAATTTTATCAAGGCCCGTACAGTCGATTTCCATCAACGGCCATCGAACTGCACTTACAACGACCTTTTCCAAATTTGATTTGGACATAATTCCAAATCCAACCATTAGATTTCTAATTTCTTGCATTCATTGGAAAGTTCTTTTCGATATGAACCTAACGGTTCCGGTTTTAGGAGAATCCGACGGTCGGATCTCCTGTAATATCCATTCGAAGTCAATGGTCGAAATTCACGAACTGCCGCAGCGCGGCACGTTCTATTCAGGCCATTATATATATAATATATATATTATATATTTCGTCGATTTCCTTTTAAAACATATTTTATAAATCATTTTAAATTCGTTTCAAAAACAATTTCAACTTTCATTTCAAATTCAAATCAAAATTGAATTTTCCATTATAAATTCTTTTCACTTTCATTTCTATTTGATTTCAATTCAAATCGATTTGAATTCAATTTGAATTCATTTCAAATTGATTTTTATTCAATTTCTATTCGTTTTCAATTTGTTTTCAATTCGTTCAAATTGATTTCTATTCAATTTCAATTCAATTCGAATTCATTTTCTAAATATTCGATTTTTAAATCTCTTTTCAATGTTCATTACAAAAACGAATATAATCGATATAAATATCGTTCGCGTCAAAATAGCGCTTCTCTAATCAACACGGCTTTATATTTTTCAAAAACTACATTATTTTATTCAATAAATGAATATTTTCTTCAACACATGAATATATATTTTATTCAACACATGAATATATATTATTTCTTACTTACAATAAAAGGGTGAATTTTATTGTATAAATATTTTATTCAACACAATAATACACTTTCAACACATGAATTCTCAACACATGAGCATCGTCAACACATGACTATTTATTATATTCAACACATGAATTTTCTTTTATATTATTCTTTGTTTCCCAATTGGAATGAGGCCCAATCAATTACCATATAATGTTAAATATATGGATTTCATACAACACATGTATATAATAGCAACGATAAATAATCAACCATCATCCAAAGTGCACTACACAACTGCATAAGCGTTAAATATGAATATTTAATGCTTACACAGCCTGTCAATCAAACGTCCGACAAATCACTAAACAATTGGGATTAGTGTACGCCAAATATCATCCCAACACCCGTGTGGGGTTTCAAATCAACAAACACATATTTTTATTAATACACACACGTTAAAAATAATGTTTTTAACGATCAAATATTTTTAACTATATAAATATTTTATTTCATTTCACATCACACAATCAATTTTCAAAACACATCAAACAATCAAACATACAAGCCATCCATGGTCTGTGGACGACGGGTGTCGGGTGCTACAAAACATCGTCTGCATCCTAGTATATATTTTTAACTAGAAATGAAGATTTAAAGTGAGAAGTTCTCACCGAATAGCTAATCCAAATGCCACGACTCTTCTTATGTAGAATTCTTCGTCGTTCTCATCTTTTGTCACTTTCGTTGCCCGTAGCCACTACATATATAAAAATCACATTTTTATATTGTTGCTATGTATATAAAAATCCACTTTTTCATCGTATAAAAATTCTATTTTTCATCATATAAAAATATAATCTTTCATATAAATAAAAATCCCATTTTCATATATGAAAAATCATATCTTTCGCCATCTAAAAATCATGATCTTACTCGCCTAAAAATCATATATTTAACCTCACAAAGATTACATTTTTATCGACTCTAAACACATTTAAAACTGAAATTAAAGTAAAACAAATGTAAATAAATATAAAAACTCACTTCTTTACGGATCTAGGTGTCGGAGGAGAGTCGTCGGGTGCTGTTGGTGTCGAGGAAGTCGCGGTGGTGGTCGGTGGAGGGGTTAATTGCAAAACAAACATTAAAAATCAGGTTTTTAACAAGGAGGGGAACCCACGGGGTTTGTGGGTGGTCGCTGGAGATGCGGGGAGGTCGAGGAAGGGGGTGGCTGTCGGCGGTGGGTGGCCATTGGCCGGAGGTGGGCGGATCTGAGGTGGTTTGGGCGCTAGGGTTTCTGATCGACAAAAGGGGAAGAGGGAAAGGAGGAAGAAGGAGGAGGAGGGGGGATTCCCGATCGCCGTCGGTGCAGGGGGGGTGGGGGTAGCATCGCGCGCAGGCGGAGGGGGGGAAGAGGTAGGCGACGGGTTTTTTTCCGATCAGAGGAGTTGAAATGAAGAGAGGAGAGAAAGTAAGCGGTAAAGGGAATTATATATTTAATTATTTTAATATTTCAAAGCGTTGACTTTTCTTTTGAACCCCAAACGATGTCCAACGACTGTCGTCCGTAGCTAATTACCCCCATTCTGAACACAATGGGATATGTATCGCAAGCTGATTCGATCGTTTCGATCATTTTTTGTTAAATTTAAAATATAACTCATAATATTGAATTTGAACACACATTTCAATTTACCGGGCCCACATACTATCTCGAAAAATTCCCGAAAAATATTTTCTAACTTTATATTGACGATACGGTCCTAACAAAACTAGTTTCTTCAAATTCTGAGACCGTTTGAAAAATGGCCAATTTCCAATCGATTAAAATCAACTGAAACTGGTCAAACGTGTTTTCCTTTGCCATGCTCACATATTGATTCGAAAAATTATGAAATTTGAAACCTAGCAATAACTTGACATCATGGATCCAACAAAAGTGGTTTCATCGAAAACCGAGGTCGTTTGCACAATGGCTATTTTTAGGGGCCGAAATTCCATAGCGACTATTCTGAAATTTAAACTGGACATATCTTTTGATCCCCGCTATGAAATTTCGATTTTTCTGATTCGTTGGAAAGATATTCTCAATTAGATTCTAATATTTTTGGTTTCGCAAAAATCCGGTTTGTTTTGCACCCGGTATGTTCAATTGAAATTTGAAATCGAGTTATCGATCTACCGCGCCATTTTCAATTCCTTTTATATATATAAATAAATATTTATATTCTAACGACGATCCAAATAAATATATACGTTCGAATTCTATTCAAAATAAATTTCTTGTCGTTATTATTTAAAATAATCTATTCTAAATATCCAAAATTCGCTAAAATTGCCAAAATAAAAAATTTAAATTGGCTCGCATTTTCCGGGTTGTTACAATCTCCCCCACTTAAAACTTTTCGTCCCCAAAAAGGAATGAAGCCGAAAGTTGTTTAACAAATCAACTCAACTTCAAATGTTTTCGTTACGGCTTAAGTTCTTCAACTTTTCAGTTTCTAAGAACTTTTCAAATTTTTCAAAAATTTGGCTAATACCCTAAATTTTCAAAAAAATTCGCCATAACCTCCCCTACACCGGGGACTTCGGGATATTTCATATAGCCTCCCATGGCCTTCTTCAATCCAAAAGAAAAAGAAAAAGCCAAGTGGCTAGACGGTCGGCTCATAAAATCATCATCACCCAAAGAAATACAATAAACATGTACCTATTTGTCGGGAAAACAATTTTATTCCACTTCTATAGCCTCCTTGCTATGACCTTTTCAATGTAAGTAGATGTATATGCATGCAATTCCAAACAATTTTCAATATAGTTCAATATTCGGTTCAATTTGGCAAAATGATTCAAAATATCAAACAAATAAACAAACAACACAAACAGCAATCAATTAGTGGATTAACGTTTCAAATTCATAATTTGTATATTGCCAAAAATCATATTTTTGATGCCAAATCACAACAATAGGCCCTATCTAATTTTGGTTCTCACACCAGTCTAATGGAAATATATAGATATCACACCTTCGAAACACGAACACAAATTCTGATGATGATATATGAATCATCAGAATCACCTCCGGGTGTCTAGAATGTGATTCTATATCTATCCTGTATATTAAAACTTCGAATATACGTTCATGACGCATATATGCAAAATCTTTATATACTCGATTGTCCAAATTCAATATAAATAAATATTCCAATACATATAAAATTATTTAAATTTCAAAACAAAATTTGTTTTCATTTGAAAAATATACTCCTTACACTCGTTCTAGGATACTACTGATCCTATCTCTTACGAGTCATTCTAATTGGACATTACTAATTCAATATCTGATGAATTCTTTCTTATAGTTCTAATGTGTCTTGTTCTCGAGCTCTGTAAACCAAAGCTCTGATACCAAATGTAGTGACCTAAACTTCCCCGGTAAGGAAAGCCCGGATACTTTGAGGACAAGACGAATCAGAACGAAAACAGAAGAACATTTCATTGTTTATTACAACAATTCCATCAGATACAAGAATATACAGAGTAAAAATGAATATTATACATTCGATAAATATTAGAGATTACAATAAATTACAAAGCAGCGGAAAATAATACAAAACACAACTGAAAGTAATACGCGGATACAGAGCTTTCCGAGCATCGTTCCAGCTGTAAATCAGGATCCTATGAATATAAATCTGCAAAACCAAAACTACTAGCTGCCCATGTCAAAAATAAGGGCACCCAGAGATTAGGTTAAAACAATAAACTCCAGGTCAGTCTTGTGACTGGTGTGGGAACTAAAACAGTTATTAATCTTTATTTTAAAGTTCGGTAAATCAAGGGACCACGCCGTATAACACGGAACGGGTTTCCTCCCAAGAATACCAGTGCATAAAACAAACAGCGCAATGCTAAATAAAGAAAAATGAAGCTATTATAAGACCCAGGTCCCATCACATAGTGCAACGCAAGCCGGAGGATAGGGTTTTTACCTTATAATAGCCAAAGCATGCTTGATACGTTTAAAACACATTATTTTGATATTACTATAAGTATATAGTGTCAAAAAAAATTCAATCATAAATATCAATCATAGGCGGCATGAATGACCCATACCCTTATGTCGCCATACTAGGTTCTACAAATAAAACCGCAATATCACGTATTGGAAATTGGATTTCCGTCATGAGTCGAGGCAAGGGGCAAGCTCCTCTCTGATTCGAGACACTCTAGCAAATGTCCCAGGACCCCACTATGATCCTTTGGAGCCTCCAAGGCCGGTCCTCTCTTACTTTTGAGGATTGGCAATTCCTGAACACACGTTTCCCGGTCCTATAGGACCTATATCTGAGGCGCCTCGCATTCCAACAACCACACAGGTGAAAAGTATATAAATGTCAGCTATTTTAAGCACTGACACCACCACTAGCTAGAAAGAAACGTCGTGCACTCCTTGGGTCCTTATCCCGTTTTTGACTCATACTGAGGTGTGAGGCTCGCGAATTAACGTCATACACAAAGCTGCGCCACACAGGCCATTCTTTGATCATCAACCACAAGACTTTGCTTTTCAACAGAAGCCTTGATCAATTGTCACTTTGGCGTGCCACACAGGCAATTCACTCCATGCACTGATGTCCATCGATATACAACCTCTGAGCTCGTACGTCTCAGAGAAGGGCGTTAAGCAAGAGAATAAATTCTCCACCGCCAAACAGATGTATATTTAATAGAGATCAATCATCACAGATTGAAATCCAATGTCAGACACACAGTCCATTTACAAGTTTGTTCTGGGTCTGAACGAAACCGGAGGCACTTTCCTCGCATACCCATCGATCTCTAAGTACGTCTGGACGATCACCGACTGATTCCCTCCTCTTGGGTGTACAGCCCAATCAAGATCATCAATAATCATCCAAACTATGTGAAGACTTCTGGTCTTCAACCACCGTCTTCATCTTCAACATATCGTCGAATCAGTTATTCAGAATAGGTATAAATCCGGCCTTTCCGAATAACCCGCGTATATAATAAACACGTGTTACACAAACACAACATACGCCTCATTCCAATTCAGAATATTCTTTTATTCAAATTTTCACATTCTTAGGGAAAGGTTACCATTAATTTTATCAAAGATAAATTCTTCTAAATTTATTCTTTAATCTTCCATTGGATATCATTTCAAACCGTATTATTGTTTTCCAAACTAGCCGGGATTAGCGAACCACACCGAAGTAATTATTTATTTTATTTCCCAATCCCAACCTATTCATCCCGTGGAGAAAAACTGGTAATACTCCATATCTAACACCACGGTATTATCAGTGAAATTAATTACCATTTCACGTTCAAATCTAATTAAAGGTTTAACTATCGCCTTGGAGCAAAACTGGTGATGCTCCATTCTCGATCACTTTTCAGATTTGATAGTTTAAATCATCAATTCACATTTCAATCCATTTAAAGATTCATTAAAACTCCACTTAGTTTTAATCTTCCCAAAAATCAACATCCTGTCTTTAACTGGGTTAAAGAACCAATGTCATCTAAAACACGATTCACGATAAACCCAAAATCACATTCTATTGTTAATGGGGTTAAAGAACAGGTGTTATTCAAAACACCGCTCACGATAAACCCAAAAACCAATTTAAATTCAACTCCAATTAATATTATTTAATTGGTACACTTCATTAAATCTAAATAGAAAGATTTAATCTTTTTCCTCAACTGGGCTTAAGAACAGTGTTAATGAAGACACCATTCACGATAAACCCAAATCATGTTTGATATTAAATACAAGGCTCTGAATAGAAAATATATCGGCTTATATTCAATATCAAATTCTACGACCAACAAATATCGTATTGGAAATAACGATATAAATATATCTTTCAAATTCCCATAACAATATCTGTATAATCACGAAATCCAGCATCGAAATATTCCAAAGACAATTTCGATTCAAATCCATTTCCAATTCGTATATTGGAAATTCTGATTATTTTATTTTAAAACCACTTCCAGATTCAATTTATTTATTTCAAAAATAAATTGACTTTAATTCTAGTTCAAAACTAGTTCATTTTGATACAAATCTATTTTTGTCTTTTCAAATATAGAGTTTTTCAGCCCAATTTTTTCCAAATCATTTCTTATGATTTTACACAAATTATTGATATTTTTAATAATTTTATCAAGGCCCGTACAGTCGATTTCCATCAAAGGCCATCGAACTGCACTTACAACGACCTTTTCCAAATTTGATTTGGACATAATTCCAAATCCAACCGTTAGATTTCTAATTTCTTGCATTCATTGGAAAGTTCTTTTCGATACGAACCCAACGGTTCCGGGTTTAGGAGAATCCGATGGTCGGATCTCCCGTAATGTCCACTCGAAGTCAATGGTCGAAATTCACGAACTGCCGCAGCGCGGCACGTTCTATTAAGGCCATTATATATATAATATATATATTATATATTTCATCGATTTTCTTTTAAAACTTATTTTATAAATTGTTTTAAATTCGTTTCAAAAACAATTTCAACTTTCATTTCAAATTCAAATCAAAATTGAATTTTCCATTATAAATTCTTTTCACTTTCATTTCTATTTGATTACAATTCAAATCGATTTGAATTCAATTTGAATTCATTTCTAATTGATTTTTATTCAATTTCAATTCTTTTTCAATTCGTTCAAATTGATTTCTATTCAATTTCAATTCAATTCGAATTCATTTTCTAAATATTCGATTTTTAAATCTCTTTTCAATATTCATTACAAAAACGAATATAATCGATATAAATATCATTCGCGTCAAAATAGCGCATCTCTAATCAACACGCCTTTATATTTTTCAAAAACTTCGTTATTCTATTCAATAAATGAATATTTTCTTCAACACATGAATTTATATTTTATTCAACACATGATTATATATTATTTCTTACTTACAATAAAAGGGTGAATTTTATTGTATAAATATTTTATTCAACACATGAATACACTTTCAACACATGAATTCTCAACACATGATCATCGTCAACACATGACTATTTATTCTATTCAACACATGAATTTTCTTTTATAATATTCTTTATTTTCCAATTGGAATGAGGCCCAATTAATTACCATATAATGTTAATTATATGGATTCCATACAACACATGTATATAATAGCAACGATAAATAATCAACCATCATCCAAAGTGTACTACACAACTGCATAAGCGTTAAATATGAATATTTAATGCTTACACAGCCTGTCAATCAAACGACCGACAAATCACTAAACAATTGGGATTAGTGTACGCCAAATATCATCCAAACACCCGTGTGGGGTTTCAAATCAACAAACACATATTTTTATTCACACACACACGTTAAAAATAATATTTTTAACGATCAAATATTTTTAACTATATAAATATTTTATTTCATTTCACATCACACAATCAACTTTCAAAACACATCAAACAATCAAACGTACAAGCCATCCATGGTCTGTGGACGACGGGTGTCGGGTGTTACTAAACACCGTCTGCATCCTAGTATATATTTTTAACTAGAAATGAAGATTTAAAGTGAGAAGTTCTCACCGACTAGCTAATCCAAACGCCACGACTCTTCTTATGTAGAAATCTTCGTCGTTCTCGCCTTTTGTCACTTTCGTTGCCCGTAGCCACTACATATATAAAAATCACATTTTTATATTGTTGCTATGTATATAAAAATTCACTTTTTCATCGTATAAAAATTCTATTTTTCATCATATAAAAATATAATCTTTCATATAAATAAAAATCCCATTTTCATATATGAAAAATCATATCTTTTGCCATCTAAAAATCATGATCTTACTCGCCTAAAAATCATATCTTTGACCTCACAAAAATTACATTTTTATCGACTCTAAACACGTTTAAAATTGAAATTAAAGTAAAACAAATGTAAATAAATATAAAAACTCACTTCTTTACGGATCTAGGTGTCGGAGGAGAGTCGTCAGGTGCTGTTGGTGTCGAGGAAGTCGCGGTGGTGGTCGGTGGAGGTGTTAATTGCAAAACAAACATTAAAAATCGGGTTTTTAACAAGGAGTGGGACCCATGGGGTTTATGGGTGGTCGCTGGAGTTGCGGGTAGGTCGAGGAAGGGGTGGTTATCGGTGGTGGGTGGCCATTGGCCGGAGGTGGGCGGATCCGAGGTGGTTTGGGCGCTAGGGTTTCTGATCGACAAAAGGGGAAGTGGGAACGGAGGAAGAAGGAGGAGGAGGGGGAATCCTGATCGCCGTCGGTGCAGGGGGAGGGGGTAGCGTCGCGCACAGGCGGAGGGAGGGGGAGAGGTAGGCGACGGGTTTTTTTCTGATTGGAGGAGTTGAAATGAAGAGAGGAGAGAAAGTAAGGGGTAAAGGGAATTATATATTTAATTATTTTAATATTTCAAAGCGTTGACTTTTCTTTTGAACCCCAAACGATGTCCAACGACTGTCGTCCGTAGCTAATTACCCCCATTCCGAACACAATGGGATATGTATCACAAGCTGATTCGATCGTTTCGATCAGTTTTCGTTAAATTTAAAATATAACTCATTATATTGAATTTGAATGCACATTTCAATTTACCGAGCCCACATACTATCTCGAAAAATTCCCGAAAAATATTTTCTAATTTCGTATTGATGATACGGTCCTAACAAAACTAGTTTCGTCAAATTCTGAGACCGTTTGAAAAATGGCCAATTTCCAGTCGATTAAAATCAACTGAAATTGGTCAAATGCGTTTTCCTTTGCCACGCTCACATATTGATTCGAAAAAGTATGAAATTTTAAATCTAGCAATAACTTGACATCACGGATCCAACAAAAGTGGTTTCGTCGAAAACCGAGGTCGTTTGCACAATGGCTATTTTTAAGGGCCGAAATTCCATAGCGACTATTCTGAAATTTCAACTGGACATATCTTTTGATCCCCGCTATGAAATTTCGATTTTTCGGATTCGTTGGAAAGATATTCTCAATTAGATTCTAATATTTTTGGTTTCGCTAAAATCTGGTTTGTGTTGCCCCCGGTATGTTCAATTGATATTTGAAATCGAATTATCGAACTACCGCGCCATTTTCAATTCCTTTTATATATATAAATAAATATTTATATTCTAACGACGATCCAAATAAATATATACGTTCGAATTCTATTCAAAATAAATTTCTCGTCGTTCTTATTTAAAATAATCTATTTTAAATATCCAAAATTCGCTAAAATTGCCAAAATAAAAATTTTAAATTGGCTTGCATTTTCCGGGTTTTTACACTGAGGCTCAGGCTAGACAGTCTCGAATTCGGTAAGGACTATCTTTTGCCTTGGTTCATGACGGAAATCCAATTTCCAAATACGACACCGTGCGGTTTTGATTTATATATATATATATATATATATATATATATATATATGGCGACATGATATATGGTACCCATGTCGTCTATGATTGATAGTTATGATTGAAATTGTTTTTGAAACATATAAACACTAGTAATAATATGAAATTCTTTTGTTTTATTCGTATCAAGCATATTTTGGCCATTATAAGGTAAAACTCTATCCTCCGGTTTGCGTTGCATTGTGTGATGGGAACTGAGTCTTATAATGGCTTCATTTTTATAAAAGGCATTGCGATGTTTAAAAGAATTATTTGTTTTAAAGCACTGACAATCCAATGCAGTAAACCCGTTCCACGAAAGTGGCGTGGTCCTGTGATTAGCCATATTTTAAATGTGTTGAGTAGATTTCTCATACCAGTCCCATGACTGACTCGTAGTTTGTTTCACTTGCAAACTCGGGTGCCCCTTTTTCTACACGGGCAGCCTTGTATTCAGGTTATTAGCAGGCTCTTTCTGGATAGCTGGAGCTGAAGATGGATTCTATCATTTATCTCTTTTTATGCTGTTCAGATCCTATTGTACATATTATGTTTGTTTTCCGCTGTAGACATTTATGTATAGCTGAACTGTATTTGTACTAAGTATGATCCTATATACGGTGTAACTCTGATGATTTCGTTTATCCAGTGTATTATTTGTTCATTATATGGTGTATTTTTTTATTTCTATTCTGCTATTATCTGTTTATGTGTTATATTCCAAAGATTACCCTTAACACCGTCGTACGGGGTTTTGGGGTCGTCATAGTGATCGTAGCATGGCTATGAGCCGGTGCAGTGGAGTTGTTATGACTTCATGGGGCAGAGTGGACATAGCAAGGACTAGTGGCTATGGATCAGTGCAGTGGTGTCGTTATGATTCCATGGGGCAGAGTGATCATAGCAAAGAATAGGGTGATCAAAGTAGTGGATGTCGTATGCTTTACGCACTGAGTGAGAGATGTGAGGATGGTTGCTATGCTTGATTGTTTGCTGTCACTATGACATGCATACCCTTCCCTCGTATTCTTTACACCATATGTTAGTGGCACCTTAGTGTATTGAGCGATATGTTATTCTAACTCTTTGGTTGCAGGTCCTGGTTTAAGTATGGTTTAGTATACCTGTTATTGTTCTGTGTTGATGCTTATCGCTCATACCAGACTTTTGTCTGACCCAGAGTTTTATGTCTCTTCTTATTGCTCTGGGTGTTCTTAAACGGGAAGACTAGAGACAAGTTATGTGGATGCATGAGTAGCTGTACCGGAGATGAGCAGGAGGCTCCTACGTATTATCTACATATATTCTCCCTGTGTCGCTGTTTGGTCACTACTTTGGGCATTAGTAGTGTACCTTTCTTTTCTTTTGCTTTAGAGACAGTTTTAAAGTTGTAATAATAATGATGTGGAACATAAACTGTATTTGGATTTTCCGCTGCTATGATGTTTAGTTTACAGCTTATGCACTGTCTCACCTATTTTATGTCAAGTATGTTATTATTATATTTTATTCCATACACTGTGAGACATTCTACATGTTCCTTGTTAGTTCAAATACCTTTCCTTTTCTTTCTTTGGCGACCGTCCCATGCTGGTTAGACATTGGCACATCGCACTTTCATTGGAAATGTCGGCTGGTGCGGGGCGGGCCGTCACACTTAATAAACTAGTCATTGGGAATTGATGGGTCGATTGAGCCTATTAATTTATACGGGCAAATAATTAATAGGAAATAGAGAATTGTAATTGTAAATTAAAGATCAATAAATAAAAATTGAATTCTTAAAATGTTACAATTTATTAATGCAAATAATGTGTGTAGTTAAAGGTAGATTTGAATTTAAAATTTTTAATGAATAAGGACAAATGGAGTTATGGTAATGAATTTAAATTAATTAATTACTAATTGCAAATGAGTGACTTATTGTTAAATGCCATAATAAATGCTCATTAGTTATTGTTGATAAATGTGCCACTATAGCATGTAATCAAAGGGGATTTAAGGAATCAGAAATGTGAAATAAATACGCTACCTCAGCCAATTCATTTCCTTTGGAACATACAACATATGGATTAATGGGTCTTTTTGAAATTAGAGAATTAAAAATAGTATTATTAATATATAAATACCTTAATATACTAAACCCTAATTCCCCATTTAGTAGCCGCCGCCCTTTGAACGAATCGATGGCCACCTTCTTCAATAATGCGATCTCGTTTTTCTTCCAATCCTATCAATGAATTTCGAAACTTATGAAAGCAAAATCGAAGAACTCCATGAGACCGACAAATCTAACGGTTGTGATTGATTTTCATTTGCCAAACCGTGAGAATTTCGAGCATGAACGTGCTCCGTTCAAATGCGTTTATCCACGTAAGGGGGTGCGAGTTAGGAACCGTGCTAGGAGACGGTGGCTTTTACAGAGATGAACGACGTGGAGGCTTCAGATCGGTGGTCGGCGCTTTGGATTTGGTGCGAGTTGGAGCCCTAGCGATCATGTATGGGTTCAGATTTTCTATCGTGACGTAGAGACGATGGAAGAAAGATTAGAAGGTGGATTAAGGAATTAAATAAGTGATTAATTATATTGGTGATCATTAATGTGTTTGAGATTTGTAAAATTAACATCTTTTTCATACATTATCCAAATTCAGCAAACTCAGATCCGTTGGAATCACAACGATGAGATCTACAATATGGAGCTGACCAAAAGAATTTTGGAGCTAGTTGATATTTTGATCAAATTAAATGTCTTTAATTTGATTAAAATAATCATTTCAATCAATTTCTGCAACCGATCAAGGTGAGAACTCTCTCACTAAATTATCTTGTACAGTTATTTAATTTATATAAACTGCCATGATTTTTATCAGTATTTAATTATCACAAATATTTGTTTGCTAAAAATATTATTTTTAACTTATATGTGAGATCTCTAATTTAAAATAAATTTTATTATTGATTCCGATGTGAAATTCATATATGTGTGGTATAAAATTTGAGTTGATTGTTTGAGATTGCGATTAATGAATGGATTGAACTGTGTATGTTAGAAAATAAAATATTCATGTTTGTTAGAAATTGTTTATACAATAAAAATCAATTTTTTTATTGTATATATGAAAATAAATTATTCATGTTTGTCAAAATGGTTATACAATAAACATTATCTTTTTATTGTACATGTGAATCATTGAATTGTTAAAATTGTTATACAATAAAGATTATCTTTTCATTTTGCATGTGAATCATTGAATTGTTAAAATTGTTATACAAAAAAGTATCTTTTTATTGTATATGTGAACATAGAATTTATCAAAAACATTTATACAATAAAAATTATCTTTTTATTGTATGTGTGAACATAGAATTTGTCAAAAATACTTATACAATAAAAATTATCTTTTTATTATACATGTGAACATAGAATTTGTCAAAAATATTTATACAATAAAAATTATCTTTTTATTATATATGTGAACATAGAATTTGTCAAAAATATTTATACAATAAAAATTATCTTTATTGTATATTTGAACATAGAATTTGTCAAAAATATTTATACAATAAAAATTATCTTTTTATTGTATATGTGAACATAGAATTTGTCAAAAATATTTATATAATAAAAATTATCTTTTTATTGTATATGTTAACATAGAATTTATCAAAAATATTTATACAATAAAAATTATCTTTTTATTGTATATGTGAACATAGAATTTGTCAAAAATATTTATATAGTGAAGTTATCTTCTTATTATATATATGAATCATAGAATTGGTCATAATTGTTTGTACAATAAAAATTTCCTTTTTATTGTATATATGGATCATAGAAATTGTCATATTGGAAATAATTATTTATACAATAAAAATTTACTTTTTATTGTGTATATATATATAAATCACAATCTTATCATGTTTTAAAGAAAAATAGTTAAGCATTAAAAATAATATTTTTGATGTATGTTTTGATTCAATATTAAAAATGACATGTTCATTAGAAATTGTTTAGATATTAAAAAGGTAATTTTTAATGTATGATTAGTTTCATTAAAAATGATTCATTATTAAAAATGACATGTTCATTATAAATTGTTTAGATATTAAAAAGGACATTTTGTGTATGATTAGTTTTATTAAAAATGATTCATCATTAAAAATGACATGTTTATTAGAAATTGTTTAGATATTAAAAAGGACATTTTTAGTGCATGATTAGTTTCATTAAAAATGATTCATTATTGAAAATGACATGTTCATTAGAAATTATTTAGATATTAAAAAGGACATTTTTAGTGTATGATTAGTTTCATTAAAAATGATTCATCGTTAAAAATGACATGTTCATTAGAAATTGTTTAGATATTAAGAAGGACATTTTTAGTGTATGATTAGTTTCATTAAAAATGATTCATTATTAAAAATGACATGTTCATTATAAATTATTTAGACATTAAAAAGGACATTTTTAGTGTATGATTAGTATCATTAAATATGATTCATCATTAAAAATGACATGTTCATTAGAAATTGTTTAGATATTAAAAAGGACATTTTTAGTGTATGATTAGTTTCATTAAAAATTATTCATCATTAAAAATGATATGTTCATTAGAAATTGTTTAGACATTAAAAAGGACATTTTTAGTGTATGATTAGTTTCATTAAAATCGATTCATTATTTAAAATGACATGTTCATTAGAAATTGTTTAGATATTAAAAAGGACATTTTTAGTGTATGATTAGTTCCATTAAAAGTGATTCATCATTAAAAATGACATGTTCAATAGAAATTGTTTAGATATTAAAAAGGACATTTTTAGTGTATGATTAGTTTCATTAAAAATGATTCATCATTAAAAATGACATGTTCATTAGAAATTGTTTAGATATTAGAAAGGACATTTTTAGTGTATGATTAGTTTCATTAAAAACGATTCATTATTAAAATTGACATGTTCATTAGAAATTGTTTGGATATTAAAAAGGACATTTTTAGTGTATGATTAGTTTCATTAAAAATGATTCATCATTAAAAATGACATGTTCATTAGAAATTGTTCAGATATTAAAAAGGGTATTTTTAATGTATGATTAGTTTCATAAAAATCATTCATTATTAAAAATGATATGTTCATTAAAAATTGTTTAGATACTAAAAAGGACATTTTTCATGTATGATTAGTTTCATTAAAAATGATTCATTTTTAAAAATGACATATTCATTAGAAATTGTTTAGATATTGAAAAGGACATTTTTAATGTATGATTAGTTTCATTAAAAATGATTCATTATTAAAAATGACATGTTCATTAGAAATTTTTTAGATATTAAAAATCACATTTTTTATGTATGTAATGATTCATTATAAAAAAATGATTTCATATTCATTAGAAATTGTTTAGACATTAAAAAGGACATTTTTAATGTATGATTATTTTCATTAAAAAGGACGTTTTAAATATATGATTAATTGTAACAACCCGGAAAACCAGAACCAAATTAAAAAATTTAATTTGGCTATTTTAATAAATTTTGAATATTTAAAATGATTTATTTTAAATAATGACTAAAAATTTAACTAAATCTAAGTTAGAATGAATAAATTTATTTTAATTATATAACGAGCCTGAAATGGCACAATAGTTTGAAAATTTACTTTGAACTTTGACTAAATGTACAGGATTCAAAATAATCCAGATTTTAGTGAAACCAAAAATATTTAAATCTGTTTGAAAATATCTTTTTAACGAATCCGAAAAATCAAAATTTCATAGCGGGAATCAAAAGTTATGGCCAGTTGAATATTTGGAGTAGCCGCCATGAAATTTAATATAAATATAGCCCGTAAAAGTGGACATTTTGCAAACGACCTCCGTTTTCGACGAAACCACTTTGTTTGGATCCGCGATGTCAAATTATTGCTAGGTCTCAAAGTCCATAATTTTTGGAATTAATATGTGAGCGTGGCAAAGGAAAACGCGTTTGGTAATTTCAGTTTGAATTGGATTGACCAAAAAAAAGTCCATTTTTCAAATGGTCTTGTTGGGACCGTATCGTCCCAACATAGCTAGATTTATTTTTCCGGAATTTTTGGACTCAGTATGTGGCCCCGGCAAATTAAAATGTACATTCAAATCAGAATTTGAATGTTTTATATTTTAATTTGAAGAATAAATAACTGTAACAGGTGAAGGGGCTTACGAAACATATTCCATTGTGTCCGGAATGGGGGTATTTAGCTAGGGGAAACACTCGTTGGGTTTAATTTGGTGCTCACCTAAGAAAACCCTAATTTTCAAATTAATATAAATATCAGCGAATAGGATTATTTCTTTCATAATTTATTTTATAAAAAATAAAAAAATAAAAACTGTCACCCCTAGTATCATGCATCGGAAACAAGCTCCACTCTTCTCGACCAAACTCCGGCGAATCCAATCAGAATTAGCCCCAGCCCCAGTTCAATTTTTTGAAGTACTCCCTCTCCTCTTCAGATCCATATAAATTTCGACCTCTAATTGTATTTCTCGAGTTCTGGGCCCACGAAGTACAGCCGCGTCGGCCTCTTTTCCCGCTCCACCGTCGCACTGAGTTCATCACCACCTACGTCGTCGAGTGCGCCATTCCACCCTCTTCGTTGTGGTATAACTTGATTTGGTCCATGTGTTAAGGATTTGAAGTTATTTCGTGGCCTAGTTTTGAATCCGTCGAGTGAGGTAACGGCTTGTTTTTAAATTAAAAGTTATAACACTTTTAAGTGTTGCAAACCATGATTTTCAAATAAAAATCATATCTTTTTGCTATGCTGTCGAAATCCAGTGAAACCGGAGACATCGGACTCGTAGCGACGTCATCTACAATCTAGAAGAGACTAGAACGCGCTTGGATCTTCCTACAATCTTTGAAGGAGTGGAAACCAATGTGAGACTTCTAAATTCAAATATGGAATGGAAATGCGTTGTGTAAATTATATAAGCGAAGTATAAATTATATATGCGTTGTATACCTCATGTATGGGCGTTGTATAAGTTATATGAGCGATGTATAAATTATACACGCGTCATAGATGTGTTGAAATGGAAATGAAATATATTTATATATGTGTATATATATACACACACTCCCCTCGTCCACAAACCATGGATGATATGAATTGATTGTGATTGGCATGAAAATTTGTTGATATTGCGAATGGTTGAGAATGATGGATAGTGGTTGAAAATAATTGTTTGTGGTTGAAACGAAATTGGAATTGTTTGTGGAAAAATTCATTATGATATGAAATTGATCTTAGATCAGAAATAAGCCCCTTATGGAACGCCGCGAGGCCTAAGGTAGTACGAGGAGCCATACTCGGGACGGTGCCGGTTTTAAACCTCCTACCGTTATGCTGCCGAAATTTTCAGAAACATTCATGTGTTTGAAATATTTTCATATGTTGAAGTATATTCATGTGTTGATAATTTATTTATGAAAGAAATAAATTGCTTAGATAATAAAAATCACATTTTTTATGCGTATGAAGTATATGAAATATTCATGTGTTGAGATATTCATGTGTTGAATAAATTCTTTGATAAATAAAAATCACATTTCTATCTTATATATGAAGTATATAAAATATTCGTGTTTTAAATAAATTGTTTTAACAATAAAAAAATCACAATTTTATTATATGTATGAACTATATAAAATATCCATGTGTTGAAACATTCATGTGTTGAGATATTCATGTGTTGAAAAAAAAAGATTCATGTGTTGAATAAAAGGATTGAACAATAAAATTTACATTTTTATTGTGAATATGAAGTGCTAGAAACATTCATATGTTGAATAAATATTTTGAACGATGAAAATATCATTTTTATCATGTATACGACTCAGTAAAAATATTCATGTGTTGAAATAAATGGTTGTACGCTAAAAAGATTATTTTTAGCTTAGATGTGCATATATATACACATCGTTAAACAGGAAAATGAATTAGCTGTTGAGTAAAGAATATATTTGCATGCCCGAGAAATAGGTAAGCATTAATGAGTTGGTTGCGCAATTTTTATTATTATATAACTCCTGTGAATGCCATTGGATGCAGAGTGTTGGTTGTTCTGTGTGAAATCATAAACGTCGCCATAGGATAGTAACAATTAATTTTGAACTACACTACATGGCATACTGCAAGAAGATAGCATACTCTACCATATACCACATAAGCATTTGGAGCTTATGTGACGAGGTTAAAGATTTACCATAAAAGCGAGAGGCTTGTATGGCGATGACTATATTTCAGGTTGAACCAAAGACTGATCATTTCCTTTTCTGCACTAAGTTGTATCCTATGACTGTGCTACTCTAATGTTTATTACATTTTATGATTCCGCTGTCATATTGATGTAAATTATTCTATTTCATGTTTATGCTATTATCCGTAATCTGATAATGTTGATTAATGTGTTATATTCCAATGATTATCCTTAATTCCATGACACGGGGTTTTGGGATTGTCACATTAGTTTTATTAAAAATGATTCATCATTAAATAAAGACATGTTCATTAGAAATTGCTTAAACATAAAAAATGACATTTTTAGAGTATGTTTTGATTAAATAGATAAAAAGAATAATATGTTAAAATAGGAGTTGTCATTAAAAATGTCACATTTAATATATTTATTTAGATAGAGAGGATTACATGTTAAAATAGAATTTGTAATAAAAAATGTCGCATTTAACATGTTTATTTAGATAAAGAGGATAACATGATAAAATAAGATCTGTAATAAAAAATGTTACATTTAACATATTTATTTAGATAAAAAGGATTACATGTTAAAATAGGATTTGTAATCAAAATATTACATTTTACATGTTTGTATAGATTAAAAAGAATAACATATTAAAATGGAATTTGTCATTAACATGTTACATTTTACATATTTATATAGATAAAAAGAATGACATATTAAAATGGAATTTGTCATTAACATGTTACATTTACATGTTTGTTTAGATTAAAAAGAATGACATATTAAAATAGAATTTGCCATAATAATGTTACTTTTAACATGTTTTGTTTAGATAAAAAGAATTACATGTTTTGATTCGTTTTGATTCATTAAAATGTAATCACTTACATGTTAGCAAAGTTGGAAAATGATTATATGTTAATATATGTTTTATTTGTTGAAAACATCACTTTTAACATGTTAGTGAAATTGTCGAACGATTTGTATTTATATAATATATATATATATATATATATATATATATATAAATTAAAATTAAACGAATCGCCCGCGGTAGTTTGCTTTTTGGAATTGTAACTTGAAACGATTATACCGAAAGATCCGACCGTCGGATTTTCCCAAAACTGGAACCGTTGGGTTTATTTTGGGAAGATCTTTCCAACGATATTGTAATAACCTGGAAATCTGAGCCAATTTAAAAAATTTATTTTGGCAATTTTACTGAATTTTGAATATTTAAAATGTATTATTTTAAATAATAACGACGAGAAATTTATTTTGAATAGAATTAGAACGTATATATTTATATAGATCGTCGTTAGATTATAAATATTTTATTTTAACTATAAAAGGAATTGAAAATGGCGCGGTAGTTCGATAATTCAATTTCAAATTTCAAATTTCAAATGAATGTACAGGATTCAAAATAAACCGGATTTTAGTGAAACCAAAAATATTTGAATCTAACTGAGAGTATCTTTCCAATGAATCCGAAGAATCGAAATTTCATAGCAGGATTCAAAAGATATGTCCAGTTGAAAATTCTGAATAGTCGCTATGGAATTCAGGCCCTTAAAAATGAAAATTTTGCAAACGATCTCTGTTTTCGACGAAACCACTTTTGTTGGATCCATGATGTCAAGTTATTGCTAGATTCCAAAATTCGTAATTTTTCGAATCAATATGTGAGCGTGACAAAGTTAAACGTGTTTTGTCAATTTCGATCGACCTGAAAATGGCCATTTTTCAAACGGTCTCAAAATTTAACGAAATCAGTTTTGTTAGGACCGTATCGTCAATACGAAGCTAGAAAATATTTTTCGTGAATTTATAGAGTCCGTATGTGGCCCTAGTAAATTGAAATGTGCGTTCAAATTCAATATATAGAGTTATATTTGGATTTTGACGGAAACTGGTCAAAACGATCGAATCAGCCTACGATACATATCCCATTGTGTTCGGAATAGGGGTAATTAGCTATGGATGACAGGCGGTGGGTTTGATTTCAAGGTCGAAATTAAAAGTTACTTTTTGAAAATAAAAATAATAAAATAATATATATTATTATATGAAACCCCCTTTATCTTCCCCCTCCTTTCCATGTTGGACCTCAGAAAAGAAAAAAAAAGAAAAAAACGACGGATCTCGTCAATCTCTCCACCCCATGTCGCTCCCTCCGGCGCCGCGCCAAGCTCCGACGAGCCCCCCTCCTCCGATCCGCTCGACCTCCTCCTCCCTCTCCCCTTCCTTCTCTGAAAGATCCGAACCCTAGGATGCACAAACCCGAAGAGGACAGCTGCACCCCTCAATCCCCCCCGCCGCCTCAACTGCCACCGCCCTACCCCCTCCTGGCCCCACCGCGCCGACCATCTCAGCCCCCCCCCAACCTGTGACGACGGTGACACCTCCCCCTTCGCTGAAAATAAAAAAAGGTGAGCTTTTTTATTTTATTTATTTATTTAGTTTAAATACTTTTAGGGACTAAGTAAAAATCTAATTTTTAGCGAAGTAAAAATCTAATTTTTTAGCGAAGTAAAAATCTAATTTTTAGCGAAGTAAAAATCTAATTTTTTAGCGAAGTAAAAATCTAATTTTTAGCGAAGTAAAAATCTAATTTTTTAGCGAAGTAAAAATCTAATTTTTAGCGAAGTAAAAATCTAATTTTTAGCGAAGTAAAAATCTAATTATTAGCGAAGTAAAAATCTAATTTTTTAGCGAAGTAAAAATCTAATTTTTAGCGAAGTAAAAATCTAATTTTTGGTGAAGTAAAAATGAGATTTTTATATATGAAGACATAGAGGATAAAAATATATTTTTTATATAATGTAAAGAGTAAAAGTATAATCTTTTTATATAGAATAGCATAGTAAAAATATAATCTTTTTATATAGAATAGCATTGTAAAAATATAATCTTTTTATATAGGATAGCAATGTAAAAATATAATTTTTATCTATATAGTAGCGGTATAAAAATGTGATTTTTATCCATATATAGCGAACTAAAAATTTGATTTTTATATATGTAGTGGCTACGGGCAACGAAATTGATAAAAGGTGAATGACGAAGATTTCTACATAAGAAGAGCCGTGGCGGTTGGTTTAGCTATTCCATGAGAACTTCTCACCTTTAATTTAAATTTCTAGTTAAAAATATATACTAGGATGCAGACGGTGTTTAGTAGCACCCGACACCCATCGTCCATAGACCATGGACTGCTTGTATGCTTGTTTGTTTGATTTTGATGTGTAGTTGATTGTGTGATGTGATGTGAAATGAAATAAAATATTTATATAGCTAAAAAATATTTTATAGTTGAAAATAGAATTTTTAACGTGAATTTAAAAGGAAATAAATATAAACAAATCGGACGATTTGTTTATATACGCACATTTGAATGACATTGATTAGGATGATAAATTTTACACATTGCCTAACTACACAAATAAAATCTGTGTTTGTTGTTTTGAAACCCCACACGGGTATTGGGATGATATTTGACGTACACTAATCCCGATTGTTTAGTTATATGTCAATCGATGGATTGACAGACTGTGTAAGCGCTAATTATTTATATTTAATGCTTATGCAGTGGTGTGGTGCACTCTGGATGATGGTTGATTATTAATCGTAGTTATTTTATACATGTGTTGTAGAAAATCCATATAATTAACATTATATGGTAATTGATTGGGCCTCATTCCATATTTGGAATAGAAATATTTGAAATAGAAATATTTGAAAAAGAAATATTTGAAATAGAAATATTTGAAAAAGAAATATTTGAAAAAGAAATATTTGAAATAGAATATTTGAAAATAGAAATATATGAAGTCGTGTTGATCAGGTTGACGCCATTTTGACGTGAACGATATTTATATCAATTTTATTCATTTTTCAATGAATATTGAAAGTGATTTCAAAATTCGAATTAAAGTGAAATGAATTGAAATTCGAATTAAAGTGAAATGAATTGAAATTCGAATTAAAGTGAAATGAATTGAAATTCGAATTAAATTGAAATTGAATTGAAATCAATTTGAAATGAATTTAAAACGAATTTATAAGGAAAAATTCAATTTTGAATTGAATTTGAAATGAAGTTGAAATCGTTTCGAAAACGAATTTAAAACGATTTATAAAATATGTTTTGAAAGGAAATCGACGAAATATATATAATATATATATTATATATATAATGGCCTGAATAGAATGCACCGCGCCGCGGCAGTTCGCGAATTTCAACCATTGACTTCGAACGGATATTACGGGAGATCCGACCGTCGGATTCTCCTAAAACTGAACCGTTGGGTTCGTATCGAAAAGAGCTTTCTAACGAATATTAGAAATCTAACGGTAGGATTTGGAATTATGTCCAAATCAAATTTGGAAAAGGTTGTTGTAAGTGGAGTTCGATGGCCGTTGATGGAAATCGACTGTACGGGCCTAGATAAAATTATTAAAAATAGTAATAATTTGTGTAAAATCATAAGAAATGATTTGTGAAGAATTGGGATGAAAATCTCCATATTTGAAAAGATAAAAGCAGATTTTTATCGAAATGAACTAGTTTTGAACTGGAATTAAAATCAATTTATTTTTGAAATAAATAAATTGAATTTGAAGTGGTTTTGAAAATAACCAAAATTTCCGATATATAAAGTTGGAATAGATTTGAATCGAAATTATCTTCGAGATATTTCGATGTTGGATTTCGTGATTATACAGATATGGTTAAGGGAAATTGAAAGATATATATATATATATATATCGTTATTCCAATACGATATTTGTTGATTTTAGAATTTGATATTTAATATAAGCCGATATATTTTCTATTTAGAGCCTTGTATTTAATATCGAATGTGATTTGGGTTTGTCGTGAGTGGCATCTTCATTAACACTGTTCTTAAACCCAGTTGAGAAAAAGATTAAATCTTTTTATTTAGATTTAATGAATTGTACCAATTAAATGGAATTTAATTGGAATTGAATTTGAATTGATTTTTGGGTTTATCGTGAACAGTGTTTTAAATAGCACTTGTTCTTTAACCCGATAATTAATGGAATGTGATTTTGGGTTGTTGTGAATGGTATCTTCAATAATACTATTCTTAGACCCAACTAAGTTAAGAAAATTAGAAACTAACTGGAGGTTAGTTAAGTTGAATGGTTCCTTGGGTATTGATCTGATGTTGGTTTCGGCCTTCGGGGTTAATATTTAGGGAACTGTTCTCTTGCTAATTTACGGTTAGAGACTAATAGAATGGAATGTGATGTGGGTTTATCGTGAACCGTGTTTTAAATGACATTGATTCTTTAACCCAGTTAAATATTAAAACTTAGTGGAGTTTTAATGAATCTTTAATTAGATTGAAATGATCGAGAATGGAGTATCACCGGTTTTGCTCCAGGCGATAGTTAAATCTTTAATTAGATTTAAACGTGAAATGGTAATTGAATTTACCGATAACACCGTGGTGATTAGATATGAAGTATGGCCAGTTTTACTTCGTGGGATGAATAGGTTGGGATTGGTAAATTAAAACAAACGATTACTTCGGTGTGGTTCGCTAATCCCGACTAGTTTAAAGTGATATTCAAAGGAGGATTAAAGAATAAATTTAAAAGAATTTATCTTTGATAAAATTAATGGGAACCTTTCCCTAAGAATGTGAAACTTAGTAACTACTGTAGGTTAGCTAAGCAGAATGGTTTCCTGGGTATTGATCTGATGTTGGTTTCAGCCTTCGGGGTTAATATTTAGGGAATTATTCTCTTGTTAATTTACGGTTAGTGACTGATGAATTGGAATGAAACGTATGTTGTGTTTGTGTAACACTTATTTATTATATACGCGAGTTATTCGGAAAGACCGGGTTTATCCCATTCTGAATAACTGTTATGACGATAAGTCGAAGATGAAGACGGTGGTCGAAGACCGGAGGTCTTCACGTTGTTTGGGTGATTACTGATTATCTTGATTGGGTCGTATATCCAAAAGGAGGGAATCAGTTAGTGGTCGTCCAGACGTACTTGGAGATCGATGGATAAGCGAGGTACAAGGTGCCTCCGGTTTCGCTCAGACCCAGAACGGACATGTAAATGGACTGTGTGTCTGACATTGGATATCATTCTGTGTGATTGATGGATATCGGTTGCATGGAGTGGTTTGCCTGTGTGGCATGCTAAGATGCAAATGATCAAGGCTTCTGTTGAAAAGCAGAGTCTTGTGGTTGATGATCAAAGAACAGCCTGTGTGGCATAGCTTTGTGTAGCGTGGATTCGCGAGCCTCACACCCTGGTTGTGAACCAGAAACGGGGGAAGGACCTCAGGGGGGAAATGCGTTTCTTTCTAGTTAGAAGTGGCGTCAGTGGTTTTACACACCCTGACGAGTTTGACTTATGTGGTTGTTGCTGTTGCGAGTCGCCTCGGATATATCGGTGACTATGTGAAGCCGATGGGGTCATTTGTTGGCTCATTTACGCCCCAAAGGGCGGGGAAACGTAGTGTTTAAGCATTATAATCCACATCGGTGGACCGGCCCTGACGATCTAAGGGGAAGTTGCGGCTGTTCTTGAGGCTCGGGCTAAAGAGTCTCGAATCGGTAGAGGACGATCCCTTACCTCAGTTTGCAGATGGAAATCCAACTTCCAATACGTGACGTTTTGACTTTAGTTGTAATCCTATATATGGCGACATAGTGGGATGAGGCGATTATGCCGTCTATGATTGATACTTATGATTTGAAGTTGTTTTATACACTATGCACTTATTATAGTATCAAATGGTTTGTTTTAAACGAATCAAGCATTCTTGGCTATTATAAGGTAAAAACCCTATCCTCCGGCTTGCGTTGCATTGTGTGATGGGACCTGGGTCTTATAATAGCTTCATTGTTCTTTATTTAGCATTACATTGTTGTTTCATGCACTGGTGTTCTTGGGAGGAAACCCGTTCCGTGTTATATGGCATGGTCCCTTGATTTACCTAACTTTAAAATAAAGATTAATAACTGTTTTAGTTCTCACACCAGTCCCATGACTAACCTAGAGTTTATTGTTTTAACCTAAACTCTGGGTGACCTTATTTTGACATGGGCAACTAGTAGTTTTGGTTTTGCAGATTTATATTCACAGGATCCTGATTTACAGTTGGAACGATACTCGGAAAGCTCTGTATCCGTGTATTACTTCTAGTTGTGTTTTGTATTATTTTCCGCTGTGATGTATTTAAATGTAATTGAAATCTCTGATATTTTCCTGTTGTGTAATATTTATTTTTACTCTGTATATTCTCATATTCTGTTGAATTATTGTAATATACAATGAAATGTTCTTCTGTCTGCGTTCTGATGTGGCTTGTTCTCAACTCAATCCGTGATTTCCCGTAAGGGGGAATTCGGGTCGTTTCAGATATTAAATTTGTTAAGATCCATTGTTTAGATGTTGAGAAATGTGTAATTCAAATTTGGATAAAAACAGCACCAGGGCCACGTAACGACCTGAATCATCATTTGAATTAAATGGGCTATTTTTATATAAATAAAAATAGCGATAAATCATTATAAAATAATATTAACAATATGAAATGACTTGAATTATATATATTCGAGAATTATTTGAAAAGACTGAGTTCAATATCGTTTAAAATAATTATACGATGATTTAAAATCAATGACATTAAAGATGGTGGTTCAAGATCGGCGATTTTCACATCGAATGGATGGCTACTAATGCCCTGGATTGGTTTGCTTCCAGGAAAGGGTTAAAGTGGTAGTTATCCGGACGTACTTGTTGATTGTCCAGATATGCGAGAACCTCTCTTCCGTACTGGACGAGGAATAAGTTGTCTCCGATTTCGTTCAGACCCAGAACGGACTTGTAAATGGATGTGTGTCTGACATTGGCCTTCGCTCTATGTGAATTGATTTCTATTAAATATATATCTGTTTGGTGGCGGAGAATTTATTCTCTTGCTTAACACCCTCTTTTGAGATGTACGAGCTTAGAGTTTATATATTGATAGACATCAGTCGCATGGCGTGGGTTGTCAATGTGGCATGCCAAGATGAAAATGATCATGGCTTTTGTTGAAAAGCAGAGCCTTGTGGTTGATGATCAAAGCACACCTTTAATTAGCATAGCTTTAATTTGTGTATAACGTTACTTCGCGAGCCTCACACCCCGATATGAGTCAAAAACGAAATGAGGACCGTATGGAGGACTTGCATTTCTTTCTAGCTAGAAGTGATGTCATGGTAGGAGCCCAGACAATTTTACTTATGTGGATTATGGATTTTGAGGGCCCTCGGATATTGGTCGCTACTGGCCAAGTGATAAGTCCAATAGGACCGGGAAATGTATTGTTCAAGCATAACTAATCCACTAAAGTATTTGTGGACCAGCCCTACCGCTAACCAGGGCTCGCCAGCGTCCGAGTCCTGAGGCATTGGCTAGAGTGTCTCGAAACCGGTGAGGATGGTTCCAAGCCTCGACTCATGATGGAAACCCAATTTCCAATACAACATTACGGATTTGATCATAAACCTATATATGGCGACATAGTAGGATGGTGTACTATGTCGTCTAGGATTGATACATTTACTTTGAAAATGTTTTAAACTGATTAGACACTGATAATAATATCAAATGATTATTGTTTTATGCGTATTAAGCACTTTTGGCCACTATAAGGTAAAACTCTATCATTTGGTTTGCTTTGTATTGTGTGATGGGACTTGAGTCTTATAATGGTTTCATTTTTCTAAAAAGCATTGCGTTGTTTTAAAAGATTTACTTATTTTATGCACTGGAAATCCTATGGAGTAAACCCGTTCCGCGTTAGCAGCATGGTCCTGTGATCTGCCTTATTATTAGACAAGTTAAGTAAGATTTCTCATACCAGTCCCATGACTGACTCGTAGTTTGTTTCACTTGCAAACTCGAGTGCCCCTATTTCCACATGGGCAGTCGAGTGGCTTGTTTTGGAAATATTTATTTATTGAGAAGGATTGTGGATCGAAGCTTAAAGCTGTGTCCAGAGCATTGATAGTCTTCCGCTGTGTTAGTTTTTTTGTTTTCCGCTGCATTGTATTACATTTATTGTAAATTAATCTTACACTGTTTTATTATTTTGTGACGTACTCTGATATATTCTGTACTCTAATGTAACATTATTATGATGTTTACAAAAGTCTTCTGTTATTTGTTCTTATGTGTTGTGCGCCCAAAGTTAGTGAACCGATGATTTTCGACTTTCGGATCGGGCTTTGCGGTCGATTCGGAGGACTGGGATTTTCGGGTCATTACATGTGGTATCAGAGCTTTGGTTAATTCAAATCTTTGGGGTACAACTCGTTAGAACTGAACAAAAGACTCAACAGAGGTACGATTAGAAATATCCTATAAAAGAATACTCATTAGATATAGGATCAGTAGCATCCTAGAATGAGATACTCATTAGAGATGGGGTTAGAAATGCCCTAGAATGAGTTGAGAGTGACAAGTTTATAATTAACATATTTGTGATTATATATATAATCCGATTTTAGAAAATATGATTTTTGAATATGTAAAAGTTATATATATTTGAAATGCTAATCAACTAGTTGATTGATGTTTGTGTTGTGTGATTATTAGTTCAACTAATAAAAATTATTAAACCAATAAAAGAATGAAAGTAGAGTTGGTTAGTTAAAACAACATTCAACTCTGTTCCTTTTCGAGGACGAAAAGATTTTAAGTGGGGGAGATTGTAACAACCCGAAAAATCAGAACCAATTTAAAATTTTATTTTAAGGAAATTTTGTTAGAAAATGCGTTAGAATTTAAAAATTCCATTATTAAATTAAAAAATTCAATCTAAAAAGGTTTTTAAATAAAATTATGATGTTATTTAATGATTTCGAATTCTTTTTCTAATAAATATTTATTTATAATTAGATAAATAGTGATTTATAACAATTGAAAATAATATCAAATTGTATGTATATTTGTAATAATTAACTTCAAACAATTGATAATAAAGAAAATAGTAGACTTGTAAGTGATAGCAATTTTTATTGTAATTAGCAATAATGATTGATTAGATTATTAGCATATGTATTATGTTTGAGATTTCTATAGTTTAATTCGTGGGAAGATTATCAATTAGCTTTTTTAAGTTTTTCCCTTCTTGAAAGAATGAAGGAATTTGAATTGAAAAGCAATACATACAAACAAAAAGAAATGTGTAAAAGTACATGTTTCCTTCGTATTTTACACTGTTTATTTCAAATAAAGAAAATCATACATTCCTTGTAATGGAATAAAGTCAACATGCTTTGTTTACATTTAATTTATGAAAATCAATTAGAAAATCTTCCAAAGAAACACATCTTCCGCAAATTAGATATGAAATTCTACTATAATAAATTGTGTAATTAAGAATACATAAATGTGGATAGAAACGGAAATAAACGCGTAATAATTGTGTAATTGAAAAGAGCGGAATTTGAATAAGTTAGCAATAAAAGGGTTAAATTTAACAATTTGGTTGATTAAGAAAAAGAAATAAATTAGGAAAGAATTAACTTATTTAATTAGGTTAATCAAAATTTGTAAGTGCATAATTCACTTTTAAGAAATAAAGTAATACTAAGACTTAATAAGCTGGTCGTTGGGAATTGATGGGTCGATTAAGCCTATTAATTTATACGGGAAAATAATTAATAGGAAATGGAGAATTGTACTTGTAAATTAAAGATCAATAAGTAAGAATAGAATTCTTAAAATGTTACACTTTATTAATGCAAATAATGTGTGTAATTAAAATGTAGATTTGAATTTGAAATTTTTAATGAATAAGGACAAATGGATTTATGGGAATGAATTTAAATGAATTAATTACTAATTGCAAATGAGTGACTTATTATTAAATGCCATAATAAATGCTCATTAGTTATTGTTGATAAATGTGCCATTATAGCATGTAATCAAAGGGGATTTAAGGAATCGGAAATGTGAAATAAATACGCCACCTCAGCCAGTTTATTTCCTTTGTAACATACAACATATGGATTAATGGGCCTTTTTAAAATTAGAGAATTAAAAATAGTATTATTAATATATAAATACCTTAATATACTAAACCCTAATTTCCCATTCAGTAGCCGCCGCCGTTTGAATGAATCGATGGCCACCTTCTTCAATAATGCGATCTCGTTTTTCTTCCAATCCTATCAATGAATTTCGAAACTTATAAAAGCAAAATCGAAGAACTCCATGAGACCGACAAATCCAACGGTTGTGATTGATTTTCATTTGCCAAATTGTGAAAATTTGGAGCATGAACGACTTGTAGGCTTCAGATCGGTGGTCGGCGCTTTGGATTTGGTGTGAGTTCAGCCCTAGCGATCATGTATGGGTTCAGTTTTTCTATCGTGACATGCCGATGGAAGAAAGATTAGAAGGTGGATTAAGGAATTAAATAAGTGATTAATTATATTGGTGATCATTAATGTGTTTGAGATTTGTAAAATTAATATCTTTTTCATACGTTATCCAAATTCAGCAAACTCAGATCCGTTGGAATCACAACGATGAGATCTACAATACGGAACTGACCAGAAGAATTTTGGAGCTAGTTGATATTTTGATCAAATTAAACGTCATTAATTTGATCAAAATAATCATTTTAATCAATTTTTGAAAATGATCAAGGTGAGAACTCTCTCACTAAATTCTCTTGTACAGTTATCTATTTTATATAAACTGCCATGTTTTTTATCAGTATTTAATTATCACAAACATTTGTTTGCTAAAAATATTATTTTTAGCTTATATGTGAGATCTCTAATTTAAAATAAAATTTATTATTGATTTCGATGTGAAATTTATATATGTGTGGTATAAAATTTGAGATGATTGTTTGTGATTGCGATTAACGACTGGATTGAACTATGTATGTTAGAAAATAAAATGTTCGTGTTTGTTAGAAATTTTTCATACAATAAAAATCATTTTTTTAATGTATATATGAAAATAAATTATTCAAGTTTATTTAAATGGTTATACAATAAAAATTATCTTTTTATTGTGCATGTGAATCATTGAATTGTTAAAATTGTTAACATTGTTATACAATAAAAATTATCTTTTTATTGTACATGTGAATCATTGAATTGTTAAAAGTGTTATACAATAGAAATTATCTTTTTATTGTATACATGAACATAGAATTTGTCTAAAATATTTATACAACAAAAATTATCTTTTTATTGTATACGTGAACATAGAGTTTGTAAAAAATATTTATACAATAAAAAATAACTTTTCATTGTATATGTGATCATAGAATTTGTCAAAATATTTATACAATAAAAATTATCTTTTTATTGTATATGTGAACATAGAATATATCAAAAATATTTATACAATAAAAATTGTCTTTTTATTGTATATGCGAACATAGAATTTGTCAAAAATATTTATACAATAAAAATTATCTTTTTATTGTATATGTGAACATAGAGTTTGTCAAAAACATTTATACAACAAAAATTATCTTTTTATTGTATATTTGAACATAGAATTTGTCAAAAACATTTATACAACAAAAATTATCTTTTTATTGTATATGTGAACATAGAATTTGTCAAAAATATTTATACAATGAAAATTATCTTTTTATTGTATAAGTGAACATAGAATTTGACAAAAATATTTATACAATAAAAATTATCTTTTTATTGTATATGCGAACATAGAATTAGTCAAAAATAATAAAACAATAAAATTATCTTCTTATTGCATATATGAATCATAGAATTGGTCATAATTGTTTGTACAATAAAATTTTACTTTTTATTTTATATATGGATGATAGAAATTGTCACGTTGGAAATAATTGTTTATACAACAAAAATTTACTTTTTATTGTATATATGAATCACAAATTTATCATGTTTTAAAGAAAAATAGTTAAGCATTAAAAATAACATTTCTAACATATGTTTTGATTCATTATTAAAAATGACATATTCATTAGAAATTGTTTAGATATTAAAAAGGACATTTTTAATGTATGATTAGTTTCATTAAAATGATTCATTATTAAAAATAACATGTTCATTAGAAATTTTTTAGATGTTAAAAAGGACATTTTTTGTGTATGATTAGTTTTATTAAAAATGATTCATCATTAAAAATGACATGTTCATTAGAAATTGTTTAGATATTAAAAATGACATTTTTAGCGCATGATTAGTTTCATTAAAAATGATTCATTATTAAAAATGACATGTGTAACACCCCACGTCCATTAATGTCACTCACAAAGGGAATGCATTAACTTCTATGGAGCGTCTTATGTAAGTATAGAACAACAAGACAGAAATAAATAGTACTCAAAGATTTAAAACTTTATTTCATTGCAGTGAAAAACACATATGTTTGCTTACATCATCAAAAACCAGAGTCAAAGTACATAATATCCACCTTGACTACCAAAAGTACATAAATTAAAAGACATAATCCCCAATACAGAATAGCTATAAATAAAAGAGGCTGAACTTTACTTCAGCGATCTAAGCAATCTTCTAAAAGAAGAGAAATAGCAGTCCAAAATCAAGCTCCATTGGTGCTAGTTCCAACCTGAGCACCTTGGGGGGGAGAAAGAAAAGAGGAGGAAACAAAGGGGGTCAGACAAAAAGTCTGGCGAGTGCGATAACTTTAACAATATAATTAATAAAGTAACTTGGCTAAGGCATAAGTTGGAAAATAAGGAAATGACCATGAACCATTGAGTATGACAGAGTAAATAAGGAAACAAGATGAACAACAATATCATTAAAGCGCACCTAACCCACTATAGGATAATTACTATACTGCACCACCACTATAAGGTAATTGCTATACTGCACCACCACTAGTCACCCTAAGGTTGATCCCGCCTACAGACTTAATAATGATATTGGTAGTTTCGTGCACCCCTAGCTGCTTTCATAGGTGACGCCTGCCCCTATCTCCACTAGGTGTACCCACTACCCCCAAGCGATCGGCTCCCTAACTCGTAGATACCCGTGCTGGCCCCACAGTGGGGTGTATCACTCCCCAAAGTGGCAACCCGATACCACCAAGAATGCCAGGCTTATACCTACACAATGCAACAACTTCTTACCTACCAACCCGGGTCCACACACGCATATGAACCCGTTGGACTTGCGTTGCCACCGCTAACCCGGTTCGGCCTCTTACAGTCAAGCCCATTATGCGTGTCCCGTCCTCGACTTGGGTCGAGCCCACAAAGATACGTATGGGTTACTGGTTGAAATGGGACCCCATTACTTGATACAAGCTATCCACCTAAGCTTGGTCCCCTCTAGTACATCCCACTTAACCCACTTCTTATTCATGATTCAATTACATGTTTCAATTTTGGTTAAGTGTTTCTAATCGTATTTCCAAATGCCACCCAAGGCACCCACTAGATTCCACATGCCACCCAAGGCACCCACTTAACCCCCTCATGTCCCACTACATGTTTATCTGGTTAAGTGTTTCTTAATTCATTAAGACCGTAACCTCATAAAGACCTCTCATATTAGACTGGCATTTGTGGCAGCTGGATTAGCCGGGCGGGTCCGGACAGTCTTACACCGCAAAAGAGCCTAACCTCATGTCTTTGCAATTATTACGTATTTAGTTTATGCATAAGACCTCTCACATTAGACTGGTATTTGTGGCAGCTGGATTTGCCGGGCGGGTCCGGGCAGTCTTATACCACAAAAGAGCCTAACCTCGTGTCTTAGACGATTAATTACTCCTAGTTAATCATTCCCCAATTTGAATTACTTTCCTTATTCAAATTATCAATCAATTCCAAATTTAACGATGTCCATAATTGACTCAATTATGTCCATCCATTTATGGTATGTAAAATCATACCAATTTTCATCTCAAATTTATTTTATGCCTTTTAAGGCATTTATGCCAATTAAATCTTTTAATATTATCCCCTTTACCCCACGTTGTACGTTTGTTCGTTTAACGTAAAATATACGTTAGACTCGAATAGTCTAACTCATGGAATAAAGAGAAAACATCACAATATACACATATTAAAACATAGATCTAAACATAGGGGTGAACTTGCATGTGTGAATGATATTTTACATCTAAAACTTGCATAGGCCAAGGTTACAACTTGCATAAACAACATATGTCATGGATCCAAATCTAAAGGTGTGAACTTGTTGAGATAATGGTCATAAACTTGCATAAATCATGTATGTCATAGATCTAGATCTAAAGAGGTAAACTTGCATAGGTAATAACCCTAAACTTGCATAACATGATTCATATCCTCAAACTCATATATTTATATAAACTTGCATATGTGATTTATGCATCGTAACAATGGTGTAAACTTGCATCTAACATGTAAAGTATCATGTAGAATTTAGCATATAACTCACACATGTCATAGCCTAACTTTTAATCAAATTTTCACATGAACTAGATGTCATAACCATGTAAGGTCACATATAATTTTACCCAACTTGTATATGATTCATGTTTGAATCAAAATCTAAACTTGCATCCATTTGATTTATCACATGAATCAATATAACCAAACTAGTATATGAAACATGATGTTTTGATTATATATAAAGTTACAACATAGATGATAGCAACATAACTTTACATTATAAATGATAGCATCACAACATAACATTATAGAGATTTCAACACAATCCTACAACATGCGATCAATAATTCACATCACATCCATACAATCCGCAATATAACTTAATCTAATTAAATTACTAATTATTTTATTAAAACTATCGAACTCACAACTAAAAAGTAGTCTTGAGTTCTGAATTCTGATTTCTGAAGTTGTATTAGCTCTCCTTTGAAGAAGATTCGTTGTTAGGGCTGAATAGAACTGATTTGATTTGCTGTTCTTCCCCTCTAATTGGTGGCGGCTACTCTAGGGTTCAAGATGACAGCATAACGGCCATAGTATCAGTGTCTGAAGGGTTTGAGTCTATGGGTCTTTTTATAGAGTTTTGAATTAATTTAAGCCGTCGGATGATCCAAGGGTTAATCAAAACCATTCAGTCGGGATAGGGTGACACCTCAGCCCTAATGACTCAGCAAGGAGTCAGAAAGGACTCAGCAACATGGGCCAGACTGAACCAGAAAGCTGTGTAGACCTGCTGCCTCGGCCTGGGCGCACTTGGCAGGTGCGCCAGTGCAAATTTGTACTGGCACTTCCTAAGTGCGCCAGTGCAATTTTTTTATATTTTTTCTCTTTTGCCACCAAACTTCATTCGTCTATAACTCCTTCATCCGGTACCCGTTTCCCGCAAACTCAGACTCTATTTCAACCAAAATTCCGAGACGAACACAATGGCGCAACCCCATTCCCTTAATTCTCACGTCTGAGATTAATTATTCTTTATTTAGTTAATTTGATTATTTAAAAATCCGGGGTGTTACATTCTCCCCTCCTTAAAGGATTTCGCCCCCGAAATCTCCAAGTTAAGGAG
Organism: Allium sativum; assembly: GCA_030737875.1. Taxonomy (NCBI): domain Eukaryota; kingdom Viridiplantae; phylum Streptophyta; class Magnoliopsida; order Asparagales; family Amaryllidaceae; genus Allium; species Allium sativum. The sequence continues at coordinate 550,837,167 of CM060918.1, forward strand.
AATGCATATCCTACCATCCAAACAACCATCTACTCAACCATCAAACACGGGCATCCATTGTCCTTATAAAATTTCTAATGTTGTATGAACATATGCAAGAAGTGTGTGTATATGTTCCTTATCTAATGCAAAATCTGGCGGTCTACTGATTCAGTTGACCTCCTTAATGCAACCCATGATAGTGCCATGCGTCCATTATGTATGCGAAAGAACCTTATCGATACATATCATTTCTACATGTGTGCTCAACCATTCACCAAAATGCAACATCCATATGATGGTACAATCATTATACATCACACACATTTATATGCAATATGCAATATGAAGTGACTGAGCCGATCTAGTGCCTAAAGTGTGTGTATATGCATCCACGAGCAACCACTAGCAACCACTTGCATCCACATGCATCCATCATACATAACATGTCTCAAACACATGTTTCAACCATTGGACTACCCTATCTAAAGGCCAAAGATACTAGCGAGAGGACATACTAAAGATAAGATAAGTACAAGGTAAGTGATAAAGGAGAAATTAAAAGACATGCCCTCAAAAAGAAAAGGGTACAATAAACGCGTCTTCGCTTCCGTCTCCCAAGTAGCGTTGCTCTCATCATCTCCCCATTGCACTTTGACTAGCTTGACCTCTCGATTCCTCAACTTCTTAATCTCCGACCCAAGAATACACGTAGGAGCTCGTCGAATCGTCGCATCACGCTCTATCTCCACCTCTCTAAGCAAGCTCAGCTCTACCACTTCCGCGGTCTCGTGCAAGCACTTCCTCAAATGTGATACATGGAATACATCGTGTACGCCACTAAGTCCCTCGGGCAACTCCACTCTATACGCTATCTGCCCAATCCTTTCCTTAATAGGAAACGGCCCTACGAACCTTGGTGCTAACTTCCCAACGGACCCAAAGCGAACGACGTTCCGTAATGGAGACACCTTAACAAAGACCATGTCCCCAATATCAAACTCAAGATCTGTCCTCCTCTTCTCAGCATAAGATTTTTTCCCTATCTTTCGCCATCTTCATCCTCCTTCAAATCAAATCGATCTTTTCTGAAGTCCCTCTAATCTTATCGGGTCCAAGCAAGATCTTATCTGTAGACTCCCACCAACATGTAGGCGAACGACACGGCCGTCCATAAAAAGCCTCGAACGGTGCCATGCCAATGCTAGACTGAAAGCTGTTATTATATGCGAACTCCACCAACGGAAGATGTTCCTCCCATGTACCTCCGAAATCTAAGACACACAACCTCAATAAGTCCTCTAGAATATGATTCACCCTCTCGGTCTGGCCATCCGTCTGAGGATGATATGCGGTGCTCAAACATAACTGAGTCCCTACCGCCTCTTGCAAGCTCTTCCAAAACTCTCTAGTGAAGATAGGATCGCGGTCGCTCACTATGCTAGAAGGAACACCGTTCAAACGAACTATTTCTCGAATGTATACGGAGGCTAACCATGGAGCAGTCCTCTTACTCTTTACGGGAATGAAATGGGCGCTCTTATTAAGTCTGTCTACCACGACCCAAATCCCCGTATTACCCTTCCTCGATCTTGGTAATCCGTCAACAAAGTCCATCGAAACACTTTCCCACTTCCATTGTGGGACCTCCAATGGGTGAAGCAATCCACCGGGCCCCTTTTGCTCTGCTTTTACTTGTTGGCACACCAAGCATCTAGCAACAAACTCTGCCACGTCCTTCTTTATACCGGCCCAAAAGTAAACTCGTCTCATGTCCATGTACATCTTGTCCCTGCCGGGTTGGATGGTCATCTTCGAACGATGTGCATCATCAAGAATGGTCTTTCTCAAGTTCTCGTCCTGTGGTACACAAAGTCTACCATCCCTACGTAACCAACCCTTATCATCTAGGGTATACCTACGGAGATGGCTCGATGACTCCCCTCTTTTGAGCTTTTCTACTAACTCAACCAACTATGGGTCGTCTCGCTGTGCCTCGCCAATCCGTCCCAAAATCGTAGGTCTGACCTCTAAGGATGCTAGCAAACCGGGTACAAAGTCAACGGAAGGTTTAAAGTCAAACGTAGAGATGAACTCTAAGCTTCGCCGCTCAACAAACAATGGACTCAAGGACAACCTTTTTCTACTGAAGTCATCTGCCACCACGTTACCCTTGCCAGGGGTATATGCTATCTCGAAGTCGTAGGATGCTAAGAATTCCATTCACCTTTACTGCCTTAAGTTCAAGTCCTTCTGAGAGAATAAGTATTTTAGCGATTTGTGGTCAGTGAACAATTCGAATTTCTCGCCAAGAAGATAATGGCGCCAAGACTTAAGCGCGAAGACAATAGCGGCCAACTCTAGGTCATGTGTAGGGTAATTTCTCTCATGCACTCTCAACTGCCTTCCACCATAGGCTATTAACCTTCCCTCTTGCATTAAGACTGCACCTAGTCCTGTCCCACAAGCATTGGTATAAACGGTAAATGGCTTACTCCCATCTGGCAACACTAAGACAGGGGCTGTGGTCAAAGCTCTCTTTAAACGTTGGAACGCATCATCACAATCTACGTCCCACATGAAAACTAAGTTCTTCTTCGTCAAGCGTGTTAATGGGGCTGATATTTTTGTGAAGTCTTTGATAAACTTCCTATAATAGCCAGTCAACCCTAAGAAACTCCTTACCTCGGTAGCATTTTTGGGAACCTTCCAATCTTGGATGGTCACAACCTTCGCGGGATCCACAACTATCCCTTCTTTGGAAACCACGTGCCCTAAGAATCGCACTTCCTTCCTCCAAAAGTGACATTTAGAAAATTTTGCTTTAAGGCTATGCGCTCGAAGAGCCTCCAACACTTCCCTAAGATGTAGGGCATGCTCTTCCTCGTTCTTAGAAAAGATCAAGATGTCATCTATAAAGACTACCACGAATTTATTAAGGTACTCCCTAAACACCCTACTCATTAAATCAATAAAGTATGCGGGGGCATTTGTCAAACCAAAGGGCATCACAAGCCACTCGAAGAAATCGTCTGGAGTCCTAAAGGCAGTCTTGTCTATGCTATCCTCAGCCACTCTCAACTGATAGAAACCCGTGGCTAAGTCCAACTGCGAAAACACTGGGGCGCCAACTAACTGATCGAAGAGATCGTCAATCCTCGGCAGTGGGTGTCTATTCTTCTTAGTAAGCTTATTAATTTCTCTATAGTCTACACAAAGTCTAAGGGAACCATCCTCCTTTGTGGCAAACACTACTGGAGCACCCCACTCCGATATACTACGTCTGATGAACCCCTTCTCAAGCAATTCTTTCACTTGCTTACTGAGTTCTCTTCTCTCTCTTGGAGCCATGTGGCGCAGTGGTAATGCAACCAGCTTTGCATTATCTACTAGATATATTCGAAAGTCTATTTCACGTTTTGGGGGTAAACCCCTCACCTCATCGAAGACATCAGCATATTCACGGACTATGGGAACGGAATGTAAATCATCATCGGATGCGTCAAGGGATTCTAGGTAGCTAAGAATTACTGGACCTCTAGGGTCACAAGAAATATCAAGGGTCTTTCCAAAACGAGTCAACAATCTAACTACCGTTCTTTCACAATCTAGGATGGCCCCATATCTAGTTAGCCAATCCATACCTAGAATTAAACCGTAGTCCATGAAGCCAAGAACAAAAGCGTTGCACTCAAACTCAATGCCCAAGATAAACACTCTCAAATTCCGACAAATCATAGAAAGATGAGTCGAACCACCGATAGGATTTGAGACTACTAAGGGATTAGTAACTAGACTAGTATCAAGGTGCAGTGTTTCAACTAATGATGTAGAAATAAACGAATGCGATGTGCCAGAATCGAATAAAGTACGGACAGGATGATCAAACAGAAAAACTAAACTTTCAACGGAAATTGCTCTACCTCGTTCTTGCAGCGGTGGGACCACGAGAGCCTGAACTTGTCCCCTTCCCTGCCCTGGTGCCATAAGAGCCTGCACCTATCCTCCCAAGGTAGACGCTGCCCTCTGCCCTTTCTTTGGGCAGTCCTTAATAAGATGTCCCGCCTTGCCACAGTGGAAACAACCAGTCTTCTTTTTCTTTCTACAATCTTTGATTAGATGGCCGGGTGTCCCACAATTAAAGCATCTCTTCTTTCCCTTAGCATTGATGCCTTTGCCACCTTTCTTGTTCTGTTGTTGGTGTTGCGGGTTCTTTTGATCCCCTTTTTTCTAGGGTGCCTTATTAGCATTGGCGCCCTTCTCCTCTTCATGCATGAGCGCCATGTCAACTAGTCTCTCGAAGGTAGCCCCCATGGGAATGTGGGTCATAGCTAACCCATGAAGCGGCTCGTTTAAACCCTTCACAAATCTTAGAGCCTTCTTTTCTGGAGTATTCACTAAGTCCAAGCCAAATCTTGCCAATTGGTTGAATTTGTTGATGTACTCTTTCACCGATAGATTCCCTTGCTTCAGTGCCAAAAACCTTTCCATGTATAGATTCTCTTCAGCCCGCGAGAGAAACTTCGCCTCAAACCTCTGCCTAAAATCTGGCCATGTATCGACTGGGCGTCCACCATCAGTGACCTCCCACCAAAACGGGGCCTCATCCTTCATTAACCGGGCAGCTAGCTGAACTTTTCTTCCATCATCCACTTCAAAGATTCTAAACAATTCTTCCACCTCCGTTAGCCAGTTACGAGCTTCAACAAATGTCTCCGTCCCATGAAAAGGTTTTCCACCCATTGCTCTAAAGTCCTTACATATCTTAGCAAAAGTATCGACGCGAGGAGGAGGGGGAGGAGGAGGAGGAGCATTTGCTGGACCTGCGGTGGCGGCCCTAGACTCGAGATATTTACGAAACCAACCGGGTACATGAACACCCTCTAGTATCTCAGATGCTTCAGACATGATGAAACGAAAAAGGAAAGATTCAATATAAAAGAACCGAGGGAAAGATATATGGCTCTTGGGGTTATGCTTTCTTAAATATACTTTTCTCTTGAAAATACTTTCCTTAAAACATACTTTTGAAAGTACTTCTTTATAAAAATGCTTTTGAAAAACAGTTTTTCAAAATTCATATTTGTTCTGGTAACCTTCAGCTCTGATACCACGTGTAACACCCCGCATCCATTAATGTCACTCACAAAGGGAATGCATTAACTTCTGTGGAGCGTTTTAAGTAAGTATAGAACAGAAACTTAACACAAGACAGATATAAATAGTACTCAAAGACTTATAACTTTATTTCATTGTAGCGGAAAACACATATGTTTGCTTACATCATCAAAAACCAGAGTCAAAGTACATAATATCCATCTTGACTACCAAAAGTACATAAATTAAAAGACAAAATCCCCAATACAGAATAGCCATAAATAAAGGAGGCTGAACTTTACTTCAGCGATCCAAGCAATCTTCTAAAAGCAGAGAAATAGCAGTCCAAAATCAAGCTCCACTGGTGCTAGTTCCAACCTGAGCACCTAGGGGGGGAAGGAAGAAAAGAGGAGGAAACAAAGGGGGTCAGACATAAAGTCTGGCGAGTGCGATAACTTTAACAATATAATTAACAAAGTAACTAGGCTAAGGCGTAAGTTGGAAAATAAGGAAATGACCATGAACCATTGAGTATGGCAGAGTAAATAAGGAAACAAGATGAACAATGATATCGTTAAAGCGCACCTAACCCACTATAAGATAATTACTATACTGCACCACCACTATAAGGTAATTGCTATGCTGCACCACCGCTAGTCACCCTAAGGTTGATCCCGACTACAGACTTAATAATGATATTGGTAGTTTCGTGCACCCCTAGCTGCTTTCATAGTTGCGGCCTGCCCCTATCTCCACTAGGTGTACCCACTACCCCCAAGCGATCGGCTCCCTAACTCGTAGATACCCGTGCTGGCCCCACAGTGGGGTGTATTACTCCCCAAAGTGGCAACCCGATGCCACCAACAATGCCCGGCTTATACCTACACAATGCAACAACGTCTTACCTACCAGCCCGGGTCCACACACGCATATGAACCCGTTGGACTTGCGTTGCCACCGCTAACCCGGTTCGGCCTCTTACAGTCAAGCCCATTATGCGTGTCCCGTCCTCGACTTGGGTCGAGCCCACAAAGGTACGTATGGGTTACTAGTTGAAATGGGCCCCCATTACTTGATACAAGCTATCCACCTAAGCTTGGTCCCCTCTAGTACATCCCACTTAAACCACTTCTTATTCATGATTCAATTACATGTTCAATTTTGGTTAAGTGTTTCTAATCGTATTTCCAAATGCCACCCAAGGCACCCACTAGATTCCACATGCCACCCAAGGCACCCACGTAACCCCCTCATGTCCCACTACATGTTTATCTGGTTAATTGTTTCTTAATTCATTAAGACCGTAACCTTATAAAGACCTCTCACATTAGACTGGCATTTGTGGCAGCTGGATTAGCCGGGCGGGTCCGGGCAGTCTTACACCACAAAAGAGCCTAACCTCGTGTCTTTGCAATTGTTACGTATTTAGTTTATGCATAAGACCTCTCACATTAGACTGGTATTTGTGGCAGCTGGATTTGCCGGGCGGGTCCGGGCAGTCTTACACCACAAAAAAGCCTAACCTCGTGTCTTAGACGATTAATTACTCCTAATTAATCATTCCCCAATTTGAATTACTTTCCCTATTCAAATTATCAATCAATTCCAAATTTAACGATGTCCATAATTGACTCAATTATGTCCATCCATTTATGGTATGTAAAATCATACCAATTTTCATCTCAAATTTATTTTATGCCTTTTAAGGCATTTATGGCAATTAAATCTTTTAATATTATCCCCTTTACCCCACGTTGTACGTTTGTTCGTTTAACGTAAAATATACGTTAGACTCGAATAGTCTAACTCATGGAATAAAGAGAAAACATCACAATATACACATATTAAAACATAGATCTAAACATAGGGGTGAACTTGCATGTGTGAAAGATGTTCTACATCTAAAACTTGCATAGGCCAAGGTTACAACTTGCATAAACAACATATGTCATGGATCCAAATCTAAAGGTGTGAACTTGTTGAGATAATGGTCACAAACTTGCATAAATCATGTATGTCATAGATCAACATCTAAAGGTGTAAACTTGCATAGGTAATAACCCTAAACTTGCATAACATGATTCATATCCTCAAACTCATATATTTATATAAACTTGCATATGTGATTTATGCATCGTAACAATGGTGTAAACTTGCATCTAACATGTAAAGTATCATGTAGAATTTAGCATATAACTCACACATGTCATAGCCTAACTTTTAATCAAATTTTCACATGAACTAGATGTCATAACCATGTAAGGTCACATATAATTTTACCCAACTTATATATTATTCATGTTTGAATCAAAATCTAAACTTGCATCCATATGATTTATCACATGAATCAATATAACCAAACTAGTATATGAAACATGATGATTTGATTATATATAAAGTTACAACATAGATGATAGCAACATAACTTTACATCATAAATGATAGCATCACAACATAACATCATAGAGATTTCAACACAATCCTACAACATAATTACAACATGCGATCAATAATTCACATCACATCCATACAATCCGCATTATAACTTAATCCAATTAAATTACTAATTATTTTATTAAAACTATCGAACTCACAACTCAAAAGCAGTCTTGAGTTCTGAATTCTGAATTCTGATTTCTGAAGTTGTATTAGCTCTCCTTTGAAGAAGATTCGTTGTTAGGGCTGAATTGAACTGATTTGATTTGTTGTTCTTCCTCTCTAATTGGTGGCGGCTACTCTAGGGTTCAAGATGACAGCATGACGGCCATAGTTTCAGTTTTGATTCTGATTTAGGGTTTGAGTCCATGGGTCTTTTTATAGAGTTTTGAATTAATTTAAGCCGTCGGATGATCCTAGGGTTAATCAAAACCATTCAGTCGGGATAGGGTGACACCTCAGCCCTAATGACTCAGCAAGGAGTCAGAAAGGACTCAGCAACATGGGTCAGACTGAACCAGAAAGCTGTGCAGACCTGCTGCCTCGGCCTGGGCGTACTTCCCAAGTGCGCCAGTGCAATTTTTTTTCTCTTTTGCCACCAAACTTCATTCGTCTATAAATCCTTCATCCGGTACCCGTTTCCCGCAAACTCGGACTCTATTTCAACCAGAATTCCGAGACGAACACAATGGCGCAACCTCATTCCCTTAATTCTCACGTCTGAGATTAATTATTCTTTATTTTAGTTAATTCGATTATTCAAAAATCCGGGGAGTTACAACATGTTCATTAGAAATTGTTTAGATATTAAAAGGACATTTATAGTGTATGATTAGTTTTATTAAAAATGATTCATCACTAAAATGACATGTTCACTAGAAATTGTTTAGATATTAAAAAGGACATTTTTAGTGTATGGTTAGATTCATTAAAAATGATTCATTATTAAAAATGACATATTCATTAGGAATTGTTTAGATATTAAAAAGGACATTTCTAGTGTATGATTAGTTTCACTAAAAATGACATGTTCATTAAAAATTGTTTAGATGTTAAAAAGGACACTTTTAGTGCATGATTAGTTTCATTAAAAATGACATGTTCATTAGAAATTGTTTAGACATTAAAAAGGACATTTTTAGTGTATAATTAGTTTCATTAAAAATGATTCATTATTAAAAATGACATGTCCATTAGAAATTGTATAGATATTAAAAAGGACATTTTTAGAATGATTAGTTTCATTAAAAATGATTCATCGTTGAAAATGATTTATCATTAAATATGACATGTTCATTAGACATTGTTCAGATATTAGAAAGGACATTTTTAATGTATGATTAGTTTCATTAAAAATGATTCATTATTAAAAATGACATGTTCATTAGAAATTGTTTTGTTAGCCTACTTTGTGAACTAGGCTACACAAAGATGAAATAATGAAAAAGTCATCAATCGGTTCGGATCGGATGAAGATAGCGCAGATCGGATCGGATCGGAAGAGTGTGGCATCAACATCATGAAGCAGGTGGCTTCGGCAGTTCGGATCGGAGGAACACTTCAGCGGCATCAGAAGAAAGCAAGCGATCAAAACGTTTCGGATCGGATGAATACGCCAGCAGCATCAAGGGACAACAAGTTACATCATCGGATCGGATCGGAGGCCCCGATCCGAACCCCTTCTCCTATTCGAACCTGCAACCGTTCCTGCGGATATCTCCTCAAGACTCGGACAAAATCTGACCATTTCTCCCACGATTTTCTACTAAATCAATGCGCTATAGCCATCTTGGAGCTTCCGAACCCGACTCTCAAGGGATGGATGCCACGCAATTCCGAACCGGAGCCACTTCGAGGAGATTTTCACCTATAAATACACCATCTGGAGGCATTTGAAGGGATCTTTTGGCCAATTCTCAGTCCATACTTCCTCCATAGCCGAATTCTACAATCATATTCAGATCAAAGTCATCTCTTAAAGCCCATTTTTGAGAGATTTGTGTGAGTTTAAGCATTGTAATCGTGAAGTTGAGTGAGAATCATTGCTATATTTGTATTCAAATCATCAATCAAAAGAAAACAAAGTGGACGTAGGCTCGTTAACGCCGAACCACTATAAATCGTGTGTTCTTTACTGCTTTTTGATTCTGTTTCATTGAAATCATAACTAGTTTGGGTGTTAGAACCAATTTTTGGTCTAACATTTTGGTGCTTTCACTGAGAAGTTTCGAATTCTCAGCTTTTCGGGATTATCATTCTACTATATGGACCTTCAAGTTCAAAGAAGTAATCCCCTCTCTTTGACATCTTTCATTATTTGTTGACTAATCGCTGAAGAATCAAGTGTTATGGCTAAGACCAAAGGAAAGGAAGTGCAAGGTGCAAGGGGAAATGAACCCAGAGAAGATCAGCAAGCTATTGTGTTAACAAGGTCACGCGCTCAAAGCTCTGGAGCAGATCACTCCAACTAGGAAGATCCGAACCGGATCGGAAGTGTCGATCCGAACCGAGGGGAAACAAGTTGGATCGTGTTGACACCGATCTGAACCGATGATGTAGGGCGCTCTCAACCTCTCCCTCCGAACCGCACTGAACATAATGTTGGGAACCGATCCGATCCGAACCAGGGTAAGGATGGAACTTCTATTCGAGCTCTACCCAACGCTCCGATTCCAGCCACGATGACTAATGTTCAGCCTGACCCGTCTGCACCCATTACTCAGGGAGATTTTTCATGTTTTCTTGACATGCTTCAGAGCACCAAAGAAGCATTGGAAGCCCAAAGGCGCGACAACCTTCGCATGCAAGAAATATGATCACCATGGGTAGAGAATTACAAGAGCTCCGGAGGCAGAGAACTCCTTCCCCATCGCACCGTATTCCTACATATGATTCGTCTTCTTCGGAGGAGGAACGTCCTCGAGAGAGAAGGCCGCTTGAACGGCCTCAGAACCTAGATCAATTGACTTTCGGATCTTTAGGATCCCGAGAAGATGTTGCTCGTGTATTGGGCCCTGATGACCCGAGTCTGCAACAGCCCATGTTACTACCTATGCGTGGATCCCACATCTTACCCAGGGATCCCAACATTATTAACCCCACACAGCAACAACTTCTCCAACCTCTACCTCCAGAGGTCGACCGAGAGCGCAGAGAACAGCGTAGAGCGGCAGCCGCCAGGAACAGAAGGTTATCCCCTGATCAGGAGCCCAGGGGTAATCCGAACATTAGATCTAGAGAGCCAGTGCAAACATTAACCAATGCCGATGTATGGGCAATGGTGCGCCAGATCATGTCTGAAAGCCGGCGGTATACCAATGAAGATTGGGGCATCGAACGAAGTCAAACCCCTTTCACAGATGACATCTTGAATTTCCAGTTCCCCCGACGATTCAATTTGCCTCAAATGGATCGATATTCAGGAAGAACAGACCCAAGGCAACATCTGATGAGATATGCCTGGTTCATGAACGCGGCAGCAGCTCCGGACGCCATAAAATGCAAAGCTTTCCCCGTTTATCTTGAAGTTGTAGCATTAATGTGGTTCACTCGACTTCCTCCTCGCTCGGTGTCAAACTTCACAGAATTGAGTGAGCGTTTCATGAATCAGTTCCGACTCCATGCCCAAAAGTCCAAGACTGTCATAGAGTTGTCACGAATTAAACAGGACCCAGGAGAGTCTTTGAAGTCATATTTGGACTGCTTCAACCTGGCCGTCATCGAAGTCACTGATCCCCATGAGCCCACTATCCTGATGGCCTTGATAGAAGGAGTAGATCCTGTCACAAAGTTCAGGGATTACTTGGCTGGAAAACCGCCTCCTACAAGAGAATTATTCTATGAAAAGGCTAATGTCCGTTTAAGGTGAGAAGAAGCTAAGGCAAACCTGAAGAGAAAGTCCGAAGGGGCCCCGAAGGAAGGAGTCCAGAGTAATGTCGCCGTGAAACAGTCTGGTGACAGTTCAGGAAAAGTGGAAGTAAATGTTGGCAACCAGAGTGGTGGTAACAGCAACAGAAATGGGAACGGCAATAGAAGGAACCAAAACCGTGGGAATAGCTCTAATAAAAGACCCAGATTCCAGAGTTTTGAAAATTACACGCCGTTAAATGATACGTTGGAGAACATTTATCTAGACACATACACCATTTTGTAGTATAAAAAGCCACCACCCAGAGATTCTATTGAGAAGGAAATTGAAACAGGAAAGTTTTGCTTGTTCCATGGTACGCACGGTCATTCCACCAATGAGTGTCGTCATTTGAGGGATATCGTCGAAAAATTGCTGTAAGAAGGGAAGTTGGATGAGTACAAAGCCGCCCCAAGGGAAAGGGGGCAAGGGGGACAAGCCCCGAACCAAGAACAGCCTGCTTCAAAACCCACGGCTCAGCAAAAAGGCAAGAGGATCGTCATTAATTCCATTATAGGCGGGCCTCACTTGGTTGGTCGCAGTTTTAAAGCATTGGACCAGTACGTCAACGCCGCCAAGCATTATGAAGTAGGATAATGCAGTAGCCTTGAAGACGTCACTCAAATAAAACAGCAAAAAACGATGTCTGATGATGTCGTATTCCGTAATAGAGACGAGTTCGGAGTTCAATCCCCCAACCGATGATCCGCTAGTGATAACCACGACGATTGGTCCCGCTCTAGTCCATAAGGTGCTAGTGGATAACGGAAGCTCAGTCAATATCCTCTTTAAGAAAGCATTCGAACAAATGAGGCTCGAAGCAAAAGACTTGAAGCCATGTCAAGGATGGATACGCGGTTTTAATGGAGTATCTACAGCTCCAATGGGTTTTGTGGAATTACCAGTCACACTAGGGCAGGGGGACCGCCAGAGAGTACGGATCCTGCCGTTTGTAGTTCTGGATTTGGATTCACCTTACAATGCCTTCCTAGGCCGGCCAGCCCTTGCCGAATTCAGGGCATGCATTGCGCCTTGGTGTTTGCTGCTAAAATTTCCGACTGACTCGGGAGTTGGGACGATGAGAGGCGACCAAGCTACAGGGCGAGCTTGTTACGTGGCAGAATTAAAGATGCTAATGAAGGGGCTGAATATAGATGCCAAAGAAGGTTCCGCCTCCCCAAAGGGGGCCTCGGCATAGCAACTAAGGGGTCCTGCCCCAAGATAGTCGCCTTCATATGTGCTCGAGGATATGGATCCCAGAGAGGATAGAGAACCTGGAGACATGAAGGCAACTCCCAATGAAATAACAGTCGACATACCTATTAATGAAACTGATCCAACAAAAGTACTGAAGATCGGCTCGTAACTAGATCCAGTTAGAGCAAGGGAATTGGCTGATTTCTTGAAGGCAAATCTGGATTTGTTTGCTTGGACTCACGCCGACATGTGTGGGATTTCGCCTACCATCATGAGTCACTCCTTGTGTATCAATCCAAAGCACCCACCAGTCAAGCAGAAGAGATGGATGTTAGGCCCAGAGCGGTCATCAGCTTTGAAAGAAGAAGTAGAAAAATTAAAAGGTAATGGATTCTTTAAGGATTCAGAATATCCCGACTGGATATCGAATCCTGTCTTGGTCAAAAAGTCAAATGGAAAGTGGAGAACATGCATCGACGTTTCTGATTTGAACAAGGCTTGCCCGAAGGATAGTTTTCCTCTCCTCAGAATTGATCAACTAGTAGATTCAACTGCCCGGCATGAACTCTTATCCTTTATGGACGCCTATTCCGGGTACAATCAAATTCCCATGCACATACCAGATCAAGAGCATACAAGCTTTATCACAGATTTGGGACTGTATTGTTACGTGGTACTGCCATTCGGGTTAAAAAATGCGGAAGCCACATATCAGTGCCTAGTCAACCGCATGTTCTACAATCAAATCGGGAAAACCATTGAAGTGTACGTGGATGACATGCACGTGAAGTCCAAGCAATCTCCCGATCATACAAAGGACTTGGCAGAAATGTTTGGCATATTACGAAGGTATGGGATGAAGTTGAATCCCTTGAAATGTTCTTTTGGTATGGCATCAGGCAAGTCCTCAGCTTTATCGTGAGTTCCAGAGGAATTGAAATCAATCCGGACCGAATAACAGCAATCAGGAACATAGAGGAGCCGCGGAAGATTAAAGATGTTCAAAGCTTAGCTGGCAAGGTCGCAGCACTAGGCAGGTTTATCTCCAAGGCAACAGACGAGTGTGTACCTTTCTTCGATCTCATAAAATGAGGAAAGTGAAATTTTGAATGGACTCCCGACTATGTAGAGGCATTCCAGAACTTTTTAGATTTTTTAGAAAAGCCTCCCATATTATCAAAGCCTGTGGAACACGAGGATTTGTTCGTCTATTTGGCACTATCATCTCACGCCGTCAGCACAGCATTGGTACGTGAAGAGGATAAGGTCCAGAAACCTATGTACTACGTAAGTAAAAAATTAGCTGCTGCAGAACGCAACTATCCGAAAATAGAGAAGCTTGCTTATAGTCTCCTGATTGCCTTCCGTAAACTCCGCCATTACTTCCAAGCGCACTCGATAATCGTATATACTGATCAACCCTTGAGACAAGTGTTGCAGAAACCCGAAGCATCAGGGCGATTATGCAAATGGAATATCGAGCTGAGTCAGTTTGATCTGAACTTTCAGCCACGAAGATCGATAAGGGGGCAGGCCTTGGCTGACTTCATAGCTGAATTTACAATTCCTGAAGAAGAAACGGTAGGCGACAAGATCGTTACTTTGGATCAAGAATTGGAGCTCAGTTCGTGGAAATTGTATACGGACGGAGCCAAGAACGATAGAAAGTCTAGCGCCGGAGTTGTTTTAACAACTCCTGAAGGACGATCTATTTATTATGCATTACGATTGGAATTTACTGCTACCAACAATGATTCTGAGTATGAAGCCCTGATTGCCAGGATGAAACTCGCCAAAGACTTGGGAGTGAAGACACTAGACATATATTGCGATTCCAAGATAGTTGTATGTCAAGTTCGGGAAGAATTTGCTACTAAAGGACCTCGACTTAGTGCTTACCTTAAAAAGGTGAAGGAGTTATTGGAAGATTTGGAGCATTATAGCATAACACACATTCCAAGAACGGTAAATCAGAAAGCAGATAAACTAGCGAAACTATTGAGTTCAGATAATCCTAAAGAAACCAAGACGGTCCCGATCGAAGTGTTGGAATCACCAAGCTTCGACTTAATGGAAGTAGAGCTAGCCTTAGAAGTCGAACCAGAAAGAGAATCCTAGATGACATCAATTAAGAATTTTCTCAAGGACGGAACCCTCCCATTAAAATAGCGAAAGACGAGTTGTGATACGCAAGGCTACAAGATACGTGTTAGAGGACGACGTCTTTTATCGTCAAGGGTTTTCAATGCCCCTATTACGGTGTATCGCACACGATGACATCAAACGTGTACTACGAGAAGTGCATGAAGGTAAGTGTGCGGATCACACTAGGGGTCAGACCCTAGCAAAGAAAATATTACGGTACGGATATTTCTGGCCTACCGTGAATAAACACGCGGCTGATTATTCACGACGCTACGATAGATGTCAAAGATATTCCAAAGTACCCAGAGCGCCTCTGACTCAGCTCAAGTCAATGGTAAGTCCGTGGTCGTTTGCCATGTGGGGGGTTGATATTATTGGAGTGCTACCTATAGCCATAGGAGGAGCTAAGTATGCAATCGTTGCCGTGGACTACTTCACAAAGTGGGTGGAAGCTGAACCTCTAACAACCATCACGGCAAGGAAAGTGACCAGTTTTGTGATGAGAAGCATTATTTGTCGATTTGGGATACCGAAAACCATCATAACTGATAATGGGAAGCAGTTTGACAGCATTGAGTTCAGAAATTTTTGTCAGAAATACAAGATCGATAAACAATATACTGCAGTAGCTCATCCACAATCAAATGGCCAGGTCGAAGCCATAAACAAAGTCATTAAATCAATTTTGAAGAAACGGTTGGAGCGGGCCAAAGCTAGATGGGTGGACGAGTTGCCATTAGCTCTGTGGGCCTACAGGACAACCTTTAAGACGGCTACCGGCCATACCCCCTATTCACTTTCCTTTGGGTCAGAAGCAGTAATCCCGGTAGAGTTAGAAGTCCCTTCTCATCGAGTTGCGTACTATGACCCGATGACGAATAAAGCACTCCTCCTAGAATCTCTTGATATGATTGAAGAAAAAAGAGATGAAGCCGACTTGCGTGCCTCAAGACATCGACTTCAAGTAGCACGCTATTATGACCAAAAAGTCCGCTTCAAAACCTTTGAACCAGGAGACCTAGTACTAAAGCGAGTCTTCCCGCCGTCGACCCAACTGGGTCCGAAATGGGAAGGGTCGTTCACCATCCAACGGAAGCTTGATACGAAAGCATTCAAGCTAACGACCATGGACGGTGAAGAGATTCCCAGAGCTTGGAACGCTCAGCACCTATGACAATATTTGAGCTAAATATGAAATGTCATTTCTTTTATTTTCATAAGCTATGTAAAAAGGCACGACTTGCTTTAAAAGTCTGTTTATGTGAACAAAGGACTATAAAATGGATGTAGGCTACGACTTAGCCGAACCACTATAAAAATATCGTGTGTCATTTACTTTCCTACATTATTTATATCTTCAACTATTATTCTATTATGACTGTGGAATACGAAATGTTAAACTAAAATTTGGAAAGTTGAAGATGATTTGTATGCAAGAACAAACACAACGACTGTTTGTACAATAAGACATAGAAGAATGGGAAGACGACATTCTTAACTCTAACTCTCAAGAATCGAGAGAGAGAATAAAGGACGGGAAGATGACGTCCTTTGAGGCGTGAAGGTGCACCCAGATGAGAGACCGCCTCAGCGAAAACTCTAACCTGGATATGAGACAGGAGAGTATAAATATGTCAGAGAGGACAGGCATCAATAACGAAAGGAACATGGCCCCCGTCAGAGAATCAGGGACATTTGGACTATTTAATTTAATTTAATCTTGAGTAGTTCTTGCTCAGTTATTCAAGATTGACAGGGGGCATATATGCGCAAACATGTTTCCTCCAACAATGACTTTATTATTTGACTTTAATTTGACATACTTGTGTATTTTCATTTAAGTACTGAACTAACGACTATCAGACATTGCAGGAAATAAACTATTTTTATTCACAAACATGTGAGTTTGTACATGGAAAACAAGCGAATAAGAAGATGCGAGGGCCGCGCTCGCTGCAACAATTGCGGGCCAATTAAAAAGCTAAAATAAAACAAAGCACTTCATCATTTAGACTTTGGAGTGGACTTGGATTTTTTAGCAGCCTTCTGGGCATCCTTCGCCTCCCTTTCAGCATCAGTTAGCACGCGCTTTGGTTTTTTCCTCCCTGTGACAGAAGTGCTGGAATCAGTTGACTTTTTCCCAGGAATTGGAACACTGGAATCAAGAGAAGACTTTTTAGCAAGCTCTTCTGTAATAGACCTAGTCGAAAGCTTAACAACTAACCTTGATCCAGCATCCACCGCTACAAGATGCTTAAGGCTTTCGGGGTCCAAGTCTTCAACTTTAAGCTGCATACGTTTGTCTTGCTCAGCTTTCAATGCAGCCAAAGTGATGTCATCAGCGCTTTTTGACTACCCAACTATAGCCACCTCAGGGTCTTCCTCATGTCCCTCGTTGCCGCCATCATCTTTCAAGGTGTCTATCATCTCTTCATCGTGAGGAGCATCAGCCTTAGACGGTTCAGCTCCCCCTCCTAAATCAATAGTGGCAGCCTTGTCCTTTCCCCCTTGAGCCTTCTCCGCGGGTTTTGCTCCAGTAGTGGTTCCCTGAGGCCCACCAATCTTCTCAGTCGGTTCAGCACCTACAGAATGAGAAGCAACAGTTATCAACTCAGGAGAAAATAAAGGGTCCTCCATCGATTGTCCGATTATGTGATGAAAAGTGGAGATGGTCTTAACGAATTGAGGCGAAAATGTAGAAATACCTTTCGACGATTTCTCAGCTGGAGTAACTGTCGTCTCCGACGCTGTCTCGGGTATGGGGGATAAAAGAGATGCCCGAGGAATCCCCGGGTTTTCGGGGTCATATCCCTCTACTTCAGAAGTTCCAGCGGCAGTAGAAGAAGAACCAGCCTCAGAGACATTCTTTTGCTTGGCCATCCGCTTCTCTTCCTCCATAGTAGCAGCGATGAGGCGGCGCCCCTCAGCCAGACGTGCTGGCTCATCATCTCTTAGATATTTTTCCATAAGCTTGTCTTCGTCGATGGAATCTACCTTGAGCTCCTCTTTCTCCCATTCGACAATTTGACTCCATACGTGAACTAAGGTAGCTGGATAATCTTCAATCCAAGCAATGTTTCGGCGATGAATTATATGCGCAAAGAATTCAATCATTAATTCGCCGAAACCATGCACTTCCTCCTCGGCCTCTGACAGTTGCTTGCGGGTCTCTTCAGCGGGTTTAATAACACTTTCAACATTACCCTCTGCTAGGGCAGCCCTATTCTCAGCCTCCACCAACTTGGAAGGCAAGTCAGCATTTCTTTTCTCCAATTCAGCATTCTTTCTCGCTAACTCGGCTTTCTCTTGCTCCAGAGCGGTGTAGGCAAGTTTCATTTTAGCATTATCCGACTTTGCATCTTCTGCTTGCTTCTTCAGCTCCGAGCGCTCTTGATTATCAGACTCGAGCAAGTCATGATAACGTTTTTGTAGCTCTTCAAATTGCTGCTTGAAGTTGGTAGCATCCCGTTGAGCAACGGCATGTTGGGCCTGTGTGTCCTCAAGATCTTTCCTTAAATTTTTCAGGGCTTTAGCGTCTGCTGCTGCAGTGTTTTTCATCGACTCAGTAGATGATTCTGGAGAGGTTACGTAAATACTTGAACATCCCCGAATATTTTTTTTCAACTACATCAATTTTTGCTTTGGCCTCGTCTGCCCACCTTGAGGAAATAGGATCGAGAGCGGGTAAGAAAGTCAGGTTTTCAAAGTAGTGCTCGGGGAATTCTTTCTCCAAATATGCCCGTTTGACTTTAGCTTCAGCATCCAATGGTGGAGGTGCGCGATGTGTTAGCTCAGTATCCTTTGGATAAGCGGGAACGACGGCCGTATACCCTTCCTATGCAGCTTATCGGAAACCTTATGCTTGCCTCGCGAGTCGGTATCTTTTAGCGGGCTCCTTTCCCTACTGCGTTTTTCTTGAGAAGAGGTTTGATCTTTTGACTGCGACACGTCTTCTCCTCGACGGCCTTGGTAGCCTTTGTATCGTTCTGAATCCGACCGGGCGGGGGAGCGAGAGCGCGAGGTCCGCAGACAGATAAGAGTCATGAGGCCTTCTATCTTCTTTACCCCGGCCTTCGCGACGATTGCGCTCAGCGTCAGAAGGGGGGCCAGTCATGCTGCGACGAAGTTTCCTGATGTCATAATGGGAGCGATACATTGTACCTGTGCAACAACGCAAATGGAATTCAGAATCAATGTTCCCACAAAAAGTAAGTGCTGTGAAATGTGATGCTATTGTGTTAAGTGCATCCTAAGTGGTGTTCCCCCCGACAAACCCGAGTCCGAAGCCAGACTAGTGCGAGTGGGCTCTTTGGCCTTAGCGCGAGTGGTCTCTTCTGAAGAAGTGAAAACTAAAGGATTTGTACCGAAATCCTCTGAAGTGTAGATAATTTCAGGTAAGGGAAGATTGCCTAGACCCTGAAATGTAGGATCATCGGTACTAGGGGCATCTCCTTGGGAAGTATATATTGGCGATTCATTGGAAGATGTCGACTTTTCAGGAGAAATAACATCCTCAGGGATGATGTACCCTTCTCGGTGCTTTTCGGCTATGTTGGCTAGCTCGTCGTCCTGAGTTGAAGATGGAGAAGGTGAAGTTCGAAGTGGCATTGTGGGTGCTTTCGAGCTCTCGCCCGTTTCTGGAATTACGTCCACTGGGGGAATGTATACATATAGACCTGGCCCGTGACCTATGCTACAGGTGATGGACAGCAACCTGTGAAGATGAAGATATTCATCCTTAAGGACTTCATCGATGGTTAGAAATTTTTGGTCACCATTGAGGAGCCGGTTCATCCGATCAAAGAACTCTTGAACTGATATTTGTTTCGGATTATCAGCTGCAAACAAAAAGAAAACGGATTAATGTGGTGGCGTGGACAGTCAGAGTTGAGATTTACGAAACCAATACTTTACTTGATTTTGTCCATCTCCTAGCGCATCCCGGCTATTGTCTTACATAAAACCATTCTAGCTTGGAATCACCGGCCTTGCTAGTGAACAGCGCTGAAATTATTTTCCTTTTTGGGACTGATTCGAAGTAAGAGAAAGAAGGAGTTTCTCAAGTCCGATGTTTGAAGTTATAAAAGAAATGAACGTCATCAAATGTGAGATCTGTACCTAAGATCTCGCGGTATGCTACATATAAGGTATATAGGTAAGCATAGGAGTTGGGATGCAGCTGCATGGGGGCAATCCGCATTTTTCTTATAAAGTCGACAACAAAAAGAGAAAACGGTGGAATTGCCCCAACCATGCACATCAATCGGGTGATTGCCATAAATCCTTCAGGAGGGTTGTGAGGACGGTCAGTTTTTGACGGCACCAGGGTATCCTTTTTCAATATCCCGTGCTTTAAGCATATTCGAAGAAGCCTGTCGTTGTCAATCGTCGATTCAACAGAATCTTGAGGTGATTCCAATATGATGGCAGACTCAAATTCGTCAGGAGCTCGATTATCTCCAATCCCTCCTTCCTCTTCATAGCCCAGAGAAACTTCACTATCAGAAGGCGTTTCGCTGTTATGCGCCCCTACTTCATAATCTGATCCCTCGTCATCCCATTCAGGGTCTGAAGAAGAAGATATGTCATCGAGAGTATACTTCTCAGAAGTTCCTGCAATTTCTGTCTTCTTTGCTAATTTAGAAGAACGTCTCTTGGCCATGATCGCTAGACTATTGAAGAAACAATGACAAGGATTAGAGTAAAGTTACCCGTGTCCCCCGTATGTGCATGTGAACTAAAGTGTGTGCTACGTGTAACAAAGATGCAGAGCAAATACATGAAAGCATAATGTAAACGTCCAAGGAAGCAGTAATGTTCAGAACGGTTCTTGATATTTGTTTATGTTCGCAAGGCACTATCCTAACTGTCCAATAAGTTGAAGATGGTGTTGAATGTTGATTTAGTTAGTCAAATAGATTCTTTCTCATTAAGTCATGTTACTCCGGTTCGGTTCAGGTGCATGCATGGGATCGGATCGGGAGGCAGAACCTCCTTTTGGTTTGAAAAAAAATTGGCACCCGACAGGCAAGCCGGATTGGTTCGGAAAAGGCACTTGGAGCGGATCGGAGTGACTCGAGTGTTCTCACCACTTTTCTCCTTATTTCTTGCTCCGACCCGATCCGGTCAAGTGAGCCCTCTCTCTTCTTTGCTTTCTAGTCCGTTTCGATCTGATCAGGTGAATTCAACTCCCATCTCCACTTCCACGCTTCTTTACCCGAACCGGTTCCCATACTCTTCTTCTTCCTCCACCTTAACATCGAACCCACTTCCGTGCCAGAAGCTCCAATTGAAATTAAGTGCTCGTGTGTTCAAATATTCAACGAAAGACCCTAACACTCTCCATCGCTGCCTCGAGATGGCGATTGACGTCATTAACGACGATGGCGGAGGGTGGAAGACACTGCGATGTCAGAATTGCGCAAATACCATACTCATATCGTTCGATTTAACTACAAGTCCAAACTGAAAACAACTATAGCAAAGCGATTCGAGATTATAAAGCTACCTATAAATTTTGATTCAAGGATTAAAACGAGAGTTTTGGAGTTTTTTAAAGGTTATGGTTTTGGTGTAGGTTTTCTTAGCCGAGAGCAATAAAGGAAAGGGAGAAGGAAGGAAAGAGGTAGCGGATTTATATGGGTTCAAGGCAGCTCTTAGTATTCCTGGCCTCTGATTTTGTTCGGACCGGAATTGAAGCCCATATTGATAAATCAAGCCCATCCATTCGATAACGATGGATAAAGGAAAAACCTTTTTGGACTGGTAAAGCTCACCCCTTCGATTTTTGCTCTGTTCGGACCGGAAATCAAGCCCGCCAACATGTTCTGGCATGTTGGATCAGTGCTGAGCAAAACAAGGGGAAAGCCTATTGGGATCGGGTCCGAACTGAAGAGAACTAAGAACAATGACTTGACATGCAAGTTGAATTTGAGGGAAAGTAAAGAAAAAGTTTACCTGCAAAAATCACTGGACGTTAAATAAAAGCTATCAAAGTTGTTTGAAAACGAAGGAAGTAATTCATATCGATTATGGATATATATATGAGCAGCAAAAGCCACGTTGTTATGAAGCGACACGGTACTACAAGTAGATGGAAGTGATCATTCAACGGTTCTAATTCAAAGGATGTTTCGTAAACTGCTTCGAAGCACGCTTTATCTTAAATAAGAGTGCACTTCGAGGGGGCAAAATGTTAGCCTACTTTGTGAACTTGGCTACACAAAGATGAAACAACGAAAAGTCATCAATCGGTTCGGATCGGATGAAGATAGCGCAGATCGGATCGGAAGAGTATGGTGTTAACATCATGAAGCAGGTGGCTTCGGCGGTTCGGGTCGGAGGAACACTTCAGCGGCATCAGAAAAAAGAAAGCGATCAAAACGGTTCGGATCGGATGAATACGCCAGCAGCATCAAGGGACAACAAGTTGCATCATCGGATCGGATCGGAGGCCCCGATCCGAACCCCTTCTCCTATTCGAACCTACAACCGTTCCTGCGCATATCTCCTGAAGACTCGGACAAAATCTGACCATTTCTCCAACGATTTTCTACTAAATCAATGCGTTGTAGCCATCTTGGAGCTTCCGAACCCGACTCTCAAGGGATGTATGCCACGCAATTCCGAACCGGAGCCACTTCGAGGAGATTATTCACCTATAAATACACCATCTGGAGGCATTTGAAGGGATCTTTTGGCAAATTCTCAGTCCATACTTCCTCCATAGCCGAATTCTACAATCATATTCAAATCAAAGTCATCTCTTAAAGCCCATTTTTGAGAGATTTGTGTGAGTTTATGCATTGTAATCGTGAAGTTGAGTGAGAATCATTGCTATATTTGTATTCAAATCATCAATAAAAAGAAAACAAAGTGGACGTAAGCTTGTGAACGCCGAACCACTATAAATCGTGTGTTCTTTACTGCTTTTTGATTCTGTTTCATTGAAATCATAACTAGTTTGGGTGTTAGAACCATTTTTTGGTCAAACATGTTTAGATATTAAAAAGGACATTTTTAATGTATGATTAGTTTCATTAAAAATGACATGTTCATTAGAAATTGTTTAGATATCGAAAAGGACATTTTTAATGATGATTAGTTTCATTAAAAGTGATTCGTTATTAAAAATGACATGTTCATTGGAAATTGTTTCGATATTAAAAATAACATTTTTAATGTATGTAATGATTCATTATAAATAAATGATGACATGTTCATTAGAAATTGTTTAGACATTAAAAAGGACATTTTTAATGTATGATTAGTTTCATTAAAAAGGACATTTTTAATGTATGATTATTTTTATTAAAAATGATTTTTCATTAGAAATTGTTTAAACATTAAAAATAACATTTTTAGGGTATGTTTTGATTAAATAAATAAAAAGAATAATATGTTAAAATAGGAGTTGTCATTAAAAATGTCACATTTAACATGCTTATTTAGATAAAGAGGATTACATGTTAAAATAGGATTTGTAATAAAAAAATGTCACATTTAACATGTTTATTTAGACAAAGAGGATTACATGTTAAAATAGAATTTGTAATCAAAAATTTAACATTTAACATGTTTATTTAGATAAAAAGGATTACATGTTAAAATAGGATTTGTAATCAAAATGTTACATTTTACATGTTTGTATAGATTAAAAAGAATAACATATTAAAATGGAATCTGTCATTAACATGTTACATTTTACATGTTTGTATAGATTAAAAAGAATGACATATTAAAATGGAATTTGTCATTAACATGTTACATTTTAATGTTTGTTTTGATTAAAAAGAATGACATATTAAAATAGAATTTGCCATAACAATGTTACTTTAAACATGTTTTGTTTAGATAAAAAGAATTACATATTTTGATTCATTATAATGTAATCACTTACATGTTAGCAAAGTAGGAAAATGATTATATGTTAATATATGTTTTATTTGTTGAAAATATCACTTTTAACATGTTAGTGGAATTTTCAAACGATTTGTATTTATATATATAAAAAATATAAATATAAATTAAAATTAAACGAATCACGTGCGGTAGTTCGTGTTTTGGAATCGTAACTTTAAACGATTATACCGAAAGATCCAATCATCGGATTTTCCCAATACTGGAACCGTTGGGTTCGTTTTGGAAAGATCTTTCCAACGATATTAAATTTGTTAAAATCCAACGGTTAGATGTTGAGAAATGTGTAATTCAAATTTGGATAAAAACAGCGCCAGGGCCACGTAACGACCTGAAACGTCGTTCGAATTAAATGGTCTATTTTTATATAAATAAAAATAGTGATAAATCGTTATAAAATAATATTAATGATATGAAATGATTTGAATTATATATATTCGAGAATTATTTGAAAAGACCGAGTTCAACCTCATTTCAAATAATTATACGACGATTTAAAATTGAAGACATTGAAGATGGTGGTTGAAGATCGGCGATTTTCACATCGAATGGACGACTACTGATGCGCTGGATTGGTTTGCTCCCAGGAAAGGGTTAAAGTGGTAGTTGTCCGTACATACTTGTTGATTATCCGGATATGCGAGAACCTCTCTTTCATATGGACATACAGGACAAGGAATAAGGTGGCTCTGGTTTCGTTCAGACCCAGAACGGACTTGTAAATGGATGTGTGTCTGACATTGGACTTCGTTCTATGTGAACTGATTTCTATTAAATATATATCTGTTTGGTAGCGGAAAATTTATTCTCTTTCTTAACACCCTTCTCTGAGACGTACGAGCTTAGAGGTTATATATTGATAGACATCAGTCGCATGGCATGGATTGTCAATGTGGCATGCCAAGATGCAAATAATCAAGGATTTTGTTGAAAAGAAGAGCCTTGTGGTTGATGATCAAATCACAGCTTTAATTAGCATAGCTTTGTGCATAACGTTACTTCGCGAGCCTCACACCCCCGTATGAGTCAAAAACGAAATGAGGACCACATGGAGGACTTGCATTTCTTTCTAGCTAGAAGTGGTGTCATGGTATGGAGCCCATACATTTTTACTTATGTGGATGATGGATTTTGAGGGCCCTCTGATATTGGTCGCTACTGGCCAAGTGATAGGTCCAATAGGACCGGGAAACGTATTGTTCAGGCGTAACTAATCCACTAAAGTATTTGTGGACCGGCCCTACCGCTAACCAGGGCTCGCCAGCGTCCGAGTCCTAAGGCATTTGCTAGAGTGTTTCGAAACCGGTGAGGATGATTCCTAGCCTCGACTCATGATGGAAACCCAATTTCCAATACGAAATTACGGATTTGATTGTAAACCTATATATGGCGACATAGTAGGATGGGGTACTATGCCGTCTAGGATTAATACATTAACTTTGAAAATGTTTTAAACTGATTAATCACTAATAATAATATCAAATGATTATTGTTTTATGTGTATCAATCATGTTTGATCATTATAAGGTAAAACTCTATCCTCCGGTTTGTGTTGCATTGTGTGATGGGACTTGAGTCTTATAATGGTTTCATTTTTCTAAAAAGCATTGCATTGTTTTAAAAGATTTACTTATTTTATTTAGTGGCAATCCTATGGATTAAACCCGTTCCGCGTTAGCGGCGTGGTCCTATGATCTTCCTTGTTATTAGACAAGTTAAGTAAGATTTCTCTGACTAGTCTCATGACTGACTTGTAGTTTGTTTCACTTGCAAACTCGGGTGCCCCTATTTCCACATGGGCAGTCAAGTGGCTTGTTTTGCAGATATTTGTTTATTGAGAAGGATTGTGGATCGAAGCTTAAAGTTGTGTCCAGAGCATTGATAGTCTTCCGCTATTTTAGTTTATTTGTTTTCCTCTGCATTGTATTACATTTATTGTAAATTAATCTTCCGTTGTATAATTATTTTGCGATGTACTCTGATATATTCTGTACTTTGATGTAACATTATTATGATGTTTATAAAAGTCTTCTGTTATTTGTTATAATGTGTTGTGCGCCCAAAGTTAGTGAACTGACGATTTTCGACTTTTGGATCAGGCCTTGCGGTCAATTCGGAGGACGGGGATTTTCGAGTCATTACATAGGTTCATAGGGTGGAGGGTCTCAGCTATGTTTCTTGACTATTTGGTTCAACTCAGATTCAGATTCTTTACTCATGTATTGGTTCAGTACCTATCTTTTGATCATTGTATTGACTTATGGGAGGGAAAGTTTTTATATACTCTGATATTTTCTACGAGACAGTATGTTAGTTTTATGATGATGATTATCTTTATTTCAAAATGTAATAAACGTTCTGACTTAGTTTGCTTATTTTAATAAACGTTTTAAAAGTCTCCGCTGTGTTTTACATTTTTTTTCCTTGTGAATTTTAGTCTACGTGTTGTACTTTATACTTGAGCGCTTAAAACTTAATGCATCCTTATATGGATGATGTTAAGTGATGTGGGGTGTCACGCTTGGTATTAGAGCCAAGGTTACAAGACCAGAGAAAAGTTTTGAAAAAGTGTTTTCAAAAGTAAAGAATTTTCAAGTAAAACTTATTTTTCAGAAAAATATCCCCTCAAGCTAATTACAATATTCCTTTGATCCCTTTTTGAATCCTTATCTCATTTCTTTCCAACATGTCTGGTGTAATGACCCGGGGGATTCGATGCCTGAATTCCAATAATAATACATAAATCAGTATTACTTGTCAGAACTCAAGTATCGAAAACACCAAATAGTCAATAAAAGAATATAGAGAGTGAAATAAGAAAGAAAGAAATATTAAAATAGAGGAAAAGAAGAAAAACACAACAATATCAGAGTCTCACATCGCAACGGAATAAAATATAATATAGAAATAAAACTTTATTAAGAGCTTTACAATAAAACTTACAATCATTAAATACATTAACACCTCTGGACAACAAAAAAATCTATCCACATATACAACACACATGTTTGCGAACAAATTATACAATTGTAAACAACTGTAAAATTCGTTCGTCTTTCCTAAACAACAAGGATTGTTGTAGAGGGTGTCGAACTCTGGGACCAAAAATATTTTAATTAATAAATCCAATCAAGTTATCCCTAACTTTTGATTGGTGGAAAACAAAGAAAATAGCAAGAATTTAAATAAAAGAGAGTTTTAACAATAAGTGAAAGCAATTAGGGGATAATGACATAGATCAGATTCATAATCATCAATAGCCAAAAGATTAACCAGATCTAATACATGTTTCTGTCACAAACATGAATCAACGATAATAGGTTTTTAGAAACAAATATGTAAATAACGACAAGCATAGCCTATGCAGGAGCTCAGCTCTACAACCATAGACTATCAGGACAGATTCACTAATTAATTTCTAAAACCCTAAAATTAGATCTAAATCTGATAAACGTTAGATCGAACACGAATATATCCTGTGAAGGAGCATAGCTCTTAAACGACACAAAATATGAAGGTTCGGATCTAACCCTTAATTCAGATCCAGATCTTCATGTATACAGTCCTCATCTTTTGGCTATGTGATTCATATTGAATCATACTATCAGCGTCATTACCCCCTAATCAAAGGGGATTAGCTAGACATAGCTAAAGAAGAAGAAAAACAAAAATTAAATAACAAGAACATAAATAAAACTAGAACTAAATAGAAAAGAGGAAGAAGAATGATTTTATTCCAAGAAGAGAATTACAGAATAAAACCCAATGTGTTTTTCAATGAATGAGATACAAGGTATTTATAGCTGATATGACAAAGGCTAGCTAGCTAATTACATAATGTGGGACTAAAGAAATAACCCAAATAACACATAAGCCAGTGTGAACGCAGCTTTAGAGTGAGTGGTTTAGCAAGTAGGCTAGTGTGAACGTAACATGAGTAAGAGGCCTTCCTAATGAGCTAATGTGAATGCAGTTTGAGTCTTTATTGAGCCAAATCTTCTTAACTGAAATATAATTGCAACCGTTCTTCAAGCTTTAGACTCTTCAAGCTTTAGCAATTTTAAACTTCACTCTTTTTTAAGCAAATTCTTCATGCTTTTATCCATCAAATGCTCTAAACCATGCTTCTTGTCAACAATCTGAAAATACAGCTATAAATACAAAGTATCAATTATTTAAAAGATAAAATAAGATAAATATGCGGATAAAATATACACATTTACGTGTATATCAAATACCCCCACACTTATCTTTTTATTCGTCCTCGAATAAACTAAACTAAGATATGTCACACTTTCGTAGGAAACACGATTGCATTTAGCGTATGCAACAAGCCGTTAAACCTCTGGGTGTCCCCAGTAGGACGAGTGTTGTCTCGTGAGGGTTTTCAGCGGATACTACCCACAAAATCCAATGCGTCTTATGTACGTGGATTAATCAAACAATATGTTTAAGGTCTTTCACATTCCAAGGATTTCACCTAACTTCAATAATAACGGTTTAGCCCCAAATTGTCCATCCCATAATTAGTGCAAAAATGAACAAATTTTTTCAAGCTGAATCGTAATTCCTTGATAACACTGTAATTGTCTTGAAGGTTAAGAGCGTGGTGTCAACCAAAGTTCTACACATCGACAATGTGCACCCAATCATTTATTCGACCTTTTTTTTTTTTTTTTTTGAATAATTTTGCATCACCGTAACTGTAATGTATTGGATGTGAGTTATGCATAGATGAAGGAAAATTTTGTAAGTTCTAAAAATGTTATAGATAAGAGGGCAAGTGTATTAGTTGAACTTCAAGCTACGAAAGATAAAGTAATACTAAGGCACATATGAACATGTTTATTTCCTTTCATCTCCTCTACTACAATCCTCACTTCCAAGTACGGTATAATGGATGTGGATGGAATGGAACTGAATGCTTTATAGTCAAGAATGATGAATGACTATTTTATTCTGAGAGACTCTCTCTTTATTTCATTTTTTTTTTCTTTTCCTTTTTTTTTTTCATTCATTTTTTTTTTGCATGATGAATGATGAATGGAGATGGAATGGAATGATACCGCACATTATTTCATTTGATTCCTCCTCTACTAAACCAACACTTCATGAAAGGAAAGTTTTGTGCCCTAGTTACTCTACTTCTATAACCTTAATTCAACACACAAGTCTGGATTGATGTTATACAAAAAGCTGAAAGGAATGATAAACAAAGTTTCGTAAGATAGATAACCCATATAAAATAAAATGTGGTATATGGTTATCCTACCTTAAAACAAGTACGGAGTGGGTGGTGTAATATTGGTATAAAAAGTGACGTTTTTGACCTTTAAACAAAGGTTCTTGAGTATACCAATATAAGATAAACTTGTCGAAACATGGATGTAAATCGACTAAAACTTGGGTTTGAATAATGTGGGGTATCGAAGAAGAACGCTACAATGAGTCATTTCTCCTTAATTGGGCCAAGTGGATTTTAGAACTTACGATTTTGAAAATTTGAGTGGAAAAGAAAATATTATGCATGAAAACGAACTCAGAAAATCCAACAAATGTAGGTGCAAAATCATTTTTATTTCTTGATTTTTTTTTTTTTTTTGATTATTTTTACTTGCACATTCTAACACGTATAACAAGGGTTGACACGCTTACTCCAGAACACGACTAACGTCTGCACAGTCTCAAGCTAGCATCTTAAAAAGACACATTACGACGCAATGAATAAATAATGTTCATTCCCATCACCCAAAAATTCAACTTATCAAACAAGAACCAAGGTGTTATTTATGAATTTAAGTTAATCCTTGTTCAATGAATGACCTACTTCATAAAATTTGATTGCTGATGTAATGTAAATCCCCCCACACTCGAGTGTGACTGTGTCCTCACAGTCTTAATCAGACATATCTTAGTGAAAGGGAAAAACAAATATGAGAATATTTACATATGTACAAAAGAGGGTTAGTGCGTCTTACCGAATGTAATGTGGCTCATGGAGGACCATGAGCTCTTCCTCTTGGTTGGGTATTGGTTCCAAGTAAGGTTTAAGGCGTTGACCATTGACCTTAAAGGATGATCCATCAGTTGGATTCTCAATTTCTACCGCACCATACGGAAAAACAGTCCGTACAGTGTAAGGTCCTGTCCATCTAGATTTTAGCTTACCCGGAAATAGATGCAGTTTTGAGTCATACAACAGAACTTTTTGACCTGGCATGAAAGTTTTACGTAAAATTGATTTATCATGAAAAACTTTTGTTCTGTCCTTGTAAATTCGTTCATTTTCATAGGCATCATTTCGAATTTCATCAAGTTCATTAAGTTGAAGCTTCCTATGTTCTCCTGCTTGCTCTAAATCAAGATTCAAAGTTTTTATTGCCCATAACGCCCTATGTTCTAGTTCAACTGGCAAGTGACATGGCTTACCAAAAATCAACCGATAAGGGGACATACCTAAGTTTGTTTTAAAAGCAGTGCGGTAAGCCCAAAGAGCGTCGGTTAACTTTTGGGACCAATCTTTGCGATTTCGATTCACAGTTTTCTCCAGGATTTGTTTAATTTGCCTATTCGATATTTCAACCTGCCCACAAGTTTGAGGATGGTAAGGAGTGGATAACTTGTGGGTTATCGAATACTTTCTCATGAGGGCTTCAAAAGAACGATTACAGAAATGTGTCCCGTTGTCGCTGATTATTGTGCGAGGTGTGCCAAACCTAGAAAAGATGTTTTCTTTTAAGAAGCGCACAACAACCTTATTGTCG
Source organism: Allium sativum (assembly GCA_030737875.1). Classification (NCBI taxonomy): domain Eukaryota; kingdom Viridiplantae; phylum Streptophyta; class Magnoliopsida; order Asparagales; family Amaryllidaceae; genus Allium; species Allium sativum. The sequence goes on from CM060918.1 coordinate 550,867,611, forward strand.
TTCGTTTTGCATGGAATAGCTTCGACCCATTTAGAAACATAGTCAACAGCCAAGAGAATGTAAATGTTCCCAAAAGAAGTAGGGAAGGGTCCCATGAAGTCTATACCCCACACATCAAAAATTTCGACCTCTAGAATGGGGTTTAGGGGCATCATATTCCGTTTAGAAATTTTCCCTAAGAATTGACATCGATCACAAGTTTTGCAAAATTCGTATGCGTCTTTGAAAAGGGTGGGCCAGTAGAAACCCGATTGGAGAACCTTTTCGGCTGTCTTTTTGGGACCGAAGTGACCACCGCATGCTTGGTCATGACAGAAAGAGAGGACACTGTGAATTTCAGTGTCAGGAACACATCTTCGAATGATTTGGTCGGGACAATACTTGAAAAGATAGGGGTCGTCCCAATAAAAATGTTTCACTTGGGAAAAGAATTTGTGTTTATCCTGCTTAGACCAAAAAGAAGGGGTCTGCTTAGTGGCTAAGTAGTTGACAATGTCAGCAAACCAAGGATCAGTGGATAGAGAAAACAGCTGTTCATCAGGGAAATTTTCGTTGATTGGAAGAGAAGAAGACGGGGCATTTGGAAGACGAGACAAGTGGTCCGCAATAACGTTGTCAGATCCTTTTTTATCCTTAATGGTAAGGTCAAATTCTTGAAGTAGAAGGATCCAACGAATGAGACGAGCCTTAGCATCCTTTTTAGAGAAAAGGTACCTAAGTGCGGAATGATCGGTATAAACCGTGATGTGTGAGCCAACTAGATAAGGCCTGAATTTTTCTAGAGCAAAGACAACTGCCAAGAGTTCCTTTTCAGTGGTAGTATAATTAATTTGAGCGTCGTTCAGAGTTTTACTCGCATAGTAAATGATGTGAAGAATCTTATCGATACGTTGTCCTAAGACAGCGCCAACAGCGAAATTCGAGGCATCACACATGATTTCAAAAGGCAGCTTCCAATTAGGAGAGCAAATGATCGGGGCAGAGACAAGTTCATTTTTAAGACGCTCAAAAGATGAAATGCAATCAGAATTGAAGTCGAAAGGGACATCCTTACCAAGAAGGTTAGTCAGAGGTCGAGTGATTTTGCTGAAATCCTTTATGAAGCGACGATAGAAGCCAGCATGACCTAAAAAGGATCGGATGTCCTTAACAGATTTGGGAATGGGAAGATTAGAGATAACCTCGATTTTGGCTTTGTCAACTTCAATTCCTTTGTTAGAGATGACATGTCCCAAAACAATGCCATGTTTAACCATGAAGTGACACTTTTCCCAATTAAGCGTTAAGTGTTTCTCTTTACAGCGATTAAGAACAAGATCGAGATGATGTAAACACTCAGAGTAAGAATCACCAAATATGGAAAAATCATCCATGAACACTTCCAAAAATCGCTCGATCATATCAGAAAAAATGCTAATCATGCACCTCTGAAAGGTTGCAGGTGCATTACAGAGACCAAAAGGCATACGTCGGTACGCAAATGTACCAAACGGACAAGTGAAAGTGGTTTTCTCTTGGTCCTCAGGAGCGATAGGGATTTGATTATAGCCCGAGTACCCATCAAGGAAACAGTAGTACTCATGACCCGCTAGTCGTTCTAACATTTGATCGATAAATGGCAGAGGGAAATGATCCTTACGTGTTGCAGCGTTAAGTTTCCTATAGTCAATGCAAACACGCCAACCAGTCTGGGTGCGGGTTGGGATAAGCTCGTTAGCTTCATTTTGGATCACGGTAATCCCTGATTTCTTAGGTACGACATGAATTGGACTAACCCATTGACTATCGGAAATCGGGTAGATGATTCCATTGTCAAGACATTTAAGGATTTCAGCACGAACTGCTTCTTTCATGATAGGGTTTAGTCGACGTTGGGGATCACGAGTGGGTTTGGCATCATCTATAAGGTGGATTCGATGTTGGACTATCGAAGGACTAATCCCCTTAATATCAGCCATGGACCAACCAATTGCCTCCTTATTTTTCTTAAGGATGGGAAGGAGCAATTGTTCCTGCTCTAAAGTAAGGTCAGAAGCGATAATGACAGGAAAAGTTTCATTGTCTCCTAAGTAAGCGTACTTAAGATGACTGGGCAGCACTTTGAGGTCAGATTTTTCGGGCGACTCAACCGAAGAAATTGGTTGAGGGATAGACTCTTTTGTGAGAGGCTCGACAGGAATCGAATCAGAGACATTTTCGGGAGTATCTTGAAACAATGTTTCATAATCTGATTCAATTTCGTTATTCAGATGGTCGAGCTCAGATTCATTATTGTGGACAGCATGGATTTCAGAAAACTGGTCCAAATAAGAGTTAGGAGAGTTTTCAGTTCTGAAGATGTTTAGCTCGACAGTCATGTTACCAAAAGAAAGTTTCATAGACCCATTTCTACAGTTGATGAGAGCATTAGAGGTTGCTAAGAATGGTCGTCCTAGAATCAAAGGGATTTGGTTTGCAGGATTGCTTACCTGTTGAGTTTCTAGGACAATGAAGTCAACTGGAAAGATGAATTCTCCTATTTTGATCAAAACATCCTCGATTTCGCCCACAGGTTTCTTAATTGAACGGTCGGCAAGCTGAAGAGTAACCTTGGTGGGTTTCAGTTCTCCTAGCCCTAATTGGCGATAGACGGAATATGGAAGCAAGTTAACACTAGCACCTAAGTCTAGCAAGCATCTATCGATTTTCTTGTCCCCAATAGTACATGATATTGTGGGGCAGCCAGGATCTTTGTATTTCACTGGCATAGATTGGGACAAGACTTCGCTTAGAGTCGCCGCTAGAAACACTTTCTTAGGTACATGTGTATGACGTTTCTGGGTGCACATATCTTTTAGAAATTTAGCGTACTGTGGAACTTGTTGTATAATATCTAAAAGAGGAATGTTCACTTTAACTTGCTTAAATATTTCAAGGATCTTTTCTACCTGGTCCGTCTTTTTTCTAGGTCGGAGTCTATGAGGAAATGGAGCAGACAACTCAGTAGGTTGGGCTACTTGAGTTTGAGGATGGGCCTGATTAGAATTGGGCTCGATGTTTTGATCCGAGATGGTCGAATTTTCTGTTGGGTTTTGAATATCGTCTGGTAAATCATTTGGGTCGACCACATGTTTGTCAATCTTCTTGCCAGATCTAAGAGTCGTGACAGCATTCAATTGACTAACGTTCGAGTCTTGAATGATGTGAATTTGGTTAGGGTTTGAAGTCTGTCCTCTAGGGTTTTGGATGGGTTGACTTGGAAACGTACCCTTTTCCCTTTCACTTAATCTAGTGTTAAGTTGAGACATTTGTTTTTGAAGTTCACTCATTTGTTGAGTCGTGGTTTGCATGTGTGAAGTCAGTAAGTTTTGAAGATTGGTATTTGATTGGACATTTTGAGTTGTTGCTTTACCCAATTCTTCGAGAGTTTTCTCAAGTGATGTCAATCGTTTATCATCTTGGGGAACAAAAGATTGTTGCGCTTGATTTTGAGGGGTTGGCACAGGATTTTGGAATTGACTTTGTTGAAAGGGAGGATTCGAGGTATTATTCGAAAATGGTTGAAAAGGAGGTCGAACCAAATTCGAAGTTGCATTGTTTTGGGCCCAAGAGAAGTGAGGATGGTTTCTCCAACCTGGATTGTAAGTTGGGGAGAATGGATCGTTCCTAACTTTATTAAATGCGTTGAGTTGTTCTAACGAATGTGGGCATTGGTCAGCAATGTGGTTAGGATCGTTACATTTGTAACATGAGGGCTGAGACGCTTGAGCTTGGTTTGCTTGAGTTGATGAAAGGACATTATCAAATTTGGTTAACATTGCGTCTATTTTCGCTTCTAAAGCCGTTGAGGATCCTACCGAATGAGCGTTTGATCGGGAATAAATTGATTTCTCATTAGATCTTTCCCATTGAGCTGATTTTTCGGCCAAATCTTCGAGAAATTTCCAAGCGGCATCGTGATGTTGGGCTAGAAAATTTCCTTGGCACATTGATTCGAGCATAGTTCGAGAGTTATTTTCTAGTCCATCGTATAAAATTTGACAAAGAGTCCATTTTTCGAAATTATGATGTGGACATTTGACTAGAAGCTCTTTGAATCTTTCAAAATATTTTGCAAAGGATTCACCCCCAAATTGATGAAAATTAACGATTTCAGTTCGAATTTTTGATGTTTTTTCCAAGGGGTAAAATTTCTTTAAGAAAACATTCACAAATTCAGTCCAAGTTCCAATCGTATTTGAAGGCAAGCTATACAACCATTTTTCAGCATAATCGGTAAGTGCAAATGGTATTAACCTAAGTTTGATTCCATCGTCACTTAGTTGTTGAAATTTCATGGTTGCACAAACTTGTTCAAATTTGGTTAAGAAAATATAAGGATCATCACGTTCAAGATTGCCAAATTTTGGAAGAGTATTTATGTGATTCGAATGAATTTCAAAATGGTTACCCGTTGGGGCGGGCAATATGATGCAGGAAGGAATAGAAACTCGCTCGGGAAAGTATCTATCCATAAGAGTTCGAGGGGGATTTTCTTCGGCCATGGTGAAAGGGGTGTTTGTTCGAACTAGACGATTATCTGAGGGATCACGAGTCCAATGACGCATGCACTAGCGAGAAGAATAAGGGAGATGAGAAAAAAAAACAAATTTGAGAAGCGATTTTTTTTTTTTTTTTTTTAGAGAAAAAGAATTAGACACAAAAGATTTTTTTTTTTAAATGAACCTAATGCAATTTACAATTTCTAGAATTATATAATGACGGTTTGATTTATTTCAACAAAAGATTTCTCAGCCAGTTAACGGACAGGAGTTATCGGTACACCAGGAATCACCCTAGCAATGCAGCCGAAGGTTTAAGTACCTTCAGAGGAACAACCGATATAATATTTACGAATCACCGTAATATTTATAAACAGTTATTACTCAGCCGTAGTCTGGACACCGAGAAATAATCCGTTTGAACTAAACCAGATTGTCAAAATATAATGAAGTCCTTAGAAAGTAAAAACAAAACTAAGATGAATGCAGATTTTTTTTTTTTTAATCAGTCACAGAATGAACAGTCACAGAATAGGCAATTGCAAAAAAAAAAAAAAAAATTTACAAGCAAGCCGATGCCCTGCAGAAGATTTTTACAAGCAATGTCTATATATATTTTTTATTTGCAGCAGCGGTCCCTGTAGAGTTAGAAATACTCACTTTGATCGGCAGTCCGTCCAGTGCAGTTGAGTCGCGCTAGCGCGTTCACACCCCACTTGGTGTGCAACCGCTCGAACACTGAATAGTCCGCTGCTTTTTTGTTGTTCTTGCTTCCTATTATTTGCTTGACTGCGCTGCGGCACGGGTTCGGGCTAGGAGCCCGAAAAATTTTTTTTTAAGGCCTTTTTCAAATTTTCACCGTACCTGCTTTCGAAATTTTCCTCAAACCCCTTTTTTTTTTAATGAAAATAAAATGTGTGAAAATCAAAATAAAAACAAAAGGAAATGAAATGTTTTTTTTTTATATAACTAAAACTAAACTCAACTAAAACTAAAACTGAGCTAGAAACAAGAACAAAACAAAATAAGAAATAACTAAACCTAAACAAAACACTGGCTTACGAGAAAAAAAAATTGGGTCAACAATTTAAACAAGGGTCAGACCAATGTTAGGCACTTCAATAAAATTGGCAACCAGACTCATGACAGTTAAAAAAAACTTCCTTATTGGTTTCGTGTCATTAATTCTTTCCGCATATCACAGAGATAAAATTCTCCCTTTATTCCTTCAAAACAAATCGTGCCAACAGAAGGAAACAAACTTATTTCGCTCAAAATACTTTGGAGAAAAATCAAAAACGAAAATCATGCTTGTCCCTTTTTTAAAACAAGACAAGCCCTAAAACTGAAGCCCAATAAGAAGCCCGTCTTCCCAACAAACATGTCCCAAACACTTCAGTTAAACCAAGTTACCCCTTTTCTTCTTTAAAACACGGTTTCTAATTTACAACTCAACCCACAGTTCATTATCCTAGAAAACAATAAAGAAAACCACAGCCAAAATCACAAATTCGAAAAGGAAATCGAAATTAAAAATCACAACAGAGGTTCTTTGATTATACTCGAAGATCTCCGGTGATCCGGTTGGTGAAATCACGATTTCGATTTGGTCTCTGATTAGCGGATTCGGGTTGATTGGTGGGTTCGATTCGGGTTCCTAGGGTTTCAAACCGGTTTGAATTTGTTTCACGGTATCGTAATTGTCTGAAGGAGCTTGTTGCGGTAGAGGAGTTTCACGGTGGCTTGGGTAGACAACAGTGCCACTTGGTAAAGGAATTGGGGGTGTTGGCAAAAACTGTGATGACGTGTTGATTCAGAGATAAAGGTGTTCGTGTGATTTTGGGTATGCGGCTTCAGGAGGATTGCGAGGTGATTCGCGAGTGTTTATTAGGGGAGTTTTGGTTTCGGAAAGCTGGTGATTTGGGGAGGCGATGGAAGGAAGGATAGAGGTGCCGTGATCTGTGGTGTTTGGTTTTTGCTAGTGAATGCTTTACTGGACTAATTTGAGTGTGGTGTGGCCGATTGGAAGCAGAGCAGTGGGTATTATGGGTGTGCTCGGTGAGGACTTGGGTCACTTTGGCTGAAAGGGGATTTTTGAACTGAAAGGAGAAGGTCGGGAAGATGGACTGGTCTGTGGTATGAGTTGTAGAAGGTGAATTGTGGGTGGTTGGCAAAGGAGATGTAAATGGAATTCTGGTTTGTAGCGGTGCCAAGGCTATGCTGTTTGTTGGTGGAGAATGATTGTTTGAAGGAGGTATTGCCTATAGGGTGGTGTTATGGTAGATCGAGGTCCTGCAGCAAACGTTGAATGGTGCTACAGAGTGGGGTGACGGAAGAAGAAGGGTTATGAAGAGGATTTGGACGTGTGATGAGGAGCCTGAATTTATAGAAGAAGTAAATCAGTAAAGAAAATAAAGGCTGAGGTGGAAAGAAAAGGAAAGCAATAGATTTTTTTATATTTTTGTGAAAAAGAGGAAGGCAATAAATGGGAAAGAAATTAAAAAGGCACTAAAAGAGGCAAGAGAATTGTAGAAAGAAATGAATGAGAGACAGAGAAGGGAATTGCAATGAAAACGGGAAAGAAATTAAAGAAAAGGGAAGAGTATCATAGAAGGAAAATTTGCAAAGAATAGAATTTGTACGCAAACGAAGGGAAAGTAAAAGGAAACAAATAAAACAAAAATTGCAAGTTTTTTTTTCCTCTTAATCAACAATACCAAATCAAAAACTAATCAAGATATTATTTTTTTTACATATGAAAAGAAAACAAAAGACATAAAATAAAAATATTTTTGTGTTCTTTTTTCAATAATAAAATAGAAATAAAACTATAACCCGAAGGACTTAAAAATAAAAATTATTTTGGTCCCCGGCAACGGCGCCAAAATTTGTTTGCGAACAAATTATACAATTGTAAACAACTGTAAAATTCGTTCGTCTTTCCTAAACAACAAGGATTGTTGTAGAGGGTGTCGAACTCTGGGACCAAAAATATTTTAATTAATAAATCCAATCAAGTTATCCCTAACTTTTGATTGGTGGAAAACAAAGAAAATAGCAAGAATTTAAATAAAAGAGAGTTTTAACAATAAGTGAAAGCAATTAGGGGATAATGACATAGATCAGATTCATAATCATCAATAGCCAAAAGATTAACCAGATCTAATACATGTTTCTGTCACAAACATGAATCAACGATAATAGGTTTTTAGAAACAAATATGTAAATAACGACAAGCATAGCCTATGCAGGAGCTCAGCTCTACAACCATAGACTATCAGGACAGATTCACTAATTAATTTCTAAAACCCTAAAATTAGATCTAAATCTGATAAACGTTAGATCGAACACGAATATATCCTGTGAAGGAGCATAGCTCTTAAACGACACAAAATATGAAGGTTCAGATCTAACCCTTAATTCAGATCCAGATCTTCATGTATACAGTCCTCATCTTTTGGCTATGTGATTCATATTGAATCATACTATCAGCGTCATTACCCCCTAATCAAAGGGGATTAGCTAGACATAGCTAAAGAAGAAGAAAAACAAAAATTAAATAACAAGAACATAAATAAAACTAGAACTAAATAGAAAAGAGGAAGAAGAATGATTTTATTCCAAGAAGAGAATTACAGAATAAAACCCAATGTGTTTTTCAATGAATGAGATACAAGGTATTTATAGCTGATATGACAAAGGCTAGCTAGCTAATTACATAATGTGGGACTAAAGAAATAACCCAAATAACACATAAGCCAGTGTGAACGCAGCTTTAGAGTGAGTGGTTTAGCAAGTAGGCTAGTGTGAACGTAACATGAGTAAGAGGCCTTCCTAATGAGCTAATGTGAATGCAGTTTGAGTCTTTATTGAGCCAAATCTTCTTAACTGAAATATAATTGCAACCGTTCTTCAAGCTTTAGACTCTTCAAGCTTTAGCAATTTTAAACTTCACTCTTTTTTAAGCAAATTCTTCATGCTTTTATCCATCAAATGCTCTAAACTATGCTTCTTGTCAACAATCTGAAAATACAGCTATAAATACAAAGTATCAATTATTTAAAAGATAAAATAAGATAAATATGCGGATAAAATATACACATTTACGTGTATATCAACACAGTTGAATAAAACTAGAGATCATACATCTGAACTCCTCCAGCACATCTTCGGACTTCACAACACCCGAAAACCTGAACTTATATAACCCGCTCTAACCCAAGCATTTACAAAACGTTGGATCAGTCTGGTGAACCAGAGTGAGAAAACACACTAAGTTTAAAGTATCATCCAACTTGATTTTAAAGTCAAACCGTTTCTTTTTGAAATTATATCTTATTCTGAATTATAATAGTGTCTAAACACAAATAAATATCAATCTAGCAGAAAACTTTCATCTCACGCTCTACATATATAGCATGCAATCAAAACCACGTGCTCTTATTGGAGACTGGATGTAACGATCTCAAAATTTTAATAATTAAAATAAATTTATAATTTTAAAACTTCGAAAAAAAAAATTATTTAATTTCAAAAAAAAATAACATCCGTAGATTCAGCATTGCTTGTCGGTCGCACGCAAAGCTGAAAAACGCAGTAAAAACATGTCATTGGTTGTACATCCGTTGCGCTAACCGTTCACGTTATTGTAAACAAATCTCTACCACATTTAAAAATGAAACCAATAATAATATCTGAATAAATTTTTATTTTTGAAAATATAATAAAACATTTCTCTTGTAAATAATTCAACATGGACATTTGGTAGCAAATTGAGCAAAAGTTGTACACGTGCCCTTTTCCCTCTGCAAAGTTTCTCCACGTTGCCTTCAAAAAAAAAAAATGTTCGCACTTCTTTCTTTTTATACAGTCTTCTCACTTTTTTGTTTCGTCTTCTCCTTAAGCTTGCTCTTGGTGTTCAACAAAAAAAATCAAGAAAAAAACTAAGATTTTCGAATGTCTGAATTCGAAGAACCCCTTTTCTTCTTCTCTTAATTAATTCTTTCCTACCACCTTATTCCTTCCAGTTTCCAAACAGTGGCTTGTCTTCCTGCAACATTCATTTTCTCCCATCGCACATCATCCAACGCCACTCGCTCTCCTCTTTTATCCAATTAAGAACCATATACTGCTTCAAGAAGAGAAGAAGAAAAAAGAGCGCGCCCACTCCTCTCAAGTTTCCATCTTCGCCCTTCGGATCTCACTGCCGTCGGTCAAGACCTTCCAACTCCGACCAACTGCCGCCCGACCACCTCCGGCATCAGTAGCCAGATCCGCCACCGCTCCGACAGCTACTGTCTCTCGTCCGTACCCCAGTACTTGTCCGGAGTCTCGAGTTTAGTTGCGTGAGTTTCTTTTGCTTAGACTCCTTGCGTGTAGATCATGCTTGTATATGTTTAATTATATATACATATATTTGTTGGGTAAACCATGTTTTTTTCTTGCGGAAATCATCATGGAACCTCCTTGACAATGCCTTCCATGATTGCCATGAGAACTATTCCATGATTTTCTACTTGCTGTAGTAAGTATAAGTGTATGCAAGCATACATGCATGTTCTATCACCACAAGTCTGATCGGAATAAATGTTTCATGGCTCTGTTGTTCCCCTAATCTTCTATATTGTGTTTTGTAAGGCAGTCATCACCTTTATTTTGCATATATATATAAGAGTGTGAATATCTTAGTTGGCTTGCATCATGTTTCATACAAACTAATGTCTGCAGTTTTGGGTTTGGCATTTTTGCTTGTAGGAGGCTGCGCAAGTCTTTAAAAAAAAGAAAAAAAGAGAAAAAAATAACGAAATGGAAACATGCACACTAGCCAGTAGTGCAAACTCTCCTTATTTGTCTCTACTTTTGAGATGCAAGCATGCACAGTAGTCGTTTTATAATGGTTAGCGAATAAAAACGTGATAATAGTCGAGCCTTAGGAAATTTTATACTAGATATCGCTATGGAGACCGGCAAGTTTACACTGAGGTTTTAGTTGTTCACATGTGTGTTCTTTAGTGGTAGTGCTATGTCAGGTTAGGTATCCGTTTACTAAATATAAAATTTACACCGTTGTTCTAGGTTATTGACGTCTCTTTGACCATCGTTAGTATCATCTTTGTCGCTCGCCGTACTTTCTCGCTTTTGCCACGAAAGGTGAGTTTTCTCACGCACGACTAATTTATTATTAAGTGAATTAGAAACTTGAGATGTTGATTGAAATGTTAGGGTGCTCTAGATTTGGTTGTTTTATGGCTGTGCACGTGCTACATATGCACCGTTCTTACATGACACTATGAATGTTTGTATGATATGTTATGTTATTATTCTCACCATGCAAGTCCCTAGTTTAGAAAAAAAACATCACGGGTTGAAATGATAAATACCTAAACCCCTGCATATTCGAACCGGTTTGGGATACAGGTTGAAATGATACACACTCGTGATTCGAATATTTTTAAGAACAGATTGAAATGATAAATGTCCGTACCACTTGACCATAGGTTAGAAAATAATATATGGACACCGTGGTCAATAAAGTTTTTTAAAACATTATATCGATTTTTGGGTAAATGGATTTTTAACGTAATTTTCATATAGCGTAAGAATATTTAAAGAAAATTGTTTCAAATTCAACTAGTGTTTTATAGGATTCAATTTGCACGTAAATAAGTTTGAGAATGATCATATGAGTTAACATTAATGATAAAACAGTTTAAGTAAGTTTTGCATAAATTTGATGTTTCTACGACTAAATTTACTCTAAATTTAGTGCGATTTTAATATAAGGATTTACAAAGATTATTAAGTTTTCAAGAAACATGCTTGCTTAAGTCGTGATGAAATGAGTTTCAATAACGGGTTGGGATTTAACAATTCATCATTTTATTTCAACTAACGATGAAGTTGTTTGGAAATTTATCAATGTAGAAGGATATGTTAAATGCAAGTTAAATGGTTTTGGGGAAATCGTTATGTCAATGAGAATATTGAACTGAATCAAATAAAAGAAATTTGGTTTAAATATGGGAAGAGTGACGGGACATGGATTGAGATTGGAATTGGACTAATATTATTGAATAAAACTTGAATTTCATAAAAACTATTTTTTTGCCTTACTTGATTTTGTAAATCTTTCCTTATAAAAAAATTATTTCTTCAACTATATGGATTTATAATAGTTTTCATATATATATATATATATATGTGTGTGTGTGTGTGTGTGTGTGTGTGTATATATATGGATGTATATATTTTTCCCAATTAATATATATATATAATTTCAACTTAATTATTTAAATATATATTTATTATTATTTTTAAACAAAAGCTTTTTCCAATTCAGTCTCATGAATTTTGAAGGTTCAAATGTAGGATTTCAAGTATAATAACATTCTTGAAAGAGAGAACTTCGAACCCAAATGATCGATAAGTCTGTGAATATGGATTTTTGAAATCTTAATTGAACAAATGGGAATTGATTTGAGTAAATGGGTTTTGGGAGATACTTGAATAAAGTGTTTGGCGATACTTGAGTATGATTTTAAACTGATGGCCACGGTGTGTAAATGGTAAACGTTGGTTGTTAAAGAGACCGGAGTCGGTAAGTGGCATACTCTCTGCCAGTGCCGATACCACTTTATTAACTGTATACGCGGTGACGTATCCAGAATGAAACGTGATGACTTGGGCGATACTGGACTGAAGAAGATGAACGATAACGAAATGGCCTTGACCTTCGAGTCATAATTAAATGACTAAAACAGGAGCTATACCGTGACTAATTGAGGTAGCACCTTTGATCGGACACGTTTCTTCGATACTATTTCTATGATTGGGGTACCCCTTTTAATTTGGGAATGTGTTCCAAGGTAGGCGGTAGTGGCTGCTATGCGTTACCACCGGTCCGGGAGTGCAATTGGTAGAATTCTACCCTGGGTATTGCCTCGAGTGCCTTATCAATTTATCATATGCGAGCCCATATGATTTTGATTTAGTATTGCTTTCTATGGAGTGCCCTCTGATAACACCAGTACGGTGAATTTACGGTACTGTATAGACTATGATGCCTATGTTAGCCTACTTTGTGAACTAAGCTACACAAAGCTGGAAGATCAAGTGACAAAGAGTATAGAATATCGGGAGATTCTTTCAGAAAACTGGGTCGGATCGAAGGTTTCTCCCAGCCAAATCAAAGTATGGAGAAACAGAGAACAAGGAGGCTGAAACATAATCGGATCAGTTCGGCTATGGCGTGTCCAATCTGAACCGATTGTCTAGTACTGCTACGATTACACCCCACGACTCCTGAAGACTCGGAGCAGTTATGCCCACGTTCTACCCATGTTTGCCACTAACCTGTTGTGTTGTCATCACCAGATTCTATCCAAACCCGATTGTGACGGGATTGGTGCCACGTGGATCCGAACCGATCCCTCTCCAGGAACATTTTTCACCTATAAATACACCATCAAGAGGCATTTGGAAGGATCTTTTGGCACTTTCAGGATTGAAGCCCCTTTGTAACCCAAATTTTATCAACTTATTCAGCCTAAAATCATCTTTCAAGTCATATTGTGAAGGAAATTGAGTGAATCAATGTATGAAATGAGTGAGAACTGAGTGAAAATCATTATTGTACTCGCATTCAAGACATCAATCAAAAAAGAAGAGAAGTGGACGTAGGCTATTTAATGCCGAACCACTATACATTGTGTGCTTTCTCCATTTTAGTTTTCATTTCATTAGAATCTTTACTAGTTTGGGTGTTAGAGCCAATTTTGGATCTAACATTTTGGTGCTTTCACTGAGAAATCTTCGAATTCTCATCTTTTTGGGATTATCGTTCTACTATTTGGACCTCAAGTTCAAAGAAGTTAATCCTCTTTTTCTGACATCTTTAAGTACTTGTTGACTAACTGTTGAAGAATCGAATATTATGGCCAAGACAAAAGGAAAAGAAGTTCAAGGCGCTAGGGGAAACGATGCTAGAGAGGATCAACAAGCCATCGTGCTAACGAGGTCACGTGCTCAAGACTTTGGAGCAGGCCGCTCCGGCCAAGAAGGTCCGAACCGGATGGAAGACCCCGATCCGAGCTGGTCTAATGAAGTTGAGGGCACTCATTCTCCCCATCCGAACCACTCCGGCCAGGACACTGCACTTCGATCCGATCCGAACCAGAATGAAGCTGGAACTTCTACTCGAGCTCCCACAAACGCTCTGATTCCAGCCACGATGACTAATGTTCAGCCTGATCCATCTGCACCCGTCAAACAGGGAAATTTTTCATGCTTTCTTGACATGCTCCAGAGCACTAAGGAGGCATTGGAAGCCCAAAGGCGTGATAGCCTTCGCATGCAGGAAAACATGATCACTATGGGTGGAGAACTCCAAGAGCTCCGGAGGCAGAAGACTCTTTCCCCAACACGCCGCCTTTCTACAGATGATTCGTCTTCTTCAGACGAGGGACGCCCTCGTGAGATAAGGCCGCTTGAACGACCTCAGAACCTCAATCTGTTAACTTTTGGATCTTTCGGATCCCGAGAAGACGCCGCTCGTGTATTAGGGCCTGATGACCCAAACCTGCAACAGCCTATGTTGCTACCCATGCATGGATCCCACGTCCTACCCAGGGATCCTAATATTACCAACCCTACGCAATAGCAGCTTCTTTAACCTCTACCTCCTGAGATCGACCGGGAGCGCAGAGAGCAGTGAAGAGCAGCTACCGCTAGAACCAGGAGGTTATCCCCTAATCAGGAACCCAGGGGTAATCCGAACATCAGACCTAGAGAACCTGTGCAGACATTAACAAATGCCGATGTATGGGCAATGGTGCACCAGATTATGTCCGAGAGCCAACGGTATACTAATGAAGATTGGGGCATTGAGCGAATTCATACCCCCTTCACAGATGATATATTGGACTTCCAGTTCCCTAGGTGGCTCAACTTGCCTCAGATGGATCGATATTCAGGAAGAACGGACCCAGGGCAGCATCTGATGAGGTATGCATGGTTCATGAATGCTGCAACAGCTCCAGATGATGTAAAACGCAAAGCCTTTCCAATTTATCTTGAAGACATGGTGTTAATGTGGTTCACCCGACCCCCCCCCCCCCCTCAGTCGATATCAAATTTCACAGAATTGAGTGAGCGCTTCATGAATCAGTTTCGACTTTATGCCCGAAAGTCCAAGAGCGTCATAGAGTTGTCACGGATTAAATAGGCCCTAAGAGAATCTTTGAAGTCATATTTAGATCGCTTCAACCTGGCTGTTACCGAAGTTAGTGATTGTGACAGTCCGCCCCGCACCAACCGGCATTCCCTCCGAAAGTGCACTGTACACATGCCCGGCTAGCACGGAACGGTCGCCAAAGAAAGGAAAGAAGAGAATGAACTAATCGAAAATCTGTAGAATGTCTCACAGCGCATGGAACAAAATATAATGATAATATACTTGACATAAAACAGGTGAGACAGTATATAAGCTGATAACTAAAACCAACATCAACATCATCATCAGAGCAGCGGAAATCCAAATACAGCTTATTACAACTTTCCAAATTACTGTCTCTAAACAAATGAAAGAAAGAGTGCACTACTAATGCCCAAAGTAGTGACCAGCAGCGACACAGGGAGAATATCTATATATGTATCATACGTGGAAGCCTCCTGCTCGTCTCCGGCACAGCTACTCGTGCATCACCAGCTAACCTGTCTCTAGTCTACTCGTGAGAGCACCCAGAGTAATAAGAAGAGACATAAAACTCTGGGTTAGACAAAAAGTCTGGTATGAGCGATAAGCAGCTAAATAGAACAATAACTGGTATACTAAACCATACCTGAACCTGGACCTGCAACCAAAGAGTTAGTACTACATACCGTACAAGACTCTAAGGTGCCACTGAACAGATGGTGTAAAGGTAACGGGGGTGGGGGTGTGCATGTCATAATGATGGAAAACAAATCAAATATAGCCACCATCCTCACATCTCTCACTCAATGCGTAAAGCATACGATATCTACGGCTCCGATCACTAGACCCATCGAAGTAGTGACGGAGTTCGACTTGTACAACTAGTAGAACTACTGCTACTACCAAGCTCACCACATGGAGTCATGACCAAATCTTTACAAATGACCCCACTTCATTGGTCTATAGCTCTTTAGTCATACCTAGGCCACTATGTCCTTGACTCCGTTCACTTACCCCCTGCGCATAGTGATCCAAAGTTATAGACATCGACAACCCCTTAGCATACGTCCCGCAGCAAAGCCCAATCATGAAGTTCACTCATTGGTTCTCATTGAGATCCTGAGTCAAAGCTCCTCATTTGGACCTCCTTTGCATCGCGGGTTTTGGTTGAATTGGAGTTGGCCTTTAGATGAGTCGTCATGTAGAAATAGAAGTACACGTCTGGTTCGGTTCGGTCACCCACGCTCGGTTCGATTCGGTCACCCATGCTCAGTTCGGTTCGGGTTCATCTCCTCCATGCGGTTCGGTTCAGCTTCTCACATGTGGCTCGGTCCGGTCCGGTGGTAAAGTGCCAAGGTCCTTCTTATAGTGTCAAGTTCTGATCCGATCCAACCTTCCTTATTGTCTCTTTCGTTTGCATGCCTCAAAAGATGCCAGCTTCGGTTTGGTTCGGTAGCCGATCTGATCCTACACCCTAGCTCCGATCCGATCCCCTTTTTGTCTCTCTGATCCGATCCTTTGCCCAACTCCAACTCTAAGCAAATAGCCTTCCTTCTCGCCAAGCCTCTTATGTTAAGTTCCAATCCGAATCAAGTCCACTTGCCCGGTTCTCCTATCCGATCCGAGCCCAGTAATCCGATCCGATCCGGTTTGAAACCCTGCACATTTCCTGCAACTTTCCAGCGACTGTTTTACGCCATTCGACGGCGTTTTCGACCAATCTATCACTTCTAGACAATCACAAAGCATACCATATAGTCATAGCAACATGTATAATCATTCACAAACACCAAAACAATAATTTGGTAGGTTAAAACGGATCAAACATAGCCAAAATCCCATATTTTCCCTTAAACATGTTTAAGCAAATCTAATGATATGATTAGCCAAAACTTAACCAAATTAACCCAAACTTCTAAAAGAGGACTAAAACATCATTTTAGAATTTATAAATATTTTTCCAGATTTTTAACGTGTATAAATTCGCTAATTATCACTAATTACCCCTAATTAGCCGTAATTAGTGAGAAACCTTGCAAATCACTCACCTTGGCCACAAATGAACTTTAGATATGAAATAATCTACTGTTATGGCACTGTTCCCAATGTAACACAGCAGCTCTAACCTTGTTTTGGCACTATTCCTCCTTAATTTGATGTTGCTAAGCCTAATCCTTGATTAGAAAGTGATTTGGAGGTGTTTTAGAGGTTGGAGGCCATTGTTAGGGTTTCTAAGAGGTAAGTGGCGGCTAGAAAACTGAAATAGAATGAAAACCTAACTCATTTCAGCCTCCCTAAAACCCTAACCCCGAAATCCCCCATTGGGCCTATCTGTTAATCACCCGGTTAAGCCCAATTAAGTTGTTTTTCACTATCTGAAACTTGTTTCTGCCATATCTCAGAAATGGTGAGTCCGTTTGGCTAATGTGACCACTATACGGAATTGTAAACCATCATCCGGAGCCAATGGAAGTGGTTTCAGGTCAAAATTCCTTTCCATTCAAAAGTTATGGCCAAAACAAGATCAGCTAGGGGAAAAATGGTCATTTAAAAATCGGCAAAAATCATGAACATGGGAAATGACCCCACTAGTCGCCTCCCAAAGCTACATGACCATACGACTTCATATGTGAAAGAAATAAATATTCTACGATCATTCGATGCGTAGAATGCGGGTCGTTACACTCTCCCCCCTTAAGAAATTTCGTCCCCAAAATTCCTTAACCCAAAACATACAAAGGATCCCGCATGCCTACCAGCCACATACAACAATCAAACATGCAAAACAAATAAACAAGCCTATCCTAGCATGCGGAAAGACTAAATCGAAGTTAAAATCTTACCAGGTGAAGAGTTCTGGATATGTCTTCCTAATGCTCTCCTCTGTCTCCCAAGTACAGTCATTCTCCTTCTCGCCCCACTGGACTTTGACTAGATTCACCGCTTTCCTTCGAAGTTGCTTCGTATCGTTCCCAACAATGCGCATATTCTTGTGGTTCCCAACCACCTCGGGTTCAAATTCAATATCATCCAATTGATCGGGTGAAATAGTCACATCTGGGTCGTGCATGAACTTTCTTAACTGGGAAACATGAAATACGTTGTGAACTCCTATCGTCTTCTCTAGTAATTCAACTTTACATGCCAAATTCCCAATTTGTTCAAGAACTGGGAATGGACCAACAAATCTTGGTGCTAACTTGTCTCTCCTGCCAAATCGTATCACACTCTTCAATGGAGAAATCTTGACAAACACCAAGTCGCCAATGAAGAACTTTAATTCTCTTCTCCTCTTATCAGCATAACTCTTCTGCCTATCTTGGGCAGCCTTCATTCGTTGTTGGATAATCTTAATCTTAGTTGAAGTTTCTCTTATCACATCGGGTCCAAGTACAAACTTCTCACCAGTTTCTACCCAACATGACGGTGAGTTCCACGGTCTTCCGTACAAAGCTTCAAATGGAGCAATAACGATACTGGATTGATAGCTATTATTATATGCAAACTCTACTAGATGCAAATGGTCATCCCATGATCCATCAAAATCCAATACACAAGCTCTTAAGAGGCCTTCTAACACTCGATTCACCCTCTCTGTCTGTTCGTCGGTTTGAGGATGATACGCGGTACTGAGATGTTGTTCTGATCCTAACGCCTCTTGTAAGCTCTTCCAAAATCCACTAGTGAACAACGGATGTCGGTCACTCACAATGCCTTTGGGTATTCCATGAAATCTCACTACCCACTTTATATACAGTTCCGCTAACTTAGCTGCCGTCCGTTTGACTTGACGGGTATAAACCTTGCACTCTTAGTCAATCGGTCTACAATCACCCAAATGCTATCATGGCCCGATCTAGTCTTTGTTAATCCATCAATGAAATCCATCTACACGTTTTCCCATTTCCATTCTGGAATTTCTAATGGTTGTAACAAACCACTAGGCTTTTATTGCGCAGCTTTAACTAGCTGGCAGTTCATGCATTTGGATATAAATTTCCCAACGTCTCTTTTCATCCCTTCCCAGTAGTAGGTCTGCTTCATGTCTCGATACATCTTGTTACCACCGGGGTGTATAGTCAGTTTTGAGTGATGACATTCTCTAAGCACTTCATTTCTCAATCCATTGACATTGGGTATAACTAGTCTTCCATTCTTTCTAAGCCATCCATCTTGATCAAGCCCATGCTTGTTCATCTCTCTGTCTATTCCCATCTCTAACTTCGAGATGATTTTCAATAGGTTAGGATCGTCCCTCTGACTGGAACCAATCCACGCAATCAAAGTGGGTATGATCGTCAAACTTGCTAACATTTCTAGATCCAATTCGCACTTTGGTCTGAAATCATACCCAGCGATGTACTCCAGTTGCTTCTATTCTAGAAACATAGCCCCTAAACTGGCATGTCTTCTACTCAATGCATCAGCTACCGCATTGCCCTTTCCTGGTGTGTATGCGATATCGAAATCATAGGAAGCTAAGAATTCTAACCACCTTTGTTGTCGGAGATTTAGATCCTTTTGAAAGAAAAGATACTTTAACGATTTATGATCGGTAAACAACTCGAATCTTTCTCCTAAGAGATAATGTCTCCACTTTCAACGCGAATACGATTGCAGCCAATTCCAAGTCATGGGTAAGGTATCTTTTCTCATGCGGTTTCAGTTGCCGACTTGCATAAGCTACAACCCTACCTCCTTGCATCAATACAGCACCTAGCCCTGTGCCACATGCATCTGTATATACTGTCATCTCTTCATTCCCCTTAGGAATGACTAACACTGGTGCACATGTCAACTTTTCCTTTAGGCTCTTGAATGCATTCTCACACCTTTCGTCCCAGACGAAGGCTTGATTCTTCTGGGTCAACTGAGTCAACGGTGCTGCTATCTTGGAGAAGTCTTGGATAAACTTACGATAATATCCAGCTAATCCCAATAAACTTCTTATGTTCGTTGCATTCTTTGGCGTAGACCAATCTTGTATCGTAGCCACCTTCGCAGGGTCCACGGCGATACCATTATCTGAAACAACATGGCCCAAGAATCTCACTTCCCTCTTCCAGAAGTGACACTTAGAAAACTTTGCTTTCAATTGGTGCTTTCTCAACACCTCCATCACTATCCTCAAATGTTCCTTGTATTCTTCCTCTGTCCTCTAGTAGGCCAAAATATCATCCACGAACACAAGGACAAATTTATTCAGCTGATCTCTGAATACCCTATTCATAAGATCCACAAAATATGCTGGGGCATTGGTCAGCCCGAATGGCATGACCAACCACTCATAGAATCCAGACGGCGTTCGAAATGTCGTTTTAGCTATACTCTCAGCTTCCACTCTAAGCTGATGAAAACCTGTCGCGAGATCCAACTGAGAGAATACTCTCGCGCCACTCAACTGATCAAACAAATCATATATCCGCGGTAGAGGATACTTGTTCTTCCTCGTCACTTTATTCAACTCGCTGTAATCTACACACAAACGAAGGGAACCATCCGCCTTGGTAGCAAACACAACTGGTGCTCCCATTCAGAAACACTCCTTCTGATAAATCCCTTCTTCAAAAGATCGCTGACTTGCACCCCGAGCTCTTGCTGCTCCCTTGGTGCCATACGACGAAGTGGCATCACTATAGGTCTGGCATCTTTTATTAAATCAATATGGAACTCAATCTCTCGGTGTGGTGGACGCCCGGTCACTTCCTCGAAAACGTCCGGATACAGGCCAACCACGGGCAAACCTGACAACTCACTATGCGGAATGTCGAGGGAATTCAGAAAACTAGCCATTACGCCATCATCGGGTGGACCACCAAACACTACCCTCTTCCCATCATCCGCTCTAGCTGTCACTAAAAAGCCCTCACAGTCTACCACCACCCCGTATCTTTGGAGCCAATCGACTCCCAAAATAATGCCTAACCCAGTAAAGCCCAAAACAAAGCAATCACAAACAAACATGCATCCATGACTCGATAATACCACATTACGATAAATCATGCTAAGGTTAGTCGAACCACCAATCGGGTTCGTCAGTACTAAAGGTCTATCGACAATCTCGTGCTCCAATCCCAACCAATCTACCAGGTCACTAGATATGAAAGAACTGGAAGCCCGGTATCAAACAAAACTCTAACAGGAACATCATAAACAGAAAGCATACCTTGAACAACAACATTCTTCCCTTTCTCCGCCGCAGTTGGGGCATTCGACGAAGAAGGAATAGCATTAAGGGCATATGCTTTCACCACCTGCTTTTCTTTAGGGGGTTGCGGACACTTGTCCTTGTGATGTCCCACTTGACCATTGTTGAAGCACTTCCTATCCGCTGGCTTGGCCCGACAATTACTAGCATAATGGCCCTTCTTACCACAGCTGAAGCACTCAACATCTTTCTTATTCTTTTTCTGGCCATCCTTATTCTGGTTCTGCTTCATCTTATTCTGAGAACCACTCTTGCCTCCACCACTTGCTTGCGGCTTTGGCTCCTCTGCAGATGCAAACTCAGTCTTCGACTTAGGGTAAAGACTCTCGGATCTCAATGCTTTCCCCACAATCGATTCAAACGTCTCATTGATGTGGTTAATAAGCCTTTTCTCCAAGTATTGATCCAAGCTAGTTATGAACTTCTCGTTCTTCTTCTCAGCAGTATTAATAAGAGATAACCCATACTTCGACAAAGTGTCGAATTCGGCAATATACTCCGAGACAGCTCTGCCATTCTTCTTGAGTTCCAAGAATTTCTTAAACAACACTGACTTTTAAGCAACTGGAATGAAATTATCGCTAAAGCGAACCTTAAACTGCTCCTAAGTAATCTGATCCTCGGGAGTAGCTGCCTTTATAGCATTCCACCAATTCATTGCCCGTCCTTGCAGCTGACGGGATGCTAGCCTTCTCTTCATCGCATCCTCGATACCCAAGTCTTCGAAGATACACTCGCAGCTATCCAACCAATCCTAAACAACCACAGCTGACTCCGTTCCGTGGAACGGCTTCCCACCAAGACTAGTATAATCCTTATTCAGCTTGGCGAAATCGGCCCTAGGCGCCTGCACTATTGGACCACCACCATTACAATTATTGGGAGCTGCCCTCTACACATCCCTAAGCTTCTCTCTCATGGGATCTGTAAACATCGTCCTCATGTCAGCAGCATTCCCATTATTGGCTCCTCTACCAGCACCTCTTGCGTACCGGCTCATCGTTCAATCTGTAAAGGGAAAACGATTAACCATCTCCATAGTGGTGCTAGTGCAGTGCGACTTCATCCTTAGCTATACTAATAGTATATATAGCTTTTGAAAACCAAAATAATCACAAATACGCGCTCTCATATACGTATACTATCTCTCCCTGATGACTTCCCAAGGTTAACTACGCAACCTAGAGCTCTGATACCAAGTGTGACGATCCGTCCCGCACCAACCGGCATTCCCTCCGAAAGTGCGTTGTACACATGCCCGACTAGCACGGAACGGTCGCCAAAGAAAGGAAAGAAGAGAATGAACTAATCGAAAACCTGTAGAATGTCTCACAGCGCATGGAACAAAATATAATGATAATATACTTGACATAAAATAGGTGAGACAGTATATAAGCTGATAACTAAAACCAACATCAACATCATCACCAGAGCAGCGGAAATCCAAATACAGCTTATTACAACTTTCCAAATTACTGTCTCTAAACAAATGAAAGAAAGAGTGCACTACTAATGCCCAAAGTAGTGACCAGCAGCGACACAGGGAGAATATTTATATATGTATCATACGTGGAAGCCTCCTGATCGTCTCCGGCACAGCTACTCGTGCATCACCAGCTAACCTGTCTCTAGTCTGCTCATGAGAGCACCCAGAGTAATAAGAAGAGAGATAAAACTCTGGGCCAGACAAAAAATCTGGTATGAGCGATAAGCAGCTAAACAGAACAATAACAGGTATACTAAACCATACCTAAACCAGGACCTGCAACCAAAGAGTTAGCACTACATACCGTGCAAGACTCTAAGGTGCCACTGAACAGATGGTGTAAAGGTAACGGGGGTGGGGTTGTGCATGTCATAATGATGGCAAACAAATCAAACATAGCAACCATCCTCACATCTCTCACTCGGTGCGTAAAGCATACGATATCTACTGCTTCGATCACTAGACCCATCGAAGTAGTGACGGAGTTCGACTTGCACAACTACTACTATTACCAAGCTCATAACATGGAGTCATGACCAAATCTTTACAAATGACCCCACTTCATTGGTCTATAGCTCTTTAGTCGTACCTAGGCCACTATGGCCCTGAATCCGTTCACGTACCCCCTACACATAGTGATCCAAAGTTATAGACATCGACAACCCCTTAGCACACGTCCCGCAGCAAAGCCCAATCATGAAGCTCACTCATTGGTTCCCGTCTGAATCCTGAGTCAAAGCTCCTCATTTCGACCTCCTTTGCATCTCGGGTTTTATTCGAATTGGAGTTGGCCTTCAAAAGAGTCCTCATGTAGAAATAGAAGTACACGTCCGGTTCTGTTCGGTCACCCACGCTCGGTTCGATTCGGTCACCCATGCTCGGTTCGGTTCGGGTTCATCTCCTCCATGCTGTTCGGTTCAGCTTCTCACATGCGGCTCGGTCCGGTCCCATGGTAAAGTGCCAAGGTCCTTCTTATAGTGTCAAGTTTCGATCCAATCCAACCTTCCTTATTGTCTCTTTCGTTTGCACGCCTCAGAAGATGCCAACTCCGGTTCGGTTTGGTAGCCGATCCGATCCCACGCCCTAGCTCCGATCCGATCCCCTTTTTGTCTCTCCGATCTGATCCTCTGCCCAACTCCAACTCTAAGCAAATGCCCTTCCTTCTCGCCAAGCCCCTTATGCTAAGTTCCAATCCGAATCAAGTCCACTTGCCCGGTTCTCCTATCCGATCCGAGCCCAGTAATCCGATTCGATCCGGTTTGAAACCCTGCACATTTCCTGCAACTTTCCAGCGACTGTTTTACGCCATTCGACGGTGTTTTCGACAAATCTATCACTTATAGACAATCACAAAGCATACCACACAGTCATAGAAACATGTATAATCATTCACAAACACCAAAACAATAATTTGGTAGGTTAAAACGGATCAAACATAGACAAAATCCCATATTTTCCCTTAAACATATTTAAGCAAATCTAATGATATGATTAGCCAAAACTCTACCAAATTAAGACAAACTTCTAACAGAGGTCTAAAACATCATTTCAGAATTTATAAATATTTTTCCAGATTTTTAACGTGTATAAATTCGCTAATTATCACTAATTACCCCTAATTAGCCGTAATTAGTGAGAAACCTTGCAAATCACTCACCTTGGCCACAAATGAGCTTTAGATCTGAAATAATCTACAGTTATGGCGTTGTTCCCAATGCAACACAGCAGCTCTAACTTTGTTTTGGTGCTATTCCTCCTTAATTTGATGTTGCTAAGCCTAATCCTTGATTAGAAAGTGATTTGGAGGTGTTTTAGAGGTTGGAGGCCATTGTTAGGATTTCTAAGCGGTAAGTGGCGGCTAGAAAACTGAAATAGAATGAAAACCTAACTCATTTTAGCCTTCCTATAATCCTAATCCCGAAATCCCCCATTGGGCCTAGCTGTTAATCACCCGGTTAAGCCCAATTAAGCTGTTTTTCACTATCTGAAACTTGTTTCAACCATATCTCCCAAACGGTTAGTCCGTTTGGCAAATGTGACCACTATACGGAATTGTAAACCATCATCCAGAGCCAATGGAAGTGGTTTTAGGTCAAATTCCTTTCCATTCAAAAGTTATGGCCAAAACAAGATCAGCTAGGGGCAAAATGGTCATTTAAAAACCGGCAAAAATCATGAACACGGGAAATGACCCCACTAGTCGCCTCCCAAAGCTACATGACCATACGACTTCATATGTGAAAGAAATAAATATTCTACGATCATTCGATGCGTAGAATGCGGGTCGTTATAGTGATCCTCATGAGCCCACTATCCCGATGGCCTCGATAGAAGGGGTAGACCCTAACACAGAATTCGGGGATCACTTGTCTGGGAAACCGCCTCCTACTAGAGAATTGTTCTATGAAAAAGCTAATATCCGCTTAAAGAGAGAAGAAGCTCATGCAAACAGGAAGAGAAAGTCCGAAGGGGCCTCGAGGGAAGGTGTCCAGAGTAATGTTGCTGTGAAACAATCTGGTGACAGTTCAGAAAAGGTTGAAGTAAACGTTGGCAACCAAAGTGGGAGTAATAGCAACAGAAATGGGAATGGCAACAGAAGGAACAGAAACCGAGGAAATAGCTCTAGTAAACGACCTAGATTCCAGACTTTTGAAAATTATACGTCATTAAATGATACGTTGGAGAATATTTACTTGGATACATATAGCATATTGCAGTACAAAAAACCACCACCCAGAGACTCCACTGAGAAAGAGATCGCAACGGGAAAGTTTTGTTTGTTCCATGGAACCCATGGTCATTCCACCAACGAATACTGTCATTTGAGAGATATAATCGAAAGATTGCTGCGGGAAGGGAAGTTAGACAAGTATAAGGTTGCCCCAATGGACAGGGGGCAAGGGGGACAAGCCCCGGATCAAAACCAGCCTACTTCAAAACCCACTGCCCAGCAGAAAGGTAAGGGGATCGTTATTAATACCATTATAGGCAGATCCCACCTAGTTAGTTGTAGTTTCAAAGCAATGGATCAGTACGTCAACGCCGCCAAGCATTTTGAGGTAGGAGAATGCAGTAGCCTCGAAGACATTACTCTAGTAAAACAACAAAAGACGATGTCAGACGACGTCGTATTCCGCAGTAGAGATGATTCCGGAGTTCAATCCCCAACTGACGATCCACTAGTGATTACCATGACAATTGGCCCTTCTTTAGTCCATAAAGTGTTAGCAGACAACGGGAGCTCGGTTAATATCCTCTTCAAGAAAGCTTTAGAATAAATGAGACTCGAAGCAAAAGATCTATAGCCATGTGAAGGATGGATACGTGGCTTCAACGGAGCGTCGACGGCTCTGATGGGATACGTGGAATTACCAGTGACATTAGGGCAGGGAGACCGCCAAGGAGTGAGGATCCTATCGTTCGTAGTTTTGGATGTGGAGTCGCCCTACAATGCCTTCCTAGGCCGACCGGCCCTTGCCGAGTTTAGGGCATGTATTACACCTTGGTGCTTGCTGCTTAAATTCCCGACTAACTCAGGAATTGGGGTGATGAGGGGCGACCAAGCTACGGGACGAGCTTGTTACATGACGGAGTTAAATATGCTAATGAAGGGGTTGATTATAGAAACTAAGGACGATTCTACCCCTCCAAAGGTGAACTCATCATAGCAATTAAGGGGTCCTGCCCCAAGACAGTCGCCCTCAGATGTGCTCGAGGAGATAGATCCCAGAGAGGATAGAGAACCCGAGGATAGGAAGGCGACTCCCAACGAAATAACAGTAGATATACCTATTGACGAGACAGATTCGACAAAAGTACTAAAGATAGGCTCGCAACTAGATCCAGTTCGAGCAAAAGATTTAGCTGATTTTTTAAAGGCAAATCTGGATGTGTTTGCCTGGACTCACGCTGACATGCGTGGGATTTCACCTGCCATCATGAGCCACTCTTTGTGTATTAATCCAAAGCACCCAACAGTCAAACAGATGAGACGGATGTTAGGCCCAGAGCGGTCAGCAGCTTTAAAATAAGAGGTAGAGAAATTAAAAGAGAATGGATTCATTAAGGATTCGAAATATCCCGACTAGATATCGAATCCTGTCTTGGTCAAAAAGTCAAATGGGAAGTGGCGTACATGTATCAACTTTTCTGATTTGAACAAGGCCTGCCCGAAGGGTAGCTTTCCTCTCCCCATAATTGATCAGCTAGTAGATTCGATGGTCAGGCACGAGCTTTTATCCATTATGGACGCCTATTCTGGGTACAATCAAATTCCCATGCACATACCAGTTCAAGAGCATACAAGCTTCATCACAGACTTGGGGTTATATTACTATGTGGTAATGCCATTTGGGTTAAAGACTGCAGGAGCCACGTATCAGCGCCTGGTTAACCGCATGTTTTATAATCAAATCGGGAAAACCATGGAGATTTACGTGGATGACATGCTTGTGAAGTCTAAACAATCTTCCAACCATACAAGGGACTTAGCTGAAATGTTTGATATTCTTCAAAGGTATGGGATGAAGTTAAACCCCCTAAAATGTTCGTTTGGGGTCGCATCTGAAAAATTCCTTGGGTTTATTGTGAGTTCTCGAGGAATTAAGATAAATCCTAGCCAAATAGCAGCAATAAGGGATATTGAAGAACCACGAAAGTTCAAAAGACGTTCAAACCTTGGCCGGAAAAGTTGCTGCATTGAGTAGGTTTATCTCCAAAGTTACAGATAGATGTGTACCTTTCTTCGATCTCATAAAACGAGGAAAGCGAAATTTTGAGTGGACCCCCGATTGTGTGGAGGGGTTCCAGAATCTATTAGACTTATTAGAAAAGCCTCCAATATTATCAAAACCTGTGGAACATGAGGATTTGTTTGTCTACTTAGCGGTATCATCTCACGCCGTCAATACGGCATTAGTACGTGAAGAGGATAAAGTCCAGAAGCCTGTATATTACGTGAGCAAAAAGCTAGCTGCTGCGGAACAAATTATCCGAAGATAGAAAAGCTTTCTTATAGCCTCCTGATTGCTTCCCGCAAACTTAGCCATTATTTTCAGGCTCACCCAATAGTTGTATATACCGATCAACCTTTGAGACAAGTGTTGCAAAAACCCGAAGCATCGGGGCGGTTACTTAAATGGAACATCGAGCTGAGTCAATTTGATTTGAATTTTCAGCCACGACAATCAATAAGGGGGCAAGCATTGGCTGAGTTTATAGATGAATTTACAATTCCCGAAGAGGAAATGGTAGGTGACAAAGGAGTTACTTTGGACCAAGAGTTAGAGCTTAGTCCGTGGAAGCTATATACGGACGGAGCCAAAAATGATCGAAAGTCCGGCGCCGGAGTTGTTTTAATAACTCCTGAAGGACGATCTATTTACTATGCATTATGATTAGAGTTTGCTGCTACTAACAATGATTCCAAGTATGAAGCCCTGGTTGTCGGGCTGAAACTCGCCAAAGAATTGGGAGTGAAGACAATAGATATATATTGCGATTCCAAGATAGTTGTATGCCAAGTTCGTGAAGAATTTACAGCTAAAGGACCTCGACTCATTGCTTATCTCAAAAGGTAAAAGAATTGTTGGGAAGTTTGGAGCATTACAACATAACGCACATTCCAAGAACGGAAAACCAGAAAGCAGATCGACTGGCGAAGCTAGCAAGTTCTGATAATCCTAAAGAAACTGAAATGGTTCCGATAGAGGTTTTGGAATCACTGAGTTTCGACCTAATGGAAGCAGAACTAGCCTTGGAAGTCGACCCAGAGAAAGAATCCTGGATGACATCGATCAAGAATTTTCTCAAGAATGGAACCCCCCCATTGAAAAAGAGCGAAAGGCGAGCTGTATGATGTAAGGCTGCAAGATACGTTTTACAGGACGACGTCCTTTATCGCCAAGGGTTTTCAATGCCTCTATTACGGTGTATCGCACACGACGACATTAAACGTGTACTGCAAGAAGTACATGAAGGTGAGTGTGGAGACCACACTGGGGGCCAAACACTAGCAAAGAAAGTATTACGGTATGGATATTTCTGGCCTACCTTGAATAAAGACGCGGCTGATTATTCACGCGCTGCGACAGATGTCAAAGATTTTCCAAAGTTCCCAGAGTGCCTTCGACTCAGCTCAAGTCGATGGTAAGCCCATGGTCGTTCGCCATGTGGGGAAATGACATTATTGGAGTGTTACCTATTGCCAGAGGAGGAGCTAAGTATGCAATCGTCGCCGTCGACTATTTCAAAAAATGGGTGGAAGCTGAACCTTTAGCAACCATCACGGTGAGAAAGGTAATCAGTTTTGTGGTCAGAAACATTATTTGTCGATTTGGGATACCGAAGACCATCATAACTGATAATGGGACACTGTTTGACAGCATCGAATTCAGGAACCTCTTCCAGAAGTACAAGATTGATAAACGATACACTGCAGTAGCTCACCCGCAGTCAAATGGCCAGGTCGAATCCATAAACAAGGTCATTAAATCTATTCTGAAGAAGCGGTTGGAGCGGGCCAAAGCCAAATGGGTAGACGAGTTGGCACTAGCTTTATGGGCCTACAGGACAACCTTTAAGACAGCTACCGGCCATACTTCCTATTCACTTTCCTTTGGGTCAGAAGCAGTGATTCCAGTAGAATTGGAAATCCCTTCTCATCGAGTAACATATTATGACCCTATGACAAATAGGACACTCCTCCTAGAGTCTCTTGATATGATTGAAGAAAAAAGAGACGAAGCAAACTTACGTGCCTCGAGACATCGACATCAAGTAGCACGTTATTATGACCGGAAATTTCGCTTCAAAACCTTTGAACCAGGAGATCTAGTACTGAAACGAGTCTTCCCACCTTCGACCCAATTGGGTCCAAAAATGGGAAGGGCCATACACCATCCAACGGAAGCTTGATACAGGAGCATTTAAGCTAACGACCGTGGACGGTGAAGAGATTACCAGAGCTTGGAATGCTCAGCACTTACGATGATATCTGAGCTAAATATGAAATGTCTTCCTTTTTTTTATAAGATGTGTAAAAAGGCACGACTTGCCTTAAAAAGTCTGTTTATATGAACAAAGGATTATGAAGTGGGTGAAGGCTACGACTTAGCTGAACCACTATTAAAATATCGTGTGTCATTTACTTTCCTGTATTATCTATATATTTGACAATCATTCCATCATGACCATGAAATAAAAAATGTTAAACTAAATCTGGAAAATTGGAGATAACCTATGTGCGTGAACGAACAAAATGACCGCATGCATGATAGAATGCAAAAGAATGGGAAGATGACATTCTTAACTCTAACTCTCATGAATCGAGAGAGAGTATAAAGGACGGGAAGGTGACGTCCCTTGGGGCGTCAAGGTGCACCCGGATGAGAGACCGCCTCAACAATACTCTAACCTGGTTATGGGACAGGAGAGTATAAAGATGCTAGAAAGAATAGGCATCGATGATGGAAGGAATATGGCCCCGTCGGAGAATCGGGGGCAATTGGATTTTGAATTTAATCAATCTTGAATAATTCTTGCTCAGTTATCCAAGATTGATTGGGGGTATATATATGTACACATATTCCCCTCAACAATGACTTTATTATATAACTGTAATATGACATGCTGTCTATTTGCATTTTTACTTAACTACTAAACTACCAATTATCAGACATTGCAGGTAATAAACTATTTTTATTTACAAACACGTGAGTTTGTACAGGGAAATAAAGCAAAAGATGCGAGGGCCGCACTCGCTGCAACAATTGCGGACCAATTGAATATCAAAATAAAACAAAACACTTCATCACTTGGGCTTTAGAGCGGATTTGGATTTATTGGCAGCCTTATGAGTAGCCCTAGCCTCTTTTTCAGCATCAGTCAAAAGACGCTTTGGCTTCTTCTTATCTGTAGTTGAAGTACCAGAATCGGTGGATTTCTTCCCAGGAGTCGGAATGCTGGAATCAAGAGAAGATTTTTTAGCAAGCTCTTCTGTAATAGACCTAGTTGAAAGCTTAACGACTAACCATGATCCTGGATCCACCACTGCAAGGGGCTTAAGGATTTCGGGGTTCAAGTCTTCATTTTTTAGCTGCATGCGTTTGTCTTGATCGGCTTTCATTTCAGCCAAAGTAATGTCATCGGCACTTTTTGAATCCCCAATTATAGCCACATCAGGATCTTCTTCATGCCCCTCATTACCACTGTCGTTTTTAAGGCATCTATCATCTCATCATCATGAGAAGTGTCAGCCTTAGACAGTTCAGTGCCCCCTCCTGATTCGGCAGTGGTAGGCTTATCCTGTCCTCCCTGAGCCTTTTTCACGGATTCCTCTCTAATAGAGGATCCCTGAGGCTCATCGATCTTCTCGGCTGGTCCAGCACCTACAGAATGAGAAGCAAAAGGTATCAACTCTGGAGAAAATAAAGGATCCTCCATTGATTGCCCAATTACGTGATGAAAGGTAGAGACGGCCTTGACAAATTGAGGTGAAAAGGTATAAATACCTTTCGATGGTTTCTCAATTGGGGTGACTACCGTCTCTGACATTGATTCGGGTATAGGAGATAAAAGAGACGCCTTAGGAATTCCCGGGTTCTCGGGATCATATCCCTCGACTTCAATAGTTTCACGGTAACGGAAGAAGAACCAGCCTCAGGGATATTCTTTTGTTTGGCCAAGCGCTTCTCCTTCTCCATAACAGCGGCAATGAGGCGACGCCCCTCGGGCAGGCGTGCCGGTTCATCATCTCTCAGATTCTTCTCCATAAGTTTATCTTCATCAACAAAGTCCACCTTAAGTTTCTCTTTCTCCCATTCGATGATTTAACTCCATACGTGAACTAAGGTAGTTGGATAGTCTTCAATCCAAGAGATGTTTCGACGACGAATTATGTGCGCAAAGAATTCAATCAGTAATTCGCCAAAACCGTGCACTTCTTCCTGAGCCTCTGATAGCTGTCTACGGGTCTCTTTAGCAAACTTAATGACGTTCTCTACATTCCCCTCAGCTAGGGCAGCCCTATTCTCGGCTTCCATTAACATGGACTCCAAGTCAGCATTTCGCTTCTCCAGTTCAGCATTTTTTCTCGCTAACTCGGGTTTTTCTTTCTTAAGAGTATTATAAGCCAGTTGCATTTTGACATTGTCTAACTTAGCGTCTTCCGCTTGTTTCTTCAACTCCAAACTCTTGACTATGAGATTCCAGCAAGTCATGATAACGCTTCTGTAACTCCTCAAATTGCTGTTTGAAGTTGTTGGCGTCTCGTTGAGCGATTACAAGTTGAGCCTGTGTGTCGTCTTGGTCCTTCTCCAAATTTTTCAAGGCCTTCTCATCGGAATCCGCAGTCTTTTTCGTCGAATTAACGTCTGTAATTAAAGTCCGAATAATTCTGGAGAGATTGCGTGAATATTTGAACATCTCCGAGTATTGCTTCTCAACTGCGTCAATCTTTGCTTTAGCCTTATCTTCCCACTTTGAGGAAATAGGCTCAAGTGTAGGTAAAAAAGTCTGATTCTCAAAGTAATGATCTAGGAAATGCTTCTCCAGATATGCCAGCTTAACTTTGGACTCAGCATCCAGTGGTGGAGGTTTGCAGTATGTTAGTTCAATGTCTTTTCGCTTACTCGGGACGATGGCTGTATCACCCTTTCCTGATCGCTTCTCGGAAACCTTGTGTTTGTCTTGTGAATCGGTATGTTTCGGTGGACTTTTTCCCCGACTGTGTTTGTCTTGAGGAGAAGTTCGGTCTTTAGGCTGCGACGTGTCTTCTCCTCGACGACTCTTATAGCTCTTATATCTATCTGGATCACACCGGACGGGGGAAAGAGAGCGCGAGGTGTGTGGTCGATAAGAATCATGAGCCTTCTGTCATCTCTGCCCCGGCCCTCACGGTGATCATGCTCGATATCGGAAGGAGGTCTAGACATGCTATGGCGCATTTTTCTGACATCGTAGTAAGGGAGATACATTGTACCTACGCAATGATGTAAGTGGAATTCAGAATCAGTGTTCACATAAGAAGTGAGTGCTGTTATGGGTGGTGCTAATGTGTTGAGTGCATCATAAGTGGTGTTCCCCCCAACAAACCCAAGTCTGAAGCCAGACCAGCGTGAGAAGGCTCTTTGGCCTTCACGGGAGTAGTCTCCTCTGAAGAAGTGAAAGTTAAAGGATTTGTGCCAAAGTCCTATGAAGTATAGATGGTTTTAGGCAGGGGGAGATCTCTTAAACCCTTAAATGTGGAATCGTCGGTAGTAAGAGCATCTCCTTGGGAAGCATCTATCGGCGGCTCTTTTGGGGATGTTGACTTCTCAGGAGAAATAGCATCGTCAGGGATGGTATATCCTTCTCTATGTTTTTCAGCTATGTTGGCTAACTCATCGTCCTAAGTTGAAGACGGAGAAGGCGAAGTTCGAAGAGGTATTGTCGGACCTTTCGAGCCCTCGCCCGTCTCGGGAATAATGTCTACTAGGGGTATGTATGCATATGGACCCGTCCCATGACCTATATTATGGGTAATAGATAGTAACCCGTGATGATGGAGATACTCATCCTTAAGAACTTCGTCTATGGTTAGGAACTTTTGATCGCCATTGAGAAGCTGATGCAAATGATCAAAGTATAATCGATCTGATATTTGCTTTGGGTTATTAACTGCGAATAAAAAAGAAAGCAAGTTAATGTGTTGGCATGAGCATTTAAAATTGGGATATAGAAAATCGATACTTTACTTGATTGGTCCATCTCCTGGCGCACCCCGGCTGCAGCCTGATATAAAACCATTCGAGCTTAGAATCGCCAGCTTTGCTGCTAAATGGAACTGTAATGATTTTTCTTTTTAGGACTGATTCAAAATATGAGAAGGAAGGAGTCTCTTGAGTCCGATGCTTGAAATTATAAAAAAAGTGGATGTCATCAAAGGTTGGCTCTATACCTAAAACCTCGTTGTATGCTATATACAAGGTGTATAGATAAGCACAAGAGTTGGGATGTAATTGCATGGGGGCAATCCGTATCTGTCTCAGAAAATCGACAATAAAAGGCGGATACGGCGGAATAGCCCCAACCGTACACATCAATCGGGTAATTGCCATAAATCCCTCTGGAGGATTGTGAGGGCGATCTGTTTTAGATGGCACCAGGGTATCTCTTTTTAGTATCCCATGCTTTAGACATATTCGAACAAGTCTGTCGTCACCAATCATCGATCCAACGGAATCTTTAGGTAACTCCAATATAATGGAAGACTCAAACTCATCAGGAGCTCGATTATCTCCTATCCCTCCTTCCTCTTCAGCGCCTAGAGAAACTTCACTATCATAAGATATTTCACTATTGTGTGCTTCTACTTCATAATCTGGGTCCTCATCGTCCCATTCAGGGTCTGAGGGAGAGGATATGTCGTCAATAGTAAATTTCTCGGAAGTTTCTGCAACTTCTATCTTCTCTGCTAACCTAGATGAACGTCTCTCTACCGTGATCACTAAACTACTGAAGAAACAATAACATAAGTTAGAGTAAGATAGCCCGTATCCCCCCGTGTGTGTGTGTGTGAACTAAAGTGTGTACTATGCGTGCAAAAGATGCAAAGTAAACACATGAGAGCGTGATGCAAAGGTTTGATGAAGCAACAATGTTTGAAATAGTTCTTGATATTTGTTTATGTTCATAAGGCGCTATCCTAACTGTTCTTTAAGTTGAATGTTATATCAAAACATTGATTTAACCAATTGGACAAATTCTTGTGCATTAAGTTGAACTGCTTCAGTTCGGTTTGGGTGCATGTGTTGGGATCGAATCGGGGGCCAAAGCTATGTGTTGGTCTGAAGCAGGCATCAACATCCAGCGAGCAAAACAAGATCGGTTCGGAAGTATGCACTCGGAGCAGCCCAGATTGACTTGATTGTCCATGCCTCTCTTTCTTTTTGTTTTTCATTCCGACCCGATCCGGTCAGTCAAATCCCATTCCCATATCCACTTCCATGTCTCTTCACCCGAACCGACCCCATACACTCTCCTCTTCTTCTTCTTCTTCCTCTTCTCCATCAGCACTGAACCCATCTCCTTCTAAGAAAAACCCATTCATTTTTGAAAGATTTGTCATGACGAGATCTCCGTGGACCAATTTATCCCCTATCACAACAAATCCCATCTCCCCAATGCCTCGAGGTGATGACGGAGTCACCAACGACGACAGCGAGGGAAGAGGAGGCCACAGCGTCGAAGCTGAGCAGAAGCCATGACCAAATCGTTCAAATTAACCACAAATTCTAACTGAAGTCGGTTATTACAAGGATGATCGAAGTTCTAAACCCACCTATGTAATCGATTTAAGGATTTGAATAAAAAAAATCCAATTTCGAGAGTTAGGGTTTGATTTCTTTCTTCGAAGCAAGTTACAGAGGGCGGTGGAAACAAAGAAGAGAAATGAGGAAATGATGACTTTATATTAGTTTGAACCGGCCTTTGGTATTCCTATTAACGTGGCACTTCTTTCTGTTCGGACCGGAAAGTTGGCCCATGGACATTAGGCCTTTTAACACAACAAAGCTGAAGCTATTTGGGTCGGGGCCGAACCCAAACAGAGCCTACGGAGTTAATTCAACACATACGGTGAAATCAAGGAAAAATATGCAAGAAGTTTACCTGGAGGAGTTGCCGGATATTAAACGGAGTTCTCAGAATTGTTTGAAACAAAAAGAAATAATTTGCACATTCCATAGTATATATAGACATCAAGAGATATGACTTTATGAAGCAACGCGTCCCTACTAACGAATGGAAGCGATTGTTCAATGGTCCAAATTCAGAAGCCAACGGATAGACAATGTCAAAGCACACTCCATCTTCGATAGAAGCATCCTTTAAGGGGGGAAAATGTTAGCCTACTTTGTAAACTAAGCTACACAAAACTAGAAGATCAAGTGACAAAGAGTATAGAATATCGAGAGATTCTTTCAGAAAACCGGGTCGGATCGAAGGTTTTTCCCAGCCAAATCAAAGTATGGAGAAACAGAGAACGAGGAGGCTGAAGCATAATCGGATCGGTTCGGCTATGGTGTGTCCGATCCGAACCGATTGTCTAGTACTGCTACAATTACACCCCACGACCCCTAAAGACTCGGAGCGGTTATGCCCACGTTCTACCCATGTTTGCCACTAACCTGTTGTGTTGTCATCACCAGATTCTATCCGAACCCGATTGTAACAGGATTGGTGCCACGTGGATCCGAACCGATCCCTCTCCAGGAACATTTTTCACTTATAAATACACCATCAAGAGGCATTTGGAAGGATCTTTTGGCACTTTCAGGATTGAAGCTCCTTTGCAACCCTAATTTTATCAACTTATTCAGCCTACAATCATCTTTCAAGTCATATTGTGAAGGAAATTGAGTGAATCAATGTATGAAAGGAGTGAGAATTGAGTGAAAATCATTATTGTACTCGCATTCAAGACATCAATCAAAAAAGAAGAGAAGTGGACGTAGGCTATTTAATGCCGAACCACTATAAATTGTGTGTTTTCTTTGTTTTAGTTTTCATTTCATTAGAATCTTTACTATTTTGGGTGTTAGAGCCAATTTTGGATCTAACAGCCTATAAACGGCGTAAGGGTAATATGGTA
The DNA here is from genome assembly GCA_030737875.1 of Allium sativum. Lineage (NCBI taxonomy): Eukaryota > Viridiplantae > Streptophyta > Magnoliopsida > Asparagales > Amaryllidaceae > Allium > Allium sativum. Next base: position 550,903,647 of record CM060918.1, read on the forward strand.
ATCCCGCTTATGCTATTTTCATTACTTATACTTTACTGGATAGACACTATCATAATAGCATACTATTATATGTATTAGTTTCATGGATCCTTAGAGGATAGAAATCCAAGACATCCTTTACGTTGCTGTACAATTTTATGAACATGTCATTTGTGCTGATTCACTTATATAAGACTATTAGTCCTGACTCGAGTGTATTGTTTCTTTGACTTTATGCTTGGGTCAGCTTGAGAAACTTAGTTGTTCGTGACGCATTTGGGAGATTCACATCTTTTGGACCATCTGCAGCTATCAGCTTCTAGTTATCTAAGTTATCAAGGTTACTACTCGTTAGCTATATGTACTCTATTTTGTATGAGCTTATGACTCATTATGTACTTATATGTATCATGTATTATGTATGAACCTATGTACTATTATGTTTCCACTGCTAGTTACTCTGTTTCTGTGTATGTGGTTATGTGTTCTGATTTGCATTTACCTCAATAGTTAAAATAACAATTCACGGTTTTGAGCGATTCAGATCTGACATGGATGGTTTATTGACGATATGAATGGTTCGAAAATGTGGGTCGTTACATTGGATTTCCAAGTATGACAAGATATGGAACCAACTTCCGATAGTGTATCTCTAGAGGAGAATACACTGGGTTCAACAAGAACATCTTGTAACTCGACCACACATGACCGACCACTCATTTCGCTTGAGTGTATCGAGTGTATATCACCAACGGTTGGCATTAACAACCGTTTCCCAAAATGGGACAGCGTCGAATTATATTAAAGAAGGAAATGAATTTATCTAGATAGGTGATTATACACCCTACTTGGGAGCGACCTACTTGTCATGTTGCCTGCCCGATTTTTGTCATTTTTCAGTTGAAGAGGCTTGAGGTTTATCACTACCTTTAGAACAACATATCACCATTTACTTTGAATTCCACATTGTCAGATCCGCCAAATCTCTAGTTGATGATCCCAAAAATATTCTGGATGTTAGCTAAGAGGTGTCCTCTCCGCCACCATCAAAAATACGTTTATAGAAATCAACGTACGTGACTCTTAAGAAATACTCTGTCAGACACTCGCGCATACACGTCATCCAGGAACATGATGAACCGAAGATACCCTCCTACTACATCCTACGTATCACCCTAGAGGTCAGTAGCGTGCAGTCCTTGCAAATCCGTAGATTTCAACCATGACAGAACCTCAATATATCTCTGTGTCGACTTAGAGATTTTAAGTGGTTATTCCATTTATGAAGATCAACGGTCTTCGATAACTTTGTCTCGATCAGCATCTGATATCTTCCACATTTTCGTATTTGCTGGTCGGAATGGTATTCAAATATAAATTTGATCCCAGTCTTTCCGTACCAACCATTGTATTGGCCAGATTTAATAGTATGTTATTTAACTATCAAATAAACAACCATTCAATCATAAAATAAAAATATATTTACTGGCCCAGCACTCAGCATCACTTGGCTTCTTTAATTAAAGATATTCATTTAATAAACCCTAAAATCTTTTCATTATCTCGAACATCGCATTGCACTTCTTATTTAACATAAGGTTATTCTCAAAACAATTTTATTTTAATACTTGACAATATCCAACTAATTATCATTTGCGTCACATTATTCATTATCTAAAACTGGGGAAATAGTTTAACTTATTATTTGTAAAATAATCATTACGAAAATCTCTTTGTTTCATTACTTGAAAACAATCATCGTCACTTATTTATTTAGAATAAACTCATTCTAAAACTTATTTCTTTACTTCGAAAATATCAAAATATTTTCGCCAATCTCCTTTTATTTCCTTTACATTGGAAATATTATTTTATATTCTCAAATCGTTTCGTTTCCGTTACTTTGGAAATCCCATTATATGTACTTTAAACTTCATTAGTTCCTGACCGTAAATTGGTAAGAGAATAATTCCCTAAGTATCAACCCTAAAGACCAAAATCAACATCAGATTAACACTCTGAAAATCACTCAACTCAACCAATATCCAGTTAGGTCCCAATTCTGTAAATTCTTATCTTAACTCCTCATCAACCCGTTTTATTTCACTTATAATCCATGTGACCATTTTCAACTTTGAAAATCTTATTTCAATTCTAACCATTTCACTTAATTTCATTATTAAGTTTCGTCCATTTAAAATCCACATTTTTAACTCTGCATTCTCTTTTATAATATTATTTACAAACTCGGGTTTAATCTAAATCCTATTTATATCTCGATTCCTTTTTACTTAATTAAAATGTTAAGTAAACATTTCATTTCAGCTATCGTTTCTGCTTAAATCTCTTTTACAACTTAATTCTTAAAACTTGGGTTTTAATATAAAACTCGATCATAAACTAATTCCACTATTTAATATAATTCATTTCCAACTCGATCACCTACTTAAATCATTTTCCTTTAAAACAAATCTCTTAAACTAAAAAATAAATTTACTTCAGCATTAACTACTGTAAATTTAGCTAACTGCTTTATTAACTAAAATAAATAATAAATTTCCTTTAAAGGTCTTATAAAAATTAAACCACTCTTCGTTATTATCCCATTTGATTAATTAAAAGTTAATTAATCAAATAACTAATTTCAAATAAAATTTTTAATTAGTTGAACTCAACCCATGATTATCTCATTAATCAATTCAAATTAATACTTCCTTTAAATTAATTAATAAAATAATTAATTTAAATATCCCTTTTAATTGTTTCTTAGACACAATTATTCCAGTTCTTAATTGTTGTATTAATTTCTCCTCATATGCTTTAACATATGAATTTGATTTATAAAATCACTTAACAATTTCTTATAAATTTAAGTAATAAATATTGAATATTTATTTCCTTTTTAATAAACTTCCATTCCAAAATAATAGATTTAAAAATCTATTTTCAGTTATAAAATAATTTTTATAACTTCTTTCCAATCGATTTACCTGACGGTAAATCCATATTTATAAAATGATTTATTTTCAGGCCACCTAATGCCAACTACTCAACCAATACTGCCTATTGGCTAAAAATAAATAACCGTTGAGTTTCAGTTCAATAGTCAACAACCAAATCAATTGTCCAATCCATATTGGTGAAACAGTTCATATAATTATAGTATGAAAATAACGATAAATTTGAGGAATCCAGTTGGATCCCTCCAACCTGTTTTCCCTACATCCAAATACGTTATCTCAAATAATATTATTCAACAGATGTATACTCAGTAATAAATAAATAACAGTAACCCAAACATTTCATATTTTAATTTAATACGTTTATATTATTATAAACATAACCAACAAGGTAAGTTACCTTATATGGAAATAGTCGTTAGAATAATGATTTGATTTTGTTTGAAATAAACAAACGTTTAATTAAACCCATTCATTCAATATATAAATATTATTCAGCACACAACAAACAATTATCAACCATAGCACACAAAACAAAACCCGACTTATATAAAATATAAGTGGGTAAAAACTGAGTGAGTTAAACTCACTTAGATTTGATTCGGTTCGGTTATAGTTAAATTAAATAGTCATTTAATTTAATGGTAAATCCCGATTGTCTCCTGCACTGTCCAGATCAGTTCCATAATATTCCGCTTGTTGCCACGGTTCCGGCGTCACTTGTTTCCATTCCATTCTGTTAGCCCATATAAAAATTATTCAAGTTTTAATAACATGATTTTAATTAACTATATTAACTTTAATTATAAAATTAATAACTTAATATTAGTTACATTGAATTAGAGGCTGATCCTTGTTCACGTTTAAATCAAAAGGTCTCGTTCATTCTTGTACTACACTTGTTCAACATACCCATTATGCCTGCAACAATTTATAGTTTGTTTTAGATAATTGGTTCGTTTATTTACTAATTTTATGTTAACTATAATTAAAACAAAAATAACAACCAGCCATTTACTTTCATTTACCAGTTATCACGCCATCGAAAATTCTTCTTCCCAACCAAAGTTGTATGCCTGCGTCACGTCCCCATTCAAGAGCACTCGTCTTCACTCCAAAAATAGAAAATGTCGCTCCCTTGTTTTAAAACACCGCCCAAACAAATGAATTCAAAATTTCACTTTCGTTCCTATTATGTTTTCGGACTGCTACCAAATTTCTTTCACTGTTCTCAACGGCATGTAGCCTTCACGTTGCCCAAAACATTTCACACTCTGTTCAAATATTTCCAAAACTTAACCAAGCTGCTTCATAAAAAAATGAAGCTACTTCACTTACCCAATTATCTTTTAAACCTCCACGCTATCTTCCTCCCCTCGTTTGTTCTCCATCTGCTCCTCGTTCAAATGCATTCTCACCTACTTTTACTTCCAATCACCTACTATTATTTCCAATTACCCATCGTTCTCGTCTAAAACTTGATACCATGTTTTCAAACTTAAGCCAACTTCTTGTTTTGCCCAACCTTTCTTTTGTTTTCATCACGTTATACCCTAATGCTTTATTTTCTTCCTTACCAATTATGCTTCCCCACTCCACTATAAAATCCATGCGATAACCGGTCTTCGATCCTCTTTCATATTTTGCCCAATCCCCTACTTCACACGTACACACTACTGCTCCTCATTCCACACGCATGCTAACTCTATGCCACTCCTGCCACCACGTCCTATGCAAACTTCCACCACTATTCTCGCAACCTCCCCTATACCACTTTTAATACTTCTTATCTCGCATTTTGATGCTACCACATCTCACTTCGTTGTCTCCAGTACCCCAAGCTTTCACCGTGCGGTGCTTCTCCATTCCAGGTATCCACGAATTATGTTTCTTCCTTGTAACAATACCCCAACGCATGTCTTCCTTTCTTTTGAACCAAATATCATAACACTTGGCTTCCACTCATTATAAAACCATTCAGTAACCACCTAAGCCTCGCCACTTATTTCATTCGCACCATATGCGAACACTCAACACCATCTTTTACTGCTCTGCGTCTTGCTGTAGACTTCGCCACTTCCATTGTTCATTTGCATTTTCCCCATAGTATTGTTCATCTACTCCACGTTGAGGGATACTGAGGAGTTTGCGGTTCCTTTTTTTGAGCGTTTTGATAAAGAAAAACAAGGGGGTTGCGTTATGTATTGTGAAGATAAGAGTTATATTTCCTCACCGGGTTAACTCAGGAAAAGGAACCAAATATATGTAAACAGGACCGACTATTTATAGGGCGGCAAAACCTTAATGAGAAAGGAATAAGATCGCTTTTAGGTAGGTAGGCCTGCGCTGATTTGAGAGGATTGCATGTGCGGTTGATTTGAGAACAAAATTTTGGGTGTACTTTAATTTGCTTCAGCGTGAAGTATTATAATTTCCTTGTCTGTAGCGCTTTAGGGTAGGACGCATTTGTTTCTTTTATTAATATAGTGTAGTAATTTCCTTGTTTGTAGCATGAAGTATTTTTCTTTTATTGCTAGTTTTAATTTTGCTTAACGTTTAAGTTTTTATAATATATTTCGTTATAATTATACCGTTAACCGATGTTTATCGCTACTGTTAAATATACGTACAATATTCATGAAAGCTCCAAACGTAATAAAAATAGACGTACTGCTATGTCTCAACGTTCCAGTTCCATTGAAAATTAATTTCATTGAAAACCGACTCTGTTTGCACAAGGACATTATTTTAATTTATCGGTTCACGTTTAAATTGTGCGCACCGATAAATCAACTCTGATTGGCTCCAAACTGAAAATCTAGCAATAATTAGAAATACGTCGAAAATGGAGGTCGTTTGAAAAGAAAGCATTTTAAGGCCTATATAAATGTCGATATAATATAATTAAATCTAGAACAATTTATCTAAAATAATAATATATTATTATTATCGTATATCTCAAAATAAATATCACACAGCTTCAAAATAAACCTATATATATTTCTAAACCCAATATATACAGTTTTGGGTTAAACGATATTCATATTATATATAAAAACCCTTTATATTTATTAAATAATTGTTATTGTTTATTAACGAATTCCATAGCGACTATTCCCAAATTTGAATTAGACATAACTCATAATCTATAATAAGAAATCTCCATTTTTCTCTTTCGTTAGAAAATTATAATCAAATCGATCCGAACGATTCTTGTTTCACAGAATTCTGACTTAAAATGGATTCTGTATATTCCAATTGAATTTCAAATCATAAATTACAAACTATCGTGATGTTTCGAGTTCGTTTTATAATTATATATAAATTAAACGATTAAACTTCGTTATATAAACGAATTATATATTTTAAATCCATATAAAATTCCAAATCAATATTTAATATAATAATAACAAAATAAAATAAATATCTGACCATGGAAAATACTGGACGTTACATTGGAGCTCCCAATTTTCCAGAGGGTGTTCACATTCCGGCATGGTTTCGTAGATATGTTGAAGCTACGGCACCTGCCAAAGGATAAGGAATACCACACCTCCAGCTGTAGCCGTAGTAGTTCCACCTAATCCACTATTTGATTTCTATAAGCTTTGTATGGACTTTTCTGCTATGGGAAATATGACATTTCTTGGGTCAGTGAGTTTTGTGGATGCTCGTAATTGGTTAAGAGAGACCGATCATGTGATTGGATTGTTAGAGCTTGATGACCGGAGGAGGATTCAGTTGGCCACTTGGCAACTGAAAGGAGACGCGTCGTATTAGTGGGAAGTAACTAAGGTTGAGTGTTCCGTCGATATATGGTATGAGTTCAAGGATAAGTTCGAGAAGAAGTTTTTCTCTCAAGCTGAAGAAGGGATGCAATTGGAAAAGTTCTTAGATCTGAAAAAAGGAAGTATGTCAGTGAATGTGCATGTGAATAGTTTCAATGTGTTAGCAAGGTTTAGCTTGGATCTAGTTAATACCATGCACAAGAAGGCTTTGAGATTTGCAAGGGGACCGAACCAACCCCTCCAAGGATTGGTGATGACACATATTCTGATGGGATCCACGTTTGAGAGGCTAGTTGAAATGGATCTTATGCACGAAGATGGAATGGTAAATAAGCAAGAGGATAAGACTGAGGAGGCCAAACTAAATAATGGAAAGAAAAAGTGGTGGCCCAAGAATGGTGCATTGAATAAGGCAGAGAAATCTGAGAAAGCACAGATCAAGAAGGAAGTAAAGTGTCATGGATGTGGTATGATGGGACACTTCATCAAAGACTGTAGGAGTAATAAGAATGGTGCTTGTTTTCAGTGTGGATAGATGGGACATTACAACAAGCAATGCCCTCGGAAGCATAGAGAGGGGGCAGGATCATCCGGAGCACAATTTCATGCACTTGAGGCTACTCAGACTTGTGGTAGTAGTTATGACAGCGGTAGGAAGGTCACTGTAGAAGGTTTGTTTTCTCTTTTCAACTTTCCCACTAGGACCTTGTTCGATTCTGGTGCTTCTCATTCTTTCATATCCAGTTTTGTTGTTCGTAGTTTGCACCTAGATAGTTCTGTAGTTTGTGATCCAGTAGTTGTCTCGAACCCCATAGGAGGTACGACTCACCTATCTATGATGTGCAGAGATTTGAGGATTTCTTTTCTTTGCGTTGAGTTTGAGTGTCATGCATATGTACTGGATTTTATGGGTTACGGGCTTATTCTAGGGATGGATTGGTTGGCCATGTATATTGTCATCCTTGACCGTGAGAGGAGAGTTATGAGACTTTTGATGTGCCACAGTTGGACTCTCGAGTTTTCTTGCAACCCGTGAGGATCAGTCATGCATAGTGTCTTAGATTCCTTCGACGCTTGTGTCGACGATCTGAGTTTGGTGCCCGTAGTTAGAGACTTTCTGTACATATTCGAGGAGGTGAGAGCGCTACCTCCTACGTGCGAGATAGATTTCCGGACATACTTGGTGGAGAATGCTAAACCAGTCGCGTTACTAGTATGCCACATAACTCCAAAGGAGAGGAAGGAGCTTAGTAAGTAAGTGGATGAGTTATTCGAGAAAAGATTTATTAGACGGAGCATTTCTGAGTAGGGAGCACTAATCGTCTTCCCAACCAAGGCGGACAGCTCTCTCCATCTATGTGTGGATTACAGGGAGCTGAAGAAAATCACTAAGAAAAATAGTCACCCACTCCTATGGATAGACGACTCGTTTGACAAGTTAGTAGGCACTTCAGTTTTCTCATAGTTGGATTTAGCTATAGGATTTCATCATTTTAGGGTAGCGGATAACAGCATTGGCAAGATTGCTTTTAGGACTCCCGACCGGTTCTTTGAGTGGCTGGTTATCCCGTTTGGGTTAACCAATGCACCAACGTACTTTGTGGATCTGATGAGATGAGTGTTTATGGAGTACCTGAACAAGTTTGTAGTGGTGTTTATTGACGATATCTTGGTTTTCTGGAGGAACAAGGAAGAGCACGCCTTGCATTTTGGAGAGGTCCTCCGTACTCTCCATGCACTTCAGCTAAAGGCGAAGTTTTCTAAGTGCCATTTATGGTAGAATGAGGTAAGGTTCTTGTGTAATATTGTCTGGTACAGAGATAAGGAGTTTCTTGTGTTTAGCTGGATACTACTGGAAGTTCATTAAGGATTTTTTGTGGATCTCAGCTCCTCTTACCCGCCTAACGAAGGACAGCCTAGTTTTTGCATGGAATGTAGATTATGAGGATGCATTCTTGAGATTAAAGAAGACTCTTACATCAGCTCCATTTTTGACTCTTTGTGATGGTACGAAGATGTTTACCATTTACACGGATGCTTGCGGCACAGGTTTAGGTGCAGTTTTGATGCAGGAAAGTAGGGTTGTCTGCAATGGGAGTAGGAAGCTGAGGGTACATTAGAAGAACTATCCTACTCATGATTTGGAGCTAGCGGCGATAATATTTGCGCTCAAGTCTTGGAGACACTATCTATTAGGTGATAAGTTTGACCTTTATACAGATCATGGGTCGCTCAAGTACTTATTCTCGCAAAAAGAACATAATTTGTGACTGTAATGTTGGATGGAGTTCCTTGCATCTTATGACTTTGAGATAGCGTATACCCTGGGGAAGGGGAATGTCACAACAGACACATTAAGTAGGCAGAGAATGAATTTGAGTCCATTATCTGTAGAGTGAAAGAATTTAGAGTTAATCTCATCATTCGATTTTAGACCATTTACGGATATTGCACCCGGATTATTAGCATCACTGGAGGTGTGACCTACTCTCTTTGAGCGCATTGGATCCAGTCAGCGCGAGGATCAACAATTAGTGGACGTCATGGACCGACTCAGTAGAGGAGAGACATTTAGTCACCGTGCTAGGTATTATGTGGATGAGAGACGGTGGCTACATCGCGATGGGAGATTGTGCGTTCCTAGAGTTGATGATTTTTTTAGATCAGTTTTGGAGGAAGCTCATCACCGTCGGATGACTATCCATCCGGGCGGGGATAAGATGTATAAAGATATGAGGAAGGGTAACGCCAGTATTTGGGTTATAGTCAGTAGATTTACTAGGAGCGCTCACTTTATCCTGGTTAAGAGTAAGAAGAAGACAACTTGGTTGGAATCTGTGTATCTTAGAGAGATCGTCCGATTTCTTAGGGTAGCCTCAAGTATTGTTAACGATCAAAACCCCATCTCCATGACCGAATTTTGGAGGAGCTTTGTAACACACCGTAAAAATATAACTAAAACAAATAAATAAAAATTAACAACAAAGTAATATTATATTAACTGATTGAAAAATGGAATTTTCCAACATTAGGAATTTAGCCACGAAAATACCTTAGTTGCATTCGTGACGAAATTCTGATCAATTTTCCTATATAATATGTCAGAATCTGAGCCCGTACGAAAGAATAACACTTAAAAGAATTTGTATGGTAAATATACATGTAACGTGTTTGAAATTCAAATTATAATATTAATATATGGAATAATATATGACCAATAAATGAGTGAATGGAATATTCCATCCAATTTGAATTTATGTGTATATATAAGTATACACCAGAGGACAAGAATAATGTTTAGGAGGAAAGAAATAATGGAATTAACAAATGTTATATAATAAAAATCTTTCCAACTCTCATATGTGCTTACTGGGAAAATCTGCAACTAGGAGATCGACCATCCCCTAGAAGGAGTGTTGATCGCCGATCAACCACTCTTCTAGGGGAGCGGCCGACTGCCTGGCGTGGCAAATGCGTAGTGAGGCTTCGTTCAAGTCAAGTTTTGTTGTTAATTTATAAAATTAAACAGCCAGGATTTAATCTTAATAATCCTATGCCTATTATTCATGCGCACACACACCACTATAAATAACACTCTAGACCTCAAACCTAAACCTAGCCTCCTTCTCCTACCCTGCCTCCACTCTGCCGTTGATTCCATAGAAAATATAATAGGTCTTCTTCTTCCTCTCTGAAAATCTATTTTTCTTTTCTAATCCTTTTCCCTTATAGGATTTGAATAAGATCTAGATCTGGAATCATAAGATTTTTATATATAAATATATGAGAATTCTACTATTTAATTCTTATATATATAGATTTCTAGGGATTGGAGTTCGCACGAAATAAGCAAACATCGTCAGATCCACGACATTTCCATACAGTCAAATCACTATGACTGGAAATAGTAATTGTTTAGGCATATTCTTCGTTTGTAGATTTTTATATGAGTTAGTATGCCTGGGGAGATTTGGATCAACGATAATATCAAATTGCAAAACCCCCCAAATCTCCTATTTTTATACATGTTTCGTAAGAATTGTTAATAAATGTTTAGTTTTGTGAATTTGTTTGGGTTTTGGATGAAGAAAATTTTGGGTGATTTACTTTTGTTCGGGTTTCGCATCAGCAAAAGCTTGACGTTTTACCCTTCCCTAGAGACGAGGACCCTTGCTCAGGAGTTGTGATCTCTATTTTGGACATGCAAATCTTGAATAGTGGATTCTTTTGCCTTTGCTTTTTGGGATTTCTAATCAATCACCAGCAGTCGGTGCTTTTCCCATGCTGCGTTTATTTGACATTTAATTAGGTGTCCTTGTGTAGCAGACTCTTTACGATGCCTATCGAATGCTTTGTAGGACCTGGTTTTTTACCTACTTGATGTTAACCGATGGTCATGCTGCTTTAATTAGGTAAGGACCGACTTGCATAGGTTGTGTTTCCCAGGGCCTGACTCATCGCGATGTATATCAAGTGTGCCTCGTAAAGACAAGGTATTTCAGCCCTTGATTTTAACTATGGGTTATGTGGCCTGGTCGGGATTGTGTGTCCTGGGGCCTAACTTAGCGCGTAATATCAAGAGTGCCTCATAAAGATGAGTTTTTCTGCCCTGATTTTTACCGGTGGTTGTATGGCCAAGCCGGGATCGCGTTTCCTAAGGCCTAACTTAGCCACAGTATCAAGGTGCCTCATAAGAGCGAGGTCTTTTTGCCCTCGATTTGTATTGGTAGTCATGTGACCTGGTGGGGATCGCATCTCCCGGGGCTTGACTTGTCGTGATGTACATCGAGGGTGCCTTGTAATAACAAGGTCTTTTTCACTCAATGTTTATCGATCATCGTATGCCTTTGTTCGAGGTCGGGACCAGCTTGTACCAGTCGTGTTTCTCGAGGCCATACTCATCATGATGTGTATTGAGTGCCTCATGAGAGCAAGATTTTTCGTGTCCCTCATCTTAGGTAAGGTCTTTTATGTCCCAGCTTGGGTGATGTCTTCAAGTGCCTCCATATATGAAAGGGCTTTGAGCGCCTTTGTATGTAGAAGGGCTTGATTGTAATGTTGACAGTCTTAGGATGTCGTCACAAGTTTTTGATGTTGGAAATCCTTGGATAACATCGATAGCATCGACAACCATAGGACTGTGTTGTTGCTCTACGATGCTAACCGTTTTTGGCCAACACTGATTTTATTGCAATGCTGATATCGCGTGACAAGTTTGCTTCTTGATACACTAATCTTAGGAATGTGAGTAATTCCACCTAATGTTGCAAGCTTGACAGTACTGTTCATGGAATTTTCGCCCTTAAGTTCTGACATTTGCCATAGCATGTCTGAGGATGAGACGTCTGACCCCAGAGGTTTGAGTGTGGAACCTAGCATTTGAATGCTTTGTCTCCTTTCCTTGACCTTTGTTATACTCAGCTTTGCTTTTCTGTTCAGTATCAATGGAGTAGGTTCAACCTAAGGTCTCTGAGATTCTATGGCTCCTTCACTCTTTTGGTGTGTTTTGACCATTTATTGAATTTTTATCTAGAATGCTAGTCTCGCCTTCCTGCTTTTGCACATGGCTCATAGCATTTGTTGTGATGCAGTTTTGCCCCTCTTCCATTGGTTATGCAATGTCAAGAAGGCTTCAAATCGTCCCTGGTACCTAGCCTTTTCCAATCTTGAACGATTCGTGGGAGCCTTGCATTGGACTACAATGATTGTCATTGCTTTAGCCATATCCTAGTGATACCTACACAGGGTAAACAATTTCAAATCAACTGTGTTACTATAAAAAAAGACAGCTAAAGTAATATGCTTATTGGGATATCGTGTTATCAAGATCTTATTGGTGAACAGAGATCAAGTAGGCTAGAATTCGCATTTCTCCATCCCTCTTGTTTCTTTCTTGAGTCTTCATTATAAGACTTGAATTGAATATTTTCCCCAGTACACATTTCATCCGTTTGTGTTTTCCAGAATTTCTTCCCATTTTGGGTTGAGCTAGCTATTATCTTGTGCAGTTCTCCTGTAATAGTCTTATACTATGCAGAAGGGTTCAGGGCTAGGTCGCTCGGTCCTTTGAAGAGAAATTATTTATTGTCCTCTTAGCTTACTATTGTGAATTATTCTCTATCTTTCCATCTGAATGTTCCTTGAACTAACTATGACCCCCTTCGAACAACCCATACGATGGTCCCGCTGGCCGGTTAGCGGGTCAGGTGTCCAAGGGCGAAGCGCCCTGGTTTTCCCTTTAAGCAGTGCAATGACATGGCAGAACCCATCATTAAAGCTAAAATCTTTTTTGGCTTTATCGCTATGGATTGATGCCGACCCATAGAGTATAGGTCGATACCGACCTATGTATTGGACAATCTTTCACCTTTTTTTGAAGCAATTTTGAAGGTCTAAGTGTCTGTTTCATGGATTCGAATGTGATGCAAGACTGACTCTCATGGGTCGGTACCTACCCTTGAATATGGGTCGGTACTGATCCTTTAACTTGGCAAATTTCTGGCTTAACTTTTGCGGATCTTCCTTTCCTGTCGCCCTGAGTAAGCGTATGAATTTCCCTATTAATGCGATGTTAATGTGTTCCTAGATATATCTTCTTCGATTTAGATTTTCAAAGTTCCATCAAACCAGAATTGCTATCTAATCTGGTAGTATAGATTGACTTTATGGAATCTTCGTGGCTTCTGTTAATAGATCTGCCTAATCGAATTTCCATAGCTTCAACATTAGATCTTCCTAGCCGAATTTCCATAGCTTCAGCAATAGATCTGCCTAGCGGATTCTTCATGGATTTTGTCAATAGTCTTGTTTAACTAACTTGAAACTGAGCTTATCATAGTATGAATTATAGATCTAAGTTATAACTATTCTCATAGTTTTTTGGTAGATTTGACTTCTAGAACATGAGGATCTACAGTAGACATTCCAGATCTCGGCCGAAAATTTGGTTCTCAGTGAAAGCACTAAATGTTAACGCCAAAAATGGCACTAACACCATATTTTAGTGAAAGCACCACCCCTTTACAGGGTAAAAAGTATAGAACATATAAAAATAAATGAAAACATGTAAGAAACAGAAAGTAGAGAAAGAGCTAGACATAATTTTTATAGTGATTCAACCTTTGTTAAGGCATACATCCACTTTGAATAACTTTTATTGTGATCTTTGCCATGCCAATTACAATAGATTACAATGATGTTGATTACAATATTCCCTAAAGTTGAGATTAATAGGGAATAACTAGTATTAGTGGTTATCGGATAATCATGATAACCACCATAGGTGACTTAGATCTGTTATCTCTGGAGAAGACTTTATTCTTGAAGATGTTTATTGGCTGCTGGAGATGATGATCTATCTTTGTAGAGCTTTGGTATAGCAAGGGAATCAATCTCCTTTCTTGTTGGTGCTTGAGCGGTATATATAGGTGTTCTACAGGGAGTTAGGCCAAGCCCACCTGCGAGCGCCTTAGAATAGTGTGCCAACCCGAGCCTATGAGTTTCACAACAAAACACCCAAACGGCATGGGTTGGTGCAAAACCATCAGTCGTTATCGACCCAAAGTGTTAACCTATTTTTGGTGCTGGCCTACATGGCCATGATGCACATATCTCATTTAGCTCCCAGATATACTTTGGTACTGATTGGACCCAGTTTGATGCTATATTGAAACTTGCTACTTAAAGATCAATCGATAACTTCCTTATGCCGTAACCAAATGATATGAAAATTCACATATGTATTATGGATGATTAGAGTGACCTCTCACATAAATTTCAAGCCATTTGGGTCACTCATCAATGTTCAGATTCTGCCCACAAAACTAGCATGATTTAGCAATGATTTGTCCATAACTCGCTCGATACTTGTCTGATTGACATGAAACTTTAAGGGTATCCTCTGAATGATGTAAGTGACAAACCGTACAAGTCTCGTGATGTGGGTCCCAATGTAGATGGCTTGTATCCTACCCATGGAGTATGGTTCATTAATGACCTATGAGGTTAGCTCCAAATCACATGAATCTCTTTGTGAGCCTCCAATAATGTCTTCTGAGTGTTCTCCTAAAATTTTAAGTCATTCCAAGTCCGTATGTGCCCTACACGTTCAGTTCAAGTTGTCTTGGTCGAAAACTTGGTAAACAGAAAACATGTTAATTGGAATGAATTGTACTTAATTTGACATTAAGTGACTTGTATTAGGAAAACATTTTAATTGGAATAAGTTGTAATTAATTTGACATTAAGTAACCTAAATTTGGAAAACATGTCAATTGGAATGAACTGTGCTTAATTCAACATTAAGTAACCTATATTTGGAAAACATGTCAATTGGAATGAATTGTACTTAATTTGACATTAAGTAACCTGTATTTGGAAAACATGTTAATTGGAATGAATTGTACTTAATTTGATATTAAGTAATTTGTATTTGGAAAACATGTTAATTGGAATGGATTGTACTTAATTTGAAATTAAGTAATCTGTATTTAGAAAACATGTTAATTGGAATAAACTGTACTTAATTGACACTAAGTAACATGTATTTGAAAAAATTGTTAATTGGAATGAATAGTACTTGATTTGACATTAGGTGTCCTGTAAAACATGTTAATTGGAATGAATGACAGTTAATTGTACATTAACTAACTTGTAATTGTAAAACATTTGAGCAGTGATAGATCGGACTTGTCTGACTTGGGGAAGGGTTGTATAAAATGATTACATTTAATCAGAAATCTTAATAACACCCTAGGAATATAACAAATGGTTGTATTAAGCTTATTAATGAACTTAAACATGCTAAGTGAAACAAGTCTAATAAATAAGCTAAGGAGTCCATTGTGGTAAAGTATAAGGGGGCTAATGGCTAGTTAGCTTAGGACCAAGTCTAGGGGTGGCTTGTGTCAATCTGCTTGTCTGTCTAGAACCCGTATCAATCAATTTCCCCGTTGTTATCATATGAAGCCTCACAATAGGTAGAGTCTAGGGCACTCTTTACTTATCTGGATAGTAAGAGGTTCAAAATCTGAGGTGGGTACGAGCGCGTTCCGGCGGAACAGTGTGCATGCATTGTTATGAAAAGGGAAGATAAGATGCTATAACGCCTGCGATTAAGGTTGTGTCTTTTTATTTTATGGGTTCGGGACTGATAACCCTGAATTCCATAGTTGGCATAGGTTATTCGTGTCTAGAAAGCCGATCGATGGGTAGAATTAGGAAATTCCTCCCTAATTACTTGTTTCTGTCTAAACTTGTAGAAGTGTAAACAGCCAATCTGCTTGATATGGCCGTTGTCTTTTTCATAAATGTAGCCATTCCTTATTATCAATTCATATCGGTTATTTTTCACCTTTGGATATATACAGATACTTACCCTTATATGAAACTAGAACCACTATTTATCTATTTTCTTTAACTTAGCAGTTGAGCTAGTAATCACAGCAGCCCATCAGGCTTTATGTTTGACCCATTTCCTTTCCCTTTTCTTTCCCTCGGACTTACAAGGAGAAAGTGTATAGTTTAGATTTCTTTGTTGATTCGTCGTAAAGAGTCTGCGCAAAAGATGAATTACTTCATGTTCTCTTTCAAAGGTTACGTTGTATCTTTTTGACTATATTGGGAATAATATTATTTTTACTCTGATATTGTTTTTGACTGAGATTTTGAGACATGACACTTTGTAACTATTTGGTTAATTGAAACAAAGATGGTTTTATATTTTAAAAGTGAAAATTTCTTCTTCCGCTGTAAATTTATTATTTATTAGCTTATGAAATCTTAGTCTCTGTGATGTTTGTATGTCTTTATACTCACAATGCTCAATATTTTCTTAATGAAATCCTCATACAGACGACATTAAGGAATGTGGGGTGTTACATTTGGTATCAGAGCCTAAGGTTACCAAGATCACTAAAGCTTTGTTTAAAAAAAAGTATTTTCAAAAGGAAAACACATTTTTCAGAAATCAAAAGTTACTTTTGAAAATAAAATATTCGCTATAGTCACTTACAACCTTCCTTTGACTTTTTCAAATTCTAAATCTTTATCTTTTTAGTTGAGTCATAAGACAACCTATCTAAGCTTTTCTTTATAGGTGGAAAATTGGATTAATGGATAAACCCGTTTAGCTTAGTAGTTGGGAAAGATCGGGGTTAAAAAGGAACTTGCTTCTTGACAAATATTAAGAAGAGTTAGTCATGGATGGAACAACCTTATTAGTTCAATGATAAAAGGATAGTTTGGAGGAACCAAGATTAATTGGTTAAGAAAAAGGGATGTATTTCCATAGTTTGGTTTGAAATTAACATAGAAAACGTCATTGTAAGAATAAACAGATTGGTGCAAAATTGGGGTTTTATTATATTGTGCACTACCGGTCAACTTAAATATAATAAAAAAATAAATATATCCAATTACGGATTTCTATAAAATAGATTGTCTTATACTATGGCAATAGATTTTATACATTTTCAGTAACCAATCAACTAGGAATAATTAGAATTCCCAAAACGTAAATTTAAGGATGGAAGGTAAAAAGATCAACACAAGTATATTAATGTTGAAAGGTTTATGATGAAAGGTGTTGGTAAATTTTTTTTTAAAAATGGTCAAGGAAGAGGCAAGGGTTGGTGAAAGGAATAATTTTATCTATCTTTATTTCTTTCTAGTTTTCCTATTCGGTTTAGGAATATTTTTGTCCCTTTTCCTTTGATGTATTGGTTGGGGTAGCTGCGTTGAGCTATAGCCACGATAAGAAAAGTTGAGCATCTATATTGTAGGCCTAATGAGGCGGTCCTTTACAAGTATGGTAAATACCCGAAGGTATGGTAATAGCACTAGTTGATTGTTTTGCACATAGGCCGAGTAGTAATTTCGGAACTCCATAGGGATAGGATTGATTATCCATAGTGAGTCGAGTTTGAAAATAAAATCCTTATGTTTGGGGCATTTCTGGGTATGGATTAGTTTGCCATGATTAGGCCTCATATGACATATTAATTTACATTGAAGGGTTAAATTACGAGCCTAAAATATTGCGTAGGCTCTAATATGACATGACTTATAGGGAAAAGTTACGGACCTAATATTTGTTAAATATTTCTGAGGGCTATTTTGACTGCAAGAAGAGAAGGTCAGGCTAGGTAATGCGATGGATTAATTTTTGAGACTTCTTGCGACCCGAAGGGTCAGTCATGTTTATATTCCTATTTTCCTTAGTGCATCTCTAGGTAGTATCAATTCAGTTCTCTTTGTGCTTTGTATTCTGAATATGGCTAACAGTTGAAAATTTATCTCTAGAAAAGAGAGATTGATTTTCGGATCAATATTAGTAATGACGCTAAACTGGCAGCATTTTAGATAAAGCACATGGTTCAATGGTTGTAAGTGAGGGTTGAGTTTTATGCCTTTTACTGGAATCTTTTCTAGTTAGGGAATCGTGTTATCGATGGACTAGTTTTGGATTTTGGACAAGCTATCTGTATAATGAGCTATCTCTAACATTGGAAAGACCATTACCTACTACAAGAGAAGTTTGGATTTTTGTAACCATAAGTTGTTGGTTAGTTTTTTCCTTATTAGGAATTGGGGCTTTAAGACAAGGAAAATATATCGAATGTGTAGTTAACATTTTTTGGCTTTTTGGAAGTTTAAGGATTCATGTAATATCGATGAGAATATTATGTAGGCCCAAAGAATTAACCCGAGATTGTATCCTAACATTGGATAGGAATTCACCATTTGTTAAGACATATTATTGAGATTTGATACGTATCAGGATTTTGTCATCTGGACAAAAGAGGTGAATTTTAGGAGTTCTAACTAAATCTTTATATTTCCACAGAATTAAGACAAGTAACAGGCTTGGTTAATGTATAAGTGAACAAAGAGAATATGGAGATTCCAAACGAATAATTTTGTTCCAACGCAAGAGTGTAATAAGGAAATGTTTTATGGAAACTTGTGGAACCACTTTGAGTCGAAACCCTATATGTATAAAATTCTAGAAATGGGAATTTTTAAAAAGACAAATGTATTTTGATTTGAAATTTGTATTTTGGGAATTTCAACTATATATATATTTATATATTTCAAAAAGGATTTTTGTAACACCCCACCTCCGTTAAGGTCACTCTCAAAGGGAATGCCTTAACTTCGGTGGAGCGTTTTAAGGTACAAGATACTAATAAATTACAAGACAGAAAATTTAAGTAGCGGAAAAAGATCAATATTATTTTATAAATACTTGTTCAACACAACAATTCAACAACTGTTTCAACCTTCCAAATTATTACAACTTTTCATCTGTCTTGAAAACATAAAGAAGCAATACTAAAAATAAAATGGCATAAATCCCCAACAAGTGCTTGACCATGGCCATAGCTCAAAAAGGAAATTCCAAGCCTTACATTTACGGTCTTCAAGCTTTGACTAACCTGGACTAAGCAGAAGTGTTTCCTCCCTGCGGACCTGGGGGGAGGGGGAAACGGAAGAAAAGAAGCGAAAGGAAAATGGGTCAGACATAAGTCTGGTAAGCCCAGTTATTTAATAGCATGTAAACAAGTGAAAGACTATGACATGAATAAACTGAACTTAGAATGATACCACAAGGATAGGGTAGTCCTAAAACGAGGTAAGGTAAGATTTAACTAGATTTGGCTATCGCACCCACTTTTACTTCTCTGCACCCACTAAGAACTGTTTAACTAGCAATGTATGCTCATGATAAAGTGATCCCATTCATGTATTGATCGGTCCTACTCGCATTCATGTATTCCCGGTGTAATGCGGCCCCACGTGATTTTTAAGTACTTGTGCTGGTTCCAGTATAGGGTGTATCAAGTCCTATAATGGCAACCCTGACACGATTCAAAGATGCACAAGTATACGCCTGGTGCCCAGTGCCTGCTTTTTCCACTCCAGAGCCCGTGCACGCCCGTGCTCCGTCGGAAACTACACTGACGCACCTAACCGCCGCCCTTTTGGCTGCTTATATTCAGCCCAGTAATCGTGCCCCACCCTGCCTAGTTCAGGGTAGCTTGATACATCCATGTGGGTTACTGCTGAAACGGGTCCCCGTTACTAGGGTTTTTCTAGTCAACATGCTAAATTGGTTAAGTGTCCTTGGTTTGACTTAACCCCTATCAATCTTGTCTAGTTAACATGTTGAGTTGGCCAAGTGTTTTCTCAATTACTTAACCCCACCAATCTTGTCTTGTTAACATGTTAAGTTGGTTAAGTGTTTCCTTAATTACTTAACCTCACCATTTCTAGCTTGATTGTTCATGAGCTTTAATTAATTAATTAAAGAACCAACCACTCACATTAGACAGGTATTGTTGTGGTTACTGGATGTGCCGATTGGTTCCGGGCAGTTTCACACCACAACTCAGTCTAACCTCGGGTCTTTCTGGGCTTGATGCACTAACCTCTCACATTAGACAGGTATTGTTGTGGTTACTGGATGTGTCGGTCGGTTCCGGGCAGGTTTACACCACAACTCAGTCTAACCTCAGGTTAGGCATATTCATCTTTTACATTTTATGTATGTAAATTTTCTACAAGTGTTTTATGTCACATATTTTAATTATGTTCAAGACTAATGGTATAAATTATACCATTCATGGCCTTAACCATTTACATGGTTTTGGGCCCACCTACATTATTAACATGTTTTGATTTAATAACTATCCCAACATTGCCCCCGTTTGTTCATTCGTATTAATCACATAAAGTCATTGGGCCCGCATATTAGCCCAATTTATAAACAAGAGGTAAAGAAGGGAACATGCATAATATAGATTCAACTAAACATGTAAATTTTGCATAAAACTTTATTCATATAATTTAACATGTCACATGAAATTGCATATAATTTAGACTTAAATAATCATAAGCCTAAAACATGTTAATATGTAGATCTAGGCATGTGTGAGCATAACCTCAATTATAAACTAGCATATGACATATTCATGACATGTCCAATTCCAAAGCATGTATAATTTTAACATTAACATATAGGTGTGAACTAGATCTAACAAGGTGAACTTGCATAAATCCACTTTACAAACATGCATATAAATATAGATCTAGTTTTGGATCTAGCATGTAACTTGCATATGAACATATGTATAATTAGATTGACTTGGATCTATCATAAAACATATAACTTGCATTAATCATATGAACCTGGATAGATCTTGACATGGATCCAACATAAAACTTGTAACTTGCATATGAACATATGAACATATATATAGGCATATGGATCTAACATAAAGCATATGAATATATATATATAGATCTTGACTTGGATCTAACATAATAGATACAACATGCATTAATCATATAAACATATATATGTAGATCTTAACATGAAACATTTAACTTGCATATGATATTGATAGTTTCATTCTCAATTCTTAGTAGATCCAACACCAAGTCCCATAAGCTACAAACATTCCAAGACAATTCATGATAAAATCATCACAAGAAACAAACATGAACTAGCATCGTCATTATTATACAACATGGTATAATTCTATTTTTCACTTTATATCAAATCACATCTTAAATTTATTTACATCTAAAAGATAACCACACTTACTAAAAACGAAGATCTTGATTTCTGGAATTTGTGTTCTGAAGTTGAAATGCTCGCCTTTGGTGTACACAATCATTGTTTTAATTTAGTTTTGATTTAGTTTGGTTCATCTCTTTGTTAGCTTCGAGTGGCGGCTACTCTAGGTTGTCTAATGGCAGTATGACGTCTCTTGGTTTAATTTTAATATGATTTAGGGTTGAGGTATTAGGTTGCATTTTAGAGATTTGATTGAATAGGAGCCTTGAGATCATCTCAGAATCAATCAAGACCATTAAGACATGATAGAGTTATCCATAACAACCAACTCAGCCCTAATGACTCAACAGTGAGTCGAAATTGGCTGGAAAACAGATCTGCCCGAAGGGGGGTAGGTCGACCCCCAGGTCGACACTAAGGTCGACCTGTATAGGGGAGGTCGGCACTAGGGTCGACCCCTGGTCAACCTGATCCCTGGGGTGGAATTTTCCCGCCCAGCCCGCTTCCTCTTCTGATTTCGAAATTTGAATCTAGACTGAGCTGTTTTGAATTTTTATTAAACTTCTGAAGGCCATAACTCCTTCATACGAAATTCGATTTACGCAAACTTGGACTTTATCTCAAGCAGAATTCCGAGACGAACGCAATGGCATAACCCGTTTCCCTTAATTATTACATTTGAGATTATGTATAGTTTAATTCGTAACTTCAATGTTAATAGAAAATATGGGGTGTTACATTCTCCCCTCCTTTAAGGATTTCGTCCCCGAAATCTTCAAGTCGAGAAGAACGTATATCCTACCATCCAAACATTCATCTACTCAACCATTAAGCACAGGTATCCATTGTCCTTAAAAGACTTTTAATGCTTCATGATCATATGCATAGTGTGTGTACATGTCCTTATCTAATGCAAAATCAGGCGGTCTACTGATTCTGTTGACCTCCTTAATGCAATTCATGTTGATGCCATGAGTCCATTATGTATGCAATCATCCCTAATCATACTTTCTACATGAGTGCACAATCATTCATACAAATGCAACGTCCACATGATAATACATCAAGTTTCAATCATATACAAGTACATATATGCATATGCAATATGAAAAGTGACTGAGCCGATCTAACACCTAATGTGTGTGTGTGTGTATGCATCCACGAGCAACCACTTGCAACCATCAATCATAACATGTTTCAAATACATGTTTACATCCATTGGTTTCTACCTAAGGATAAGATGGGACCGAGGAGATATACATAGAAAAAGATAGGTACAAGCATAAACTTAAGGAAAAAGAGATCAAAGATGTACCCTCAAAAAGAAAAGGGTAGGCTGCGCGTATCTTGCTTTCGGTCTCCCAAGTCGCGTCTTCTTCATTGTCACTCGATTGTACTTTAACAAGCTTGACTTCACGGTTGCGTAGCTTTTTGACTTCCGTTCCCAAGATACGAGTTGGGATTCTTCTCACTGTTGCTTCTCGTTCCACTTCTACCTCTTTTAGTATTTTTGGTTCCACCACTTCCGCAGACTCATGTAAGCACTTCCGTAGGTGAGAAACGTGAAAGACATTATGAACTCCAGTCAATCTTTCGGGTAGCTCTAATCTGTAGGCCATCGTCCCAATTCTTTCAATGATAGGAAATGGTCCTATGAATCTAGGTGCCAATTTCCCTTTGGATCCAAAGCGAACAACATTCCTCAAAGGAGATACTTTAGGGAACACTCTGTCTCCAACCTCAAACTCAAGGTTGGTCCTTCTTTTATCTGCATAGGACTTTTGTCTATCTTGAGCAGTCTTCATTCTTCTTCGTATCAAGTCCACTTTCTCTAAAGTTTCTCTAATTATGTCTGGTCCAAGTATGAGCTTGTCTGTAGACTCCCACCAACATGTTTGAGACCGACACGGTCTTCCATATAAAGTTTCGAAAGGTACCATGCCTATGGTGGCTTGGTAGCTATTGTTGTAAGTGAATTCCACCAAAGGTAAATGATCCTCCCATGTACCTCCGAAGTCGAGAATGCATAGTCTCAAGAGGTCTTCTAATACTCTGTTTACTCTTTCCGTCTGGCCATCGGTTTGGGGGTGGTAGGCCGTGCTTAAGCATAACTGTGTGCCTACATCTTCTTGCAAACTCCTCCAAAACTCGCTTGTAAAGATAGGATCTTGGTCACTCACTATGCTGGAGGGTATCCCATGGAGTCGAACTATCTCTGTAAGATATATGGATGCTAGGGATGAGACAGTCCTTCTACTCTTAACGGGTATGAAGTGAGCGCTTTTTGTGATCCTGTCTACTATTACCCAAATACTGGTATTGCCTCTTCTTAACCTAGGCATCCCATCAATAAAGTCCATCGAGATGCTATCCCATTTCCACAGTGGGGCCTCTAGAGGATGGAGCAGACCACCAGGATTCTTCTGCTCCGCCTTGACTTGTTGGCATATTAAACACTTAGAAACAAATTCAGCTACATCCTTCTTCATGCCATTCCAAAAGAAAACTCTTTTGATGTCTTTATACATTTTGTCTCCGCTTGGGTGTATGGTCAGCTTTGAATGGTGTGCTTCTTCTAGAACCGTTTTCACTAAATCTCTTACTTGTGGGACGCATAGTCTTCCATCCCGTCTCAACTAGCCCTTGGCATCAATAGAGTATCTATTGAGGTGACTAGAAGTCTCACCCCTAATTAGCTTATCCATCACATCGGCTAGCTGAGGGTCTTCTCGTTGCGCGGCTCCAGTTGAGTCCAAAAGAGTTGGTCGCACTTCTAACGTTGCTAACAAGCCCAGTACAAAGTCAAAGGAGGGTCTAAAGTTAAAACTTGTTATGAACTCCAAGCTTTGCCTTTCCACAAAGAGAGGGCTTAAAGTCAGTTTCTTTCTACTCAAGGCGTCTGCTACTACATTGCCCTTACCAGGGTCATAGGCAATCTCAAAATCATATAAGGCGAGAAATTCCATCCACCTTTGCTGCCTTAAGTTAAGATCTTTCTGAGAGAAAAGGTATTTTAATGATTTATGATCAGTAAATAATTCAAACCTTTCTCCTAGCAGATAATGACGCCATGATTTAAGGGTGAAAACGATGGCAGCTAGTTATAAATCATGAGTTGGGTAATTCTTCTCATGAACCTTCAACTGCCTTCCTCCATAGCAAACTACTTTTCCTTCTTGCACTAGGACAGCGCCCAATCCTGTTCTGCACGCGTCCGTATATACTGTAAACTTCTAGGTTCCATCAGGCAATGTCAGAACTGGGGCTGTTTTCAGAGCCCTTTTCGAACGTTAGAAAGCAATATCGCAATCCAAATTCCAAGAAAAAGTCAAGTTCTTCTTTGTCAATCTTGTCAGCGGAGCTGAGATCTTCACAAAGCCCTTAATGAACTTTCGATAATAGCCCGCTAGCCCGAGAAAGCTTCGGACTTCAGTTGCATTTCGCGGAATCTTCCAATCTTGCACCACGACTACTTTTGCGGGGTCCACGGCTATCCCCTCTTTGGACACCACATGTCCAAGAAACCTTACTTCTTCTCTCCAAAAGTGGCATTTGGAGAATTTTGCTTTCAGCTAATGTACACATAGAGTATCCATGACTTCCCTTAAGTGCTGAGCATGCTCTTCCTAACTCTTTGAGAAGATCAAAATATCATCTACGAAGACCACCACAAACTTATTGAGGAACTATCGAACACCCTGCTCATCAAATCAACGAAGTAAGCGGGTGCATTTGTCAAGCCGAAAGGCATGACAAGCTACTCGAAGAAACCATCCGGGGTCCTAAATGCGGTCTTGTCAATGCTATCCTCAGCCACTCTTAGCTGATGAAACCCGGTAGCCAGATCTAGTTGGGAGAAAACGGATGCACCTACGAGCTGATCAAACAGATCGTCAATTCTTGGGAGTGGGTGCCTATTCTTCTTGGTCAGCTTGTTCAGCTCCCTATAATCCACGCATAGGTGGAGTGAACCATCAGCTTTGGTCGCGAACACTACTGGAACACCCCATTCAGAAATACTCCGTCTTATGAACCCCTTTTCAAGCAGCTCTTTAATTTTCTTGCTGAGCTCCTTTCTCTCCCTTGGGGCCATGTGTCTAACGGGTAAAGCAACGGATTTTGCGTTGTCGACGAGGTATACGCGGAATTCTATCTCCCGCTTCGGAGGTAACCCATTTACCTCCTCAAAGACATCCAAGTATTCACGGACTACTCTAACGGACTGCAAATTCTCAATAGACGCATCAAGATATTCTAGATAGCTAAGCATAATAGAGTCCATGGTATTACAAGAAATTTCGAGAGTGTTACCAAGGCGAGTCATGAGTCTAACCACTCTCTTTTCACAGTCAAGGACGGCACCATTACTGGATAGCCAGTCCATGCCTAGAATCAGCCCGTAGCCCGTGAAGCCCAAAACATAAGCATTACATTTAAACCCAACACTTAAAATAGAGATTTCCAAATCCAAACAAATCATTGACAAATAAACTGAGCCCCCAATTGGATTTGAAACAACCAAGGGATCCTCTACTATATGGGTGTCTAGGTGCAGGGATTCAACTAAAGCAGTAGAAATAAAAGAGTGCGATGCGCCAGAATCAAAGAGAGTGCGAACAGGATTGTCAAAGGGAAAAAATCTTTCAATAGAAATATTACTGCCTCTCTCTTAGGTATGCTAGCGGTGAGAGCATGCACTTGCCTTCCGGAAAATCCTATCCTTTGTTCTTTTTGTTGCCCTTAATTATACGACCCGTTATACCAAAATAAAGATACTTCCTCTTGTTTTAGGTTTTACTACTCTTTCCTCCTCTCCTTTGTGAACCAAGTCCATATCCATGGGTTCTTCATTCTTGTGTTGTGCTCCTTTAGCCAAACTCCCTCATTCTCAACTTTTCCATCCTTGTGTAACACGTTGACAAGTCTCTCGAAAGCTGCCTCCATCGCACGGAAAATCCTACCAAGCTAGAAAGAAAATTAGCCGTAGGTGAAACTACAACGGCTATAGATGGAAGTTGGGCGCTTATTTGCCCTTTGACAAGTATCGTAGTCTCATCAAGCCTATGGAATCATGCCGCAATGAGGTTACCTCCCAGAAAGCTAGGAGCCCCAAAGACTCAAGAAAGAAGGAAACAAGGATTCAAACAGAGGATCAAAAGATAATGCATATGGCTTTGGGTAATATGCCTTTAAAACAAAACTTTTCTTTTGAAAATGCTTCTTTATACTTCTTTTTGAAAAATAGTTCCAAAAATTTTATCTGATCCGGTAACCTTTAGCTCTGATACCAAGTGTAACACCCCACCTTCGTTAAGGTCACTCTCAAAGGGAATGCCTTAACTTCGGTCGAGCGTTTTAAGGTACAAGATACTAATAAATTACAAGACAGAAAATTTAAGCAGCAGAAAAAGATCAATATTATTTCATAAATACTTGTTCAACACAACAATTCAACAACTGTTTCAACCTTCCAAATTATTACAACTTTTCATCTATTTTGAAAACATAAAGAAGCAATACTGAAAATAAAATGACATAAATCCCTAACAAGTGCTTGACCATAGTCATAGCTCAAAAAGGAAAGTCCAAGCCTTACATCTACGGTCTTCAAGCTTTGACTAACCTGGACTGAGCAGAAGTGTTTCCTCCCTACGGACCTGGGGGGAACGGAAGAAAAGAAGCGAAAGGAAAATGGGTCAGACATAAGTCTGGTAAGCCTAGTTATTTAATAGCATGTAAACAAGTAAAAGACTATGACATGAATAAACTGAACTTAGAATGATACCATAAGGATAGGGTAGTCCTAAAACGAGGTAAGGTAAGATTTAACTAGATTTGGCTATCGCACCCACTTTTACTTCTCTGCACCCACTAAGAACTGTTTAACTAGCAATGTATGTTCATGATAAAGTGATCCCATTCATGTATTGATCGGCTCCTACTCGCATTCATGTATTCTCGGTGTCATGCGGCCCCACATGATTTTTAAGTACTTGTGCTGGTTCCAGTATAGGGTGTATCAAGTCCTATAATGGCAACCCTGACACGATTCAAAGATGCACAAGTGTACGCCTGGTGCCCAGTGCCTGCTTTGTAAAGACCCGTAACTTCCAGTGAAGGAAAGAGCGGATACTTTGAGGACAAGCCATATCGGAACGCAAACAGAAGAACATTTCATTGCTTATTACAACAATAAGCCCTATCTAGTTTTGGTTCTCACACCAGTCAATTGGAATCATATAGAAATCCCACTTTCGAAACACGAAAATAAATTCTGATGATGCTCGAGCGATCATCAGAATCATCTTTGAGCGACTAGAGTATGATTCTATATCTATCCAGTATATTAAAACATCGAATGCACGCGGATCAGACGTATACGCAAAATCTTCATATACTGGATTGTCCAGATTCAACACAAATAAATATTCAAATACGTAGAATAAAGTTTAAATTTTCAAAACAAAATTCGTTTTCATTTTAAAAATATACTCTTCACACTCGTTCTAGGATACTACTGATCTTATCTCTAACGAGTCATTCTCATTGGATATTACTAATCCAATCTCTGATGAATTCTTTCGTATGGTTATAATGTGTCTTTTTCTTGAGCTCTGTAAAATAAAGCTCTGATACGAAAATTTCATCTTTTATTATTACTATAAGTGTTGAGTGTCAAAACAATTTCAATCACAAGTATTAATCATAGACGGCCTGGGTACCATATATTATGTTGCCATACTAGGCTCTACAATCAAAACCGCAAAATCACGTATTTGAAAATTGGATTTCCATTTGTGAACCGAGGCAAAAGATAGTCCTCTACCGATTTCGAGACTCTCTAGCCCAAGCCTCAGGATCCAGACTCAGGTGGACCCTTGGAGCGACAGGGCCGGTCCACCGATGTGGATTAAAATGCCTGAGCACTGCGTTTCCCCTCCCTTTGGGGCGTAAATGAGCCAACGAATGACTCCATCGGCTCCACACAGTCACCGATATATCCGAGCCGCCTCGCAAACCAACAACCACATAAGTCAAACTCGTCAGGGCGTGTCAAACCACTGACGCCACTTCTAACTATAAAGAAACGCATGTCCTCCCTGAGGTCCTCTCCCGTTTCTGGTTCACAACCGGGGTGTGAGGCTCGCGAATCAATGCTACACAAAGCTATGCCACACAGGCCGTGCTTTGATCATCAACCACAAGACTCTGCTTTTCAATAGAAGCCTTGATCATATTGCCACTTAGGCATGCCACACAAGCAATTCACTCCATGCGTTTGATATCCATCAATATATAAACTCTGAGCTCATAGGTCTAAGAGAAGGGCGTTAAGCAAGAGAATAAATTCTCCGCCGCCAAACAGATATATATTTAATAGAAATCAATCACACAGAATAAAATCCAATGTCAGACACACAGTCCATTTACTAGTTCGTTCTGGGTCTGAACGAAACCGGAGGCACCTTGTACCTCGCATATCCATCGATCTCCAAGTACGTCTGGACGACCACTAACTGATTCCCTCCTCTTGGGTGTACGGCCCAATCAAGATCATCAGTAATCACCCAAACGACGTGAAGACCTCCGGTCTTCAACCACCGTCTTCATCTTCGACTTATCGTTGTATCAGTTATTCAGAATGGGATAAACCCGGTCTTTCCAAATAACTCGCGTATATAATAAACAAGTGTTACACAAACACAACATACGCCTCATTCCAATTCATCAGTCACTAACTGTAAATTAGTATGGGAACAATTCCCCAAATATTAACCCCGAAGGCCGAAACCAACATCAGATCAATACCCAGGAAACCATTCATATTAACTAATCTTCAGTTAGTTGCTAAATTTCACATTCTTAGGGATAGGTTCCCATTAATTTTACCAAAGATATATTCCTTAAATTTATTCTTTAATCTTCTTTTGAATATCAATTCAACTAGTCGGGATTAGCGAACCACACCGAAGTAATCATTTATTTTATTTCCCAATCCCAACCTATTCATCCCATGAAGTAAAACTGGTCATACTTCATATCTAACACCACGGTGTTATCAGTAAATTCAATTACCATTTCACGTTCAAATCTAATTAAAGATTTAACTATTGCCTGGAGCAAAACTGGTGATACTCCATCCTCGATCACTTCAATCTAATTAAAGATTCATTAAAACTCCACTTGGTTTTAATCTTCCTGTCTTTAGCTGGGCTAAAGAATCAATGTCATTTAAAACACGGTTCACGATAAACCCAAAATCACATTTCTTTCTATCAGCCTTTAACTGTAAAATACCAAGTGAGCAATTCCCTAAGTATTAACCCCGAAGGCCGAAACCAACATCAGATCAATACCCAAGAAACCATTCAACTTAACTAATCTCCAGTTAGTTTCTGATTTCCTTAACTCAGTTGGGTCTAAGAACAGTATTATTGAAGATACCGTTCACGACAACCCAAAATCACATTCCATTAATTATCGGGTTAAAGAACAAGTGTTATTTAAAACACCGTTCACGATAAACCCAAAAATTAATTCAAATTCAATTCCAATTAAATACCATTTAATTGGTACACTTCATTAAATCTAAATAAAAAGAATTAATCTTTTTTCTCAACTGGGTTTAAGAACAGTGTTAATGAAGACACCATTCACGACAGACCCAAATCACGTTAGGTATTAAATACAAGGATCTGAATAGAAAATATATCGGCTTATATTCAATATCAAATTCTACGACCAACAAATATCGTATTGGAAATAACGATATAAATATATCTTTCAAATTTCCATAACAATATCTGTATAATCACGAAGTCCAACATCGAAATATTCCAAAGACAATTTCGATTCAAATCCATTCCAATTCAATTATTGGAAATTCTGGTTACTTTTAAAACCATTTCAAATTCAATTTATTTATTTTAAAAATAAATTGATTTTAATTCTAGTTTCAAAAATAGTTCATTTCGAAAAAAATCTATTTTTATCTTTTCAAATTTGGAATTTTTCATCCTAATTCTTCACAAATCATTTCTTATGAATTTACACAAATTATGGATATTTTTAATAATTTTATCAAGGCTCGTACAGTCGATTTCTCTCAACGGCCATCGAACTGCACTTACACCGACCTTCTCCAAATTTTATTTGGACATAATTCCAAATCCAACCGTTAGATTTCAAATTTCTAATATTCGTTAGAAATCTCTTTTCGATACGAACCCAATGGTTCTGGTTTTAGGAGAATCCGATGGTCGGATCTTCCACAATATCCATTCAAAGTCAACGGTCGAAATTCGCGAACTGCCGCGGCGCGGCGCGTTCTATTCAGGCCATTATAATAATATATATTATATATTTCGTCGATTTCCTTTTAAAACGTATTTTATAAATCGTTTTAAATTCGTTTTCAAAATGATTTCAACTTCATATTCAATTTCTAGTCAAAATTGAATATTCCACCTCATCGATATACAAATGATAATATTTTCAAAATGTTAAATTTTGAAATCACTGTCTTTTCTATATTCATTATAAAAATGAATAAAATCAATATAAATATCATTCACGTCAAAATGGTGTCAATCTAATTAACACGACTTTTATTCAACACATGAATGTTTATTATATTCAACACATGAATATTTATTTTATTCAACACAAGAGTATATATTTTCAATTCAACACATGAGTTTATTTTCAATTCAACACATGAATTTATTTTCTAAATTGGAATAAGGCCCAATCAATTACCATAAAATGTTAATTATATGGATTTTCTACAACGCCTGTATATAATAGCAACGATAAATAATCAACCATCATCCAGAGTGCACCACACCACTGCATAAGCACCAAATATAAATAATTAACGTGTACACAGTCTGTCAACCCATCGATTGACATACGACTAAACAATCGGGATTACTGTACGTCAAATATCATCCCAATACCCGTGTGGGGTTTCAAATCAACAAACACACATTTTATTTGTGCAGTTGGGCGATGTGTAAAATTTATCGTCCCAATCAATATCAGTCAAATCAGTGTATATAAACAAATCGTCTGATTTGTTTATAAATATTTATTTTATATTTTTATATACACGTTAAAAATTAATTTTTTAACTATAAAATATTTTCCATTATAAATATTTTATTTCATTCCACATCACACAATCAAATTTCACAACATAGCAACCAAACAAACAAGTCATCCATGGTCTGTGGACGACGGGTGTCGGGTGCTGCTAAGCACCATCTGCATCCTAGTATATATTTCAACTAGAAATCAAAATAAAAGTGAGGAGTTCTCACCGTGGGGTTCCACTCCGCCATTTCCAATTCCTTTTGTAATTAAAATAAAATATTTATATTCTAACAACGATTCAAATAAATATATACGTTCTAATTCTATTCAAAATAAATTTCTCGTCGTTATTATTTAAAATAAATCATTTTAAATATTCAAAATTCATTAAAATTGCCAAAATAAAAATTTTAAATTGGCTCAGATTTCCGGGTTGTAACATGCTTTTCCCACTCCCGAGCCCGTGCACGCCCGTACTCTGTCGGAACCTACACTGACGCACCTAACTGCCGCCCTTTTGACCGCTTATATTCAGCCCAGAAATCGTGCTTCACCCTGCCTAGTTCAGGGTACTTTGATACATCCATGTGGGTTACTGCTGAAACGGGTCCCCGTTACTAAGGTTTTTCTAGTCAACATGCTAAATTGGTTAAATGTCCTTGGCTAAGTGTTTTCTCAGTTACTTAACCCCACCAATCTTGTCATGTTAACACCTTAAGTTGGTTAAGTGTTTCCTTAATTACTTAACCTCACCATTTCTAGCTTGATTGTTCATGAGCTTTAATTAATTAAATGACCAACCACTCACATTAGACAGGTATTGTTGTGGTTACTGGATGTGTCGGTCGGTTCTGGGCAGTTTTACACAACTCAGCCTAACCTGGGGTCTTTCTGGGCTTGATGCACTAACCTCTGACATTAGACAGGTATTGTTGTGGTTACTGGATGTGTCGGTCGGTTCCAAGCAGATTTACACCACAACTCAGTCTAACCTCGGGTTAGGCATATTCATCTTTTATATTTTATGTATGCAAATTTTCTACAAGTGTTTCATGTCACATATTTTAATTATGTTCAAGACTAATGGTATAAAATATACCATTCATGGCCTTAACCATTTACATGGTTTTGGGCCCACCTACATTATTAACATGTTTTGATTTAATAACTGTCCCAACGTTACCCCCGTTTGTTCATTCGTATTAATCGCATAAAGTCATTGGGCCCACATATTAGCCCAATTTATAAACAAGAGGTAAAGAAGGGAACATGCATAATATAGATTCAACCAAACATGTAAATTATGCATAAAACTTTATTCATATAATTTAACATGTCACATGAAATTGCATATAATTTAGACTTAAATAATCATAAGCCTAAAACATGTTAATATGTAGATCTAGGCATGTGTGAGTGTAACCTCAATTATAAACTAGCATATGACATATTCATGACATGTCCAATTCCAAAGCATGTATAATTTTAACATTAACATATAGGGGTGAACTAGATCTAACAAGGTGAACTTGCATAAATATACTTTACAAACATGCATATAAATGTAGATCTAGTTTTGGATCTAGCATGTAACTTGCATATGAACATATGTACAATTAGATCATGACTTGGATCTATCATAAAACATACAACCTGCATTAATCATATGAACCTGGATAGATCTTTACATGGATCCGACACAAAACTTGTAACTTGCATATGAACATATATATAGGCATATGGATCTAACATAAAGCATATGAATATATATATATATATATGTAGATCTTGACTTGGATCTAACATAATACATACAACTTGCATTAATCATATAAACCTATATATGTAGATCTTAACATGAAACATTTAACTTGCATATGATATTGATAGTTTCATTCTCAATTCTTAATAGATCCAACACCAAGTCCAATAAGCCACAAACATTCCAAGACAATTCATGATAAAATCATTATAAGAAACAAACATGAATTAGCATCGTCAATATTATATAACATAGTATAATTCTATTTTTCACTTTATATCAAATCACGTTTTAAATTTATTTGCATCTAAAAGATAACCACACTTACTACAAACGATGATCTTGATTTCTGGAATCTGTGTTCTGAAGTTGAAATGCTTGCCTTTGGTGTAGACAATCGTTGTTTTAATTTAGTTTTGATTTAGTTTGGTTCGTCTCTTTATTAGCTTCAAGTGGCGGCTACTCTAGGTTGTCTAATGGCAGTATGACGACTCTTGGTTTAATTTTAACATGATTTAGGGTTGAGTATTAGGTTGCTTTTATAGAGATTTGATTGAATAGGAGTCGTCGGATCATCTCAGAATCAATCAAGACCATTAAGACAAGATAGAGTTATCCAGAATAGCGAACTCAGCCCTAATGACTCAACAGTGAGTCGAAATTGGCTGGAAAATAGATCTGCCCGAAGGGGGATAGGTCGACCCCCAGGTCGACACTAAGGTCGACCTGTATAGGGGAGGTCGACACTAGGGTCGGCCCCCTGGTCGACCTGATCCCTGGGCGGGAATTTTCCCGTCCAGCCCGCTTCCTCTTCTGATTTCGAAATTTGAATATGGACTGAGCTATTTTGAATTTTTATTAAACTTCTGAAGGCTATAACTCCTTCATACGAAATCTGATTTACACAAACTTGGACTGTATCTCAAGCAGAATTCCGAGACGAACGCAATGGCGTAACCCATTTCCCTTATTTTTTACATTTGAGATTAAGTATATTTTAATTCGTAACTTCAATGTTAACCGAAAATACGGGGTGTTACAATTTTTCGAAACAGAAATTTTGCCTTATTTAGATATTTCAATTTAGGATTTGGAAAAAAATTATATATGTTGTGAAACGACCCGCAAATCCGTGCTATCTGAGTTGACTAAATACAACACACGTCCAACCCAAATAACACAGAAATACGAACCATTAATAGAAAGAAGTTAGAAGATGAGAAATAGAAAGAAAGAAATATTAGAATAGAAGAAAAACGAAGATCACAACTCACAGCGGAACGAATAAAATATATTATATAACATAAGCTTCGAAGTACAAATCAGTAATTTTATATACATACCATCATCAGAGCACAACAGTCATTTCTGGAACAGTTATAAACTTCTGTTTCCAGATACAAACAAAGTCCACAGCGGAATATATGATAGCCTATAGCTAACCGGTGAAGCCTCCTGCTTCCATCTCCTTCAAATGAATCTGTGAAATCCCGACTACTTGACTGCCCGTACAAATTTGGGCACCCAAGAGTTTAGGGAAAACAAAACAAAATAAACTCTGGGTCAGTCATGGGACTGGTGTGAGTAAACTCCAACCACTTGTTTAACTTTAAAAATCCTTTCAAAAGAAAAGGTAATAGTAAGACCAGCCCACACATAAACATGGATGGTTTTTACCTTACTATAACCCAAAGCACTTTGATATCAAACCCAGTGATATTATAGTAATGTCTACATCAAATAAATTACCAAATAGCAGAACGCTTGCATCTCACGCTCCACGTATATAGTATAAAATCAAAAACCGCATGGCGCTTATTGGAGATTGGATTTCCAACATGACAAGGTATGGAACCACCTTCCGACTGTGTATCTCTAGAGAGGAATACACTGGGTTCAACAAGAACATCTTGTAACCCGGCCCACACATGACCGACCACTCATTTCGCTTGAGTGTATCGAATGTATATCACCAACGGTTGGACTCAAACCACCGTTTCCCGAATGGGCAGAATCGATAGATTTAGAAACAAAAGGAATTTCTCTAGATAGGTGATTATACACCCTAATGGGTGCGACCCACATAGCCATGCTGCCTGCCCGATTTTTGTCCTTTCCCGGTTGTTGAGGCCTGAGGCTACGCATACTTACCATTCATTGATAACACAATCACTTTGAATGCCACATTGTCAGATCCGTTAATCACTAGTTGAGTTTGCACAAATATTCTGGATATTATGCTAAGGGATAAATCCGTTGCAACCATATATATTTATACAGACCAACCCATTTGATCATTGGAAATACTCTGTCAGACATCCGTCCATTTACGTTCGTTCTGGGACTGAACGAACCCGAAGGCACCATTTCTATTAATAGAAAAAGCCCTTGCACTTCACTCCGTCTTCAATATATTCAGCATACTTGGTTCGCAACGCTTATGCCAATACGGAGTGGTTCTTCGGATAATAATCCAACCGGTCTCTCCATATTGACAACGATGGTCAAAACTTCGATAGTCTGTGATTTAACTATCGAATAAAAACAAGTGTTCATCCAACATATCAAACAAATCACTGGGCTCTTTAATTAATATTTCATTAATTAAATCACTTCTCCATTTCCTTATCAATATTTGTTAACCAAATATTTCAATAACCATATTGGCCCTTTACGCTATTTTTGATTTCGTTTCCTTATCGAATTCTATATATATATCGATATATAAATTTCTAATTGTCAAATTTCTTAAAAATATTCTAACTCCTTAAATTCCCGGAAAAATTCGCCATAACCTCCCCTGTAAAGGGAGCATCGGGAAATTTCAAATAGCTTTCCCGGTCCTTCTAATCTGAAAAAGAAAAAGAAGAAGCCAAGCGGCTAGCCGATACGGCGCATAAAATCTCATATATGAATTAAACATGTACCTTTTGTCGAGCACATAAATTTAAAATCTTCATATACTCCATCCCCTATCTGTTTAACACCTGTTCACCTGTTTCCAATTCAATTCAACTCAATCCATTCGTTTGAATTCAATTTTGAATTGTTTGAATTCAGTTTCGCTCAATTATTCTTTAATTAGCCCTTTTGCCTATTTCACTTCTTTGTTGAACATAACATGTTCAAACAAAATATTTAACTCGTACATAACTAAATTGAATTTCAATTTCAATTCTAGTTCTCTTTTTGATTTCGAATATAAATTTTCAAATCGAATTTACTTATTCAAACCCCAATATCCATTCGAAATCTCCTTAAATAATTTCTATTCAATTTAGTTAATTCTATTCAATAAATAAAAATCTGGTTTCTGTTTCAAAAATCATGTTCGTTTACACAACTTGAATTCGCATATATTTTACAACTCAACTCTGAAATTTTCTAAATAGAAATTCGGATTTTATTCGCTTAAAATCCTTTTATAAAATGAAATAAACCGTTATGGTTTTTAAATAGTTCTGGCGCTGCTTTTCTGAAAATTTGATTTTGATATAACTCAAAATCTATACGACGAAATCCAGATTTTTCTCTTTCATTAGAAAACTATTATCAAACCGGTCCTGACGTTTCTTGTTTCAAAGAATTTCGACTTCAATTGAGTTCTGTATATTCAATTGAAGTTCGAATCGCCAATTTACGAACTGCAGCGCTGCGGCGAGTTCGTTTTAATTATATTTATATATATAAACTTTTAAACTTCTTAAAATGAATTCAATTCCATTTTAACTCTATTTGAATTCCTTGATTCAAATTCCAATCTCACTTTTATTTGAATTCTATAATCAAATTTCAATTCCTTTTCTATTTGATATTCAAATTCAATACTTGAATTTCTATTTGAATTCCCTATATTCAGATTCTATGTTTGAATTCATTTGAATTCTCTTATTCAAACTCTATATTTAAATTCCATTTGAACTTCTATATTCCCATTTCTATATTTGAATTCTATTGGAATTCAAATATTCAAACTCCTTTTTAAATTCTATATTCAAAATTCCATAGTTTAAAACCCATTGAATTTCATATTCAAATTCCACAGATTAAATTCTATTTGAATTCAATTTGAATCTCTTATATTCAAATTTCATTTTTCATCTCCATTTGAATTATAATATTCAAACTCATTTTCAACACCATTGGAATTTCTTCACTCAAATCCATTTGAATTCCCTAGAATTCAAATTCCATTTCAAAACCATTTGGATTTCCTATTTGAAATCCTGTTTGAAATTCTATTTCCAATTTTTACTTTGAAAATCCTATTTTCAAAGTCTATTTCAAATTCTATTTTGAAATTCTACATTCAAATCTCTATTCGAATTTCTTTATTCAAATTCCTTTGAATTCAAATTTTATTTTAATTCCTTGAATTCAAATTCTATTTCAAAACTATTTGGATTTCCTATTTTGAAATCCTATTTCAATCCTACTTTGAAATCCTACTTTCAAAGTTTATTTCTAATTCTATTTTGAAATTCCATATTCAAATTTCTACTTGAATTCCTATATTCAATTTCATGTTCAAATTCAATACTTGAATTTCTATTTCAAATCTCTATTCAAATTTCATATTTGAATTCCATTTCAAATCTCTATTCAAATTTCATATTTGAATTCTTCTTTGAAATTCTATATTTCAAATTCTATTCAATTCTTCTTTGAAATTCTATATTTCAATGTCTGTTTTCTATTTGAACTCTTATATCCAACTTCTTTAAACAAGTCTCGACTTCAATTCCCTTTGAAATCGATATTTCTATTTTCTTTTGAAGATAAATTTCTCATTCCAATTTCACACTTGTATTTCTATTTCTGAATTATCAAATGATAATTCTTTTCTCTTCATTTTATAACTTCGTTATAAAAGAACTATTTATAAACTTCGTTTATAAAGGAACTACTTGTTATATTTTTCAAAAAAAAAACAAGTTTTATATTTTTATTCCATTTAAAAAAATTCAAATTCTATTTAAAAATAGAATTTT
The DNA here is from genome assembly GCA_030737875.1 of Allium sativum. Classification (NCBI taxonomy): domain Eukaryota; kingdom Viridiplantae; phylum Streptophyta; class Magnoliopsida; order Asparagales; family Amaryllidaceae; genus Allium; species Allium sativum. The sequence continues at coordinate 550,941,803 of CM060918.1, forward strand.
CCCTTTTAAAATCTCAAATATCCTTCCATGATATTTTAAATAAATTAACACTTAGCCCAGTGATATTTAAACCAATCAAATCACAAAATCTTCAATCATTTTATTTTTAACACATCATATATGAAAATTTTATATGTAATCAAACAAACAACAAACAAACAGATAATATATTTTTGAGGAATCCAGTTGGATTCCTCCAACCTGTTTTCCTGCATCCACAGATGTTAGCACATAAATAATACCCATTCTGCTTCGTGGCAGAATATCGCGGTATAGAAGGTCATCCACTAATCATAGCGTGGGGCGTATAGGGTAATCATCCGCTATGAAACTGCGGGCATCCGCTAATGAGACTGCGGGAATCCAACCAATCAATCAACCCAATATATATATATAGCCTAAATAACTAATATATATAAAGCAAGCAGAAAAATCCAAACGAGCAACAACAATTATTTTTAACGAAATAAAAATGATTGTAAATAAAAGGTGAGTGAGATTTACTCACCAGATTTTCATTGTCGAATATCCATTTTATTTCCATATCCTGCTTTCCATGAATCGTCTTCAATCGTCTTAACTGAATTTATCAGGTTCCTACGATTTTATTTCTAATTGTCGATTAAATGACTATTTATTTTAAACTAACTATTTAAAATAAATAAATAATTTATTCTATGCAATTTAGATTATAGTAAAACGTATACCTTACTGCTATCATAATCCACTCGGCCGGTCGACGAACTAAACCCAGAACAGTCCCATAAGAATAGCACCATCTCAAACGATAATTTTTCACCTTGGCATTTTGTCGAACAAATCGCAGTCATTCTCTTTTCCCTTCACTGTATCACCTTATACTCATGGCCTTACTCCCTGCTACCCGCCGTAAACCCACCCAGACACCACGTCGAACTCAAATATACCCATCTTCACCCCCAAATTCACGCCTGGAACAAGAATCGAACTCCAGTTCTGCATCGCACCCATGAAGCTTCACTGCGAATAACCCATCGCGATAGCACCTCCCTTCCGTTCGCTAACTCCAGTTGCCCCTTCGAAACGCAAACCAAACCGACCTCGACTTCCGCGACATCATCATCGGCGATGCCCTAGTTTGAACTCTAAATCGCGATACTCCAATCAACGCCCTAAATCCAAGCGTCGCACCCCCTTTCAAGCAAGCGTCGCTCCAGAATTGATGTTCGAAGAACTCGAGCCTGGAAAACTCCATCGCGACTCGCGATTGGGACTGCGTCGGCCTCAAATCCTGAACTGGATTTGATTTCTAATATGAAAGAGGAAGTTAGGGGCGATTTTGAATTCGATTATCGGTCCCTGAAAGTTTTGATTTTTAGCTGAGGAGTTCGCCATTTTTATTGCTTGGATTTCTGAGTCTTGTGAATTGATCAGAAGAACTAACTGATAGGAGAAGGATGTTGCGATTTTATAAGCAAAGGGAAAACCATAAGTACGTTCGCCATTAACTCTCTGTCTCCTCGATTTTAAAGGTAGGAGACACATATTCCTGCTCGAGAAAACTTAGGTCTGCTTGATTTAGAATTTTAGGGTGGCGCTAGTGAAAGTAGGAAGAGGTCAGCTGATGTATTTGATTTTCTTATATAAAATAATTCAAAAAAATATTTTGTGGTTCTTAACTCACACATCCAGAACCACTATTTTACGTAACGATCGACATTTATCTGTTATAACGTTATTCTAAACTCAATGGAATCTGTTCTAAAATTTAACTTGACTGAATAAAATAGATAACAAATTAAATTAACAAGTTAAATTAAATTCGATTTAAAATATAAATCGATCTCAAACCATTAAATTCACCGATAATAAATTATTATTATTTTTTTATCGTTCATGTTCAAACAGAACTGACACTGATCATTTGAATTGTTTTGATTCTGTTTTTAACTTCGATTTCAATTACATTTTGTTCTCGTATTTCGATAATTCACTATAAAAATTCTTTTATATTGTTAATTCAATATTTAAACGATACTAAATATTTAAAATAACTGTTCGAAAAATCCGGGTCGTTACATTCTTCCCCCCTTAAAATAATTTCGTCCCCGAAATTGCTAAGGTAGGAAAAATGGTACAAATCTATTACTTTTCAAAAATTCACTTATGTTGAAACTCAGCTCCTCATATTTCAACAAATTAACTCCAACCAAAATTTTTGGTCTTCACACATTTGATTCGAATGATCTACGATCAATCCATTTATATCCAATCTATATTCCAATAAACCTATTCAAATTGATTCTAATCAATTCATTCACTTCGACCCATTTAACTTGTTTAAGTTAAATTTAAATTCCAGAATTCAAATTCCTGGGTTTTTCTTTTCAAATCCTTTTGAAATCACTTAAATATATACATGTATATTTATTTCCATTTCAAATTCAAAACATTTGAATTTTCAAACTACTTGTTTTCTTTCAAACAAATTTCCATCAAAACTTTCTAAGGTAGCAACCTATCACTTAGAAACTCGGAAATGAACACTGATGATGTTGCAATCATTATCAGAATTATTTCCCAGCCACTGAAGTGAGTTCAGTGCTTTATTATTTCAAAATCCATGATTTTCTCTCAAATCCTTTAAAACAAATCTATATTATTTTAATATACTTTGAAAAATATTTTTCAACTTCCCAGGATTTTGAATTCTTAATTCTGGTTTGAATTTAATTCTAATTTATCTCATTTGTATATTTAATTCCTATACAAATTCTATTTGGTTATAAATAACCATTCTAATTTTATAATCTCGTTTGATTATAATCCTAACAATCAACACATCCATATATTATAATAATTTCAGAAAATTATTCTTTCTATATCAAAATAGAAATTTTGGGTTAAATTATTTCATTCACCCACTTTAAAACAATACTGTGTTCAATCTTCTGTTCAAGTATTTACAAACTCCTATCGACGTCGTGGCGTCCCACGATTCGACCAGAATTCATAAACCACTCAACCGACTAGCCAACACAATATAAAACAACTTTTATATCAATTAACAAATACGCTCTCTCGTATATATATATATATATATACTCAACTCATTCTAGGGTACTACTGACCCTATCTCTAATGAGCACATGCCACACAAGCCTAGGTGTTCACTCAACCTAAGCTCTGATACCAACTGAAACGACCCGCTTATCCGTGCTATCTGAGTTGACTAAATACAACACACGTCCAACCCAAATAACACAGAAATACGAACCATTAATAGAAAGAAGTTAGAAGATGAGAAATAGAAAGAAAGAAATATTAGAATAGAAGAAAAACGAAGATCACAACTCACAGCGGAACGAATAAAATATATTATATAACATAAGCTTCGAAGTACAAATCAGTAATTTTATATACATACCATCATCAGAGCACAACAGTCATTTCTGGAACAGTTATAAACTTCTGTTTCCAGATACAAACAAAGTCCACAGCGGAATATATGATAGCCTATAGCTAACCGGTGAAGCCTCCTGCTTCCAGCTCCTTCAAATGAATCTGTGAAATCCCGACTACTTGACTGCCCGTACAAATTTGGGCACCCAAGAGTTTAGGGAAAACAAAACAAAATAAACTCTGGGTCAGTCATGGGACTGGTGTGAGTAAACTCCAACCACTTGTTTAACTTTAAAAATCCTTTCAAAAGAAAAGGTAATAGTAAGACCAGCCCACACATAAACATGGATGGTTTTTACCTTACTATAACCCAAAGCACTTTGATATCAAACCCAGTGATATTATAGTAATGTCTACATCAAATAAATTACCAAATAGCAGAACGCTTGCATCTCACGCTCCACGTATATAGTATAAAATCAAAAACCGCATGGCGCTTATTGGAGATTGGATTTCCAACATGACAAGGTATGGAACCACCTTCCGACTGTGTATCTCTAGAGAGGAATACACTGGGTTCAACAAGAACATCTTGTAACCCGGCCCACACATGACCGACCACTCATTTCGCTTGAGTGTATCGAATGTATATCACCAACGGTTGGACTCAAACCACCGTTTCCCGAATGGGCAGAATCGATAGATTTAGAAACAAAAGGAATTTCTCTAGATAGGTGATTATACACCCTAATGGGTGCGACCCACATAGCCATGCTGCCTGCCCGATTTTTGTCCTTTCCCGGTTGTTGAGGCCTGAGGCTACGCATACTTACCATTCATTGATAACACAATCACTTTGAATGCCACATTGTCAGATCCGTTAATCACTAGTTGAGTTTGCACAAATATTCTGGATATTATGCTAAGGGATAAATCCGTTGCAACCATATATATTTATACAGACCAACCCATTTGATCATTGGAAATACTCTGTCAGACATCCGTCCATTTACGTTCGTTCTGGGACTGAACGAACCCGAAGGCACCATTTCTATTAATAGAAAAAGCCCTTGCACTTCACTCCGTCTTCAATATATTCAGCATACTTGGTTCGCAACGCTTATGCCAATACGGAGTGGTTCTTCGGATAATAATCCAACCGGTCTCTCCATATTGACAACGATGGTCAAAACTTCGATAGTCTGTGATTTAACTATCGAATAAAAACAAGTGTTCATCCAACATATCAAACAAATCACTGGGCTCTTTAATTAATATTTCATTAATTAAATCACTTCTCCATTTCCTTATCAATATTTGTTAACCAAATATTTCAATAACCATATTGGCCCTTTACGCTATTTTTGATTTCGTTTCCTTATTGAATTCTATATATATATCGATATATAAATTTCTAATTGTCAAATTTCTTAAAAATATTCTAACTCCTTAAATTCCCGGAAAAATTCGCCATAACCTCCCCTGTATCGGGAGCATCGGGAAATTTCAAATAGCTTTCCCGGTCCTTCTAATCTGAAAAAGAAAAAGAAGAAGCCAAGCGGCTAGCCGATACGGCGCATAAAATCTCATATATGAATTAAACATGTACCTTTTGTCGAGCACATAAATTTAAAATCTTCATATACTCCATCCCCTATCTGTTTAACACCTGTTCACCTGTTTCCAATTCAATTCAACTCAATCCATTCGTTTGAATTCAATTTTGAATTGTTTGAATTCAGTTTCGCTCAATTATTCTTTAATTAGCCCTTTTGCCTATTTCACTTCTTTGTTGAACATAACATGTTCAAACAAAATATTTAACTCGTACATAACTAAATTGAATTTCAATTTCAATTCTAGTTCTCTTTTTGATTTCGAATATAAATTTTCAAATCGAATTTACTTATTCAAACCCCAATATCCATTCGAAATCTCCTTAAATAATTTCTATTCAATTTAGTTAATTCTATTCAATAAATAAAAATCTGGTTTCTGTTTCAAAAATCATGTTCGTTTACACAACTTGAATTCGCATATATTTTACAACTCAACTCTGAAATTTTCTAAATAGAAATTCGGATTTTATTCGCTTAAAATCCTTTTATAAAATGAAATAAACCGTTATGGTTTTTAAATAGTTCTGGCGCTGCTTTTCTGAAAATTTGATTTTGATATAACTCAAAATCTATACGACGAAATCCAGATTTTTCTCTTTCATTAGAAAACTATTATCAAACCGGTCCTGACGTTTCTTGTTTCAAAGAATTTCGACTTCAATTGAGTTCTGTATATTCAATTGAAGTTCGAATCGCCAATTTACGAACTGCAGCGCTGCGGCGAGTTCGTTTTAATTATATTTATATATATAAACTTTTAAACTTCTTAAAATGAATTCAATTCCATTTTAACTCTATTTGAATTCCTTGATTCAAATTCCAATCTCACTTTTATTTGAATTCTATATTCAAATTTCAATTCCTTTTCTATTTGATATTCAAATTCAATACTTGAATTTCTATTTGAATTCCCTATATTCAAATTCTATGTTTGAATTCATTTGAATTCTCTTATTCAAACTCTATATTTAAATTCCATTTGAACTTCTATATTCCCATTTCTATATTTGAATTCTATTGGAATTCAAATATTCAAACTCCTTTTTAAATTCTATATTCAAAATTCCATAGTTTAAAACCCATTGAATTTCATATTCAAATTCCACAGATTAAATTCTATTTGAATTCAATTTGAATCTCTTATATTCAAATTTCATTTTTCATCTCCATTTGAATTCTAATATTCAAACTCATTTTCAACACCATTGGAATTTCTTCACTCAAGTCCATTTGAATTCCCTAGAATTCAAATTCCATTTCAAAACCATTTGGATTTCCTATTTGAAATCCTGTTTGAAATTCTATTTCCAATTTTTACTTTGAAAATCCTATTTTCAAAGTCTATTTCAAATTCTATTTTGAAATTCTACATTCAAATCTCTATTCGAATTTCTTTATTCAAATTCCTTTGAATTCAAATTTTATTTTAATTCCTTGAATTCAAATTCTATTTCAAAACTATTTGGATTTCCTATTTTGAAATCCTATTTCAATCCTACTTTGAAATCCTACTTTCAAAGTTTATTTCTAATTCTATTTTGAAATTCCATATTCAAATTTCTACTTGAATTCCTATATTCAATTTCATGTTCAAATTCAATACTTGAATTTCTATTTCAAATCTCTATTCAAATTTCATATTTGAATTCCATTTCAAATCTCTATTCAAATTTCATATTTGGATTCTTCTTTGAAATTCTATATTTCAAATTCTATTCAATTCTTCTTTGAAATTCTATATTTCAATGTCTGTTTTCTATTTGAACTCTTATATCCAACTTCTTTAAACAAGTCTCGACTTCAATTCCCTTTGAAATCGATATTTCTATTTTCTTTTGAAGATAGATTTCTCATTCCAATTTCACACTTGTATTTCTATTTCTGAATTATCAAATGATAATTCTTTTCTCTTCATTTTATAACTTCGTTATAAAAGAACTATTTATAAACTTCGTTTATAAAGGAACTACTTGTTATATTTTTCAAAAAAAACAAGTTTTATATTTTTATTCCATTTAAAAAAATTCAAATTCTATTTAAAAATAGAATTTTCCCTTTTAAAATCTCAAATATCCTTCCATGATATTTTAAATAAATTAACACTTAGCCCAGTGATATTTAAACCAATCAAATCACAAAATCTTCAATCATTTTATTTTTAACACATCATATATGAAAATTTTATATGTAATCAAACAAACAACAAACAAACAGATAATATATTTTTGAGGAATCCAGTTGGATTCCTCCAACCTGTTTTCCTGCATCCACAGATGTTAGCACATAAATAATACCCATTCTGCTTCGTGGCAGAATATCGCGGTATAGAAGGTCATCCACTAATCATAGCGTGGGGCGTATAGGGTAATCATCCGCTATGAAACTGCGGGCATCCGCTAATGAGACTGCGGGAATCAAACCAATCAATCAACCCAATATATATATATAGCCTAAATAACTAATATATATAAAGCAAGCAGAAAAATCCAAACGAGCAACAACAATTATTTTTAACGAAATAAAAATGATTGTAAATAAAAGGTGAGTGAGATTTACTCACCAGATTTTCATTGTCGAATATCCATTTTATTTCCATATCCTGCTTTCCATGAATCGTCTTCAATCGTCTTAACTGAATTTATCAGGTTCCTACGATTTTATTTCTAATTGTCGATTAAATGACTATTTATTTTAAACTAACTATTTAAAATAAATAAATAATTTATTCTATGCAATTTAGATTATAGTAAAACGTATACCTTACTGCTATCATAATCCACTCGGCCGGTCGACGAACTAAACCCAGAACAGTCCCATAAGAATAGCACCATCTCAAACGATAATTTTTCACCTTGGCATTTTGTCGAACAACTCGCAATCATTCTCTTTTCCCTTCACTGTATCACCTTATACTCATGGCCTTACTCCCTGCTACCCGCCGTAAACCCACCCAGACACCACGTCGAACTCAAATAAACCCATCTTCACCCCCAAATTCACGCCTGGAACAAGAATCGAACTCCAGTTCTGCATCGCACCCATGAAGCTTCACTGCGAATAACCCATCGCGATAGCACCTCCCTTCTGTTCGCTAACTCCAGTTGCCCCTTCGAAACGCAAACCAAACCGACCTCGACTTCCGCGACATCATCATCGGCGATGCCCTAGTTTGAACTCTAAATCGCGATACTCCAATCAACGCCCTAAATCCAAGCGTCGCACCCCCTTTCAAGCAAGCGTCGCTCCAGAATTGATGTTCGAAGAACTCGAGCCTGGAAAACTCCATCGCGACTCGCGATTGGGACTGCGTCGGCCTCAAATCCTGAACTGGATTTGATTTCTAATATGAAAGAGGAAGTTAGGGGCGATTTTGAATTCGATTATCGGTCCCTGAAAGTTTTGATTTTTAGCTGAGGAGTTCGCCATTTTTATTGCTTGGATTTCTGAGTCTTGTGAATTGATCAGAAGAACTAACTGATAGGAGAAGGATGTTGCGATTTTATAAGCAAAGGGAAAACCATAAGTACGTTCGCCATTAACTCTCTGTCTCCTCGATTTTAAAGGTAGGAGACACATATTCCTGCTCGAGAAAACTTAGGTCTGCTTGATTTAGAATTTTAGGGTGGCGCTAGTGAAAGTAGGAAGAGGTCAGCTGATGTATTTGATTTTCTTATATAAAATAATTCAAAAAAATATTTTGTGGTTCTTAACTCACACATCCAGAACCACTATTTTACGTAACGATCGACATTTATCTGTTATAACGTTATTCTAAACTCAATGGAATCTGTTCTAAAATTTAACTCGACTGAATAAAATAGATAACAAATTAAATTAACAAGTTAAATTAAATTCGATTTAAAATATAAATCGATCTCAAACCATTAAATTCACCGATAATAAATTATTATTATTTTTTTATCGTTCATGTTCAAACAGAACTGACACTGATCATTTGAATTGTTTTGATTCTGTTTTTAACTTCGATTTCAATTATATTTTGTTCTCGTATTTCGATAATTCACTATAAAAATTCTTTTATATTGTTAATTCAATATTTAAACGATACTAAATATTTAAAATAACTGTTCGAAAAATCCGGGTCGTTACATGTTGAAAATGGGACGATAGCTAAGTATTTATGAGGTTGGACAATGTAAGTGGTACGAAATTAGGAAAACAAGATGGGTAAAATAAAGACTAGAAATTTGAGGATGGAAAGGAAGAAAAGTGTGACTTAACTTGTAAGATTAAGGTAAGCTTTTGGATTAGTTCACTTGAGAGTTTCACCCCAAAGTAACTAAGATGAATGAGAAGAAGGAACTACACCAAGGGATTCAAGTTTCTTACCTGTATTCTTTTGAAAAGTGTTTCCTCTTTGATATTCTATCAGTAGATTGTTCCTTTGATTAGGGACTTCCTTCTAGAATATCCTTGGGAAGTGTAGATATTAGGATTTAAGCTTAAAGATGATAGGATATGGTTGAAATATGTGTTTAAGGCATGTTATGTTTGATGGTTGCAAGTATTTTCTAATGGATGCATACACACACACTAGGCACTAGATTAGGGATCGACTGTACTAGGACTGCGCATTTTAATTTATTTTCACTATGGATGAAAAAAATGGTTAAATAATCACTTGGATATTGCATTTTGGTTAATTATCGTTGCATATATATAGAATTTTATATGTAGGATTCTATTGCATACATATTGGATGCATGGCACAGACATGAATTGCATTATGGAGGTCAACTGAATCAGTAAACTGTTTGATTTTCTCATTAGCTTAGGGGCATATACACGACACCTTTGCATATCTACATATAAAGCATTATAAATTTTAAGTACTTTGGATGTCAATGGTTGATGGATGTCAATGGTTGATGGTTGAGTAGATTGGTGAATATAATGGTTGATAGCATTCATAAAATTCTTCTAGCCTTGGAGATTTCGGGGATGAAATCCTCTAAGGAGGGGAGAATGTAACAATCTGAATTTTTAACAAACAATAATTAATTAATGAATTAAGTAATTGAGTAATATATTATGAAAATAAATATTAATCATAAAAATATTGAGAGTTGAGAAAAAAAGGATTTCACCATTGCGTTCGCTACAAAATTTTGAATTCGATAGACTTTTATTTTGTGTAAATCAGACGAGAAATGAATAAGTTATTTATAACTAAAGTTTGAAATTAAAATATTTAATTAATAAAAGCAACGGTAAATGGGTGACCCAGCCCATATATGGGTCGACCTCTATGTTGACCCATAGGTCATCACATGTGTTGACCCACATACAAGGTGGGTCGACCCATATACGTGCCAGGCACGTTTTTAGCTTGGCACGATGTTGAGCCTGCTTTGCTTCTTTTGGATAATTCTTTTCTGATGTATTGTCGATTTGTCTTCTAAGGCTAAGATTAAAAACCTAAAATCCTATAATCTAAAATCTAAACATAAAATCCAATGAACCTGGACGTAAAATCCAATGAACCTGGACATCTAACTCTATTATAAATAGCATCCAAAACATAAACTAATCTTCACTACTCCATTTCTCTACCTCTCTAAAATAACCTTCTTCTCAAATATAATTTTATTGGAATATTGAGGGTCGATTCTGCACATATTTTTGGAGGATATTCATAGATAGAGATGATCTACAGAAGCTTATTGAATTTTCTCAAATTTATGTGAGTATTACTGTGATTACAAGATTTCTTCCAATTCGAGGTTAAAACTGCTATAATAGTTGTTACTGTGTTTTAGATCTAAATATTTCTATTCAATTGTTGTTTATTTACAGATCCAGCTATCCCCAATTTTTTTCTCTGTAAATAATTCTTTTAATCTAATTTCTATTGTTGTTCTTCTCTTTTTATCTATTTCAGTAAATCCATTACTTTAATTTATTTCAATTATCTACAACTTTGTTCTTCGTATGAAATTTTATTTCAGTTCTGTCATTAGCCCTATTTTAATTTCAGATCTATTTACGTCCATCTAAGCCTAGGCCATATGAGAGCCTAGGCCATTTCCTTTTTATTTTTGACGTTGAGTTTAGGTCTTTTATGTCTAAACCTTTCATTTGTTCTTATTTTTGCGCAAATTGGGTTAACCCATGTAATAAGACAATAATAGCGCAACTGGAAAATAATGAGAATTACACACAAAAAGGAATAATCAGGGCTTAGTGAAATTTTATACAATAATGGGTACAAAAGAGACATGTTGAAATTTGATTAAATGGTTAATCAACAAACGAACTGCAATATTAGGATAGTATTGAAAGCATGTTAAAAGGAGGACTTTGGGCATAAATATTATATTCAAGTAATGTAATGTAAATCGGAATTAATTGCACTTAATTAGACATTAAGTGACATGCATTTGGAAAACATGTTAATTGGAATGAATTGTACTTAATTTGACAGTAAATAACCAGTATTTGGAAAACATGTTAATTAGAATAAATTGTACTTAATTCCACATTAAGTAACTTGTATTTGGAAAACATGTTAGTTGGAATAAAGTGTACTTACTTTGACATCAAGTAACCTGTATTCGGAAAACATGTCAATTGGAATGAATTGTACTTAATTCAACATTAAGTAACTTGGATTTGAAAAACATGTCAATTGTAATGAATTGTACTTAATTCAACATTAAGTAAGTTGTATTTTGGAAACTTGTTAATTGGAATGAATTGTATTTAATATGACATTAAGTAACCTGTATTTGGAAGCATATTAATTGGAATGAATTTTACTTAATTTGAAATTAAGTAACCTATATTTATTTGGAAAACATGTTAATTGGAATGAATTGTACTTAATTTGACATTAAGTAACCTTTATTTGGAAAGCTTGTTAATTGGAATGAATTGTACATAATTTAACATTAAGTAACATGTATTTGGAAAACCTGTTAATTGGAATGAATTCTACTTAATTTGACAATACATAACCTGTAAAACATGTTAATTGGAATGAACGGCACTTAATTGTAAGTTAAGTAACTTGTAACTGTTAAACATCTGAGCAGTGATAGATTGAACTTGTCTGACGTAGGGAAGGGTTGTATAAAAAGATTACATTTAATTAGAAATGTTAATTACAACCTAGGAATATAATACAAGATTATATTAAGATTATTAATGAATTAAACATGTTAAATTTAACTTGTTTGATTAATAAGATAAGGAGTTCATTCTGGTAAAATATAAAGGGGCTCGTGGAGATCCTAGTTAACTTAGGGACCAAGTCTAGGGGTGGCTTGTGTCAATCTGCTTGTCTGTCTAGAACCCGTATCAATCAGTATCCCTGTTTTTATCATGTGGAGGCTCACACTTGGTAGGGACTAGGGTACGCTTTGCTGATCTGGATAATAAGAGGTTCAAAATATGAGGTGGGTACGAGGGTGTTCCCACGGAACGGTGTGCGTGCATCATTACAAACAGCGAAGATAAGACACTATAACACCTGTGATTAAGGCTGTGCCTTTTTAGTTGATGGATTCGGGACTGATAACCCTGAATTCCATAGCTGGTACAGGTTATTCATGTTTCGAAAGTCGATCGATGGCCAGAATTAGGATATTTCTCCCTAATTGCTTGTTTCCCTCTGAACTTGTAGAGTGCAAAAAAGTCAACCTGCTGTATATGATCATTGCCTTTTCCATATGAATAGCTAATCCTTATTATCAATTCATATTAGTTATTGTTCACCTTTAGATATGTACAAACATTTACCCTTTTATGACACTAAAACCACTATTTATCTGTTTTCCTTAACTTAGCAGTCGAGCTGGTAATCATAGCACTCACCAGGCTTTATGTCTAACCCATTTCCTTTCTTCCTTTCTCTTTTCATTCCCCTAGGCTTACAACGAGAAAGTCTACATTTCAGAATTCTTTATTGATTTGTCGTAAAGAGTCTCTGCAAAAGATGGATTACTTCATGTTCTCTTTCCAAGGTTAGGTTATATCTTTTTGACTATTTGGAGGAATAATATTATTTTACTCTGATATTGTTTTTGACTGAGATTTTGAGACATGCCACTTTGTAACTATTTGGTTAATTGAAACAAAGATGGTTTTGTATTTTAAAAATGAAAGTTTCTTCTTCTGTTGTAAATTTATTATTTATTGTCTTGTGAAATCTATTCTATATGATGTTTTTATGTCTTTATACCCACAATGCTCCATACTTTCTTAATGAAATCCTCATACGGGTGACATTAAGGAATATGGGTTGTTACATCTCCCTCATAGAGAGATATCTTTCAGGATTGACCTAACAAAGATGCAAGACCTATAGCTTTGCCTTTGAGGCACATGGCTCCTATGGAAAGGAGAGAGTTGTATAAGAAAATAACGGAATTGTTGCAGAAAGGCTTTATCCGCCGTAATACGCTTGAATGAGGAGCACCAGTAGTATTTTCCACTAAGGCCGATGGATCCCTAAGATTGTGTGTGGATTATAGGGAACTAAATAAGCTCACCAAGAAGAATAGATATCCGTTACGAAGGATCGATGATTTGTTTGACCACTTGGGAATCTCCCAAGTATTTCTTAATTGGAACACATGACTGGATTCCATAAATTAAGGATTGTTGAAGATAGTAAGGATAACAATATGTTTATGACTCCCGATGGACTATTCCAATAGAAGGTTATGCCCTTTAGTTTGACGAATGCGCCCGCTTTTTTTATTGGTCTTATGAATAGATTTTTTGGGCATTCTGAAAAAAAGTGTAGTTGTATTTATGGATTATATCTTTATATTTTCAAGGACCATAAAGAACATGAAAGTTATTTAAGAAAGGTCGTACAAATTCTAAGAGAGAATCAATTCAAGGCTAAGTTCTCGAAATGTCATTTTTGGTGAGAAGAAGTTAGATTTCTTGGTCATATCATTTCAGGGAAAGGATTAGCAGTTGACCTTGCCAAGGTCGAAGTTGTCAAAGAATGAGGGGTACCTTCAAAATCCTACAAGTATTAGAAGCTTCCTAGGGTTAGCAGTTTATTATTGACAATTTATTAAGTATTTAGCGAAAATAGATACCCCTCTAACCCAATTAACGAAGAAGAATTTAGAATTCGTTTGGAGTGAGAAATGTGATATTGCTTTTAGAAAGTTGAAGGAAGCTTTAACCAGTGCACTTGTTCCAATCATTCCCGATGGATCAAAATGTTTACAGTTTTCAGCGATGCATATGTGACACCCCACGTCCGTTAATGTCACTCTTCTTCAATATGCATTAAGTTTCGTGAAGCATTATAGTTAAACAGGAACAGAAACATTACAAGGCAGATATAAAATAACAGCGGAATTTAAAACTTTATTGAATAGAAAACATCGTGGTCCAAAACATAGTTACATCATAAGTCTGAAATACTGAAAACATAAAACTTCTGCCTTGTACAAAAATCATCATCAGAGTACAATGATACATAAAAGAGCGCAATCCCTAAAATATAGCCATAGTAGAGAAGATATCAAATCAAGCAGTACATCTAAGCAGCTGCAAGTAGAAGGAAAGAAAAATCCTGATCAAGCTTGAGTATTCCCACCCTGAGAACCTTGCGGGAACGGAAGAGAAAGAAGTGGAAACAAAATGGGTTAGACATAAAGTCTGGTGAGTCCAGTTATTTTAGCATATAAAAAAGTAGAAGCATCATGACATGCATATAAGTTGGAGAGAGATAACAGTGTCATAAGGCAGGTATAACAAGATAAACATGACAGAATATATTGCGCTTCTTTAATGCTTTTCTCTGCATCATTACTAGTATAACAAGAACAAGACGATCCCCAACAAGTACAAGATGGTAGACTTAGGCGTACTTCTAGTGAGAGGTTTTACCCTATATAATAACAGGCAGCCTAACTGAACTTACTTGTGATGACCCCAAACTCCCGTGCCACGGAAGTAAGGATAATCAATGGAATATAATACATAAACAATAACATCAAAACAGAAATATAGAATTACATCAGATAATGCACATCAAATTACACTGGAACAAATATAATCATCACAGTTACACAGTATAACAGGATCACACTTAGTACAAAATATAGTTTCATCTTTATATAAAATGTCTGCAGCGGAATCAAACATAATATACATAACAAGGTTTGAATAGCATAAAAGAAATGATAGAATCCATCTTCAGCTCCATAGCTATCCAGAATGAGCCTTCTAAAACCTGAACACAAGGTTGCCCGTCTTTCCTAAACAATTATACAATTGTAAACAACTGTAAAATTCGTTCGTCTTTCCTAAACAACAAGGATTGTTGTAGAGGGTGTCGAACTCTGGGACCAAATTATTTTATTAATAAATCCAATCAAGTTATCCCTAACTTTTGATTGGTTGAAAACAAAGAAAATAGCAAAATTAAATAAAAGAGAGTTTTAACAATAAGTGAAAGCAATTAGGGGATAATGACATAAATCAGATTCATAATCATCAATAGCCAAAAGATTAACCAGATCTAATACATGTTTCTGTCACAAACATGAATCAACGATAATAGGTTTTAGAAACAAATATGTAAATAACGACAAGCATAGCCTATGCAGGAGCTTAGCTCTACAACCATAGACTATCAGGACAGATTTACTAATTAATTTCTAAAAACCCTAAAATTAGATCTAGATCTGATAAACGTTAGATCGAACACGAATATATCCTGTGAAGGAGCATAGCTCTTAAACGACACAAAATATGAAGGTTCAGATCTAACCCTTAATTCAGATCCATATCTACATGTATACAGTCCTCATCTTTTGGCTATGTGATTCATATTGAATCATACTATCAGCGTCATCACCCCCTAATCAAAGGGGATTAGCTAGACATAGCTAAAGAAGAAGAGAAAAAGAAAATAATAACATGAACATAAATAAAATAAACAAAAAGTAAAAAGAAAGGGAGAGAATGATTTTATTCCAAGAAGAGAATTACAGAATAAAACCTAATGTCTTTTTTTACAAGACTAAGATACAATGTATTTATAGCTGATATGACAAAGGATAGCTAGCTGATTACATAATGTGGGACAAAAGAAATAACCCAAATAACACATAAGCCAGTGTGAACGCAGCTTTAGAGTGAGTGGTCTAGCAAATAGGCTAGTGTGAACGCAACATGAGTAAGAGGCCTTCCAAATGAGCTAATGTGAATGCAGTTTGAGTCTTTATTGAGCCAAATCTTCTTAACTGAAATATAATTGCAACCGTTCTTCAAGCTTTAGCAATTTTAAACTTCACTCTTTTTAAGCAAATTCTTCATGCTTTATCCATCAAATGCTCTAAACCCTGCTTCTTGTCAACAATCTGAAAATACAGCTATAAATACAAAATATCAATTATTTTAAAGGGAAAATAAGATAAATAAGCGGATAAAATATACACATTTACGTGTATATCAAATACCCCCACACTTATCTTTTTATTCGTCCTCGAATAAACTAAACTAAGATATGTCACACTTTCGTAGGAAACACGATTGCATTTAGCGTATGCAACAAGCCGTTAAACCTCTGGGTGTCCCCAGTAGGACGAGTGTTGTCTCGTGAGGGTTTTCAGTGGATACTACCCACAAAATCCAAAGCGTCTTATGTACGCAGATTAATCAAACAATATATTTAAGGTCTTTCACATTCCAAGGATTTCACCTAACTTCAATAATAACGGTTTAGCCCCAAATTGTCCATCCCATAATTGGTGCGAAAATGAATAAAAATTTTCAAGCTAAATCGTAATTCCTTGATAACACTGTAATTGTCTTGAAGGTTAAGAGCGTGGTGTCAACCAAAGTTCTACACATCGACAATGTACACCCAATCATTTCTTTATTCCTTTTTTTTTTTTGAATAATTTTGCACCAATGTAACTGTAATGTATTGGATGTGAGTTATGCATAGATGAAGGAAAATTTTGTAAGTTCTAAAAATGTTATAGATAAGAGGGCAAGTGTATTAGTTGAACTTCAAGCTACAAAAGATAAAGTAATACTAAGGCACATATGAACATTTTTATTTCCTTTCATCTCCTCTACTACAATCCTCAAGTACGGTATAATGGAGGTGGATGGAATGGAACTGAATGCTTTATAGTCAAGAATGATGAATGACTATTTTTTTCTGAGAGACTCTCTCTTTATTTCATTTTTTTTTCTTTTTTTTTTTTTTCTATTCTTTTTTTTTTTTTTTTTATTCTTTTGCATGATGAATGATGCCATACATTATTTCATTTGATTCCTCTTCTACTAAACCAATCTTAACCAACACTTCATGAAAGGAAAGTTTTGTGCCCTAGTCACTCTACTTCTATAACTCTAATTCAACACACAAGTCTGGATTGATGTTATACAAAAAGCTGAAAGGAATGATAAGCGAAGTTTCGTAAGATAGATAACCCATATAAAATAAGATGTGGTATATGGTTATCCTACCTTAAAACAAGTACGGAATGGGTAGTGTAATATTGGTATAAAAAGTGATATATTTTTTTGACCTTTAAACAAAGGTTCTTGAGTATACCAATATAAGATAAACTTGTCGAAACATGGATGTAAATCGACTAAAACTTGGGTTTGAATAATGTGGGGTATCGAAGAAGAACGCTACAATGAGTCATTTCTCCTTAATTGGGCCAAGTGGATTTTAGAACTTACGATTTTGAAAATTTGAGTGGAAAAGAAAATAGTATGCATGAAAACGAACTCAGAAAATCCAACAAATGTAGGTGCAAAATCCTTTTATTTCATGATTTTTTTTTTTTTTGATTATTTTTACTTGCACATTCTAACATGTATAACAAAGGTTGACACGCTTACTCCAGAACACAACTAACGTCTGCACAGTCTCAAGCTAGCATCTTAAAAAGACACATTACGACTCAATGAATAAATAATGTTCATTCCCATCACCCAAAAATTCAACTTATCAAACAAGAACCAAGGTGTTATTTATGAATTTAAGTTAATCCTTGTTCAGTGAATGACCTAGCTTATAAAATTTGATTGCTGATGTAATGTGAATTCCCCCCACACTTGAGTGTGACTGTGTCCTCACAGTCGTTAATCAGACATATCTTAGTGAAAGGGAAATAAAAATAAGAGGGTCAGCATGGCTTACCAGATGTGTGTGCAGAAAATACGCAGTCATCGAATAGATGTACCGGTCCACAATGGACCAATGGATCAGCCTCATTAAGATTATGAGACACAGCTTCAGCATAGAAAACCAAATCATAAAGGATTTTATATTACAATTCAGATTTGGAAAAACAAATTTGGTTTTTTTAAAAGTTTGAGTTGCTAATTTTAAAATTTTGAGCTTACAATTGATCCGAAAATCGAATTGAATTTCTATAGCAACTAAAGAGAAGTCAGTGAGCTCGGGTTCAGTAAAAGTTTCAAAAACAAAATTTGATTTGTTCAGATGATGTATGAATTGAGAGACGTGCACACCACTCTCACCCCCACACTTGTTTTGAGAAATATTGTTCAGTTTTTCTTTGATATCCGAAATTTTGTTGACTAAAGGTTCATTCGTAAACCTAAAGTTAAAACCAAGCAAATAAATTTTCAGTAAATTTCGAAATCGTGCTTTCTCAAAAACAGTGTTATTCCAAAAAGAGTTCATATATTGCAAAAATTTATCATGGAAAAACAAGTGATCACAATGAGGTTCAGTTGAAACGATCAAATCGCAAGGAGTTTCAACAGTTTTTGAAAAATCGTCATTGTGTTCAGGATCACATTCAGCAGTCTCGTTGTTTTCAACATCAAGAATTTCAAAGTTTTCAAATGTTTCATTTTCAATTTCAGACCCAACAACATCATCGTCAATCAGTTTAAGAAGTTGTCGCTCATCAAAGTCGTCCTCACTTAAACAGTTGTTAACAACTTCATCATTTTTTTCATGTTGACAATCTAAAGTTGCTAAATTTTCAAAATTTTCAGAATTTGATAGAGGAAGATCAAATTGAAGATTGACGTCTTCGTTTTCAAGAGAGTTCAAATTCAGATCAATTACAGAGCTATCAACAAGTTCATTAAGATTTTCATCAATTTCAAAAGTTGTTATTTGAAAATCATCGGTTGTGGGCAAAGGTGGATTTTTATTCGAATCGTCACAAGTTTGGATTCGAATTTGTTTCTCACGAAACTTCAAGTAATCGTCAAGTATGTTCGTTTGCTCAACAAAATCAAGTTTATAATTATTTACATGAGAATTTTCACTTTGAAATTGTTGAGAACAAAAGTTTTCAGTAGCACCACAATTGAAAGTATTCCCGTTGCCAAAATCATTTGAAAAGTGATTTACATTTCCATTTTGAATTTGAAATTCATTTTGGAGTTCAAAATTGAATTGACAAGGGTTATAATCAAAATCGTTTGGATTTGGAGGTGAAATCGAATTTTGATCATTTTGAGAGCTTTCACTTGAATTGTTGCACATGTATGAATTACACAATTCATTTATTTCTTTATTTTGTTGTGTGCTCATTTCAAGTAAAGATTTAACATGTGTTTCAAGAGTTGAAGGTTGATCATCATTTTGAAAATTTGTTGGTGTACAATAGGGATTATCTTGAAAATTTTGAAAAGTTGGTGGCGTAAAATCCAAATTGTTTGTACAATAGTTGTTATTAAAATATCCATATGAATTTGATGTAAAATTATATGGATTATATTGATTTTCACAACTATCGTAAAATCCGTAGGAATAAGGGAATTGAGACATTTTCAAGAAAGTTCTTTTAAAAAAAATATGTTAAAAATAACAACTTCGGATTATATGAATACAAGTCTGGGCCAGGTTCGGACAGGGATTATCAGTGTGCCACGAATCACCGTAGAAACACAACTGAAGGTTTAAGAACCTGTTTGAGTTCTAGACTCTACCGTTCCTTAGACACCTCAGAGAGTATCAATCTTAATTGTCAATTTAACAAATATTTTGTCCCATGAGCTTTGTGGAATCCTCAATTCGATTTCAAAAATAAACTTTTCAATTAATCCCACGTTCGTTTTAAAATTTTAAACCACACATCAGCAGGAAAAATATTCAGTCACAGAATGAACAGTCTCAGAACAGGAAATTGCAGAAATAAATTTTTTTTTTATAAGCAGCCAATCTCCTGCAGAAGATTTTTCAAAGCGATTTCTATATACTTTTCTTTGCAGCAACAATCCCTGTAGAGTTAGAAAATACTCACCTTGATCGGCAGTCCGTCCAGTGCAGTTGAGTCGCGCTAGCGCATTCACACCCCACTTGGTGTGCAACTGCTCGAACACTAAATAGTTCGCTGTCTTTTATTGTTGTCGCCTCCTATTATTTGCTTGACTGCGCTGCGGCACGGGTTCGGGCTAGGAGCCCGAAAAAATTTTTTTTAAGACTTTTTTCTAATTTCCACTGTACCTGCTTTTGAAAAGTTCCACCCTTTTTTTTTTGGTGAAAGGATAAAATGAAAGCAAAAGTTTTTTTTTTCAGATGGAGACAATTAAAATGAAGCAAAATGAAACTAAAACTAAAACGAGTGAAAAACAAAATGAAAAAAAAAAAATTCAACTAAACTAAGCCTAATTAACTAGAAAACCACGGCCCACCCACTAATTAGGAACCGACTATCTTAAGAATAAAGAAACACCATCAGATCCTTTTTTTTAATGAAATCTGCCAATTAAGCTATTCCCAAATCAAATTAAATTCCTCCATTTCCAGTACGATATCAAATGAAATTATACGAAATTAAACCGAGATGATAGCGAGTTATAGTGGTTCGCGGGTTCGTGAATTGTACTTGCGTGATTTATTTGGTGAAGGTAGTTCGCTAGAGTTAAATGGAAGGGTTCGGATTTTAAGGGCTGCTGTCGATCTCGGTTGTGGCACTGGACTATGGTTATGATCAGAGCAGCTTTCGACTTAGCTGTGGATCGATTTTGGATCGTGATTCCTTGATTTGGGTCAGAACTTCGGGTTGCGTGAAGGTGCTTCGAGGATTTGGTGGCGATTTGATACTTGTTTGGTGATAGAGGAGATTGGGTTGCTTGAAAACGTTGGGAAGAGGGTTGACAGAAGGCTTCAGTAAAGTTGATGGCTGTTAGATGGTAGGGAAGTGGATTTGGTGGGCTTGACTGTGATTAAGGAATGGTGGATGGCGATGGATGAATTTGAACGATCAATTTAGGGAGGTAGGGACTGCAGCGTTGGGAGTTTGTTCGAGTTAGATTGCGGTCAAAGGGGTAAATTGGTCGATGTGTTTGTGACTGTGGTATGAGACAGAGGTGATGATTATGAAATTTGTGAAGTAGAGTTGACAGTGAGGAGGTTTTGTTGAGAAGAAGCTGAGGCAAACTTTGGTGAGGAGATTGTGGATCGCTTGGTTAAAGGGGTGATGATTGTAGGAAGCTAATGTAGGCAATGCGGTTGTGAGGCTTTGGAATTTTGCGAGGCGTATCGGTGTGAACTTTTGCTGTATGCAGTGTGGAATGGACTGGGCACAATGAAGAAGGTGATGTTTCTACTGCAGTGCTCAATGAAGAGTGGTTTGTGGTCAGGGATTGGAGAAGGTTCGAACTGTGATGAACTTTGTTTGTTGATTCGGCAGTGGAGATTGGGAAGTTCTGGTATGGTTGAGGGGTAGTGAGGGTGTAGATGAGCAGTTTTGAGCGGTAGGGGTTCGGGTGGTAAAGAGTTTGCGTCACACAAATTTGGAAAGGGATTGTTTTTTATTTTTGAGATTTGTAAACTTGGAAAGCAATTGTAAAAAAAAAAAAAAAAAAAAAAAATTTGGCACAAAAGATTTTAGAAATTCGAAAGGGTATGGAAAAACGGAAAGAAATTTGTGGAAAAGCAGAAAGAAGTAAATGAAAGAAAAGGGAAACAAAATAAATAAATAAAAATTTTTTTTTGTTTTTTTTTTTTTATGAAAGAAAACTAAAGAGAAAATAAACAAAAACAAAAAATAAAAATATAACCCGAAGGATTATTAATAAAAATTAATTTGGTCCCCGGCAACGGCGCCAAAATTTGTTTGCGAACAAATTATACAATTGTAAACAACTATAAAATTCGTTCGTCTTTCCTAAACAACAAGGATTGTTGTAGAGGGTGTCGAACTCTGGGACCAAATTATTTTATTAATAAATCCAATCAAGTTATCCCTAACTTTTGATTGGTTGAAAACAAAGAAAATAGCAAAATTAAATAAAAGAGAGTTTTAACAATAAGTGAAAGCAATTAGGGGATAATGACATAAATCAGATTCATAATCATCAATAGCCAAAAGATTAACCAGATCTAATACATGTTTCTGTCACAAACATGAATCAACGATAATAGGTTTTAGAAACAAATATGTAAATAACGACAAGCATAGCCTATGCAGGAGCTTAGCTCTACAACCATAGACTATCAGGACAGATTTACTAATTAATTTCTAAAAACCCTAAAATTAGATCTAGATCTGATAAACGTTAGATCGAACACGAATATATCCTGTGAAGGAGCATAGCTCTTAAACGACACAAAATATGAAGGTTCAGATCTAACCCTTAATTCAGATCCATATCTACATGTATACAGTCCTCATCTTTTGGCTATGTGATTCATATTGAATCATACTATCAGCGTCATCACCCCCTAATCAAAGGGGATTAGCTAGACATAGCTAAAGAAGAAGAGAAAAAGAAAATAAATAACATGAACATAAATAAAATAAACAAAAAGTAAAAAGAAAGGGAGAGAATGATTTTATTCCAAGAAGAGAATTACAGAATAAAACCTAATGTCTTTTTTTACAAGACTAAGATACAATGTATTTATAGCTGATATGACAAAGGATAGCTAGCTGATTACATAATGTGGGACAAAAGAAATAACCCAAATAACACATAAGCCAGTGTGAACGCAGCTTTAGAGTGAGTGGTCTAGCAAATAGGCTAGTGTGAACGCAACATGAGTAAGAGGCCTTCCAAATGAGCTAATGTGAATGCAGTTTGAGTCTTTATTGAGCCAAATCTTCTTAACTGAAATATAATTGCAACCGTTCTTCAAGCTTTAGCAATTTTAAACTTCACTCTTTTTAAGCAAATTCTTCATGCTTTATCCATCAAATGCTCTAAACCCTGCTTCTTGTCAACAATCTGAAAATACAGCTATAAATACAAAATATCAATTATTTTAAAGGGAAAATAAGATAAATAAGCGGATAAAATATACACATTTACGTGTATATCAGCGGAATCAAACATAATATACATAACAAGGTTTGAATAGCATAAAAGAAATGATAGAATCCATCTTCAGCTCCATAGCTATCCAGAATGAGCCTTCTAAAACCTGAACACAAGGTTGCCCGTATAGAAATAGGGGCACCTGAGTTTGCAAAGTGAAACAAACTACGAGGCAGTCATGGGACTGGTATGAGAAATCTACTTAACTTATTTGATAATAACGCCAATCACAGGACCATGCCGCTAACGCGGAATGGGTTTACTCCATTGAATTTACCGTGCATAAATAAAGTAAATCATTTAAACCATGCAATGCTTTTTATAGAAAATGAAGCCATTATAAGACTCAGGTCCCATCACATAATGCAACGCAAGCTGAAGGATAGAGTTTTACCTTATAATGGCCAAAATATGCTTGATACATATAAATCAAAATCATTTGATATTATTACTAGTGCATATATGTTTCACAAACAATTTCAATCATAATATCAAATCATAGACGGCATAGTACCCCATACTACTATGTCGCCATACTAGTTTTACAGTCAAAACCGCACAATGTCGTATTGGAAGTTGGATTTCCATCATGAACCAATGCAAGGGATCGTCCTTACCGACTTCGAGACAATCTAGCCTACCATGTCTTAGGCAAGTGCCTGAGCAATACGTTTCCCTGCCCTATGGGGCGTAAATTGGTCATATATCGACCAAACCATCCATCAGCATCGTAGTGACCGATATAACCGAGGCGCCTCGCTTTCCATCATCCACATAAGTAAAAATGTATGGGCTCCATACCATGACACCACTCCTAGCTAGAATGAAACGCATGTCCTCCCTGAAGTCTCTCCCGTTTCTGGTTCATACCCGGGGTGAGAGGCTCACGAATTAACGCCATACACAAAGCTATGCTATATTAAAGTCGTGCTTTGATCATCAACCACAAGGCTCTGCTTTTCAACAAAATCCTTGATCACTGCATCTCAACATGCCACATTGACATTCCACGCCATGCGACTGATGTCTATCGATATATAACCACTACGCTTGTACGTCTTAGAGAAGGGTGTTAAGCAAGAGAATAAATTCTCCGCTACCAAACAGATGTATATTTAATATAAATCAATCAGCACAGAATAAAATCCAATGTCAGACACACATCTATTTACTAGTTTGTTCTGGGTATGAACGAAACCGGAGGCACCTTATTCCTCATCCTGTATGTCCCATACAGGAGAGAGGCCCTCGCATATCTAGTCGATCTCCAAGTACGTCTGGACGATCACCACTTATTACCTTGTCTTGGGATGCCTCCAAATCAAAACATCAGTAATCATCCAAACGATGTGAAGATCTCCGGTCTTCAACGACCGTCTTCATATCTTCGACTTTTTCATCGTTGATCAATTATTTGAAATGAGAATTAACTTGGCCTTTTCAAATAATTCACGCATATATAGAATTCACTCAATCCTTTCTATGGTTAAACAATTCGATATCTACATTTCAGTTCATTAGTATAATTTCATGTCAAATACATCCAACCATAAAAATATCTGATAAACCAAGGCGAAATCGGTTTATCTCCATTCCACATCGTTTATAATGTTTTAAAATGATTTTTCACTATTTTTATTTATTTAAAAATAGTCCATTTCCATCGAACGACGCTACAGGTCATTCGATGGCTCTAGCGCTGCTCTCGTCCAAATTTGATTTAAATATTTCGCAAAATCTAACCTTTGGATCTTAACGAATTTTATACCATTGGAAAGATCTTTCCAAAGCGAACCCAATGGTTCCGGTTTCGGGAAAATCCGACGGTCGGATCTCCCGTACTAATCGTTTAAAATTACGATTTCAAAACGCGAACTGCAGCATCGTTATTCATTTTATTTTAATTATATATATATATATATAATTTTATCGACGATTTCTAAACCGATTATACTTCAAAATTTTGGCTAACGCCTTTGAATTTCGAAAAATTTCGCCATAACCTCCTTTGTACGGGGAGGGGTTTGGAAATTTATTGGGCCGTATTAGGTACCCAATAAATCCAATATAAGCACACACAATTTTAGTGTCCTATCGATGCCCGAGGGAGTGTGTAAAATTACTCCAGAGATAAATCTCGTCACCTGGTCGAGTATTGGAAAATAAATAATCCATGTGTCGTATCTAATAACTAGAGAGACATGATTATTGTCAACTCTACACTCGTGTGGGGTGTTTATTTAATCTGGCAATTTACCGTTATATTTATTTTGTCTGTATCAGTGCTCAGTTCAACCTGTATACAGTCAACGCCATACGAGCGTCTTGCCCATATGGTAATCCCAACCTCGTCACATTAGCTCCAATTGCTGATGTGGTATATGATGAAGTATGCTCTCTTCACGTAGTATGCCATGTAATGTAGTTCAAAATTAATTGTTACTATCCTATGGAGTTGTTTATAGTCTCACACAGAATAACCATCAAACCGCATCCAATGGCATTCACAGGAGTTGATATATAAATAAAATTGCGCAGCCAACTCATTAAGGTTTACCTATTTGTCAGGCATGTAAATAAATTCTTTACTCAACAACAAATCCATTTACCTGTTCAGTACATGTATATATGTGCATATCTAAGCTAAAAATAATATTTTTAGCGAACCACTATTTATTTCTATGCATGATGATTTTTAACACATCATATACATGTTAAAAATATTATTTTCAATCAACAAATATTTATTTCAATGTTTGGTTATTTTTAACAGTTTATATTCATGTTAAAAATATTATTTTCAATCAACAAATATTTATTTCAACCTTTGGTTATTTTTAACAGTTCATATTCATGTTAAAAATCTTATTTTCAATCAACAAATATTTATTTCAACCTTTGGTTATTTTTAACAGTTCATATTCACGTTAAAAATATTATTTTCAATCAACAAATATTTATTTCAACCTTTGGTTATTTTTAACAGTTCATATTCATGTTAAAAACATTATTTTCAATCAAAAAATATTTATTTCAACCTTTGGTTATTTTTAACAGTTCATATTCATGTTAAAAATATTATTTTCAATCATCAAATATTTATTTCAACCTTTGGTTATTTTTAAAGGTTCATACATACAATATAAAGGTGATTTTTATTGTAAGAATATTTTATTTCAAACATGAATGTTTTTAGTGATTCATATATACAATAAAAATGTGATTTTTATTTTTCAAACAATTTATTTCAAACATGAATATTTTATATACTTCAAAAAAATTCAGCAATACAACGGCAGGGTATTTAGCACCGGCACCGTGTCCAGCACGGCTCCTCTGCTATCCTAGGCCTTGCAGCATTACAATATTTTCATTTCAATGATTTCCACAATATCATTCATTTTCACAACACAATGAATATACCACAAACACAACCAATTTTGTTGCAACCACAATCAATTATTCACAATCACAACCCAAACAATATATATCGTCCATGATCTGTGGACGAGTGGAGTGTGTGTGTGTGTGTGTGTGTGTATATATGTATGTATGTATATAAATATATTTATTTCCATTTCAATTTCATTTCAATTCCATTCAACGCATATATGACTTATACAACGCATGTATAATTTATACATCGCTTATATAATTTATACAACGCCCATATATGAGATATACAACGCGCATATAATTTATACATCACTTATATAATTTATACAGCGCGTATACATTCCAATTTGAATTTAGATTGCTCATATTGGGTTCCACTCCTCCTTAAATTGTAGAAAGCTCCAAAAATTCTCCGGTCTCTTCTAGAATGTAGAAGACGTCGTCACGGTCCCAATGTCTCTTGTTTCACTGGATTTGGACAATATAGCAAAAAGATATGATTTTTATTCCATAGTTTAACTTTGAAATGCTTTAAAGTGTTATTAACTATTAAATTAAATCAAAGCCATTACCTTTTGCAAATGTTCGAAACTAGGTCTGAGATTTTTGTGAAAACCGTGAAGCGATTGGACGATCGGCCTTGGCTATGCTGTCGGCCTTGGAGAGGCGCACCCGGCGCTGGTGGCCTTGTGCAGTTCGACGTCAGCAAGAGGGAGTGGCGGTGCTTTGAACGTGCGGACTTCAGGAGCTCAATTCGACGAGGATACTCCACGATAGAGGACGTGCTTGGTATGGATTCGAAGCTAAGAGGAATCTCTACAAAATCCTCAACTACATCATTGAATTTTATAGAGTGGATTAGAAGGAATTAAAGAGAGAAGGGAAGAACAGGGAGCCGCCGTTGATCGATATAGGGTTACGAGTTTTTTAGATTTTTTTTGGAAAATTAATTAATGAATAGAAAATTCTTATTGGCCTACATATATATTAATTTCTAAAATAGTGTTTTCTAATCTGAACTCCAAATCAAACCCAAGGACTGATGCCTCTAGCTAAATACCCCTATTCTTGACACAATGGAATATGTTTTGTAAGCCCATTTGACTGTTTCAGTTAGTTTTTCTTAAAATATAAAACATTCAAATTTGGATTTGATCATACATTTTAATTTGCCGGGGCCACATACTGATTCCAAAAATTCCCCAAAAATAAATCTAGCTATGTTGGGATGATACTATCCCAACAAAATTGATTTCATCGAATTTGGAGACCGTTTGCAAAATGGACTTTTTCTGGTCGATCTAATTCAAACTAAAATTACCAAACGCGTTTTCCTTTGCCACGCTCACATATTAATTCCAAAAATTATGGAATTTGGAATCTAGCACTAAATTGACATTCCAGATCCAACCAAAGTGGTTTTGTCAAAAATGGAGGTCGTTTGCAAAATGTCTACTTTTAAGGGCTATATTTATATTAAATTTCATAGCGACTATTCTGAATATTCAACTGGACATAACTTTTGATTCCCTCTATGAAATTTAGATTTTTCAGATTCGTTAGAAAGATATTTTTAAACAGATTTAAATATATATTTTTTACTGAAATCCGATTTATTTTGAATTCTGTACATTCAGTCAAAGTACAAAGTTGAATTTTCAATTTGTCGCGCTATTTCAGGCTCGTTATATAATTAAAATAAATATATTCGTTCCAACTTTATTTAAAATAATTTTTTAGTCATTATTATATAAAATAAATTATTTTAAATATTCTAAATTCATTAAAATAGCCAAAAAAAAAAATTGGTTCTGATTTTCCGGGTTGTTACATTACCGGTGTTACCACTAAGGATAATAACAGGCTCCTAAACAAGCGAGACTAGATGTACCCAAATTACTACCCTAATTGATCGGCTCCCTAACTCCATAGGTACTCTGTGCTGGCCCTACGATAGGATGTATCACTTCCTAAAGTGGAAACCCATCATTTACAGGATGTGCACAACCATACCTACTGATGCTACAGCGTCTTATCTTCCCGAGTAGGCGGACCCATGCACGCACATGAGCCCGATGGAACGCGTCATCAGACACCTTTTCCCAAGTGACCTCTTATAATATGCTCAGTAAGCGTGCCCCGACTCCGATCTAGCTCGGAGTACTTGTTTGATACCTATATGGGTTACTGAACAAAACGGATCCTACACACAAGATGATACAAGCTTCCCACTAGGCCTACATCCCCACTACTAGGATTTCAACAGCTTATGCCTACCAGTGTAACAAGATTGCATAACCCCATAGGTTAAGTTTGTGGGACTATATATAAATATTACCCACCGCCCCAAGATTTACTTAACCCTCCCACTGATTCAAGCAAGTTTACTTAACCCCTACTCAAGTTAACATGTTCAAGTAATCCCTATGGATTCAAATAGGTTAAGTATTACGAGTTCATCACCATTTATTCATTCATGGTTATAATGCGCTAGACCTCCCATATTAAGTCTACCACTTGTGGATGCTGGATATGTCGGTCGGGTCCGGGCAGACTTCTTCCACAAGTCGGACTTAACCTCGTGTCTTAGCATGTTACGTGTTTATGCACTTAGACCCCTCACATTAGATTTACCACTTGTGGACGCTGGATATGCCGGTCGGGTACGGGCAGTATTCTACCACAAGTGTAATTTAGCCTTGTCTCCAAGTGCCTTTACAGTTTGTAATTACTGTAAATCTAGGCAGTTTCATTATTAACCAATTATCATGTTCATTATGCCCAATTTCCCTATCCGATCTACGATTCAAGTTATGCCCAAATTTAGATCAAGATCTAGATTATGCCCTAAAAATTCTCAAGTTTTGGCTCAAGGTACAAATTATGCCCAAAATTCCCAACCATGTTTTACACCAAGAATTATTCCCCAAATTAAACATTCCCAATTTCGCACATCGCGCATTTCAGCGATAGGCCTAGGCTCGAAGGTAGCCTGGCTATAAAAACAAAAAGGGAAGAAGGAGAGAAGAGAACAAGAATAGGCATAGTAAATAAAAATAGCATAAGATGACATAATTAGGAAAACTAGCATAATAGGCCTAAGGTGACATGGTTAGGCAAAATAGCATAATAGGCATAGGATTAGGCAAACTAACAAGATAGGGATACCATGAGCAGACATATGAGATCTAAACAGTGAATTTGATATACAAATAATGGCAACTCTCATATTATTCAAATGGTCTTAGGCTTAGATCCAATTCATAAAGATGTCAAGATAACTTTTAAGTTTTTATATCTAAAAGTAACATAGAATCACTGTGATTGGATCTAAGAAACAGAAGAATGATTGCAAATGTTGTAGCACAGATCTCTAAATTCGTATATCTTGTTTGTTGAAGAAGAAGTAGGCTTGATCAAACTATGTTGGAGCAGCACCTCGTTGTTGCCATTGAATTAGATGAATAAAACAATGGGATTAAGGGCCTATTTCTGTCCTAGGGTCAACGAGTTTGGTCAGAAAACAAGTCCACATACGCATAACTGAATTTGCCTCGGATCTGGGGGGTGTTGACACCCTTGTTGTGGTGTCGACCCATTCGTCGACATCCCTAGTGTAGGGTCGACCCCTAACGGTCCGAACTCCCGCCCTGTCCCACGTCGTTTGATTTTGAATTTTGAATTTTATTTTATTTATATATAAATGGCTTATATGTATATAAACTTCAAATCTTAATATCTTCTTCATACGATGTCCTTTTTACGCAAACTCGGAGTCTACGTTAGGCAGAATTCCGATATTAACGCAATGGCGCAGTTCGTTTTACTTAATTCCCAATATTTAATTAAGTATTCTTTAGTTTATCATTTTAATGTGTTATAAAATTACGAGGTGTTACAGTCTCCTCTACTTAAAGGATTTCATCCCCGAAATCTCTAAGTTAAGAAGAAGAATGTATATCCTAACATCCATCATCCATCCACTCATCTACCAAAAAAAGGCATCCATTGTCCTTAAAAGATTTCTAGTGCTTATATGAACATATGAAAAGGTGTGTGTATATGTCCCTATACTAATGCGAAAGATCAGGCGGCTTACTGATTCAGTTGACCTCCTTAATGCAATGTAAGTTAGTGCTATGAATCCAACATGTATGCAAATAATCCTAGTATAACATGTAAGTTCTATATGTGTGCACAATAATCCATCCAAACGCAGCGTCCATATGATGATTCACCCATTCTCATCCATAAAAGAAGAAAAATGTACACACATCCATATGCAGTATGAGAGTGATTGAGTCGATCTAGTGCCTAATATGTGTGTATATGCATCCTCGAGCAACCATTAGCAACCACTTGCATCCACTTGCATCCATCAAACATAACATGTCCCAAACACGTGTTTACATCCATGGGATTCCTACCTAAGGGTTGAAGATTCAATCGATAGAATATACTTAAATGATAGAAAGAAGCATGAATAAAAGATTTGGAAAGGAAGTTAAGAACATGCCCTTGAAAAGAAAAGGGTACGAAGCGTGAATCTTGCCTTCAGTCTCCCAAGTTGCATCCTCTTGGTTATCTCCCTACAGAACTTTCATCAACTTGACTTCTCGGTTGCGTAGAATCTTAACTTCTGATCCAAGAATACGGGTAAGAACTCGTCTAACTGTCGCCTCTTGTTCTACCTCTACTTCCTCAAGCATACTAGTTCAACTACTTCTGCGGTATCGTAAAACACTTTCTTAAATGAGAAACATGGGAAACATGATGAACGCTGGACAGTCTCTCTGGTAGCTTTACTCTATAGGACATTTGGACAATCCTTTCTATTATAGGAAATGGTCCTACAAACCTTGGTGCCAACTTCCCTTACGGATCCCAAACGTACCACGTTCCTCAAAGGTGATACCTTGATGAAAACCATGTCTCCAAACTCAATGTCAGCCCTTCTCCTGTCTGTGTGGACTTCTGCATGTCCTGAGTTGTCTTTATGCACCTTCTAATAAGATCAATATTTTTTGAAGTTTCTCTAATCATATCCAGTCCAAGTAGAAGTCTTTCTGTAGACTCCCACCAACAAGTCGGTGATCTACAGGGTCGTCCGTACAATGCTTCGAAGGGTGCCATGCCAATACTAGCCTGGTAACTGTTGTTGTAGGCGAACTCTACCAAAGGAAGATGCTCCTCCCAAGTCCCTCCGAAGTCTAGGATACACAGTCTTAAAAGATCCTTAAGAATTTTGTTCACCATTTCCATTTGTCCATCAGTCTGAGGGTGATATGCAGTGCTCAAACATAACTGTGTTCCTAACGCTTCTTGCAATCTTCTCCAAAATTCACTAGTGAAAATGGGGTCACGATCACTTACAATACTGGGAGGTACTCCATGAAGACGGACTATCTCACAAACATAAACTATTGCCAAGCATGTTGCGGTCCTTTTACTCTTAATAGGAATGAAATGAGCGCTCTTAGTAATTCTGACCACTATAACCCAAATATTGGTGTCCTTTCTCGATCTAGGTAAACCATCAATGAAATCCATCGAGACAATCTCCCACTTCCACTATGGGACCTCCAAAGGATGAAGTAAACCACCAGGCTTTCTTTGCTCAGCTTTGACTTACTGGCAAACCAAACATCGAGAAATAAACTTTGCCGCATCTTTCTTCGTCCCAGCCCAAAAGAAAACCCTCTTCATATCCCTATACATCTTATCACCGCCTGGATGAATAGTCATCTTAGAATGATGAGTTTCCTTAAGGATTGTCTTCAACAAACTCCCAACTCGGGGACCACAAAGCCTTCCATCTCATCGCAACCACCCTCTATCATTTGTGGAATATCTACGGAGGTGACTAGAAGTCTCCCCTCTGCTGAGCCTATCCAAGATGTTTTAAATCTATGGATCCTCTCGCTGTGAAGTTCCTATCTAATCAAAAAGAGTAGGTCGCACCTCTAGTGATGCCAATAAACCAGGTGTAAACTCGGTGGAGGGTCTAAAATCAGAAGTCGATATAAAATCCAAGCTTTTCCTCTCCACAAATAGAGGACTAAATGTCATCCTCTGCCTACTCAATGCGTCTGCCACCACTTTACCCTTTCCAAGGGTATAAACAATCTCAAAATCAATGTTAGGAACTCCATCCATCTTTGTTGCCTTAAATTGAGATCCTTCTGCGAGAACAAGTACTTGAGAGATTTATGATCGGTGTACAACTCGAATTTCTCTCTAAGTAGATAATGGCGCCAGGTCTTAAGCGCGAATACTATGGCAGCTAACTCTAAGTCATGGGTAGGGTAGTTCTTCTCATGAACTCTTAATTGTCTACCTCCATAACATACTACCCTTCCTTCTTGCATCAGAACTGCACCAAGCCCTGTACCACATGCATTAGTGTATACTGTGAACACTTTATTCCCGGGCAAAGTCAAAACTAGGGCTTTTGTCAGATCCCTCTTCAATCGCTAAAAATCATCGTCACAATCTATATCCTAAGAAAATGTCAGATCCTTTTTCTTTAGTCTGTTGAGTGAGGATGATATCTTTGCAAAGTCCTTAATGAACTTCCTATAATAACCCGCTAATCCCAGAAAACTTCTCACCTCTGTTGCATTCTTTGGGATCTGCCAATCTTGAACTACAACTAGCTTCGTGGGATCTACTGCTATCTCATCTTTAGAGACCACATGTCCTAGAAATCTCACTTCTTTTCTCCAAAAATGACATTTGGAGAATTTCGCCTTAAGTTGGTGTGCACGGTGAGTTTTCAAAACCTCCCTTAAATGTAGGGCATGCTCTTCCTCGCTCTTCGAGAAAATCAAAATGTCATTAACAAAGACCACAATGAACTTATTTAGAAACTCCCGAAACACCCTACTCATCAGATCAACAAAATAGGCGGGTGCATTCGTCAACCCAAAAGGCAAAACGAGCCACTCGAAGAAACCATCTGGAGTTCTAAAAGAAGACTTGTCTATACTGTCCTCGGCCACCCTCAACGGATGAAACCCCATTGCCAAGTCTAACTGGGAGAAAACTAGGGATTTAAATTTTGTCCGTATGTCCGACGTACGTTCGTGTCCATGACCGAAATACGTCCGTCCGAGTCCGTCTGATTTTCATTTAGGACACTAGTTAGGACAACAAGATTTATATGAGAAAAAATCATGTCCGATCCGAGCTTGTCCGAATTACTTGAAATTCGGCGTGTAGTTGAGAGAAAATCTAGTAAAATGTACAAAATGTGATATAAATAGCCATGTCCGACCTAGTCTGATCGTGTCTGTGTCCGACCAATTTTATTTACGACACGAATTAGGACAATGAAATTTGTCCAAGAAAAAATTTGGTCTGGTCCGTGTTAGGTCCGATTTTTTTAGGACAAAAACTAAACACACCTCCATCCAGTCTGGTCCGACCGATTTATACCCCTAGAGAAAACAGATGCACCAACAAGCTGGTCAAACAGATCATCTATCCTCGGAAGTGGGTGCCTATTCTTATTAGTGAGTTGATTCAACTCTCTATAGTCCACACATAAGCGAAGCGAACCATCTGCCTTAGTTGTGAATACTACTGGAGCGCCCCATTCATATATGTTTCGCCTAATAAACCCTTTCTCAAGTAGCTCCCCTACTAGCTTGATGGGCTCCCTCCTTTCTCTTGGAGCCATATGGCGCACAGGCAATGCAACTAGCTTTGCATTGTCCACCAAGTATATACGGAAATCATTCTTGTGCCTCGGAGGTAAGCCCTGAACCTCCTCAAAAACATTTGGATACTCATAGACCACTGGTACAGATCGTAAATCATCGATAGATGCATCAAGTGACTCTAGGAAATTAAGCATGACAGAACCCTTAGGGTCACAAGAAATCTCAAGGGTCATCCCATGGCAAATCAAAAGTCTAACGACCCTCCCCTTACAATCCAGAATGGAACCATACATGGCTAGCCAATCCATTACTAGAATCAAACCATATCCCATGAAACCAAGCACGTATGCATCGCACTCAAACTCGACGCCTAACACAGATATTCTCAAACCCCAAAAAATCATCGACAAATGAGCCGTACTACCAATGGGGTTTGAGACAACAACGGGATCCAAAACCATACTAGTACTAAGGTGCAGAGACTCAACCACAGAATCAAATATAAATGAATGCAAAGCACCCAAATCAAAAAGTGTTCTAATAGGATGATTGGAAAAAAGATCAAACCTTCAACAAAAACATTCCTACCTCTGCCTGGTGCATTGGCCATGAGAGCTGCAACTGCCCTCCCGAAGATCCCACCCTTTGACCTTGTCCTTGCTTCTTCGGGAACTCCTTAGAAAAGTGTCCGACCTCTCCACAATTGAAACAAGCGTTCTTCTTTATTTTGCAGCCCTTGATGAAGTGACCCTCGCGTCCGCAATTATGACACTTCCTCTTATCTCTAGCCTTGTCGTCCTTTCCACCATTCTTTTATTTTTGTTGTTGTTGTCCTTTCTTGGGTCACACTTTCTTATTTTGTGTTTCTTTAGGCTTAGCTTCTTTCTTTTCACCATTATCTTCTTCATGCATCAATGCCATATCAACGAGTTTCTCAAAAGTTGCTCCCATCGAAATATGAGACATAGCCAACCCACGGAGGGGTTCATTCAATCATCTACCAAACCTCAAAGATTTCTTGTGCGGGGTATTCACTAGCTCCAAACCAAACATCGCCAATTGGTTAAACTTATTAACATACTCTTTCACAGACATAGCTCCTTGCATAAGTGCCAAAAACCTTTCCATTTGCATACTTTTCTTGGCCTGAGATGGAAACTTCATTTCGAATCTCTAACAAGTCTCCACTGCAGGCCTTGCTTGCGTCACTTCCCACCAGAAAGAAGCCTCATCTTTCAGCTGCCAGACGGCCAATTGAATCTTCCTACGATCGTCAACTTTGAAAATTCTAAGCAAATCCTCCGTCTCTTTAACCCAATTCCTTACTTCTATATAAGTCTTTGTTCCTCGGAATGGCTTTCCGCCCATAGCACAGAAATCTTTGCATATCTTAGAGAAATTATTAGCACACGGAGGAGGAGGAGGAGGAATAACGGGTGCAGCTGGGGGAGGAACGTCTGCTTGACCACCGACAGGCGCCGCGACCTCAAGATACCTACGGAACTAACCCGGTATCATAACACCCTCAGGAATATTAAGTTCCCCAGACGTGCTGAAAAGAAAGGGAACAAAGGATTCAAACAGAGAATCGAAATATAATACATATGGCTTTGGGGAATATGTTTTTCAAAACAGACTTTTCTTTTGAAAAATGCTTTCTTTTAAAACCTTTTTGAAAACAATTTTCAAACTCTTTTATCCGTTCTGGTAACCATCAGCTTTGATACCAAATGTGACACCCCATGTCCGTTAATGTCACTCTTTATCACAATGCATTAAGTTTCGTGGAGCATTATAGGTAAATAGAAATAGAAACATTACAAGACAAATATAAAATAACATCAGAATTGGCAATTGAAGACCTAGGTAATGGCGGCCACGCAATCCTCTTTTCTCTCTTCTTCCTCCACCTCCTTCGCATTTTACACTTCCTTCCCCCCTCTTCCCTCTCGCGTTCCTCCATCCATTCCCCTGATCCACCCCCTCCTATTGTCAATCCATCTGCAGGAAAAACCCTCTTTCACCAATTTGATCTGAGATTTTGATGCTATTTTGAGCGATAAATCTGCACAACCAGAACCGCGATTTTCGAATTCTAAATCTAATAATCTAATTGATCCTAATACCAATTTGGCTAGATCTTTCTCTAGCGATCAATCTTCATCTAATGCATCTTTTCAGTCTTTCACCAAGAAGGACTATGCATCCCTCTTTAATTCTCTTCCGCAAAATGCTGGCATGTACCAACCACAACACTTTGAAATACCAAGGGATGGTAATTCGCAGAGGATACCAAACTTAGTCAAGACAGAAGGTATGAAATACTGGAGTAATTTCTTAGTTGGGTTTTTTTGGATGGCGCATCTTCTTATTCTTTGGTAGTTAATTTCTTAAATCGATTTTGGCAATTACAAGGAGAAGTTAGTATTAAGTCAGATGGTACTCATTTTTACTTCAAGTTTTCAAATGAATCAGATAGAGGTAAAATTCTTAAATCTGATCCAATATTTATAAGGGGGCGTAGGTTTATCATAACACGATGGGATCCATCTATAGGAAATACACAAGCTCAGATAAAAAAAAGTTCCTATTTGGGTTCATTTTTATCGAATTCCAACTATACTTTGGACATTAATGTGTATAAACTGGCTTGCTTGCCATGTGGGGAGACTAATATGTTTTGATAGTAGCACTGAAAAGTTGCAGCGATTTAGATATGCAAAGGCATTAATTGAGATTTCTTCTGATTTTGATCTACCTGATAAAATAGTGGTTGACGGTCTAGGTAAAGATTGTCTATCAGTTAGGTTAACTTACAATTGGAGACTCAATATTTGTACCATTTGCAAAGTCTTTGGCCATACTACTAGCAAATGTGAATTTAATCATAAGGTAAAAGATGATTGTGAGAAACATGAAGAGGTTTTTGATAACAACCGTCATGTTAATTTCAATGACCAAGCTGGACAATACACTAGGAAGTCAAATTCAAAAGATAAATTTACTAAATGGATTAATATTAATACTAAAAATAAAAGGTTTTGGAGAAAGAAAGGAGCGAATAATGACAAGGCAAATGTAGATGTTGGAACTGATGTACCCCTTGTACATGATAATCCTTTTGATGCTCTAGCAGCAGAGAATGATGGTAATGGTGCAACGGATGCAGAGACCACTTTAAATTGTAGAGTGCAAGATGGTAGGCAAGAGGTTGATCAGACAAATGTCATTGATCTATAAGATGTTGCTGGATTAGTGTCTCAGGTGAATAAGATAAATGAGGTTGCAGCTCAAAACTCAATGATAGATAATGGATCGTAGGCTGAAGAACAAGTAGATTTGGTTGGTAATCTTTTTGATGAAACTACTACAAATATTAGTAGATCTACGCAGACAAATTCTGGACAGAGCTCTACTGTTGCTTCAACTGTTAATTTCGCAACCTCTTCTAGTCCCGAACTAAATGCCACAATGTCCTGCTCTTCGACATTTAGTATCTCTACACCATTAATTGCTAATAGCTCTGTGAAGAACTCTTCTACATCTCCAGCTTCTACTCATTCAAATTCTTCACTGTATCAAAACTTGAAACCTCCTTCAAACTTTTAGCTTCCTCCTCCTAATGTAACCGACTCTAGATTAAATTTTCCAGTAGTTAACACTGCTATGCTTTCATCAGCAGTGTCTACTAGCTCTCTGCCATCTTCCAAATCCAAGAACAATAAACCAAGGGGGAAATTTTGGGCAGATGATGACTTAAATGAAGGAAATGATTATATGCCTGAGGATGTAATGCCTTTTAGCAATAAACTGAAATCTTCAAAAAAGGCATGTGCGGAAAAATACTTTGTATGATCCATCTCTGACATGAAATGGAGCTTTTGTAATTCTATGGCATACATAGGTTCAGATATTGTGCTCTTTTGTTGAAGTTAGCAGAGACATTTCATTGACTGTTAAGTATTTTTTTGGTTATGTGAAGTTGAGGGATGCAAGGATGCTGGAATCAGTTATGCATTACATTTTGTTGACAAGGGTAGCCAAGGCAAGAGTATTGGTAATGTTCTAGAATTGATGAGTGACAATGTTATCTTCATTTTAGGCACTTGATCATTTGGCATGCATGGAGTTGTAGTAAAGAGGCTTTTTCGTTGTTATTTTTTCAAGTTATTTTTATTTCAGATTATGAGGTTGAGTTCAGGCGAATTTGAATGTTAATTGATAGAGTTGTTTAGATTGTTATAGCATTCTATGTGCCCGTGCAAATCTACTTTGTAATTATCAATTGATGAATAAAATTTTACGCTTAACTTTCAAAAATAACAGTGGAATTTGAAACTTTATTGAATAGAAAACATCATGGTCCCAAACATGGTTACATCATAAGTCTGAAATAGTGAAAACATAAAACTTCTTCCTTGTACAAAAATCATCGTCAGAGTACAATGATACATAAAAGAGCTTAATCCCTAAAATATAGCCATAGTAAAGAAGATATGAAATCAAACAGTACATCTAAGCAGCTCCAAGCAGAAGGAAAGAAGAATCCTGATCAAGCTTGAGTATTCCCACCCTAAGAAACTGAAGGGGAAACGGAAGAGAAAGAAGAGGAAACAAAATGGGTCAGACAGAAAGTCTGGCAAGTCCAGTTACTTTTAGCATATAAATAAGTAAAAGCATCATGACGTGCATATAAGTTGGATAGAGATAACAATGTCATAAGGCAGGTACAACAGGATAAACATGATAGAATATATTGCGCATCTTTAATACTTTTCTCTACACCATTACTAGTATAACAAGAACAAGATGATCCCCAACAAGTACAAGATAGTAGGATTAGGCGTACTTCTAGTGAGAGGTTTTACCCCATACAATAACAGGTAGCCCAAACTGAACTCACTGGTGTTACCCCTAAGGATAATAACGGGCTCCTAAACAAGCGAGACTAGATATACCCTAATTACTACCTCAATCGATTAGCTCCCTAACTCCGTAGGTACCCTATGCTAACCCCACAATAGGATGTATCACTTCATAAAGTGGCAACCCATTGTTTATAGGATGTGCACAACCATATCTACTGATGCCACAACGTCTTATCTTCTCGAGCAGGCGGACCCATGCACGGACATGAGCCCGATGGAACACGCCGTCAGACACCTTTTCCCAAGTGACCTCTTATAATCAGCTTGGTAAGTGTGCCCCAACTCCGACCTAGTTCGGAGTACTCCTTTGATATCTATATGGGTTACTGACTGAAACGAATCCCACACACCAGATGATACAAGCTTCCCCAGGACTGCATCCCCACTACTAGGATTTAACAGGATATGCTTACCAGTGTAATAAGATTGCATAATCCCATGGGTTAAGTTTGTGGGCCTATATATAAATATTACCCACCACCCTAAGATTTACTTAACCCTCCCACTGATTCAAGCAAATTTACTTCACCCTTACTCAAGTTAACATGTTCATGTAATCCCTATGGATTCAAACTGGTTAAGTATTATAAGTTCATTACCATTTATTCATTTATGGTTATAATGCACTAGAATTTCCACATTAAGTCTACCACTTGTGGATGCTGAATATGTCGGTCGGGTCTGGGCAAACTTCTTCCACAAGTCGGACTTAACGTCTTGTCTTAGCAAGTTACGTGTTTATGCACTTAGACCCCTCACATTAGATTTACCACTAGTGGACGCTTTATATGTCGGTCGGGTCCGGGCAGGCTTCTACCACAAGTGTAATCTAACCTCGTGTCTAAGCGCCGTTACAGTTTGTAATTACTGTAAATCTAGGCGTTTTCATTATTAACCAATTATCATGTTCTTTATGCCCCAGTTCCCCGTCCGATCTACGATACAAGTTATGCCCAAATTTAGATCAAGATCTAGATTATGCCCCCAAAATTCTCAAGTTTTGGCTCAAGGTACAAATTATTCCCAAAATTTGCAATCATGTTTTACAACAAGAATTATGCCCCAAATTAATCATTCCCAATTTCGCGCGTTCGCGTATTTCAGCGATAGGCCTAGGCTTGAAGGTAGCCTGGCTATAAAAACCAAAAGGGAAGAAGGGAGAGAAGAGAACAAGAACATGCATAATAAATAAAAATGGCATAAGATGACATAATTAGGAAAACTAGCATAATAGGCCTAAGGTGAGATGATTAGGAAAACTAGCATAATAGGCATAAGATTAGACAAAATAACAAGATAGGGATATCATGAGCGGACATATGAGACCTAAACATTTAATTAGACATACAAATAATGGAAGATCTGATATGATTTAAATGGTCATAGGCTTATATCCTATTCATGAACATGTCTAGACAATTTTTTAAGTGTTTACATCTAAAAATAACATAGAATCACTATGATTGGATCTAAGAAACAGAAGAATGATTGCAAATGTTGTTGCACAGATCTCTAAATTCGTATATCTTGTTTGTTGAAAAAGAAGTAGGCTAGATCAAACTATGTTGGAGTAGCACCTTGTTATCGCTATTGAATTAGATGAATAAAACAATGGGATAAAGTTCCTATTTATAGCCTAGGGTCAATGAATTTGGTCAAAAAACAAGTCCACATTCATAGAACTGAATCTGCCTCGGATTTGGGGGTTGTCGACACCCCTATTCTGGTGTTGACCGATGGGTCGACACCCCTAGGGTGGGGTTGACCCCTAATGGTCCGAACTCCCGCCCTATCCCGCGTCGTTTGTTTTTGAATTCTGAATTTTATTTTATTTATGTATAAGTGGCTTATATGTATATAAACTTCAAACCTTAATATATTCTTCATACGATGTCTGTTTTACGCAAACTCGGAGTCTATCTTAAGCGGAATTCCGAGACTAACGCATTGGCGCAGTACGTTTTACTTAATTCCAAATATTCAATTAAGTATTCTTTAGTTTACCATTTTATTGTGTTATAAAATTACGGGGTGTTAAATTCTCTCCTACTTAAAGGATTTCGTCCCTGAAATCTCCAAGTTAAGAAGAAGAATGTATATCCTAACATCCATCATCCATTTACTCATCCACCAATCACAGGCAGCCATTGTCCTTTAAATATTTCTAGTGCTTATATGAACATATGCAAAGGTGTGTGTATATGTCCCTATACTAATGCGAAAGATCAGGCGGTCTACTAATTCAGTTGACCTCCTTAATGCAATGTATGTTAGTGCCATTAATCCAACATGTATGCAAATAATCCTAGTATAACATGTAAGTTCTATATGTGTGCATAATCATCCATCCAAATGCAGCATCCCTATGATGATTCACCCATTCTCATCCATAAAAAAAGAAAAATGTATACACATCCATATGTAGTACGAGAGTAATTGAGTCGATCTTGTGCCTAATGTGTGTATATGCATCCTCGAGCAACCACTTGCATCCATCAAACATAACATGTTTCAAACACATGTTTACATCCATGGGATTCCTACCTAAAGGTCGAAGATTCAATCAATAGGATATGCTTAAATGATAGACACAAGCATGAATAAAAGCTTTAGAAAGGAAGTTAAGAACATACCCATGAAAAGAAAAGGGTACGAAGCGTGAATCATGTCTTCAGTCTCCCAAGTTGTATCTCTTGGTTATCTCCCCACTGAACTTTCATCAACTTGACTTCTCGGTTGCGTGGCTTCTTAACTTCTGATCCGAAGGAACTCGTCTAACTGTCGCCTCCCGTTCTACCTCTACTTCCTCAAGCATGCTCAACTCAACTACTTCTACGGTATCATGCAAACATTTTCAACTACAAAAAAGGACATTTTTATAGCGTTTAAAAAACGCTATGAAAGAATAATATTGCGTTTGTTTAAATGCTATATATCGACATGTTGTAATATGTTAGGGGTCTATATTAACAACCTAATAAATGCTATAATAAACATGCTATAAATGATGTTACTCATAGCATTTTTGAATTGCTATTAAATAGGCAATTTGTGACATATAAATTCCTATCAATAGCTTTTATTACTTGCTATAAAACTTTCATGTAGAGATGTGGTTTGTTGCTAATAATCATGACGTCATTTAACTGTTATTTATAGCAACCATAAACACTGTAGATAAACATTACTTGATTACTATAGCTACTACAAACGCTGTAAAAATTTCATAGCTTGATTATTATTATAGCACCTTTAAATGCTATAGAAACACTATAGAAAATTTAATTTAATATTTTATAGCATTATTTATTTGCCATGAAAGCTGTCTAATCATTGAATATTTTTATTGCACTAGTAAATTGCTATAGTTGTATAACCATTATTAAACGTATTTCACGCACAATATTAAACATATAAATATTTATGATCAAAAGTATCGTCATACAAAGTTGGAAGCATCAAAAGTAACAATTCTTACAATCTTTGCTAACCAAAACAATACATAGTAAAAAGAACAATCCATACAACTGTAGTTAACCAAAACATAATAAAAGTAAAGATGTATGAACATCAACGCAAAATACATTCAAGGAGAATAAGTGCGACAACATATTTTTTCATGCCTTCCACCGTAGCATAAACCTAGAGTATCATACAACGTCTGTCAGAAAAAACATACGTCTATTAGTCATAAAATATAAACAAAAACTATAAAGAATAGCAAAATATGGAGGGCAATTGCAGCAAAAAAAGAAAATACCCAAAAGTGACGTCTAATACATGTATATTGCAGAAGCAATTTGATGTTCTATCAGATATGTATACATAGATGGGTTTTTAGCATACATAAGATGTATATGTATGTCTTGGTAGTGAATTAATAAACAAATTATATATATATATATATATATATATATATGTGTGTGTGTGTGTGTGTGTGTGTGTGTGTGTGTGTGTGTATGTGTGTGTGTGCACGCGCGCGCGCGTGCATACAAAAGCAATTGCTAAACAGATTTCTATCACATATAATTCAAACCCAGAATTGTAGATAACCTGACCCAATCGACAGTTCTGGAGATTCAACTACTAACAGGAGCTAAAACTCCACTTCTAGTCTTCTAGATGTAATTTACTTCTAAAAACTAAACTTCAATGGCGAAGGCAATAAC
Source organism: Allium sativum (assembly GCA_030737875.1). Classification (NCBI taxonomy): domain Eukaryota; kingdom Viridiplantae; phylum Streptophyta; class Magnoliopsida; order Asparagales; family Amaryllidaceae; genus Allium; species Allium sativum. The sequence continues at coordinate 550,985,230 of CM060918.1, forward strand.
TTTTTTAACCTAGACTGGACTGGACCTAAACTCAGAAATCAGTAAACTGAACAAAATGAAAATACCAGTGCATTAGGGAATTTAGAGTTTTGATTTAGATTTAGACTGGACTGGTGTGATTTAGCAAAACACAATGCATGATCGTATACAGTAATTAGTGTTTTATTCCCATATTATACAAAACTACATTCATGTCTAGACAGGACATCCAATCTTCAGTTGTGAGCATTAGTATATGCGAATTACCTTTGCGTCTGCCTGTTGATTCCCTCAGCAGTCCTCAGTTGTGGGCATCAGTTCCCTCAGCAAATGTTTAATATAGAGATTTCTTTCTTCAGAAGTCCATGCACTACAAAGAAGAATTAACGTGAATATAGTAAAATTAGTAGAAGCTAGCAAATCTAGTTTAAAGTAAGTTCAATTGTTAATAAGAGTCTTGTACAACGTTTATAATCAATTCATTTCGTTTCTATCTTTCAATTCAGTTGTTAATAAATAAATAAGAGTCTTGTACTACGTTTATAACCAATTCAGTTTTCAATAAAGATCTAGTTTGTAATAGTTACACTTGTTTTTTCTTCTACGTTGTCATCATCTTCCTCTATTTATTTTGTTTTGTTCAATAATTCATTATATCAAAACTTAAGTAATTTTGACGTATAAATGTGCAGAACTGATCTCTAGTGTACGAGTGGGTGGTTGTCATTGTACCCTTCACAATTCCAAATTCTTCATCTAGAACCTCCATGAATGGAGCCGGGCAGTTTGTTGTGAAGGATGCATTACTGAAGATACCAAAGAAAACAAAATTTGCATGTATATGATAAACAGGACGGAAATGTTATCAAAATTGAATGTTTAGTGCTGATAAAATGATCATAAGTGTATGCACCTGATGATATTTGCAACTTAATCAGAGTAACCGCCTTGGTTAACTCCACAAACATAGGTGGGAATATCTACACCTTTGGCTGGTGCACTGATAATGACCTTCCTTGCTCCAACTTGTATGTGCTTTCCTACACCTGGCCCATTCACGAACGCTCCACTTCCCTTTATAAAAACAGGCATATAAAGGATCTTCAATTTCTACTTGTAAAATTTTACATTTTTCTCTCTAAAAGCTTTTATTATCCATACAAATCAGACATTCTGGGTAATTAACAGAGAGATCTACTTGGTATTCAATACTAAGAACTGCAAGTGGTAAGACTGTACACTGTTTGTATAGAGAGCTTGGGACTGAATCCCTTGGCATCGAAAACTACTTTAAAATAAAATATGTGTATCAACTATTAACATTGTGCTTTGGTCAGATGAGCCATCTCTTAAAGGTACAAGTTTTTCACTATATTTCAAGGAATGCACCTACCTCTAGTTGATATGGGTACATAATATAGAAGCAAATAAGCAATATATATTATATACACCTCGATGACAATGTCAATGCCCATCTCAGCCCAAGGATGCTTCAAAGGGTCACGTCTAGACACGAGCTTGATTGGTTTTCCATGAATTCTTATTGCATGATTATCTAAAATTTTCACATCTGCCTTCAATGTTCCAAGTATTGAATCATACTTCAAAAACTGTGATGCCTGCAGCGAAGGGGAAGAAAAAATAAGAAGAGAGGAAGAAGAAGTGAATGATGTTTGTGTATTGAAGAAGAGTGTGTGGTTCTTAAATGAACAAAATTGGGAAAAAAAAGATAGATAATGGACTAGAGCAAGAGACATCCATTTCTTTGACCTCTCATCATGCGTTGAACCCAATGACAAATTTTGTGAAACTTCATTTTGTAAACTTTAAATTAAAATGTACAAGTTTAACGCTAATATGATTACTTTTTTGAAGACAACACTAGATGTGCATTGTATCATTTGTCAAAGGTCATTGAATGGTGGAAATGTATGTGTACTTTGACATATCTTTGTACATCCTCCTTAAATGAATTGGTGTTCTCTTCTTGGAGTTAGGCGTGCCTTCTAAATAAAGACATGTCCGAAATATGAGAATAATTGCAGTTTACTTCGACAATAGTAGTTGCATCCTATGATAGAAGCAAACCACAGTCCACCTTCACATTCCCTTCAAGTCTGCGGTGCATGCCAAGATTTAGGCATCACTGACTACCTGACAATAGTGCAACCCTGATGATAAAACCAACTGACAACACTGCTTCACCGTGGCACACCAGTACCATCAAAACATCCGACATTACATCTTCACCATCACACACCACCATTCCATAAAAAGATCTTGAGGTGCAATTTTGATTGCTCTCACTGCTAGTTAATGATGTGATTTCTAAATCTGTTAATCAATACTGCAATTTTACTACATGAAAATTGTTGTATGTTTAGTTTATCGCTCAAAAGTAATAGATGTAAATGTTCGTAAGTTTTTCTTTTTTAACATACTACAATTATTTATTCATCTGCAGCATTTGATTGCAATTGTCATATGTTCTTAGAGTCCAAACTTTTAGAAGTCATGTAATTAATTTTATAAAAATGTATATATTATCAAATGTAGACATGTACCTGGTCATGGAATTACAAAGCAATTCTAAACATGTGTACAGATGTAGTTTTGATAGTTCATTAATGGAACACTACTAAACATGTGTACAGATGTAGGCAGTTTAATGGTAGTAGATGAAACAAACCTGCATTTTATTGTTTTGCAAGCACCGTAATAGAAAATATAAATATCGTTTAGCAATCCTAGCCCTTTCTCTGGTATCTTCAGTTTCAATTTATTCTTGTTGAGTTCATCTCCATCTTAATTATGACCTGCGAAAACAAAAGTTATTATTACAACAAAGAAAGTTTACACCAGATACGTAATCAACCAAACCACTTAAAAAGGCTTGGTTTGCCTGCATGGATATGATAGCAAAAGCATTGCTTTGCTTGATCCCATGTTTGCAAAATTAAGGCCTCGTCCAGATCTGCGAAGTCAATTTGCAATATCATGTTCAATGGCTATGTAAAAAATGTATGAAACCACATTGACTCATTCTTTTTTGAGGATAATGAAAAGAATTCTACAACTATATTTCGATATTCTATCTTTTGATTTTAAAGTAAGCCCGGAATGGTCCCTGTAACCGTATCATCATAGTTCCGACATAGTATGGCGTTGTCCTGGCAATATACAAAGTGCCCTCCTTTTTCCTAGATTAAATATCAAATATTTACACATCTTTAGCTCATAAAGATACTAAGAAAATATATGATGTAGAGGAGGGTGAAAAAACACCCTGCGTATATCACAGAGATGAAGATGGATTGATTCAGATAGTGAAAATCAAAGATGTTTGCTTGCAACTTGGTCAGCATGATGAACTTTATGGTCGCACGCATCACACAATGCAGCCTTGTCTGCACTTCAGATGACCAAGGCTGCAATTTTGTTGCAGGCGTCGAACAGCTGCGTGTATTGTAGCTTAAGTGCCAATTCTTTCTATCTTTCGTTATCTCCAAACGACTACAGATAAAGCAACAATACATTCGAGAAACTGAAGGAAAATTTTGTTACATCGAAACTGAAGGAAAATTTTGTTACAAAACTCACTTTTGAGAAAAGGCTGCTCAAACCTATCTCGTGAAATGCTTGATACTTCAGTTTTAACAGCAGCCTACCCATTTATGTAATCAGATTGCAATAGTGGAGGATTCAGCCAGTTTAGTAGCTAGCAATGGAAGTCAAAACCAAGCAAACTTGTCTCGCAAATATTTATTCAAACTCTGCTGTTAGCTTGTGCTGGTCCGCAGTCGTGCAGATGATAACTGAGAGAATGCTTGAGTGGACTGTCGCTTACCTGCCAGTATCATATAACAAAACATCACAACTTAAAGCTAGTTCAACTAATTCCAAATGTCAACAAACAAATAGCAATATTCCTCACTCGGTGAAGATATCAGTGGCTTAGTGTTAATACCAAATTCAAAATCAAGTTACTCACTGCTCATCAACTCGCAGGATAATGACATCAATGATCTATTTCACTACTTTTTAGAGGTGTAAACTATAAAGTACTGTTATCACAAGCATAGCTCTACAATCTATATTGTTAAATTAAGGACGTCATTTTCAATCGTTAAATTGTACCTAAAAATAGTGAACGTCGTACTCGTTGCTTCTGTTAATTTCCTCATTAAATGAAACAATGCTATTTATAACTAATAGGCAGTGACTATTTATTTTGAATTTAGTTTTTGCACATGGTCCAATGATGTAGCACAAATGCTTGAACTGCTCAAATTGATGTTAAGATATTGAAGTAAGGAGGAGTAAAACTAACACCAGCAAATTTATAAAAGGCGCCACACCCATGTACAAATATGAGGTTATGAGTTACAATTTTCTTTGTTGCCCAATTGTAGCAACAAAATCTCATAATATTAGAGATAAAAGATTGAAATAAAAAAAACCATTTGTCTAAAAAATTGGTAAGTGCAGTAAAACTCATGCATCTTTAGTTCCAAAAACAAAGCAATACTCCATTTTGAAAAGAAAAAAAAACGATTAATCTCAGATTGTCAAAATTGAATAAAAATTAGTTTTCCAAAACATAATGAACATCATCTTGCAAAACTGAGTTGTCTCCGTTGTTTTGCAAAATTGAGTAAGTTCAATTTGGTCAAAAATTTAATTAACGACTTAAATTTTCAGTAAGCAGATATAAAATAACAACCAACAACGAACCAAAGTTCAATTGATGACTTAAATTTCCTTCATATAACCAGTGGCATATAAATCGACAACCAGCAACGGACCAAAGTTCAAATAAGAACTTCACCCTGTAAACATATATAAAAATAGCAATGAAATTGTCAGTTGATATCAAGTGCACAATACTTATTTTTGTTTTGGCTTGAGGTAAAACTCATGCTTGCATGCATGCATAGTTTCCAAAACAAACTAAAAATCGGTTTTGAAAGAACCGGTTAATCGCAGATTGTCAAAATTGAATAAAAAATCTTTTTTCCAAAACAGAGTAAACCTCATCTTGCAAACTGAGTTATCTCCATTGATTTGCATCTTTGAGCAAATTCGGTTTGGTCAAAAGCGAGTAAAATTAGGTTTGTTAACTTTGTTATTGAGCGTATGAATAATCAAATATGTAAAAATTTAATCATATATTCTCATACTGCTTCCACATGGTCCGTGCTAGAATAATTATAAATCCTAATATTGGGGAAAAAACAATTTCTTCTCAACATGAAATAGTTCATTCTAAAAACAGTACAACAAACCAACCTAAAATATATAGCAGAGATGACAGAATTTATCTATATGCAATTGCATAGAAATTTCGGGCAATTGTCTGGTAAACAAAGAGCAGTATCCATCTCAATTCATTTTGACAATATACATCCAAATACTATGCTCATTCTATGGTTATAAGGATTTCAGAACAACATTTTAAAAGAATAAATTGTAAGCAACTAATAGAAAATGTACTACAAACAATTTACCCTGCTAGTCAAAAAGATTAATACAACTGTAACTCTATGTATACATGAAGACTATCCTTCATGTTGCTCTTTGTGGAAGCAAGACAAAAATAGAAGAATCAATAGCAAAAAAAGATTTTACCTTAAAGAAAACTTGCTCTCCAGTTGCATAAAAGTTCCAAAAAATAGTGCCACAGAAGTACCTTACTGCAGTAAGAGTAAGGAATGCTTGGAAAGAGCCTAACCATTAAACAAAGTAACCAGCTCCTATAGAACTAATCACTGCAGCCAATGTTCCAAATGAATTTGCACCTGCAAAATCAACAAATAAAGCACGTTTTATATGTTAATATTCATAAATTTGAAACCATAAATATAGTGCATAGTTCAACAATACTAACAATGAATTTGATAATTTTTTATAACATGAACATTATAAACATTAATATTGGTAAATTGGATAATATGAACATAGCGCATGATCCAACAAGACTAACTATGAAGAAATCCTAGCATTTGCGAGCAATACAAACAAAAGTAACTCAAATTCCAAAATCATTTATATAAATAAAGAGATTTACCAGTAGATTTTTGTGGTAAAAATTAGAAGAGATGATTCTTAATATACCTTGTTCATTTATGCCATATTATGCAATATTTCTTGTAGTAGATAGTCCAAAAAGAAAATAAGAGGAGACTATGCTGAGCAAATCATTCTACCATACAACAAAAGCTCAAGTATATTATTAAACAAGATAACTTGAATTATTATGCTTGTTGTGTTACTGTGTTATTATTGCATTTGAGGAAGGATAAGTCAGACCAAAGAAATTTTAGGGATGTTTAATACGGATCATGAAGTCTTGGAGAAGACTTCTTTGTTGGAGTTATTTGCTAATGAGTATAAGAGGCATGGGTGTTTGCTCGTGCATGTCGCTAATACGTCGCCCTAGGGATCATTACATTCCTTACAAATAACCATTGAAGTTAGATAGAGAAGGACAACTACTAAATTATGCAAAACATGGTATTTAATTTCTGATCTGGTATCTTTGATTACTTTGATTCCCATCTTTTATTAGTATCTTACCATTACCTGTCGCTTCAATATCTCTTTTTCTTTGAATGGTAATTTCGTAATTATCAACATAAGGAGAATATGGGTAATTTATTCGTTATTGCATTTTTATAAGTTGATGGAGAAGGTTGATGTATTCGAAAAAATAACACACAACAACATGACGAATTGATGATGAAATATAAATATAATTAAGTTGTGAATTTAGGACCAAAAGGTAATCAATCTCGTTTTACCAAGTTGTATGCTCAAAACATTTTTGTATTCTGCCTTCATTATGCAGCATACATATTGATTGTCACGGTCATAAAAGAATATTTACTGCATACATAAAGAATATTATGCAGCATACATAAAGATATTTACTGCTCCTAGATATGCTTTTTCCTTTGACAACACAGTAGAAGAAACTCAGCTTTTTTCAGAGCTTTAAAATAGTTACAGCAACAATTTGAACCCGAAAGAAGACGAAACTAAATCATCAAATAGATATAAGGCAAAATTAGTGAATGCCAGAACTTTCTGTTTATTTATTAACTCCCTTTTATTTCCAACCAGCCAGTTTAATTTAATCCACCAACTAGAAAATTGCCAAATTAATTTAATAGACTCAGCAAACATTTTATTGCACTGTCTCAACCTAAACTAACCTAAACTGACTGCCCTTATGTATAGTTTATGCAATAATAATCATACAAACTACACTATTAGTGTCACACAAACAGATATATTCCAGAAAGAAGCATAGATAGATTTACAAAGAGGCTAAGATGTTCCTCTCTATTTTTTACAAGGCATCTTCTCTACAGCGTTGCTGAGTTGTTTCCTTAAGACAAAAAATATGAGCTAGCTTAAAGCATAAAAACAAGATTAAAAAACTTACCGCAAATGAAATATATAATTAATCAATTAATAGGTAGAAATACTCTGAGCCGACTTATGGTTCCAATGTATATTAAATGTACTTAATGGTCAAATAACATGTTACATTATTGGCATAAAACAAAGCCATAGAGATTAGAATATATAGTTGAAACCGATTTAGCAATTGACTAAGATGACTGCTTCACTCCATCTAGAAGGAATTTCCACTCAAGTGTGATCGATTATTTTCTAAAAACAAAGTATTTACAAATTCAGAAAACATTATTCACTAATAAAAACATATCCTCCAGACTAAATCAATTAGAATAAAATAAGAATAAGTGCATCACTAAAACCATCGGCAGTAGACAACTGACAGCATGAAAACAATGGCCCATTGAAACATAACATCGAATAGAAATTCAATGACTAAATATGCATAATAAAATGCACTGGCTTTATAATTATTACCTCAGGGCTCACGAGCAGATCTCGGAGCAGATATTGAGTTTGCGTTTTTGTCCATCGCCGCTTGATTAATTGGAGCTTCCGTTTGTTAAATCATCGAGTAAGAAATTTGTTCGAAAAGTGGTTACTTGTTACAGAGCGAAATTTTGAAATAATCTGTAGAAGAAGAGAACAAGGAATATCGACGGTAGAGGAGGGTTTTCTTCTTCTCTGGGAGGAAGCGTTGAAATAGAGGAATGAGCGGCCTTGAAAACATTTCATTGAAATTTGGCGGAAATTTAACCGGGAACCAACGCGTAATTTTGACGCCTCTCAATTTCATGGCATAAGGCAACACCCGCCCTGTTTTATTTAATTTTTGACGAGAGTACTGATAGCAAGGTCAGTTTTCAATGCAATCACTTTTACTATTGATGTATCATTTTCTTGTAGTGTTCTTAAATGAGAAATGTGGAAAACATCATGAACACTGGACTGTCTCTCTGGTAGCTTTATTCTGTAGGCTTGGCCAATCCTTTCTGTTATGAGAAATGATCCTATAAATCTTGATAGCAAATTTCCTGCAGATCCAAAATGAACCACATTCCTCAAAGGTGATACCTTGATGAAAACCATGTCTCCCACCTCAAACTCAATGTCAGTCCTTCTCCTGTCTGCGTAGGACTTCTGCCTGTCCTGAGCTATCTTTATACGCCTTCTAATAAGATCGATCTTTTCTGAAGTTTCTCTAATCATATCCAGTTCAAGTAGAAATCTTTCTGTAGACTCCCACCAACAAGTCGGTGATCTACAGGGTCGTCCGTACAACACATCGAATGGTGCCATATTAGCCTGGTAACTGTTGTTGTAGGTGAACTCCACCAAAGAAAGATGCTCCTCCCAAGTCCCTCCGAAATCTAGGATACACGGTCTTAAAAGATCCTCAAGAACTATGTTCATCCTTTCCGTTTGTCCATCGGTCTGAGGGTGGTAAGTGGTGCTCAAACACAACTGTGTACCTAATGCTTCTTGCAAGCTCCTCCAAAATTCACTGGTGAAAATGGGGTCACAATCATTTACAATATTGGAAGGTACTCCATGAAGACGAACTATCTCACGAACGTAAATTGCTGCCAACCACGCTGCCATCCTTTTACTCTTAATTGGATAGGAATGAAATGAGTGTTGTTAGTAAGTCTGTCCACTATAACTCAAATACTGGTGTTGACCTTCCTCGATCTAGGCGAACCATCAATGAAATCCATCAAGACACTCTCCCACTTCCACTGTGGGACCTCCAAAGGATGAAGTACACGATTGGGCTTTCTTTGCCCGGCTTTGACTTGCTGGCAAACCAAACATCGAGAAATAAACTTTGTCACATCTTTCTTCGTCACAGCACAAAAGAAAACCCTTTTCATATCTTTATACATCATAACACCGCTGGATGAATAGTCATCTTAGAATGATGAGTTTCCTCAAAGATTGTCTTCAACAAACTCCTAACTCGGGGAACACAAAGCCTTCCATCTCGTCGCAACCACCTTCTATCATCTATGGAATATCTACTGAGGTGACTAGAAGTCTCTCCTCTACGGAGCTTTTCCAAGATGTCTGAAATCTGTGGATCCTCTCGCTATGAAGTCCCTATCTGATCCAAAAGAGTAGGTCGCACCTCTAGTGATGCCAATAAACCAGGTGTAAACTCGGTGGAGGGTCTAAAATCAAAAGTCGATATAAACTCCAAGCTTTTCCTCTCCACAAACAGAGGACTAAATGTCATACTCTGCCTACTCAATGCGTCTGCCACCACATTACCCTTACCAGGGGTATAAGCAATCTCAAAATCATAGGAGGTTAGGAACTTCATCCATCTTTGTTGCCTTAAATTGAGATCCTTCTTCATGAAGAAGTACTTGAGAGATTTATGATCGGTGTACAATTCGAACTTCTCTCCAAGTAGATAATGGCGCCAGGTCTTAAGCGCAAATACTATGGCAACTAACTCTAAGTCATGGGTAGGGTAGTTTTTCTCATGAACTCTTAGCTGCCTACCTCCATAACATACTACCCTTCCTTCTTGCATCAGAATCGCACCAAGCCCTGTACCACATGCATCAGTGTATACTCTGAACACTTTGTTCCCATCAGGCAAGGTCAAGACTAGGGCTATTGTCAGAGCCTTCTTCAATCGCTGAAAATCATCGTCACAATCAATATCCCAACAAAATGTCAAATTCTTTTTCGTCGGGCTGGTGAGTGGGGTTGATATCTTTACGAAGTCCTTAATGAACTTCCTATAATAGCCCGTTAATCCAAGAAAACTTCTCACCTTTGTTGCGTTTTTTGGGATCTGCCAATCTTGAACTGCAACTACCTTCGTGGGATCTACTTCTAGCCCGTATTTAGAGACCACATGCCCTAGAAATCTCACTTCTTTTCTCCAAAAATGACATTTGGAGAATTTCGCCTTAAGCTGGTGCGCACAGTGAGTTTTCAAAACCTCCATAAAATGTAGGGCATGCTCTTCCTTGGTCTTTGATAAAATCAAAATGTCATCAACAAAGACCAAAATGAACTTATTTAGAAACTCCCAGAACTCCTTACTTATCAGATCAATAAAATAGGCGGGTGCATTCAACCCAAAAGGCATAACAAGCCACTCGAAGAAACCATCAAGAGTTCTAAAAGTGGACTTGTCTATACTCTCCTCGGCCAACCTCAACTGATGAAACCCCAAGGCCAAGTCTAACTGGGAGAAAATAGATGCACCAACAAGCTGGTCAAACAGTCATCTATCCTCGAAAGTGAGTGCATATTTTTCTTAGTGAGTTTATTCAACATTCTATGGTGCACACATAAGCGAAGCGAACCATCTGCCTTAGTTGCAAATACTACTGGAGCACCCCATTAAGAAATGTTTCACCTAATAAACCCTTTCTCAAGTAGCTCCTCTACTTGCTTGTTGAGCTCCCTCTTTTCTACTGGAGCCATATGGCGCACATGCAATGCAACTGGCTTTGCATTGTCCAGCAAGTATATATGGAAATCAATCTCGCACCTCGGAGGTAAGCCTCGAACCTCCTCAAAAACATCAGGATACTCACAGGCTAATGGTACAAATCGTAAATCATCGATAAATGCATCAAGCTACTCTAGGAAACTAAGCATGACAGACCCCTTAGGGTCACAATAAATTTAGAGGGTCCTTTCATGGAAAGTCAAAAGTCTAACGACCCTCCTCTCACAATCCAGAATGACATCATATATGGCTAGCTAATCCATCCCTATAATCAAACTATATCCCATGAAACCAAGCACATATGCATCGCACTCAAACTTGATGTCTAACACGGATATTCTCAAACCATGACAAATCATCGACAAATGAGTCGTACCACCAATTGGGTTTGAGACAACAACGGGATCCAAAACCATACTAGTGCTAAGGTGCAGATACTCAACCACAGAATCAGATATAAATGAATGTGAAGCGCTCAAATCAAAAAGAGTTCTAATAGGATGATTGGAAAGAGAAATCAAAATTTCTTAAAAAAAAAGAAAAGAAAAGAGAAATCAAACCTTCAACGGAAACTTTCCTACCTCTGTCTGGTGCACTGACCATGAGAGCATGCACCTGCCCTCCCGAAGATCCTGCCTTTTGACCTTGTCCTTGCTTCTTCGGGCACTCTTTAGAAAATGGTCCGACCTCTCCACAATTGAAACGAGCATTCTTCTTTTTTTGCAGTCCTTGATCAAGTGACCCTCGCGTCCGCAATTATGACACTTCCTCTTATCCCTAGCCTTGCCGTCCTTTCTGCCCTTCTTTTATTGTTACTGTTGTTGTCCTTTCTTGGGCCATACTTTCTTATTTTATGTTTCTTCATCCTTAGCTTCTTTCTTTTCACCTTTATCTTCTTCATGCATCAATGCCATAACAACGAGTTTCTCAAAAGTTGCTCCCATCAGAATATGAGACATAGCCAACCCATTGAGGGGTTCATTCAATCCTCTAGCAAACCTCAAAACTTTCTTGTGTGGGGTATTCACTAGCTCCAAGCCAAACCTCGTCAATTGGTTAAACTTATTAACATACTCTTTCATAGACATGACTCCTTGCTTAAGTGTCAAAAACCTTTCCATTTGCATACTTTTCTCGACTTGAGAAAGAAACTTCATTTCGAATCTCTAACGAAAATCATCCCAAGTCTCCACTGGACACCTTAATTGCGTCACTTCCCACCAGAACGAAGCCTCATCTTTCAGCTGCCAGACGGCCAACTGAATCTTCCTACGATCATCAACTTCGAAAATTCCAAACAAATCCTCCGTCTCTTTTAGCCAATTCCTTGATTCTATAAAAGTATAAGTTCCTCGGAATGGCTTTCTTCACATAGCGCAGAAATATTTGCATATCCTAGAGAAATTATCAGCACATGGAGGAGGAGGAAGAGGAACGGCGGGTGCAGCTGGGGGGCGTCTGCTTGACCACCAGAAGGCGCCGTGGCCTCAAGATACCTACGGAACCAACCCCATATCGTAACGACCTCAATAATATTAGGTTCCCTAGACATGCTGAAAAGAAAAGGAAAAAAGGGATTCAAACAGAGAATCGAAAGATATTACATATGGCTTTGGGAAATATGTTTTTCAAAACAGACTTTTCTTTGAAAAATGCTTTCTTTTAAAACCTTTTTGAAAACAATTTTCAAAATCTTTTATACGTTCTGGTAACCTTCAGCTCCGATACCAAATGTGACACCCCACGTCCGTTAATGTCACTCTATATCATAATGCATTAAGTTTCGTGAAGCATTATATGTAAACAAAAACAAAAACATTACAAGACATATATAAAATAACAGCGGAATTTAAAACTTTATTGAATTGAAAACATCGTGGTCCAAAACATGGTTACATCATAAGTCTGAAATACTGAAAACATAAAACTTCTGCCTTGTACAAAAATCATCATCAGAGTACAATGATACATAAAAAAGAATAATCCCCAAAATATAGCCATAGTAGAGAAGATATGAAATCAAGCAGTACATCTAAGCAGTTCCAAGCAGAAAGAAAGAAGAATCCTGATAAAGCTTGAGTATTCCCACACTGAGAACCTGGGGGGAAACAGAAAAGAAAGAAGAGGAAACAAAATGGGTTAGACATAAAGTTTTGAGAGTCCGGTTATTTTCAGCATATAAATAAGTAAAAGCATCATGACATGCATAAATTGGACAGAGATAACATTGTCATAAGGCAGGTATAATAGGATAAACATGATAGAATATATTGCGCTTGTTTAATACTTTTCTCTACACCATTACTTGTATAACAAGAACAAGATGATCCCCAACAAGTACAAGATAGTAGACTTAGGCGTACTTCTACTGATAGGTTTTACCCTATACAATAACAGGCAGCCCAACTGAACTTACCGGTGTTACCCCTAAGGATAATAACAGGATCCTAAACAAGCAAGACTAAATGTACCCTAATTACTAACCCAATCGATTGGCTCCCTAACTCCATAGATACCATGTGCTGGGCCCACAGTAGGATGTATCACTTCCTAAAGTGGCAACCCGTCGTTTACAGGATGTGCACAACCATATCTACTGATGCCACATTGTCTTATCTTCTCGAGCAGGCGGACCCATGCGCGCACATAAGCCCGATGGAATGCTCTATCAGACACCTTTTCCCAAGTGACCTCTATAATTAGCTCAGTAAGGTGCCCCGATTCCGACCTAGTTCGGAGTACTCGTTTAATACCTATATGGGTTACTGACTAAAACGGATCCCACACACCATGTGATACAAGCTTCCCCCTAGGCCTGCATCCCCACTACTAGGATTTCAACAGGTTATGCCTACCAGTGTAACAAGATTGCATAACACCACAGGTTAAGTTTGTGGGCCTATGTATAAATATTACCCACCACCCCAAGATTTACTTAACCCTCCCACCGATTCAAGCAAGTTTACTTAACCCCTACTCAAGTTAACATGTTCATGTAATCCCTATGGATTCAAACAAGTTAAGTATTACAAGTTCATTACCATTTATTCATTTATGGTTATAATGCGCTATAGCTCCCACGTTAAGTCTACCACTTGTGGATGCTGGATATGCTGGACGGGTCCGAGCAGACTTCTTCCACAAGTCAGACTTAACCTCCTTTCTTAGCACGTTATGTTTTTATGAACTTAGACCCCACACACTAAATTTACCACTTGTGGACGCTGGATATGCAGGTCGGGTTTGGGCAGACTTCTACCACAAGAGTAATCTAACCTGGTGTCTATGCGCCGCCACGGTTTGTAATTATTGTAAATCTAGGCATTTTCATTATTAACCAATTATCATGTTCATTATGCCCTAATTCCACGTTCGATCTACGATACAAGTTATGCCCAAATTTAGATCAAGATCTAGATTATTCCCCCAAAATTCCCAAGTTTTGGCTCAAGGTACAAATTACGCCCAAAATTCCCAATCATGTTTTACAACAAGAATTATGCCCCAAATTGATCATTCCTAATTTCGCGCGTTCGCGTATTGTAGTGATAGGCCTAAGCTCGAAGGTAGCCCAACTATAAAAACAAAAAGGGAAGAAGGGAGAGAAGAGAACAAGAACATGCATAGTAAATAAAAATGGCATAAGATGAAATAATTAGGCAAACTAGCATAATAGGCCTAAGGTGACATGATTAGGCAAACTAGCATAATAGGCATAGGATTAGGAAAACTAACAAGATAGGGATATCATGAGCAGACATATGATATCTAAATAGTGAATTAGATATACAAATAATGGCAGATCTGATATGATTCAAATGGTCATAGGCTTAGATCCAATTCATAAACATGTCAAGATAACATTTAAGTGTTTACATCTAAAAATAACACAGACTCACTGTGATTGGATCTAAGAAATAGAAGAATGATTGCAGATGTTGTATCATAGATCTCTATATTCGTATATCTTGTTTGTGAGAAGAAGTAGGCTAGATCAAACTATGTTGGAGCAGCACCTCATTGTCGCCTTTGAATTAGATGAATAAAATAATGGAATTAAGGTCCTATTTATAGCCTAGGGTTAACGATTTTGATCCGAAAACAAGTTCACATATGTAGAACTGAATCTGCCTTGGATCTGGGGGGTGTCGACACGGGGGTCGACAAGGGTGTCGACACTCCTGTTATGGGTCGACACCCCTAGGGTGGGGTCGACCCCTAATGGTCCAAACTCCCGCCCTGTCCCACATCGTTTGATTTTGAATTTTAAATTTTGAATTTTATTTTTTATATATAAGTGGCTTATATGTATATGAACTTTAGACCTTAATATCTTCTTCATACGTTATCCATTTTACGCAAACTCGGAGTCTGTCTTAAGCAGAATTCCGAGACGAACGTAATGGTGCAGTTTGTTTTACTTAATTCCCAATATTTATTTAAGTATTCTTTATTTTATCAATTTAATGTGTAATTTTGGGGTATTACAATATGGGACCGCGCTAGGTGCGGTACTCATGCAAGAAGGTAGGGTGGTTGCCTATGCTAGTGGACAGCTGAAGTATCATGAGAAGAGATATCCCATTCACGATTTAGAGTTGGCTTTGTTGGTGGTCTCCTTGAAGATTATATTCTAGGAAAGATGTTCGAGCTTCTCACAGGTCATAAGTCTTTGAAGTATTTGTTCTCGCAGCGTGGTCTGGATTTGCGATAGTAACTTGGATAGAGTATATAGCCTCTTTCGGCCTCATTATTCAGTATACCCCTGGGAAGGGTAATGTTATGGTTGATGCCTTAAGTAGAAAGCATGTTGCCTAGAATGTTATTTCTGAATGGAAGCAGTCGGAGTTTGTCTCCACAATTAATTCGCAATCGCTGATTGAAGCATACATTGGGTTTCTTGGTGTTCTTATCATTAGACCCAAAAGAATTAGAAGTGTGCAAGATCTCGATGATGAATTGACAAGCTTAAGGGGAAAAGGTTAGTAGGAGGGAATCGTCTCCTCATTTGGACAGATACTCTATCAGTGGTGATAGGATTTTGCTTAGGGATGGATGACTTTATGTCCCTAAGAAGGAAGTGGTAAGAAAGTAAATTTTGAAGGAATGTCATATGTCAAGAATGACCATACATCCTGGTAGGGATAAGATGTATCGGGATATGAAGAGAAGCTTCCACTGGGAAGGAATGGAGATAGATCTATCAGAATTCGTGGGGTTGTGCTTGACATGCCAAAAGGTTGAAGTGGAACAAGGAAGACCCGGAGAAATATTGCAGCCTTTAGAGGTTTCCATATGGAAATGGGAGCATATTTCTATGGATTTCATTTATAGGCTTTCGATGAGTCAGAAGGAAACGAAGCCATTTGGGTAATCATGGATTACCTTACGAAGAGTGATCACTTTGTTTTGATCAAGAAGAATAGGACCGCGACTTCGTTAGCCCAGCTATACGTCAAGGAGATTATCAGATTACACGATGTTCCATCAGGTATAGTCAGTGATCGAGTTGTTCCATCAAGTATAGTCAGTGATCGAGATACTCCGTTTACAAGTGAGTTCTGGAGAAGCCTACAAACAACTCTAGGGATGATATTGAGTTTGATACAGCATATCACCCATAGATGGATGGACAAAATTCTTAAGGTTTACTTAAGGCCTGCATTATCAACTTTGAAGGAGCTTGGGAGCAGCATTTACCGTTAGTAGAGTTTTCGTATAATAACATTTATTAAGCGACAATTGGTATGGCCCCTTTTGAAGCACTGTATGGACGGCCATGTATATCGCCTACTTGTTGGTGGGAAACTACTAACAAGATTCTACTCAGACCAGACCTTATCCGTGATTCCGCGGAGAAAATCACATTGACTAGGCAGAGGATGAAGGCAGCCCAAGACCATAAGAAATCATATGCTCGATAGAAGTAGAAGGGAATTAGAGTTCTGTGTTAGTGACTTGATATTCGTAAAAAATTCCCTTCTTCGAAGGACTGTTCGGTTTGGTATGACTGCGAAGTTGGCTCCCAAATTCATTGGGCCTTTCAAGATCGTCGAAAGGATTGAGAAGATGGCTTATCGTGTGGATCTGCTCGAACGTCTATCGAGGGTCCATAATGTTTTCCATATTTCTCATTTGAGAAAATGACTTCATAATTTCGTTGTTAGACTCGAGCCTAACATGATTGGGACATAGGAAGGCTCGAGATGGAATCTAAGGTGCCCCGTTCCACCGCAAGGATAGTGGAGCATGAAATCAGGAGACTTCGCAATAAGACAATTCGCCTCGTCCGAGTACAATGGGGAGATGATCCAGCAGAAAGCATTTAGGAGACTAAAGAAAGGATAAGACAAACTCATCCATAGCTTTTCGTAGGTAATTATTTTCTCTAAACATTTCGTTTATGGTTGCATTATGGTTGCTCGATTAGATGGTTGGAAGTGATTGCAACACTATTGCACATCGCACTTATATAGAAATATATGCATATTGGGATGTTTACATACTGCATCACTTATTACACATACACGCTAGGACGAATCTTACTTTAGCAAGTCTGAAGTACATAATCACTATGATTCATGGTTGTTTTAAATAACATGGTTGTTTATAGAGAGTTGTGTTTTCACCCCCCCCCCCCCCCTTCAAGTAGACTTTGGGACGAAATCTATTTTAAGGAGGGAAGAATGTAACACCCCGTTAAAATAATTTAGTTAGACAAGATAACTAATCAATAATAATAATTTAAATTAAACATTTAAAATGTTATCAAAGTAGAAAATGGAATTTTGTAAAAAAAAATAGGAATTTGGCCATAAAATTATCATAGTTGTATTCGTGGCGAGATTATGATCCGTTTTCATATATAATATGTCGAAAACGGAGTCCGTATGAAGAATTAACCTTTAATTGTGTTATGCGTAATATAAATGTATAATTAATGAATGATTGCAATATTCCATCAAATTCAAATATGTGTGTGTGTATGCATATAAGTGGGGACAAGAATATATTGTAAAAGGAAGGTAATTAATAAGAAATAGAAATGTTTTAATAATTAAACCATTTCATCCATCAAATAAATTCACTGGGCGTTTTGGCACCCAAATCCTAGGGTGGAAGTTAGCCACTTGGGGTCGGCCAGGTCTGTTTTATGTGAGTCGCGGTTAGGTTTTGAGTGATATTTATATAATTAGCCGCTATGATTAAATCTAATTAATCCTACGACATTAATTCGCGCACACACCTATAAACATCACCTTATTCCATCTCTCTTAAACCTAATCTTCTCCATCCTATAGCCTACATTCTTCCGTTGAATTCTATAAAAGTTATATTAGGTTTCCTTCTATAAACCTTCTAATCTATCTTCTTTCTAATCTCTTTTCTTCTATGATTTAGTATGAATTTGAATCTGGAATTCTAGATTTATATATAATAATTCTAATTGTTTGATTCTTATATATAGATTAATACAGAATTGGAGTTCAGGCGGGATTTCAGACCTAAAAGGCAAACATCATCGGATTTGTAACATTTCCCTCTAATTAATCATTGTGAGTGGAAATCTCTTATGTTTTCTATTCTTTTATTTAGTAGTATTGATTTGGATCTGTATGCTTAAGAGGATTTAGGATTTCTACGAAAACATTAAAAATAGCAAACCATCCAAATTCCTTTCTTTTATATTTATTGGCGGAAATGTACAATTTGTGTAAATTCATGGTTTGTGGTTGTTAAAGAAATGAAGAAGATGACAAAGTTGTGTTGTATAATTATTATTGTACTCAAATTCATATTTCATATGTTGTGATTTTCATGTACTGTTTATTGTCAAACATTAAGGATTTGGATTTTTGTATGAATCAAAATAGGTTTAAATATCTATTTTTAGTAATAGACTATTTGAACGTATTTATTTATACGATTTTCGAATATTAATGTTTTACACATAAATATATTCACGAAGTGTATTTGAACCATAAAATAATAATTACATGTGTGTGTGTGTGTGTTTGGATGCATTTCACAATTGTTATCTTCTGTTGTTGTAGCAATCAGTCAAGCCTAGGATATAAGTTTTATATGTTATTATTGTTTGTTTCCCATTTAGATATATGTTTATATACATGTCTATACTTGATAGGTGAAATGTGGGAAATTGAATTGCATGCCTTTCTTTGGTTAGAGATTGACATTTCAATGGTTTAGAAACGTTAAATTCAAACATTTAGTATATGTTTAACTTGGAATATTTAAATTTTCATATATTTTAAATAACGTAATTAACATATAATAATTGCATTGTAAATATGATTAATTTAGGAAAGTAGTAATCTGAATTTCAAATGCCCCCTTATGAATTTGTTTGCATGTGTGGTGTTAATGGCTTTATAAACAGTAATTAATGACACAAAGACACGAGGTTAACCATTACTTGAAGTAGAAGCCTGCCCGGAACTGACCAGCATATCCAACTTCTACAAGTAAGTTTGGTTAATGTGAGAGGTCTAGGTGTCATGGGCCATTATAATTATTACACTAAGGCATGAGGTTAAGCCCACTTGCAGTATAAGCCTGCCCGGAACTGCCTGGCAAATCCAGCATCTACGAGTAGATGATTTAATGTGAGAGGCCTGGTGTGTGAGCGTGTGTGTGTGTGTGTGTGTGAGAGAGAGAGAGAGTAGGCATGCATTCCTTAAAAAGGTTTTAAGTGGCTGACCTACTTAATTTGGGTCTTAAGTGGTTAGGACTAGGCTTATTCCTAAGGTTCACTCCTTGGTTTGGACCAAAGCCATGGGATCCTCCCTTATTAGGTTCTAAGTGGTCTTTTGGTCCTCCTCTAAAATGGGCTAAATATAACGGTAACGTTGAGTGGGGTAGTTCTCCAGAAGTTGTCCACTTCCTCTAGGAGCTGTGTGAGGCTAACCTAGGGACAGGATAGGTACCCTACGCTGCATACAACTATAATTAACCGCCCATTTATGGAAAGTCTTAAGTGGCAAAGGAGTTCATCCATGATATCAGTTAAGCAGTAACATGGGAGTCCGCTGGAGGGGTATTAAATGGCTAACTAGGTCTACCCTAAAGCAGTATTAAGTGGCATGTTACTGCTTCTCATAACACAATTGAGAATGTGTATATATATAACGTTGCAGTGATAGGACGGGGTCTTAAGTAGCTAGGGTTCGCCATAGGGTGTTAAGTGATTATAGGAATCCTCCCTAAATTTAATGTAGTGGTATGGCCTTAAGTGACCTAGAATGTCCACCTCATTTGGTCTTAAGTGATCGGAGGATCTGCCCTAAAGTGTTAACGAAGGCCTTAAGTGACTGTACAGATGTCCACCTCATTAATTAGATTGATTGCCTTGTGTGTATGTTTGTTTACGTAGACATATCATGACAAATTTATGTTGTCTAATATAATAATAGCTACCCTTCAAACATATGTGGTCTTTGTTTCGCCAGGACTTTATGTTCCGACCTCCTTCCTTTTAACATACTTATAGGATAGCAGGTTGGACTTCATGATGAGAGATAAAGTGGTGGGAGCCTGATAATGGAGGGAATTTATCTATTTTTGTTCTATTTATTATTGGCAGTATTATTGTATTTGGGATATTAATTGATTTACACGATGTACTGTCTGAATAATGGTTGTAAGCTATTATTTGTTCTTAATTTAATAGTACATCTATTTTCTCATTATTATATTTTATCTCTTCCGCTATGTGAGATTCCATCTCATTATATTGCACTGTTATTCTTTGAAAATGTAATTCCTTATAGGGACCAACGATCCGTTTAGAGTGGCTCTAAGTTTCGATGGCCCTTTTCTAGGTCGAAATTTAGGCCCACTACGGGCGGGAGTCATTTTAGTGGACATCTTTTCCATCTTCTTACTAAATGACCTTTTTAACGCCTTTTGATTTTTGGTTAGAATCTTTTGATTGTTGAACATGATTTTGTTGGAAGGGATTTTGGTGTTAGCATGATACTTTATACTTTCTAAGGAGGTATTTTCATCTTCTTCCTCTTCTTCAATTTACATTTTTTTACCGTCTTTTCCTTGATTTGTTCTTACTTGTTTTCCCATAAGTGTTTCATATGGTTGAAACATAAGCGTAATCTTCATAAGAGATATGTTTGGGGAGTTGAAAACCTTTCTAAATACGAACTCTTCGCTTTTGAAATCCACTCCAAAATATTTGAAAATACGGGTAAAATGAATTCCATAATATAGCGTATTTTCATTCAATGACAAATCCTTTGGAACAAATTCATTCTAAATCGCTTGAGTCCAATTTATATTATAATTTCCGAAAATTGTGAACAGAGCCTTACAAACTTTCATTGTTGGATTGTTGAAATTTCTCGAATGTGGTGTGATGGTATGTTGAAAAGGTAAGTTAACAATCCTTGCCTTAGGATGAAAATAACGGTTTTTGAAATAACAAATGTTCATCACTCTCAAAAAAAGATCTCCTTGCGAGTTTATTCCTTCCATTGATTGGCGTGTTTATGTCTTGCTGTTGTTTAGCGCTCATCAGGTCGGTAAAGTTGTTGGTGCTTATTAGGGTATTTTTGTTTTGGTTATGGCCGTGGATTTTGAGGAACCTTTGGAAATCGTTTGGCTTGTTGAGTGATGGCTGATTTCTTCAACGTCATGGAGTTCTCATTGGAAGTTGCTCGGTCTGATGTTATCTCCTGTATCGCGTTTGTGCCGACCTCCTTTCCAGGTATGCCGAAGTTTTAATCTCCCTATGTATCAAGACTGCTAAGGGAGGTAGAGTTCAATTTCTTGCTTGATGAGAAACTAAGATGCTCAGTATATTATGTCTAGTTGTGGTTGGTATTGAATGATTCTTGAGTGTATTATATATCGAATGTATTCAATGAAGTATCATCTTGATGTTGTTTGAATTGAAGGATTTTATATTTATTTGGATACTTGGTCTTGTGCGATGTTGTGTTCTGCTATTTTTAGGGTGTTAGGAGTCTGGGTTGGACATTAGTTGCCCTTTAGTTTTTGGTGATTTCTTCGTGTTGCTTGGTTGATAGTTTGGGTGGTTATGAGTTAGTCTGTGTGCTAGAATATTGTCCCACTATTTCCTATTATTAGTAAGCATGGTGAAGATTACTCTCTCAATTTGCTGAGGTTAGTCAGTGGATGATCCTTTCCTCTGTTACTCATAACTTATCCCTTGCTGTAGCCATATGTTAGTGATTAGCTAGGTGAAGATGCTTTGATTAAGCCAGTAGCCGTGGGCTACGTATCTGTATGCAACTATGTGATTGTCCTTGGTATGTGATTTTCTTATCATGTTATGCTTCCTGTACATCTTATTGGGTGTTTTTCTTGAAAATAGGACGTTATTGGTGCTCCAGTAGCACTACTTGTAATATTGTGCATGCTAGTGTGTAGAGAAGATGATAAGGGACTTTGTCTTTTTGTTATTGTTGTTGCTAGCCATATGTGGCTCTAGGTATGGTACTTCTTTTCTTTTTTGAGATGTTGTACTATGTCCTTGTATGTAATTGATTGACTATGTTATAGTTTGCCAAGCCTTCTGCGTGGTGTGCTTGGACTAGGATATTTTTTATCTAGATACTTTGGCCTAGGCCTTGTTCTATAAGCCAGTATAGCTGTCGTGGACGGTCTACGTTAAAAACCTGTTGGTGGTGGACGGTACACCTTAAAACCCGATTATAGTACTTTGGCAATCGGCCAAACTATTGAATTATTGTAATTATTATTTGTTATAATAATAAGTGTTTGTGGTCACTTTAAAATCGGTTGGCTTTGCCAAAAAAATGGTGAAAGGTTTCTTGATCATTTTCATTGATCTTTAAATCCGAGATATCCATTCTTGTATTTTAACAACCCAAAATAGTATGCAAAACATCACAATTCCAAATAATTTGTGTTCCTTTCACGCTACTCCAAGTCTCACTTTCATTTCCTTGATAAAAGCCATGATTTAAATTTGCATAAAACATTTTGACAAGATTTGAGTAGCAAACTTCATCATTATCCTGAGAGTCAATTAAACTAAGAACACCATTTTGATGAAAGAGAGTTAGAAGATCATAAGAAGTAAAATCACTAAAAATGGAAAATTTTCCCATATAGACTTTACCAAAATTTACATAGCTTATGTAATCTTTGATAGCATCCAGGTTGTTGGAAAGAAAGCCTTTGGTGGTCTCCTCAGCCTCATGGTGTTTGGTGTGCTTGAGGAAGCCATTAAAGAGTTTTTGTGAAGGGTGTAGGATAATGAAGAAAAATTTAAATTTTAAATTAAAGGTGGAAAGAGATAACAGGAATAGATAAATAAATAAAGAATCTAAGGACATGTTCTCTGGTAAAGAGACACATTTTCAGAACATCGGGTTTGGTGAAAAAGTGGAGGGAAACTCAAAAGTTTGAAATTTAAAATTTGAATTTCTAAAATCTTCATATAAGGAGACATATAGGGTTATGTATGTAGTCGCGTCTTCTGAAATTTTCAAAAGACATTTGGTTTTGACTTTTTGATTTATTTATATCTTATATTCTTATTTAATTATTTCCTAGGATAACATTTATGATAATAATAATTTTATAGTATTATTTGATTAAAATAACTATTGTTTTAAGTTTTAAATTTCAAATTTTAATTTTTGAATTTGAATTTCAAATTTTCAAACAAAGAAATCAAACAAGCAACCATTCAAATAATTTAACAAAAAAATAATTATTATAAAGGCGTACCTATTTTTAAATCCGTTCATCTATTTCTTCCGAATTATAAATTGTTGTGAAGCACATATTTGGATTGTTCGTTTCTTGCTCTTCACTACAGGAAGATGAATCAGAATAGTCTAGAGTTGTTGTAAAAGCCCTTTTTCTCTACTTTGATGGATTGTTATTTGAAGGTTGATTTTATTTCTCCAGATATGAACAAAAAAATTCATATGGCCTGGTTCATCACAGTTAAAACATCTGACATTAAACCTCATTATTTTTCATAGAATTTCTTTTCTCTCTCCTCTTGAAATTATTCTTTTTCTACATCTCAGGAACTTTCTAAAATTCCTTTCCATTAATGTTATCTCTTTATCATTGTCGATGTTTGAGTTAGAATCTTCGGTTGTTGAATTATATGTTATCGATTTATTTTTTGATGACTTATTTTCTTCCCTTCCTTGCATCTAAATTTCAAACGATATTACATTTTTGATTAATTCTTCAATTTCCATTATAATGATATTATTAGCCTCTTCAATTGCAAGAGTCTGTTGATCCCAATCTGAAGTTAATGAATTTAGGATTTTTATAACTTGATCATCCTCAAAATATGTTTTTCTCAAAGACATTAGTGAATGCACGATCTCTGGAACCTGCACTATATATCAGAGACAGACTCATTCTGATTCATTTTAAATAATTCAAACTGATCGGTTAACATAGAAATTTTGGTCTGTTTAACTTTATTCCTTCATGAGTCACTCGCAAAGTTTTCCAAATTTCATATGTAGATTTACAAATAGATACCCTATTGAATTCATTTCTATCTAGCGAACAGAATAAAATATCATGGCTTTTGAATTATGTAGTGGCTTTTCGATCATTAGTCTATTGTGCAAAATTAACATTCGGTTCAACATATTCAATTTGTGTGATATTCCAAGTCTCTAATCCTATAGATTGTAAATAAATTTTCATTCTATAATCCCAATTTGCATAATTACTACAGTTGAATGGTGGTGGTCTAATTGTGGACTGACCCTCTACAAATGAACTATTAGAATTAGTATTGGAAATAACAGTGTCGGCTGCCATTTATTTATTTTTTTTAATTTAGATTATGAAAATGTTGAAAACCAATGCTCTGATACCAATTGTTAGGGAATGTGAATTAAGGATCTTAAATCAAACTAAACACTAGAGGGGTGAATAGTTTTTAATGGATTTTATAGATTTCTTGAAATCTTTTGAGTTTATCAGAATGTTATATAAATCAAAGATATGAGTTATCATAGAATCAAACAAAGATGTAGATAATAACAATAAAAAGCAGTAAAAGGAAAGAATACGCTAGTATTTTATATTGGTTTGGAGTTACCTACGTTGTAATAACCCAGAAAATCCGAACCAATTTAAAATTTTTATTTTGGCAATTTTAGTGAATTTTGAATATTTTAAATGAATTATTTTAAATAATGACGATGAGGAATTTATTTTGAATAGAATTAGAATGTATATATTTATATAAATTGAAGTTAGAATATAAATATTTATTTTTAATTATAAAAGGAATTGAAAATGGCGCGGTAGTTCGAAAATTCGATTTCAAATTTCAAATGAATGTACAGAATTCAAAATAAACCGGATTTTAGCAAAACCAAAATTATTAGAATCTATTTGAAAATATCTTTCCAACGAATCCGAAAAATTGAAATTTCATAGCAGGGATAAAAAGTTATGCCCAGTTGAAAATTCAGAATAGTCGCTATGAAATATTGGCCCTTAAAAATGGAAAATTTTCAAACAACCTCCATTTTCGATGAAACCACTTTTGTTGGATCCGGGGTGTCAAGTTATTGCTAGATTCCAAAAATCATAATTTTTTGAATCAATATGTGAGTGTGGCGAAGTAAAACGTGTTTTGACCGTTTTAGTCAATTTGGATCGACTAGAAAATGGCCATTTTTCAAATTGTCTTCAAATTTGACGAAATTAGTTTTGTTAGAACCGTATCATCGATACGAAGCTAGAAAATATTTTTCGTGAATTTTTAGAGTCTGTATGTGACCCCGGTAAATTAAAATGTGTGTTCAAATTTCAATATATGGGTTTATATTTTGATTTTGACGGATACAGGTCGAAACGGTCGAACTGGCTTACGAAACATATCCCATTGTGTTCGAAATGGGGGTAATTGACTAGGGGCAACAGTCGTTGAACTCGATTCAGAGTTCGGTGTAAAAAGTCACTTTATGAAAATTTAAAATAAAATTAAACAAATTAAATATATAATATCCTCTCTCTCCCCCTCCTCTATCTCTTCAGTTCAGTCAAAAAAAAGAGACGCGGAGACCGCTGAAGCCCCGCCGCCTTCCACCGTCGCACGACCGCCACCCCCACTGGAGGAGCACCGCCCCCCTCCCCTTCCTCTCCTCCTCCGTCTCTCACCTGAAATCCCCCAAAACCCGTGCCCCCAAACCCAAATCGAAGCTCCAGTGAAACCCTAGCCCTAAAACCACCTAGCGCCGCCAATGTGGACCCCACCTCGCCTGCGCCGACCACCATACCCCTTCCGCCTCCTACTTCACGACCCCTCAGCCGTGGACTCCCACGTTTAGCAAAAATCCGATTTTTCTTCGATGAAAAGTAAGTTTTATATCTTATACTTATATATGTTATTTTAAAATGTGGTTATTTTATGTAATGGCATGAAAAGATTAGATTTTTAATTTGAAAGGTTAGGATTTGATTTTTAAATCAATAAAAATATGATTTTTATAAGCATAGGAATAATAAAAAGGGTCTGTTTTTCACAGGTCCCTATTAATTTTCAAAATTAGGCTCACATCCGATGCTAAACTTATTATAAATTAGGTCCCTATTTTTTGAAAATTCATCAAAAAATCATAAAAAAATATAAAAAAATCACAAAAATTCATTATTAAATAAAACCCGTTCACGCCAAGAAATTCAGGTGGAAAAACAATCGAAAATCACGTCAAACCCCAAAATAATACAACATCAGCGAAACAGTAGGTTTTTGCATCAATAGATGCACCTATTCAGAAATAGTTACATAAATTCATGCTTATATTTCAGCCTTGCGCCAAACTGCAGTATAAATGCATACATGTATGCAGCTAAACAGCATTATACGCATCCTTTTATGCATATATTCAAATTGGGCCTGTTTTTCCGAGCATTCGCCGTTTTCAGACATTGTTGCACGCATTTATGCTCTTGTACAGAATACATGCATGCATTCATGCGCATATTCAGAAGTCGTCGTTCCTTTTAAATTTGTTGCACATATGCATGCATATATAAGCAATAGTTGCATTCATGTATGCAACCATTCGTAACACATGAATCTTAGTTCAACTTTGTATGCATACATGTATGCAGTTATTTGCTAATAGTTGCAATCATGTATGCGTATATTGGTCCAGATTTTCAACATAAATACACTATATGAATATATGCAAACATACATGCTACTATAGGCAATAATTGCACAGAAGTATGCAACTTTTTTTTTGTTTTTTTGCGAATGCTTCTGAGAATATTTACTATTTTTTGGAATTTTTTTTTTAGTGTGTGGCGCAATTTTTTGGGGTCAAAACAGGTAGAAGGCGGAAGTGGGATGTCCAGAAGGCGGAAGGGATCAAAAATTTTGGGCGGCCTCTTAAAATAGGGACCGGAAATGTAGAAAAACTTTGGGGGGGCATGCGCCTATTTTAAAACTAAAATAGGGATGTGAGCCTAATTTTCACTAATAAAAATATGATTTTTATATTATATAGACAATACAAATGTGATTTTTATATTATAGAGACAATAAAAAAGATGATTTTTAGCTCATAGTAAAGATTATATTTTTATCATAATAAAGATTATATTTTTATCACAGTAAAGATTATGTTTTTATCATAGTAAAGATTATATTTTTAATTATAGAAAGGCAATATTTTTAACTATAAAAAGGCGATATTTTTATATATAGGAAGGCGATATTTTTAACTATAGAAAGGCGGGATTTTTATATATATTGTAGCGAAATAAAAATTCGATCTTTATATAAGAAGTAGAAATATAAAAATATAATTTTTATATAGAAAGAAGCGGTAAAAATATATGATTGTTATATATGAAATGCCATTGTAAAAATATGATTTTTAATGTGAACAGCGGGAAAAGATAGCGATGGTAACAACGGAAATCAAAACGGAATCCTTACAGTTCAGAAGTAAAGAATGACGGAGTGGAAACCAAAGGTGAGAACTTCTCACTTTTATTTTATTTTCTAGTTAAAATATATACTAGGATGCAGACGGTGCTTAGCAGCACCCGACACCCGTCGTCCACAGACCATGAACGGCTTGTATGCTTGTTTGTTTGTGTGGTAAAAATTGATTGTGTGATGTGGAATGGAATAAAATATTTTATAGTTAAAAATGTAATGTTTAATGTGTATGTGAGTAAAATAAATATTTATAAACAAATCGGACGATATGTTTGTGTACACACATTTGACTGATATAGATTGGGATGATAAATTTTACACATTGCCCAACTGCACAAATAATAAACAGTATTTGTCGTTTGAAAACCCCACACGGATATTGGGATAATATTTGACATACACTGATCCCAGTAATTAGTGATATGTAAATCGATGGGTTGACAGACTGTATAAGCGTTATTTATTTATTTTAATGCTTATACGGTTGTAGAATGCACTCTAGATGTTGTTTGAATTTTTAATGATTGTTTATCGTCATTGTTGCATACACGTATTGGATGAAATCCATATAACTGAAATTATATGGTAATTGATTGAGTCTGATTCCAGTTTAGAATTAACGAATATTTTAAAATAATATTCAGTGAATATTGGAATGTGAAGCCGTGTTAAGTAGTTAAACGCCATTTTAACACGAACGGGAATTTGGTCGATTTTATTCATTTTATAATGAATATTGAAAAGTGATTTCAAAATCTGATGTTTTGAAAATATTGAGGTGATATAGAATATTCAATTTTGATATGAAATTGAAATTGAATTGAAATCGATTTAAAATGAATTCAAAACGAATTCAAATTGAATTGAAATTGAAATCGATTTGAAATGAATCCAAAACGAATTGAAATTGAATTGAAATTGAAATTGAATTGAAATCAAATTTAAATGAATTTAAAACGAATTTATAACGGAAAAATCAATTTTGATTTGGAATTGAATATGAAGTTGAAATTGTATTGAAAAAGAATTTAAAACGATTTATAAAATACGTTTTAAATGGAAATCGATGAAATATATATTATATATATATTATATATATATATATATAATGGCCTGAATAGAACGCGCCGCACTGTGGCAGTTCTCGAATTTCGACCATTGACTTCGAACGGACATTACGGGAGATCCGACCGTCGGATTTTCCTAAAACTGGAACCGTTGGGTTCGTATCGAAAAGAGCTTTCCAAATAATTTTAGAGATTTGAAATCGAATGGTTGGATTTGGAATTATGTCCAAATCAAATTCGGAAAAGGTCGCTGTAAGTGCAGTTCGATGGCCGTTTGTAGAAATCGGTTGTACGGGCCTTGATAAAATTATTATAAATATCAATAAATTGTGTAAAATCATAATAAATGATTTGGAAAGAATTGGGAAGAAAAACTCCATATTTGAAAAGATAAAAATATATTTTTATCGAAATGAACTAGTTATGAACTAGAATTAGAAATCCAATGTTTTTTAAAATAAATAAATTGGATTTGAAATGGTATTAAAAATAACCAGAATTTCCAATATATGAATTGGAAATGGATTTGAATTGAAATTATCTTCGGAATATTTCGATAGTGGATTTCGTGATTATACGGATATTGTGGAGGAATTTGGAAGATGTATATATCGTTATTCCAATACGATATTTGTTGGTTTCAGAATTTGATATTGAATATAAGCCGATATATTTTCTATTCAGAGCCTTGTATTTAATATCAAATTGGATTTTGGGTTTGTCGTGAATGGTATCTTTAATAATACTATTCTTGAACCGAATGTAGTTAAGAAAATCAGAAACTAACTGGAGATTAGTTAAGTTGAATGGTTTCCTGGGTATTGATCTGAATTGGTTTCGGCCTTCGGGGTTAATACTTAAGGAATTGTTCTCTTACTAATTTACGGTTAGAGACTAATGGGATTTTGGGTTTGTAGTGAACTGTGTTTTTAACGACACTCGTTCTTTAACCCGCTTTATAGTGAAATGTGATTTGGAATTTATAAATCTTTTTATTAAGATTTAACGGGAATTTTCCAAAGTAAAGATTTCCAACTTAATATATTTAATTTGAATTGAATTGAAACTGGTCTTTGGGTTTATCATGAACGGTGTTTTAAATAACACTTATTCTTTAACCCGATTAACAACGGAATGAGATTTTGGGTGGTCGTGAATGGTATCTTTAATAATATTGTTCTTAGACCCAACGGGGTTCAGAAACTAACTGGAGATTAGTTAAGTTGAATGGTTTTCTGGGTATTGATCTGATGTTGGTTTCGGCCTTCGGGGTTAATACTTAGGGAATTGTTCACTTGCTAATTTACGGTTAGAGGCTGATGGAATGGAATGGTTTGAAATGATATCCAAAGGAAGATTAAAGAATAAATTTAAAAGAATTTATCTTTGATAAAATTAATAGGAACAAATCCCTAATGGTGTGAATATTTAAATAAAAGAATATTCAGAATTGGAATAAGGCGTATGTTGTGTTTTTATAGCACTTGTTTATTATATATGCGAGTTATTCGGAAAGACCGGGTTTATCCCATTCTGAATAACTGATTCGACGATATGTCGAGGATGAAGACGGTGGTCGAAGACTGGAGGTCTTCACATCGTTTGGATGATTACTGATGTCTTGATTGGGCTGTAAACCCAAGCCGAGGTAATAAGTGGTGATCGTCCAGGCGTACTTGGAGATCGACGGATATGCGAGGACCTCTCCCCTGTATTGGATATGTGGGGGAGGAATAAGGTGCCTCCGGTTTCGTTCAGACCCAGAACGGACCTATAAATGGATTGTGTCTCTAACATTGGATTTTATTCTGTGCTGATTGATTTCTATTAAATATATATCTGTTTGGCGGCGGAGAATTTATTCTCTTGCTTAACGCCCTTATCTGAGACGTGCAAGCTCAAAGGTTATATATCGATAGATATTAGTCGCATGGCATGAATTGCCTATGTGGCATGCTGAGATGCAGTGATCAAGGCTTTTGTCGAAAAGCAGAGTCTTGTGGTTGATGATCAAAGCACGACTTTAATACTACGTAGCTTTGTGTATAGCGTTGATTCGCGGGCCTCACACACCGGTATGAGTCAAAAATGGGATTGTGACTATAGGGAATGCACGACGTTTCTTTATAGTTATGGGTGGTGTCAGCGTTTTACTAGACCTAACATCGTTGTTTATTATACCCCTGTGGATGTTGGAATGCGAGGCGCCTCGGATATATCGGTCTCTACGGAGACGATGGATATAGGGCCGATAGGACCGGGAAACGTGTGTTCAGGAATAACTAATCGTCAAATGTAACGGAGGACCGACCAGAAGACCCAAGGGTTACCCAGAGTGTGTAGTCCTGAGACATTTGCTAGAGTGTTTCGAAGCGGTGACGAGCTTTCCCCTTGCCTCGACTCATGATGGAATCCAATTTCCAATACGTGATATTTCGGTTTTAGTTATAATCCTATATATGGCGACATAGTGGGATGGGGCACTCATGTCGTCTATGATTGATACTTATGATTGAAATTGTTTTGACACTATACACTTATAGTAATAATAAAAGATTAAATTTCGCGTATCAAGCATTCTTTGGCTATTATAAGTTAAAACCCTATCCTCCGGCTTGCGTTGCATTGTGTGATGGGACCTGGGTCTTATAATAGCTTCATTGTTCTTTATTTAGCATTGTGTTGTTTGTTTTATGCACTGGTATTCTTGGAAGGAAACTCGTTCCGTGTTATACGGCGTGGTCACATGACTGACCTGGAGTTTATTGTTTTAACCTAAACTCTGGGTGCCCCCATTTTGTACACGGGCAACTAGTAGTTTTGGTTTTGCAGATTTATATTCACAGGATCCTGGTTTACAGCTGAAGCGATATTCGGAAAGCTCTGTATCTGTGTATCTGTTTTCAGTTGTGCTTTGTATTGTTTTTCCGCTGCGATGTATTTAAATGTAATTTAAATCTCTGATATTTTCTATGTAATATTTACTCATACTCTGTTATATTCTTGTATTCTGTTGGAATTATTGTAATAAGCAATGAAATGTTCTTTTGTTTGTGTTCTGATTTGTCTTGTCCTCAACTCAATCTGTGCTTTCCTTCACGGGGAAGTTCGGGTCGTGTCAGTTTGGTATCAGAGCTCTGGTTTACAGAGCTCGAGAACAAGACACGTTAGAACCGAACGAAAGAGTTCATCAGAGATTGAATTAGTAATATCCAATGGGAATGACTCATTAGAGATGAGATCAGTAGTATCCTAGAACGAGTGTGAAGAGTAGTGTTTTCAAAATAAAAATGGAAACAAGCTTTGTTTTGAAAATTTAAATCTTGTTATACGTATTTGAATACTTATTTTAAATTGATTTGGATAATCCAATATATAAAGATTTTGCATATATGCCTTGCAAACGTATATTCGAAGTTTTAATATACTGGGTAGATATAGAATCACACTCTACTTGCCCGGGGATGATTCTGATGATGGGGCCCCATCATCGGTGTCATTTTCGAGTTTCGAAGGTGGGTTATCTATATATTTCCAATTGACTGGTGCAAGAACCATAACTAGATAGGGCTATTGTGTGAATTGGCATCAAAAACATGATTTTCTGTATATGTATCAAAATTAAGAATTTGAAACGTTAATTCACTAATTGATTGATGGTTTTGTTGTATGATTATTTGTATCTAATAAAACCATTATGTGAAAGAACGGTACATATAACCAAATTGTATCAAATTTTGAACTGAGTTGAAAATTGTTTGAGAATTGCATGCATATACATGTGTATCCATTGAACAGGTCATAGCAAGGAGGCTTGAGCAGAGGAATAAAATTATTTGCCCAACAAATAGGTACGTGTTTATTGTATTTCTTGGGGTTTTTGATGATTTTATGAGCCAATTGGCTAGCCGCTTGGCTGTTTCTTTTTCTTTTTGGATTAGAGAGGCCTGTATGGAGACTTCGAGATTTTCTCGGTGCTCTTGTGCAGGGGAGGTTATGGCAAAAAAAATCGAAAATTTAGGGTGTTAGCCAAATTTTTGAAAATTTGAAAAGTTCTTAGAAACTGAAAAGTTGAAGAACTTAAGCCATAATGAAAAGAATGAAACTTGAGTTGATTAGTAAAAAAAACTTTCAGCTCCGTTCCATTTCGAGGATGAAAAGATTTTAAGTGGGGGAGATTGTAATAACCCAGAAAATCCGAACCAATTTAAAAGTTTTATTTTGGCAATTTTAGTGAATTTTGAATGTTTAAAATGAATTATTTTAAATAATGACGACGAGGAATTTATTTTGAATAGAATTAGAATGTACATATTTATATAAATCGACGTTAGAATATAAACATTTATTTTTAATTATAAAAGGAATTGAAAATGGCGCGGTAGTTTGAAAATTCGATTTCAAATTTCAAATGAATGTACAGGATTCAAAATAAACTGGATTTTAGCGAAACCAAAAATATTAGAATCTATTTGAAAATATCTTTCCAACGAATCCGAAAAATTGAAATTTCATAGCGAGAATAAAAAGTTATGCCCAGTTGAAAATTCAGAATAGTCGCTATGGAATTTTGGCCCTTAAAAATGGAAACTTTGCAAACGACCTCCGTTTTCGACGAAACCACTTTTGTTGGATCCGGGGTGTCAAGTTATTACTAGATTCCAAACATCATAATTTTCTGAATCAATATGTGAGCGTGGCGAAGTAAAACGTGTTTTGACCGTTTAAGTCAATTTGGATCGACTAGAAAATGGCCATTTTTCAGACGGTCTTCAAATTTAACAAAATTAGTTTTGTTAGAACTGTATCGTCGATACGAAGCTAGAAAATATTTTTGGGGAATTTTTAGAGTCTGTATGTGGCTCCGGTAAATTAAAATGTGCGTTCAAATTTCAATGTATGGATTATATTTTGATTTTGATGGAAACAGATCGATACGGTCGAACTGCCTTACGAAACATATCCCATTGTGTTCGGAATGGGGGTAATTGGCTAGGGGCGACAGTCGTTGAACTCGATTCAGAGTTCGATGTAAAAAGTTACTTTATGAAAATTTAAAATAAAATTAAATAAACTAAATATATAATATCCTCTCTCTCTCCCTCCTCTCTCCCTTCAGTTCAATCGAAAAAAAAAGAGACGTGGAGACCGCTGAAGCCCCGCCGCCTTCCACCGTCGCGTGACCGCCGCCGCCCACTGGAGGAGCGCCGCCACCCCTCCCCTTCCTCTCCTCCTCCATCTCTCACCTGAAATCCCCCAAAACCCGTGCCCCCCCAAACCCAAATCGAAGCTCCAGTGAAACCCTAGCCCTAAAACCACCTAGCGCCGCCAATGTGGACCCCACCTCGCCTGCGCCGACCACCATACCCCCTGCCGCCTCCTACCCCGCCAATCCCTCAGCCGTGGACCCCCACGTTCAGCAAAAATCTGATTTTTCTTCGATGAAAAGTAAGTTTTATATTTTACACTTATATATGTTATTTAAAATTGTGGTTATTATATGTAATGGCATGAAAATATTAGATTTTTAATTTGAAAGGTTACGATTTGATTTTTAAATCAATAAAAATAAGATATTTTATAAGTATAGGAATAATAAAAATATGATTTTTATATTATATAGATAATAAAAATGTGATTTTTATATTATAGAGACAATAAAAATTTGATTTTTAGCTCATAGTAAAGATTATATTTTTATCATAGTAAAGATATATTTTTATCATAGTAAAGATTATGTTTTTATCATAGTAAATATTAAATTTTTGATTAGAGAAACGCAATATTTTTAACTATAGAAAGGCGATATTTTTATATATAGGAAGGCAATATTTTTAACTATAGAAAGGCAGGATTTTTATATATGTTGTAGCGAAATAAAAATTCGATCTTTATATAAGAAGTAGAAATATAAAAATATAATTTTTATATAGAAAGAAGCGATAAAAATATATGATTGTTATATATGAAATGCCATTGTAAAAATGTGATTTTTAATGTGAACAGCAGGAAAAGATTACGATGGTAACAACGGAAATCAAAACGGAATCCATACAGTTCAAAAGGAAAGAATGACGGAGTGGAAACCAAAGGTGAGAACTTCTGGCTTTTATTTTATTTTCTAGTTAATATATATATACTAGGATGCAGACGGTGCTTAGCAGCACCCAACACCCGTCGTCCACAGACCATGGACGACTTGTATGCTTGTCTTTTTGTGTGGTAAAAATTGATTGTGTGATGTGGAATGGAATAAAATATTTTATAGTTAAAAATATTTTATAGTTAAAAAATGTAATGTTTAATGTGTATGTAAATAAAATAAATATTTATAAACAAATCGGACGATTTTTTTTATGTACACACATTTGACTGATATGGATTAGGACGATAAATTTTACACATCGCCTAACTGCACAAACAATAAACAGTATTTTCGTTTGAAAACCCCACACGGGTATTGGGATAATATTTGACATACAC
Organism: Allium sativum; assembly: GCA_030737875.1. NCBI lineage: Eukaryota > Viridiplantae > Streptophyta > Magnoliopsida > Asparagales > Amaryllidaceae > Allium > Allium sativum. Next base: position 551,020,631 of record CM060918.1, read on the forward strand.
TGATCCCAGTAATTAGTGATATGTCAACCGATGGTTTGATAGACTGTATAAGCGTTATTTATTTATTTTAATGCTTATACGGTCGTAGAATGCACTCTGGATGATGTTTAAATTTTTAATGATTGTTTATCGTCATTGTTGTATACATGTATTGGATGAAATCCATATAACTGAAATTATATGGTAATTGATTGAGTCTGATTCTAGTTCAGAATTAACGAATATTTTAAAATAATATTCAGTGAATATTGGAATGTGAAGCCGTGTTAAGTAGTTAAACGCCTTTTAACATGAACGGGAATTTGGTTGATTTTATTCATTTTATAATGAATATCGAAAAGTGATTTCAAAATCTGATGTTTTGAAAATATTGAGGTGATATAGAATATTCAATTTTGATTTGAATTTGAAATTGAATTGAAATCGATTTAAAATGATTTCAAAACGAATTCAAATTGAATTGAAATTGAAATTGAATTGAAATCGATTTGAAATGAATTCAAAACGGAAATTGAATTGAAATGAAATCAATTTGAAATGAATTTAAAACGAATTTATAATGGAAAATTCAATTTTGATTTGGAATTGAATATGAAGTTGAAACTGTTTTGAAAATGAATTTAAAACGATTTATAAAATACGTTTTAAATGGAAATCGATGAAATATATTATATATATATATATAATATAATGGCCTGAATAGAACGCGCCAAGCTGCGGCAGTTCGCGAATTTCGACCATTGACTTCGAACGGGCATTACGGGAGATCCGACCGTCGGATTCTCCAAAAACCAGAACCGTTGCGTTCGTATTGAAAAGAGCTTTCCAAATATTATTAGAGATTTGAAATCAAATGGTTGGATTTGGAATTAAGTCCAAATCAAATTTGGAAAAGGTCGCTGTATGTGCAGTTCGATGGCCGTTTGTAGAAATCGACTGTATGGGCCTTGATAAAATTATTAAAAATATCAATAAATTGTGTAAAATCATAATAAATGATTTGGAAAGAATTGGGATGAAAAACTCCATATTTGAAAAGATAAAAATATATTTTTATCGAAATGAACTAGTTATGAACTAGAATTAGAAATCCAATATTTTTTAAAATAAATAAATTGGATTTGAAATGGTTTTAAAAATAACCGGAATTTCCAATATATGAATTGGAAATGGATTTGAATCAAAATTATCTTTGGAATATTTCGATAGTGGATTTCGTGATTATACGGATATTATGGAGGAATTTGGAAGATATATATATCGTTATTCCAATACGATATTTGTTGGTTTCAGAATTTGATACTGAATATAAGCCGATATATTTTCTATTCAGAGCATTGTATTTAATATCAAATTGGATTTTGGGTTTGTCGTGAATGATATCTTTAATAATACTATTCTTGAACCAAATGTAGTTAAGAAAATCAGAAACTAACTGGAGAATAGTTAAGTTGAATGGTTTCCTGGGTATTGATCTGATGTTGGTTTCGGCCTTCGGGGTTAATACTTAGGGAATTGTTCTCTTACTAATTTACGGTTAGAGACTGATGGGATTTTGGGTTTGTTGTGAACTGTGTTTTTAACGACACTCGTTCTTTAACCCGCTTTACAGTGAAATGTGATTTGGAATTTATAAATCTTTTTATTAAGATTTAACAAGAATTTCCCAAAGTAAAGATTTCCAACTTAATATATTTAATTGGAATTGAATTGAAATTGGTCTTTGGGTTTATCATGAACGGTGTTTTAAATAACACTTGTTCTTTAACCGGATTAACAATGGAGTGAGACTTTGGGTCGTCGTGAATGGTATCTTTAATAATACTGTTCTTAGACCCAACGAGGTTAAGAAAATCAGAAACTAACTGGAGATTAGTTAAGTTGAATGGTTTTCTGGGTATTGATCTGATGTTGGTTTCGGCCTTCTGGGTTAATACTTAGGGAATTGTTCACTTGCTAATTTACGGTTAGAGGCTGATGGAATGGAATGGTTTGAAATGACATCCAAAGGAAGATTAAAGAATAAATTTAAAAGAATTTATCTTTGATAAAATTAATAGGAACAAATCCCTAATGATGTGAATATTTGAATAAAAGAATATTCAGAATTGAAATAAGGCGCATGTTGTGTTTTTATAGCACCTGTTTATTATATACGCGAGTTATTCGGAAAGACCGGGTTTATCCCATTCTGAATAACTGATTCGACGATATGTCGAGGATGAAGACGGTGGTCGAAGACCGGAGGTCTTCACATCGTTTGGATGATTACTGATGTCTTGATTGAGCTGTACACCCAAGCCAAAGTAATAAGTGGTGATCGTCCAGGCGTACTTGGAGATCGATGGATATGCGAGGACCTCTCCCCTGTATTGGACATGTGGAGGAGGAATAAGGTGCCTCCGGTTTCGTTCAGACCCACAACGGACCTATAAATGGATTGTGTGTCTGACATTGGATTTTACTCTGTGTTGATTGATTTCTTTAAATATATATCTATTTGGCGGTGGAGAATTTATTCTCTTGCTTAACGCCTTTCTCTGAGACGTACGAGCTCAGAGGTTATTTATCTATAAATATCAGTCGCATGGCATGAATTGCCTGTGTGGCATGCTGAGATGAAGTGATCAAGGATTTTATTGAAAAGCTGAGTCTTGTGGTTGATGATCAAAGCACGGCTTTAATACAGCGTAGCTTTGTGTATAGCGTTGATTCGCGAGCCTCACACACCGGTATGAGTCAAAAACGGGATTGTGACTACAGGGAGTGCACGACGTTTCTTTCTAGCTATGGGTAGTGTCAGCGGTTTACTTGCTCTGACATCGTTGTCTATTATACCCCTGTGGATGTTGGAATGCGAGGCGCCTCGGATGTATCGGTCTCTACGGAGCCGGTGGATAGAGATCTGATAGGACCGGGAAACGTGTGTTCAGGAATAACTAACCCTCAAACGTAATGGAGGACCGGCCCTGAAGATCCAAGGGTTACCCAGAGTGTGTAGTCCTAAGACATTTGCTAGAGTGTCTCAAAGCGGTGAGGAGCTTGCCTCTTGCCTCGACTCATGATGGAATCCAATTTCCAATATGTGATATTTCGTTTTTAGTTGTAATCCTATATATGGCAACATAGTGGGATGGGGCGCTCATGCTGTCTATGATTGATACTTATGATTGAAATTGTTTTGACACTATACACTTATAGTAATAATAAAAGATTAAATTTCGCGTATCAAGCATTCTTTGGCTATTATAAGGTAAAACCCTATCCTCCGGCTTGCGTTGCATTGTGTGATGGGACCTGGGTCTTATAATAGCTTCATTGTTCTTTATTTAGCATTGCGATGTTTGTTTTATGCACTGGTATTCTTGGGAGGAAACCCGTTCCGTGTTATACGGCGTGGTCCCTTGATTTACCCAACTTTAAAAATAAAGATTAATAACTGTTTTAGTTCTCACACCAGTCACATGACCGACCTGGAGTTTATTGTTTTAATCTAAACTCTGGGTGCCCCTATTTTCTACATGGGCAGCTAGTAGTTTTGGTTTTGCAGATTTATATTCACGGGATCTTGGTTTACAGCTGAAGCGATATTCGGAAAGCTCTGTATCTGTGTATCTGTTTTCAGTTGTGCTTTGTATTGTTTTTCCGCTGCAATGTATTTAAATGTAATTTAAATCTCTGATATTTTCTGTGTAATATTTATTCATACTCTGTTATATTCTTGTATTCTGATGGAATTGTTGTAATAAGCAATGAAATGTTCTTTTATTTGTGTTCTGGTTTGTCTTGTCCTCAACTCAATCCCTGCTTTCCTTCACGGGGAAGTTCGGGTCGTGTCATACATCCAGTCCGACACAATGCTGGATTGATGTGGATTTCTTTACAAATAATATCCAAATTGCAATCCTTGATTACCAGGCTACAAGGGCACACCCCAACTATTTCTGGAGTACATTGAGACTCAGTTCTAGGCCACAACCTATACCCCAACTATGGCTTGTTGTTCTGACCCCCCCCCCTCCTAATTACAACTCTCAGGTTTAGCTTGGGAAAGGAAGGCCCTGGCAGGTGCTCGATTTGGTTTTTGGTTCTCGTTCTCTCACACTCGATATTGATGTGGTGATATGCTTTGAGGTAGTTGCCTTAGTCAGTATTAGTTATCTTATTTTGTTTTCACTGTGAGTTAGTTTTATTTCACTCTGATTATGTTCATGTTCATTATTTGTCGATACCAAATTTATACTCTCAATGCTTGGATGGGTTTGAGTTTCAATTTTTATTGAAATTCAGGCTCATAAAAGTGTGGGGTGTTACAGAACTAGTACTAAAGTATTCACCAGTAAATCTTTTAAATATAGTTTCTCAATTTGTGTCCACAAAAACTAAACTTCTCTCAGCGAGGTAGTTAAAAAATGGGTATCTTGGAAGAACTTTCAACAACTTTTCTATAACAACCTGCTAAGACAACAAAATTTCCATACCTTCCAAAAGTGATTCTCAAGAACTTCATCTTCGGTCCATATGCTTATAAGGTACTGAATTCCTCGACTAAATATCAAATGTATTTCTTGTTATTCCTTGGTCAGAGAAACATGTCATCTATATAGACCCTTACTATCTTTTCTCCAAATCTTCGCCCAACACCCTATCACACAAGTCGATAACTTGACCTAGTCACGAGCTAGCCAAAAAGGTACGACAACTGCTTTCAAAATCCACTGGGTATTCTACGAACAACTCCATCTTTATTTTTTCTACTACCCAAAACTTGGTGAAAATCACTAGCAAAGAAATTTTATTATGGAAAAGATCTGGCTCCCCTTTAAATAATTCAAAAGTACCATCTACATGAGGCAAAGAATAATGGTTCTTCTAAAACAATTTACTTATGATCACCACGGAGCCAAAGGAACTATCCTTCTTTGTAGAAAAGGTAAGTGATGTCTCTCATAAAAAAAGCTTACTCTTACCGATCCTTTCCAAAAGTTTCTTAATTTGCTTTTCCCTAAATATCTTTTTGCTACGGTTGAAGTGAAATGACTTCCTGGGAATACATGTAGAAAGCTCATATCATAGATATTGAACTCAATATACCAAAAAATAGGTATAAGGAGTAAAATAATCCACTTCAACTGATTCTCCATAGGAAAATCCTAGGGTACGACAACTGTGCGCAGGCCCAAGTAACTGTCCTCCTCTCAACATGTGATATGACTCATCATACAACTATCCGTCTAAACTCCAAATCAATTCATACATAGCAATGCAGTAAACATCATTTTGTACATAGAAAATCTTCTAGCAATAACTATGAAACTCAACACTCTTCTTTTCCTTATAACTATGTGCCTTACTGGTAATGCTACAAGTTTAGCATTGTAACACCCCACACTTTTCTAAGCCTAAATTTCAACAAAAATCGAAACTCAAACCCAACGAAGCATGGAGATGTAAATTAAGTAACTGCAAATAAAAGAGCATGAACATAATCATGGCACGATAAAATAACTCACAGCGGAAATGAAATTGGATAAACTAGTAACAACTCGGGTAACTACCCTATAAGAGTAAGTCACCACGTCAATACCGGACATGAGAGAGAACGAGAATCAAAAACCAAACTTAAACACCTGTAGGAAGATAACCTTCTCGAGATAACCTGAAAGTTATAATGAGGAGGGGGTCAGAACAATAAATTCTAGTGAGCAGAAAGAGTATAACACAGTCTACAGTAAACATATGTATCCTATTTGGTTCAAGCAAAGACATATGTATATCAAGGCTAGTAATTTAACCTAACATTGTAAACACTTACGCACGACGCTAACCACCATACCAAAGGTAGCATGCCCAAATGATAATGATATTTAGATAAAATGTTTACATATAATTATGAAGCCTTTAAACCATCATCCAACCAATTACCAAAAGCTAAGAGGTGGGCTCTCAATTACTCACTATTCATATGGAGGTTAATTATTTCTATATAGCCACTTAAGACCTCACTATCAATGATAGATAAAGGTGGATCCTTTCGATCACTTAAGACTTAAGGTGGACCCATCGGTCACTTAATACCTTTTTCAATGGATTACCCTATACTAATATAAATTAAAGTACACTAGCTACAAGTCCTACTAATTTAAGGCTTCTGTAATTCATGCATATAAACTCATGCCCCCACATATGGCGAGAGATAGTAAGCAGTCACTTAAGACCAATCAGATAGATATATGTCACACGCCATTTAAGACCTCCGTATGGTGGACCCCTTCGTTACCATATAGCTGACCTTATTTGGATGATCCCTCAATCACTTAATGCTTCCCCTTAGGATAGGTCGACCTATTGTACCTCCGTAGTGGTCATTTAAAACATATTCTCAGGGTGGACCCTTGATCCCAGCCACTTAAGACCCAATAGAAGTAGACTAATCGTTGAGATTATCAAACTCGAACCCAATTAGCCTTTGATGCTTTTATTTAAGTGAGGTGGGCTACGCGATCACTTAATACCTTTTTAAAGGTGGATCTAACCACTTAAGACCTTAATTCTCAAAGAAGGTCATATCACTGAATTATTTCCTTTTTGGTTTCTTCTTTTGGACGGGAGGAGGGCCCTACAATCACTAAAGACCTCACTTATGAAACAAATATTAAATTTGGAAATAATCCAATTGTGCAAACTAACTATCGTCATGGTTTTCTATGGTCAATGTCTCACATCATTTGGATATATATTTGACTACTGGAAAGTACAAACTTTTGTCGAATAAGGCAACTGACCTTGCATCATTAACCTACAAAGTCCAATTCAAATTTCTAATTATATTAATTCTAAACTTAATAGAATAGAATAAGGAAAACCTATATCTTCATGTCCCGGGATGTTTAATTAATTGTTTCTTATTGGACTTGGTATTTAAAGCGACAACCAATACCCATTAATCCCCTTTTTATTTCCATTTATTGTTATTTATTAGAGGTATTGCCATTCATGACCGTAACAGTCATATTTTCCTAAGGCACTAATTGAACCCCTTAAATGCCATTTATTACCATCAATTATAATTAATATCATTCATGAACCTAGCGGTCATAATTTTCTAAGACATTAATTAAACCAACGAATGTCCCTATTGTATCCACCTCTTATTATTCTAGTCTAATTATTGTAAGTCCTTAAATCTTTCTATTTTATTTTAACTTGATTCATTCTTATATATATATATATATATATGTTATAAGAATTATTTATTTACTTGACTGGGGTTACAATTCCTATTACTAGTCATCATTTTTAACTTAACTACCTAATTCAATTTATTTTCCCCGAATCAACCATGATTACAATAGTTATTATTCTGTTATGACCTTATTTATAGCAAATCAATTGCATTTATTGCTACAACGGCCATAATACATATTTCCATTTAATAAGGATTATACTTCCATATGTAATTCCATAAAATGGAAATGATTCAAACATACATATACAACAAACATTAATTATAATATATTTTGAGTTATTTACATAGATTTGGACAGATAATGTGTATATATATTTATATTTTTGTGCAGTTAACGTAGTTATTATTCTTTTATTTTTATGGTTATTCAATTCAATGTTCTAGTTTAAGCTAACAACCGAAACAATCCTTTTTGCATTCAGTCTTGTAATAAGATTCCAATCTTACAAAAAAGGTCATTAACTGCAATTATTGTAAATCATGCCTAAAATATTTAAAAGAGGAATAAACATATTTCACATCATAAGAAATATATAATATGTATGTTTTTGGAATGGCTGGTGTAAACTATGCACAAACATACATAAATCTATTTTTGTACATGAATTTACACAACCCTTTCCTTTTTGTTTTTTGTACATATTTCTTATTAATTTCAAATATTGTCTTGTTATTGAAAAAGAACAAAAAGACATATTTACAATAACCAAGTTAAAACCCAAACAAAATCGAACACAAACAGCCTTATTTCTTTTTAACAAAACTTACATGAACCACAAATCAACATCAAAACTACAGATCTAGAATAAAACTACACTTAAACAATGATTTATGACATTGATTTCCAGATCTATGGTGTTTACAATAACAAAAACATTTTTAAGCACAATTGTAGGTAATAATATGAATAATCTAATAAGCCTACAAAATAATAATATTCAAACCATAATTATTCTTTCGGATCTGACAAAAGCTATAATATATTTGCTGAACACATAGGCATGTATTTCAGATTTAATACAAACGAAGTAATCAGATTATTATAAACTATGTATATAGACTTTCCACTCACCCGGAAGCATCCAAATCTGAATTTGAAGTCTTTTAGGTCTATAATTACTAAATTCTTATATATCTATAGTTATTTTGAAAAGGATATACTTTTAAGTTTGTAGATTTTCAAGAAAATAAAAAAAGAGGGAAGAAATCTGATGAAGAAGAACCTAAATGCCAATCCATATCTTTTTCCACTAGAATCTGATTAATCTCCTAAAATCAATATTGTTTATGTTTGATTATGTTTATATATGAATATATTTTGTTTCAGAATTTTTTTAATTAGAAAAGAAATGGTAGAGCTTCGCTTCTGCTCTCAGAAATATGTGGAAAAGAATGAAGGCCTAACCGTTTATTTATAGGAGTTGAAATGGCCCTGAACTGGTAGATTTAATTTCATAAAAATATGACTGCTAATATATATATATATATATATATATATATATATATGTTAAGTTTCAACCCTAGCCTTCATAGCCTGCTTGACCAAGCGGTCGCAGGTAGCGGTTGACTGCCGATCAACCGCACCGGTCGACCGCTTGGGTCGACTAGGCCGTGACATGGCAGGGTAATATATATATACTATATATATAGTATATTCTCCTTTAATTATTTTTCGTCCGTTTTCGTATTTCGTCCGTAACTTTTTCATACGGACTCCGTTCGCGAAACTCCCAACACGAAAGTTGGCCAGAATTCCGTGACTGTTAAATTACATCATTTGTAGAAATTTCTATTTTAGAAAATATAATTAAATAACTAGTTTATTTATTATCAAAATTCCAGATTATTACATTCTTCAACCCTTAAAAGAAATTTCATCCCGAAATTCTGACACCTATCTATCCTATTATACACAACCAAATTTTGTACATCGATTCTTGCAACCAAGTGCACATATGCATAGTGTACATAATGCATCACAACCATAAAACATGTATGCAAAATGAGTTTAAATCGGATCCTCCTATATGTATGCATTAAAATTTTAAAATATTTTCGAAAACATGATGCAAAACATTCTAAATATACCGACAGTTATATATGAATGCAAATTTTGAAAACCCTTTTTCATCCATAACCCTCACACAACTATGAACAGAAATGTGAAAGTTTTGCATCCAAATCCTACCATCCAAAACATCAACACATCTAATCGCTTCATGTTTAATTTCTCCTAAGCCAGAAAAAGAAAATCAAAACAAAGAATTTTAACGTTCCCTTCACTTATAAATATTCCAGTTCCCGTCTTACAGTGGAACTCTACCTTAGTTGCCCATAATACTCCAAAATTTTCCATCTGTGGACTGCAAATGATGCTTAAAATAAGCTCTAAAAAGTAAAACGGGTTAATTAACAACTCACGCGCACTGTCGACAAGGCATGAAAACAACGTTTTCAAAGCTAAAACAACATTTTCCTTGTTATTGTTAACATTTTTATCGCATTATCGGTCTTACTGCACCGCTAAAACGCGCATACAAACCATCCAAAAATCTTCCTCACGCTGTTTATATGACCAAAAATCAAAAAAATTCACAAAAATAAATTTTCGCTTTAAAACTTCCTTTATAAATTTTGAAATTTCCTTTCAATGTTTTTTCACTTTCCATGTGAGATTCGGACAAAAACCAAAATTTTAGTAACGTGCGCTTTGTGTTATTTAAACCATCTATTTTAGTACGAAACAGATGTTTAAATATGTGCAAACTGCCGTACCCAAATCCACATTTTCATGCAAACCAAAATAAAATAAAGTGAATCAGTAAATATAAAATTTAAAAAGGATTTTTTTCAGACAACGTTTGCAAAAGATTTCAAAAATGTATTTTGCGGAAACTTAAACGATTCAAGTCATATGTTGGCGAAAAAGGAAGTCGAACACGCGAAAAATGCAAAAACCGAAACCATACACAAACAAGATAAATTTTAGCTTAACAAGGAACAAGTGATAAATATACACATGACGAAAAAAAACACAAATCGTATCCTTCACTAAAAGAAATTCAACACGGAATTTTATTCTTTTCAGTTATAAGACAACAGTTAGTTAGATAAGAACAATGAGATTTCATTAAATAGACATGCACGAATGACAAAAATATTTCTAAACATAGAAATCTCATCAACAAGTCATGTGGTTTCAAAGACAAAACACTAACAGTTATAAATGTGAATTTACACAAAGCTAAGAACCAAATGCTGGAAAGGGACAACAACAAAAACGACAACACAACAACAACATCGAAACTCCCAAAACAACGCCTATAAACAACGAGATGTCTTGCTCTACGACTGGAGATCAAACCATTTTTATGACCTTTGATTAATCATATCATGATAGCAAAATGCTCAATTTCTTGTTACAAACACCATTGGTGTTGTTGAAGGTTTCCATATCACAATCCCTTACAAAAGAGAATTAGGGATGATTAAAGAAACCTACCACAAAGCTGCTCTTCATGGCGATTCACCTAACATTATCTAATGATAATATAGATAGGTGAAGATACATAAAATAACTTCGTGAAACAACACACAAGGACAACAAACTAAATCAAATATTATGCGGCACTAAATGATGGTTACGCCATCGATAAGGCAAAAGATTGATTTCCGCATCGTGCAACAAATCTAATCGAGACTTCCCATTATCAAAACTGTGTTAAATGATCACACATCAACATGGGTAGTTCCAACATCGATTTCTGAACACAAAAACCGACATCTAGGAAAAACAGATCTGCTGCAAAATCTCCAAATCCAATCAAACCAAAGACCATTCTGGTCCGCATGCAACATGGATGTCTCAAAAATCTCATCGAGATTCTCTTCAGAAAAACCATCCAAAGATAGCTTAATCTTCATCTCTGCATCAAAATCTATTTCAACAAGATATAGCAAAGACGGCTGCAGCACAACCAACGATCCTATACAAGGGCCTTGAAGCAGAGGATCAGTGTAAGTCCAACTACTATGACTTACTTTGTAACACCCCACCTCCGCTAGGGTCACTCGCAAAGGAATGCACTAGCTTTAGAGGGGTATTATTGGTAAACATGTACAGAAATATTACAAGACAGAACATATAAAATAGCGGAAGTAAAATCAACTTTCATATCATTAATAAATAAGGTCTAAAGCCTTTTACATCAGAGAATTTCTTACATGGAAACCTGTCTTGCAATAGTAAAGAAGCATAAAAACCTTTTCATCAATTATTCCCCAAGTAAAACAATAAAATAGCCATAGCCAAGAAAAGTCCAAGCCATGCGTGATGACCTTCAAACAGAAGAAGTCCAAACTAACAATAGCATTTCCTCCCTGTAACCTGGGGGGAAACGGAAGACAAGAGGCGAAATAAAACGGGGTCAGTCATAAAGACTGGTAAGCCCTATCTACTATCAGTATATAAACTAGTAAAGTTAGCTGGCATGAGGAACTGAGATGAACATAAGTATGATGACAAGATAGATAAGCTAAACCAAAATAACAGGATGAACTACTGTACCAAGATACACGAGTGTGTCATGATAAACTACGGTGTCAAGATAAATCAAGGTATCACATTGTCAGGTTTCTATCAAGTATACTATCCCAAGGTATCTACCATGTATAACGTCCCACGGTATCTATCATGTATATTTCCCCTGGTTCTAACATGTATATTTGCTCTGCACCCCTCGTACTAGTATCCCAACCCGCGTCATGTGTTAACTATGAATGTCCCTTGCCCAATGTCATGTAATGGTCCATGTCAACCTAATATATAGCATATGTAGGTTTTCCCAACTCGTATGTTTCTTTCCACGTATAAGTTCAGTCCTTTGTCGTAGGCCATACGGACTTTCCCATGTAAACGTTTTATCCTTGAGGTTAATTTGGACTGCTACCCTTGATCTAGTTATGTCTCCTTACCATGAACTATCGCGCGTTCACTTAGGATTTATGCCACCTAGGACCACTAGGGATTATGCTACCTAATGAACATTTTTGTGTCTCGGTTTGGGTTCAGCCACCTAGGGCCACTAGGGATTATGCCACCCGTCAACCGCGCCCTTTATCCCACGTATGTATCGTGAACCGTTTTCCATGTCTAGACGCACATGTTTCTCAATGTGCCATCCGAGTTCCATGCCAGGGCAAACCAAGAAATACGGAACTCGGTCGGGAGCTTTAAGTCGTCTGCTGATGCAGATATCAAGGTCTGTTTTTGTACCCGTGGCTATGGTCCCACGTGACCCCTCCCTCAACTACTGAAAGGCAATCCAAGAAAAATCATGTATGAGAACTACACTAAGGCCCATCGATGCCCACTTCCAGATAGCCAACCTCACCCATAACTCGATAGCTAGTATATGGTCTGTTGGGAGTTCCCTGCCTTTCCGTACGTACACGATTGACTAAGGATGGTAGGTAGTCGGCGACATGCTATCCCGGGGCAAAATCAAGTATCGTCGACTCCACGCTAATCCATCCCAGTCTTTAGGTCGCTCGCATAGCAACCAAGGCATACTCTTGGCTCTTCTACCGCAGACCTTAACCCCTGTGCGGCCGGGTTTCATGGACCACTTGCCACCTCACAGAGGGATACCAAGAGTACCCTCACGTTCCCCGAAGCTTCCGCTTCGTCACCCAGTCCGCTGGAGCTTTTATCCAAGTCAGATAACTTGCTCCACCTCGTATACTAAGCGATGACCTACCGTACCAGGTTACTCATCTCTTTATGAACTATTCCCATGTCCTTAGCTAAGAATTATTACTTAGTTACCCTTACTAAGGTTTACCACTTAGCCCCTCTTTCCACTATCCTTGTTAACTACAATTTCCAACCTAGTCCCCTGAGCTAGGGTTTTGTCAAATGGGTTAAGTGTTGTTATCCAAGTTCATGACTTAACCCGCCTACGAATCATGTCAAGATTGGCTAAGTACTCAAGTTCAAGGCTTAGCCTACGAGTTGGTTAAGTGTACCAAGAAGCTCGTGACTTAACCCTATCAAGTCAAATTGGTTAAGTATTTATTTGTCTTAACCCTATCAGATTATCATGTTAGATTGATTAAGCATAGATTATCTTAATCCCATCAGATTATCGAGTCGGATTGGTTAAGCATGGGTTAGCTTAACCCCATCCACTAATCGTATTACAATGGTTAAGTTTATTTAAAAGATCTTATGACTTAACCCTATCAGGTCCGCATATTAGATTGGTTAAGTATAGGTTACTCAACCTCATCAAATCATCATGTATAATTGGTTTAGTATAAGTTACTTAACCCCATTAAATTACCGTGTTAAGTTGGTTAAGTATTGGTTACTTAACCTCATTGAATTACCATATTTAGATTGGTTAAGTGTTTAACTTAACCCTATCGAATTACCGTGTTTAGATTAGTTAAGTGAAGGTTACTTAACCCCATCTAATTACCGTGTTTAGATTTGTTAAGTCTAAGTTACCTAACCCCATCTAATTACCGTGTTTAGATTAGTTAAGTCTAAGTTACTTAACCCCATCTAATAACCATGTTAGATTAGTTAAGTATGGATTACTTAACCTCATCGAATTTACCGTGTTTAGATTAGTTAAGTGTGGATTACTTAAACCCATCTAATTATCAAGTCGAATTAGTTAAGCGTAAATTACTTAACCCCATCCCCTAATTGTCTTGTATGGTTAAGTGTCATTAAGAAATCAAGCCCGGTCCCACTTAACCTACCCATTCGTGTCATATCGGTTAAGTGTCATTAGTCAAATTTACTTAACCTTATCATGTGGCATTAATTTAATTAATGCACTCTTAACCTCTCACATTAGACCTTGTTGTGGTTACTAGTTAAGCCGGGCCGGTCCGGGTAGTTTTACACCAAGACCTAGTCTAACCTCGGGTCTTAAGCGCGACATGACCAACTTCTCACATTGGATCCTATTGTTTGTAGCCACTAGTTAAGCCGGGCGGGTCCGGGTAGATTTATGCTACAAACTCAACCCAACCTCGAGTTGGCCATTTTCATGTTTGGTCTAGTGTCTTGTTACACTTACAACCCATACGTGTCAAGTTTCCAAGTCCCATGCTCATAGCCAAAGTTACATGTTGTCACGTTTATACCAATTTACCCAAATCATGTTTCATGTCATTAAAGTTTCCCCATAACCTAACCCCAACGCTTTTAAACTCGCATATACATTCACAACAACGCATAATGGATTAAAGAAGGAACTTGACAAAGGCATGACAAAAAGGGAATAAGGCCACAAGTTAATCATGGTGGCATATGAGGCGTAAGTGTGTTCATTAACTTGCATGTTACATTATTAAGCCTCAAAAACATGCATAACCCCAAACTTAGCACATATGCGAATCATGATGATAGGTGACATAGAAAGATGCCTAGAAGTTCTCATATAGCATTACATGCAAGTTATCATAAGGGATACGATAGCTCTCATGTTGCATAATGCAACATTCAACATAAAGCTTATAGCTTTTAGCCCATAAGATCAAGATGGTGTCTTTACAAACATGATGGGATACATAACATGATAGCATGTATGATACTTAATGTTCAAACCCAACTTGCAACATTCATTTAACTTCATAGTTAATATCTAAGAGTAGGAGGGGGCTTACAATGCTATGAAGGCACAAATCAACATATAAAACAAAGATTGAGACGAAGCCATTCATGCTATCACCCAAAAACCCCCAAAAGAACAAGCTCCAAATGAAACCCTTGAGCAAATATCAATAAAAATCCTTGATTTGAAGAAGAAAGGTTTCAACTTTGGCTTTGAATGAAGCTTATGAGCTCTCATGCAAGATCCTTGCTTTTTGGTCAAGAAAAGGTTGCAACTTTGGCTAGAATGCAACTTATGAACTCTCATACAAACATGAAATCACTCAAATGATCATAGAATCTCTCATGAATGAAGAAAAGAGGCTCCTTTACTTTGAAACTATCTTAGAACACTTAAGCTATCATGAAGAAGAAGATGGAGGCCATGGGTTGAAGTGGAGGCCATGATGAGGAATCATTTTGGCATAGTTTAGTTGTAGGATCAATTTATGAGGGTTTTAGGAGAGGGTTAGGGGTCTTTTTATAGAAGACTAGGATAGTTTTAGCCATAGGATAAACCCTAAAACCAATCCTAGCCTTTAAAGCATGTCTTGGGGAAGAAGTCACATGTAGGAACCATTTAGGACCTTAAAATCAACCCTAGAGTCAATTCGGGCCATCAAAACTCATCCTGGGTCTCAAAAATAGGTTCTGGGCCACCCCAGGACGAAAAAATCGACCTGTATAGGGGGAGTCGACTCCCCAGTCGAAACCAGGGGGTGGAGGTCGACTTGCAAATCGACTTGGCAGTCGACACAAGTCAGTCTGCCAGAAAACTGCTGAAAACTTGTTTTGGCCATATCTTGGTCATACGGACTCCGATTTTCGAAAACTCAGACTCTATTTCGCGTATTTTTTCGAGAGGAACACAATGGTGATGTCCATTTTACCTGATTCAAATTTTAACATTTAATTCTGCCTTGATTCTTGTCTTAACATGTTGTTAAATTTCGGGTTGTTACATTCTCCCCTCCTTTAAGGATTTCATCCCCGAAATCTCCAAGTTAGGAAGAACGTATCCTACCATCCATCATCCATCTACTCAAAACATCATCCACAGGCAACCATTGTCCTTAGACGATTTCTAATGCCATATGAACATATGCAGAACGTGTGTGTATATGCTCCTTAGCTAATGCTAATGATCAGGCCTGAATGATCTTTCTAATGCAAAATATGTTTAGTGCCATGAGTCCAACATGTATGCGAATAGTTCTAGTCATATAAGTACTATATGCGTGCACAAACATTCATTCATATGCAACATCCGCATGATAACACATTCAATTTCATCCATAAACAAGTATAAATACTCGTGCATATGCAACATGAAACGTGACCGCGTCAATCTAGTATCTAATGTGTATTCGCGCATCCACGAGCAACCACTTGCAACCATTTGCAACCATATCAATCATAACATGTTTCAAATACATGTTTACATCCATAGAGTTCTATCTAAGGTTCCCAAGATAAGATCGAGGAGATAAACAAGACAAACTCCTTACGGGGTTTGTAACAGAAATAGGACCGAGAGGATACCCACCAAGCGATAGCATGTAAGTAAGCTCTACAGGAGAACCAGGGATCAACGATATACTCTTACAAAGAGACACGATGCACGCGACTAAGCCGCATTTCTTCGAGCTTAATTCCAGTGTGTCTTGACTGCCTTTGACTTCATGATTTCGTAGTTCCTTGATTCCTATTTCCAAGGTATGAGTCGGAACTCTTTTCACTGTCGCCTCTCGTTCCACTTCCATTTATTCTTTCCCTAGTATACTTGGCTCAACCATATCTACGTACTCATGCAAGCTCTCCAAAATTCACTAGTGAATTCTGGATCTCGTTTACCAATGCCAATCCATGTTACCATGTGCACTTACTAGGGTGGTTCCTGTAACCCATGCTCAAGCAGAATGAACCATCCGTCCTATTGGCGGACGTTACTCGATTGGATCAGAGATTTCCGATAAATGCATCAAGAGATTCTAGATAACTAACCATGACAGAACCTAAAAGGTACACGGACTTCGAAGGTATTACCAAAGCAAGCCAAGAGTCTGACTACCCTCTTTTCAAAACCGAGAATGGTATCCCTTACTGGATAACCACTTTACCCCTAGAATCCATCCATAGCTGAGACATGTCATTCTCAAATCCAAACAAGTCATGAAGAAATGGACCAACTCTCCAATCAGATTTTTGGGACTAAAACTGGGATCCTTTACCATGCTAGTACTAAGGTGCAGAGACTCAACTATCCAAGCAGACTTAAATGATACGATGACCAAGACAAAGTCTAGACGGGATGATAGGAAAGAACGACTAAACCTTTACCAGAAACGGTACCATTTCTTTTAGGTACCCTAGAAATGGGAGCGTACAATTTCCCTCTCCGATGATCTTGTCCTTGTCCTCCTTGATGGACTAAGCCATAGCAAAAGTTGCTTATCCTTAAGCTCGCGTCCTTTATCCTTGTTCTTATTATCCCTTCTTATAACTTCGGTAACCGGTCTCTCGAGAACTTCCTCCATCGCACGGAAAAACACTTACGTAGCTAGACAAGGATTAGTCGTAGTCAAAACTACTGTGACTACAGATGGAGGAAAGAAAGGAAAAGAGATTCAATCAAGGAATCAAAGGATAATGCTAATGGCCTTTGGGGAATAGCCTTTTAAAACAAACTTTTCTTAAAAAATGCTTCTTTGTAAACGATTTTTCAAATACTTTTCAGAAGGTTTTAAAAACTTTTGCCCAGTCTGGTAACCTTCTGCTCTGATACCAAATGTAACACCCCACCTCCGCTAGGGTCACTCGCAAAGGAATGCACTAGCTTTAGAGGGGTATTATTGGTAAACATGTACAGAAATATTACAAGACAGAACATATAAAATAGCAGAAGTAAAATCAACTTTCATATCATTAATAAATAAGGTCTAAAGCCTTTTATATCAGAGAATTTCTTACATGGAAACCTATCTTGCAATAATAAATAAGCATAAAAACCTTTTCATCAATTATTCCCCAAGTAAAACAATAAAATAGCCATAGCCAAGAAAAGTCCAAGCCATGCGTGATGACCTTCAAACAGAAGAAGTCCAAACTAACAATAACATTTCCTCCCTGTAACCTGGGGGGGAAACGGAAGACAAGAGGCGAAACAAAACGGGGTCAGTCATAAAGACTGGTAAGCCCTATCTACTATCAGTATATAAACTAGTAAAGTTAACTGGCATGAGGAACTGAGATGAACATAAGTATGATGACAAGATAGATAAGCTAAACCAAAATAACAAGATGAACTACTGTACCAAGATACACGAGTGTGTCATGATAAACTACGGTGTCAAGATAAATCAAGGTATCACATTGTCAGGTTTCTATCAAGTATACTATCCCAAGGTATCTACCCTGTATAATGTCCCACGGTATCTATCATGTATATTTCCCCTGGTTCTAACATGTATATTTGCTCTGCACCCCTCGTACTAGTATCCCAACCCGCGTCATGTGTTAACTATGAATGTCCCTTGCCCAATGTCATGTAATGGTCCATGTCAACCTAATATATAGCATATGTAGGTTTTCCCAACTCGTATGTTTCTTTCCATGTATAAGTTCAGTCCTTTGCCGTAGGCCATACGGGCTTTCCCATGTAAACGTTTTATCCTTGAGGTTATTTTGGACTGCTACCCTTGATCTAGTTATGTCTCCTTACCATGAACTATCGCGCGTTCACTTAGGATTTATGCCACCTAGGACCACTAGGGATTATGCTACCTAATGAACGTTTCCGTGTCTCGGTTTGGGTTCAGCCACCTAGGGCCACTAGGGATTATGCCACCCGTCAACCGCGCCCTTTATCCCACGTATGTATCGTGAACCGTTTTCCACGTCTAGACGCACATGTTTCTCAATGTGCCATCCGAGTTCCATGCCAGGGAAAACCAAGAAATACGGAACTCGGTCGGGAGCTTTAAGTCGTCTGCTGATGCAGATATCAAGGTCTGTTTTTGTACCCGTGGCTATGGTCCCACGTGACCCCTCCCTCAACTACTGAAAGGCAATCCAAGAAAAATCATGTATGAGAACTACACTAAGGCCCATCGATGCCCACTTCCAGATAGCCAACCTCACCCATAACTCGATAGCTAGTATATGGTCTGTTGGGAGTTCCTTGCCTTTCCGTACGTACACGATTGACTAAGGATGGTAGGTAGTCGGCGACATGCTATCCCGGGGCAAAATCAAGTATCGTCGACTCCACGCTAATCCATCCCAGTCTTTAGGTCGCTCGCATAGCAACCAAGGCATACTCTTGGCTCTTCTAACGCAGACCTTAACCCCTGTGAGGCCGGGTTTCATGGACCACTTGCCACCTCACAGAGGGATACCAAGAGTACCCTCACGTTCCCCGAAGCTTCCGCTTCGTCACCCAGTCCGCTGGAGCTTTTATCCAAGTCAGATAACTTGCTCCCCCTCGTATACTAAGCAATGACCTACCGTACCAGGTTACTCATCTCTTTATGAACTATTCCCATGTCCTTAGCTAAGAATTATTACTTAGTTACCCTTACTAAGGTTTACCACTTAGCCCCTCTTTCCGCTATCCTTGTTAACTACGATTCCCAACCTAGTCCCCTGAGCTAGGGTTTTGTCAAATGGGTTAAGTGTTGTTATCCAAGTTCATGACTTAACCCGCCTACGAATCATGTCAAGATTGGCTAAGTACTCAAGTTCAAGGCTTAGCCTACAAGTTGGTTAAGTGTACCAAGAAGCTCGTGACTTAACCCTATCAAGTCAAATTGGTTAAGTATTTATTTGTCTTAACCCTATCAGATTATCATGTTAGATTGATTAAGCATAGATTATCTTAATCCCATCAGATTATCGAGTCGGATTGGTTAAGCATGGGTTAGCTTAACCCCATCCACTAATCGTATTACAATGGTTAAGTTTATTTAAAAGATCTTATGACTTAACCTTATCGGGTCCGCATATTAGATTGGTTAAGTATAGGTTACTCAACCTCATCAAATCATCATGTATAATTGGTTAAGTATAAGTTACTTAACCCCATTAAATTACCGTGTTAAGTTGGTTAAGTACTGGTTACTTAACCTCATTGAATTACCATGTTTAGATTGGTTAAGTGTTTAAATTAACCCTATCGAATTACCATGTTTAGATTAGTTAAGTGAAGGTTACTTAACCCCATCTAATTACCGTGTTTAGATTAGTTAAGTCTAAGTTACCTAACCCTATCTAATTACCGTGTTTAGATTAGTTAAGTCTAAGTTACTTAACCCCATCTAATTACCATGTTAGATTAGTTAAGTATGGATTACTTAACCTCATCGAATTTACCGTGTTTAGATTAGTTAAGTGTGGATTACTTAAACCCATCTAATTATCAAGTCGGATTAATTAAGCGTAAATTACTTAACCCCATCCCCTAATTGTCTTGTATGGTTAAGTGTCATTAAGAAATCAAGCCCGGTCCCACTTAACCTACCCATTCGTGTCATATCGGTTAAGTGTCATTAGTCAAATTTACTTAACCTTATCATGTGGCATTAATTTAATTAATGCACTCTTAACCTCTCACATTAGACCTTGTTGTGGTTACTAGTTAAGCCGGGCCGGTCCGGGTTGTTTTACACCACAACCTAGTCTAACCTCGGGTCTTAAGCGCGACATGACCAACTTCTCACATTGGATCCTATTGTTTGTAGCCACTAGTTAAGCCGGGCGGGTCCGGGTAGATTTATGCTACAAACTCAACCCAACCTCGAGTTGGCCATTTTCATGTTTGGTCTAGTGTCTTGTTACACTTACAACCCATACGTGTCAAGTTTCCAAGTCCCATGCTCATAGCCAAAGTTACATGTTGTCACGTTTATACCAATTTACCCAAATCATGTTTCATGTCATTAAAGTTTCCCCATAACCTAACCCCAACGCTTTTAAACTCGCATATACATTCACAACAACGCATAATGGATTAAAGAAGGAACTTGGCAAAGGCATGACAAAAAGGGTATAAGGCCACAAGTTAATCATGGTGGCATATGAGGTGTAAGTGTGTTCATTAACTTGCATGTTACATTATTAAGCCTCAAAAACATGCATAACCCCAAACTTAGCACATAGGCAAATCATGATGATAGGTGACATAGAAAGATGCCTAGAAGTTCGCATATAGCATTACATGCAAGTTATCATAAGGGATATGATAGCTCTCATGTTGCATAATGCAACATTCAACATAAAGCTTATAGCTTTTAGCCCATAAGATCAAGATGGTGTCTTTACAAACATGATGGGATACATAACATGATAGCATGTATGATACTTAATGTTCAAACCCAACTTGCAACATTCATTTAACTTCATAGTTAATATCTAAGAGTAGGAGGGGGCTTACAATGCTATGAAGGCACAAATCAACATATAAAACAAAGATTGAGACGAAGCCAATCATGCTATCACCCAAAAACCCCAAAAGAACAAGCTCCAAATGAAACCCTTGAGCAAATATCAATAAAAATCCTTGCTTTGAAGAAGAAAGGTTTCAACTTTGGCTTTGAATGAAGCTTATGAGCTCTCATGCAAGATCCTTGCTTTTTGGTCAAGAAAAGGTTGCAACTTTGGCTAGAATGCAACTTATGAACTCTCATACAAACATGAAATCACTCAAATGAACATAGAATCTCTCATGAATGAAGAAAAGAGGCTCCTTTACTTTGAAACTATCTTAGAACACTTAAGCTATCATGAAGAAGAAGATGGAGGCCATGGGTTGAAGTGGAGGCCATGATGAGGAATCATTTTGGCATAGTTTAGTTGTAGGATCAATTTATGAGGGTTTTAGGAGAGGGTTAGGGGTCTTTTTATAGAATACTAGGATAGTTTTAGCCATAGGATAAACCCTAGAACCAATCCTAGCCTTTAAAGCATGTCTTGGGGAAGAAGTCACATGTAGGAACCATTTAGGACCTTAAAATCAACCCTAGAGTCAATTCGGGCCATCAAAACTCATCCCGGGCCTCAAAAATGGGTTCTGGGCCACCCCAGGACAAAAAAATCGACCTGTACAAGGGGGAGTCGACTCCCCAGTCGACACCAGGGGGTGGAGGTCGACTTGCAAGTCGACTTGGCAGTCGACACAAGTCAGTCTGCCAGAAAACTGCTGAAAACTTGTTTTGGCCATATCTTGGTCATACGGACTCCGATTTTCGAAAACTCAGACTCTATTTCGCGTATTTTTTCGAGAGGAATACAATGGTGATGTCCATTTTACCTGATTCAAAGTTTAATATTTAATTCTGCCTTGATTCTTGTCTTAACATGTTGTTAAATTTCGGGTTGTTACATACTTTCTCCTCCCTAAGGTGGTGAGACCTTATGCTCATTTCGGTCCAACCAACTGATCTCTCTCCTTAAGGATGAGACTTAAATGGCGCGAGTAAGATCGGATAACACAAACAAGTATTATGGACTAAGAAATGATCGAAGAGAAGAAATTGGACTTAGATCTTGGAGTCATAGTGGGCGAGATCTAATGTACAATCTAGCGTGGAAAAGGAGGATATGAGGCGACGACAAAGAAAGAGAAGAAGAATAAGAATATGGTTCGGCTAGATGAGGAAGGAATGACAAAAGAAAGAAGTTAAAGAGGGAATTTGGATGCAACTTTCACGGTTGAGTACTAGGTTCATGTCGTACCAAAACTCATCAAGTAGTTGACCACTTTAGGTATAATGCTAAATGGTCAAATGTCAAATAGGCTTTAGGCAATAGGCCAGATTAAAATATTAATCGTCCTGCGTCATCTTTTAAGATTTGACGCAATTCGAGAAATACTTGTCCTCATCGCGGCGGTACCAAAACCGCAGTCAAAACTCCGAACCAACTCCACAGATTTAAAGTAGTCTTATCAACGATGCTGTGACCACACAATGAACGAGTTCCCAAATTATCAAACTAGAAATCCATGATAAAATTAAAATAGATTTTCCCCTTATCTAGTTGATAAACAAATCGAACGATTCACGAAATCAAATTCCCCAAACCGAACACAAGATTTTCCTTAGTCCTTTTCGAAGGAAAATATAAAACATTTCCGAAATTGATTTACTTATTATAAACTATAGGTTTATTATTATAAATCTATTTTTTTATTATTCGTATTCCAATTTATATTAGTAATTAGAAAACCTTTTCGCGTTCCAAAGCGTTGGAATTTTAAAATCCCAAAACGATTAATTGTGCTAATTCCAATAAATCATCCAATATATATTAAAAGAAGAACAACATAAACCACAGGAATGGGTGTTAACATATTCTTTGTCATTTCCAATTCCCTTCTTTTTACCAATTGGATTATTTATTGAAATTACACAAACTTGAACAATTCTGAAAAGCAGGTATATTTAAATTTTTAAAATTATATTTTTGAAAAAACTCTTTTCTGAAACCATAGTTTTTCCACTTTCGAAATCCATTTTATTCTTCCAACCAGTTTTAAAAATGGAAATTCCTTGAATATAAGTGTAACAGCCCGTGTTTTATGTATCGAAAGATCGTAAAATTATTTTATTTTATTTCCTGAGGGTTAGATCATTCTCATCTTTTAATATGTTGTTTATAGGGATGAGAGACATGTCCATAATTTTTACCGATTTTGTTTGTGACCATTTTGCCCCTGTCAGTCTTGTACAAGGCATAACTTTTGACTCAGGTTGAATCAGAGGGTGATACCTATTCCATTGGAAAGGAATTGATGATTTCCTTTCCGTAGAGTGGTCACATTAAAGATTTGATTTAGTGGTTTGGGAGAAATCGTTGTTTTAAGGGTTTTCAGTGGGCTGTCCAGGTTTTGGGAGCCTAATGTGCTGATTTGGGGGAGGCCCATTAGTGGGCTGATGGAAAACTATAAATAGAGGATGAGAGGTGTGGGAAATAGTTTACTTCCCCATTCTCTCATTTGGTGGCCTTGTGCTCCTCCTTCCTCTAATACCTTTCCACCATTAAAAATCAAGATCCAAGGAGGCTAGATCTACATCAATTGAAGCAAAGATTCATCAGATCAAGTGATTTGGGGCAAAGTTCTTATTGTCCGGATTCTTATTTCATCAATTTTAGCTTGTTTTGGAGAACCGGTGAGTGATATACATCTCTCACATGGATTCAATGAAGTATATGGGTGTTTGTTCATGTTTTTCATCAAATTCAAGTGTTTCACCTTAGATTTACACATTAGTAAGCCCATTTTCATATGAATCACCCTATGATCTATTTTAGAAAGTTTAATTTCATGATTTCAATGCTATTTCATGTGTATATGCAAGTTAGATCTATATTTTTGTTCACATTTACATTTATGGTGATTTTGGTGGATTTTTCATGGTCATTGATGAAATGGTTATATTGGTCTTATGGTTGATTCCATATCATGCTTGTGGTTGTATTGAATGAATCGGATGAGTGTATTTCATTAATTTGGTTGATTGGAGGAGTTTTGGTCGAAATTGGAGTCGCATTGGAGAAGAGCAGGTTTTAGGTCGTTCATAGCCTGGTCGGTCGTACAATGGTGGTGTATGTCTTGGGAAACAAGACAGGGTTGGGGTCGATCATATGTGAAAGGACCAGGGTCGGCAGAGTGAGCCAAGGCTCGAGCACGGAGGGTCGAGTTGGCTTGGGAAGTGCAAACCAAATGGGTCGGTCGAGCGAGCAAGCGGAGTAAGCTGGGTCAAGTGCTATGGCTCGTGCACTGTTGGGTCAAGCGGCGGTTGGTCGGTACTTGTTTAAGGTCGGTCGTCCACCAAGATGGATCATGCAAGGTTTGGGTCGATCATGACCAGGGTCGGTCGCACTCGGGTAGTTCGGTCAATCAAGGAAGTGTGGTGTTGGTCGGTCGTGCAGGGGTGTTCGGTCGGTCATGTACCCAAAGTTGTAACAACGCTTCTAGGTGGTGCTATGGAATGTTTCAGACCGTATGGTTGATGTTTTTCTTTAATTCGAAAGTGGTGATGACTTCAAAGTGAATTCCATGGGGAATGACGAAGTGGCGTGATTTGTTCGTTAGATGTGACGAATGTGGGGATGACTCAAGGATGTACTGAGTTCGTGTAAAGTGGTTGCTCTAAAGTGTTGTGAGTTAATTAATAGTCGTAATTGATAACGACTATATATGAGAAGGCCGAGGAATTTTCGTTGTCGTAGGTTCTAGTGGACTCAAAGTAGGGGGTACAATTGAATACCAGTTGTAGGTCGAGTGCCATGGGCGTCGTGTATGGCCTAAACACGTGTTGTGTATAGTGTGTGGGGTTTTGCTAGAACCGGGGCATCGTGTATGGTCCTTGACAACTGATGGAAAGTTGTTAGCCAGTCACATGATAATGAGGGTTTCAAAGCAAGGTTGGCGGTGATAGCCAGAGTCATTCATGGATGTTTGAATGCTTGTCGTAATGATGGTTGAGTTGCTGATGCTATGAATGAATTGTTGTTCTGATTGCCATGGCTGAATAGTTATTCCTTTGAGAGTTCTTCTATGGAGTTAGGTAGATTAGTTCGTTTGTTTACCCATTCTCATATATTTTATTGATGAAATTTTTTAGTTGTTTTATCGCTCACTAAGACTGTTGTCTGACTCAAGGTTTATGTTTCCTCTTATTACCTTGGGCTATTCATTGGATTGTTGGATGGGCAGACTAAGTAGCAGGTGACAGGTGATTCCTTAGTGGGAACGGTGATGCTGATCGATGGCGAGCTGGAGGCATACGTATCAGTTTTACTACTATCTAATAATTGAATTTCCGCTTTTTACTATTTCTCTGAGTGTTGTAGTGAGGCAAATTGTATAAACATTATTGATGTTATCCATGTGTATGGGAAATACTTTCTAGTTGTCATGAAAGTTTAGTGTTTTCTGCTTCACTATCACTACCCATTGTATATGTTCTATTATATTTTCTCCTTGCGCTGTGAGTTTACGACAGATTCCGATTGTGTTATCCTACTCTGATGATCGTCCATAGCTGTCTGGCACACCTTTCAGCGCATTGTTCCTCGTGTATAGTGCAGGGGCTGTGGGCGGTCGTCACATTTGGTATCAGGGCTCTGGTTAATGATTTTAGCCAAAGTTCAAGGATGTAATCATGTATGAGAGACGTACTTGTAGATTTCAGTTGAATGTAACTATAAGATACTACATAGTATTATAGCGTTTGTACTTATTTAGCAGCTTTCTTGTAAGTGGCTAATCTTTCTAACTTGCATATTTAGAATGAGTCGACTTTATATAAAACATACTGTTATGGAAGAAACTATGCCTGGAAGGGGAAATGGCTAGGCACCTGACTACCCGACCATGTTTGAAGCTATGAATGAAGCATGCCTTCGAAGGAACCCCGCTCCAGTGGCAGCTACGGTTGATGTTGGAGTCCAAATGCTAAGAGATGTAGAATTTGCAAAGCTATGCAAAGACTTTATCTCGTTGGGAGGAAAACAGCTCAAGGGCATTGAACCAGTTGAAGAGGTTCAAAGGTTGTTGGATACTTGTGTGAGGATCTTCAAAGACTTGGGAATTGATGATGCAACAAAGAGGAAACTTGCATCAAGGCAGTTAGTGGGCAGAGCGATGGACTGGTGGAACTCTGTCACACTTGAGACTCCTGAAGAGGATATTTCATGGGAGCTGTTCCAAGCTAAATTTGAAGCAAAGTCTATCTCGCCCGTGCAGAAGTTTAACCTGTTTAAGAGATTTGTGGAGCTTAAACAGAATGGTCACCCAGTTCTTGATTATATTCCTGACTTCGAGGCCTTGTCGAAGTATGCTCGTTCATACGTGGTGCTCCTTATCAAAAGAATGAGAAGTTTGTCTTGGGGTTGGATGAATATCTTGGGAATCAACTTGTGGATCACCTTGATGATAGCTTTGAGAAGGTCGTCGAGAATGCTTTGAGGCATGAAAGACTGTTTCCTAAGAAGATGTCTGTTGTTGCACCTAAGGAAGAGTAGAAGCCAAAGTAGGGCGGTAATAATAAGAAAAGGAAGCAGCAGCAACAGAAGGGAAAAGATGGCCAGAAGAAGCAAAAGAATGAAGTGACTTGCTTCAGTTGTTGGAAGAAGGGAAATTTTGCTAGTGAATGCAAGAATCCTAAAGCTTAAAAGAAATGCTTCAAGTGTGGAATGCCTAGGCATGAGAAGAAGGATTGTCCGAAATCAGCTCAAGGGAAACAAGTGGTGAAGGCTTATGCTTTGGGGCAGTGTCATCTTCTTCAAAAGCTCCTACTACTGAGGAGAAGGGAAAGGGTGTCGGAGTGCAAGGTACTCTTTCCATTCATGGTGTTTCAGTTCGAGTTTTGTTTGATACTAGAGCATCGCATTCTTTAATTTGCAATGAGCTTGTTTGTCGCTTGGGTTTGGAACCCGAGATTTGTGATAGACCATTGATCGTGACTAATCCGGTGGGGGGGTTCGTCCAGTTTGTGCATATTGTGTCGTAGTCTAGTATTATCGAGTCATGGTTGCCCTTTTGTGTGTGATTGCTTTATTCTTAACTTCGCTAGATTTTGGATCATCTTGGGCATGGATTGGCTCAAGAGGTATGCAATAAGGGTGAATTCCGAGAAGCTAGAGGTCGGGGATGTGGAAGGGCGAAAGGTGTTGATAAGGTGTAAGCGCGAAGAGGGTGTCTTCGTTAGCTATCTATATTCGCTTGTGATTCCACAAGAAGACTTGTCATCTATGCTAATCGCTAGTGAATATGAGGAAGTCTTTGATGAGGTCAAAGGGTTACTACCGCATTGTGAGATCGAATTTAGGATCGATTTGGTCGAGGGTGCTAGACCAATCGTCATGCCTCTTAGGCAGATGGCGCCTAAGGAACAACAAGAGTTGAGGTGAAAGTTCGAGACCATTTGGGAAAAGGATTCGTTCATAGGAGTGTATCCGAATGGGGTGCACCAGTCGTGTTTGCAACCAAGGTGGATGGCTCGTTAAGATTGTGTATGGACTATCGTGAGCTGAACAAGGTGACTAAAAAGAACAAGTATCCGTTGCCAAGGATTGATGACTTATTCGATCAGTTTCATGAGGCCAAAGTGTTTTCTCAGATGGATCTGGCAACAGGATTTCACCAGTTGAGGGTGGCTAAGGATAGTGTCCCAATGACAGCTTTTAGGACACCATCTGGATTCTTCGAGTGGTTGGTGATTCCATTTGGGTTGACTAACGCACCAACGTATTTTGTGGATCTTATGAATAGAGTTTTCAAAGATCAGTTGAACAAGTTTGTGCTTGTGTTCGTGGATGATATTCTAGTTTACTCCAGGAATGAAGAATAACACAAAACGCACTTGAGAGTTGTGTTAGAGATCTTGCGAAAGCATCAGCTGAGAGCTGAGTTTTCAAAGTGTCACTTCTAGAAGAATGAAGTGAGGTTCTTAGGTTATGTTTTTTCTGGAAATGGGATAGCAGTTGACCCCGCTAAAGTGGCAGCAATCCAGGACTGGGATAGACCTAAGAATGCAACAGATGTGAGAAGTTTCCTTGGGTTGGCTGGTTATTACCGACGGTTTATCAAGGATTTATCTAAGATAGTTGCAACATTGACAGGATTGATGAAGAAGAACCAAGTGTTCACATGGGATGCGAAGTGTGAACAAGCGTTCAGAATCTTGAAGAAGAGATTGACGAGTGCACCTATGTTGACCATTCCAAGTGGGAATGAAGAGATGGTGGTATACACCGATGTATGTTGTACTGGACTTGGAGCACTGCTAATGCAGAATGATAAGGTGGTGGCTTACGCAAGTCGACAGCTAAAGCCGCATGAGAAAAACTATCCAATTCATGATTTGGAGTTGGCGACGATTGTGTTTGCTCTGAAGATGTGGAGACATTACCTGCTGGGAGTTCGATTTGAATTGTTTACGGATCACAAGTCATTGAAGTATCTTTTCTCACTAAAGGATTTGAATCTTCGGCAGCAAGGATGGTTAGAGTTTCTAGCATCGTATGATTTTGGTATAGCCTATACTCCTAAAAAAGGTAACGCAGTTGCAGATGCATTAAGTCGAAGACACATGAGTTTGGGAGCGATGTTTTCAGAATGGAAGAGCCTCGAGTATTTGGAAAGGTTCGATTTCAGGCCAAGATGCGAATTGGAACCTGAAATGTTGGAAAGCTTATTGATAATACCTACACTTATCGAAAGAGTTGGCGAAAGCCAAAAGTGAGATGCTAGGCTTGTTGAGTTTGTTCAGAATCTGGAACCAGGAGATAAAGAGTTCGAAGTCAATCGAGAAGGTTGGCTTCGAAAGTAAGGGCGATTAATTGTTCCTGACACTGAGAGATGAGGTTCTGAGAGAATGTCATCACCCGAAGCTGACGATTCATCCCAGTGGTAATAAGATGTATCAGGACATGAAGCGAATCTACTACTGGGAAGGGATGAAGCGAGACATTCGAAAGTTCATTTCTAAGTGTATGAACTATCAGTTGGCGAAAGCTGAATAGAAGAAGCCGAGTGGTTTGCTTCATCCATTGGAAGTTCCTACATGGAAGTGGGAGCAAGTGTCAATGAATTTTATTGATGGACTACCTAGGACAAGAGCAGGAAACGAAGGGATTTGGGTCATTGTGGATCGCTTGACCAAAATTGCGAGATTCATTCCTGTCAGGTCAACTAGGACGGAGTTGAAACCGGCCGAACTTTATGTGAAATGGATGGTTCAATTCCATGGTGTCCCAAACAGTATAGTGAGTGATCGAGATCCATTATTCATAAGTGGATTTTGGAAAAAGTTTGCAAGAGGCTTTGGGAACCGAGTTGTGTTTAAGTACGGCTTATCATCCCCAAAAGGATGGTCAAACTGAGAGGGTTAATCGAGTTTTGGAAGATCTCCTAAGGGCTTGTGTGTTAGATTTTGGGGGATCATGGGAAGACCATCTACATCTAGTTGAGTGTGCGTATAATAATACCTACCAGTCTAGCATTTGGATGGCACCATACGAGGCACTGTATAGGAGGCCATGCAATTCTCCAGCTTGTTGGTTAGAAACTGGAGATAAGTTGGTACTTGGGCCTGAGATGATTAGGGAGACCTCAGATTGTATCCAGATCGTTCGACAACGAATGAAGGTACCTCAAGATCATCAGAAGAGTTATGCCAATAAAGGTAGAAAAGATTTGGAATTCGATGTAGGCGATATGATTTTCGTGAAGATTTTGCCATTGAAACATCTGGTTCGATTCGAAAATAAAGGGAAATTAGCTCCAAGGTTTGTTGGACCATTTCTGATAGTCGAGCTAAATGGAAAGCTCGCGTATAGATTGGAGTTGCACGAGAAGATGTCGAGTGTGCATAATGTTTTTCATGTGTCATTTCTACGGAAATTTGTGCATGAATCGAATGTAATGGTATCTCTAGAGCAATATGAAGACCAAGAAGTAGAAACCGTAGTTGAGAGACTTCGTAAGCCACTTTGTGTTGTGGGAAATGACACGAAACAGGTTAGGAGGAAGACGGTTAAGCTAGTGAAGGTACAATGGAGTGAAGCTGATGATGATTATACGTGGGAAACGGAAGAGAGCATGAAGGCGACTCATCCAGAACTCTTCGTCGGTAGGAACTTTTGATATCGTATCATCGTTATATCGTTGTATCTGGTTGTTACTTGGTAGGATTCCGCGTGCTAGGATAAGGCTATGGATGCATGGCTTGATGGTTGCTAGTTTGGATGACAGAATTGGCTTTTCATGGATGATAGGCATGCAGAATTGTTGTGACTGCTTGTGTTTGCTTGGAATTTCGGGGGAGAAATTCTTAAGGGGGGAGAATGTAACAGCCCGCATTTAACGTA
Organism: Allium sativum; assembly: GCA_030737875.1. Classification (NCBI taxonomy): domain Eukaryota; kingdom Viridiplantae; phylum Streptophyta; class Magnoliopsida; order Asparagales; family Amaryllidaceae; genus Allium; species Allium sativum. The sequence continues at coordinate 551,051,425 of CM060918.1, forward strand.
TCGGAAGATCATAAAATATTTTAATTTTATTCCCTGAGGGTTGGATAATTCTCATCTTTTAATATGTTGTTTATGGGGATGTGAGATATGTCCGTAATTTTTACCGATTTTGTTTGTGACCTTTTTTCCCCTGTCAGTCTTGTATAGGGCATAATTTTCGACTCAGGTTGAATCAGAGGGTGAGATCTATTCCATTGGAAAGGAATTGATGATTGTCTTTCCATAGAGTGGTCATACTAAAGATTTGGCTCAGCTGTTTGGGAGAAATCACCTTTTAAAGGTTTTTTAGTGGGTTGTCCAGGTTTTGGGAGCCTAATGGGCTGATTTGGGGGAGACCCAATAGTGGGCCGGTGGAAAACTATAAATAGAGGGTGATGGGTATGGAAAATAGTTTACTTCCCCATTCTCTCATTTAGTGGCCTTGTGCACCTCCTTCCTCTAACACCTTTCCACCATTAAAAATCAAAATCCAAGGTGGCTAGATCTACATCAATTGAAGCAAGGATTCAGCGGATCAAGTGATCTCGGGCAAAGTGCTTGTTGTCCGAATTCTCATTTCATCAATTTTAGCTTATTTTGAAGAATCGGTGAGTGATATAGATCTCTCACATGGATTCAATGAGTATATGGGTGTTTGTTCATGTTTTTCATCAAATTCAAGTGTTTTACCTTAGATCTACACATTGGTAAGCCCATTTTCATAAGAACCACCCTATGATCTATTTTAGCAAGTTTAAGTTGATGATTTCAATGTTATTTCATGTGTATATGCAAGTTAGATCTATATTTTTGTTCACATTTACATTTATGGTGATTTTGGTGGATTTTTCATGATCATTGATGAAATGGTTATATTGGTCTTATGGTTGATTCCATATCATGGTTGTGGTTGTATTGAATGAACCGGATGAGTGTATTTCATTGATTTGGTTGATTGGAGGAGTTTTAGTTGAAATTAGAGTCGCATTGGAGAAAAGAAGGTTTTGGGTCGTTCATAGCATGGTCGATCGTGCAATGGTGGTGTATGTCTTGGGAAACAAGACAGGGTTGGGGTCAGTGGTACGTGAAAGGACCAGGGTCGGTCGAGCAAGCCAAGGCTCAAGCATGGAGGGTCGAGTTGGCTTGGGAAGTGCAAACCAAATGGATCAGTCGAGCGAGCGAGTGGAGTAGGCCGGGTCAAGTGGTATGGCTCGTGCACCGTTGGGTCGAGCGGCGGTTGGTCGGTCCTTGTTTAGGGTCGGTCATTCACCCAGATGGGTCATGCAAGGTTTGGTCGAGCATGACTAGGGTCGGTCGCACTCAGGTAGTTGGGTCGATCATGAAAGTGTGGTGCTGGTCGGTCGTGTAGGGGTGTTCGGTCGGTCATGTACCCAAAGTTTTAACAGCTCTTCTAGGTGGTGCTATGGAATGTTTCGGACCGTATGACTGATGTTTTTCTTCAGTTCGAAAGTGGTGATGACTTCAAAGTGAATTCCATGGGGAATGACAAAGTGAGGTGATTTGTTCTTCAGATGTGACGAATGTGGGGATGACTCAAGGATGTATTGAGTTCGTGTAAAGTGGTTGCTCTAAAGTGTTCTGAGCTAATTAATAATCGTAATTGATTAGGATTAGAGATGAGAAGGCCGAGGAATTATTATTTTCATAGGTTCTAGTGGACTCAAAGCAGGGGGTACAATTGAAGACCAGTTGTATGTCGAGTGCCCTAGGCGTGGTGTATGGCCTAAACACGTGTTGTGTATAGCGTGTGGGGTTTTGCTAGAACTGGGGCGTCGTGTATGATTCTTGACAATTGATGGAAAGTTGTTAGCCAGCCATACGATAATGAGGGTTTCAAAGTAAGGTTGGCAGTGATAACCAGAGTCAGTCATGGGCGTTTGAATGTTTGTCATAATGATGGTTGACTTGCTGATGCTATGTATGAATGGTTGTTCTAGTTGCCATGGCTGAAAAGTTGTTCCTTTGGATGTATGGATCGTAAAGGCTATCACTATTAGTTGTTGGGAAGGCAGTTGAGAGTTCTCCTCTAGAGCTGGGTAGATTAGTTCATTTATTTACCCATTCTAATATACTTTATTGATGAAGTTTGTTAGTTGTTTTATTGCTCACTAAGACTGTTTTCTGACTCAAGGTTTTATGTTTTCCTCTTATTACCTTGGGTTGTTCATCCGATTGTTGGATGAACGGACTAATAGAAAGTGACAAGTGATGCCTTTATTGGAATAGCGATGTTGATCGATGGCGAGCTAAAGGCTTACGTATCAGTTTTACAACTATCTAATAATTGAATTTTCGCCGTTTACTATTTCTCTGAGTGCTGTAGTGACGCAAATTGTGTAAACACTATTGATGTTATCCACGTGTATGGGAAATACTTTCTAGTTGTCATGAAAGTTTAGTGTTTTCTGCTTCACTATCACTACCCGTTGTATATGTTCTATTTTTTCTCCTTGCGCAATGAGTTTACGACAGGTTCTGATTGTGTTATCAAACTCTGATGATCGTCCATAGCTGCCTGGCACACCTTTCAGCGCATTATTCCTCGTGTAAGATGTGGGCAGTCGTCACAATAGGACCAAGGACTCAAATGAATATTCCCTACAAAAGAATATCCAGAATTTTAACGAAGTATCGAATGGATATACCTCGTAATTATATTTCCGGATGAATATGATATATTGACATTAATTTTCTGTATCGAGACCAAGGAAAGGAAATTGACTGGAACCTCTAACGAAACCAAAATAAATCACGACTATCTCAGTTATAGTTAGATTTTCATCCTGTCTCCAAACTCAAATCAATGGGGTCCACCATATGCCATCCTCGTGCTCTCCACAACGAAATCGCCAACGTACTGTGGGGGTAAGTCAGATATAGATAGAAATTTGAACTCAACATATTTCAAACTCTTAATCGCTTAAGGCTCGTCCTATATAAATAGGCCCATGACTATTTCATCGTCGAAATTATTTTGAAGTCGAGTAAGAAAGGCGAAGAAAATAAAAAAGAAAATCGAATATGTTCTCTCACGTGTCCTAATTTCACTAATTCCTCTGATCGTCTAACCTAAGCTCAGATACCAAATGTAATGCCCAACACTTTTCTAAGCCCAAATTTCAACAAAAATTGAAACTCAAACCCATCCAAGCATGAATCATGTAAATCTGGTACTTGCAAATAAAAGAGCATGAGTATAATCAGAGCACGATAAAATAACTCGCAGCGGAAATGAAATAGGATAAACTAGTACCAACTCGAGTAACCACCTTATAAGAGTTAGTCACCACGTCAATACCGAGCATGAGAGAGAACGAGAATCGAAAACCAAACTTAAACACCTATGAGAACCTGACCTTCTCGAGATAACCTGACAGTTGTAATGAGGAGGGCATCAAAAAAATAAGTTCTGGCGAGCATAAAGAGTATAACTCGGTCTACAATACATAGATGTATCATGTTTAGTTCAACCAGAGATATATGTCTATCAAGGCTAGTAACTCTAAACTAACATTGTAAATACTTATGCAAGACACTAACTACCAAACCCAAGGTAGCATCCCTAAACGATAACAATACCTAGATAAAAAGTTTGCGCATAATTATGAAGCCTTTAAACCATCATTCAACTAATTACCAAAAACTAAGATGTGGACTCTCAACTACTAACTATTCATATCGAGGTTAATTATTTCTATATAGCCACTTAAGACCTCACTATCAATGATAGATAAGGGTGGATCCTTTTGATCACTTAAGACCTAAGGCGGACCCATCGGTCACTTGATATATTTTCGATGGTTTACCTTATTCTAATATAAATTAGAGGACACCAGCTACAAGTCCTACTAATTTAAGGCTTCCGTCATTCACGCATATAAACTCATGCTTCGAATAAGACAAGAGATATTAAGCAATCACTTAAGACCAATCAGATAGGTAGGCGTCGCACACCATTTAAGACCTCCTTATGGTGGACCCCCTCGTTACCATCTAGCTGACCTTATTTGGATAATCCCCTAATCATTTAATACTTCGCCTTAGGATAGGTTGACCGATGGTACATTCGTAGTGGTCATTTAAAATTGATTTCCATGATGGACCCTCAACCCCAGCCACTTAAGACACAAGGTGTAACACCCCGAATTTTTAACAACATTAAAGAGGATAAATTAAAAAATAATTAATTTAATATTTAAAATTATAGGAAACAGACTACATCATTGCGTTCTTCTCGAAATTCTGGTCAGGATAGAAATTTGGTTTGCGTAAAACGGACATCGTATGAAGAAGTTCTGATGGTTTTAAGTTTGTATACGCGTAGAAAGATTATATATACGCATGAGTCAGAATTTTATCCAGAACAGTTCGAATTTGAAAAAGTCGATAAGGCAGCAAAATTCCCGCTTTAGGGGTCGACCCCCCTAGAGGGGTGTCGACCTAGGGGTCGACCCCCCTTAAGGGGTGTCGACCTACTGGTCGACCCACCCACAGGGGTGTCGACACCCTTTGGGCTTATGTGGCACTCAGTTTCAGAGGGTATGGCAGCTATATTTATATATATATATATATATATATATATATGTGTGTGTGTGTGTGTGTCCTATTCTCCTATTTTCTTCATTGGAAATCATGGAGGCCATATGCTGCCGGGATATGAACTGAGATAAAACCGTTTTCTACAACAACGTGCTTTGCAAATCAAATTCAGAAATTCAAGATCCGTTCTTTCTAAATTATCTAAACCTAATGCTGTGAGTTTCTAGTTGCTTTTAGGTTTAGATAAATAAAAGTAAATTGTGAAAGACTGTGAATTGGATATATTGTAAAATGTGGATCTATGCTATTGTTAAATCTTATACTATGTCATAATAGATCTACACTTTTAGATCTAATGCAATTGTGATTATTCTATTATGTTACCTATGTGGATCTTGACTTGTAGCTGTATTATGGTGAATGTAAATCTGTTAATTTGGACAGTTGCAACATTGGTTAGATCCAATTCTTTATGTAAATCACCTTTCACCTGTCATATTGCGATCAACTTAGATATGTTGTAAATTGGACATGAGAACCCATATTTACATCTAAACATGCTATTATGTCATTCTAATGGTGTTTGATCTACTTTAACCTCTAGATCTGAATTATGTGATCTAATTTATCACCTTGTGTTATCATGTTAGATCTAACCCAATTTGACATCTAAATTGCTAATTTAGATCTTACTATGCTTATTGTGACATCATAGTTATGTTAGAATCAATTGACTGCCACCAGTTCATCAGTTTTATGTCCACCTTGTTATGATGTTAATTACATGTCCATTCACCTTATTATCATGCTAGTTTATGTTTATGCCAAGATGATCACTTTAGTTATATTCCCATTATTTTCCCTAATATCGTTTATGACTACGCTATTGTCTAGCCTAGGCATGTTGCCAGTTTATGAGTACGCTAGTTAAGGAATGGGGGAGAAGGGTTAATATTGGCATAATTTAAATATGAACATTATTGGACATATAATTCAAATGGGGATAAAAAGAGAAATAATCACCTATAATGACATAGGTAGATTTGGATAAAAATGTAATGTCTAGTAATTACAATTAGGAATTGTAATTGCACTTATGACACGAGGTTAGGTTGCATTAGTGGTGGAAGTCTGCCCGGGCCTGACCGGCATATCCAGTAGCCACTAATGTTGAACCAGGTCTAAGTGTGAAAATATGAATCGGGCTAAGACACGAGGTTAGACCCAACTGTGGAATAAGACTGCCCGGACGCGACCGACATATCCTAGCATCCACACGTTGTAGGCCTAATGTGGGAGGTCTTTCCCATTATAACCATAATTGGACATGGTAATGAATTGGACTGCTTAACCTAATTTAATCCATAAGGATTGTATGATTATGAACTTAAGTTGGGGTTAAGTAAATTGAATGGGTAGTGGGTGGGTTGAGTAAATTAGAGGAGGTGGGTAATATTTACATATAGGCCCACGAACTTAACCCAATAAGGTTATATAATTAAAGACACCCTTCAGGGTAAGCAAAACTGACATAGGGCTATGTAATTAAAGACACCTAGGTGTATACATAGTCAGTGGAAAACCTATTGGGGATACAAGACAAAGGGGAGAGCTTGTATCATATTGTGTGGGACCCATTTCAGTCAGTAACCCGGAGTAGATATCAAATAAAGTACTCCATGCTAGGCGAAGAAGGGGCACGCTTGCTGATTGATTATAGGAGATCCAAATGGGACAGATGGTGTGGGCGGTGCAAACCGACCGGGCCATCGGCGTGCATGAGCTGGGCAGAGGGGGATAAGACGACCGTGACACCAGTAGATATGGTTGTGCACATCTTGGGAAATGAAGGGTTGCCACTTTAGGAAGTGATACCTCCTACTGTGGGGCCAGCACAGGATATCTACGGAGTAGGGAGCCGATCGATTAGGGTAGTGGTTAGGGTAGACTCGGACGTATGCCCTAAGTCTACCAATTTATAGTGCAAGAGATCATCTTATTTTAGTTATACTAGTAATAGTGCAGAGTAATCATTAGAGAAGTGTATACACCTTACCCTGTCTACCTTGTCACACTTGCTATTTATGTAGTGATCTCTCTCTTATCCACTTTATATGCCTATCATGTTGCTTTTATTTATTTACTGGCTAAAAGCAACTAGACTCGCCAGACTTTATGTCTGACCCTTTTGTTTCTCCTTCTTTCTTCTGTTCCCCCCTCCCCAGGTTCTCATGGAGGAAACACTCAGGCTTAGTCAGGACTCGGATATCATCTTGCTATGAGCTACTTCTGAAGTATGGCTCAAGTTTTTGTCTTTACTATGGCTTAGCTCTTTCAATTGGGGAATTATGCTTTTTATATACTTATGTACTCTGATGGTGCAAGACAAAAGTTATTTTATTGTAATGTTTTTTGTGATTTATGGTATTGTGGACCACAATATTATGATTTATGTTTGAAATAAAAATTTAAATTTCCGCTGTTATCTTATTTATATCTGTCTTGTAATTATTCTGTGTCTGTTTACCTATAACGCTTCACGAAACTTAATGCATTCCCTTAGTGAGTGACATTAACGGACGTAGGGTGTCACACTTGGTATCAGAGCTAAAGGTTACCAGATTAGATGAAAATTTTTGAAATTTTATTTTTCAAAAATGTTTTAAAAGAAAGTATTTTCAAAAAGAAAGGTCTGTTTTGAAAATATTTCCCAAGAAGCCATATGTAATATCCCTCGGTCCTTTATCTAAATTTCTTACTTTTTCCTTTTTCAGCATGTCTGGGGAACAAAACATTCCTAATATCCCAGAGGGCGTCACAATACCCGGATGATTCCATAGGTATTTGGAGGCCATGTCGCCTGCCGAAGGCCAAAGAGACGTTCCTCCCCAATCTGCACCAATCATTCATCCTCCTCCCCCTCCAAGAGCGGATAACTTCTCCAAGATCTGCAAGGACTTCGTGCTATAGAAGGGAAGTCATTCCATGGGAATGAGACATTCATAGAAGCTAGGAACTGGCTTAAGAAGTCCGAGGACTTGTTCGTAATCTTTGAAGTAGAGGATCGAAGAAAGATTCAGTTAGCTGCTTGGCTATTAAAGGACGAAGCCACATTTTGGTGGGAAGTCACCCAAGTTGGACGTCCAGTGAAAACTTGGAATTTTATGCAGAGGTTCGAAATGAATTTTTTTCCCCCAAGCTAAGAGAAGCATACAGATGGAGAAGTTCTTAGCACTCAAACAAGGAAACTTGATGGTAAAGGAGTATGTGAACAAGTTCAACCAACTGGCAAAGTTCGGGTTAGAGTTGGTGGATACACTACACAAAAGGGCTTTGCGGTTTGCTAAAGGGTTAAATGAGCCTCTACATGGGTTATCCATGTCCCATATTCCAATGGGGGGCACTTTTGAAAAGCTTGTTGATATGGCCCTAATGCATGAGGAGGACAAGGGATAAAAGAAGGAAGCAAAGGCTGAGGGGACATCACAGAATAGGAAGGTATAGCCCAAGAAGGGGCAGCAACAACAACAGAAGAAAGGAGGGTAAGATGACAAAGGCAGGTGTTAGATCGAAATTTGGACCTAACACCCAAATTGTTATGAACTGTAGAGAATTTTAAATGAGGAACGAGGAAAAAGAAAATAACACTCAGAATTTATAGTGGTTCGGCGTTAACAAGCCTACGTCCACTTTATATCTTATTGATTATGCTTTAAAAGCTAGTACAACAGTGATTTCTCTCAATATTTCAGTGGTTTGACAACAATGGCGGATTCAGTACTCACTATTGTCAAAAGGATCCCGAAAAATGCCAAGCTCTGGGCTATTTATAGCTGATTTTGTCAGGCGGATCGCGGACACGTGGCACGAATCCCGAGATCATCGGATCGCATCGCCACCATTGAAGAAAAAGTCAAACTAGCCGTTGTGAACAGGTGTCGTGACTTGCTTGAAAATCGGATCGTGCAGATGGGGAGAATTGGTCCAGATGACGGTTAGGGACACGTGTCGCCAGATCCGTGCGGTTCGGATCGCTGAAGACCAGCTCGTGATTGAATAGGTCAGAGGATTCGGTGCGCACCAAGGGATCGGATCGGTTCGCTCTGGGCGACGATATAAGTTTGGATCGGATCGCCCGGAGGCATCGTTCGTTGACGAGATGGGAGCGATCCGTTCCCGGGCGAGACGATGGAGTGCGATCCATTTCTGGGTGAGACGATGAAGTGCGATCCATTCCTCCAGTTTCTTGGGGAACTTGGTTTCCTGTTTTTCTTTTATGAATGATCCTGGATGGCTTGGTCAAAAAGCGAGCCAACACTTTGCCCCCTCGAAGTATGTTTTATTGATGATGGAACATGCTTCGAAGATTCTCATCTACCTTCTCCTGAAGGGACGCAAATCAACAGTCGCATTGGTTCAAATCGACACATGTATGAATCGGATCGCCATAGGGCGACACGGTCCGATTTGGTCATCTGCTCGTCTCGTACCGAGTACCTAGGCCTTTGCGCGGAACGGGGCGTATTTTCCTTCGAGCTATGCCAGGCTTTGAGCTTCGTGGGCCATCGTTTGAAGCGGTCCGTGGGCTTCTATGCGATACAAGCTTTGGATCGTGGCCTTCATGACGTTTCGTGGACCGAATAGGACAAAGGTAGGGAGATAAACGGTCACCCTCTTTATCTATATAAGCCGACCCTCCCCTCCTCATTCTCCTTCTTCTTTCTCTCTGCCGAATCGTCTCGCGTTAGCCATTGAAAAACGAACCCAACTTTCTAAAACTTTCGAAAATTCAAGTATTCTCTCAGTTTTTAGAAAGGTAACTTCATAGAAAGCCCTCTCATTTGTAAACGCATTACTTTCCTGAATTTTACGGTTGATTCGAGGGGGAAACAATAGAAATCCGCAATTTTCTGGATAAATTACCAAGCCGCCATGGCCATTGAGCGTGGAGCTCAGAACTTGAGGATGGGAAGGAGAAGAGGAAGAAGAAGGAGGCAGAAGGGGAAGGAAGGCCGACTCGGATCGTGGTCAAGGATTGAAGACGAAAGCGAGTGGCGAGACGAAAGATTGAGGTGGCAACAAAGGGTCGTATCGTGGCAGTCGCAACGGTTCGTGGGGGAGCAATCCCTTCGTCCGGCGATTCGATGAGGGGCGATCTCCCTGCCCTACGATCCGGAAAGGGGCGATCCCTCCGCCATGCGAATCGAAGGGGGGCGATCCCTCTGCCATGCGATCCGTCTCACGGCTAGCGATACGAAGAAATTTCAGACTTTAATCAACGCCTTGTCACTATAAAACTCTGAACAGTTAGGATAGAGCCTTGATGTTGGTCTTTCTGGACTAAATGACCTCATAATTTGACTGCATATGATGACTAACGACTTCTGATAACCTTGACTACTTTCATGCTTTATTATTGTTTTTAATAATGCGCACACACAAGCACACACGGGGGACGGGTAGTGTTAATCTTATCGTTCATATTTTCTCGTCCTAGCAGCAATGTCGAACGATCACTCTTCCTCAAGATCTGTAGCCGAAACGGAATCCGAGACTCCTGAGCAGTATAATCCTCAAATTCCTCCAATCAATCCAGGAGGTGAAGATTCCGGATCTGAGTATGAAGCTATAGAATCAGATCCGACAGAAAGTACTTCATCCAGTAACAACTCCGAGTTTGACGAGCGAGCTCCGGACGAAATTCCAGGCGCAGTCGGGATAGATAAATTCTCTGATTCTTTAGCGTCCAAGCTTGACGAGATAAAACTCAAGAGAATCTGCTTAAGACACGGCATTCCTTGGGACGATGTCCTGACACCTGGAAGCGAAGATAGACCCCATCTAGCACCGGAAGGGTACATGTCGATCAGTCGAACAATGTGTCTAGTAGGAGCTATTCCTCCGTTCCCCCCAATTGTCATCGAAACTCTGAGACGACTAGGCATTGCCCCGATGCAGCTTCATCCAAACGCCTACGCATCTCTATACTCTTTATATGTTGCTTATGCGGAGATCTTGCATGCCGAACTTAAATTCAGAGATCTGGTGTTCTTCTTTCTCTTCAAGCACCGTTCTTCTGCAACTCCAAACTTTTCCTTTTTTGAATCAGTGGCGAACAGGAAAGTTCTGTACGACGGATACAGCAACATCGGGGATCCTAAGTCCGACTGGTTTTACATAAGAAAACAGGCTGGATGCTCACGGAGATGGCTCAAATCAAGTAAACTTTGATCGCCTAGCTGAATATCTTGCTTAAGGAGTCTAAGTAATAACATTCTTCCGCTTTTTCCTTTATCTTAAACAGATCATGTCTTCCCGAAAACAGAGGGTGCATTATACAACAACCGGTTGTCCATTCTTTTGCAAAGCAGATCCGACTTTTTAAGGATTAAAAAATGCATTACTGATGACAACCTTCATAAGCATCGCCTTCTGGATAGAAAATTTGGACTTGGGACCGGCGGCAAACCTTATAAATATGTGCCCCCAACGGAAGGAGAGGGAACCTCACAAGCGGTGGAAACAACTAAATTTCGCAAAAGTCCTTCTCCGATAGTCATCCAAGACGACAAAGACTTGAATATATACAGAGGGGATGAGTCCCGTGGTGATGTGTCGAAGGAGATCCCTACCTCTGCTCCAATGGAAACTGTCGGTGATGACGACTTGACAGAAGAACAGTTATTCGATGAGCTGAATAAAATCCCTCTACCCGACATTGAATACACAGAAAAAGACTACGGCGAGGAACCTTTCTTTTTTGCTCCCGAAGAGGCGACTGATTCAACAATGGGACGAGAAATGGGTCAGATGAGCCTGTCTCCAGGCCCGGGTCTGTTAGGGGGAATTATATGGGATGCACACCTCACACACACTGCCTGACCGTGCACTATTATATTGTGGATATTCAAAGTTATAATATACTCTTCTTCTCTTTTTACAGGAGCGATGTCCCGTAGGAAATCCTATTCGTACCGTTCTCTTCGCGAAGGCACCCCCAGCCTTCGTCCGGGTACTGAGCGCCCTCGCGGTCCCCCTCATAGGCCGAGCTCTTCGCAACCTCGATCTCCACCCAAATCAACCTCTACCAGGCCTTCGAGTCATCCGACAATTCCGACCGGGGGAAAGACACTTCCAAAAGAGTTGACTCCTCCAAAGAGTGCGCCTTCCCACAGTCGGTCGTCCAAAAGGCGTCACGAATCCAAAGATGGGGACAGAGATTCATCCAAAGAAACTGAGCAAGAGAGAAGTAACATTGTCCCCACCAGCCAACCAGAGTTAGCTGCCTCCGGTTCACGGGATTACGTTCACGGTCCTGAAATCCAAGGTAGGCTGGAAAAGCTACGGGAACAATTTCCAGGAATGTTCTTTGATAGGATGGTCTTTGTTCCTGCCTTGGAACCGGTCCCTAAAAACTGGGATAAAGAAGTTATCGGGCATATCCGTCACGTGGCCAAGCAGTACGAGATGATGAAAAAGCACGCACTTAATCTTTCGGAAGTCATCCGAACACTTGAAATAGAAGCTCACAGGTCTAAAGCAAAACTTGAAAATAACGAAAGGGCTAGGACAAAATTAGAGAAGGACCTGGAAGACGCTCAAGCCCAGCTCGCTTTGGCACAGAGAGACGCTGCAAACTATAAAACTGAATTAGAAAATGCCAAGCAGCGCTTTCATTCAGAACTGGATTCCAATAGCCAGGAAAAAATGGCCTTAAAAAAGGAGGTTGAAGACCTCAGAATGGCCAACATCGAATTGGTAACGGCACAAGGCCATTTTGAGACTGAGAAGGCTGCTTGGGAGGCGGAAAAAGCGAGTCTAAAAGAAAGGTTGGCTCTGGCAGAGGCGGAAAAAGTGATCTTGAATGATCAGGTGGCAGACGCGGAGAGACGGGCAGCTCTTGCCGAAAAGAACGTTGATAGCGCCATTGAAATGGCCACTGCCTCCAACAACAAACTCCTTGAAAGATAGAAAGAAATCGAGGGGTTTGAGGAGATGATTTTTGATTTCCTTGGCCAGGTTCTCAAAACTCGCAATATCTCATGGATCCCGGATTATCATGTTACTTTAGCCAACTTATGGGATGCCATCGTGGAGGGCGAAAAACATAGACTGGGGGTCGAAGAGATCAATGAGGATGAATTGATGAAGAGCATCCTAAGAGACAACGAGCCGGAGGACCTGGCAGAAGGTCGTCGCTTAATCCTGGCGGAAATGGAAAAGGAGAGAACCTTGGCTAAAGGTAAAAGCAAAATTGATGAAGGTTCCAGCTCCGCCGCGAAGTCTAAAACCTCCGAAGTTGAGGAGTACCATCCTGACGATCCGCTAATCCCCTTAGGTCTAACTCCCGTGGTTGTTGGAGCATCCGGATCTACTCAAGAGGGAGCATCTGCTGAAGGTATCTCTCTCTTTTCCCCGCAATTTGCTAAAGCGATTGCGAATTGTCGTCGTCTAGCAGGACAACCCACTGAATTAGCAATGTGTGTCTCTCATAATGCAGGTAGTGAGCTCGTTGATAAGGGTGCTGAAAAAGAGAGAGAAGTGGAGAAGGAGGCTGTCCTGCCGGGTGCTGGTCCCGATGCACTCAAGGATGCCGAGACTATCGAAGCTTTAAAAGACATGGATGGTCGCCATGTGGATGACGAAGAGGACATTACTGGCTCCAAAAAGGCCGATGATGATGATGATGAGGAACCCCTGGCCAGCCGAAAAGCCAGACAAGAGAAAGAGTTGGCTTCAAAGAAGGTGGGAGAGGAGGCTTTGGACGTGTTCCCTCTTGCAGAGTTCGATCCCAAAACTGGGATGATTATGAAAATCCAGTCCAAGTCCATCAGCCGGCAGCTTCACTTCGCAAACCCCGATGACTTCCCGGCTTCCCTCTCCAGTAGAAGCAAGGGAAAAGAAGGGGAAAGGGAGACCTCAGAGGAGTCAGATGCTCCCCTTACGGACAAGCAGAAAAGGAAGAAGGAGGATCCATCTGAAGCCGACAAGGAGAGGCTGGAGAGGCAGAAGCGAGAGAAGAAATCAAAGCATAAATAGGATGTTTGTTGATATTTTGTCTTTAGGTTTCCCACTGGCCAGGAAGTGTAATTGTGAGACTGGCCCTCACTTTTGTTTCTAAATTGTTTTTACTTTGTTGATTTGCAGTACATAAACAAGGATTTGTTTCTTCTTACATCATTGTGTACCTGTATTCATAGAACTTTCCACGTTTAGTCGTTAGCCAACTATTAATAATTATAAGTCAGTCAATCAACAGGAAGAAGAATGTTCATGCTATGTTACACTGTTATATCAAAGTTTAGTGTTTGCATATGAGTGCCGGATTTCCCCCAATCAGTTGTTACCGTAGCATCTGACTGGGGTTTGCTAGGGATAAATTAGTACTAGCAGCAAGTTGCCCCCTATTTCTGAGTACGGGGGTAAAAGAGATTTCATGGGGTATCAGTAGTTCAGTCAACCCTCATTCCCTTAACAGGGAATAAGTTCTTTCTCAGCGCTCAATCGGAGACGCTTTTGTACTGTCTCTCTTTCTGGAGAGTTAGAATTCGAGCTCAGCGGTTCATTCGCTCCCCGATCCTTCAGCGGGAAAGGAGCTCTTTCTCAGCGCTCAATCAGAGACGCTTTTATACTCTCTCTCTCTCTGGAGAGTTCGAGCTCAGCGATTCACTCGCTTCCCGATCCTTCAGCGGGAAAGGAGCTCTTTCTCAGCGCTCAATCGGAGACGCCTTTATACTCTCTCTCTCTCTGGAGAGTTAGAGTTACGGATTAAGCAGCCTGCAATGACGCATTCTCATCAAGCTCATCCTTGGGGTATGCTCTAACCCGTATTCCGTGGATTAAAGCTAGTCGGACAAGCAGTTGAAGCCTCTGCCAAAGCTTTGGGTTCCTCCGATTAGTCTATGGAGGGAACGGTTGGCACCAGACTTCGGGTACCTGGATTATTCAAATTGATTTTCATAAAAACAAATAGGCAAATAAATAAAGATGCAAATAAAGGCGAATAACACACAGTATTTTTATAGTGGTTCGGTCGAATCATGACCTACGTCCACTTTATAATCTCTTGCTTTAAGGAATTAGACTGTTCTAGGCAAGTCATTCCCTGTACATAGTTTTTTAACAAAGCAAAAGAATAGATTTGAAACTTCTCATGTTAGATATGGTCGTAGATGTTGGGCATTCCACACTCTGGGGATTTCCTTTCCATCTACGGTTGCCAGCTTGAAGGTTCCGTTATCAAGCTTGCTGAGAATAGAGTACGGTCCTTCCCACTTCGCTCCCATATGAGTTGGGGGTGGAAAGACACGTTTCAGAACCAAGTCTCCGGGTTCCCAGGTCCGGACTCGGACCTTTTTGTTGTAATATCTGGCGACCTGTTGCTTGCATCTCAGGGCACGCAGGTCGGCTTCATCCCTCTTTTCTTCGACCATATCCAGGGACTCAAGGAGCAATTCATTATTGGTCATTGGATCATAATAGGTTACCCGATGAGAAGGTACCTTTATCTCAATCGGGATGACTGCTTCCGTTCCAAAAGCGAGGGAGAACGGGGTATGTCCGGTCGCTGATTTATATGTCGTTCTGTGAGCCCATAGTGCCAAGGGCAATTCATCAGCCCACATGGCTCTAGCCCGCTTCATTCTTCTTTTCAGAATGGACTTAATTACTTTATTTGCAGCTTCGACTTGCCCGTTTGATTGTGGGTGTGCCACGGAGGTGTATCGATTATCGATGTGATATTTTTGGCAGAAGTTTCTGAATTCAGCACTATCAAATTGAGTTCCGTTGTCTGTTATCACAATCTTTGGAATTCCAAATCGGCAAATGATGTTTCTCACAATGAAGTTGATCACTCGTTTAGTTGTGATTGTAGTTAGTGGTTCTGCCTCGACCCACTTAGTGAAATAATCTATGGCCACAATATCAAACTTTGCTCCGCCCCTTGCTATGGGGAGACTTCCTATGATATCAATTCCCCACATAGCAAATGGCCATGGACTCATCATTGTTTTTAACTGGCTTGGAGGCGCTCTAGGTATCTTTGAAAATCTCTGGCATGCATCACATCGTCGTGCATATCTTACTGCATCCTTGTTTATGGTGGGCCAGAAGTAACCATGCCGCAATATCTTTTTCGCCAAAGTTTGCCCTCCAGTGTGGTCGCCACATTCGCCTTCGTGGACTTCTTGCAGCACACGTTTGATGTCATCGTGGGCTATACATCGAAGGAGGGGCATTGAAAACCCTTGCCTATAAAGAACTCCGCCTTGCAATACGTATCGGGCGGCTTTACGAATCACTTTACGCCTCTCGCTTTTCTTGGTCGGAAGCGTTCCATCCATTAGGAAATTCTTTATAGGGGTCATCCAGGATTCCCTTTCTGGTTCCGTCTCTAGTACTAGGTCGATTTCCATCTGATCAACGCTAGGGGACCGAAGTACTTCAACGGGAGCTAGCGCAATCACTTCAGGATCGTTAGAACTAGCCATCTTTGCCAACTTGTCTGCCTGCTGATTTTCTGACCGTGGAATATGAGATATGCTGTAGCGATCAAACTCATTCAGCAGTTCTTTCACTTTCTTTAAGTATAGAATCAATCTTGCACTTTTAGCTTGGAATCTTCCGGTGACTTGGTTCACAACTAACTTGGAGTCGCAGAAGATGTTCAGCTTTGTGACTTCTAGCTCCTTTGCAATCCTTAATCCAGCTATCAGAGCTTCATATTCAGAATCGTTGTTAGTGGCCTGAAATTCCATTCGGATGTCATAGGTCATCAATCGTTTCTCGGGGGTTTCAAGCACTATTCCAGCGCCGGATCTTTCGTTGTTCCTAGCGCCATCAGTATATAATCTCCAGACATTAGGGTCGAAAAGTAACTTCGAGGGTTCCACTTCTTCGTTTGCTATGTCTTCTTCAGGAACAGTGAACTCTGCTATGAAGTCGGCTATCACTTGTCCCCGAATTGATCGTCTGGGCTGAAAGTTCAAGTCAAATTGACTTAACTCAATATTCCATTTGAGTAACCTTCCAGATGCCTCCGGTCTCTGTAAAACTTGCTTAAGTGGATGATCAGTATATATGGTAATAGGATGCGCCTGAAAGTAGTGCCGAAGTTTTCTGGAGGCAATCAGTAAACTATACGCCAATTTTTCTATCCGTGGATAATTACGCTCTGCTGCTGTCAATTTTTTGCTCACATAATACACAGGTCTTTGGACCTTTTCCTCTTCCCTTACCAACGCTGAGCTGATTGCATGAGATGATACTGCCAAATACACGAATAAATCCTCGTGGTCTATTGGTTTAGATAGAATTGGAGGTTTCTCCAAGTGTCTGAGCAAATTCTGAAACGCTTCTACGCAGTCAGGTGTCCATTTAAAGTGGCGTTTTCCTCGCTTTATTAATTCGAAGAATGGGATGCACTTATCCGTAGCCCTGGAGATAAATCTGCTTAGTGCGGCCACTTTTCCGGCAAGGCTTTGCACATCCCTAATTTGCCTAGGCTCCTGAATGTTCCTGATTGCCGTGATCTGGTCCGGATTAATCTCGATACCGCGCGAACTGACAATGAATCCTAAGAATTTTCCAGAAGCAACACCGAATGAACATTTGGTGGGATTGAGTTTCATCCCATACTTTCGAAGAATGCCGAACATCTCCGCCAAGTCAGTAGTGTGTTGAGAGGATTGCTTGGATTTAACCAACATATCGTCGACGTATACTTCCATTGTTTTTCCGATTTGGTTATAAAACATTATGTTGACCAAATGTTGGTACGTAGCGCCTGCGTTCTTCAAACCAAAGGGCATTACTACGTAACAATATAATCCCAGATCAGTGATAAAACTAGTATGCTCTTGATCCGGAACATGCATTGGAATTTGGTTGTATCCTGAATAAGCATCCATGAATGAGAGAAGCTCGTGACCTGCCGTCGAGTCTACCAACTGGTCAATTCGAGGTAATGGGAAACTATCTTTGGGACAAGCTTTGTTTAAATCCGAGAAGTCGATACACGTTCGCCACTTCCCGTTGGCCTTCTTTACCAGGACTGGATTCGAAATCCAGTCTGGGTAAGTTGAATCTCTGATAAACCCATTACTCTTTAGCTTTCCAACCTCTTCTTTCAAGGCCGCGGACCTCTCCGGTCCCAACATTCGCCTTTTTTGCTTTGCTGGAGGATGTTTGGGGTTAATGCTCAAAGAGTGGCTCATGATTGATGGGGATATCCCGCACATGTCCGCATGGGTCCAAGCGAATACATCCAGGTTGTTCTTTAAGAAAGTCGTCAATTCTTCGGCAAGAGTTGGACTTAACTGGGATCCAATCTTAAGGACCTTCTCCGGGTCACTGTCATCGATTGGCACATCCACAGTTGCCTCGTTGGGAGTTGTCGTTCTGCCCCCGGGTTCTTGATCCTCTCTGGGATCTATATCCTCGGGCATCACTCTGGGCAACTTTCCAACAATTATCCTCTTTGGTTGCTATAAGGTTTCCGCCCCCAAAGGGGGAGGAGTGCCTTTAGTTTCGATATCCCCGCCGTTGCGAAGCAACTTTAGTTCGGCAACATAACACGCTCGCGCAGCAACTTGATCCCCTCTGACGATACCAATGCCAGCTTCTGTGGGGAACTTCAATAGCAAGCACCAGGGGGCTATACAGGCTCTAAACTTTGCGAGGGCCGGTCGGCCCAAGAAGGCATTGTAGGGCGATTCGACATCCAAAACCACAAAGGGAAGGATTCTCACTCTCTGGCGCTCTCCTTCCCCAAGTGTAACTGGCAATTCTACATAACCCATAGGTGGAGTGGATGCTCCGTTGAATCCACGGATCCATCCTTGGCAGGGCTTCAAGTCTTTTATCTCAAGATTCATCTGGTCAAAGGCCTTTTTGAAAAGAATATTAACGGAACTCCCGTTATCCACCAGAACCTTATGAACAGTGGCTGGCCCAATGGGTATCGTAATTACAAGTGGATCTTCAGTTGGAGCATGGACTCCGATGCTTTCTCGTTCTCGGAAAACAACGTCATCAGTCATCATTTTCTGCTGCTTCACCGGGATACTGTCCTCGGGGTTGCTACATTCCCCCACTTCGAGGTGTTGTTTGGCTGCGTTGACGTATTGATCTAAAGCTTTGGAACTGTGTCCAGCAAGGTAAAGCCCACCGATCACGGTATTGATTACAATATTCTTTCCCTTTTGCTGAGTAGTTGGCCTAGTAGCAAGTTGATTTTGATTCTGATTCGGGGCCTGCACTGCTTGCCCCCTGTCCCTAGGCGTTACTCTGTATTCGTCTAGCTTCCCTTCTCGAAGCAGCCTTTCGACTACGTCCCTCAGGTGACGGCATTCATTCGTCGAATGGCCGTGGATTTGATGAAAGAGACAAAACTTCCCTGTCTCACGCTCTTTCTCTGTTGACTCTCTAGGAGGTGGCCTCTTATTCTGGAGGACTTCATACGCATCCATGAAGATATTTTCCAGAGTATCACTTATGGGTGTATAACTTTCAAAGGCCCTGGGACGAGTCCTTCTCTGGGAGTCGTTCCCTCGGCCCCTCTTCCGGTTGTTGCCGTTAGCATTGTTATTGTTGTTACCTGGTCGGCGACCACCCTGGTTCTGATTTCCGACGTTAACCTCAGCTTTCCCCGAGCTGTCTCCAGTCTGTTTGATGGCGACATTGCTCTGAACTTCTTCCTTATCAGTTGTTTTAAGCTTTCGGTTTGCGTATACCTCTTCCCGGCGTAGATGTACATTGGCTTTCTCATAGAATAACTCTCTGGTGTGGGGTGGTTTGCCTGCCAAGTACCTCCCGAATTCAGTGTCCTTATCCACTCCATCAATTAGTGCTGCGACAATTGTCGGCTCATGAGGATCTTTAACCTCAGTGGCGGCCAAATTGAAACGATCCAGGTACATCTTTAGACTTTCGCCTGGTCGTTGTTTGACAAGGAATAAATCGATCACGCTTTTCGTCTTCTGTGCGTAGATGCGGAATTGTTCTACGAACTTCTCGCTTAGTTCCCTGAAGCTAGAAATCGATCTCGTCGGCAGGCGAGTAAACCATAACAAAGCCACGTCTTCCAGGAATATGGGAAACGCTTTACACTTAACCGCGTCAGAAGCGGCAGCGGCAGTCATCGACCAAGAGTATCTCATTAGGTGCTGAACAGGATCAGATCTTCCTGCATACCGGTTCATTTGTGGCATGTTGAAACGCCTTGGAAAGGTTGCATCCAAAATATCGTCAGTAAAAGGGGTATGACAGCGGTCAATCCCCCGATCTTCGTTCCGCTGTCCACGGCCGTCGGCCAAAATCTGGTGAACCATGGCTGCAACGTTTGCACTAGTCAAAGGAGGTTCAGGGTCAGTGCCTCTGGCCCGACGAGGTCCTCTGATCTCTCTTCGGGGAGTAGCCACAAAATCTGGGGCTCGGACGGGGCTTCGCTGCCCCCTGTTACTATGAGTATGCGTGCGGCGACGGGGCTGAGGTGGTCTGTTATGTACAGGACTGTTCACATTACGGTTTATGGGCCCCGCCCCTAGTTCTTCTTCTTCCTGTGAGGGCAGGGTCCCGAACCGAAGCTGTTCTATGTTTTCGTCTCTCTCATATGGTCGCCGCGGGGGTCTTGGCGATTCTTCAGATGAAGAGGAATATACTGGGGTGAGTGGACGAACCGGCGATGCTCTTTGTCTTGCTAGCTCATCAAGTCTTCTATCCATAGCCGTCAAATTTTGCCGCAGGATGGAACTTTCCTGCCTTTGGGCAGCCAACTCGTCAAACAACCTATCCCACATTTCGACGAAGCGAGAAAGATCCCCCTCAGTGACAGGAGTAGCAGGATCATAGTGGTCATCATCACTCTCTCTTATGGGCAAAGTGCTCGAACCGGGTCGAGCAGAGGTTCCAGGACGATAGGGGTGGGTCATAGGTTCTTTTCCAGGTCGAGTTGTGTTCTGACCATCAGTTCGGGTAGCTGCGGTTCGTGGAGGGCGGTTCGCTGCGCCCCCCTGAGATCGACTCGTGGTCGTGGTACGCGGAGGCTGTGAGGTGTTGCCCCGGGATCGAGTAACAATTCCTTCAGTAGCACGGATCGTCTCGTTCTCATCGACTCGGAACGAGGTGCCTTCGTCGGATCGGATCGGATCGCCCCCTGTTAACACCCAAATTGTTATGAACTGTAGAGAATTTTAAATGAGGAACGAGGAAAAAGAAAATAACACTCAGAATTTATAGTGGTTCGGCGTTAACAAGCCTACGTCCACTTTATATCTTATTGATTATGCTTTAAAAGCTAGTACAACAGTGATTTCTCTCAATATTTCAGTGGTTTGACAACAATGGCGGATTCAGTACTCACTATTGTCAAAAGGATCCCGAAAAATGCCAAGCTCTGGGCTATTTATAGCTGATTTTGTCAGGCGGATCGCGGACACGTGGCACGAATCCCGAGATCATCGGATCGCATCGCCACCATTGAAGAAAAAGTCAAACTAGCCGTTGTGAACAGGTGTCGTGACTTGCTTGAAAATCGGATCGTGCAGATGGGGAGAATTGGTCCAGATGACGGTTAGGGACACGTGTCGCCAGATCCATGCGGTTCGGATTGCTGAAGACCAGCTCGTGATTGAATAGGTCAGAGGATTCGGTGCGCACCAAGGGATCGGATCGGTTCGCTCTGGGCGACGATATAAGTTTGGATCGGATCGCCCGGAGGCATCGTTCGTTGACGAGATGGGAGCGATCCGTTCCCGGGCGAGACGATGGAGTGCGATCCATTTCTGGGCGAGACGATGAAGTGCGATCCATTCCTCCAGTTTCTTGGGGAACTTGGTTTCCTGTTTTTCTTTTATGAATGATCCTGGATGGCTTGGTCAAAAAGCGAGCCAACAGCAGGGGTAAGAGAAAATGTCACAATTGTGGAAAGGAGGGTCACTTGATCAAAGACTGTAAGAGAAGGAAGGGCAATTGCTTCAATTTTGGAGAGGTCGGATACTTCTCTAAAGAGTGCCCAAAGAAACAGGGATCGCAGGGAAAAGGTCAAAGAGTAGGAACTTCTGGAGGGCAGGTGCATGCTCTCGCGATTAGTACTCCTGAAAGAGGTAGAAAAATTTCCGTAGAAAGTTTAGTTCCTCTTTCAAACCATCCAGTTAGAACACTTTTTGATTCTGGCGCTTCACACTCGTTTATATCTAGTTCTGTGGTTTAATCTCTGCACTTAATTACTAGTATGGTAGTAGAACCTGTAGTTGTTTCAAACCCCATTGGTGGTTCGGCTCATTTATCGATGATTTATCGGAGTTTGAAAATATCTGTGTTAGGCATCGAGTTTGAGTGCGACGCGTATGTGCTCGGGTTTATGGGCTATGTGTTGATTCTAGGAATGGATTGGCTTACCACGTATGGGGCCATTCTGGATTGTGAGAGGAGGTTTGTTAGACTCCTGACTTGTCATAGAAGACCCTCGAAGTTTCTTGTGACCCCTAAGGGTCTGTTATGCTTAGCTTTCTATAGTCTCTAGATGCATCCATAGATGTTTTGCAATCTATTCCAGTGATTCGAGATTATTCTGATGTTTTTGATGAGGTATGGGTTTACCTCCAAGGCGCGAGATCGACTTCCACATATATCTGGTGGACAATGCAAAGCCAGTTGCATTACCAGTGTGCCACATGGCTCCAAGAGAAAGGAGGAAGCTGAGTAAGCAAGTAGGGGAGCTACTTGAATAAGGGTTTATCAGACGAAACATATCTGAATGGGGTGCTCCAGTAGTGTTCGCAACTAAGGCGGATGGTTCACTTCGTTTGTGTGTTGACTATAGAGAGTTGAATAAGCTCACCAAGAAGAATAGGCACCCGCTTCCGACGATTGATGATTTATTTGATCAGCTTGTTGGTGCCTCGGTATTTTCTCGGTTGGACTTGTCTACGGGGTTCAATCAGTTGAGGGTGTCTGAGGATAGCATAGAAAAAACTGCTTTTAGAACACCAGACGGTTTCTTTGAATGGCTAGTTATGCCTTTTGGGCTGACGAATGCACCCGCCTATTTTGTCGATCTAATGAGTAGGTTGTTTCGGGAGTTCCTAAACAAATTTGTTGTAGTCTTTGTTGATGATATTTTGATCTTATCCAAAAGGGAAGAAGAGCATGCCCAACATTTGAGAGAAGTTTTGAAAACTCTCCGTGACCATCGGCTTAAGGCGAAGTTCTCCAAATGCCATTTTTGGAGAAAAGAGGTGTGATTCTTAGGGCATGTGGTCTCCAAAGAAGGGATAGTTGTAGATCCCGCCAAGTTGGTTGTAGTGCAAGATTGGCAGATTCCTAAAAATGCAACCGAGGTGAGAAACTTTCTTGGGTTGGCAGGTTATTATAGGAAGTTCATTAAGGACTTCGCGAAGATATCAGCCTCTCTCACCAGGCTAACAAAGAAGAATTTGGCATTTTCATGGGATATAGACTGTGACGTTGCTTTCCAACGACTGAAGAGGGCTCTGACCACAGCCCCAGTCTTGACCTTGCCTGATGGAAGTAAATTGTTTATTGTTTACACTGATGCATGCGATAAAGGGCTTGGCGCGGTTCTGATCCAAGATGGGAAAGTTGTATGTTATGGGGGTAGATAGTTGAGAGTTCATGAGAAGAACTACCCCACCCATGATCTAGAGCTAGCTGCCATAGTATTCGCGTTAAAGACGTGGCGTCATTATTTACTTGGAGAAAGGTTCGAGTTATACACCGATTATAAATCTCCTCAAGTATCTATTCTCACAGAAGGATCTCAACTTAAGGCAACAACGGTGGATGGAGTTCTTAGCTTCTTATGATTTTGAAATTGCTTACACCCCTGGCAAGGGTAATGTGGTGCAAACGCACTAAGTAGGCTGAGGATGGCCCTAAGTCCTCTGTTTGTGGAAAGAAAGAACTTGGAGTTCATATCAACTCTTGATTTTAGACCCTCCATCGAGGTTTTGCCTGATTTGTTTGCATCCTTGGAGATACGACCAAATCTTATGGACCAAATAGGAGCTTCGCAACAAGGTGACCCACAGATTTTAGACATCATGGAAAAGCTCAGAAAAGGGAGACTTCTAGTCACCTCAGTAGATATGTCATAGATGAAAAGGGGTGGTTGCGACGAGATGGAAGGCTTTGTGTTCCTCAAACTGGAAGCTTGATAAAGGCACTCCTAGAAGAAGCCCACCATACTAAGATGACTATTCATCCAAGAGGTGACAAGATGTATAGAGACATGAAGAGGGTTTTCTTTTAGGCTGGGATGAAGAAAGAAGTAGTCGAATTTGTTTCTCAGTGTTTAGTTTGCCAGCAGGTCAAAGTTGAGCAAAAGAAGCCCGGTGGATTACTTCATCCGTTGGAGGTTCCGTAGTGGAAATGGGAGAGCGTCTCTATAGATTTCGTAGATGGTTTTCCTAGGTCAAAAAGAGGCAATACCAGTATTTGGGTGGTGGTAGATAGACTCACTAAGAGTGCTCACTTTATTCTAGTTAAGAGTAAGAGGACGACATCGTGGTTGCCAACAATTTATATTCGTGAGATAGTTCGTCTTCATGGAGTACCTTCCAACATCATAAGCGATCGTGACCACATCTTTACTAGTGGATTTTGGAGGAGTTTGCAAGAAGCATTAGGTACACAGTTGTGTTTGAGCACCGCTTATCATCCTCAGACCGATGGGTAGACGGAGAGGGTGAACAGAATTCTTGAAGATGTTTTAAGACTGTGTATCCTAGTGTAACGACCCGCATTCTATGCATCATAGAATCGTAGAATATTTATTTCTGTCACATACGAAGTCGTATGGTCATGTAACTTTGGGAGACGACTATTGGGGTCATTTCCCATGTTCATGATTTTTCCCGATTTTTAAATGACCATTTTACCCCTAGTTACCACTGTTTTGGCCATAACTTTTGACTGGAAAGAAATTTTGACCTGAAACCACTTCCATTGGCTCCGGATGATGGTTTCTCTTTCCGTAGAGTGGTTACATTAGCCAAACGGACTCACCGTTTGGGAGATATAGCTGAAACAAGTTTCAGATGGTGAAAAACAGCTTAATTGGGCTTAAACGGGTGATTAGCAGCTAGGCCCAAGGGGAATTTCGGGTTTAAGGGGATATAGGTGCTGATTAGGGTTAGAAAACCTTTCTCTAGACATTTTCCAGCCGCCACTTTCATTCCTCTTGACCTAGCCATGGCCTCCACTCTCTAAATCTCTCTAAAACACCCAAAAATCACCTTCTAATTGAAGATTAGGCTTAGCAAACATTAAATTAAGAAGAAAAAGCACCAAAGCAAGGTTGGAGCTGCTGTATAAGATTGGGAACAGCGCCAAATCAGAGAATATTTCAGTTTTGGGGTCCTAGTTGTGGCAAAGGTGAGTGATAGCATCATTTTGACACTAATTACGGTTAATTAAGGGTAATTAGTGAGGATTAGCGAATTTATACACTAATAAATTCTGGAAAAATGTTTAGAAATTCGTAAATAATATTTTATGCCTCTGCTAGAAATTTGGTTCGATTTGATTAAGTTTTGTTAACCCTATGATTAGCTTTACTTAAACATGCTTAAGGGAAAATAAGGGGTTTTGGGCATATTTGATCCATTTTGACATATGAATTCATTGTTTTGGTGTTTGTGGTTAGTTTGCTATGTTGCTATGACTCTATGGTATGTTTTATGATTGATTAGAATAGTTAGATTTGTCAAAAACGTCGTCGAATGGCGTAAACAAGTTGCTGGAAAGTTGCAGGAATTAGTGCAGGAAATCGGATCGGATCGCCCCTATCCGACCCGAACCGCCCATTTCCCTTCACCACGAACCGAACCGATCGTTATTGCGGAGCGAGCTGCACTACGAGCTGAAGGATCCGATCCGCTCCGAGATGGTGAGCCCAAGACGCCACGAACCGACCTGGCGTGAAGGAGGCTCCGACCCGATCCGAGAAGTCGCGATTCAAGGCTTGGTGATTGAAGACTCCGACCCGACCCGCCTGGAGGGATGACGACACGATCCGAACTGATCACCTTGAGGACAACGAACCAGAGACTCGAAGTAGGGTGAAGGACTTGGAGCTATGACCAGGAGGCGTGACCCGAGCCGTGGCGTGGTGGAGAACCCGATCCGATCCAGATGGGACTGGAAGCCACGAACCGATCCAGTGTACCATGAAGGACTCCGATCCGACCCGAAGTAGCAGTCACGAACCGAGACGATGAAGACCACGATCCCAATGATGATGAAAGGGATCCGAACCGGTCTGGTGATGATCCATAACCCGAGATGCAAAGGAAGTCCAAATGAGAAGTTAGAGCTCAAGATTCAGATGGGAATCAACGAGTTCGCTTCATGGTTGGGCATTGCTGCGGGACGCGTGCAAAGGAGTTATCGACGTCTATAGCTTCGGACCACTATGGTAGGAGGTACGAAGGCGGATTCAGGGCCATTTTGGCATTGGTAGAACCAAGGGCTACGACCAATGAAGTGGGTCATTGAAATGTTCGGTCATGACTCCATGTGTTTGGCTTGGTCACAGCAGGGTTTCTACAAGTCGAGATTCGTCGTTACCTCAGTTTGTCTAGTGTTCCAAAGTGGTAGGTGTCGTACGCTTTACGCACTGAGTGAGAGACGTGAGGATGGTTGCTATGCCTGATTGTTTGACATGCACACCCCACCCCCGTATTCTTACACTATTTATTATGGCTCCTTAGAGCATCGTACGGTATGTGGTACTAACTCTTTGGTTGCAGGTCCAGGTTCAGGTATGGTTTAGTATACCTGTTACTACTCTGTTTAAATGCTTATCGCTCATACCAGGCTTTATGTCTGACCCAGAGTTTTATGTCTCTTCTTATTACTCTGGGTGCTCACACGAGCAGACTAGAGACAGGTTAGCTGGTGATGCACGGGTAGATGATCCGGAGACGAGCAGGAGGCTTCCACGTAATATATGTAGTATTCTCCCTGTATTGTTGAAGA
The DNA here is from genome assembly GCA_030737875.1 of Allium sativum. Classification (NCBI taxonomy): domain Eukaryota; kingdom Viridiplantae; phylum Streptophyta; class Magnoliopsida; order Asparagales; family Amaryllidaceae; genus Allium; species Allium sativum. The sequence goes on from CM060918.1 coordinate 551,077,966, forward strand.
TCACTGCTTGGGCATTGGTGGTGTATCTTCTACTTTAGTTTTCTTTTGATTAGAGACAGTAAATTTGGAAAGTTGTAATAAGCTGTATTTGGATTTCCGCTGCTCTGATGTTGACATTGATTATTAGTTATCAGCTTATACACTGTCTCACCTGTTTTATGTCAAGTATGTTATTATTATATTTTATTCCATGCGCTGTGAGACATTCTACAGGTTCCTTGATTAGTTCATTCCCTTCTTCCCTTTCTTTGGCGACCGTTCCGTGCTAGTCGGGACATGTGTACAGCGCACTTTCGGAGGAAATGCAGGCTGGTGCGGGGCGGGCCGTCACACTTGGTATCAGAGCTCTAGGTTGCGTAGTTAACCGAGGGAAGTTATCAGGGAGAGATAATATACGTATACGAGAGAGCGTATTTGTGATTACTTTGGTTTTTAAAAGCTATATATATATACTATTAGTAGTATAAGAATGAAGTCGTACTGCACTAGCACCACTATGGAATCGTTAATCGTTTCCTTTTTCAGATTGACGATGAGCCGAGATACTAGAGGTGCTGGTAGGGGAGCCAATAATGGGAATGCTGCTGACATGAGGACGATGTTTACAGACCTCATGAGAGAGATGCTTAGGGATGTTCAGAGGGCAGCTCCCAATGGTGGAAATAGTGGTGGTCCAATAGTGCAGGCGCCGAGGGTCGACTTCGCCAAGCTGAATAAGGACTATACTAGCCTTGGTGGGAAGCCGTTCCACGGAACGGAGTCGGCCACGGATGTTCAAGATTGGTTGGATAGTTGCGAACGTATCTTCGAGGATTTGGGTATCGAGGATGCGATGAAGAGAAAGCTAGCGTCCCGTCAGCTGCAAGGGCGGGCAATGAATTGGTGGAATGCTATAAAAGCAGCTACTCCCGAAGACCAGATTACTTGGGTTCAGTTCAAGGCTCGCTTTAGCGAGAAGTTCATTCCAGCGGCCCAGAAGTCAGTGTTGTTCAAGAGGTTCTTGGAACTCAAGCAGAATGGAAGGGCAGTTTCTGATTATATTGCTGAATTCGACACTTTGTCAAAGTATGGGTTATCTCTTATTGATACTGCCGAGAAGAAGAATGAGAAATTCATAACTGGGTTAGATCAGTACTTAGGGGAAAGGCTTATTAACCACATCGATGAGACGTTTGAGTCGATTGTGGGGAAAGCATTAAGATCAGAGAGTCTCTACCCTAAGCCGAAGACTGAGGTTGCATCGGCAGATGAGCCAAAGCCACAAGCAAGTGGTGGAGGCAAGGGTGGTTCCCAGAATAAAAGAAAGCAGAACCAAGCTAAGGATGGCCAGAAGAAAAAGAATAAACAAGATGTTGAGTGCTTCAGCTGTGGTAAGAAGGGCCATTATGCTAGTAATTGTCGGGCCAGGCCAGCGGATAGGAAGTGCTTCAATTGTGGCCAATTGGGACATCACAAGGACAAGTGTCCGCAACCCCCTAAAGAAAAGCAAATGGTGAAAGCATACGCCCTTAATGTTATTCCTTCTTCGTCGAATGCCCCAACTGCGGCGGAGAAGGGAAAGAATGTCGTCATTCAAGGTATGCTTTCTGTTTATGATGTTCCTGTTAGAGTTTTGTTTGATACCGGAGCTTCCAGTTCTTTCATATCTAGTGACCTGGTAGATAGGTTGGGACTGGAGCCCGAGATTGTCGATAGACCTTTAGTAGTGACGAACCCGATTGGTGGTTCTACTAGCCTTAGCATGATTTGTCATAATGTGGTCTTATCGAGTCATGGATGCATGTTTGTTTGTGATTGCTTTGTTTTGGGCTTTACTGGGTTTGGCATTATTTTGGGAGTAGATTGGCTCCAAAGATACGGGGTGGTGGTAGACTGTGAGGGCTTGTTGGTGACAGCTAGAGCGGATGATGGGCGGAGGATAGTGTTTGGTGGTCTACCCAGTAAGGGGGTATTGGCTAGTTTTCTAAACTCCCTCGACATTCCGCATAGTGAGTTGTTAGGTTTGCCCGTGGTTGGCCAGTATCCGGATGTTTTCGAAGAAGTGACCGGACTTCCACCACACCGAGAGATTGAGTTTCGTATTGATTTGGTAAGGGATGCCAGGCCTATAGTGATGCCACTTCGTCGTATGGCACCAAGGGAGCAGCGAGAGCTCGAGGTGCAAGTCAGCGATCTTTTGAAGAAGGGATTTATCAGAAGGAGTGTTTCTGAATGGGGAGCACCAGTTGTGTTTGCTGCCAAGGCGGATGGTTCCCTTCGTTTGTGTGTAGACTACCGCGAGTTGAATAAAGTGACGAGGAAGAATAAGTATCCTCTACCGCGGATAGATGATTTGTTCGATCAGTTGAGTGGCGCGAGAATATTTTCTCAATTGGATCTCGCGACAGGTTTTCATCAGCTTAGAGTGGAAGCTGAGAGTATAGCTAAAACGGCATTTCGGACGCCGTCTGGATTTTATGAATGGTTGGTAATGCCATTTGGGCTGACTAATGCCCTGGCATATTTTGTGGATCTTATGAATAGGGTATTCAGAGATCAGTTGAATAAGTTTGTCCTTGTGTTCGTTGATGATATTTTGGTCTATTCAAGGACGGAGGAAGAACACAAGGAGCATTTAAGAGTAGTGATGGAGGTGTTGAGAAAACACCAATTGAAAGCAAAGTTTTCTAAGTGCCACTTCTGGAAGAGGGAAGTGAGGTTCCTGGGCCATGTTGTATCAGAAAATGGGATTGCCGTGGACCCGACAAAGGTGGCTACGGTACAGGATTGGCCTACGCCCAAGAATGCAACAGATGTAAGGAGTTTCTTGGGATTAGCGGGATATTATCGTAAGTTTATCCAAGGTTTCTCCAAGATAGCAGCACCATTGACCCAGTTGACCAAGAAGAATCAAACTTTTGTCTGGGATGAAAGGTGCGAGAATGCATTCAAAAGTCTAAAGGACAAGTTGACAAGCGCACCAGTGTTAGTCATTCCTAAGGGGGATGAAGAGATGACGGTATACACGGATGCCTGTGGTACCGGACTGGGTGCTGTATTGATGCAAGGCGGTAGGGTTGTAGCTTATGCAAGTCGGCAATTGAAACCGCACGAGAGAAGATACCCTACCCATGATTTAGAATTGGCAGCAATCGTGTTCGCGTTAAAGATGTGGAGACACTATCTCTTGGGAGAAAGATTTGAGCTGTTTACAGATCATAAGTCGTTAAAGTATCTCTTCTCTCAGAAAGATCTGAATCTTCGTCAGCAGAGATGGTTGGAGTTCTTAGCTTCCTATGATTTTGACATCGCATACACACCAGGAAAGGGCAATGCGGTGGCTGATGCATTGAGTAGAAGACATGCCAGCTTAGGGGCTATGTTCCTTGAATGGAAGCAACTGGAGTTTATCGCGGGGTTTGATTTCAGACCAAAGTGCGAATTGGATCCAGGAATGTTAGCAAGTTTGACGATCAGACCCACTTTGATTGAGCGGATCGGCTCTAGTCAGAGGAACGATCCTAACCTATTGGAAATCATCTCCAAGTTAGAGATGGGTATCGATGAGGAGATGAACAAGTATGGGCTTGATCGAGATAGATGGCTTAGAAAGAATGGAAAGCTTGTTGTACCCAACGTAAATGGATTGAGAGATGAAGTTCTTAGAGAATGTCATCACTCAAGGCTAACTATACACCCCGGTGGTAATAAGATGTATCGAGATATGAAGCAGACTTACTACTGGGAAGGGATGAAAAGAGACATTGGGAAGTTTATATCCAAGTGCATGAATTGCCAGCTAGTTAAAGCTGAGCAAAAGAAACCTAGTGGGTTGTTGCAACCATTAGAAATTCCCGAATGGAAATGGGAGCAAGTCTCGATGGATTTCATCGATGGTTTACCAAGGACTAGATCGGGATATGACAGCATTTGGGTAATTGTAGATCGACTGACTAAAAGCGCAAGGTTTATACCAGTCAAATCGACCAGAACGGCAGCTAAGTTAGCAGAATTGTATATGAAGTGGGTAGTGAGATTTCATGGAGTACCTAAAAGCATTGTGAGCGACCGAGACCCGTTGTTCACTAGTGGGTTTTGGAAGAGCTTACAAGAGGCTCTAGGGTCAGAGTTACATCTCAGTACCGCATATCATCCTCAGACCGACGGTCAGACGGAGAGGGTGAACCGTATTTTGGAAGACCTCTTGAGAGCATGTATATTGGATTTTGGTGGATCATGGGATGACCATTTGCATCTAGTAGAGTTTGCATATAATAATAGCTACCAATCCAGTATCGGTATGGCTCCGTTTGAAGCTCTGTACGGAAGACCATGCAACTCACCATCGTGTTGGATAGAGACTGGCGAAAAGTTTATGCTTGGACCAGATGTGGTGAGGGAAACTTCAGATAAGATTAAGATCATTCAACAACGAATGAAGGCTGCCCAGGATAGGCAGAAGAGTTATGCTGATAAGAGGAGAAGAGACTTAAAATTCTCCGTTGGCGACTTGGTGTTTGTCAAGATTTCTCCGTTGAAGAGCGTAATACGATTTGGCAGGAGAGGCAAGTTGGCACCAAGATTTGTTGGTCCATTCCCTGTTCTTGAACTAGTCGGGAATTTGGCGTATAGAATTGACTTACCAGAGAAGATGGCAGGAGTTCATAACGTATTTCATGTTTCCCAACTAAGGAAGTTCGTTCACGACTCAGATATGACTATTTCACCTGATCAGTTAGAGGACTTCGAAGTAGAACCCGAGGCGGTTGGGAACCGCAAGCCGGCCCGTATTGTCGAGCACGACATGAAGCAACTTCGAAGGAAGGCGGTGAAGCTAGTCAAGGTTCAGTGGGGCGAGGACGAGAATGATTGTACTTGGGAGACAGAGGAGAACATTAGGAAATCACACCCAGAACTCTTTGTCTGGTAAGGTTTTGACTTCGATTTAGTTTTTCCGCATGCTAGGATAGGCTTGTTTGCTTGTTTTGCATGTTTGATTGTTACATGTGGTTGTTAGGCATGCGGGATCCTTTGTATGTTTTGGGTTAAGGAATTTCGGGGGCGAAATTTCTTAAGGGGGGGAGAGTGTAACGACCCGCATTCTATGCATCATAGAATCGTAGAATATTTATTTCTGTCACATACGAAGTCGTATGGTCATGTAACTTTGGGAGACGACTATTGGGGTCATTTCCCATGTTCATGATTTTTCCCGATTTTTAAATGACCATTTTACCCCTAGTTACCACTGTTTTGGCCATAACTTTTGACTGGAAAGGAATTTTGACCTGAAACCACTTCCATTGGCTCCGGATGATGGTTTCTCTTTCCGTAGAGTGGTCACATTAGCCAAACGGACTCACCGTTTGGGAGATATAGCTGAAACAAGTTTCAGATGGTGAAAAACAGCTTAATTGGGCTTAAACGGGTGATTAGCAGCTAGGCCCAAGGGGAATTTCGGGTTTAAGGGGATATAGGTGCTGATTAGGGTTAGAAAACCTTTCTCTAGACATTTTCCAGCCGCCACTTTCATTCCTCTTGACCTAGCCATGGCCTCCACTCTCTAAATCTCTCTAAAACACCCAAAAATCACCTTCTAATTGAAGATTAGGCTTAGCAAACATTAAATTAAGAAGAAAAAGCACCAAAGCAAGGTTGGAGCTGCTGTATAAGATTGGGAACAGCGCCAAATCAGAGAATATTTCAGTTTTGGGGTCCTAGTTGTGGCAAAGGTGAGTGATAGCATCATTTTGACACTAATTACGGTTAATTAAGGGTAATTAGTGAGGATTAGCGAATTTATACACTAATAAATTCTGGAAAAATGTTTAGAAATTCGTAAATAATATTTTATGCCTCTGCTAGAAATTTGGTTCGATTTGATTAAGTTTTGTTAACCCTATGATTAGCTTTACTTAAACATGCTTAAGGGAAAATAAGGGGTTTTGGGCATATTTGATCCATTTTGACATATGAATTCATTGTTTTGGTGTTTGTGGTTAGTTTGCTATGTTGCTATGACTCTATGGTATGTTTTATGATTGATTAGAATAGTTAGATTTGTCAAAAACGTCGTCGAATGGCGTAAACAAGTTGCTGGAAAGTTGCAGGAATTAGTGCAGGAAATCGGATCGGATCGCCCCTATCCGACCCGAACCGCCCATTTCCCTTCACCACGAACCGAACCGATCGTTATTGCGGAGCGAGCTGCACTACGAGCTGAAGGATCCGATCCGCTCCGAGATGGTGAGCCCAAGACGCCACGAACCGACCTGGCGTGAAGGAGGCTCCGACCCGATCCGAGAAGTCGCGATTCAAGGCTTGGTGATTGAAGACTCCGACCCGACCCGCCTGGAGGGATGACGACACGATCCGAACTGATCACCTTGAGGACAACGAACCAGAGACTCGAAGGAGGGTGAAGGACTTGGAGCTATGACCAGGAGGCGTGACCCGAGCCGTGGTGTGGTGGAGAACCCGATCCGATCCAGATGGGACTGGAAGCCACGAACCGATCCAGTGTACCATGAAGGACTCCGATCCGACCCGAAGTAGCAGTCACGAACCGAGACGATGAAGACCACGATCCCAATGATGATGAAAGGGATCCGAACCGGTCTGGTGATGATCCATAACCCGAGATGCAAAGGAAGTCCAAATGAGAAGTTAGAGCTCAAGATTCAGATGGGAATCAACGAGTTCGCTTCATGGTTGGGCTTTGCTGCGGGACGCGTGCAAAGGAGTTATCGACGTCTATAGCTTCGGACCACTATGGTAGGAGGTACGAAGGCGGATTCAGGGCCATTTTGGCATTGGTAGAACCAAGGGCTACGACCAATGAAGTGGGTCATTGAAATGTTTGGTCATGACTCCATGTGTTTGGCTTGGTCACAGCAGGGTTTCTACAAGTCGGGATTCGTCGTTACCTCAGTTTGTCTAGTGTTCCAAAGTGGTAGGTGTCGTACGCTTTACGCACTGAGTGAGAGACGTGAGGATGGTTGCTATGCTTGATTGTTTGACATGCACACCCCACCCCCGTATTCTTACACTATTTATTATGGCTCCTTAGAGCATCGTACGGTATGTGGTACTAACTCTTTGGTTGCAGGTCCAGGTTCAGGTATGGTTTAGTATACCTGTTACTACTCTGTTTAAATGCTTATCGCTCATACCAGGCTTTATGTCTGACCCAGAGTTTTATGTCTCTTCTTATTACTCTGGGTGCTCACACGAGCAGACTAGAGACAGGTTAGCTGGTGATGCACGGGTAGATGATCCGGAGACGAGCAGGAGGCTTCCACGTAATATATGTAGTATTCTCCCTGTATTGTTGAAGATCACTGCTTGGGCATTGGTGGTGTATCTTCTACTTTAGTTTTCTTTTGATTAGAGACAGTAAATTTGGAAAGTTGTAATAAGCTGTATTTGGATTTCCGCTGCTCTGATGTTGACATTGATTATTAGTTATCAGCTTATACACTGTCTCACCTGTTTTATGTCAAGTATGTTATTATTATATTTTATTCCATGCGCTGTGAGACATTCTACAGGTTCCTTGATTAGTTCATTCCCTTCTTCCCTTTCTTTGGCGACCGTTCCGTGCTAGTCGGGACATGTGTACAACGCACTTTCGGAGGAAATGCAGGCTGGTGCGGGGCGGGCCGTCACACCTAGACTTCAGAGGGACTTGGGAAGAGCATCTTCCTTTAGTAGAGTTTGCATATAATAATAGTTATCAAGCTAGCATCGACGTGGCACCCTTTGAAGCATTGTATGGACGACCCTGTAGATCACCAACTTGTTGGTGGGAATCTACTGAAAGATTATTACTTGGACCAGATATGTTTAGGGAAACATCCGAAAAGATTGACCTTATTCGACGGCGGATGAAGACAGCTCAAGATAGGCAGAAGTCCTATGCAGACAAGAGAAGAAATGACATCGAATTCGAAGTAGGAGACTTAGTTTTAATCAGAATATCATATCTGAGGAGTGTGGTTCGCTTCGGAGCAGTAGGGAAGTTGGCACCTAGATTTGTGGGACCATCTCCCATAACCGAGAGAATTGGCCAAATGGCCTATAGAGTGAAACTCCCAGAAAATCTATCTGGTGTTCATGACATTTTCCATGTCTCTCATCTGCAGAAGTGCTTGCATGCCACTACAGAAGTTGGTGAACCGACTATGTTGGAAGAAGTAGAAGTGGAACAGGAGGCGACAGTCAGACGAGTCCCTATCTGTATTCTTGAATCAGAAGTTAAGAAGTTGCGCAACAAGGAGATCAATTTGCTAAAGGTTCAATAGAGAGATATCCCAGAGGATGCGACTTAGGAGATCGAAGACAAGGTTCGTGCTTTGTACCCTTTTCTTTTCGAGGGTATGTTCTTAACTCCCTTTTCAAAGTTTTATCAGTACTTGTTTCTGTCAATTGAGTACATCTTATCCATAGTATTTTTCGGCCTTTAGATAGGAATCCTATGGATGAAAACATGTGTTTGAAACATGTTATGTTTGATGGATGCAAGTGGATGCAAGTGTTTGCCATTGGTTGCCTATGGTTGCATATACACACACATTAGGCACTAGATCGGCTCAATCACTCTCATACTGCATATGGATGTGTGTGCATTTTCTTTTCTTTTATGGACGGAAATGGATGAGTTGACATATGGATGTTGCATTTGGATGAATGAATGTGCACACATATAGAACTCACATGATATAATAGGATTATTTGCATACATATTGGATTCATGGCACTAACATACATTGCATTAAGGAGGTCAACTGAATTAGTAGACCGCCTGATTTTCGCATTAGTGTTGGGACATATACACACACCTTTGCATATATTCATATAAGCGTTAGAAATCTTTAAGGACAATGGATGCCAGTGATTGGTGGATGAGTAGATGGATGATGGATGGTAGGATATGCATTCTTCTCAACATAGAGATTTTGGGACGAAATCCTTTGAGTAGGGGAGAATGTAACACCCTGAATTTTTAACAACATTAAAAAGGATAAATTAAATAATAATTAATTTAATATTCAGAATTAGAGGAAACATACTACACCATTGCATTCGTCTCGAAATTCTGGTCAGGATAGACATTTGGTTTGCATAAAACGGACACCGTATGAAGAAGTTATAAGGGTTTTAAGTTTGTATACGTGTAGAAAGATTATATATATATGCATGAGTCAGAGATGAGTCGTAATTTTATCCAGAACAGTTCAAATTTGAAAAAGTCGATAAGGCAGCAAAAATCCGGCTCTAGGGGGTCGACCACCCTAGAGGAGTGTCGACCTAGGGGTCGACCCCCCTTAAGGGGTGTCGACACTGTAACACGCCACCTCCGCTAGGGTCACTCACAAAGGGAATGCACTAGTTTTGGTGGAGTATTATCTAGGTAAACATACACAGAGATATCACAAGGCAGAACATAAATAAAGCAGCGGTAGAAATTAAAAACCAAATTTTTATTACTTTAAAGAAAAGAGTCAAAACACCATATATCCAAGATACAAATTATTCCTATTACATCAAGTTCCAAGTAAAGAAGCATAAACTTAAGATAACAAAAGTAAATTATTCCCCATAAATAGCAGAAGCAGCCATAGCATAGCTCAAGACCAAACCGTACACGAGCTGTCAGAAAGCAAGCTAAATCCAAGCTAAGAGCTAGTGTTTCCTCCCTGGGAACCTGGGGGGAAAACGAAAGAAAAAGAGGCGAAAGAAAAAGGGTCAGTCATAAAGACTGGTAAGCCCTAGTGACTTTCAGTATGAAAACTAGTAAAGGTAACATGATATGTGAAAACTGGAATTAAACATAAGGATGATAACAGAACTGGTAGGATAATTAAGATAACAGGATAAGTCAAGTCTAGCATCACATATTCAAGATTTGCTGCACCAACTGTACTAGTGTTCTAACCCATGTCAAGTATTAATCATGAAATGATCCTTTGGCCCAATATCATGAAGTGACCCATTATGGGGTCCCACAGTACGATCTACTAATCGATCGGCTCCCTACAAGTCCTAGCTCGTCAAGTGTCTGTGTCATACGGCCCAATCACGAAATGTAGTCACCTGTGCTAGGTCCACCGTAGGGTGTATCAAGTCCTAGGGTGCCAACCACCGACACGGATCAAGCACGTACAGTGTAAACCTACGGGTGCCCAATGCCTGCTTTTTCATCTCCGGAATACGTGCACGACCATAGTCCGCCTGAACCTACAATGGTGCACCTACTCAGCCGTCGTTCTGGTCGCTTATAATCAGCCCAGTAATCGTGCCCCACCCCGCCTAGTCCTAGGGTATCGTGATACATCTAAGTGGGTTACTGCTGAAAAGGACCGCGTAACTAGGGTTTCTATGGGTTAAGTGTTGTCATTCAAATTCGTGACTTAACCCTATCCAAATCATGTATCAAGTTGGTTAAGTGTGTTCAAACGGTTCATGACTTAACCCTATCAAATCATCGTGTCAAGTTGGTTAAGTATATTCAAGTGGTTCATGACTTAACCCTATCATGTGGCATTAATTCACTAATGCACCCCAACCTCTCACATTAGACTAATTGTTGTGGTCACTGGATTTGCCGGGCGGTTCCGGGCAGATTTACACCACAACATAGTCTAACCTCGGGTTTTTCGTGCGATATGACCAACTACCCACATTGGATCCTATTGTTTGCAGTCACTGGATTTGTCGGGCGGTTCCGGGAAGATTTACACTGCAAACTCAACCCAACCTCAAGTTGGCCATTTTCAATTTTATCTAAGTGTCATGCCCACGTTCAAGTTTTCATGTCAAAATTCATGTCGGGTTTTCATGTCAAAATTCATGTCAAACCGTGTCAAGTTCATGTCCATATCCAGGTTTAAGTTATAATAACGTTCATGTTCAAAGCCAATTTATGTTTTACCTAATCTACCCAAATCGCATTCCCATCGCACATAAACTCAAATCGATATAAATAAATCTAATTAGGGAATAACATAAAAAGGGACGGGTATAAGGTGGCAAAGTGATTACTAGCATAACATGGTATGATTTGAGATAAAAGAATATAACATTACTAGCATATGGAATATTGGCCTCAAACATAAAGATTACAAATCTAGCAAAATAATGTACTAGGCAAGATAACAGTTGTCATAAGGTGATAGTATAGTCATGGTAGCGATTGACATAAGGTGATAGTATAGTCATGATAACGATTGACATAAGGTGATAGTCATAAATTTGTGACTAATATCAGATTCAACATGATAATATGAGGGGTTTTTCTTTTTGATTTACAACATAAATAGGCCCCAAATCAATGTCATAGTAATATACCCAAAAGTCAAGATCCAAGATGAACAAGCATGGATGTAAAACAGTCATCATACATAGGTCCAATTTCAATTTACAACATATTCATATTACATTTATAGTTTAAATCTAAAAGTAACTGGGGCTTACAGATCGTGGTTCGAGAATTAGAAAAAGAAAGTTGATGTTGTATCTTTATATGCTTAGTCGAGTCCTAACAGAAGTCCCCAAATCAGCAATTCTCTTAATGCAGTTTCGACGTAGAAGAAATAGTCTCTTTCTCTAACTTTTTCAACCAGAATTAGAGCAGCATAATGTCAGAGAAAATTTTGTGTAGAGAGACTAGTGTTAGGGGCTATTTATATAGGGTCAGGTCAAGGAATGTAGACAGAAACGAGGCCAGAAACATCAATGTGAATTCAGCTTCAAAAGTGGGCTAGGCCACCAGGTTGACCCCCAGGTCGACACTATGGTCGACCTGGTCCTGGGCAGGTCGACTACATAGTCGACCCCCAGGTCGACCTGGTCCTGGGCGGGAAATTTCCCGCCCAGTCCATTATGAGGTTTGAATTTCGAATTTTGAATTCTAATTCTGAGCTGTTTTGAACTTGAAAACTTCTAAAGGTCATAACTTGGTCATACGGACTCCGATTTTCGAAAACTCGGACTCGTTTCCAAGAAGAATTTCGAGACGACGCAATGGCGTAATCCGTTTCCCTTGATTCTTATTTTAAAAATTAATTCTACCTTGATTTATGATTATTACACATTATAAAAATACGGGTTGTTACATTCTCTCCTCCTTAAAGAATTTCATCCCCGAAATCTCTAATTTAGAAAGAATATATCCTACCATCCAATCACCCATCTACTCAAAGCATCATCCACAGGCAACCATTGTCCTTAAAAGATTTCTATTGCTGTATGAACATATGCAGAAAGTGTGTGTATATGTACTTATCTAATGCAAAAGATCAGGCGGTTACTGATTCAGTAAACCTCCTTAATGCAAAGTATGTTAGTGTAATGAATCCAACATGTATGCAAATTCCTAACATAGTTTATAATCTTTACATGAGTGCACAAACATTCATTCATATGCAACATCCAAGTGATAGCATAACAAGTTCCATCCATGTACAAGTATAAGCACTCATGCATATGCAACATGAAAATGTGATTGAGCCGATCTAGTGCCTAATGTGTGTCATGCATCCACTAGCAACCACTTGCAACCATTTGCAAACATCAACCATAACATGTTTCAATCACATGTTTACATCCATATGGTTCTATCTAAGGTTCTCAAGATAAGATCGAGAAGATAACAAGACAAACGTATATAGTAGAAGCATGATACGAAAAGGTTTCCAAGTTTATAGGAAAAAGAGATCGAGAATGTACCCTCAAAAAGAAATGGGTAAAGCGCGCGTATCTTCTCTTCAGTTTCCCAAGTTGTGTCTTCTTGGGCTTCACTCCACTGCACCTTAACTAGCTTGACTTCTCGATTCCTTAGCTTCTTAATCTCTGTTCCTAAGATACGAATCGGAACTCGCCTCAATGTTGCTTCTTTTTCCACTTCTACATCTTCAAGGATGCTTGGCTCAACCACTTCGGCCGACTCATGCAAGCACTTTCGGAGATGCGAGACGTGAAAGACATTGTGTACTCCAGTCAACTTCTCGGGTAAGTCTACCTTATAGACCATCCGTCCAATCCTCTCAGTGATAGGGAACGGTCCTACAAACCTTGGTGCTAGCTTTCCAACTACTCCAAAACGAACTACATTGCGTAACGGAGAAACATTTATAAAGACCATATCTCCGACTTCGAACTCTAGATCTGTCCTTCTCTGGTCCGCATAAGATTTCTGTCTATCTTGGGCCGTTTTCATTCGTCTTCGTATCAACTCAATCTTCTCAGAAGTGTCCCTTATTGTAACGACCCGCATTCTACGCATCATAGGATCGTAGAATATTTATTTCTTTCACATATAAAGTCGTATGGTCATGTAACTTTGGGAGACGACTGTTGGGGTCATTTCCCATGTTCATAATTTTTGTCGATTTTTAAATGACCATTTTAACCCTAGTTGGTACTGTTTTGGCCATAACTTTTGATTGGAAAGGAATTTTGACATGAAACCACTTCCATTAGATTCGTTTGATGGTTTACCTTTCCGTAGAGCGGTCATAATAGTCAAACGGACTTACCGTTTGGGAGATATGGCTGAAATAAGGTTTGGAAGGTGAAAAACTGCTTAACTGGGCCAAATAGGGTGATTAGTGAATGGGCCCATAACCCATTTCGGGATTAGGGTTATGGGGAGGCTGAAATGAGTTAGAGAATCATTCAATTTCAGTTTTCTAGCCTCCACTTATCTCCAAGAAACCCTAGAAATGGCCTCTAACCTCTAAATCACCTCCAAATCATCTTTTGATCAAGGATTGAGCTTAACAACATCAAATCAAGGGAGATCTACACCAACACAACATTGGAGCTACTGTTTAGCATAGGGATTGGATCCAAATCAGAGATTGTTTCAGATTTAAAGTTTGTTTGTCGCTAAGGTGAGTGATTTGCATAGTTTTGCACTAATTATGGCTAATTAAGGGTAATTAGTGTTAATTAGCGAATTTAAACATGATAAAATTCTGGAAAAATGTTCATAAATTCTTAAATGATGTTTTAGATCTCTGATATGAATTTGGGTTAATTTGATTAAGTTTTGCTAACCCTATCATTAGTTTCACCTAAACATGCTTAAGGGGAAAATATGGGGTTTTGGGTATGTTTGATCCATTTTAACCTATCATATTGATGTTTTGGTGTTTGTGGTTGATTAGGCATGTTGCTATGACTGTATGATATGCTTTGTGATTGATTTCAATAGTTAGAATGGTCAAAAACGTCGTCGAATGGCGTAAACACTTGCTGGAAAAGCTTCAGGAAACAGTGCAGGTTTCGGATCGGATATGGGGGCTCGGATCAGATAAGTTGAACTGGGCAAGGGATTCGATCGGATCGGAACTTGACACTTGAGAAAACTGGAAAAAAGGAAGGCCACGCTAATTGAACTGGGATCGGGTCGGATAGAGGAGGAGAGATCGGATCGGAACGTGTGAAGAACGAGGGAGCTGATCGGAGCTACGGAGCAGGATCGGATCGGCTTAAGGACGAAGGGCTCGGATCGGAGTATGGTGAAGGAATCAGATCGGATTAGAATAGGGAACGGGATCAGACGAGGCACAGGAGCTGGAACACGAACTGAATGGGGAATGGCAATCCGACCCGACCCGAAGGGGGACACCCGACCCGAACCGACGCGATGGAGTGGACCCGAACCGAACCGTGCCAAAGGAGGACCAAGGACTGACGCAACGTAGTGGACTCGACCCAGACCGATGGCTTGAAGAGGAACCCGACCCGACCCAGTATTGATCAATAACCCGAGATGCAAAGGTAGTCCAAATGGAAGTTAGAGCTCAGGATCCAGATGGGAACCAATGAGTTCACTTCATGGTTGGGCTTTGCTGCGGGACGTGTGCAAAGGGGTTGTCGGTATTCATAACTTTGGTCCACCACTGAGATATGGATAGTGGGCTTGTAGTGATAGTTACACGGGATTGGATTCCGTCATGGCTCAAAGGATTAGGTGACCAAGGTAGTGGGTATCGTATGCTTTACGCACTGAGTGAGAGATGTGAGGATGCTTGCTATGTTTGATTGTTTGACATCACTATGACATGCACACCCCACCCCCGTTATCTTTACACCACTTGAACTGGCACCTTAGAGTGTTGTACAGTATGTAGTGCTAACTCTTTGGTTGCAGGTCCAGGTTCAGGTATGATTGGATTATACCTGTTATTGTTTTGTTTAGATGCTTATCTATCATACCAGGCTTTATGTCTGACCCAGAGTTTTATGTCTCCTCTTATTACTCTGGGTGCTCACACGAGCAGACTAGAGACATGTTATAGTTAGTTGGCGATGTGCGAGTAGCTGATTCGGAGGCGAGCATGAGGCTTCCACGTATGATATATATAGTATTCTCCCTGTGTTGTTGAAGATCACTGCTTGGGCATTAGTCATGCATCTTCTACTTTACCTTTCTTTTGTTTTAGAGACAGTAAATTTGGAAAGTTGTAATAAGCTGTATTTGGATTTCCGCTGCTCTGTTATTGATGTTGGTTTTAGTTATCAGCTTATGCACTGTCTCACCTGTTTTATGTCAAGTATGTTATTATTATATTTTATCCTATGCGCTGTGAGACATTTTACAGGTTCCTTGTTGGTTCATTTCCTTCTTCCTTTTTCCTTCCGACGACCCGTTCCATGCTAACTGGACATGTGTATAGTGCACCTTTGGAGAGAATGTCGGTTGGTGCGGGGCGGGCCGTCACACTTATCATGTCG
Organism: Allium sativum; assembly: GCA_030737875.1. NCBI lineage: Eukaryota > Viridiplantae > Streptophyta > Magnoliopsida > Asparagales > Amaryllidaceae > Allium > Allium sativum. The sequence goes on from CM060918.1 coordinate 551,093,689, forward strand.
GGCCCAAGTATAAGTCTGTCTGTCGTCTCCCACCAACAAGTTGGTGATTTGCACGGTCTTACATACAGGGCTTCGAATGGTGCTATTCCGATGCTAGCTTGGTAACTATTGTTATATGCAAACTCCACGAGAGGAAGATGGTCTTCCCAAGTACCACCAAAGTCAAGAATGCATAGTCTCAAAAGATCCTCTAGCACCCTATTTACCCTTTCAGTTTGTCCATCCGTCTGCGGGTGATAGGCCGTGCTCAAGTTCAGTCATGTACCCATTGCCTCTTGCAGACTATTCCAAAACCGGCTAGTAAAAATCAGGTCACGATCACTACCTATACTAGAAGGAACTCCATGCAACCGTACTATCTCTCGAAGGTAAATAGACGCTAGCCATGATGCGGTCCTCTTGCTTTTCACTGGAATGAAGTGAGCACTTTTCGTGAGTCTATCAACTATGACCCATATGCTAGTATTTCCCTTCCTTGACCTAGGCATTCCATCCACGAAATCCATCGAGATACTCTCCCATTTCCATTGCGGAACCTCCAAAGGATGTAATAGCCCACCAGGCTTCTTCGACTCGGCCTTTACTTGTTGGCACACCATGCACTTTGAAACGAACTCTGCCACGTCCTTTTTCATTCCAGTCGAAAAGAAAATGCGTTTCATATCTCTGTACATCTTATCCCCTCCGGGATGTATGGTCATCTTCGAGTGATGTGCCTCCTCGAGAACTTTCCTTACTAAGTCTCCCACTTGCGGGAAGCATAGCCTCCCATCACGCCTTAGCCATCCCTTGTCATCTATGGCATACCTACTGAGGTGACTTGATGTCTCACCCCTAATCAGCTTATCCATGATTTTCGACTATCTGTGGGTCTTCCTTTTGTGAAGTCCCCACTTGATCTAGAAGTGTAGGTCTTAACTCAAGAGATGCGAACGTAGCAGTCAATGACTCAACAGTAGGTGTAAAATCAAAGGTTGCTATAAATTCAAGGCTTTTCCTTTCAACAAACAAGGGGCTCAAGGTCAACGTTTTCCTACTTAGCGCATCTGCCACCATGTTACCCTTGCCAGGGGTATAAGCTATATCGAAGTCATATGATGCCAAGAATTCCATCCATCGTTGTTGTCTCAGATTCAAATCTTTCTGTGAGAAGAGGTACTTCAGTGATTTGTGGTCAGTATACAGCTCAAATCTCTCCCCAAGAAGATAATGGCGCCAAGCTTTAAGTGCAAAAACAATCGCGGCCAACTCCAAGTCATGCGTGGGATAGTTTTGCTCATGAACTTTAAGTTGTCTGCCCTCATAGCATATCACTTTCCCTGCTTGCATTAGGACTGCGCCTAATCCCATGCCACATGCATCTGTGTACACGGTAAACATCTTGCCTCCGTCAGTTAATGCCAAAACTGGAGTTGTGGTGAGGGCTTTCTTGAGTCTCTGAAAAGCAACGTCACACTCTATGTCCCATACAAAAGCTAGGTTCTTCTTTGTTAACTTATTAAGAGGGGCTGAAATCTTAGCGAAGTCCTTAATGAACTTCCTGTAGTAGCCCGCCAAACCGAGAAAGCTCCTCACCTCCGTTGCATTCTTAGGAATTTTCCAGTCTTGTACCGCGACTACCTTTGCGGGGTCCACGGCTATGCCTTTCTTAGAAACTACATGTCCAAGGAACCGAACTTCCTTCCTCCAAAAATGGCATTTGGAGAACTTAGCCTTTAACTGGTGTGCTCTAAGTGTTTCCATGACTTCCCTGAGATGTCTAGCATGCTCTTCTTCATCTTTTGAGAAGATCAAAATATAATCTACAAAAACTACCACAAACTTGTTAAGGAACTCCCGAAACACCCTACTCATCAAATCTACAAAATACGCGGGTGCATTTGTTAACCCAAACGGCATGACGAGCCATTCGAAGAACCCATCTGGAGTCCTAAATGCAGTTTTTTCAATGCTATCCTCAGCCACTCTAAGCTGATGGAACCCTGTGGCTAGATCGAGTTGAGAGAAAACAGATGCTCCTACAAGCTGGTCAAACAGATCGTCGATTCTTGGTAGTGGGTGCCTATTCTTCTTTGTTAGCTTGTTTAGCTCACGATAATCTACGCACAGACGAAGCGAACCATCCTCCTTAGTAGCGAATACCACCGGAGCACCCCATTCAGAAATGCTTCGTCTTATGAAATTTTCTCAAGCAACTCCTTAACTTGTTTACTGAGCTCTCTTCTTTCTCGTGGGGCCATGTGCCTAACGGGCAATGAAACTGGCTTGGCATTATCAATAAGATAAATTCGGAAGTCTATCTCGCGTTTAGGAGGTAACCCCCTTACCTCATCAAAGATATCTGGATAATCTCGGACCACTTTTACAGATTGCAAATTGTCGATGGACGAGTCAAGAGATTCAAGATAATACAACATGACCGGACCCTTAGGGTTACAAGAAATTTCAAGGGTATTACTGAGGCGAGTCATGAGCCTCACTACCCTTCGTTGACAATCAAGAATGGCTCCATAATTGGACAGCCAATCCATACCTAGGATCAAACCGTATCCCATAAATCCAAGAACATAAGCATTACACGTGAATTCTACGCTTAAGATAGAGATCCTCAAATCCACACACATTATAGATAAATGGGCGGAGCCCCCAATTGGATTTGAAACTATAACGGGATCCTCAACCAGACTAGTACTTAGATGCAGATTTTCAACAATATCAGAAGAAATAAAAGTATGCGATGCGCCAGAGTCAAATAAGGTTCGAACAGGAAAGTCAGAAATGTAAACAAGGCTTTCTACGGAAATATTACTGCCTCGGTCAAGAGCTGGAGTGGTGTTGAGAGCATGCAACTGCCCTCCAGAAGGTCCTGCTCGCTGGGTCTGCCCTTGCCCCTGACCTTGCTTCTTAGGGCAATCCTTGCTGATGTGTCCAGTATCACCACAATGAAAGCATTCACCCAACTTTCTCTTCTTCTTTCTACAGTCTTTGGCTAGATGTCCCGTAATACCACAAAAGTTGCACTTCCTTGTCTCAAGCACCTTGCTGTTGTTGCCCTTGTTATTCTTGTTATTCTTGTTGCCTCCCTTCTTGGAGTCAACTTTCTTATTCTGAGTCTCATTAGGCTTAACCTCCTTCTTGTTATTCTTGTCTTCCTCATGAAGTAGAGCCATATCCACCAAGCTTTCAAAGGTCGCCCCCATGGGTATATGGGTTATGGCCAAACTGTGTAGTGGCTCGTTCAATCCTTGACTAAAGCGTACAGCCTTTTTCTGGGCCGTGTTAACCAAGTCTAAACCGAACTGGGCAAGCTGATTAAACTTATTCACGTACTCCCTAACAGACATGTCCCCTTGCTTGAGCGCGAGGAACCTCTCCATCTGAATGTTCTCTTCTGCTGACGATAAGAATTTAAGCCCTAACCTCTCTCTAAAGTCTGCCCAAGTCTCAGTTTTCCTGGTGGCGTTGGTGACTTCCCACCAAAATGCAGCTTCCTCTTTCAACAACCATGCTGCCAACTGAACTTTCCTATGGTCCTCCACATCAAAGATAATAAACAAATCTTCAGTCTCCTTTAGCCAGTTCCGTGCCTCAATGAAGGTTTCAGTTCCAACGAAGTTCTTGCCGCCCATCGCTTTAAAGTCTTTGCATATTTTGGCAAAGGCGGTACCAGGAGGAGGAGGAACCACGACCACTGGTGGAGGAGGAGGGATGTCAGTCGGGCCCGCGTCGTTGGCCCTAGCTTCAAAGTACCTTCGGAACCATCCGGGCACGGGTATTCCCTCAGGCAGGTTAAGATCAGCCGTGCTGAAAAATGAAAAGAAAAAGATTCAAACGAGGAAACGAAGGAAAGTGTTAATGGCTTTTTGGGGAATAGCCTTTTTAAACATAAAACATTTCTTATAAAAATGCTTCTTTATAAATGGTTTTGAAAATAGTTTCAGAAGGTTTTTAAAACTTTTGCCCAGCCTGGTAACCTTCTACTCTGATACCAAATGTAACACCCCACCTCCGCTAGGGTCACTCACAAAGGGAATGCACTAGTTTTGGAGGAGTATTATCTAGGTAAACATACACAGAGATATCACAAGGCAGAACATAAATAAAGCATCGGTATAAATTAAAAACCAAATTTTTATTACTTTCAAGAAAAGAGTCAAAACCCCATATATCCAAGATACGAATTATTCCTATTACATCAAGTTCCAAGTAAAGAAGCATAAACTTAAGATAACAAAAGTAAATTATTCCCCATAAATAGCAGAAGCAGCCATAGCATAGCTCAAGACCAAACCGTACATGAGCTGTCAGGAAGCAAGCTAAATCCAAGCTAAGAGCTAGTGTTTCCTCCCTGAGAACCTGGGGGTGAAAACGAAAGAAAAAGAGGCGAAAGAAAAAGGGTCAGTCATAAAGACTGGTAAGCCCTAGTGACTTTCAGTATGAAAACTAGTAAAGGTAACATGATATGTGAAAACTGGAATTAAACATAAGGATGATAACAGAATTGGTAGGATAATTAAGATAACAGGATAAGTCAAGTCTAGCATCGCATATTCAAGATTCGCTGCACCAACTGTACTAGTGTTCTAACCCATGTCAAGTATTAATCATGAAATGATCCCTTGGCCCAATATCGTGATGTGACCCATTATGGGGTCCCACGGTACGATCTACTAATCGATCGGCTCCCTACAAGTCCTAGCTCGTCAAGTGTCTGTGTCATACGGCCCAATCACGAAATGTGGTCACCTGTGCTAGGTCCACCCTAGGGTGTATCAAGTCCTAGGGTGCCAACCACCGACACGGATCAAGCACGTACAGTGTAAACCTACGGGTGCCCAATGCCTGCTTTTTCATCTCCGGACTACGTGCACGACTATAGTCCGCCTGAACCTACAATGGCGCACCTACTCAGCCGTCATTCTGGTCACTTATAATCAGCCCAGTAATCGTGCCCCACCCTGCCTAGTCCCAGGGTATCGTGATACATCTAAGTGGGTTACTGCTGAAAAGGACCGCGTAACTAGGGTTTCTATGGGTTAAGTTTTGTCATTTAAATTCGTGACTTAACCCTATCTAAATCATGTATCAAGTTGGTTAAGTGTGTTCAAGCGGTTCATGACTTAACCCTATCAAATCATCATGTCAAGTTGGTTAAGTATATTCAAGTGGTTCATGACTTAACCCTATCATGTGGCATTAATTCATTAATGCACCCCAACCTCTCACATTAGACTAATTGTTGTGGTCACTGGATTTGCCGGGCGGTTCCGGGCAGATTTACACCACAACATAGTCTAACCTCGGGTTTTTCGTGCGATATGACCAACTACCCACATTGGATCCTATTGTTTGCAGTCACTGGATTTGTCGGGCGGTTCCGGGCAGATTTACACTACAAACTCAACCCAACCTCGAGTTGGCCATTTTCAAGTTTATCTAAGTGTCATGCCCACGTTCAAGTTTTCATGTCAAAATTCATGTCGGGTTTTCATGTCAAAATTCATGTCAAATCGTGTCAAGTTCATGTCCATATCCTGGTTTAAGTTATAATAATGTTCATGTTCAAAGCCAATTTATGTTTTGCCTAATCTACCCCAATCGCATTCCCATCGCACATAAACTCGAATCGATACAAATACATCTAATTAGGGAATAACATAAAAAGGGATGGGTATAAGGTGGCAAAGTGATTACTAGCATAGCATGGTATGACTTGAGATAAAAAGAATATAACATTACTGGCATATGGAATATTGGCCTCAAACATAAAGATTCCAAATTTAGCAAAATAATGTACTAGTCAAGATAACAGTTGTCATAAGGTGATAGTATAGTCATGGTAGCGATTGACATAAGGTGATAGTATAGTCATGATAACAATTGACATAAGGTGATAGTCATAAATTTGTGACTAATAGCAGATTCAACATGATAATATGAGGGGTTTTTCTTTTTGATTTACAACATAAATAGGCCCCAAATCAGTGTCATAGTAATATACCCAAAAGTCAAGATCCAAGATGAACAAGCGTGGATGTAAATCAGTCATCATACACAGGTCCAATTTCAATTTACAACATATTCATATTACATTTACAGTTTAAATCTAAAAGTAACTGGGGCTTAGAGATCGTGGTTCGAGAATTAGAAAAAGAAAGTCGATGTTGAATCTTTATATGCTAAGTCGAGTCCTAACAGAAGTCCCCAAATCAGCAATTCTCTTAACGCAGTTTCGACGTAGAAGAAATAGTCTATTTCTCTAACTTTTTCAACCGAAATTAGAGCAGCATAATGTCAGAGAAAATTTTGTTTAGAGAGACTAGTGTTAGGGGCTGTTTATATAGGGTCAGGTCAAGGAATGTAGACAGAAACGAGGCCAGAAACATCAAAGTGAATTCAGCTTCAAAAGTGGGCTCGGCCACCAGGTCGACCCCCAGGTCGACACTATGGTCGACCTGGTCCTGGGCAGGTCGAATACATAGTCGACCCCAGGTCGACCTGGTCCTGGGCGGGATATTTCCCGCCCAGTCCATTCTGAGGTTTGAATTTCGAATTTTGAATTCGAATTCTGAGCTGTTTTGAACTTGAAAACTTCTGAAAACTTCGAAAGGTCATAACTTGGTCATACAGACTCCGATTTTCGAAAACTCGGACTCGTTTCCTAGCAGAATTTCGAGACGAACGCAATGGCATAATCCGTTTCCCTTTATTCTTATTTTAAAAATTAATTCTGCCTTGATTTATGGTTATTACACGTTATAAAAATACGGGTTGTTACAGACACCCCTTGGGATGACGTGGCACTCGGTTCCAGGGGGTCTGGCAGCTATATATATGTGTCATATTCTCCTATTTACTTCATTGGAAATCATGGAGGCCATATGCTGCCGGGATACGAACTGAGACGAAACCGTTTTCTACAACAACGTGCTTTGCAAATCAAATTCACAAATTCAAGATCCATTCTTTCTCGATTCTCTAAACCTAACGCTGTGAGTTTCTAGTTGCTTTTAGGTTTAGATAAATATAAGTAAATTGTGAAAGACTTTGAATTGGATATGTTGTAAGCTATGGATTTATGCTTTTTTAAAATCTTATACTATGTCATAATAGATCTACACTTTTAGATCTAATGAAACTGTGATTATTCTATTATGTTACCTATGTGGATCTTGACTTGTAACTATATTGTGGTGAATGTAAATCTATTGATTTGGACAGTTGCAACATTGGTTAGATTTAATTCTTTATGTAAATCACCTTTCATCTGTCATATTGTGATCAACTTAGATAAGTTGTAAATTGGACATGAGAACCCATATTTAGATCTAAACATGCTATTATGTCATTCTAATGGTGTTAGATCTACTTTAACCTCTAGATCTGAATTATGTAATCTAATTTATCACCTTGTGTTATCATATTAGATCTAATCCAATTGGACATCTAAATGGCTAGTTTAGATCTTACTATGCTTATTGTGACATCATAGTTATGCTAGAATCAATTGACTGCCACCAGTTCATCAGTTTTATATCCACCTTGTTATGATGTTAATTACATGTCCATTCACCTTATTATCATGCTAGTTTATGTTTATGCAAAGATGATCACTTTAGTTATATTCCCATTATTTTCCCTATTATCGTTTATGACTAGGCTATTGTCTAACCTAGGCATGTTGCAGTTTATGAGTACGCTAGTTAAGGAATGGAGGAGATGGGTTAATATTGGCATAATTTAAATATGAACATTATTGGACATTTAATTCAAATGGGGATAAAAAGAGAAATAATCACCTATAATGACATAGGTAGATTTGGATAAAAATGGAATGTCTAGTAATTACAGTTAGGAATTGTAATTGCACTTATGACACGAGGTTAAGTTGCATTAGTGGTGGAAGTCTGCCCGGACCCGACCGGCATATCCAGCAGCCACTAATGTTGAACCAGGTCTAAGTGTACAAATATGAATCGGGCTAAGACACGATGTTAGACCCAACTGTGGAATAAGATTGCCCGGACCTGACCGGCATATCCAGCATCCACATGTTGTAGGCCTAATGTGGGAGGTCTAGCCCATTATAACCGTAATTGGACATGGTAATGAATTGGACTGCTTAACCTAATTTAATCCATAAGGATTGTATGATTATGAACTTAAGTTAGGGTTAAGTAAAATTGGATGGTAGTGGGTGGGTTGAGTAAATTAGAGGGGGTGAGTAATATTTACATATAGGCCCACGAACTTAACCCAATAAGGTTATGTAATTAAAGACACCCTTTAGGGTAAGCATAACTAACATATGGCTATGTAATTAAAGACACCTAGGGTTATACATAGTCAGTGAAAAACCTAGTGGGGATACAAGACAAAGGGGAGAGCTTGTATCATATTGTGTGGGACCCATTTCAGTTAGTAACCCGGAGTAGGTATCAAATAAAGTACTACGTGCTAGGCGGAGAAGGGGCACACTTACTGATTGATTATAAGAGATCCAAATGAGACTGTAATGACCCGTATTTTCTGGCCGATTATTTAAATTATTTTATTATTTAAAAGGCCAGTTTGAATTTAAATAATTGAATTTAATTGTTTTGAATATTTAATTAATAATATAAATAGAATAAAATAATATTTTAAATTCAAAATATTGGGAAAATGTTGAATTCGCCTTATAATGTGAATTGGCAAAATATAAAATGGTTAATATGGTCTGTATTGAAATTATATCGACGATTTCGTTTAGTTAACGACCGTTGAACGTATAATTTATAATTTAATTATATAACGAGCTGCAGCGGCGCGGCAGTTCGTAAAATGGCGATTTGAACTTTAAACGGTCGTACAAGGCCCAATATAAGTCGGATTTTCTCAAAACAAGAAACGTCAGGACCGGTTGGGCAATATCTTACTAATGAAAGAGAAAAATCTAGTTTTCATAGCATAGATTTTATTTTATGGCCAAATCAAATTTTAAAATAGTCGCTGTGGAATTCCTTTATAAATTTTAGCGTTATTTATATTAAATAAAGGGGTTTTTAAATATTTTGAATATCGATTTAGCTTGAAATCCAACCCGGGATATTTTATCTTGGTAGTGTATACAATTCTGGTCATATATGGCTAATTTCAATATTTTATTAATATTATATTAAAGTATTTTAAAATTGGTTTATTTTATTTGAATTGGGCAGTTATAAAAGGGACTTTTTTCAAACGACCTCAGTTTTCGACGAAACAAATTTTATTGAGAACGCAACAACAAATTATTACTAGATTTCAAGTGGCGCGTCAATCGGGATTATTTTGTGAGTGTGGCAAAATAAAAACGACCATTTGAACGTGAACGAGCGCTATTCGAGCTAACGAACTCGGAATTCGACGAAACAAGATTTGTAAGGACCGTATCGTCAAATTATACTATGCCGTCCATTCGCATCTCGAACGAGGTATGTATGTGAGCACAGGAGTGAATAACAGCATTCAGAAATTGCGATAGACACGAAATAAAAATCGTCGGTCGTTGTCAGACTTCACGTCAAGTTAAAATATAATAAAATTCCCTTATATAAACCCTCCCACATCACATTTTCCAGCCCAAGAACAAATATCCATCCACATTTTGCAAAAAAGTCCTTAATCATAAAATCATTTATATCTCTTGATCCGTGAAGAAATCGATATGGGGTTCTGAAGGAAATGATAGATCGAGGCAAGGGCTACCAACAGCCAAAAGTTGGGAACGTATCGTCAACTGTGGTGGCCGGAATTTCACGAAAATCGGGGAAAACCACTTTCGTTTTTAGGCAAAATTGAGGAGCTGTGGTCGATTTCAGTGGATGAGACCTTGGGGGAAAGGAAGGGGAGAGATTCAGCTTTGATTTGGCACCAACCAGAGGTTCTCCGATGGTCGGAGGTAAGAGAAAGAGGAAGTTGAACGGAGTTGATCATTTCTGGGGTTTTCATTGAAGTTGTGCGCGGGTTTGGGCCATTTTCGGCGACCGTGGCTCCCGAGAGGGTCGGGGATCTGAAGGGAATGGAAGGCCGAAGCGAGGGGGTTGGTGCAGTGGTTGTCCGGTGGGTCAAGGTGGTCGGAGGCGTCGGATTTTTAGGGTTAAACGGAGATCAGTCGAGGAGCTTTTCTGGGCAGACGGGGCGGAGCTGGGGGGCGTCGCTTTCGGCGAGGGGGTACAGTGGAGGCGCGGTAATGGTGGTGGAGTTTGGCGAGGGTCCGGTTGACCAGAGGCGACGGTGGAGGTGGATAATCGAAGGGAGTTGGGTTTTGGTGGATCGTGTTAAAGGAAGGATCGGGGAGAGGGGCGATGTACAGGAGTAAACACATGACACGGGGAACCGGAATGCTGACGTGGCAAGGAGTAAAAGGTAATTAAGGTAAACTAGTTATTTAATTAATTAATTAATTTAAATCGTTAAATTTTATAAATTTTGAACTGCGATAACTCCTACATATGTTGACGAAATCTGACGAAACTGGATCCGTTGGGATCGCAGGGACGAGACCTAGACGATGGCACTGACTAGGCAATGATCTGACACAGTTGAAATTTCAGCAAATTTTGAACGTTCATTGCAAATTAATAGGAACAAACACGTCCATCGTCAACCGTAATCACTGGTGAGTTAATTCTCACACTTCTCTGGACTGCTATGATGTGATAAATCCATACAATTTAAAATATTGTTTAAATTGGTTTATTGGATGCTATGGTTGCTATTGGTTGCTAGTGTTTGATTGGCTGACCCTATTTATTCGTCGTATTAATGCATTATATTGTGTGTTATTATCAAATATTATACTAAACTGTGACGCAGGGAAGAACAGGTAGGAGGAATCAAACCGGATTCCTCAAATTTATTGTGTGTTATTTATTATTTATATTTTTCATACATATGAATTATTTACCCAGAATGATATTTAAACCTATTCAAAATGGATGGACATTAATCATGGTGTGATATTAATCAATCGACAACATTGAGTAAGTCATTGGCAGTGATGGTGTAAAATCCATCGTTTATGGCGTTGTTTTGTCGCTGGGCGAACTGACGAAGATTAAAGTTATAAATTTATTTTTATAACTGAAATGGAATTTTAATTGGTTTTATACGAGTTAATTAAAAATGGAAATTTATAAATATATTTATATTTATAATCAGGTTATCAAGAATTTAATTAAATATTTTATATAACGAAATATTGTGTCAAAAGGGCAGAAACCAATATACGTATTGGTAAATTGAATATTTGTGTTTATAAAATAATTAAATGATATTTTTATTAATTAAGTTATTAATTAATTTAAAAGGGGAAACGGTGAGTGAATATCAGTTAAGGATTAACTGGTATTGACAGTCGACAAAAGAAGACTTTTTAATTTAAGGTTGGAAATTGGGTTGATTTGATTAATCAAATCGATTATTTTCAAATGTTCGTTAACTTAACGAAGCTTGTTTAAATTAGTTAATCTTTGATTAACTGTGATTATCAAGTTAATTATCGATTAATGAAGTTAATTATGATTTAATGATCCTTTAAAATGATAAATTATTTATTTGTAGTTAATTAAAGATTAATTATTTTATTCCTAAGTATAATGAAATTAACTACAATTTAAGTGGTTAATGGTTAAGAAAATTATCATTTTAAATAACGATAATCGAAGGGATTATTTTCAATGATGAATTAAAGTAAAAAGTGATCAAATGGATATAAAGGTAACTAAAATTTGATGGGAGTTTGATAAGAGGATTTTAATCTGGATTTACAAACATTGTTTTGTAAAAATGACTCGAAATTTAATTCGAGAGTTCAAATAAGAATTTATTTAATAAACCAAGGTAAGTTGGTTAGAATAAGGCTTGAAAGGGAAATGGTCGATTTACTTAATAAGATTAAGTAAAAAGAAGTTACAAGGGAATTACCAATAGAAGAAATGGGTTGTAATACCATACAGGAATCAAATGGCAAATAAGATTTTGTCGAGTGGTTTACCCAATCAAGGAAAGGGAATTTACACGTAAAGTGAATTTTCGAATCAAAGGAAATGGTTTGGCAAACCATGATGAGTAGAAGTGGAAATAGAATATGAGGTTTTAAGTTGTAAACCTTTATTGTCTGGAGATAAGAACGGGGTCGACCAAGGTCTGAGAGGTAATTAAAATACCCCAACTTGGGCGATTTCACTATTGTCAAAAGATGATATTGGTTTGCAATGGTTGAGGATGTTGGGAATAAATTATTGAGAGAATATTACAAATATTTATTTGTAAAGATTTAGAAATAAGATTAAACTGTTTGGGTTTAAAAATAAGAGGTGGATTAATTGGGTCAGATAATGAAATATGTTTTTTCTTATATAATGTAATTAATAGTATAACGATAGTACAAATGGTAGTAGAAATGGAAAGTGGTTTTAAAACTATAGAGATATTTGCAATAATAAGAAATATGGAAAATGGTTCGATAATTTTAAAATGATGTTTCAAGATTAAAAGAGAATAAAGAAGTTTTGTGAAATAAAGGAATATTTCCGAACAAAGGAAATAGAAGTAAACAAGTTATTCGAAAGCGAGGATTGATTAATATTTTCAAAATAATAAATCAGAAAAGTTTGCCGAGAGAAGATTATGAAATCGATGAAATGGTTAAATGAAGTGTTTTGTCAGAAATGACCTAAGCTGCCAATGTACTTAACATCACAGTTATGGTTTGATAGTTAAACAACTAACTATCAAATGAAGTGTTCTATTTGCCTTTTGACGAGTTGTTTCGAAGAGACCGGGATGGGAAATAGACCCAAAACCACTTCGAATCAACTGTACGATCGAGACTAATTGGCAGGCGATGAAGATGGAGCATTGAAGACCGTATATCTTCATAAATGGAAGAACCACTAACAATCTCTGAGTCGATGCAGAGATATACTGGGAATCTGTCATGGTTGAAATATGCGGGTTTCAAGGACTTCTCGCTACTGGTCCTTGGGGTGATTCCTATATAGGATGTGGTAGGAGAGTGCCTTCGGTTCATCCTGTTCCTGGATGACCTGTATAGACGAGTGTCTGACAGAGTATTTCCAGACGGTCACGTATATTGATTTCTTCAACCGTACCAAGAGTGGAAGCAGAGAAGGAAACTTCTTTTAGCTAACACGTAATGTATTGTTGTAGATGTCAATTAGTGATTTTGATGGATCTGACGATGTGGCATTCAAAGTGTATGATGACCAGATGTGTTCTAGCCTCAAGCCTCATCAACCGGGAAATGACAAAAATCGGGCAGGCAGCATGGCTATGTGGGCCGCGCCCATTAGGGTGTATAATCACATATCTAGAGAAATTCCTTTTGGTTCTTTAATCTATCGATTCTGTCCCTTTTCGGGAAACGGTGGTTTGAGCCCAACCGTTGGTGATATACATTCTATACACTCAAGCAAAATGAGTGGTCAGTCATGTGTGGGCCGGGTTGCAAGACGTTCTTGTTGAACCCAGTGTATTCGCCTCTAGAGATACACTATCGGCAGGTGGTCCCATACCTTGTCATAGTCGGAAATCCAATTTCCAATAAGCGCCCGTGGTTTTTGATTGTATACTATATATGTAGAGTGTGAGATGCAAGCGCTCTACTAGATTATTATTTATTTGTGGTTTGATAGACATTATTATAATATCAGAACAAGATATGATCTCAAAAATGGTTTGGGTTATAATAAGGTAAAAACCGTCCGTGTTTATATGTGGACTGGTCTTACTATTATCCTTTTATTTCAAAAGGATTTTCCAAAGTTAAACAAGTTGTTTGTGCTTTGAATTTATCACTGAAAGTATTCCAGACTGACCCGGTGAATTTTGTTTTAAATCAAATGTGCTCGGGTCAGACCGAGTATATGTACAGGTCAAGTTTCGCTTGGAGTCTCAGGAATTGGAATCAGGAGGTTTCACCGCTAGTTATATAAAGTGTATTTCCGCTGTGTCTGATATATGATGTACTCTGATGATTGGTATGTATATATATAGTTTCTTTCTGTATAAAGAGATTTGATATATTATATTTAATCGTTCCGCTGTGAGATTCTGATGTGGTGTTCTTCTTTTTATTCTATTCTAACATTTCTTTCTTTTTTCTTCTCACCTTCTAACTTCTTTCTATTAACAGTCAGGGGTTCGGTACTTGGATTTTTGGCAAGTAATACGGGATTGTGTATTATTGTTGAAAATTCGAGCGTCGAGTTTTTCCCGGGCCGTTACAGTTGGTATCAGAGCTATTGGTTTAGTGATAACCTTGGCTCTGTGGTATAACTCAATGGAGATGGGGTTAGTAATACCCTAGATTGAGTTGAGTGTATATATTTGAGAGCGCGTATTTGTAATTGAATATAAAATTATTTTTAGATATTTTGAAAAGAGGGTAAATGAGATGATTTTGCCCAAATTATATTTTGTATAAAAAGGAATTATTTTATCGAATTATTGAGATGTCTTTCTGTTTGATTGTTTTGGATGGAATTAAAACCAAATATGGGAATACGACTTACCTTGGTTAAGTCGAGTTAAATTCAAATTGGATATGGTGTTGGGATTGAATAAAATACCTTTGGAATTTGGTGATCGAATTAGTAATTGGATAAAGAATCGATTTGATAGAAATCGATATGTTAAACCATAGTGAAAACAAACAAGAAATATAAATATTGAATCAAAATAATTTGGTTGGATTATTATGCCTTGTTATGCCTTGTTTGTTGAATGGTTTGTATAGAATTCAGCAATAGCTAAAGTTAAAGGTTGAATAAATTGAAAAGTGGAGTAATAAGAGTGATTGTAAACCCAAGGATTTAACCCAATAATGATGCCAAGTGTTTGATTTTGGGGATTTGTGTGATCACAGTTATATCATTGAAATATTATTCCATATACTGTTGCTTACCTGGTAAATGAAGTTAAGTACAGGTATGAGACGGCTTTGAAGATAGAATTTGATTGCGCAGATTGCTATAAATTGAAAAGTACGCTAAAATAACGCTCGCAAAAAGGTACGCCTACGCCAAATATAAATTTTTGGGTTTTGATTTGGGTTTTGAGATTTGATTTTGGATTTTCCGACCATGAGAGTCGATGTATATATATTTGTTGAACCTGCGACATTGCAGATGTCCCTCCGTATAGGGGAGACTCTACCGAAATTTTTCCAAAATTTAAGGTGTTAGAATTTTTTTGAAGATTTTGTGAAAATCTTATTATCAGAAATAAATTGGTTTTAAAAACAATTAAATTAATTTTGGAAATAGAACTGATTTTTAATTTAATATTTTTGTAAAAATAATTGGGCTGTACCATTCTTTCTGCCTTGGCAATTTCGAGGACGAAATTATTTTAAGGGGGAAGGAATGTAACGACCCGTATTTTCTGGCCGATTATTTAAATTATTTTATTATTAAAAAGGCCAGTTTGAATTTAATTGTTTTGAATATTTAATTAATAATATAAATAGAATAAAATAATATTTTAAATTCAAAATATTGGGAAAGTGTTGAATTCGCCGTATAATGTGAATTGGCAAAATATAAAAGGGTTAATATGGTCTGTATTGAAAATATATCGATGATTTCATTTAGTTAACGATCGTTGAATGTATAATTTATAATTTAATTATATAACGAGCTGCAGCGGCGCGACAGTTCATAAAATGGCGATTTGAACTTTAAACGGTCGTACAGGGCCCAATTTAAGTCGGATTTTCTCGAAACAAGAAACGTCAGCTGAAACGACCCGAACTTCCCCGGTAAGGAAAGCCCGGATTGAATTGAGAACAAGCCACATCGAAATGCAGACAGAAGAACATTTCATTGTTAATTACAACAATTCCATCAGAATACAAGAATATACAGAGCATGAATAAGTATTACACATAAAATATCAGAGATTTAAATTACATTTAAATACATCGCAGCGGAAAATAATACAAAGCACAACTGAAGGAGATATACGGATACAGAGCTTTCCGGATATCATTCCAGCTGTAAATCAGGATCCTATGAATATAAATCTGCAAAACCAAAACTACTAGCTGCCCATGTCAAAATAAGGGTACCCAGAGTTTAGGTTAAAACAATAAACTCTAGGTCAGTCATGTGACTGGTGTGAGAACTAAAACAATTATTAATCTTTATTTTAAAGTTAGGTAAATCAAGGGACCACGCCGTATAACACGGAACGGGTTTCCTCCCAAGAACACCAGTGCATAAAACAACAGCGCAATGCTAAATAAAGAACAATGAAACTATTATAAGACCCAGGTCCCATCACACAATGCAACGCAAGCCGGAGGATAGGGTTTTTACCTTATAATAGCCAAAGAATGCTTGATACGCTAAATTTTATGTTTTATTATTACTATAAGTGTATAGTGTCAAAACAATTTCAAATCATAAGTATCAATCATAGACGGCATAAGTGCCCCATACCACTATGTCGCCATACTAGGCTCTACAATCAAAAACCGCAAAGTCACGTATTGGAAGTTGGGTTTCCATCTATGAACCGAGGCAAAAGATAATCCTCACCGATTCGAGACTCTCTAGCCCGAGCCTCAGGACCCAGACACAGGTGGGCCCTTGGAGCGACAGGGCCGGTCCACCAATGTGGATTAAAATGCCTGAACACTGCATTTCCCCACCCTTTAGGGCATAAATGAGCCAAATGACTCCATCGGCTCCACACAGTCACTGTTATATCCGAGGCGCCTCGCAATAGCAACAACCACACAGGTGAAAATAATATAAATGTCAGGGCTGGTAGGTCACTGACACCACCCTAGCTAGAAGGAAACGCATGCCCTCCTTGAGGTCCTCTCCCGTTTTTGGTTCACAACTGGGGTGAGAGGCTCGCGAATCAACGCTACACAAAGCTATGCCACACAGGCCATGCTTTGATCATCAACCACAAGACTTTGCTTTTCAACAAAAGCCTTGATCATTTTCCACTTAGGCATGCCACACAGGCAATTCACTCCATGCGATTGATATCCATCAATATATAACCCCTGAGCTCGTACGTCTCAGAGAAGGGCGTTAAGCAAGAGAATAAATTCTCCGCCGCCAAACAGATATATATTTAATATAAATCAATCACACAGAATAAAATCCAATGTCAGAAACACAGTCCATTTACAAGTCCGTTATAGGTCTGAACGAAACCGGAGGCACCTTGTACCTCGCATATCCATTGATCTCCAAGTACGTCAGGACGATCACCAACTGATTCCCTCCTCTTGGGTGTACAGCCCAATCAAGATCATCAGTAATCACCCAAACGATGTGAAGACCTCTGGTCTTCAACCACCGTCTTCATCCTCGACACCACGTCGAATCAGTTATTCAGAATGGGATAAACCCGGTCTTCCTGAATAACTCGCGTATATAATAAACAAGTGTTACACAAACACAACATATGCCTCATTCCAATTCAGAATATCCTTTTATTCAAATATTCTTATACTTTGGGAAAGGTTCCCGTTAATTTTATCAAAGATAAATTCTTTAAATTTATTCTTTAATCTTCTTTTGAATATCAATTCAAATTAGTCGGGATTAGCGAACCACACCACAGTAATCATTTATTTTATTTCCCAATCCCAACCTATTCATCCCATGAAGTAAATCTGGTAATACTTCATATCTAACACCACAGTGTTATCGGTAAATTCAATTACCATTTCACGTTCAAATCTAATTAAAGATTTAACTATCGCCTGGAGCAAAACTGGTGATACTCCATTCTCAATCACTTCAATCTAATTAAAGATTCATTTAAACTCCACTTATTTTTAATCTTCCAAAAATCAAAATCCTATCTTTAACTAGGTTGAAGAACCAATGTCATCTAAAACACGGTTCACGATAAACCAAAAATCACATTCCATTTATTATCGGGTTAAAGAACAAGTGTTATTTAAAACACCGTTCACGATAAACCCAAATCACATTTGATATTAAATACAAGGCTCTGAATAGAAAATATATCGGCTTACGACCAACAAATATCGTATTGGAAATAACGATATTAATATATCTTTCAAATTCCCATAACAATATCGTATCATCACGAAATCCAACATCGAAATATTCCAAAGACAATTTCGATTCAAATCCATTCCAATTCAATTATTGGAAATTCTGGTTACTTTTATAACCATTTCAAACCCAATTTATTTATTTTAAAAATAAATGGATTTTAATTCTAGTTCAAAACCAGTTCATTTCAGTAAAAAAACTATTTTTATCTTTTCAAATTTGGAAATTTTCATCCCAATTCTTCACAAATCATTTCTAATGATTTTACACAAATTATTACTATTTTTAATAATTTTATCAAGGGTCGTACAGTCGATTTCCATCAACGGCCATCGAACTGCACTTACAACGACCTTTTCCAAATCTGATTTGGACATAATTCCAAATCCAACCGTTAGATTTCACATCACTAACATTCTTTAGAAAGCTCTTTTCGATACGAACCCAACGATTGCGGTTTTAGGAGAATCCGACGGTCGGATCTCCCGTAACGTCCATTCGAAGTCAATGGTCAAAATTCGCGAACTGCCATGGCGCGGCGCGTTCTATTCAGGCCATTAAATATATATAATATGTATATTATATATATTTCGTCGATTTACTTTTAAAACTTATTTTATAAATCATTTTAAATTCGTTTTCGAAACGATTTCAACTTCATATTCAATTTCGAATCAAAATTGAATATTCCACATCATCGATATACAAATGATAATATTTTCAAAATGTTATAATTTGAAATCACTTTTTTCTTATATTCATTATAAAAATGAATAAAATCGATATAAATATCGTTCACGTCAAAATGGCTTCAATCTAATCAACACGGCTTTTATTCAACACATGAATGTTTATTCTATTCAACACATGAATATTTATTCTATTCAACACATGAATTTATATTCTATTCAACACATGAATATTTATTCTATTCAACACATGAATATATCTTTTATTTCAACACATGAATTTTCTTTTTATTCAACACATGAATTTATATTCTATGCAACACATGAATTTATATATATTCAACACATGAATATATATTCTATTCGACACATGAATTTTTATTCTATTCAACACATGAATTTTTTTTTAATATTCCTTATTTTCCAAATTGGAATGAGGCCCAATCAATTACCATATGATGTTATTTATATGGATTCTATACAACACATGTATATAATAGCAATGATAAATAATCAACCATCATCCAGAGTGCACCACACAACTGCATAAGCATTAAATATAAATAATTAATGCTTACACAATCTGTCAACTCATCGATTGACATACGACTAAACAATCGTGATTAGTGTACGTCAAATATCATCCCAATACCCGTGTGGGGTTTCAAATCAACAAACACAGATTTTTATTTGTGCCGTTGGGCGATGTGTAAAATTTATCGTCTCAATTAATATCAGTCAAATCGGTGCACATAAAACAAATCGTTCGATTTGCAAATGAATATTTATTTTACTTCAACACATGAATACATATTTTATTTCAATACATGAATATATATTTTATTTCAACACATGAATATATATTTTATTTCAACACCACATCACACTATCAAATTTCACTACATAGAAATCAAACAAACAAGTCATCCATAGTCTGTGGACGACGGGTGTCAGGTGCTGCTAAGCACCGTCTGCATCCTGGTATATATTTCAAACTAGAAATCAAAATAAAAGTGAGAAGTTCTCACAGATTAGAGAAACCAAACTCCACGACTCTTCATATGTAGGAAATCTTCACTTTGTTTCCAACGAGATCTGTTCAACACCGTTTGTGTTAAAAATTATATTTTTAACAATGCTACTTCCTATATAAAAATTGAATTTTTATTCTATCGCTACATATATAAAGATTAAATTTTTACTATCTATATAATATAAAAATCATATTTTTATTTCTTTAAAAATCATATTCTTATACTGCTCTTCATATGATAAATATTTTATTCTTATTTCGCTAATGAAACAATAAAAATCCTATTTTTGTTTTGCTACTTTTTAAAATAAAAATCACACTTCACACCACTACTATACATGTAAAAATCTCATTTTTATATCAACTCTAGGTAGATAAAAATCACATTTTTATCTTCTAAAAATTATATTTTTTACATAGCTAAAAATCGTATTTTTACTTATAAAAACTAAATCTTTTTGTTCTAAAAATTAAATCTTCTTGTTTATAAAAACCTATTCTTTTTGTTCTAAAAATTAAATCTTCTTGTTTATAAAAATTCAAACTTTCTCTTCTAAAATTTTCCATACAAAATCCTATTTTAATTACCTAAACAAATAAAACAAAAGTAGGAAGAAGGACTTACAGCTAATCGAAGGAGGAAAAAGGGGGGTTTGGTGCAGCGCGGAAAGGAGTGGTGGCGGCTTCAGGAAAGGGCGACGCGGCTTGCGTTCCAGAGGGAGGAGGGGCCTACCTGCGGTGCTAGGGTTTCGCGGGGTCCTTGGGGTTTTGGGCTGCGATAGGAGAGAGGAGAAAAGGGAAAGGAAGGAGGGTGCGTGGGGGTTGGGGACGGCGTGTGCCCCCCTCCCCGCAAGCGGCGGCGGTGGCAGTAGTGCCGCTGCTGCGGCGATGGAGGAGGCGGCACCCCTCCGTTCTTTTTTTTTCGTGATCAATTTCGATCTGTCAAGGAAAGGGAGAGAGAGTGGAGTAAAGGGGGTGTTGACTAGTTTAATTATATATATATTTAATTAATTTAATTTTCTAAAAGTAACTTTTTATTTCGAACTCGAAATCGAACCCACTGACTGTCGTCCATAGCTAATTACCCCCATTCTGAACACAATGGAATATGTGTCGTAAGCCAGTTTGGCCGTTTCGATCAGTTTTCGTCAAAATCAAAATATAACTCTATATATTGAATTTGAACGCGCATTTCAATTTATTAGGGCCACACACGGACCCTAAAAATTCCCGAATAATATTTTCTAGCTTTGTATTGACGATACAGTCCTAACAAAACTAATTTCATCGAATTCTGAGACCGTTTGAAAAATGGTCATTTTCCAGTCGATTAAAATCAACTGAAACTGGTCAAATGAGTTTTCCTTTGCCACGCTCACATATTGATTCAGAAAATTACGAATTTTGAATCCTAGCAATAACTTGACATCACGGATCTAACAAAAGTGGTTTCGTCGAAAACCGAGGTCATTTGCAAAATTTCCATTTTTTAAGGGCCAGAATTTCATAGCGACTATTCTGAATTTTCAAATGGACATAACTCTTTATTCCTGCCATGCAATTTCAATTTTTCGGATTCGTTGGAAAGATATTTTTAAATAGATTCTAATATTTTTGGTTTCGCTAAAATCCGCATTATTTTGAATCTTATACATTCATTTGAACTTTGAAATTGAATTTTCGAACTACCGCGCCATTTTCAATTCCTTTTATAATTTAAAATAAATATTTATATTCTAACGACGATCTATATAAATATATACGTTCTATTCTATTCAAAATAAATTTCTCGTTGCTATTATTCAAAATAATTCATTTTAAATGTTCAAAATTCACTAAAATTGCCAAAATAAAAATTTTAAATTGGCGTGGATTTCTGGGTTATTACATCAGGACTGGTTGGGCAATATCTTTCTAATGAAAGAGAAAAATCTAGTTTTCATAGCATAGATTTTATTTTATGGCCAAATCAAATTTTAAAATAGTTGTTGGGGAATTCCTTTATAAATTTTATCGTTATTTATATTAAATAAAGGGGTTTTTAAATATTTTGAATATCGATTTGGCTTGAAATCCAACCCGGGATATTTTATCTTGGTAGTGTACACAATTCTGGTCGTATATGGCCAATTTCAATATTTTATTAATATTATATTGAAGTATTTTAAAATTGGTTTATTTCATTTGAATTAGGCAGTTATAAAATGGACTTTTTTCAAACAACCTCAGTTTTCGACGAAACAAATTTTATTGAGACCGGAACAACAAATTATTGCTAGATTTCAAGTGGCGTGTCAATCTAGGTTATTTTGTGAGCATGGCAAAATAAAATGCAAATAAAAACGACCATTTGAACATGAACGAGGGCTATTCGAGCTAACGAACTCGGAATTCGACGAAACAAGATTCGTTAGGACCGTATCGTCAAATTATACTATGCCGTCCATTCGCATCTCGAATGGGGTTTGTACGTGAGCACAGGAGCGAATAACAGCATTCAGAAATTGCGATAGACACGAAATAAAAATCGTCGGTCGTTGTTGGACGTCACGTCAAGTTAAAATATAATAAAATTCCCTTATATAAACCCTCCCACATCACATTTTCCAGCCCAAGAACAAATATCCATCCACATTTTGCAAAAATGTCCTTAATCATAAAATCATTTATATCTCTCGATCCATGAAGAAATCGATATGGGGTTCTGAAGGAAATGATAGATTAGGGCAAGGGCTACCTACAGCCAAAAGTTATCGTCAACTGTGGTGTCCGGAATTTCACGAAAATAAGGGAAAACCACTTTCGTTTTTGGACAAAATTGAGGAGCTGTGGTCGATTTCAGTGGACGAGACCTTGGGGGAAAGGAAGGGAGAGATTCAGCTTTGATTTGGCACCAACCAGAGGTTCTCCGGTGGTCGGAGGTGAGAGAAAGAGGAAGTTGAACGGAGTTGATCATTTCTGGGTTTTTAATTGAAGTTGCGGGCGGGTTTGGGCCATTTCCTGCGACCGTGGCTCACGAGAGGGTCGGGGATCTGAAGGGAATGGAAAGCCGAAGCGAGGGGGTTGGTGCAGTGGTGGTCCGGTGGGTCAAGGTGGTCGGATGCGTCAGATTTTTAGGGTTAAACGGAGATCAGTCGAGGAGTTTTTTGGGCAGACGGGGCGGAGCTGGGGGGGCGTCGCTTTCGGCGAGGGGGTACGGCAGAGGCGCGGTCATGGTGGTGGGGTTTGGCGAGGGTCCGGTTGACTAGAGGCGACGATGGAGGTGGATAATCGAAGGGAGTTGGGTTTTGGTGGATCGTGTTAAAGAAAGGATCGGGGAGAGGGGCGATGTACTGGAGTAAACGCATGACACGGGGAACCAGAAAGTTGACGTGGCAAGGATTAAAAGGTAATTAAGGTAAACTAGTTAATTAATTAATTAATTAATTTAAATCGTTAAATTTTATAAATTTTGAACTGCGATAACTCCTACATATGTTGACGAAATCTGACGAAACTGGATCCGTTGGGATCGCAGGGACGAGACCTAGACGATGGCACTGACTAGGCACTGATCTGACGCAATTGAAATTTCAGCAAATTTTGAACGTTCATTGCAAATTAAAAGGAACAAACACGTCCATCGTCAACCGTAATCACTGGTGAGTTAATTCTCACACTTCTCTGGACTGCTATGATGTGATAAATCCATACAATTTAAAATACCGTTTAAATTGGTTTAATGGATGTTATGGTTGTTGTTGGTTGCCAGTGTTTGATTGGCTGACCCTATTTATTCGTCGTTTTAATGCATTATATTGTGTGTTATTATCAAATATTATACTAAACTGTGACGCAGGGAAGAACAGGTAAGAGGAATCAAATCGGATTCCTCAAATTTATTGTGTGTTATTTATTATTTATATTGTTCATACATATGAATTATTTACCCAGAATGATATTTAAACATGTTCAAATGTGATGGACATTAATCATGGTGTGATATTAATCAATCGACAACATTGAGTAAGTCATTGGTAGTGATGGTGTAAAATCCATCGTTTATGGCGTTGTTTTGCCGCTGGGCGAACTGACGAAGATTAAAGTTATAAATTTATTTTTATAACTGAAATGGAATTTTAATTGGTTTTATACGAGTTAATTAAAAATGGAAATTTATAAATATATTTATATTTATAATCAGGTTATCAAGAATTTAATTAAATATTTTATATAATGAAATATTGTGTCAGAAGGGCAGAAACCAATATACGTATTGGTAAATTGAATATTTTTTTTATAAAATAATTAAATGATATTTTTATTAATTAAGTTATTAATTAATTTAAAAGGGGAAACGGTGAGTGAATATCAGTTAAGGATTAACTGGTATTGACAGTCGACAAAAGAAGACTGTTTAATTTAAGGTTGGAAATTGGGTTGATTTGATTAATCAAATCGATTATTTTCAAATGTTCGTTAACTTAACGAAGCTTGTTTAAATAAGTTAATCTTTGATTAACTATGATTATCAAGTTAATTATAGATTAATGAAGTTAATTATGATTTAATGATCCTTTAAAATGATAAATTATTTATTTTTACTTAATTAAAGATTAATTATTTTATTCCTAAGTATAATGAAATTAACTACGATTTAAGTGGTTAATGGTTAAGAAAAATATCATTTTAAATAACGATAATCGAAGTGATTATTTTCAATGATGAATTAAAGTAAAAAGTGATCAAATGGATATAAAGGTAACTAAAATTTGATGGGAGTTTGATAGGAGGATTTTAATCTGGATTTACAAACATAGTTTTGTAAAAATGACTCGAAAGTTAATTCGAGAGTTCAAATAAGAATTTATTTAATAATCCAAGGTAAGTTGTTTAGAATAAGGCTTGAAAGGGAAATGGTCGATTTACTTAATAAGATTAAGTAAAAAGAAGTTACAAGGGAATTACCAATAGAAGAAATGGGTTGTAATACCATACAGGAATCAAATGGCAAATAAGATTTTGTCGAGTGGTTTACCCAATCAAGGAAAGGGAATTTACATGTAAAGTGAATTTTCGAATCAAAGGAAATGGTTTGGCAAACCATGATGAGTAGAAGTGGAAATAGAATATGAGGTTTTAAGTTGTAAACCTTTATTGTCTGGAGATAAGAATGGGGTCGACCAAGGTCTGAGAGGTAATTAAAATACCCCAACTTGGGCGATTTCACTATTGTCAAAAGATGATATTGGTTTGCAATGGTTGAGGATGTTGGGAATAAATTATTGAGAGAATATTACAAATATTTATTTGTAAAGATTTAGAAATAAGATTAAACTGGTTGGGTTTAAAAATAAGAGGTGGATTAATTGGGTCAGATAATGAAATATGATTTTTCTTATATAATGTAATTAAAAGTATAACGATAGTACAAATGGTAGTAGAAATGGAAAGTGGTTTTAAAACTATATAGATATTTGCAATAATAAGAAATTTGGAAAATGGTTCGTTAATTTTAAAACGATGTTTCAAGATTAAAAGAGAATAAAGAAGTTTTGTGAAATAAAGGAATATTTCCGAACAAGGGAAATAGAAGTAAACAAGTTATTTGAAAGCGAGGATTGATTAATATTTTCAAAATAATAAATCAGAAAAGTTTGTCGAGATAAGATTATGAAATCGATGAAATGGTTAAATGAAGTGTTTTGTTAGAAATGACCTGAGCTGCCAATGTACTTAACATAACAGTTATGGTTTGATAGTTAAACAACCAACTATCAAATGAAGTGTTCTATTTACCTTTTGACGAGTTGTTTCGAAGAGACCGGGATAGGAAATAGACCCAAAACCACTTCGAACTAATTGGCAGGCGATGAAGATGGAGCATTGAAGACCGTATATCTTCATAAATGGAAGAACCACTAACAATCTCTAAGTCGACGCAGAGATATACTGGGGTTCTATCATGGTTGAAATATACGGGTTGCAAGGACTTCTCGCTACTGATCCGTGGGGTGATTCCTATATAGGATGTGGTAGGAGAGTGCCTTCGGTTCATCCTGTTCCTGGATGACTTATTTAAACGAGTGTCTGACAGAGTATTTCCAGACGGTCACGTATATTGATTTCTTCAACCGTACCAAGAGTGGAAGCAGAGAAGGAAACTTCTTTTAGCTAACACGTAATGTATTGTTGTAGACGTCAATTAGTGATTTCGATGGATTTGACGATGTGGCATTCAAAGTGTACGATGACCAGATGTGTTCTAGCCTCAAGCCTCATCAACTGGGAAATGACAAAAATCGGGCAGGCAGCATGGCTATGTGGGTCGCGCCCATTAGGGTGTATAATCACCTATCTAGAGAAATTCCTTTTGCTTCTTTAATCTATCGATTCTATCCCTTTTCGGGAAACGGTGGTTTGAGCCCAACCGTTGGTGATATACATTCGATACACTCAAGCGAAATGAGTGGTCAGTCATGTGTGGGCTGGGTTGCAAGACGTTCTTGTTGAACCTAGTGTATTCGCCTCTAGAGATACACTATCGGCAGGTGGTACCATACCTTGTCATAGTCGGAAATCCAATTTCCAATAAGCACCCGCGGTTTTTGATTGTATACTATATATGTAGAGCGTGAGATGCAAGCGCTCTGCTAGATTATTATTTATTTGTGGTTTGATAGACATTATTATAACATCAGGACAAGATATGATTTCAAAAATGGTTTGGGTTATAGTAAGGTAAAAACCGTCCGTGTTTATATGTGGACTGGTCTTACTATTATCCTTTTATTTCAAAAGGATTTTCCAAAGTTAAACAAGTTGTTTGTGTTATGAATTTATCACTGAAAGTATTCCAGACTGACCCGGTGAATTTTGTTTTAAATCAAATGTGCTCGGGTCAGACCGAGTATATGTACAGGTCAAGTTTCGCTTGGAGTCTCAGGAATTGGAATCAGGTGGTTTCACCGCTAGTTATATAAAGTGTATTTCCGTTGTGTCTGATATATGATGTACTCTGATGATTGGTATGTATATATACAGTTTCTTTCTGTATAAAGAGATTTGATATATTATATTTATTCGTTCCGCTGTGAGATTCTGATGTGGTGTTCTTCTTTTTCTTCTATTCTAACATTTCTTTCTTTCTTCTTCTCACCTTCTAACTTCTTTCTATTAACAGTCTGGGGTTCGATACTTGGATTTTTGGCAAGTAACATGGGATTGTGTATTATTGTTGAAAATTCGAGCGTCGAGTTTTTCCTGGGCCATTACAGAGACGGATGGTATAGGCGGCGCAAACCGACCGGGCCATGTGTGTGCATGAGTCGGGCAGAGGGGGATAAGACGACCATGACACCAGTAGATATGGTTGTGCACATCTTGGGAAATGAAGCGTTGCCACTTTAGGAAGTGATACCTCCTACTGTGGGGCTAGCATAGGATATCTACGGAGTAGGGAGTCGATCGATTAGGGTAGTGGTTAGGGTACACTCGTACGTATGCCCTAAGTCTACCAATTTATAGTGGAAGGGGTCATCTTATTTTAGTTATACTAGTAATAGTGCAAAGTAATCATTAGAGAAGTGTATACACCTTACTCTGTCTACCTTGTCACACCTGCCATTTATGTAGTGATCTCTCTCTTATCCACTTTATATGCCTATCATGTTACTTTTATTTATTTACTGGCTAAAAGTAACTAGACTCGTCAGACTTTATGTTTGACCCTTTTGTTTCTCCTTCTTTCTTCCGTTCCTCTCCCCCTCAGGTTCTCAGGGAGGAAACACTCAGGCATAGTTAGGACTCAGATATCATCTTGCTAGGAGCTACTTCTGAAGTATGGCTCAAGTTTTTGTCTCTACTAGGACTTAACTCTTTCAATTGGGAATTATGCATTTTATATACTTATGTACTCTGATGGTGCAGGACAGAAATTATTTTATTGTAATGGTTTTTGTGACTTATGGTATTGTGGACCATAGTATTATGATTTATGTTTGATTGTAAAAACCCGTAACTTCCCCGTAAAGGAAAGAGCGAATAGTTCGAGAACAAGCCACAACATAACGCAGACGGAAGAACATTTCATTGTATATTACAACAATGCATCAGATCACAGGAATATACAGAGTATGAATAAATATATATTACACAGAAATATCAGAGATTACAATAAACTACATAGCAGCGGAAAAATAATACAATACTCAACTAGAAGAGATATACGGATACAAAGCTTTCCGGATATCGTTCCAGCTGTAAACCAGGATCCTGTGAATAAAAATCTGCAAAACCAAAACTACTAGCTGCCCGTGTCAAAATAAGGGCACCCAGAGTTTAGGTCAAAACAATAAACTCCAGGTCAGTCATGTGACTGGTGTGAGAACTAAAACAATTATTAATCTTTGTTTTTAAAGTTAGGTAAATCAAGGGACCACGCCGTATAACACGGAACGGGTTTCCTCCCAAGAATACCAGTGCATAAAACAAACAGCGCAATGCTAAATAAAGAAAAATGAAGCTGTTACAAGACCCAGGTCCTATCACACAATAACAGCCAAAGAATGCTTGATATGTTTAAAACAAATCATTTAATACTATAATAAGTGCATATTGTATAAAACAACTTCAAATCATAAGTATCAATCATAGACGGCATGGGTACCATATATCATGTCGCCATACTAGTTCTACAAATAAAACCGCAAATGTCACGTATTTGGAAATTGGATTTCCATCTATGAACCGAGGCAAGGGATCGTCCTCTACCGATTCGAGACAATCTAGCCCATGTCTCAGGCAAGCGCGCAGGCAAGCCTTGGAGCGACAGGGCCGGTCCACCGATGTGGATTATTATGCCTGAACACTACGTTTCCCCGCCCTTTGGGGCGTAAATGAGTCAACGAATGGCTCCATCGGACCCGGATCGTCCGATCTAACCAAGGCGCCTCGCAACAGCAACAACCACACAGGTGAAAAGTATATAAATGTCAGGGCTGGTAGGTCACTGACACCACCCTAGCTAGAAGGAAACGCATGCCCTCCCTGAGGTCCTCTCCCATTTTTGGTTCACAACCGGGGTGCGAGACTCGCGAAGTAAACGTTACACAAAGCTACGCCACAAAGGCCGTGCTTTGATCATCACCACAAGACTTTGCTTTTCAACAGAAGCCTCGATCAATTGCCACTTAGGCATGCCACACAGGCAATTCACTCCATGCGTTTGATATCCATCAATATATAACCCCTGAGCTCGTACGTCTCAGAGAAGGCCGTTAAGCAAGAGAATAAATTCTCCGCCGCCAAACAGATATATATTTAATAGGGATCAATCACACGGACTAAAATCCAATGTCAGGCACACAGTCCATTTACAAGTCCGTTCTGGGTCTGAACGAAACCGGAGGCACCTAGTACCCCGCATATCCATCAATCTCCAAATACGTCTGGACGATCACCAACTGTTTCCATCTTCTTGGGTGTACATCCCAATCAAGATCATCAGTAATTATCCAAACGACGTGAAGACTTCTGGTCTTCGACCACCGTCTTCATCTTCGACTTATCGTCGTATAAGTTATTCAGAATGGGATAAACCCGGTCTTTCCGAATAACTCGCGTATATTTTAAATAAGTGTTACACAAACACAACATACGCCTCATTCCAATTCCTCAGTCACTAACTGTAAATTAATCAAGAGAATAATTCCCCAAATATTAACCCCGAAGGCCGAAACCAACATCAGATCAATATCCAGAAAACCGTTCTGCTTAGCTAACCGACAGTTAGTTTCTAAATTTCACATTCATAGGGAAAGGTTCCCATTAATTTTATCAAAGATAAATCATTAAAATTTATTCTTTAATCTACTTTTGAATTTCGATTCAACTAGTCGAGGTTAACGAACCTTACCGAAGTAATCATTTGTTTTAATTTCCCAATCCCAACCTATTCATCCCATGAAGTAAAACTGGTAATACTTCATATTTAACACCACTGTGTTATCGGTAAATTCAATTACCATTTCACGTTCAAATCTAATTAAAGATTTAACTATCGCCTGGAGCAAAACTGGTGATACTCCATTCTCGATCATTTCAATCTAATTAAAGATTCATTAAAACTCCACTTAGTTTTAATCGTTAACTGGGTTAAAGAATCAGTGTCATTTAAAACACAGTTCACGATAAACCCAAAATCACATTCCATTAATTATCGGGTTAAAGAACGAGTGTTATTTAAAACACTGTCCACGATAAACCCAAAAATCAATATCCATTCAATTTCAATTAAATATCATTTAATTGGTACACTTCATTAAATCTAAATAAAAAGATTTAATCTTTTCTCAACTGGGTTCAAGAACAGTGTTAATGAAGACACCATTCACGACAAACCCCAAATCACATTTTATATTCAATTTCAAGGCTCTGAATAGAAAATATGTCGGCTTATATTCAATATCAAAATCTACGATTAACAAATGTTGTATTGGAAATAACGATATAAATATACATCTTTCAAATTTCCATAACAACATCTGTATAATCACGAATTCCAACATCGAAATATTCCGAAGACAAATTCGATTCGAATCCACTCCAATGCAATCATTGGAAATTCTGGTTATTTTTAAAACCCTTTTCAAAATTCAATTTATTTACTTAAAAATAAATAGAATTATAATTCTAGTTCAAAACTAGTTTATTTCGATAAAAATCTATTTTTATCTTTTCAAGTATGTAGTTTTTCATCCCAGTTCTTTCTAAATCATTTCTTATGATTTTACACAAATTATTGATATTTTTAATAATTTTATCAAGGCCCGTACAGTCGATTTCCATCAACGGCCATCGAACTGCACTTACAACGACCTTTTTCAAATTTGATTTGGACGTATCTCCAAATCCAACCGTTAGATTTCAAATTTCTAATATTCGTTAGAAAGCTCTTTTCGATACGAACCCAACGGTTCCGGTTTTAGGAGAATCCGACGGTCGGATCTCCCGTAACGTCCGTTTGAAATAAATGGTCGAAATTCACGAACTGCCGCGGCGCGTTCTATTCAGGCCATTATACTATATATATAATATATATAATATATATTTCGTCGATTTCTATTTAAAACGAATTATATAGATAGTTTTAAATTCGTTTCAAAAACAATTTCAACTTCCATTTCAATCCAAAGCAAAATTGAATTCTTCTTTATAAATTCGTTTTAAAATTCATTTCTATTCAAATTTCAATTCAATTTGAATTCAATTCAATTCGCTTTCAATTCAATTTGAATTCGTTTTCCGTTCAATTCATTTCGAAATCGTTTTCAATTCAATTCATTTCGAAATCGTTTTCAATTCAATTCATTTCGAAATCGTTTTCAACTCAATTCATTTCGAAATCGTTTTCAATTCAATTCATTTCGAAATCGTTTTCAATTCAATTCATTTCGAAATGAATAAAATCGATATAAATATCGTTCACGTCAAAATGGCTTCAATCTAATCAACACGGATTCATATATTTCTATTTTCGAATATTCTATTTCAAATATTTCTTTTTCAAAATAGTTGTTATTATCAAAATATTTCGTTCAACACATGACTAATCTCAACGGGTGAGTACTGTCAACACATGAACCTTTATTTTATAATATTCTTTATTTTCTAAATTGGAATGAGGCCCAATCAATCACCATATAATATTAATTATATGGATTTCCATACATCACACGTATATAATAGCATTGAAAAATAATCAACCATCAACCAAAGTGCACTATACTGTATAAGCATCAAATATAGATATCTAACACTTATAACAGCCTGTCAATCAATCGATCGACATATTTAATCAATCAGGATGAGTGAACTTCAAATTTCATCCCAACACCCGTGTGGGGTTTCAACCAATCAAACGCATATTTTATTTGTGCAGTTGGGCGATGTGTAAAATTTTATCGTCCCAATCAATGTCCTTCAAATAGGTGTACATAAACAAACCGTCCGGTTTGTAAATGAATATTTATTTATTCACATTCACGTTTAAAAATTATATTTTTAACGATAAAACATTTTATTCAACCTATGAAAATATTCTATTCAGTTCATTTATTAAATAAAATGATTTCTTTATTTTTCTAACTTATTTTAGAAAATTTCGGCGGCGTAACAGCACGATACTAGAAACGGGACAAGGCCTAGCCTTATCCCCGGTCTAGTGAAGGCCCACGCCATTCACACATCAATCAAATCCATTCCATTTCACCAAACAATTCAATTCAAACCAAATAATCTAACTAACTACACAAGCAAACAATTAAACAAACAAGCCATCCATGGTCTGTGGATGACGGGTGTCGGGTGCTACTAAGCACCGTCTGCATCCTAGTATATATATATATAACTAGAAAGTTAAATTAAAGAGTGAGAAGTTCTCACCAATAGCTATCCAATACCACGACTCTTCATTTATAGAAATCTTCATCGTTATCGCATCTTTGTCAACTTCGTTGCCCGTAGCCACTACATATGTAAAAATCGAATTTTTACTTTGCTATTCAATATATAAAAAAATCGAATTTTTACTTCGTTGTTCAATATATAAAAATCGAATTTTTACTTTGTTATTCAATATATAAAAATCGAATTTTTACTATGCTATTCAATATAGAAAAATCTAATTTTTACTATGCTATTCAATATAGAACAATCTCGCCTTTTCAAATTTAAAGATTTTACCTTTTCTAATTTAAAGATTTTACCTTTTCTAATTTAAAGATTTTACCTTTTCTAATTTAAAGATTTTACCTTTTCTAATTTAAAGATTTTACCTTTTCTAATTTAAAGATTTCTAAATAAAAATCATTGCTTTATAACATAAAATAAAATCAGTTTTTATATATAACTGAAATCAGTTTTTAAATTAAAATAAAACATTAAAAACTCACCTTTTTCCGAGTTAGAAGGGGGGGTCGCTGCTACGAACGGAGACGGAGGGTGGCGGTCTGCTGGGACGCGACGGCGGTGGGAGGAGGTGCGCTCGAGGTTAGGGGGGCTGCGGTGCCTGGCGTCGATAGCCAGAGGTGGGCGGTGGTTTAAGGTGGAGAAGAAGAAGAGGAGGGCGTCGTGAGGTTGGAGGTTGGAGGAGGTGGAGAGGAGAAAGGGGAAGGAGGGGAGGCGGCTGTCGATCTGAGGGGGGGTACTTCCGGCGGCGGCGACGCCTGGGGAGGCGATGGCGAGCGATTCCGTTCGTTTTTTTTTTCGATTTGAAACTGACGGGTAGGGGAGAGAGGAAGGGTGTGGGGCCTATATAAATATTTTATTTTTATTTTTATTATTTTTAATTTCAAAAAGTTGACTTTTACATACGACTTCTAAACAAGGCTCACCGCCTGTCGTCCATAGCGTTTCACCCCCATTCCGAACATAATGGGATATGTATCGTAAGCTGATTCGATAGTTACAATCAGTTTCCGTTGAATTTACATTTAAATCATTATATTGAATTTTAAACGTACATTTCAAATTACCGGGGCCACATACTAACTCGAAAAATTCCAGAAAAATATTTTCTAGCTTCGTGTTGACGATACGGTCCTAACAAAACTAGTTTCGTTAAATTCTGACACCGTTTGAAAAATGGCCATTTTCCAGTCGATTAAAATCAACTATAACTGGTCAAACGCGTTTTCTTTTGCCACGCTCACATATTGATTCGAAAAATTATGAAATTTGGAATCTAGCAATAACTTGACATCGCGGATCCAACAAAAGTGGTTTCGTCGAAATCCGAGGTCATTTGCAAAATGTCTATTTTTAAGGGCCTGAATTCCATAGCGACTATTCAGAATTTTCAACTGGACATATCTTTTGATTCCCGCTATGAAATTTGGATTTGTCGGATTCATTGGAAAGATATTCTCAATTAGGTTCTATTATTTTTGGTTTCACTAAAATCCGGATTGTTTTGCACCCGGTACATTCAATTGAAGTTTGAAATCGAATTATCGAACTACCGCGCCATTTTCAATTCTATTTATAATGATTTATAATTATTTATATTATAACGACGACGTATATAATATATACGTTCGAATTATATTCAAAATAAATTTCTCGTCGATATTATTTAAAATAATTCATTTTAAATATTCAAAATTCGCTAAAATTGCCAAAATAAAAATTTTAAACTGGCCCAGATTTTCGGGTTGTTACATTGAAATAAAAATTTAAATTTCCGCTGCTATCTTATTTATATCTGTCTTGTAATTATTTTGTGTTTGTTTACCTATAACGCTTCACGAAACTTAATGCATTCCCTTAGTGAGTGACATTAACGGACGTGGGGGTGTCACACAAGGGAAGCGCACTAATTGTGTGGATTATCAAAATCGTACCCAATTAGCCTTTACTGCTTTTATGTATGGGAGGTGGGCTACGCGATCACTTAATACCCTTTTAAAGGTGGATCTAACCACTTAAGACTTTAATTTCCAAAGCAAGCCACGTCACTGAATTAATTCTTTTTTGGTTTCTTCTTTCGGACGGGAGGAGGGCCCTACGGCCACTTAAGACCTCACTCATGAAACAAAACTTAAATTTGGAAATAATCCACGTACGCAAACTAACTATCATCACAGTTTCCTATGGTCAATGATATCTCACATCTGTTGGATATATATATATATATATATATATATATATATATATATATATATATATTTGACTGCTGGAAAGTACAAACTTATGTCGAATAAGGCAACTGACCTCGCATCATTAACCTACTAAGTCCAATTCAAATGTCTAATTTTATTAATTCTAGACTTACCAGAATATAATAAGGAAAACCTATACCTTCCCTGTCCTAGGATGTTTAATTAATTGTTCCTTATTGGACTTAGTATTTAAAGCGACAACCAATACCCAACATTCCCCTTTTTATCTCCATTTATTCTCGTTTATTAGGATTGTAGCCATTTATGACCGTAACAGTCATATTTTCCTAAGGCACTAATTGAACCCCTTAAATGCCATTTATTACCATTAATTATAATTAATGTCATTTATGAACCTAACGGTTATAATTTCCTAAGACATTAATTAAGCAAATCAATGTCCCTATTGTATCAGTCCCTTATTATTATAGTCTAATTATTGTAACTCCTTAAGTCTGTCTATTTTATTTTTACTTGATCCATTCTTTTGTGCGTGTGTGTGTATATATATGTTATAAGAATTATTTATTTACTAAATCAGAGTTACAATTCCTATTCCGAGTCATCGTTTTTAACTTATAACCATTTAGGCATAACTACATAGTTCAATTTATTTTCCCCAAATCAACGATGGTTACAATAGTTATTATTCCTTTATGACCTTATTTATAGCAAATCAATTGCATTTATTGCTACAATGGCCATTATATATATATATATATATGTATGTATATGTATATATATATCCATTTGTTATGGATTATACTTCCATGTGTAATTCCATAAAATGCAAACCATTCAAACACACATATACAACAAACATTAATTATAATATATTTTTTGTTATTTACGTAGTTTTGAACGGATAATGCATCTCTCTCTCTCTCTCTCTCTATATATATATATATATATATATATATATATATATATATATGTATGTATGTATTTATGTATCGCGCAATTAACATAGTTGTTATTCTTTTATTATTCAGTTCAATGTCTTAGTTTAAGCTAACAACCAAAACAATCCTTTTTGTGTTCAATTTTGTAATAAGATTCCAAATCTTACAAAAAGGTCATTAACTGCAATCATTGTAAATTATGCCTAAATATTTAAAAGAGAAATAAACATATTTCAAATCGTAAGAAATATATAATATCTATGTTTTTGGGATGGTTGACATAAACTATGCACAAACATACATAAATCTATGTTTGTACATGAATTTACACAACCCTTTCCTTTTTGTTTTTTGTACATATTTCTTATTAATTTAAAATAATGTCTTTTTATTGAAAAAGAACAAAAAAGCATATTTACAATAACTAAGTTAAAACCTAAACAAAACTGAACACAAACAGGCTTATATCTTTTTAATCAAACTTGCATGAACCACAAATCAACACCAAAACTACGGATCTAGAATAAAACTACACTTCAACAATGATTTATAGGACCGATTTCTAGATCTATGGTGTTTACAATAACTACAATATTTTAAACACAATTGTAGGCAATAATATGAACAATTTAATAAGCCTACAAAATAATAATATTAAAACCATAATTATTCTTTCAGATCTGACAAAAACTATAACAGATCTACTAAACACATAAGTATATGTTTCATATTTAATACAAACGAAGTAATCAGATTATTGTAAGCTATGTATATAGACTTTCCACTAACTTGAAAGGATCCAAATCTAAATAGTCTTTTAAGCCTACAATTCCTAAATTCTTAAAATCTACAGTCATTCTGAAAAAAGGATACTTTTTAAATTTGTAGATTTGCAAGAAAATAAGAAAAGAGGAAAGAAATCTGATGAAGAAGAACCCAAATGCCAATTCATACCTTTTTCCACTTGGATCTGATTGATCTCCTCAAATCTATATTGTTTATGTTTGTATATGATTTTTTTAGAATTTGTATAAGGAGAAGAAATGGCAAAGGTTTGTTGCTGCTCTTAGAAATATGTGGAAAAGAACGAGGGCCTAACCATTTATTTATAGGAGCTGAAATGGCCTTGAACCGTTAGATTTAATTTCACAAATATCCATCCGCTAATATATATAATTTATAAGTTTTAACCCTAGCCACAATGGCCAGCTTTGGCCACGCGATCGCAGGTAGCGGTCGACTGCTTGGGCGACCTGGACGTGATGTGGCAGGGTAATAAATATATACTCTATATATTATATTCTCTTTTAATTAATTTCCGCCTATTTTCGTATTTCGTCCGTAACCTTTTCATATAGACTCCGTTCGCAAAACTCAAAACATGAAAGTTGACCAGAATTCCGTAACGAACGGTGCAAGTTTCATGGTCAAATTCCATCATTTGCAGAAATTCCTATTTTAGGAATTCTAGTTAAATAACTACTTTATTTATTGTCAAATTTACGAGTTGTTACAAGCATATTCATCAATCTGGAAATCATTCTCTCTTCTCTGAGGTAGCCTCTTAACCTCTCCCAATATTTGGAAAATCTGGCACAATGGTAATTGAATTGATATTGCCTACAGATTCACTAAGGGAAATAGGAAACTCAACATGACTGAACCTTTAGGTCGTAAGGAATCTCAAGAGTTCGTCCACTACATATTATAACCCAACACTTCTCCTCTTGTAGACAAAATAACTCTATACGTGGCTAGTTATTCCATCCTCAATATTTTTTGATCTCGGAAATCTCATAACATAAGCATCCCGGTCAAACCTCACTACCAGTGTTCAGACGTCTGATGCCTGTATTTCTTCTGTTGACTGGTGGAAACCATGGTCAACAGTTCAAGTTCTTTCAGGCTCTTTCCCGGCTTATTTGCGGCCCGTTTGGCCTTTTTCTATGACTTTTTAGTTTATCTAATTCACATATTTTTGCATTTTGATTTGATGGACTGTAAAAACCCGGAAAATCAGAACCAATTTAAAATTTTTATTTTGGCAATTTTAATGAATTTTGAATATTTAAAATGATTTATTTTAAATAATAACGATGAGAAATTTATTTTGAATAGAATTAGAATGTATATATTTATTTGAATCGACATTAGAATATAAATATTTATTTTTAATTATAAAAGGAATTGAAAATGGCGCGGTAGTTTGAAAATTCGATTTCAAATTTCAAATGAATGTACAGGATTCAAAATAAACCGGATATTAGTGAAACTAAAAATATTAGAATCTATTTGAAGATATATTTCCAATGAATCCGAAAATTCCAAATTTCATAGTGGGGATAAAAAGTTATGCCTAGTTGAAAATTCAGAATGGTCGTTATGGAATTTTGGGCCCTTAAAAATGGAAATTTTGCAAACGACCTCCGATTTCGACGAAACCACTTTTGTTGGATCCGTAGTGTCAAATTATTGCTAGATTCCAAAAATCATAATTTTTGGGATCAATATGTCAGCGTGGCGCAGTAAAACATGTTTTGTCAGTTTTAGTCAATTTGGATCGACCAGAAAAGGGCCATTTTTCAAACGGTCTCCAAATTTGATGAAATTAGTTTTGCTAGGACCGTATCGTCTAAACATAGCCAGATTTATTTTTCTGAATTTTTGGGGTCTGTATGTAGCCTCGGTAAATTGAAATGTGCGTTCAAATTCAATATATAGATTTATATTTTGATTTTAGCGAAAACTGATCGAAATGGTCGAACTGGCTTACAATACATATCCCATTGTGTTCGGAATGGGGGTAATTAGCAAGGGGCGACAATCGGTGAGTCCAATTTGGGGCTCAGATTAAAAAGGTACTTTTTGAAATAAAAAATAATAATAAAATAATATATATAAATTTACATTAAAATCCCTCCCCCTTTTATTTCTTCCCCGTCAGTTCAAATCAAAATCGATAAAAAAAGGGAGAAAGGGGGCGGAGCCCCGCCCATCGCCGTCGCACGCCGCCGGAGGGTGGCCTCCCCAACGCCGCCTCTCTCCCTTCCTTCTTCCCCCTCCCCCCTGCGTTTCTCTCTCCTTCTTCCACAATTAAAACCGCAGCCCCCCTCCCCCAGAGCCATTCAACCCTAGCGCCGACGATCCGCCTCCACACCGACCACCGTGGTCCCCCGCCACCTCTGACCCCCACCAGCGACGCCCATTTCCTCCTCCAACCCCCAAAACTGAAAAACTGTAAGTTTTATTTTTTTATTATTGTTCATTCATTTATTTTTATTTAATGAGTGTAATTAGTTTTAAAAGAATAGAAAATCAGTTTAGATTTTTTATATATAGAAGAAAATTCAGATTTTTTTATGTAGAAAAAGTTCAGATTTTTTTATATAGAATAAAATCCAGATTTTCATATGTAGAAAAGGTTAGATTTTTAATCCAAGATATGATAGAATTTTTATTGAATCAAAGATAAGATTTTTAAAATATAGATATGAAAAGCTTTGATTTTAAAATTGAAAAAGATGAGATTTTTATTTACATAAAAACGAGATTTTTATTCGTATGAAAATATGATTTTTAGTCAAGCAAAAATATAATTTTTAGCATTGTAAAAATTTGATTTTTATTTGTTTGTATAGCGAATAAAAACGTGATTTTTATTATATGGATAAAATAATAGAAATATGATTTTTATTATCTTGGAAACGAAGTAAAAATGGGATTTTTATATGTATGAAAGGTAAATAAAGATACGATTTTTATACATGAAGTGACTATATAAAAATGTGATTTTTATCATATAAGTAACAAAGTAAAAATACGATTTTTATTGTTTGAATGGTTAAATGAAAATATGATTTTTAATGTATAAACATCGGATTAAAAATATGAACTTTATTATGAACAGCAGGGAAAGGTCGCATTGGAATTTTGGGCAAATCCAAACCGTTCAGAAATAAAGGATGATGGAGTGGATCCCAAAGGTGAGAACTTCTCACTTTAATTTTATTTCTAGTTAAAATATATACTAGGATGCAGACGGTGCTTAGCAGCACCCGACACCCGTCGTCCACAGACCATGGACGACTTGTTTGTTTAATTGATTGTGTGATGTGAAATGGAAATAAATATTTTATAGTTAAAAATATTATTTTTAAAGTGTATATGAATTAAATAAATATTCATAAACAAATCGGACGATTGGTTTATGTACACACCTTTGACTGATATTGATTGGGACGAAAAATTTTACACATCGCCCAACTACACAAATAAAATTCATTATTTGTTAGTTGAAACCCCACACGGGTATTGGGATGATATTGGACATGCACTAATCCCAAGGGTTAGTTGTATGTCAATCGATTGGTTGACAAGCTGTGTAAGCGTTGAATATTTATATTTAATGCTTATGCAGTGTAGAATGCACTCTGGATGATGGTTGACTGTGTTTGATTATTGTTGTATGCATGTGTGTATGAAATCCATATATATCAAACTATATGGTAATTGACTGTGTCTGATTCCAGTTCAGAAAGAATGAATATTTTAAAATAATGAATATTTTAAAATAACGAATATTTTAAAATGATATTCAGTAATGGATCAAAATCTGATTTTGATGTCCGATTTGGGATGGACATGAATGTATTTAAATATATAAAGCCGTGTTGGTTAGATTAACGCCATTTTTACGTGAACGATATTTATATCGGTTTTATTCATTTTTATAATGAATATCGAAAAGGAATTGATTTCAAAATATAATGTTTTGAAAATACTATCAGTTATATATCGATGATATGGAATATTCGATTTTGATTTGAAATTGAATATGAAGTTGGAATCGTTTTGAAAACGAATTTAAAACGATTTATAAAATATGTTTTAAAAGGAAATCGACGAAATATATATAATATTATATATATATATAATGGCCTGAATAAAGCGCCCCGCGCTGCGGCAATCGCGAATTTCGACCATTGTTCGAACGGACATTACGGGAGATCCGACCGTCGGATTCTCCTAAAACCGGAACCGTTGGGTTCGTATCAAAATTAGACGAATATGGAAGATTTGAAATCTAACGGTTGGATTTGGAATTATGTCCAAATCAAATTTGGAAATCGTCGTTGTAAGTGCAGTTCGATTACCATTTATGGAAATCGACTGTACGGGCCTTGATAAAATTATTAAAAATATCAATAATTTATGTAAAATCATAATAAATGATTTGGAAAGAATTAGGCTGAAAAATTCCATATTTGAATGGATAAAAATATTTTTTTTATCGAAATGAACTAGTTAAGAACTAGAATTAAAAATCCAATATTTTTATATAAATAAATTGGATTTGAAATGGTTTTAAAAATAACCAGAATTTCCAATATATGAATTGGAATGGATTTGAATCGAAATTATCCTCGGAATATTTCGATATTGGATTTCATGATTTTATGGATTTTGTGGAGGAACTTGGAAGATATATATATCGTTATTCCAATACGATATTTGTTGGTTTCAGAATTTGATATTGAATATAAGCCGATATATTTTCTATTCGGAGCTTTGTATTCAATATCAAATTGGATTTTTGGTTTGTCATAAATGGTATCTTTAATAATACTGTTCTTAAACCCAATGGAGTTAAGAAAATTAGAAACTGACTGGAGATTAGCAAAGTTGAATGGTTTCCTGGGTATTGATCTGATGTTGGTTTCGGCCTTCGGGGTTAATACTTAGGGAATTGTTCTCTTACTAATTTACGGTTAGAGACTGATGGAATGTGAATTGGGTTTGTTGTGAACTGTATTTTTAACGACATTCGTTCTTTAACCCGATTTATAGTGAAATGTATTTTGGAATTTATAAATCTTTTTATTGAGATTTAATGAGAATTTTCCAAAGTAAAGTTTTCCAATTTAATATATATTAAATTGGAATTGAATGGAATTCGATTTGATAATCATCAAAATGAAATTCTGTGGAGGAAGACTGTTAATACATATGAAATTTAAAGGGCATTGCCGATATTCCATTTATATTATTGGTCGGATACAGAAATTGATATCGATTATATATTGATTTGTTCTTCCCTGAAGATTCAATAATTAATGGAATGTGGTTTGGGTTTGTCATGAACTATGTTTTAAATGACATTAGCTCTTTAACCCAGTTAAAGGCAGGATTACATGTCTGTCATTGTATTTCGAACTGTATGATTGATCTTTGCTAAATATATATCTGTTTGGTGGCGGAGAATTTATTCTCTTGCATAACACCCTTCTCTTAGACGTACGAGCTCAGAGGTTATATATCGGTAGAGGTCTAAAGTACGGTGTAGATTGTTGATGCGACATGTTTGTGTTTCCAAAGTTAAATAATCATTAATATTGATTTTTGGGAAGATTAAAACTAAATGGAGTTTTAATGAATCTTTAATTAGATTGAAATGTGAATTGATAATTTAAATTATCAAATTT
Source organism: Allium sativum (assembly GCA_030737875.1). Lineage (NCBI taxonomy): Eukaryota > Viridiplantae > Streptophyta > Magnoliopsida > Asparagales > Amaryllidaceae > Allium > Allium sativum. Next base: position 551,135,592 of record CM060918.1, read on the forward strand.
GGGAAATGATCGAGAATGGAGTATCGCCGGTTTTACTCCTAGCAATAGTTAAATCTTTAATTAGTTTTGAACGTGAAATGGTAATTAAATTTACCGATAACACCGTGGTGTTAGATATGGAGTATGATCAGTTTTGCTCCATGGGATGAATAGGTTGGGATTGAGAAATAAAATAAATGATCACTTTGGTGTGGTTCGCAAATCCCGACTAGTTTGGAAAACCTTAACATGGTTTGAATTGACATCCAAAGGAAGATTAAAGAATAAATTTTGAAGAATTTATCTTTGATAAAATTAATGGGAACCTTTCCCAAAGTATGTGAATATTTGAAAAAAAGAATATTCAGAATTGGAATGAGGCGTATCTTTTGTTTTTATAGCACTTGTTTATTATATACGCGAGTTATTTGGAAAGACCGGGTTTATACCCATTCGGAATAACTGATTCGACGATATGTCAACGATGAAGACGATAGTTGAAGACCAGAGGTCTTCACATCGTTTGGATGATTACTGATGTCTTGATTAGGTTGTACACCCAAGGCGAGGTAATAAGTGGTGATCGTCCAGACGTACTTGGAGATCGTCGGATTTGCGAGGGCCTCTTTCCTGTATTGGACATATGGGATGAGGAAGAAGGTGCCTCCGGTTTCGTTCTGACCTAGAATGAACTTGGAAATGGATGTGTGTCTGACATTGGATTTTATTCTGTGTTGATTGATTTCTGTTAAATATATATCTGTTTGGCGGCGGAGAATTTATTCTCTTGCTTAACGCCCTTCTCTGAGACGTACGAGCTCAGAGGTTATATATTGATAGATATCAGTCGCATGGCATGAATTGCCTGTGTGGCATGCTGATATGCAGTGTTCAAGGCTTTTGTCGAAAAGCAGGGTCGGGTGGTTAATGATCAAAATACGGCTTTAGAACAGCATAGCTTTGTGTATGGCATTAATCGTGAGCCTCACACCTCGGTATGAGTCAAAAACGGGATAAGGGAACGTAGTGAGTGCATGACGTTTCTTTCTAGCTATGGGTGGTGTCAGCGTTTTGCAAGCCCTGACATTTATATATTTTTACCTTTGTGTTTGTTGGAATGCGAGGCGTCGCGGTTATATCGGTCTCCACGGAGCCGATGGATAGGTCCTATAGGACCGGGAAACATGTGTTCAGGAATTGCCAATCCTCAAACGTAAGGGAGGACCGACACTGCAGGATACAGGGGTTACCCAGAGTGTGTAATCCCGAGACATTTGCTAGAGTGTCTCGAAGCGGAAAGGAGTACATCCCTTGCCTAGACTTATGACGGAAATCCAATTTCCAATACGTGACATTTCGATTTTGATTGTAGAGCCTAGTATTGGCGACATGATAGATGGTACCCATGCCGCCTATGATTGATACATTTATATTTGAAGTTGTTTTATGCACTTTACACTATAATAGTATGAAAATGATTTGTTTTAAACGTACCAAGCATGTTCGGCTATTATAAGGGAAAATCCTATCCTCCGGCTTGCGTTGTATTGTGTGATGGGACCTGGGTCTTATAATAGCTTCATTTTTCCAAAAAGCATTACGTTGTTTATAACTGTTTATGCACTGGTATTCTTGGGAGGAAACCTGTTCCGTGTTATACGGTGTGTTTCCTTGATTTACTTTTAAAGTAAAGTTTTAAATAACTGTTTTAGTTCTCACACCAGTCACATGACTGACCTGGAGTTTATTGTTTTAACCTAAACTCTGGGTGCCCCTATTTTCCACACGGGCAGCTAGTAGTTTTGGTTTTGCAGATTTATATTCACAGTATTCTGGTTTTACAGCTGGAATGATATTCGGAAAGCTCTGTATCCGTTTATTACTTTCAGTTGTGTTTTGTATTATTTTTCCGCTGCTATGTATTTAAATGTAATTTGAATCTCTGATATTTATCGAATGTGTAATATTAATCCATACTCTGTTATATTCCTATATTCTGATGGAATTGTTGTAATAAGCAATGAAATGTTCTTCTGTTTGTGTTCTGATTCGTCTTGTTCTCAAAGCAATTCGGGCTTTCCTTCACGAGGAAGTTTGGGTCGTTTCAGTTGGTATCAGAGCTCTGGTTTACAGATCTCGAGAACAAGACACGTTAGAACCAAACGAAAGAATTCATCAGAGATTGGATTAGTAATATCCAATGAGAATGGCTTGTTAGAGATAGGATCAGTAGTATCCTAGAACGAGTGTGAAGAGTATATTTTTCAAATAAAACAAAAATGTAAACTAATTTTTGTTTTGAAAATTTAAACCATTTCATACGTATTTGAATATTTATTTGTATTGAATTTGGACAATCCAATATATAAAGATTTTGCATATACGCCTTGTAAATGAGTATTCGAAGTTTTAATATACCGAATAGATATAGAATCACGCTCTATTCGCCCGGACATGATTCTGGTGATGCCCGGGCATCATCAGTAATTGTGTTCGAGTTTCGAAAGTGGGATATCTATATATTTCCAATCGACTGGTGTGAGAACCTAAACTAGATAGGGCTTATTGTTGTGATTTGGCATCAAAAACCTGATTTTTGCACTATGTATGAAAGTTATGAATTTGAAAAGCTAATCAACTAATTGATTGGTGATTGTGTTGTGTGATTATTTATTTAAACCAACATATGAAAGAAAGGTAAATATAGGCCAAATTGAACCAAATATTGAACTGAATTGAAAATTGTTTGAGAATGTATGCATGTACATATATATGTGTGAACAGGTCATAGCAAGGAGACTAGAGAAGAGGAATAAAATTGTATGCCCGACAAATAGGTACATGTTTACTAATTTATTGGGTTTGGATGATTTTATGAGCCGATTGGCTAGCCGCTTGGCTTTTTCTTTTTGAGATGAGAGGGTCTGTGTGGCGGTTTGGGGATTTTCCTGGTGCTCCCGTACAAAGGAGGTTATGGCGAATTTTTTTGAAAATTTAGGGTGTTAGCCAAATTTTTGAAGAATTGGAAAGTTCTTAGAAACTGGAAAGTTGAAGAATTTAAGCTATAATGAAAATAATGAAAGTTGAGTTGGTTAGTTAAACAACTTTCAACTCCGTTCCTTTTCGAGGATGAAAAGATTTTAAGTGGGGGAGATTGTAACAACCTGGAAAATCCGAACCAATCTAAAAAATTTATTTTGGCAATTTTAATGAATTTTGGATATTTAAAATGATTTATTTTAAATAATAACGACGAGAAATTTATTTTGAATAGAATTAGAATGTATATATTTATTTGAATCGACATTAGAATATAAATATTTATTTTAATTATAAAAGGAATTGAAAATGGCGCGGTAGTTTGAAAATTTAATTTCAAATTTCAAATGAATGTACAGGATTCAAAATAAACCGGATTTTATTGAAACCAAAAAATTAGAATCTATTTGAAGATATCTTTCCAACGAATCCGAAAAATCCAAATTTCATAGCGGGAATAAAAAATTATGCTCGGTTGAAAATTCAGAATAGTCGCTATGGAATTTTGGGCCCTTAAAAATGGAAATTTTGCAAACGACCTCTGTTTTCGACGAAACTAGTTTTGTTGGATCCGTAGTGTCAAATTATTACTAGATTCCAAAATTCATAATTTTTGGGATTAATATGTGAGTGTGGCGCAGTAAAACGTGTTTTGTCAATTTTAGTCAATTTGGATCGATCGGAAAAGGGCCATTTTTCAAACGGTCTCCAAATTTGACGAAATTAGTTTTGTTAGGACCGTATCATCTAAACATAGCCAGATTTATTTTTCTGGAATTTTTAGGGTCCGTTTGTGGCTCCGGTAAATTAAAATGTGCGTTCAAATTCAATATACAGATTTAAATTTTGATTTTAGCGAAAACTGATCAAAACAGCCGAACTGGCTTACGATACATATCCCATTGTGTACGGAATGGGTTAATTATCTAGAGGCGACAGTCGGTGAGTCCAATTTGGGGCTCAGATTAAAAAGGTACTTTTTGAAATAAAAAAATAATATATATATAAATTTACATTAAAACCCCTCCCCCTTTTATTTCTTCCCCGTCAGTTCAAATCAAAATCGATAAAAAAAAAGGGAGAAAGGGGACGGAGCCCCGCCCATCGCCGTCGCGTGCCGCCGGAGGGGGGCCTCCCCAGCGCCGCCTCTCCCCTTCCTTCTTCCCCCCCCCCCTCTCGCGTTTCCCTCTCCTTCTTCCCCAATTAAAACCGCAGCCCCCTTAGAGCCGTTCAACCCTAGCGCCGACGATCCGCCTCCCTGCCGACCACCGTGGTCCCCCGCCACCTCTGACCCCCACCAGCGATGCCCATTCCCTCCTCCAACCCCCAAAACTGTAAGTTTTATTTTTTTATTATTGTTCATTTATTTATTTTTATTTATTAAGTGTAATTAGTTTTAAAAGAATAGAAAATTAGTTTAGATTTTTTATATATAGAAGAAAATTCAAATTTTTTTTATATGGAAGAAAGTTCAGATTTTTTTTTAATATTGAAGAAAATCCAGATTTTTATACGCAGAAAAGGTTAGATTTTTAATCCAAGATATGATAGAATTTTTATTGAATCAAAGATAAGATTTTAAAATATAGATATGAAAAGCTTTGATTTTAAAATTGGAAAAGATGAGATTTTTATTTACATAAAGACGAGTTTTTTATTCGTATGAAAATATGATTTTTAGTCAAGTAAAAATATAATTTTTAGCGTTGTAAAAAATTGATTTTTATTTGTTTGAATAGCGAATAAAAACGTGACTTTTATTATATGAATAGAATAATAAAAATATGATTTTTATTATTTAGGAGACGAAGTAAAAATGGGAATTTTATATGTATGAAATGTAAATAAAGATACGATTTTTATACATGAAGTGACTATATAAAAATGTGATTTTTATCATATAAGTAGCAAAGTAAAATTACGATTTTTATTGTTTGAATGGTTAAATGAAAATATGATTTTTAATGTATAAACATCAGATTAAAAATATGATTTTTACTATGCGCATCGGGAAAAGGTCGCATTGGAATTTCGAGCAAATCCAAACCGTTCAGAAATAGAGGATGATGGAGTGGATTCCAAAGGTGAGAACTTCGCACTTTAATTTTATTTCTAGTTAAAATATATACTAGGATGCAGACATTGCTTAGCAGCACCCAACACCCGTCGTCCACAGACCATGGACGACTTGTTTGTTTGATTGGTTGTGTTGTGAAAATTGATTGTGTGATGTGGAATGGAAATAAATATTTTATAGTTAAAAATATTATTTTTAAAGTGTATATGAATTAAACAAATATTCATAAACAAATCGGACGATTGGTTTATGTACACACCTTTGACTGATATTGATTGGGACGATAAATTTTACACATCGCCCAACTGAACAAATAAAATTCATTATTTGTTGGTTAAAACCCCACACGGGTATTGGGATGATATTGGACATGCACTAATCCCAATGGTTAGTTGTATGTCAATCGATTGGTTGACAAGCTGTGTAAGCGTTGAATATTTATATTTAATGCTTATGCAGTGTAGAATGCATTCTGGATGATGGTTGACTATGTTTGATTATTGTTGTATGCATGTGTGTATGAAATCCATATATATCAAATTATATGGTAACTGACTGTGTCTGATTCCAGTTCAGAAAGAATGAATATTTTAAAATAACGAATATTTTAAAATAAATATATATTTTAAAAGGATGTTCAATAATGGATCAAAATCTGATTTTGATGTCCGATTTGGGATGGACACGAATGTATTTAAATGTATAAAGCCGTATTAGTTAGATTAACGCCATTTTGACATGAACGATATTTATATCGATTTTATTCATTTTTATAATGAATATCGAAAAGGAATTGATTTCAAAATATAATGTTTTGAAAATACTATCATTTATATATCGATGATATGGAATATTCAATTTTGATTTGAAATTGAATATGAAGTTGAAATCGTTTTGAAAACGAATTTAAAACGATTTATAAAATACGTTTTAAAAGGAAATCGACGAAATATATATAATATTATATATATATATATATATATATATATACCCGGTTAGAAGGCGCCGCATTGCGACAGTCGCGAATTTCGACCATTGACTTCGAACGGACATTACGGGAGATCCGACCGTTGGATTCTCCTAAAACCGAAACCGTTGGATTCGTATCGAAAAGAGCTTTCTAACGAATATGGGAGATTTGAAATCTAAAAATTGGATTTGGAATTATGTTCAAATCAAATTTGGAAAAGGTCGTTGTAAGTGCAGTTCGATGACCGTTTATGGAAATCAACTGTACAGGCCTTGATAAAATTATTAAAAATATCAATAATTTGTGTAAAATCATAATAAATGATTTGGAAAGAATCAGGCTGAAAATTTCCATATTTGCAAGGATAAAAATATATTTTTATCGAAATGAACTAGTTATGAACTAGAATTAAAAATCCAATATTTTTAAATAAATAAACTGGGTTTGAAATGGTTTTAAAAATAACCAGAATTTCCAATATATGAATTGGAATGGATTTGAATCGAAATTATCCTCGAAATATTTCGATATTGGATTTCGTGATTTTACGGATATTGTGGAGGAATTTGGAAGATATATATATCGTTATTCCAATACGATATTTGTTGGTTTCAGAATTTGATATTGAATATAAGCCGATATATTTCCTATTCAGAGCCTTGTATTTAATATCAAATTGGATTTTGGGTTTGTCGTGAATGGTATCTTTAATAATACTGTTCCTAAATCTAATGGAGTTAAGAAAATTAGAAACTGACTGGAGATTAGCTAAGTTGAATGGTTTCCTGGGTATTGATCTGATGTTGGTTTCGGCCTTCGGGGTTAATACTTAGGGAATTGTTCTCTTACTAATATACGGTTAGAGACTAATGGAATGTGAATTGGGTTTATTGTGAACTGTGTTTTTAACTACATTCGTTCTTTAATATGATTTACAGTGAAATGTGATTTGGAATTTATAAATCTTTTTATTGAGATTTAACGAGAATTTTCCAAAGTAAAGTTTTCCAATTTAATATATATTAAATTGGAATTGAATGGAATTCGATTTGATAATAATCGAAATGAAATTCTGTGGAGGAAGAATGTTAATACATATGGAATTTAAAGGGCGTTGCCGATTTTCCATGTATATTATTAGCCGGATACGGAAATTGATATCGATTATATATTGGTTTGTTCTTCTGTGAAGATTCCATAATTAATGGAATGTGATTTGTGTTTGTCGTGAACTGTGTTTTAAATGACATTAGTTCTTTAACCTAGTTAAAGGCAAGATTACATGTCTGTCATTGTATTTTGAACTGTATGGTTGATCTCTGCTAAATATATATCTTTTTGGTGGCGGAGAATTTATTCTCTTGCTTAACACCCTTCTCTGAGACGTACGAGCTCAGAGGTTATATATCGGTAGAAATCAATAGCACGGTGTAGATTGTCGATGCGACATGTTTGTGTTTCCAAAGTTAAATAATCATTAATATTGATTTTTGGAAAGATTAAAACTAAGTGGAGTTTTAATGAATCTTTAATTAGATTGAAATGTGAACTGATAATTTAAATTATCAAATTTGGGAAATGATCGAGAATGGAGTATCGCCAGTTTTACTCCTAGCGATAGTTAAATCTTTAATTAGATATGAACGTGAAATGGTAATTAAATTTACTGATAACACCATGGTGTTAGATATGGAGTATGATCAGTTTTTCCATGGGATGAATAGGTTGGGATTGGGAAATAAAATAAATGATTACTTCAGTGTGGTTCGCTAATCTCGACTAGTTTGGAAAACCTTAACATGGTTTGAATTGACATCCAAAGGAAGATTAAAGAATAAATTTTAAAGAATTTATCTTTGATAAAATTAATGGTAACCTTTCCCAAAGTATGTGAATATTCGAATAAAAGAATATTCAGAATTGGAATGAGGCGTATGTTGTGTTTATATAGCACTTGTTTATTATATATGCGAGTTATTCGGAATGGCCGTGTTTATACCCATTCTGAATAATTGATTCGACGATATGTCGACGATGGTTGAAGATCGGAGGTCTTCACATCGTTAGGATGATTACTGATGTCTTGATTGGGATGTACACCCAAGACGAGGTAATAAGTGGTGACCGTCCAGACTTACTTGGAGATCGACGGATTTGCGAGGGCCTCTCTCCTGTGTTGGACATATGGGATGAGGAATAAGGTGCCTCCGGTTTCGTTCAAACCCAGAACGAACTTGTAAATGGATGTGTGTCTGACATTGGATTTTATTATGTGTTGATTGATTTCTATTAAATATATATCTATTTGGCGGCGGAGAATTTATTCTCTTGCTTAATGCCCTTCTCTGAGACGTACGAGCTCAGAGGTTATATATTGATATATATCAGTCGCATGGCATGAATTGCCTGTGTGGCATGCTGAGATGCATTGATCAAGGCTTTTGTTGAAAAGCAGAGTTTTGTGGTTGATGATCAAAGCACAGCTTTAATACAGCGTAGCTTTGTGTATAGCGTTAATTCGCGAGCCTCACTCCTCAATATAAGTCAAAAACGGGATAAGCGAACGCAGTGAGTGCATGACGTTTCTTTCTATCTATGGGTGGTGTCAGCGTTTTGCAAGCCCTGACATTTATATATTTTTACCTTTGTGGTTGTTGGAATGCGAGGCGCCTCGGTTATATCGGTCTCCACGGAGCCGATGGATAGGTCCTATAGGACCGGGAAACATGTGTTCAGGAATTGCCAATCCTCAAACATAAGGGAGGACCGACACTGCAGGATCCAGGGGTTACCCAGAGTGTGTAGTACCGAGACATTTACTAGAGTGTCTCGAAGCGGAAAAGAGTACATCCCTTGCTTAGACTCATGACGGAAATCCAATTTCCAATACCTGACATTTTGATTTTGATTGTAGAGCCTAGTATTGGCGACATGATAGATGATACCCCTGCCGCCTATGATTGATACATTTATATTTGAAGTTGTTTTATACACTTTACACTATAATAGTATCAAAATGATTTGTTTTAAACGTACCAAGCATGTTTGGCTATTATAAGGGAAAACCCTATCCTCCGGCTTGCGTTGCATTATGTGATGGGACTTGGGTCTTATAATAGCTTTATTTTTCCAAAAAACATTGCGTTGTTTATAACTATTTATGCACTGGTATTCTTGGGAGGAAACCCGTTCCGTGTTATACAGCATGGTCCCTTGATTTACTTTTAAAGTAAAGTTTTAAATAACTGTTTTAGTTATCACACCAGTCACATGACTGACCTAGAATTTATTGTTTTAACCTAAACTCTGGGTGCCCCTATTTTCCACACGGGCAGCTAATAGTTTAGGTTTTGCAGATTTATATTCACAGGATCCTGGTTTTACAGCTGGGACGATATTCAAAAAGCTCTGTATCCGTTTATTACTTTCAGTTGTGTTTTGTATTATTTTTTCGCTGCTATGTATTTAAATGTAATTAGAATTTCTGATATTTGTCGAATGTGTAATATTAATTCATACTCTGTTATATTCCTATATTCTGATGGAATTGTTGTAATAAGCAATGAAATGTTCTTCTGTTTGTGTTCTGATTCGTCTTGTTCTCAAAGTAATCCGGGCTTTCCTTCACGGGGAAGTTCGGGTCGTTTCATGGACTTTCGATTTATTCGTGGTGAACGAAATCATAATCGATAGTCGTGAAACTTTGTTTACGTTATTATAACGTGAATTCTTAATTCGGTCGTCATTTCGATCACTATTTCATGATATTTGCCACTTCGAAATAATATAAAAAGGGTTTTAAATTATTAATAGATACCAAATCTTTTACTGAACGTTTTTTTATTCTACTTCATTATATGATGTTATTTTTCAAATTGTTTTTACTATCTACTGGTATATGATTTCATAAACCTTTTTCTCGTTCATATGAGAAATCTAATTAAACGCCTTAGTAAAAATAAGGACTATGACCCCTTGTGTTTGCTTTGACGGTTAATTCTTGTACTCGTTGGATTGAACACCGTGGCAATGATCGTTTTGTATTTCTAGTGGAATATACAACTTGTTCGTAAATATTCGAGTAGAACAAGTGGTTATGGGACATGTAGCTCGACTCTTATATTTATTAGCTTGACGTAGTTTACACTATACTCGATCTTTGGATCAATTCGACCTTCGGGTCACTCTGATGATCTTCGGATCATCCTGCGGGTCTTCAGATCATCTCGAGTTGTGTTCTCTTTATGGAACTTCGGTTCAATATTGAGAGTCTTCGGATTATTTGTTGAACTTCGGTTCATTCATTGGAATTGTATGTTCCAAGTGGGATCTTGTATCCCTGATCTTCGGATGACTATTTGTTGAACTTCGGTCCATTCATTGGAATTGTGTGTTCCAAGTGGGATCGTATATTCCCCGATCTTCGGATCATCTCGAATTGTGTTTCTTTGGTAGGTGTTATCAATTCGGGTTTATTTGATATGGGTCATCTGTTTTTGTCGTCTTGATATCGTGTTATCGATCCTGTTTTGACTTGATAGGAGATATCTTGTGTTATCCAATCTTGTGTTGTTTTGGATATGTGCTAATATTCCTCGTGAGTAGCTATATCTTTAGAGTGTGATAATCTTTTATAGCATCGAAATTTCTATGAGATATATTGTAGACATTTTTTCGAGCCTTCACATTTTCTGTGACTATTATTGTGTAGCACATGTGTGTTATTATCTGTTTATATCTCTATTTCTATCTCGGTCTATTACGATGAGTACATCTAGACTGATATGTTTATTGTTTATTCTTATAAATAATACTCGGATCAGACCGAGTATACAAGTGCTTAGAGTGGATTTCTAGCAGGGAACAATCCTGGCTTTTTACTATATATATTAGAGTTGTAGTTCTTGATTATACATGTATCTTAGAATTTCATGTATACATATTCTTTTGGCTAGACTTTGTACCTACTCTTTTGTTGTATAGTGGATCGACTATGACCACTATCTTATATTTATACTCATGTGTTATATTCACACTATTTCCACCTTAGTGATGTGAATATCTGTGTCTGACTCTGATTTTATTGTTATGTATTTTATATTGATTCCGAATTATATACAGCCGTTGTGTAGTAGATTTGCACTTGAATTAGATGTGTCGGATTTCCCCATGAGATTTAAAAAGTTAGACCACATTATCCGACATATTTAACACTCATTCAAAGCTAATATACAGATGGTCGCTCTTCAACAGCCTTATTCTTCGGGTTAGTTGACATCATTGCTTGCAATGGCCTTGGCTAACGCGAGTATAGAAGTGGCGCGTTACAAGTGTCAAAATCTGAGATAACCAATTATACGGCTAACCTATCTAGACTCAAATCTAACTTATACCCGGAAATGCCGCAGGCATCCCCTATGCCTAGAATCTTTAGTTTCAAATCCCGTGCCCCACTCATCATAAATAACTATGTCAATCCTCATATGGGGTGAGAAACTACTGCTTGGCCTAGAAAAGAGTCTAAGTGCAAATAATCAACTAGTGCCACTAACACACACTCGGGGATTTATTATATTTGTGAAGGACATCTTTGTTAGGCCTATAATACGTATGCTCTAATGGTCTGTCTCATATCAGCATGGCTATGGCCCCAAGCAACCACCCCAACTAGTGAATAAAAGACAAAGGAACGGAATGCTCTTAAATTAGATAAAATGGTAAAACTAGATAAAACTAGAGATAGATAACACCTCTTTCACTAACCCTAATCCATTTCCATTACTTGATCCTTTTGATCAAAATTTTCCTTACAACACTCTCGGCGTAGTGCTCACATCAACTGTTTCCTTTTTAAAGTTAATTACCCTAAATCCTTACGGCAATACTTTTAAAGTCATCTCGCAATCCTTGGACTTTAAGGTTGTCAAGTATAAATTTTATCTTCTAACTTTGGTTCCACAAAGAACTCACATATTATATAAACTAAGCGGCTTTACCCACGAATCAAAACTCCAATGTATGAAGATCCAAAGTCTTAATATATGTAGGTAAGCTTAGATAGGTTGTTCTATAAATAACTCAACAAAGAAAGGAGAGAATAGAATAAAGAAAGGAGATGGATTTCAAGGGATTTTTTTAAAAAAATATTTTCAATAATACTTTTTTTTGAAAATCTTTTTTCTTTGGAACTATTTTACTTTAAAACAATTTTTTAGGGATCCTATAACTTTAGGCTCTGATACCAAGTGAAACACCATGTGCCCCTTAATATCCCTTATAAAAGTCATACTAATGTAGAGCATTGTAGATACAGAGAAACTAATCACAAAGACTATGATTAAAAAGACATAACAAAAAAGAACAACGAAAACATTTATTTTTCAACAAACTTATTATTCCAAAACAACGCTTTACAAAATAATTTTTTATACGAAACATATGTCTTACATAATCTCAGTTCAAATCAAAGTATTAAATAAAACAATTTTCCTTTCAAGTGCAAATCCGGACCATGACAAATAAACTATTATAAAATTGAAGAAAACATGATTTTTGACTGTAGTCCTCCAAAGCTGCTAGTATCAATCAATCATTGCCCTGTAAGCCTAGCGGGAGAGAGAAAAAGGAAGAACGAGGAGTGAGTCAGACATAAAGCTTGGTGAGTGTTGTAATTACTAGCATGATTGAGTAATAAAGGAAACATAGACTCAATAATAGTTCTAGTGTCAAGTAGGGTAAGTGTCCATGCACAACTTAAAGGTGAACATGCTGGAATAGTATATAAAGAAATATACTTGAACTGTACTAGTATAGACTTGTTAGATTGTTTGCCGAGTTCAGCTGGTCTTGATTGTTTGTACTTTCTTAATTACTAAACAAAATAAACATGATTAAGATAATCTCCTAATACCACCAATCGGTCGACTGTTAATCTACCATTTTACATGGTAGCTTATGTCACTATGGATTTCGGGATTTATCCGACCAGACCCATCAGTAAAGACATAACATAAATGTTATTGGACATAGTAGTGACTTATTTTCCCACGTCGGTACACATGCATGCTCACTACACCGAAGAAACGCACCTGCATATGCCTTTGTCTATGTTGATCCTTAATTTACATCTAATCAACATAAGCATGTCCTGTCTCCACCACCGTCCATTGTGAGACCATCGGTGATAAACTTGAAAAGAAATGCTGCCGGTACGGGTTCTAGCAAACAACTGTACTAATTTGCTCCCCTATTTAGATTATCCGTGATCTAGTTTCCCCGGTCATCCCCATGCTGTTGGAAAGAACCACCACTAATATATGCCTATTAACCTAGGTCGCTTATTTTCCCAAATCAGCTTATTGCTGTTGGAACGAACCATAACTAGTTCATATATGTTAAACTTAACCTCAAATTTAAGTTTATGTCAGATTTAAGCATGTCTAACGTTTCATTCAACTATAAGAAAAACTGTAGAAGTAATTTACAACAAAGAAAATTATAGAAAACGCTAACTTATAGGAAACTAACAAAAATTGTATAAAAACTATAAGGAAAAATTACAGAAAACTCTACAATTTTTAGAAACCCTATTTTCTGAAATTACCAAAAATCTAAAATAATTACAAACTCACCGTGGTCAAAGTGTCCCTCCATGGCCTTTATAGATCCCGTCTCCAAAAAGGATGCACACGCGCGCGCACACACACGCACGCACACACACACACACACACACACATATATATATATATATATGCACACACACATAAAATATTTATTTTAATAAATATTTTTCTCTAAAAACTTAGGTCAGGTCCATCTCTAAAAGAGAGAACCCAAGAGGGAAGAGATTTGTGTTGTGAGGAATGAATTAAGTCAAGGGTCTATTTATAGGTTAGGCTAGGGATCTTAAGCCACTGAATTTATGTATTAAATATAGGCCAGCTACGTCACGCGACCAATAGGAACAATCCACGTCAGCTTAAGTTTTAAAACTAACAATTAAACTTAAGCCAACTCAGCACAACAATTCATGAAACGTGTCTCGGCCATCTACGCTCTTATCTGGGTGCAAATCACACCCAACCTACTAGGTGGGTTGACCTGGCTATGGGTCAGGTCGACCCAACCTGTATTATTATTCTTTCTTTCTTTCCTTGATTTCTTCTAATTTTGGTATCTCTCTCATACGAACTCGGATTTCGACAAGTTATATATGAAAATGATGTAGAAAATCATAATGGACGCAATGAAAAAAAATTCCATAGTCCAATTCGGTCATTTACAAAAAAATTCTTTTTATCTTTTTTTTTATTAATTCAAAATTATATTTATAACTTGTTTGTTTTATAACTTTTCTTATTAACTTTGGTTTTTATAAATTTTATATGTAAACTGATCAGAAAATTGTCACAGACACAATAGTGCAACTCCCGTAGTTAAATTCTAATAATTTTAGAAACTTATTTTATTATTTAATTGATTCATTAATCATGAAAAAAAAATCTGAGAAGAAAAAAGAATTATTTTCTTACGAAAGCTAAACCAATGTAATGGCGTCTGCCAAATCTCCCTTCTCTTCTCCACCCTCCTCCTCCTCCGCCGCCTTCAATTCCGCTTTCCCTCCTCTTCCATCACACTCATCTCTGCCTATTCCGCTCGATCCACCTCCACCCACTGTCAATCCGTCTACTGCAATCCCCTTAGATTTAAAGCTAAAACCAGATCCAGATCTTAGAAATTCCTCCTTAGATTCCAATGCTGTGACGGCCCGCCCCGCACCAGCCTGCATTTCCTCCGAAAGTGCGCTGTACACATGCCCGACTAGCACAGGACGGACGTCAAGAGAAAGGAAAGAAGAGAATGAACTAATCAAGGAACCTGTAGAATGTCTCACAGCGCATGGGATAAAATATAATAATAACATACTTGACATAAAACAGGTGAGACGTGCATAAGCTGATAACTAAAATCAACACCAATCATCAGAGCAGCGGAAATCCATATACAGCTTATTACAATTTTCCAAATTTACTGTCTCTAAGCAAAAGAAAGCTAAAGTAGAAGATACACCAACAATGCCCAAGCAGTGATCTTCAACAACACAGGGAGAATACTATATATATTACGTGGAAGCCTCCTGCTCGTCTCCGGATCACCTACCCGCGCATCACCAGCTAACCTGTCTCTAGTCTGCTCGTGTGAGCACCCAGAGTAATAAGGGGAGACATAAAACTCTGGGTCAGACATAAAGCCTGGTATGAGCGATAAGCATCTAAACAAAGTAATAACAGGTATACTAAACCGTACCTGAACCTGGACCTACAACCAAAGAGTTAGTACCACATACCGTACAATGCCCTAAGGTGCCATAATAAATAGTGTAAGAATACGGGGGTGGGGTGTGCATGTCAAACAATCAAGCATAGCAACCATCATCACGCCTCTCACTCAGTGCGTAAAGCGTACGACATCTACCACTTTGGAACACTAGACAAACTGAGGTAACGACGAATCCCGACTTGTAGAAACCCTGCTGTGACCAAGCCAAACATTTGGAGTCATGACCAAACATTTCAATGACCCACTTCATTGGTCGTAGCCCTTGGTTCTACCTATGCCATAATGGCCCTGAATCCGCCTTCGTACCTCCTACCATAGTGGTCCAAGGCTATAGACGTCGATAACCCCTTGGCACGCGTCCCGCAGCAAAGCCCAACCATGAAGCGAACTCATTGATTCCCATCTAAATCTTAAGCTCTAACTTCTCATCTGGACTTCCTTCGCATCCCGGGTTTTGATCGAATTGGAGTGGGTCTTCAGAAAAGTTGACGTGCGGTAACAGTCCTAGAACTCGGTTCGGTTCGGTAGCGTCGGTTCGGGTCGGTCCTCCATCCTTGTCATCTTCCATTCGATTCGGGTCGGGTGCTTCACTCCGGGTCGGGTCGGGGTCCTCCTCCGGGTCGGGTCGGGGTGCTGTCCTCCTCCAGCTCATGCTCCTTCTCCAATCAGCTCCCTCGTTTCCATCTACTCCGATCTGATCCGATCACTTCGCCTTACTCTAGTCGTAGCCTTCCATTCTTGAGCCGATCCGATCTGACTTCCATTATCCTTCCGATCCGATCCCCTTGTCCACTCCAACTCTAAGGGAACGGCCTTCCTTTTTGCCAAGTCTTCTATGTGCCAAACTCCGGTTCGGGTCGGGTTTCTTGCCCAGTTCACATATCCGATCCGAGCCCCCATCCGATCCGATCCGAAGCTCTGCACAGCTTTCTGCAACTTTTTCCAGCAACTTGTTTACGCCATTCGACGACGTTTTTGACAAATCTAACTATTCTAATCAATCATAAAACATACCATAGAGTCATAGCAACATAGCAAACTAACCACAAACACCAAAACAATGAATTCATATGTCAAAATGGATCAAATGTGCCCAAAACCCCTTATTTTCCCTTAAGCATGTTAAGTAAAACTAATCATAGGGTTAACAAAACTTAATCAAATCGAACCAAATTTCTAACAGAGGCATAAAATGTTATTTACGAATTTCTAAACATTTTTCCAGAATTTATTAGTGTATAAATTCGCTAATCCTCACTAATTACCCTTAATTAACCGTAATTAGTGTCAAAATGATGCTATCACTCACCTTGGCCACAACTAAAACCCCAAAACTGAAATATTCTCTGATTTGGTGCTGTTCCCAATCTTACACAGCAGCTCTACCTCGATTCTCGTGCCAATACTCCTTGATTTGATGTTTGTTAAGCCTAATCTTCAATTAGAAAGTGATTTTTGGGTGTTTTAAAGAGATTTAGAGAGTGGAGGCCATGGCTAGGTTAAGAGGAATGAAAGTGGCGGCTGGAAAATGTCTAAAGAAATGTTTTCTAACCCTAATCAGCACCTATATCTCCCTAAACCCGAAATTCCCCTTGGGCTTAGCTGCTAATCACCCGTTTAAGCCCAATTAAGCTGTTTTTCACCATCTAAAACTTGTTTCAGCCATATCTCCCAAACGGTGAGTCCGTTTGGCTAATGTGACCACTCTACGGAAAGAGAAACCATCATCCGGAGCCAATGGAAGTGGTTTCAGGTCAAAATTCCTTTCCAGTCAAAAGTTATGGCCAAAACAGTGATAACTAGGGGTAAAATGGTCATTTAAAAATCGGGAAAAATCATGAACATGGGAAATGACCCCAATAGTCGTCCCCCAAAGTTACATGACCATACGACTTCGTATGTGACAGAAATAAATATTCTACGATTCTATGATGCGTAGAATGCGGGTCGTTACACTCTCCCCCCTTAAGAAATTTCGCCCCCGAAATTCCTTAACCCAAAACATACAAAAGATCCCACATGCCTAACAACCACATACAACAAAGCAATCATGCAAAACAAGCGAACAAGCCTATCCTAGCATGCGGAAAACTAAATCGAAGTCAAAATCTTACCAGGCAAAGAGTTCTGGGTGTGACTTCCTAATGTTCTCCTCTGTCTCCCAAGTACAATCTTTCTCGTCCTCGCTCCACTGTACCTTGACTAGCTTCACCGCCTTCCTTCGAAGTTGCTTCATGTCGTGCTCGACAATACGGGCCGGCTTGCGGTTCCCAACCGCCTCGGGTTCTACTTCGAAGTCCTCTAACTGATCAGGTGAAATAGTCATATCTGAGTCGTGAACGAACTTCCTTAGTTGGGAAACATGAAATACGTTGTGAACTCCCGCCATCTTCTCCGGTAAGTTAATTCTGTATGCCAAATTCCCGACTAGTCCAAGAACAGGGAATGGGCCAACAAATCTTGGTGCCAACTTGCCTCTCCTGCCAAATCGTATTACGCTCTTCAACGGAGAAATCCTGACAAACACCAAGTCGCCAACGGAGAATTTTACGTCCCTTCTCCTCTTATCAGCATAACTCTTCTGTCTATCTTGGGCAGCCTTCATTCGTTGTTGAATGATCTTAATCTTATCTGAAGTTTCCCTCACCACATCTGGTCCAAGCATAAACTTCTCGCCAGTCTCTATCCAACATGATGGTGAGTTACACGGTCTCCCGTACAAAGCTTCAAACGGAGCCATACCGATACTGGATTGGTAGCTATTATTATATGCAAACTCTACTAGATGCAAATGGTCATCCCATGATCCACCAAAATCCAATATACATGCTCTCAAGAGGTCTTCCAAGATACGGTTCACCCTCTCCGTCTGACCGTCGGTCTGAGGATGATATGCGGTACTGAGATGTAACTCTGACCCTAGAGCCTCTTGTAAGCTCTTCCAAAACCCACTAGTGAACAACGGGTCTCGGTCGCTCACAATGCTTTTGGGTACTCCATAAAATCTCACTACCCACTTCATATACAATTCTGCCAACTTGGCTGCCGTTCTGGTCGATTTGACTGGTATAAACCTTGCACTTTTAGTCAGTCGATCTACAATTACCCAAATGTTGTCATATCCCGATCTAGTCCTTGGTAAACCATCGATGAAATCCATCGAGACTTGTTCCCATTTCCATTCGGGAGTTTCTAATGGTTGTAACAACCCACTAGGCTTCTTTTGCTCGGCTTTAACTAGCTGGCAATTCATGCACTTGGATATAAACTTCCCAACGTCCCTTTTCATCCCTTCCCAGCAGTAAGTCTGCTTCATATCTCGATACATCTTATTACCACCGGGGTGTATAGTCAGCTTTGAGTGATGACATTCTCTAAGCACTTCATCTCTCAGTCCTTTGACATTGGGTACAACAAGCTTTCCATTCTTTCTAAGCCATCTATCTCGATCAAGCCCATACTTGTTCACCTTCTCATCGATACCCATCTCTAACTTGGAGATGATTTCCAATAGGTTAGGATCGTCCCTCTGACTAGAGCCGATCCGCTCAATCAAAGTGGGTCTGATCGTCAAACTTGCTAACATTTCTAGATCCAATTCGCACTTTGGTCTGAAATCAAACCCCGCGATAAACTCCAGTTGCTTCCATTCAAGGAACATAGCCCCTAAGCTGGCATGTCTTCTACTCAATGCATCAGCCACCGCATTGCCCTTTCCCGGTGTGTATGCGATGTCAAAATCATAGGAAGCTAAGAACTCTAACCATCTCTGCTGACGGAGACTCAGATCTTTCTGAGAGAAGAGATACTTTAACGACTTATGATCTGTAAACAGCTCAAATCTTTCTCCCAAGAGATAGTGTCTCCACATCTTTAACGCAAACACGATTGCTGCCAATTCTAAATCATGGGTAGGGTATCTTCTCTCGTGCGGTTTCAATTGCCGACTTGCATAAGCTACAACCCTACCGCCTTGCATCAATACAGCACCCAGTCCGGTACCACAGGCATCCGTGTATACCGTCATCTCTTCATCCCCTTTAGGAATGACTAACACTGGTGCGCTTGTCAACTTGTCCTTTAGACTTTTAAATGCATTCTCGCACCTTTCATCCCAGACAAAAGCTTGATTCTTCTTGGTCAACTGGGTCAATGGTGCCGCTATTTTGGAGAAACTTTGGATAAACTTACGATAATATCCCGCTAACCCCAAGAAACTTCTTACATCTGTTGCACTCTTGGGCGTAGGCCAATCCTGTACCGTAGCCACCTTTGCCGGGTCCACGGCAATCCCATTTTCTGATACAACATGGCCCAAGAACCTCACTTCCCTCTTCCAGAAGTGGCACTTAGAAAACTTTGCTTTCAATTGGTGTTTCCTCAACACCTCCATCACTACTCTTAGATGTTCCTTGTGTTCTTCCTCTGTCCTCGAATAGACCAAAATATCATCAACGAACACAAGGACAAACTTATTCAACTGATCTCTGAATACCCTATTCATAAGATCCACAAAATATGCTGGGGCATTGGTCAGCCCGAATGGCATGACCAACCACTCATAAAACCCAGACGGCGTCCGAAATGCCGTTTTAGCTATACTCTCAGCTTCCACTCTAAGCTGATGAAAACCTGTCGCGAGATCCAACTGAGAAAATACTCTCGCGCCACTCAACTGATCAAATAAATCATCTATCCGCGGTAGAGGATACTTGTTCTTCCTCGTCACTTTATTCAACTCGCGGTAGTCTTCACACAAACGAAGGGAACCATCCGCCTTGGTAGCAAACACAACTGGTGCTCCCCATTCAGAAACACTCCTTCTGATAAATCCCTTCTTCAAAAGATCGCTGACTTGCACCTCGAGCTCTCGCTGCTCTCTTGGTGCCATACGACGAAGTGGCATCACTATAGGCCTGGCATCTTTTACCAAATCTATACGGAACTCAATCTCTCGGTGTGGTGGAAGTCCGGTCACTTCTTCGAAAACATCCGGATACTGGCCAACCACGGGCAAACCTGACAACTCACTATGCGGAATGTCGAGGGAGTTTAGAAAACTAGCCAATACCCCCTTACTGGGTAGACCACCAAACACTATCCTCCGCCCATCATCCGCTCTAGCTGTCACCAACAAGCCCTCACAGTCTACCACCACCCCATATCTTTGGAGCCAATCTACTCCCAAAATAATGCCAAACCCAGTAAAGCCCAAAACAAAGCAATCACAAACAAACATGCATCCATGACTCGATAAGACCACATTACGACAAATCATGCTAAGGCTAGTCGAACCACCAATCGGGTTCGTCACTACTAAAGGTCTATCGACAATCTCGGGCTCCAATCCCAACCTATCTACCAGGTCACTAGATATGAAAGAACTGGAAGCTCCGGTATCAAACAAAACTCTAACAGGAACATCATAAACAGAAAGCATACCTTGAATGACGACATTCTTTCCCTTCTCCGCCGCTGTTGGGGCATTCGACGAAGAAGGAATAGCATTAAGAGCATATGCTTTCACCATTTGCTTTTCTTTAGGGGGCTGTGGACACTTGTCCTTGTGATGTCCCATTTGGCCACAGTTGAAGCACTTCGTATCCGCTGGCTTGGCCCGACAATTACTAGCATAATGGCCCTTCTTACCACAGCTGAAGCACTCCACATCTTGTTTATTCTTTTTCTTCTGGCCATCCTTAGTCTAGTTCTGCTTTCTTTTATTCTGGGAACCACCCTTGCCTCCACCACTTACTTGTGGCTTTGGCTCATCTGCGGATGCAACCTCAGTCCTCGGCTTAGGGTAGAGACTCTCTGATCTTAATGCTTTCCCCACAATCGACTCAAACGTCTCATCGATGTGGTTAATAAGCCTTTCCCCTAAGTACTGATCTAACCCAGTTATGAATTTCTCATTCTTTTTCTCGGCAGTATCAATAAGAGATAACCCATACTTTGACAAAGTGTCGAATTCAGCAATGTACTCCGAGACAGCTCTGCCATTCTGCTTGAGCTCCAAGAATTTCTTAAACAACACTGACTTCTGAGCAGCTGGAATGAACTTCTCACTAAAGCGAGCCTTAAACTGCTCCCAAGTAATCTGATCTTCGGGAGTAGCTGCCTTTATAGCATTCCACCAATTCATTGCCCGCCCTTGCAGCTGACGGGACGCTAGCTTTCTCTTCATTGCATCCTCGATACCCAAATCCTCGAAGATACGTTCGCAACTATCCAACCAATCTTGAACATCCGTGGCCGACTCCGTTCCGTGAAACGACTTCCCACCAAGGCTAGTATAGTCCTTGTTTAGCTTGGCGAAGTCGACCCTTGGTGCCTGCACTATTGGACCACCACTATTTCCACCATTGGGAGCTGCCCTCTGTACATCTCTAAGCATCTCTCTCATGAGGTCAGTAAACATCGTCCTCATGTCAGCAACATTCCCATTGTTGGCTCCCCTACCAGCACCTCTAGTATATCGGCTCATCGTCAATCTGAAAAAGGAAACGATTAACGACTCCATAGTGGTGCTAGTGCAGTACGACTTCATCCTTATACTAGTAATAGTATATATATATATATATCTTTAAAAACCAAAGTAATCACAAATACGCTCTCTCGTATACGTATATTATCTCTCCCTGATAACTTCCCTAGGTTAACTACGCAACCTAGAGCTCTGATACCAAGTGTGACGGCCCGCCCCGCACCAGCCTGCATTTCCTCCGAAAGTGCGCTGTACACATGCCCGACTAGCACAGGACGGACGTCAAGAGAAAGGAAAGAGAATGAACTAATCAAGGAACCTGTAGAATGTCTCACAGCGCATGGGATAAAATATAATAATAACATACTTGACATAAAACAGGTGAGACAGTGCATAAGCTGATAACTAAAATCAACACCAATCATCAGAGCAGCGGAAATCCATATACAGCTTATTACAATTTTCCAAATTTACTGTCTCTAAGCAAAAGAAAGCTAAAGTAGAAGATACACCAACAATGCCCAAGCAGTGATCTTCAACAACACAGGGAGAATACTATATATATTACGTGGAAGCCTCCTGCTCGTCTCCGGATCACCTACCCGCGCATCACCAGCTAACCTGTCTCTAGTCTGCTCGTGTGAGCACCCAGAGTAATAAGGGGAGACATAAAACTCTGGGTCAGACATAAAGCCTGGTATGAGCGATAAGCATCTAAACAAAGTAATAACAGGTATACTAAACCGTACCTGAACCTGGACCTGCAACCAAAGAGTTAGTACCACATACCGTACAATGCCCTAAGGTGCCATAATAAATAGTGTAAGAATACGGGGGTGGGGTGTGCATGTCAAACAATCAAGCATAGCAACCATCCTCACGCCTCTCACTCAGTGCGTAAAGCGTACGACATCTACCACTTTGGAACACTAGACAAACTGAGGTAACGACGAATCCCGACTTGTAGAAACCCTGCTGTGACCAAGCCAAACATTTGGAGTCATGACCAAACATTTCAATGACCCACTTCATTGGTCGTAGCCCTTGGTTCTACCTATGCCATAATGGCCCTGAATCCGCCTTCGTACCTCCTACCATAGTGGTCCAAGGCTATAGACGTCGATAACCCCTTGGCACGCGTCCCGCAGCAAAGCCCAACCATGAAGCGAACTCATTGATTCCCATCTAAATCTTGAGCTCTAACTTCTCATCTGGACTTCCTTCGCATCTCGGGTTTTGATCGAATTGGAGTGGGTCTTCAGAAAAGTTGACGTGCGGTAACAGTCCTAGAACTCGGTTCGGTTCGGTAGCGTCGGTTCGGGTCGGTCCTCCATCCTTGTCATCTTCCATTCGATTCGGGTCGGGTGCTTCACTCCGGGTCGGGTCGGGGTCCTCCTCCGGATCGGGTCGGGGTGCTGTCCTCCTCCAGCTCATGCTCCTTCTCCAATCAGCTCCCTCATTTCCATCTACTTCGATCCGATCCGATCACTTCGCCTTACTCTAGTCGTAGCCTTCCATTCTTGAGCCGATCCGATCTGACTTCCATTATCCTTCCGATCCGATCCCCTTGTCCACTCCAACTCTAAGGGAACGGCCTTCCTTTTTGCCAAGTCTTCTATGTGCCAAACTCCGGTTCGGGTCGGGTTTCTTGCCCAGTTCACATATCCGATCCGAGCCCCCATCCGATCCGATCCGAAGCTCTGCACAGCTTTCTGCAACTTTTTCCAGCAACTTGTTTACGCCATTCGACGACGTTTTTGACAAATCTAACTATTCTAATCAATCATAAAACATACCATAGAGTCATAGCAACATAGCAAACTAACCACAAACACCAAAACAATGAATTCATATGTCAAAATGGATCAAATGTGCCCAAAACCCCTTATTTTCCCTTAAGCATGTTAAGTAAAACTAATCATAGGGTTAACAAAACTTAATCAAATCGAACCAAATTTCTAACAGAGGCATAAAATGTTATTTACGAATTTCTAAACATTTTTCCAGAATTTATTAGTGTATAAATTCGCTAATCCTCACTAATTACCCTTAATTAACCGTAATTAGTGTCAAAATGATGCTATCACTCACCTTGGCCACAACTAAAACCCCAAAACTGAAATATTCTCTGATTTGGTGCTGTTCCCAATCTTACACAGCAGCTCTACCTCGATTCTCGTGCCAATACTCCTTGATTTGATGTTTGCTAAGCCTAATCTTCAATTAGAAAGTGATTTTTGGGTGTTTTAAAGAGATTTAGAGAGTGGAGGCCATGGCTAGGTTAAGAGGAATGAAAGTGGCGGCTGGAAAATGTCTAAAGAAATGTTTTCTAACCCTAATCAGCACCTATATCTCCCTAAACCCGAAATTCCCCTTGGGCTTAGCTGCTAATCACCCGTTTAAGCCCAATTAAGCTGTTTTTCACCATCTGAAACTTGTTTCAGCCATATCTCCCAAACGGTGAGTCCGTTTGGCTAATGTGACCACTCTACGGAAAGAGAAACCATCATCCGGAGCCAATGGAAGTGGTTTCAGGTCAAAATTCCTTTCCAGTCAAAAGTTATGGCCAAAACAGTGATAACTAGGGGTAAAATGGTCATTTAAAAATCGGGAAAAATCATGAACATGGGAAATGACCCCAATAGTCGTCCCCCAAAGTTACATGACCATACGACTTCGTATGTGACAGAAATAAATATTCTACGATTCTATGATGCGTAGAATGCGGGTCGTTACAAATGCTTCAAATGTTAATCGTTTTCATGGAGATTTAGCAATTCAGAATGCATTGATTCCTAATCAAGGAAATTCCAATCCAGATTAGGGAATTTCTGCTAACCAGATTTCTTCGAAATCCTCTTTTTCTGCATTCACTAGCATGGATTATGCATCACTTTTCAACTCTCTTCCTCGTAATGCAGGCGTTTACAAACCACAACAGTTCGATATTGTGAGGGATGGCAGACCCAAAAAATCATCAGATATGGTAAGGGACGAGGGCATGAAATATTGGAGCAATCATCTCGTTGGGTTCTTCTTAGATGGTACGCTATCCTATACCAGTGTAGTTAATTTTTTGTGCCGTATTTTGAAATTGGATAGTGAGGTAGATATCAAATCGGATGGTATGCATTTTTATTTCAAATTTTCTAACGAAATGGATAGAGAGAAAATCCTTAAGTCTGATCCTATTTTTATTAGAGGTCGTATGTTTATAATTACACTATGGGATCCTACCATTGGCAATTCTCAAGCTCAAATTAAAAAAGTACCTGTGTGGGTTCATTTATAGAATTCCTAGTATACTTTGGACTCTGATAGGGATTAACTGGCTTGCATGTCACGTTGAGAAGCTAATATGTTTTGATAACAGCACTGAAAAACTTCAAAGATTTTGATATGCTAAAGCTTTGATTGAAGTATCGTCTGAATTTGAATTACCAGAGAAAATAGAGGTTGATGAGCTGGGAGATAAAAGCCCATTTGTTAAGTTAACATATGATTGGACACCTCGGATTTGTACATCATGCAAAGTTTTTGGCTATGATACTAACGAATGTGAACTCAATGATAAGGCTAGGATGGCAAATGAGGGGCAGCAACATAGGCAGGGTGCTGTTGGCACTTTTGAAAATAATTTTCATGACAAACCACATGTTCATAATGTTCAGTATAATAGGAAGAGCAATAATATCAATACCCGGATATTAGTTAACCTTAAAGCTAAAAAGTGTTGGAGGAAGAAAGATGCTACTAATGATATGGCTACTGCAAATGTTGTGGATGAAGAGCCTAATGTTAGTATGAATCCTTTTGAAGCTTTAGCAAATGAGCAAGTTGAAAATGGAAATATTGACGCAGTTGTGCATGATGTTCACACTAACACTAATATGCAAGCTAATATTCAAGAGGTTGGACAAATCATTGAAGGCAAATAATCAATGGGTTGGGCGGAACTCTGATAATGCTGATGAGATGACCCCAAACCCCGTACTGACAGTGGCAAGGGTAATCCATGGAATATAACACAGAAACAGATAATAGCGGAACAGAATTAAATAAATACACCAGATAATGAACAATAGAATATACTGGATAAAAGTGATCATCAGAGTTACATAGTATACAGGATCATACTTAGTAAAAATACAGTTCAGCTATACATAAATGTCTACAGTGGAAAACAAACATAATATGTACAATAGGAGCTGAACAACATAAAAAGAGATAAATGATAGAATCCATCTTCAGCTCCAGCTATCCAGAAAGAACCATCTAAACCTGAATACAAGGCTGCCCGTGTAGAAAAAGGGGCACCCGAGTTTGAAAGTGAAACAAACTACGAGTCAGTCATGGGACTGGTATGAGAAATCTATTCAACACATTTAATATATGGCTAATCACAGGACCACGCCACTTTTGTGGAACGGGTTTACTCCATTGGATTGCCAGTGCTTTAAAATAAATCTTTCTTTTAAATATCGCAATGCTTTTTATAAAAATGAAGCCATTATAAGACTCAGTTCCCATCACACAATGCAACGCAAACCGAAGGATAGAGTTTTTACCTTATAACGGCCAAAATATGCTTGATACGAATAAAACAAAGGCATTTGATATTACTACTAGTGTTTATACGTTTCGAAAACAATTTCAAATCATAACTATCAATCATAGGCGACATGAGCGTCCCATGCCACTATGTCGCCAAATATCTATACAATCGAAACCGCACGATCACGTATTTGGAAATTGGATTTCTATCATGAACCAAGGCAAAAGATAGTCCTTACCGAATTCGTGACTCTCTAGCCCGAGCCACAGGCAAGTACTCAGTCAAGCCTTTGGAGCGACAAGCCAGGTCCACCGATGTGGATTAAAATACCTGAACAATACGTTTCCCCGCCCTTTGGGGCGTAAACGAGCCAACAAATGACTCCATCGGACCCGGATCGTCCGATCCAACCGAGGCGCCTCGCAACAGCAACAACCACACATGTGAAAAGTATATAAATGTCAGGGCTGGTAG
Organism: Allium sativum; assembly: GCA_030737875.1. Classification (NCBI taxonomy): domain Eukaryota; kingdom Viridiplantae; phylum Streptophyta; class Magnoliopsida; order Asparagales; family Amaryllidaceae; genus Allium; species Allium sativum. Next base: position 551,162,512 of record CM060918.1, read on the forward strand.
GTCACTGACACCACCCTAGCTAGAAAGAAACGCATGCCCTCCCTGAGGTCCTTCTCCCGTTTCTGGTTCATACCGGGGTGTGAGGCTCGCGATTTCACGTTATACACAAAGCTACGCCACACAGGCGGTGCTTTGATCATCACCACAAGACTTTGCTTTTCAACAGAAGCCCTGATCATTTGCCACTTAGGCATGCCACACTAGCAATTCATGCCATGCGACTGATGTCCATCGATATACAACCTCTGAGCTCGTGCGTCGCAGAGAAGGGCGTTAAGCAAAAGAACAAATTCTCCGCCGCCAAACAGATGTATATTTAATAAGAGATCAATCAACACAGAATAAAATCCAATGTCAAACACACAGTCCATTCTGGGTCTGAACGAAACCAGAGGCACTAAATACCTCGCAAACCCATCGATCACCGCGTACGTCTAGACGATCACCACTCATTATCCATATTTTGGGATGCCTCCCAATCAGGACCTCCGTTACCATCCAAACGAGGTGAAGATCTCCGGTCTTCGACCACCGTCTTCATCTTCGACTTTCAATCGTCGGTCAATTATTTGAAATGAGAATTAACTCGGCCTTTTCAAATAATTCACGTATATTTAGAATTTCAAATCAATTTATTTCAATGCTTAAATCATTCGACAACACCAATTTTGTTCTTTAATGTAATTTTCACACCAAACACATTCAATCATCAAATGCCACATAAATCGAGCAAATTCAGTTTATTTCCATTCCATACCGTTTATGATATTTTATAACGATTTATCGCTATTTTTATTTATTTTAAAATAGCCAATTTATTCAGAACGACGCTTCGGGCCATAACGCGGCCGTGGTGCTGTTTTTCTTCAGATTTGATTTACACATATCTGAAAATCTAACCGTTGGATCTTTACAAAATTTACATCATTAGAAAGGTCTTTTCAAAACGAATCCAACGGTTCTAGTTTCGGGAAAATCCGACGGTCGGATCTCCCGGTACAATCGTTTGAAGTTTCGATTTCAAAATACGAACTGCAGCGTCGTTATTCGATTAAATATAATTATATTTATATATATATATATAAATTTAATCATTTCTGGCGCTGTTTTTCTTCAGATTTGAATTAAACATTCCAGGCAATCCAACCGTTGGATTTTTACAAAGTTGGTGTCGTTGGAAAGATATTTCCAAGGCGAACCCAACAGTTGCGGTTTCGGGAAAATCCAATGGTCGGATTTCCCGCACTAGTTGTTTGAAATCACGGTTTCAAAACACGAACTGCACGGCCACGTTTCGTTTTAATTTTATTTATATTTATATATTTATATAAATATAGTTCATTCTAATGTTGCATGCATAGGCAAAAATCATATCATTAGCTAATTAATGAATATTTCAACTCATGCATATTTATTTGAACGAGTGGCTATTTTTAACACTTCATATTTTCTACAATTCATGTATATAATAAAAATGTGATTTTTATTGTAAAACAAATTATTTCAAAAACACTATTATTTTATATAGTTTATATAGGTGATAAAAATAGGATTTTTATTATAAAACAATTTATTTCAAAATATGAATACCATTCAACACATGAATTTTTATTCAACGAATGAATATCGATTCAACACATGAAGGTTTTCCATAGTTTCTATATATAGATAAAAATGTGATTTTTATATTTAAAACACGAATACCATTCAACACATGAATTTCTAATCAACGAATGAATATCGTTTCAACACATGAAGGTTTTCTATAATTTCTATATATAGATAAAAATGTGATTTTTATATTTAAAACACGAATACCATTCAACATATGAATTTCTAATCAACGAATGAATATCGATTCAACACATGAAGGTTTTCTATTCAATGAATAAATATAGTTTCAGCAAATGAAAATAATTCAAACACATGAATATTATTCAAAATTTCGGCAGCATAACGGCAGGGTAGTTAAAACCGGGACCGTCCCTAGTACGGCTCCTCGCTCTACCTTAAAACCTCGCGGTTTTTGACAATGGGGATCATGCATCTAGTTCGCACGCAGGCGGCATGTATATATTTATTTCATTTCCACAAACTAATCCTATGTGGTTTCAACCAAATATTTCTTAACCACAAATGGGTATTTTTCAACCACAATCAATCAATATCAACCACAAACAATCCCAAATAATCATTCGCTATCAATCAATTTTCTCACCAATCACAACCAATAAATATCGTCCATGTTTTGTGGACGAGGGGCGTATATATATATATATATATATATATACATACATATATATATATATATATATACAGCAATTCACTTCTATTTCAACACATATATAATTTTTACAACGCATATACAACTTATACATCGAACGTACGACTTATACAACGCTTATACATGAGGTGTACAACGCTTATATAACTCATACATCGACTATATAATTTATACATCGTCGTTTTCCATATCGTTTATAATTTAGAAATCTCACATTGGGTTCCACTCCACCAAAAATAGCAGAAGGCTCAGAAAAATATGCGGTCTCTTCTAGAAGGTAGAAGACGTCCACACGAGTCCACTGTCTCTTGTTTCATTCTAATGTTGCATGCATAGGAAAAAATCATATCATTAGCTAATTAATGAATATTTCAACTCATGCATATTTATTTGAACGAGTGGCTATTTTTAACACTTCACATTTTCTACAATTCATGTATATAATAAAAATGTGATTTTTATTGTAAAACAAATTATTTCAAAAACACTATTATTTTATATAGTTTATATATGTGATAAAAATAAGATTTTTATTATAAAACAATTTATTTCAAAATATGAATACCATTTAACACATGAATTTTTATTCAACGAATGAATATCGATTCAACACATGAAGGTTTTCCATAATTTCTATATATAGATAAAAATGTGATTTTTATATTTAAAACACGAATACAATTCAACATATGAATTTCTAATCAACGAATGAATATCGATTCAACACATGAAGGTTTTCTATAGTTTCTATATATAGATAAAAATGTGATTTTTATATTTAAAACACGAATACCATTCAACACATGAATTTCTAATCAACGAATGAATATCGATTCAACACATGAAGGTTTTCTATTCAATGAATAAATATAGTTTCAGCAAATGAAAATAATTCAAACACATGAATATTATTCAAAATTTCGGCAGCATAACGGCAGGGTAGTTAAAACCGGGACCGTCCCTAGTACGGCTCCTCGCTCTACCTTAAAACCTCGCAGTTTTTGACAATGGGGATCATGCATCTAGTTCGCACGCAGGCGGCATGTATATATTTATTTCATTTCCACAAACTAATCCTATGTGGTTTCAACCAAATATTTCTCAACTACAAATGGGTATTTTTCAACCACAATCAATCAATATCAACCACAAACAATCCCAAACAACCATTCGCTATCAATCAATTTTCTCACCAATCACAACCAATAAATATCGTCCATGGTTTGTGGACGAGGGGCGTATATATATATATATATATATATATATATATATATATAACAATTCACTTCTATTTCAACACATATATAATTTTTACAACGCATATACAACTTATACATCGAACGTACGACTTATACAACGCTTATACATGAGGTGTACAACGCTTATATAACTCATACATCGACTATATAATTTATACATCGTCGTTTTCCATATCGTTTATAATTTAGAAATCTCACATTGGGTTCCACTTCACCAAAAATAGCAGAAGGCTCAGAAAAATATGCGGTCTCTTCTAGAAGGTAGAAGACGTCCACACGAGTCCACTGTCTCTTGTTTCACTGCATTTCGTCAACATAACAAAAAGATATGATTTTTCAAAGTTTGCAACGGTTTAAAGGTGTTAAAACAGCTGAAAATAAATCTGGCCGATACCTCTCTGAATTCTTCAAAACTAGGTTTTGAATTTTCTTCAAATCCGTGCAACTATATGACGATCGGCCTGTGCCATCTCGAAGAGCTAGGAGAGGCGCGCCTAAGCCTTGAACGGCGGCGAACTCGGTGGTCGGAATCAGGCGCGGCGGCGAAGTGAAGGCGGCGACTTCTCGGCGTCCGTTCTCCCAAAATACACAATGAAAAAATCGAAACTAGGTATGGATTTGAAGATCTCGAGGAACTCTACAAAATCTTCAACTGGAGGAGGGGCTAATTTTGCCTGGTTTGGTCGGAAATTGGATGGGAACGGCGAGGAGGGTTTTCGCCGTCAATCGGCTGTTACGGGGAGAGAGAAAAAGGATTTTTCTATTTTTTTTTTTTTGAATTCTGATTGGTCGGTAGATTTTATAAGGGGTTTTCTGACGCGACCACCAATCCAAACCCAACGACTGTCGTCCCGAGCGTTTTACCCCCATTCCGAACACAATGGAATATGTTTCGAAGGCCCATTCGAATGTTTCAGTCAGTTTTCCTTCAAATTAAAATATAAAACATTCAGTATTTAATTTGAACGTACATTTCAATTTGCCAGGGCCATAAACTGATTCGAAAAATTCCAGAAAAATAAATCTAGCTATGTTTTGACAATACGGTCCTAACAAAACTAGTTTCGTCGAATTCTGAGACCGTTTGCAAAAAGGCCCATTTCTGGTCGATCCAATTTAACTGTAATTGACCAAAACACGTTTTCTTTTGCCATGCTCACATACTAGCTTCAAAAATTATGAAATTTGAAACCTAGCAATAACTTCACATCCCGGATCCAACAAAAGTGGTCTCGTCGAATTCCGAGGTCGTATGCAAAATGGCCAATTTCACGGGCTATATAAATTCCATAGCGACCTTTCTGAAAATTCATTCGGCCATAACTTTTGCTTTCCGTTATGGAAATTCGATTTTTTATATTCGTTAGAAAGGTATTCACTAACAGATTTAAATATTTTTAGTTTCACTAAAATCCGTTTTGTTTTGCACCCGGTATAGTCCGACAAAGTTTGAATTCAATTTTTGAAACTACAGCGCCATTTCAGGCCTTGTTTATAATTATAATTAATTATATTCGTTTTCAATTGTCGATTCAACTCACTTTTCATTGTCATTATTTAAAATATTTATTTTAAATATTTAAAATCCATTATTTTAGCCAATTTAAAAATTTTAAATTGGTTCAGATTTTCTGGGTCGTTACAGCTGATAAGGCACATGTCACCACAAATCTTGTGGCTGATGTTAATACTAGTCCGGAAGCACAAGTCAACAATTCTTAGATAATTGCAGATCATGGTTCTGAACATACCAATCCAGATGTCGATATGGAGAATCCGGTAGGCAATATCTTCGATGATACTCCTGTCAATGGTGCCAACTCTGCTAAAGGAGACTTAGGTAAGTCCTCTACCACAGTGTCTCCCATTGCTTCAAAGTCTTCTGTTGCCACCAAGTCTAGCGCTCCAGAATCCTCATCTTCTCAACCCTTAAAAGCATCCCCTTATGGTAACCTAAAACCACCCGCAAACTTTCAGCTACCACCTCCCAATGTGACAGGTTCAGGATTGACCTTCCCTATTATTAATCCTGCTTGTTATCCACTGCGGTGCCCAGAAATCCTCTTCCATCTTTTCAAGTCAAGAATAATAAACTAAAAGGAAAATTCTGGGCAGACGACGATCTTGATGACGGATGTGATTATGGTCCAGAAGATGTGATGCCTCTCACTAGTAAAATGAAAACTTCCCGAAGGCACACGAGGAATAATCCGATGTATGACCCTTCTCTCAATTGATATGCCTGTGCGGATCTTTCCTGGATTAGCATCCATGTGCATTGTTGAAATCAGTTGTGTACTTTAATCTTTTGGTAACAAGTGGATTATTGATGCATGCCTCAGTATCATGGTCTACTGTTCCTTTCATGAAACTCACTGAGTCTGCAAGAAGAGCTGTTGGGAAATATTGTTTGGTAGTGCAAAGCGTGGAAATTAGGTGATTATCTTTGGAATTAGTTATGTATGATGGAAGTTTATGTATAATGAGAAGCTGTGTGATCTATGAGGGTTATTGCGAGAGATGGTTAGTTTGTTATACCATTTCTACATGCTCGAGAGATTTTATATTGTAAATACCATTTGATGAATAAATGATTAAGTTTAACTTTCAAAATTAATTGATTCATTAATCAATTTTTAATGTTACGGTTATAACGTTAGTATTTTAGTTTCTTCAATTACTCTTTTATAACATTACTGTAAACTTTTTCATTAATTCTATTTATTACCTTGTAACCTTATATTCCCTTCTAATATTTAAATTCATTAATTAATTATTTTTAAATTTTGGGTTGTCAAATTAGTCGATTACAATTTCCCAGCATCAGCATATGAATAACATTTACACTCCCATCCATTGAAGTTATCTAACCCTCAATTTTCACCCTATGAAATCTATTTAATTAGGAACTAGCTGAGGGGGTCCCGGAATTTTACCTATCACAGCTTGAAACTCACCAAGCCTAGGAGGTCCGCAAAACCCTACCTGAGGCAAAACCCTAAATCTCAATGGCGCTCGCTTTTCGTCTTCGTCGTGCAATCCCTTTATCTTCTTCTATCATCAACTACATAACTTCTGGAACATCTTTATCTTCTTCTCCTCTCTTTTCATCGCAACCATTTCCCATTCTGGTCCCTAAACCCATTTCTAGATTTTTGATCCACCCACAATCATTCAAAACTTCTTCTATTTTGAGCTGCCTTAAAGGAGGAATTGACGATGATAGCAAGATTGGTCCCGATGAGGTTCTTTTCGAAGGATGCGATTATAACCATTGGTTGATTACTATCGATTTTCCAACGGATCCTCGTCCTTCTGCCGAAGAAATGGTTGAGACTTATGTTCAGACCGCCGCTAAAGTGTTTGGCAGGTATATATTTTCAGTTTAGTTTATTTTATAAAGCTTTAGTTTTCGGAGAAGTTGGGAATTTGGCACAGCTTCGAGTACAGAACATATAGTTATGTTTTGTTTTCCAGTGTAAGCAAGTCATCATAGCTATTTTTGTATAATATACCTCAAAGCTTTAAAGAGCAAGCGATCTAAGTTTACTGTAAATAAACTGACCGACCATTCAAAGCTTTCTGTGTCTAAAATGGTCGTTGTTATTTATATCCACATGTTCCATCTAGTATTGCATATCCTTAATCAATTTGCTCTAAGTAAAGTTGCTAATAAGTGGAAATTTTGAGACAATAAGTCCACTTGGTGGAACAGCACTGACTTAAAAAATTCCTAATGCTATTTGCTAATTTAAGTGTCAACTTGTACTGCAAATAGCTATCCTTGTGAGAGGGGAATTTTGATTCTTTTTCATTCACAATTTCGTTTGTTTTTCTTACAATCCAGTTGATGTGCTGAAATTGGGTTGATGCTTTGTTTTTCTGCTTAACGCCTAAGGCTAAACACACACACAGAGGAGGGGTTATTTAAACTATACCCAAGCAAAAATGCTGATTATCTCTGAGTGTTGGCCTACTAATATTTCTGCTCAACCTCTAAATCTATAAGCAGGGTAATAATCATAGATAATTTCTTAGAACATTCTATTGAGTTTAAATGGTTGTTAAATGCACTGATGATTCACTTAAGTGAACAATTCCAGTTTGGCTTGAGAACTTTCTTTCATGTTGTGTGAGTATATTATAGTTTTTTATGCTTTGAGGTTTATATGCTTCGACCAATTACATCAAGGTTCAAGATCTCATTTTCAGCCTTGATTTGGATCTATTGTAATTTTTTGAATATTTATATAATTCGTAAATTTTGGGAATTCCGGTTTTTCTTAAAAAAAAAGTCATGTGATAACACATATATTTGTTATTTGTTGAAACAAAATATAAAATTTGTCTTTAATTAAAAAAAAAGACATGATCCATCAATATTGGTTAACAATAAATATTAAAAACATTAAAAATGTTTATTCATACTTCGCTTTTAACATTTTCTAGTTATGCCATTTACATTTTATGATTATGTATGTTTCTTAAGTTAAAATTTTAGATTTTGAATCTTCACATTTTTTTTATTTTTTTTGAATATCTTCCGTAAAATTCAAAGTTCAGTAGTTTTTTCTACTGGACTGGTGTTTCAGTTTAGATTCGTTTTGATCCAACTGAATTGAAACGGAACGACTGAAATTGTGGTGTTACGACCTAAATCTCAAAGCTTAAATATTAAATTACACCCATTTTTGGTTGTTAAAAGTCAGTTGTCATCCAAATTAACAATTGCTAAATGCTAAGTTACAAAATGAATTGACTTGTAGCAGTGCATCGATGCTTCAACTAAACTGATAGCTCATTGATAATTTTTTATAGCAGCGTATTGATTTGTAAATATACTGATATAAGATGAGTAAAAGTGAATAGTTAAAATTGGATTATTATATGAAGTCAATCAATTGCCTTAGCAAGTCAGTTGTCAAATTTGGACAACTCAATCAACATATTGGTCAATCGACAAGCAGATTACATTATTCCTTTACTGATTTCTGGTGGACGCATTAACAATTTAAAGATAGATTGTCTATTGCTTTGGGGATTTATTCATGGAAGTAATTGCTCTAGCATATTATTTTTGACTTCTCACTGAGCTATCGCATTCCATAAACTGGCTTGGCTCACCAAGGAATTGTTAACCCCGCTGAAGTTACTTGACAGTGTTTGATCATCGAGGAACACAAGAATTCAATATAGTTTTGTCGACAAAATTTTGGGAGGCTTATTAGTTTTGAAACCATATCCATATTGATGGCAACCGGTGCAAAAGTTCTTTAGTGCTTTATTTCAGACTTAACTGTAAGCTCAATCATGAACTTGTAACCTTATTTGTTCTGTATTAAAATCAAGGGGGCGGCTATTGGGACACAAAATTGAACACAAAATGGGAGACACAAATTGTGGGCCACTGGATTTTGTCTTTATGTGGAAAGTGAAATTCATGGGAGATCTAATGTAATGGCTGAGATTTACTATACATTTTTGTGTCAAAATTTTGTGTTCATATAGAGTTTCCCTGAAATCAAAGCCCTAGTCCAGTGTAGTCTCCTTCCTCTATATCATACACACGCATATGATAGTCACACTCAAACACATAAACACACACACACACATATATTTATGTATCTGTATTAGTAGTTGCAATACGTTTGGTGTTGCAGTATTTGGTATCAACGTAAACTAGCAAAAAAACACCCCTGTATTTTAATATCACTCAAAAATTGGATATAACTTATTAAAAATTTAAAATTCCTGTTAACAATTGAATCTAACTTCTTTTATAAATTCAATTTTTTCTTGAAATTTAATTTCTTTTAAACTCCACTTTTTCTTTACAAATACTATCAAAATCTTGATATTACTTAAACATATGATTCAACAAGTGAACCTTTGCAAATATTACTGAATATTTTTCTCACTTAAATATACAATTAATAAATAAACTTCATTTGCAAATATTGCAATATCTTATATCACTTAAAAATAAGATCTAACAAATAAATAAAAAATTAAATTAGACATTACAACTAAGGAATCATAGTAGTTAAGGCGCAAAAAAGCGCAAGGCTTGAGCCTTGGGCTTTTTTGAGCCTTAGGCTTTTTTGTATGACTTCTATACAACTGTGGGTTTTTTTGTTAAAAAAAATGCACTACAAAATGCTACTTAAAAAGATAAATTCAATGATAAAAAAAACATAGATTAGTATGTAAGAAGACACAAATGCAATTTCAGAACGAAAACGATCACAAATTCAATAAATTTAATTATTCAAAACATAACTTTTAAACTTTAAAATTAAAACATAACTCAATAAATTTTAAATCATATCTAAATTTTAATTTGAAATTTAAAACATAACTCAGTAAATTAACTAACAAGTTTAGATTAAAGTTTAAACCTTTAAACTAATTAATTTAAATGAAAACCAGTTTAAAAAACTGCTGCTGATATTCGAAATATAACATAACACACCTGACGGTGGTGGCAGTAGTGCAGGCGCCGAATGCAGCAACATTTTTTTTTAATGTTTAATGCATTAAAAATTTAAAACAGAAGGAAAAACCCTAAACATTGAATAAAACTGTTCGAATTTGAGAGCTAAGAGTCGGATCGGGTCCAAACGAAAGTGGGTTTGGCATAAAACCAATTATTTCTCGAGGCACGCTTATTTGAGCCTCAGCGCCTCGAGAAAAAGCGCCAAAGGCGCGCTTTATTCGCGCCTCAGTTAGTCGAGGCACCTTGAAGACCAGCGAGGCGCAAAGCCTGCGCCTGAGCCTTAGGCGTGCTTAAGCGCATGTCTTAACAACTATGTAAAAACATAACTAAATATTTAAGCAAAATATTTTCTCTTGAATGTATTAAAACATATGCACTTGTAGAAAAATAATTCGTGCATGCTACCGCACGTGCAAAGAGCGCGCCGTGATGCTCGCGTTTGTGGGGCAATGGTATAAACAAAAAAAGATGAATTTAAACATGGTTTGCATTTAAATTCATCTTTTTTTGTTTACACTGTTGCCTGGTTATATTAGATCCATTCTCATAATATCTTAGTTCATTTGAGGGCATACTGATATATACTTTTCTAGCGTGGACGAGGCAAAAAAGAGAATATACGCTTGCAGCACAACAACATATCAGGGTTTTCAAGTTGTATGTGATGAGGCTACATCAGAAAAATTTAGAGGTAAACTCCTCTACAATTCTAAACATCTGTATCAAAAAGTTACCTCTTTACTGATCTGTTACATCCGTCGCGAATAATGGTTTTAGGTCTGCCAGGAGTTGTGTTTATTTTACCAGATTCCTATATTGATCCTGCGAACAAACAGTACGGAGGTTCGTCCTTTTTTCATTTATGCTATGCTAAATCTTTTTATATGAGCCCAGTTAAATCAACATCGTTCATGTTTTTTTTTTTTTTTTTTTTTTTTTGCTGAAACTCTTTTAGGAGATAAATACGATTATGGGGTGATTACACCAAGGCCACCACCAATTCAATATTCCCGAGGTGGACGTGATAGGAACAGAGATCAGCAGAGATATGGATCAAGAGATCCACAACAAGATAGAAGAGGCTATGGTAGTCCACAGCAGCCAAGTGGAGGGTCTGGAGGCTATTATAGTCAACCGTCACAAGGTGGAAGTTATGGTGGCCCACCAACACGACCTGGAGGCTATGGAGGCCCACCACCACCACAGGGCGGAGGCTATGGAGGCCCACCACCAAGAGGTGGAGGCTATGGAGGCCCACCACCACAGACCGGAGGCTATGGAGGCCCATCACAAAGCGGAGGCTATGGAGGCCCACCACCACAGGGTGGGGGGTATAGAGGTCCACCACCACAGGGTGGAGGGTATGGAGGCCCACCACAGCAGACTGGAGGCTATGGAGGTGGCCTGCCATCACAAGGTGGCGGTGGATATGGTGGGCCAACACCAGGTGGGAGAGGTAACTATGGACAGCCTAGTGGTTTTAATCCTGGACCGCAAGGCAGTTTTGTTCCACAAGGACAAAGCAACTTCCCACAAGGAGTGGGTGGGCAGTTTAAACAATCTCCAGGATACAGTGGGACTCCATCAACCGGAGAATCTAATTTAAATGATGGATCTAGCTCTGCTATTCCAGATGAAAATCAATGGCAGGTATGAATATCTTTGCTTCTTCATTTAATTATTGATTGTAAATGTTGCTTTCTTAATTTGTTAGCATTGTAACAAGGCCCTCTGGGAACATTGGTAAACTTGTTAATGTCACAAGTTGCTTTTGACATTTAGCTTGTTTAGTCTTTAGATTTATATTGCTGATTTATTGTTTAATCAATTTTATACCATAAAACCTTGAATTAATGATTATAGTTGTGAGAAAAGAGATTAGGAATTTGTATTTATATTATTGGACAGGAGTAGACCTCTGAAAAAGCTTATTTGACAAATAGGCTGCATTACAAGCTTATCTTTATTAATAGTTGTAATACATTTGGTGCCACACTTTTTTATATTAACGTGAACTACCGAAATGCCATTGATCTTAATATTACTAAAAATAGGATCTAACTTTTACAAATTCAAAATTCTCCTATTCATATATGACCAAATCTTAGCATACCTTAGACATAGAATCTACCGAATAAATCTGCATAGATATTTACAAATCTCAGTGTCGATTAAATATAGAATCTATCAAATAAGTTTTTTCCAAATTCAGAACTTTCCTTTACACATATTATTGAATCTAATACTACAAAAATTTAACCAAAAAAATTAATAAATGAACAATTAATGCCTTAAACGGTCATTTACAAATTCAAAGTGTTCGTCTATAAATATTTTCAAATCTTAATATATTTGAAAATAGAATCTAACAAACAAAGTCTTTTTCAAATTAAAAACATACATCTACAAATACTATCAAACTATCAAATCTTAATATTACTTAAACAGAAACTATCAAAAAATTAATAATTAACAATATATACTTTGTAGAGAAGTAATTCACACGTCAAGTGTGTGCTATCATCATGCTCGAAGAGTGTGTCGGTACATTTTATAAAAATAAGCTTGTTTTTTCTTCTGACGTCTTATAATTGCGCATTCTGGGAATGTGTATGTACAAACATATACATGCACATTTACCGAATGTGCAATTGTGTTCATAAATGATACATTAGAAAATCTTGTATTTGCGCATTACAAAGTATATATTTGTAAGGAAGCCTATTTCTCAAATAAGCTTTTTTCGGTGCTGAAAAAAAAACAGATCTATTTGAAGTTTTGTAAGCAAGCGTGTTTGTTAAATAAGCTTTTTTTAGAGGCCTATTTTAGAATTTTGTCCTATATTATTTTCCTGTTCATCCTTTGGATTCTACTTAAACTCAGAATTATCATGAATTCATGATAATATAATATCCATCTCAATTTTGAAAATACCCTCTTCTGATTTTCTATTTACATAATGGCTTTTTGCCAATGAGGCCAAGCTGCAAGGCAGACACCTATTTAAGTAACTGCACTTAAATAACTGGTACATTGAAACTTAGAACAAGGATAACACACTACCTTGTGGTACTGGGAGTAAAGCGCTCCGCTTACGTGAAAATCAGAATATCTTATCCTTCGTCTTCGATCACATTAAACACAAGGCTCGTTAAACTGAAAAACCTTTTAGCCTCAGCAGTGGTAAATCCTGCATTCGAACTCTCCAAAATTGAGAATAAGTCAGACGTAAATCTTTACTATTTTGTTTTTGTTTTTCTGATTGTAAATTTAATTTGATTAAAATTTGTGTTATATATTAATAGTATATTTTTTTAACAATATAATAATTTAATTGTAAATTATTAATTATTAACAACTCATAATTATTCATACATTTATAATTATCTATTTGTTACATTTAAATAATCGATTGTTAGATACAAGTACTTAATTTTTAAATATATATTATTAATTACAAAGTGTTAAATTATTTATATTAAAAGTACTTGTTGTCAATACTATTAGATTATTAATTTTTTAATTAGTTATTAACTACTAATTATTAAATTTTTGTTTATATATTTACACTCAAGTGAAGGCTGACAATTATTTTTGAATGATGCAGAATAAGCACTGACTTTTGCCGGGGTAATCATGTCTACAGCTCTATTTCTTAATAGTCAAAGCAATAACTCTGGAACAAAACATGCTTACGTATGATGAGGATCTTGCAAGGTTTTTTTTTTTCCTTTTTAATATCTTTGTTGAAGTTAATGTGAAAAATCTTATTTGCTGTTTGGTATATCTTTGTGTCGTTCTTCTGTTCTGCCTAGTAGTGCAAGCAAGATAATGTTGAATAACTTAAGGCACCGTTGTAAATTTATCCTACTGCTTTATGCATTATTGTCAGGATAATTCATCATTGTTATACTACCTGTGGTTTTGGTTCATGGCATGGTGCTCGTTGATGCACGGCATGTTAATGCCAGTGTCTTTCGAATCATTATCATGATGTTAAATATTGTAGGCACTTGTTGCTGTTGCACCAGTAAAGCATTGGTGTATCCGTTAAGATTCTGTATGTTTTGTGGTATTGATTGCTCTTGAGTTTTGTTCTTGCTGTTGGATTTGGATTTTGTGGATGTTTGGTTTTATGATCAAGCCTTTAAAACCATTTCTTGAGGAATGTGTATGACTGGATTAACTTAAATCATTTTTTATCTTGTCCAACCCAGTGGTTTGTGCTTTTGGAATATTATTTAATTTTGCAAATGGATAAAATGAAATGGGCATTAATTTCATTTCTTCCGTTCAAGATTCTACTGACTTTTTTGAAGTATTATTGATTCTGATGACGTTGAAGTATTACTTAGTTTTTGTATCATGTTTTGATGTATTATTTTCTGTATCTTCTGCTATGATTGAACACGAAGGAAGATATGAAATTCTACTTGACTGAAATTTATTTTTTACACAAAATTGATGTCAATGATTTGTTTTTAATTTTTATATTATGGGAACTATGAATTTTCATTTCAGTCGTCGTGGAATTTTAAAAAGGTAAAGAAGCGTTATTTGTATATGGGTTCAATTCCTTTGGCCCTAAATCCCCCTGGTCTCCTAGATTCAACCAATAAAGCTTTCTGATTTCAACACTTTTGCAATTAAACCTTTTAAACAATGTGGGTTTAATTGCAAAAATGTTGAAATCAAGGGTCTTAGTGGTTGGGTCCAGGCGGGCCGGGGGATTTCGGACCAGGTGATATGCTTTCTTGTGGTATATATAATGAGTTATAACAATATGATAGAAACATGGTTTGGAGATTAATTAACACCAGACGAAATGACATGGGTGTGAGTTTCTTTTCTTTTATTAAGGATATAATGATGCTTTCGGAGTACAATTTTTTTTTTGGTATCTTTGTTATTATTTGAATTTAAATTAGTGTATGAAATTTTCTAATTGTGTATATATGATATTTTATTTGCCGTGGAAATTTTAAAATATTAAAAGGGTATTATTGGCATAATGAGTTGTAACTTAATATTAAAAATGAATAAAGGTTCGGAGATTCTCCCTTTTGTTATAAAATATATAAATATGAGAAGCCATTAAAATTTTTTTTGATCTAAAACTGTCCAAACACCTAGAAAATAATGAAGAGAATAAAATTGAAGTAATAAATGAAAACAAGGAAAAAAACGCACAAAACAATTTATAGTGGTTCGGCTATTAATTGCCTACGTCCACTTTACAACTTCTTTTGATTTTTTACTTGAGAATGAGATTACAAGAGTTGGGTATTGAGAAATCCCAAGTACAACGTTATTACAGAAAATAATTTGCATTAAAGAAGCCCGAAGAAGCTTTACAAATGTCCAATGGTGTTATTTATAGGCGAGATACGAATTCGGTTCAGGATAGGGCGTGCATAGGAAAATAGTAGTGGAGCGAGTCGAATGAGTGGGTCACGTCACAGGAAATTGCCATTTCGGTCCGATATGAATCTGGTTCGACATGATTGGCTTGCATGTTGATCGAACTGGATATGCTTCTTTTATTCTGCTTTGCTGATCCGGAGGAAGGCCAACCGGATTTCTGAAGTTTGTTGCTTAATTGATCTGAACTCTGACCGAACCAGATTATGTGGAGTGATGCTGCAAACTTGATTGCTTGAGACGGTGGGAGCTTGAGTTTTGGACACTATGACTATGAGTATATGTGAGTTTGATGGCCTTGCTAAAAGACAGGTCAATATTTTTCCCTTCAAAGTACATCGCGTTAAGAATGGGACGTGCTATGAAGCGGTTGGGCTGTGTCTTTCCATGAATGCTTTTCCCCGAAGTCACTTGTCTCTAGGAAAATGGGAACGAACAATCGTATCCTTTGGAGTAGTTGTGATGCTTCGAGATTTAGTTTCGTTTGTCTAACAGTCGGCTCTTGCTTGTGTACAAACACAGGCAAGTCGTTACCGAATGACGTCGTTTGTCACACTGCTTGATTAGGCTAGTCTTGAATTACGTGAAGTCACACACATATGTATTTATGGATCGAGAATTTTTCATTAACTTCGTTGTCATCATCAGAATTTCTTTGTTTTTTAAATATGATTCAGTGATCGAACCGTATTCCGGATCGGCGTAGCCGAATCGAACTACACGCCTGCCAAATCGACAAAGGAAGGGGAAGAGTCTTTTGACTTTTCTATATATCTGGCGTCCATGCTTCATTCACTCTTTACTTTCACTTTTTCACCATACCCGCCGAACCGAGTATTTACCTAAGTTTCTCCAAATCCCTGATTCAAATTGATCTCACTTTAATCGACCATCAAAATCATATGTTGTCGTTCGTTTTAAACCCCAAACTCGAATGAATTTAGATGGATTTACTTTGTATTTCGTATCGTGTTGAATCTCGACTTCGAGAATCACAGTAGGATTTGGAATCGCCATCGTTCAAGGCGATGGTACAGGCGATGATGATTCACGGTGGCAATTAGAGAGGTGATGCGAGGCGGATGCCGGTAGAAGAGAGGTGAAGATAGGTGTGGAGTTTTTGAGAGGATGGCAGCTTCTTCGTAAAGACGACGGGGGACTCAAAGAGGGATTGGAGAAGAGGAAAACTCGGTTATGCCCGAATCGATGTAATTATGGGTCGTTCTGGGAAGAGTCGAGCCGGAGTAAGCCGATCCGGAGTTCGCCGATCCGAAAATGTCAGTTTGAATTTAGCCGATCCAGATTGATCGATCTAGAACTGATCGATCCAGAAAAGTCGAACCGGAAATGGTCGATCCGGTTTTAAACTCCATCAAGACATCAATGCATCAAACACGCAGGACGACTACACTCGATTTTGAGCAATATTTGGACTAATCAGCTTGCGAGGAATAATAATAGAACGACCTGAAATCACATATGCGAATTTGAATCTCTGGACAACATATTTGGACTTTCATACATGCATATGAACATTGCTGAACTTGCATACTGTAACGTCCCGGAAATATGCGATCTTTGGTCATCGACATAAAACCCACGTCGATTATCCAAACATCGAAAATACCGGTAGTTAATGAAAGAAATTAGAGGGTGAGAATAGATAAGGTAGAAACTTAGAATAGACGAAGAAGAAGAACATACAATATCAGAGTAAACACGAATCTCACAGCGGAACGAATAAATATATTTCATAACATAACTTTGAAATAAAACAATATCTGTATACAATACCATTATTAGAGTATAACACTTACAACACAGCGGAAATAACAATAGCTGTATAATCCTGAAGCCTCCTGCTCCAGTCTTCAAGTATCTGTAAATCCCGACTACTTGACTGCCCGTACAAAATTGGGCACCCAAGAGTTTAGGGAAAACAAAACAAAATAAACTATGGGTCAGTCATGTGACTGGTGTGAGTAAACTCAAATCATTTAAGTTAACTTTCAGAATTCTTTTGAAACAAAGGATAATCATAAGACCGATCAACACATAAAAACGGATGGCTTTTACCTTATGATAACCCAAAATATTTCTAAAACGATACTTGTTTGATATTATAATAATGTCTAGATCAAGTAAATAGAAATCTAGCAGAAACGCTTGCATCTAACATTCTACATATATAATATACAACCAAAATCGCGGGCTCTTATTTGGGGAATGGATTCCAACTATGAAAAGGTATGGATCCACCTTCCGCTCAGTGTACTCTAGAAGCGATACACTGGAGTTCAACAGGAACATCTTGTAACTCGGCCACACATGACCGACCATTCATTTCTCTTGAATGTTTCAAATATATTGCCACCCCTCGGTTAGTATTCCAACATAACCGTTCTCGGGAGATATAGAATTGAAAGAAGTACAAATGTGAATATTCTCTAGATGGTAACAATATACCCTAATTGGGTGCGGCCCACTTAGCCATGCTGCCAGCCCGATTTCTGCCATTTCCCAGTTGATGAGGCTTGAGGTTATAACGTATCTCTATACAGATCATGTCTTCATTTACTTTGAATGCCACATCATCATACCCATCAAATCACAAATTGATTTCCCCAAAAATACCACGGGTATAAGCTAAAAGAAACGAATTCCTCTGCCACCAACGTAAATACGTTTGAAACGATCAACTTACGCGATCTACTAGATATACTCTGTCAGACATTCGTCCATTCAAGTTGTCCTGGGACTGGACAAACCGAAGGCATTATTCAGTACATCCATCTTAGGCAATCTCTACCTAAGATTTATACAATAGCCCTTGCACTTTACTCCATCTTCAATTTATTCAGCATACTTGGTTTGCAACGCTTATGCCAATACGGAGTGGTTCTTCGGACAATAATCCAACCAATCTCTCCATATTAACAACGTAAAAATGGTCAGAACTTTGATAGTCGGTGATTTAACTATCAAATGAAAACACGTGTGCAAACAACAATCTTATTTTCAATTGGAATTTATATTGATCAATCATATATATATATATATATATATATATATTCATATTTCCTTATTTTCTATATTCAGAAAATATATGTTATGAACATTGGAAAACATCCCCATTGCTTATTTACTTATCACTATTCTGCCACATCTATCAGTCTCTGACTGTAAACTAGTATGAGAACAATTCCCTAAGTATCAATCCCGAAGGTCAAAACCAACATAAGATAGACACTTAGAAAACCATTCAACTTAACTAATCTCCAGTCAGTTTCTAATTTAGCTTAACTCCATTTCTTAATTCCTTATAAATAAAACATTCCATTTTCTTTGTTTCGAAAATATCTCTGATTCTATATTTCGAAAACGTTTCCAAAACTCATTTATATTGATTTCAAACTAACGTTGTATAAAACATCGTTACGCCCGCTCCATCCATAAATCGCTTATTACTTAACTGTATTTCTAACTAACTCTCGCCCTCGAACCTCAACTATTTCTTAGTTAAATAAGGAAGTCAATCAAGTTGGGGTATAATTACCTCTCAGACCTTAACTGAACAACGTTCTTAACCTTGCAATAGACAAAGCTCACCGCTCCAATTTCTACAATCATTTGCTTACGCAAATTCTCGGATTCAGATTATGAATCCACTTCTTTTATGAAAAACATTTATTATAACGCTAACGTTATAAACCCTACTTTTGAAATATCTAACTTAGAAATCTAAATTGAATTCTTATTTTGAATAAATAAGCTGACAACTAGTTTAATTATAAATAAACAAATCTTGATTAAAAACCAAAAAGTAAATAATACTTTCCCGAATTCGATATAATCGAATTCGACGTATAACTCTCTTTCGAGTAAACTCTATTCGATTAAATCCTTTCGAATAACTAATATTCGATTATGTCTCTTTGAATGACTTATATTCGATTTTCTCTAATTCAAATAAACTATATTCGATTAACTTACTTTGAATAACTAATATTCGATTAACTCACTTCGAATAACTAATATTCAATTAACTCTCTTCGAATGGCTAATATTCGATTCAATCCTTTCGAATATACTGTATTCGATTAACTCACTTCTTTCGAATAAACTATATTCGATTAACTCACTTCTTTCGAATAAACTATATTCGACTAACTCCTTTAACTCTATTCGAATAAACTATATTCGATTAACTCCTTTGGAATAACTAATATTCGATAACTCCTTTCGAATAACTAATATTCGATAACCCCTCTTTTGAATAAACTATATTCGATAATCTTCTTTCGAATAAACTATATTTGACTAACACCTTTCTTCGAATAAACTATATTCGATTTACTCCTTTTCGATTAACTCTATATTCGATTAATTCCTCTTCGCATAACTAATATTCGATTAACTTCTTTCGAAAAACTAATATTCGATTAACTCCTTTCGAATAACTAATATTCGATTAACTCTCTTCGAATAACTAATATTCGATTAACTCCATTTAACTCTATTCGAATAACTAATATTCGATTAACTCCATTTAACTCTATTCGAATAATTAATATTCGATTAACTCCATTTAACTCTATTCGAATAACTAATATTCAATTAACTCTTACTCGACTAACTTTAACTCGATTAACTCTATTCAAATTACTCTATCGATTAACTCCTTTTGATTTAACTCCTTTTGATTAACTCCTTTTGATTAATAACTATAATTGATATCCACTTTAAACAATCTTCTCATAACTCTTTTATATCTCGTTTATTCCCTTTTATGATCCTATTTATTTTCCAAATAAATATTTCTTTTATAATTTTATTTATTTAACAAATAAATATTTCCTTTTCAATTCTATTTATTTAACAAATAAACATTCTTTTCCAATTCTATTTATTTAACCAATAAATATTTTCTTTCAATTCTATTTGTATATGTTTTACAAATATTTCCTTTTCTATTTATTTCACAAATATTTTCCTTTTCTATTCTATTTGTAAATGTTTTACAAATATTTCCTTTTCAATTCTTTCTATTTATTTAACAAATAATATTCCTTTTTAATCTATTTATTTTCTAAATAAATATTTTCTTTTTATAAATTCTTTTGATTTTATAAATATTTCTTTTTCAATATAACATTGAAAATTTCCTTTTTTTTATTCCAGTATTCCTTATGGTATTTAACGTACCATATAACAATGATCGGTATCATTCCAACATACAAAATCAACAACGGATTTCATTTCACATCATATAACACAATATATGAAAAACAGTAAAATAAATGTTGAGGAATCCAGTTGGATTCCTCCTACCTGTTTCCCTGCATCCACAGATGTTAAACAATACAATTAACATCAATTTCATTTCACTATGAAATATTCTGCTAAACAGAATCAATTTATATATATATAACCAGATCTATAATTTCAACCAATTACTTAGCAATTCAATCAAACAGTCAACACACAGAATTCAACCAACATCTATCAGTTCTAAAAATACGTTATATAAATATAAACTGATCAGAATAGTGAGATTTACTCACATTGGCGGTTTATCGTTAAATATCGATAACCGTTGTCGATTCAGAATGAACAATTTATTTCACCATAAATTTAAAAGTGCTCCAATACACTCCCAGTCAGTTCCATTGGGTAGCGTCCGTCCATACGATCCTATAGGATCTTGTTTTGTGGAATTCCCTCCTATTAACACCGGCCCAAACTACTTCCTCCACGACCCAACAGAACAGTTCCTTCTTCTTCACCGAAGACAAACCCGTAACATCCTCATGCCATTGTCGCTGCCTTCCTCGACTTGTTCTCCATTAACAATTCACGAACCACAAAACCGCCAGCACCATTATGTCTCACTTCGAATTCTCCTTCCACCTACACCACTTTCATCCATCTCGCACCATTCATCACAACCGCGTTGAACCCCACTTTTCCCCAAACCTAGTAAATTGATCGACGAAAATCTGAACCGAACTTCACAAAAAAAACCACTACCGAAGTTGCTTCTCACCACGAGTTTGAATCTATATTCGAATTGATTTAACATTCTCTCAATCTCGGTACAAAGTGAACCCTAGGTCGAACGCTAGAGAAACCGATCGCCAGAACATGAATCGAACTCCACGAAATGGGTACGAGGTTGAAGAGAATTGCAATTGGATCTCAAATATAAGTATCACGTGATTTATTGATTTTTGTTTGAATTCTTTTGGATTTAAAAAGGATCAAAAATAAATTTCTGGAATGAAATTTTACGGCGGTAATTTCTGGTTGACTATGGAATGAGAAATTAGGTTTAGAAAAATTGGGGAGTGTATTTATAGTAATTTTATATATTTTAATATTATATTAATTTATATTGAATTGTTTTTTGTATTCGGCTTTAAAAATCCCCATGGTAACACATGATACCCAAAAATCACGAAACTGGACGTGCAGCTACATTTCAACATTACGGACCCAACGAAACTAGTTTCATCAAATTCCGACTCCGTTTGCTCACACAGCGTATTTTTAACCGTCGAAATACTGACTGTTTTTCACATTAAAAATCCATATGGCCACACAGTGACCCCAAAATTCACGAAACTTGGAATCTAACAATAATTTTATATTACGGATCCAACAAAATTAGTTTCATCGAAAACGGAGTTCGTTTGCAAAACTGGCTATTTTTACAGCTCTAAATAACCCTTTTAAATATATAAATATATTTAAAAATAATTAAATTAAATATTTAAAAATAAAATTATCGTATATATTCACATAGAATATCACACAGCTCCACATGGGATTTATAACTCGATATTCCAAATCCAGTGTTACATCGATATTCGATTTATATTTAAAATCCATGTAAAATATAAATAAATCGATATAAATTATAAAGGAACTCCATAGCGACTTTTCTAAAAAATCAATTTGGACATAAAT
This sequence comes from Allium sativum, assembly GCA_030737875.1. Classification (NCBI taxonomy): domain Eukaryota; kingdom Viridiplantae; phylum Streptophyta; class Magnoliopsida; order Asparagales; family Amaryllidaceae; genus Allium; species Allium sativum. Next base: position 551,184,941 of record CM060918.1, read on the forward strand.
CAAAATTTACCTGACGAAATCCCGATTTTTCTCTTTCACTAGAAAAATATACTTCACCAGCTCCGTACGTTTCTTGTTTCACAGAAATCCGATTTAAAACGGACCCTGTATATTCAGTTGAAGTTCAAATCGCCAAATAGCGAACTGCCGTGCCATTTCGAGCTCGATTTTATTTAAAATATAATTATTCGTTCAAACTGTCGTTATTTAAATATATTCATTATTCTAATTCAATTCTAAGCTGAATTAAATATTTTAAATAATCCATTTTACACAGTATTTTGAATTCCAATATTTATTATTATTTAAGAATTAAATATATTATTCTATTATTTAAATTAATTAAATAATCCATATAATTTAATTTAACGACCATTTAATTCTCTGAATTACTATTTATATAATTAAATAGATTAATTATAATACCGTAAAATACGGGTCGTTACATTCTTCCCCACTTAAAATAATTTCATCCTCGAAATTGCTAAGGTAGAAAACAAACCCTATTAACTGGTTAGAACTTATTTGTTCACTTCTTAACTTCAGTTTCAACCGAGCCAATTTAATTACAATTAAATTATTAATTTATTCTTACCAACGAAAATTTTCAAAAATCCTGAAAATTTTCTAATACCCGAAATGTTCGAAAAATTTCGCCAGCACCTCCTTTGTACTGGTCAATAGGTCAAACTCCATCTCGCCTGTCTGGGCCTTCTCCCACCCAAAAGAAAATCAAACAGCCAAGCGGCTTGCCAATTCGGCTCATAAATCTTATATCCAATAGAAATATAAGCTTGTACCTTTTTGTCGGGCATATCATTATATCCTTTCCACCTGTTATCAATTCAGCAGATATAAGGGTCATCCCAATCAAATTCCAATCTGTTTTTATCCATAAATCCAACCATTGCCTTATAACCAAGCCAATTTCCATTCTGAACTCAAATCCCATTATCAAATTCCAAATTCTTACGATAACAATCCAACTTACTAGATATCATTATATCCTAATTCAATCTCCACTTAACTGGTTTCACTTCAATTCCAGTTTGCTTTTGCAAATTTCTATTTAAATTTGTTTTTAATTCAACGGTCTATTCCTAGGATTTTTAAACAGCTTTGTTTTTCTCGAAAATCCAACTTCCCTTTACAAGTTTCAAAACAACTTGTTTTTCTCAAAACAATTCAAAAACAAAATATTTGGTAGTAATCCGTCACTTAACAACTCAAAAATGAACACTGATGATGTCACGATTCATCATCAGATTTATTTCCCAGCTATCGAAGTGAGTTCAATACTATATCACTTTCAAAACCATATTTAAAAACTTCCACTTTGAAATACATTTCAAAATACCATTTTCAATGCTTGTAACAAATTTAAAATCTCCCAGGATTTTAAAATTCTCATATACTTAATCCATATTCATTAACAAACACTTTTCCAAATCTCCAGGGTTTTAATTCAAATTTTGATTTGAATTCGGATTTACTCCATCTGATTTCACATATTTCACTTATATGAACTCTGATTGGTTATTTACATAACCATTTAATTTATAATCTTACTCGATTATAATAATAACCAACATATCCAATATAATATAATTCCAATATATATTTTCTCTATATCAAAATATACTTTGGGTAAAATTATTTCCATTTACTCTCTTTTCAAAACATATCGTGTCGACTCATCGTATTCGAGCGTTTAGAAACTTCTACCGATACAGTGGATCAAACTAATCGATCAAAACCATTTTTATATTGAATACCATATAATTTCACTCGTATATATACACTCAACTCAATCTTGGGCATTACTAACCCCATCTCTACTGTGTCACGCCACAGAGCCAAGGTAATTACTTAACCTTAACCTCTGATACCAACTGTAACGTCCCGGAAATTTGCGATCTTTGGTCATCGACATGAAACCCACGTCGATTATCCAAACATCGAAAATACCGGTAGTTAATGAAACAAATCAGAGGGTGAGAATAGATAAGATAGAAACTTAGAATAGAAGAAGAAGAAGAACATACAACATCAGAGTAAACACGAATCTCACAGCGGAACGAATAAATATATTTCATAACATAACTTTGAAATAAAACAGTATCTGTATACAATACCATTATTAGAGTATATGTAACACCCCACCTCCGCCAGGGTGGCTCTTGCAAGCACTCTGACTTTGGAGGGGCGTTTGAATCAGGTAAACATGCATAATGATATATCAAGGCAGAACAAGAACATATGTATATATGTAAACAGAGTAAATAAGATAAGTAAAGCAGCGGAAGATTTCAATCTATTTCAAAACAAGTCTGATACAACATAATGTCAACTTTCCAAATACACAAGTCTAGATAAAAACAACATTACTGAAAAACTGAAATACATAAGTATTATCCCCAAAATAAGTGATAACCATAGCTAGCTTCATGTCAAGACCGTACATGAGCTAAAATCCCACAAGCAAGCGATCAGAAATCCAAGCTAAGCTCCAATATTCCCACCCTGAGAACCTGGGGGGGGGGGGGGGGGGAGGGAACGGAAGAAAAGAGGCGAAAGGAAAACAGGTCAGTCAAAAAGACTGAGTAAGCCCTACTACAATCAATGTAAACTGATAAAGTTAACTAGCATGAGAAGCAGGGATGAACTTAAGGATAACAACATACTAGCATGATGATTAACTAATAAGGTAGATAAAGGTGTCATCGCATAATCAGGTTTAAGGTTTTGCACCACAGGTGTACTAGCAAACTAACATGACTTGAATATACAAGTATTGATCCCTTGGCCCAAGCTTTGGCCCAATAACATGAAATGACCCTAATACAAGGTCTAACCAAACGGTCTAGTCGATCGGCTCCCTATAAGCCTAACTCGTCACGTGTTGGTGTCAATGCGGCCCAAACATAATTGTAGTCAGACTGTGTTGGGTCTCCCGTCAGGTGTATCAAGCCCTAGGGTGTCAACCCCTGGACACCATAAACATGCGTGCACAGTCTCGATCTACTTGTACCCATGCATGTTTTCCCCGGCTTTGGACTGTGTGCACGACCATAGTCCGCCCGGAACTACACCGGCGTACCCTTCTGCCGTCGCTTTTGGTCACTTACCTCCAGTCCAGTAATCGTGCTCCCTCCCTAGCCTAGACCCTAGGGCCTTAATGATACAAACTTGGGATTACTGCTGGAGTGGACCCCCATTGCTAGGATTTTTCTAGTGGGTTAAGTACGGTTTAACCCTCTTGCTAATCATGGATTAACTTGGTTAAGTGTAACGATGAGTTCACGACTTAACCCTGATTAATCTACCAAGCCAAAATTGGTTAAGTATTAAGTGGACCATGACTTAACCCTAATCACGAGGCATTAATTAATTTAATGCGCCTTAACCTCTCACATTAGACCTTGTTGTGGTTACTAGTTAAGCCGGGCGGGTCCGGGTAGCTTTACACCACAACTTGGTCTAACCTCGGGTTCAAGGTACAACATGGCCAACTTCTCACATTGGGTCCTATTGTTTGTAGCAACTAGTTAAGCCGGTCGGTTCCGGGTAGGTTTACGCTACAAACTCAACCCAACCTCGAGTTGGTCACACTTATCTTTTCTAAGTGTCATGTCCATCATGTTTCCAAAACATGTTACAAATTTTCAAGCAATTGGGTAGACCTAACTTAATAGGTAAATTCCCAATGGGTAGACCTAACTTAATTGGTAAATTCCCAATCTTATGTTTTTATGTCTTTTAAGTTTACCCAACCCCAAACGCAATCCCATCGCTTACATATCGCAATAGCGCATAAAGGATAGAAAGAGGGAACTTGGCATAATCATGACATAAAGGTGTTGAAGCCACAAGTTCAATATGGTGGCATATGAAATGTACATATGTTCATATACTTGCATATTACATTTTTAGGCCTCAAAAGCATGCATAAAACCAAACTTAGCATATTGGTGATACATGGTGATAAATGACATGTAGAAATGGCCATAAGTTCGCATTTAGCCTCACATGCAAGTTATCATAAGGGATATGATAACTTACATGTTGCCAAAATGCAACCTTTAGCATAAAGCTTGAAGCTTTATGTTCATATACTCAAGATAAGCTTGCATAGCATGATAACATGAACAAAATGATCACCCCAAACTTGCATAACATACTTGCATATCATATGACGAACTTGCATCTCAAACTTGCATAACATAACATGATAAACTTGCATATCATAACATGGCAAACTTGCATAGCATAACATGGTAAACTTGCATAGCATAACATGGTAAACTTGCATATCATAACATGGCAAACTTGCATAACATAACATGATAAACTTGCATATCATAACATGGCATACTTGCATAACATAACATGATAAACTTGCATATCATAACATCTCAAACTTGCATAACATGACATAGTAAACTTGCATATCATGGCAAACTTGCATATCATACATTTAACTTTAGAGTTTAAGTATGAAAGTAGAATAGGGCTTACAATGCTTAGGAAGTCACAAAAATATGACAAAGCCCTTATGAAATCAATTAAACCCAATGCAAGCTCTAATAGAAAATCCCTTGAGCCAAAATGATCAAAACCCTTGCTTTATGATGCAAATATAGAAACTTGACTTGAATGCAAGATAATGATGCTCATACAAGCTTGAAAACACTTGTATGCATGGAAAATCTCTCATAGAAATTTATTTAGAATTTTATGAAGAGAGTGGAGGCCATGAGAGGAATGATTTTGCCATAGTTTAGTTACTTGAATGAATAATGATGATTTAGGGTTAGGTTAGGGGCTTATTTATAGAGATTAGGATTAGTTCTAGCCTTAGGATTAAACCCTAGTTCCAATCTCAGCCCTCAAAACCGAATCTGGCCCCCAAACTCAACACAAACCCAAAATGGTGCACCAGGCAAAACTGCCCGGCTGGACCAAGTCGACAGCCAAGTCGACAGGGCTGTCGACTTGGGTGCTATGGCGGGAATTTTCCCGCCTAGCCCAATCTGACCTAATTTTTCAAATTCAAACTTGAATTTGAAATCTGTTTTACTTTGAAATTTTCTGAAAACTTCGTTGGGCCTTAATCGGGTCATACGGACTCCGATTTTCGAAAACTCGGACTCTATTTCGCGTATTTTTCCGAGACGAACGCAATGGCATAGCCCGTTTCCCTTGATTAAGATTTATAAATTAAATTCTGCCTCGATTTATGTTATAACAGGTTATTGAAAATACGGGTTGTTACATTCTCCCCTCCTTAAAGGATTTCGTCCCTGAAATCTTCAAGTTAGGAAGAACGTATCCTACCATCCAACATCCATCTACTCAAAACATCATCCACGAGCAACCATTGTCCTTACAAGATTCTAAATGTTGTATGAACATATGCAAAGGTGTGTGTATATGTACTTATCTAATGCAAATATAATCAATGCAAATTATGTTAGTGAAATGAATCCATATGTATGCAATTCCTAACATAATATATAACATCTATATGCGTGCACATAACATACATCCATATGCAACATCCATGTGATAACACCAAAATTTTCATCCATGAATAAGCATAAACACTCATGCATATGCAATATGAGGAGTGTGTGAGCCGATCTAGTGCCTAATGTGTATAATGCATCCACGAGTAACCACTTGCAAACACTTGCAACCACTTGCAAACATCAAGCATAACGTGTTTCAAACACATGTTTCATCCAAAGGGTTTCTACCTAAGGTTCTCATGACAAGATTAACACGATAAACTAGATAAACATGGATAGCAAAGGATATGCTACAAAGAGATCAGGAAGATAAGCAGGATATACTCCTTTTGGATTACAAGAAATCCCTTCCTAACCCTGACATGTATTACTAGCCAATAAGTTATACCTCCTGACAGAAATAGGACCGAGAATGGGACCGAGAGGATATACGTAAAAAGATAACATGCGAGTAAGTTCCATAGGAAAATAAGGATCAAGGATATGCTCTTAAAAAGAGATATGATGCACGTATCTAGCCTTCAGTCTTCTAAGTCACGTTTCCTTGAGCTTAACTCCACTGTGCTTTGACCGTCTTTTACCTCATGATTTCTTAGCTTCTTAACTCTTATTTCCAAATATGAGTTGGAACCCATTTCATTGTCGCCTCTCGTCTTCCTCTTTCACTTACTCTTCTATCATTCTTGGCTTAAACATAACTATGACCTCATGGTTTCATGCCAGCTCTCCAAAATTCACTAGTGAATCCTGGATCTCGTTTTCTTACTATAAAGTATTCCACGCAGCAGAACTTTTCTTGGAAATACCAATCCACGTTGCCAATTGCTCTTACCAACGTGATTTTCTATAACTCATGCTTGAACGAAATGAATCATCCGCCTGCGAATGATAGGCCGTACTTAGATTCAGTTGCTTGCCCATGACTTCCCGTAGACTATCTCAAAACTGACTGGTGAAGATTGAGTCATGGTTACTAACTATACTTTAGGGCACCTCGTGCAACCGCTTTATTTCTTGAAAGTAAACTGTCGCTAGCTATGATGCAGCCCTTTCGCTCTTTACCGGAGTGAAATGAGCACTCTTCGTGAGTCTACCTACTATGACCCACATGCTCGTATTCTCTTTCCTTGACCTAGGCAGTCCATCCACGAAACCCTTCGTGACGCTTTACTATTTCCATTGCGGGGACCTCCAATGGATGTAATAGCCCACCGGGCTTTTTATGACTCGGCCTTAATCTGTTGGCACAACATGCACCTTGGGACAAACTCGGCCACCTCCTCGAGTGATGTGCATCTTTAAGAACCTTCTTTCTCTCATCGCGTCTTAGCCATCCCTTGTCATCTATAGCGAGGTGACTTACCATCTCGCCTCGAATCAACTTGTCCATGATCTCGACTAACTGCGGGTCTTCTTTCTGTGAAGTCCCTACTCAATCCAGAAGGGTAGGTCTAAGCTCAAGGGACGCTAACTAACTAATTAAACTGAGAAAGCTTCTTACTTCAATTGTCCTCGTTAGAGCTTTCCGGTCTTAAACCGCGACCACTTTAGCAGGATCCGCCACTAAGCCTTGCTTAGAAATTATGTGCCCAAGAAATCTAACTTCTTTTTCTCCAAAATGACATTTGGAGGACTTGGCTTTCAACTGATGTGCTCTAAGCGTATCCATCACCTCCACGAGATGCCTTGCATGCTCTTCCTCATCCTTAGAGAAGATCAGAATATCATCTACGAAGACCACAACAAACTTGTTCAAGAACTCCCTGAACACCCTACTCATCATGTCCACGAAGTAGGCGGGTGCATTAGTCAAACCGAATGGCATGACCAGCCATTCTAAGAATCCATCTGGAGTTCTGAACGCAGTCTTGTCTATACTATCTTCAGCTACCCTGAGCTGATGGAATCCAGTAGCTAGATCAAGCTGAGAGAAAACAGAAGCACCGATTAGCTGGTCAAAGAGATCATCAATCCTCGGTAACGGGTGTCTGTTCTTCTTAGTCAGCTTATTCAACTCTCGATAGTCAACACAAAGTCGGAGAGAACCATCTGCCTTGGTAGCAAATACTACAGGCGCTCCCCATTCAGATATACTTCGTCTAATGAAGTTCTTCTCAAGCAACTCCTTGACTTGCTTTCTTAACTCTCATCTTGCGGGGCCATGTGCCTAACTGGCCACGAAACTATCTTGGCATTATCAACCAAATAAATGCGGAAATCTATCTCTCGTTTAGGGGTAACCCCCCTTCACTTCACCCAAGATATCAGGATATTCCCGGACCACCCTCAACGATTGCAAACTATCGATAGACGAGTTGAGGGATTCAAGATAACACAACATGACGGGACTCATAGGGTTACTAGAAATTTTTAGGGTATTACCGAGGCGAGTCATGAGCCTCACAACCCTATGCTCAAAAATCAAGGATGGCTCCAAAACTGGACAACCCATCCATGCCCAAAAATCAACCCATACCCCATGAAACCGAGAATATAAACATCACGCGAGAATTCAAATCCACCTAGATAATAGACAAATGGGCGGAACCCCCAATTGGATTTGAAACACACACGAGATCATTAACTAGACTAGTACTTAGGTGCAAACTATCAACAAGATCAGATGAGATAAAGCTATGCGATGCACCAGAATCAAACAAGGTACGAACTGGAAAATCAGAAAATGTAAACAGGGCTTTTAACAGAAACACTACCTCGATCATGAGCTGGAAGAATGATGTTGAGGGGATGAATTCGCCCTCCAGATGGTCTTGCACACTGAGTCTGACCTTGCCCTTGCTTCTTCAGGCAATCTTTGCTGAAATGTCCAAACTCACCACAACAATAGCATTCACCGCTCTTCCTTTTCCTCTTCTTACAATCCTTAATAAGATGCCCAACTGAACCGCAATAATGGCACTTCCCCTTTTTGTTATTGCCCTTGTTGTTGTTCCCCTTGTTGCCTTGACTCTTGTTCTGATTGCCTTGACTGCTCTGACCACTTGGATTACCCTGATTTCCTTTCCACTGGGAATCAGTCTTCTTGGCTTGAGTATCATTCATCTTGATCTCTTTCTTGTCACTCCTATTCTCTTCATTGAGTAGGGCCATATTCACCAAGCTCTCGAAAGTTGCCCCAAAGGGTATATGAGTCATGGCTAAACCATGTAATGGCTCGTTTAATCCTAGAGTAAAGTATAGGGCCTTCTTCTGAGCTGTGTTAACCAAGTCTAAACCGACCCGAGCCAGTTGATTAAACTTATCTATGTATTCCCTAATAGTCATGCCCCCTTGCTTCAGTGATAGGAACCTTAGTCCAAACTTTCCCCGAAAGTCATCCCAAGTCTCAATTGGCCTAGTAGCGGTGGTGACCACCCACCAACGTGCAGCTTCTTCCTTTAGCAACCACACTGCCAATAAAACCTTCCTACGGTCATCTATATCAAAGTAGGCAAAAAGATCTTCGGTTTCTTTCAACCAATTCCTGGCCTCTACAAAAGTCTCGGTTCCAATGAAATTCTTGCAACCCATCGCCTTAAAGTCTTTGCAAATCTCCGCGAAATCCTCTTGTGGATGCTGAGGGGGAGGAGGAAGAGGAACCTCAGCGACAGGAGGAGGAGGAACATTAACTACCGGAGGAGGAGGAGGAGCATCTGCGGGGCCGGCTTCGGTCGCCCTAGCCTCCAAAAGTCTCCTATACCAAACAGGTACGTGTACTCCCTCCGGAATGGCAAAGTTATTGGCCATACTGAAAACGAAGAAAAAGATAGATTCAGAAAAAACGAAGGAATTTTGCTAATGGCTTTTTGGGGAATAGCCTTTAAAATAAACTTGACTTTTCTTTGGAAAATACTTTATACTTGGTTTTGAAAATAGTTTTCCAAAAGTTTTAAAAACCTTTTTGTTCCTTCTCGTAAACCATATGCTCTGATACCAAATGTAACACCCCACCTCCGCCAGGGTGGCTCTTGCAAGCACTCTGACTTTGGAGGGGCGTTTGAATCAGGTAAACATGCATAATGATATATCAAGGCAGAACAAGAACATATGTATATATGTAAACAGAGTAAATAAGATAAGTAAAGCAACGGAAGATTTCAATCTATTTCAAAACAAGTCTGATACAACATAATGTCAACTTTCCAAATACACAAGTCTAGATAAAAACAACATTACTGAAAAACATAAGTACTATCCCCAAAATAAGTGATAACCATAGCTGGCTTCATGTCAAGACCGTACATGAGCTAAAATCCCACAAGCAAGCGATCAGAAATCCAAGCTAAGCTCCAATATTCCCACCCTGAGAACCTTGAGGGGGGGGGGGAACAGAAGAAAAGAGGCGAAAGGAAAACAGGTCAGTCAAAAAGACTGAGTAAGCCCTACTACAATCAATGTAAACTGATAAAGTTAACTAGCATGAGAAGCAGGGATGAACTTAAGGATAACAACATACTAGCATGATGATTAACTAACAAGGTAGATAAAGGTGTCATCGCATAATCAGGTTTAAGGTTTTGCACCACAGGTGTACTAGCAAACTAACATGACTTGAATATACAAGTATTGATCCCTTGGCCCAAGCTTTGGCCCAATAACATGAAATGACCCTAATACAAGGTCTAACCAAACGGTCTAGTCGATCGGCTCCCTATAAGCCTAACTCGTCACGTGTTGGTGTCAATGCGGCCCAAACATAATTGTAGTCAGACTGTGCCGGGTCTCCCGTCGGGTGTATCAAGCCCTAGGGTGTCAACCCCTGGACACCATAAACATGCGTGCACAGTCTCGATCTGCTGGTACCCGTGCATGTTTTCCCCGGCTTCGGACTGTGTGCACGACCATAGTCCGCCCGGAACTACATCGGCGTACCCTTCTGTCGTCGCTTTTGGTCACTTACCTCCAGTCCAGTAATCGTGCTCCCTCCCTAGCCTAGACCCTAGGGCCTTAATGATACAAACTTGGGATTACTGCTGGAGTGGACCCCCATTGCTAGGATTTTTCTAGTGGGTTAAGTACGGTTTAACCCTCTTGCTAATCATGGATTAACTTGGTTAAGTGTAACGATGAGTTCACGACTTAACCCTGATTAATCTACCAAGCCCAAATTGGTTAAGTATTAAGTGGACCATGACTTAACCCTAATCACGAGGCATTAATTAATTTAATGCGCCTTAACCTCTCACATTAGACCTTGTTGTGGTTACTAGTTAAGCCGGGCGGGTCCGGGTAGCTTTACACCACAACTTGGTCTAACCTCGGGTTCAAGGTACAACATGGCCAACTTCTCACATTGGGTCCTATTGTTTGTAGCAACTAGTTAAGCCGGTCGGTTCCGGGTAGGTTTACGCTACAAACTCAACCCAACCTCGAGTTGGTCACACTTATCTTTTCTAAGTGTCATGTCCATCATGTTTCCAAAACATGTTACAAATTTTCAAGCAATTGGGTAGACCTAACTTAATAGGTAAATTCCCAATGGGTAGACCTAACTTAATAGGTAAATTCCCAATCTTATGTTTTTATGTCTTTTAAGTTTACCCAACCACAAACGCAATCCCATCGCTTACATATCGCAATAGCGCATAAAGGATAGAAAGAGGGAACTTGGCATAATCATGACATAAAGGTGTTGAAGCCACAAGTTCAACATGGTGGCATATGAAATGTACATATGTTCATATACTTGCATATTACATTTTTAGGCCTCAAAAGCATGCATAAAACCAAACTTAGCATATTGGTGATACATGGTGATAAATGACATGTAGAAATGGCCATAAGTTCGCATTTAGCCTCACATGCAAGTTATCATAAGGGATATGATAACTTACATGTTGCCAAAATGCAACCTTTAGCATAAAGCTTGAAGCTTTATGTTCATATACTCAAGATAAGCTTGCATAGCATGATAACATGAACAAAATGATCACCCCAAACTTGCATAACATACTTGCATATCATATGACGAACTTGCATCTCAAACTTGCATAACATAACATGATAAACTTGCATAGCATAACATGGTAAACTTGCATAGCATAACATGGTAAACTTGCATATCATAACATGACAAACTTGCATAACATAACATGATAAACTTGCATATCATAACATGACATACTTGCATAACATAACATGATAAACTTGCATATCATAACATCTCAAACTTGCATAACATGACATAGTAAACTTGCATATCATGGCAAACTTGCATATCATACATTTAACTTTAGAGTTTAAGTATGAAAGTAGAATAGGGCTTACAATGCTTAGGAAGTCACAAAAATATGACAAAGCCCTTATGAAATCAATTAAACCCAAAATGCAAGCTCTAATAGAAAATCCCTTGAGCCAAAATGATCAAAACCCTTGCTTTATGATGCAAATATAGAAACTTGACTTGAATGCAAGCTAATGATGCTCATACAAGCTTGAAAACACTTGTATGCATGGAAAATCTCTCATAGAAATTTATTTAGAATTTTATGAAGAGAGTGGAGGCCATGAGAGGAATGATTTTGCCATAGTTTAGTTACTTGAATGAATAACGATGATTTAGGGTTAGGTTAGGGGCTTATTTATAGAGATTAGGATTAGTTCTAGCCTTAGGATTAAACCCTAGTTCCAATCTCAGCCCTCAAAACCGAATCTGGCCCCCAAACTCAACACAAACCCAAAATGGTGCACCAGGCAAAACTGCCCGGCTGGACCAAGTCGACAGCCAAGTCGACAGGGCTGTCGACTTGGGTCCAACCAAGTCGACTCCCAAGTCGACAGGGCTGTCGACTTGGGTGCTATGGCGGGAATTTTCCCGCCTAGCCCAATCTGACCTAATTTTTCAAATTCAAACTTGAATTTGAAATCTGTTTTTACTTTGAAATTTTCTGAAAACTTCGTTGGGCCTTAATCGGGTCATACGGACTCCAATTTTCGAAAACTCAGACTCTATTTCGCGTATTTTTCCGAGACGAACGCAATGGCATAGCCCGTTTCCCTTGATTCAGATTTATAAATTAAATTCTGCCTCGATTTATGTTATAACAGGTTATTGAAAATACGGGTTGTTACAGTATAGCACTTACAACACAGCAGAAATAACAATAACTATATAATCCTGAAGCCTCCTGCTCCAGCTCTTCAAGTATATGTAAATCCCGACTACTTGAATGCCCATACAAAATTGGGCACCCAAGAGTTTAGGGAAAACAAAACAAAATAAACTTTGGGTCAGTCATGTGACTGGTGTGAGTGAACTCAAATCATTTGATTTAACTTTCAAAATTCTTTTGAAACAAAGGATAATCATAAGACCGATCCACACATAAACACGGATGTCTTTTACCTTATGATAACCCAAAATATTTCTAAAACGATACTTGACTGATATTATAATAATGTCTAGATCAAGTAAATAGAAATCTAGCAAAAACGCTTGCATCTAACGTTCTACATGTATAATATACAATCAAAATCGTGGGCTCTTATTTGGGGAATAGATTCCAATTATGACAAGGTATGGATCCACCTTCCGCTCAGTGTACTCTAGAAGCGATACACTGGAGTTCAACAAGAACATCTTGTAACTCGGCCACACATGACCGACCATTCATTTCTCTTGAATGTATCGAATATATTGCCACCCCTCGGTTAGTATTCCAACATAACCGTTCCCGGGAGATACAGAATTGAAAGAAGTACAAATAAGAATATTCTCTAGATGGTGACAATATACCCTAATTGGGTGCGGCCCACTTAGCCATGCTGCCAGCCCGATTTCTGTCATTTCCCAGTTGATGAGGCTTGAGGTTATAACGTAACTCTATAGATATCATGTAATGTCCCGTAATTTTTACGGTGTTATAATTAATTTATTTAATTTTTTAAATAATGGTTTAGAGAATTTAATGGTCGTTTAAATTAAATAACTTTGAATATTTAATTAAATTAATAATTAAATAATATATTTAATTCTGAAATAATCAGAATTAGCTGAAATGGCGATATGTTGTGAATTGGGCAATTCAAAATATATAATTCAGTTTAGAATTGAATTTGAATAACGAATATATTATTTAAACGAAGTTTGAACATATAATTTAAATATAATTAAAATCGAGCTCGAAATGGCGCGGCAGTTCGTAAATTGGCGATTCGAACTTTAAACGAATATAGAGAAGCCGTTTTAAATCGGATCTCTGGGAAACAAGAAACGTTAGGAGATGGTTAAGTATATTTTTCTAGTGGAAGAGAAAAATCGAGATTTTGTTGTGTAGATTTTGATTTACGTCCAAATCAAATTTTAGAAAAGTCGCTATGGAATTGCTTTATAATTTATAAAGGAATTATTTATACTTAAAAAAAGGGATTTCATTATAAATCGAATATCGATTTAATCGGGATTTGAAATATTGAGTTACAAATTCATATAGGAATATTCTAGAGCTGTATGATATTCTTTTGTGAATATATACGATAATATTTATTTTTAAATATTAAATTTAATTGTTTTTAAATATATTTATATATTTAAAAGGGTTATTTAGGGCTTTAAAAATAGCTAGTTTTGCAAACGACATCAGAATTCGACGAAACCAATTTTGTTGGATTCGTAATGTCAAATTATTGTTAGATTTCAATTTCCATGATTTTTGAAGTTAGTATGTGGCCATACCGATTTTAATGTGAAAAATAGTCAGTATTCTAATGGTTAAAAATACGTTGTGTGAGCAAACGGAGTCAGAATTCGACAAAACCTTTGGGACCATAATGTCGAACCCTAGTTGCATGTCAATTTTCATGATTTTTAGGCATCGTGTGTGTTCGTAGGGATTTTTAGGGTGCAGAAACGAATATAAAATGAATAAAACTAAAATATCCTAAATATTGGTGAACGTAAACAAGCCACCCACTCATTGTTTCAGCCATACAAGAAAATCCCGTCCCCTTATAAATCGTTCTCATTTGAGCCGCTATATTTTCCATCTCCAGTAAAAGAAATTCGTCTTTGATAATCAAAAACAAATCATACAAATTGTTATAAATTCCAAAGGTTATATAAATGAAATCGTTGGGTGAAGAGCTTCGAATTGATGCTACTGTTTATAGGTGCGATTCCAGTTTAAGAAATCCGATTCCTCACAGCAAAAGGAAAACGAGACCTAGGGCTCGTAATTTCCTGAGATCGGAGCACTAGATTGACGTTTGAGTATTTGTTTTGGAATCATAGTGGAAAACCACACTTGTTTTGATTTTGTGGGATTTTTTTGAATTAAAGGATGTCGATGTCCTGCTGTTCATCGTACACGAGGTCTCTGAAGTCGCATTCGACGGGAGGAAACCGAGTTGAGCGAGTAGGTGTTGAGGTCGAAGAGGATTCAAAGGAGAATGAAGTGATGTTGTTTGTTTTTGAATTCATGAAGAAATGAGTTTAGAAATGGTGCTTAAAGTTTTTGAAATGGCATTGTTTGATGGAGGAGCCAACACCATGTCTCGTTCAGGAAGAAAGAATGTCGGGTCTGGTATTTTAGCGCAAGGTAATGGGCCGGGGAAATAACGTTGTCAGAATCACGAACGGTCAGATCCGACGGGATCGTATAGACGTACACTACCCAATGGAACTAACTGGGAGTGGATTGGGGCTCGTTTGAATTTATGGCGAAATAAATTGTTTGATTCAAATCTAATAAATAGTTTATCGTTTTTTAACGATGAACTGCTAAAGTGAGTAAAACTCACCAACTCTGAACAATTATATTTTTATAACGTATTCTTAGAACTGTTAAATCATCGGTTGATTTCTGTGTGCTAACTGTTTGGTTGAATGGCTTATGTGTTGGTTGAAATTATAGATAACGATATTTATATAAATCGTTAATCAAATATTGATTCTGTTTATCAGAATATTTCATATCGAAATGAAATCGATGTTATTATGTTGATTAACATCTGTGATGCAGGGAAACAGGTTGGAGGGACCCAACTGGGTTCCTTAATATTTAAATATTGTTTTGTTCATATATTGTGATATATGATGTGATATATAATCTGTTGATGATTATGTGTGTTTAAATGATATCGATCATTGTGATTTGGTATTTTAAGTACCGTAAGAAATGCTAGGATGTAAAAAGGAAAATTTAAAAGTATATATTTGAAAAGAAATTTATTTATAAAATCAAAGGATTTTATAAAAGAAAGAAATAATTATGAAATCAAAGGATTTTATAAAAGGAATATTTATCATTTGATAAATAAATAAAAGGGATATTTATTTAGAAAATGAATTGAATTATAAATGGAATATTTTTTGAGAAATAAATAGAATTAAAGGAGTTAATCGAATATAGTTTATTCGAATAGAATTAAAGGAGTAAATCGAATATAGTTTATTCGAATAGAATTAAAGGAGTAAATCGAATATAGTTTATTCGAATAGAATTAGAGGAGTAAATCGAATATAGTTTATTCGAATAGAATTAAAGGAGTTAATCGAAGAGAGATAATCGAATTTATGTTATTCGAAGAAGAATTAATCAAATAGAGATTTCTCGAAGAGAGTTAATCGGTGAATTCGATTATATCGAATTCGGGAAAGTACTTATATTTTCCAGTGTTTAAATCAAGAGTTATTTATTTATAAATTAGGAGTTTATTTATTAATTCAAAGTAAGAATAAAAGTTATAATTAAAGTTAGATATTTCGAAACTAGGGATGATAACATTATCGTTATAATCAATGTTTTCAATAAAGAAGTGGATACGTAAATAGAATCCGAGAGTTACGTAAGGAAGTTGTTAAAGGTTTAAAAGATAAACTTTGACTATTTTGAAGTTAAAACGTTGTTCAGTTAAGGTCTGAGAGGTAACTATCCCAACTTGATTGACATCCTTCTTAACTAAGGAATGGTAAGGTTTGATAGTAAAAGATGGTCAAGTGAATTTAGTTAATGAGTGAAATGGTTTGAGTTGGCATAGCGATGTTTTATTTAAACATCTGTTTAAAACCAAATGAAGGAGATTTAGAAATGTTTTCCAAATAAGAATCAGAAATGTTTTCTATTATAGAAAACAAGGAAGGGAAATGTTTTCCAATGTTAATAACGTATATTTTCTAAGTATAGAAAATAAGAAATGTTGAATATATGGAAATAGGAAATAAAAATTGAATAAATTAATGAACCGAAGAGATAAATGTTCAATGATGATTGTTGGAAATAATATCGTTGTTTGCACACATGTTTTTCTTTGATAGTTAACTCACCGACTATCGAAGTTTATGACCATTTTAACGTTGTTAATATGGAGAGACCGGTTGGATTTTTATCCAAAGAACCACTGCGTATTGGCATAAGCGTTGCGAATCATATATACCAAAGATAATTGAAGACGGAGTAAAGTGCAAGGGCTGTTGTATAAATCTTAGGTAAAGATTGCATAAGATGGTTGTACTGAATAGTGCCTTCAGTTTGTCCAGTCCCAGGACAACCTGTATGGAAGAATGTCTGACAGAGTATATTTAATAGATCATAAGTTGATCTCTTCAAACGTATTTACGTTTGGTGGCGGAGGAATTCATTTCTCTTAGCTGTATACCCGTGGTATTTTTAGGGAAATCAATTTGTGATTTGGCGGGTATGAAGATGTGACATTCAAAGTGAATAAACGTGAGATCTGTCAGAGATAAGCGTGGCCTCTAGCCTCACATCCGGAAATGACAAAAATCGGGCAGGCAGCATGGCTATGTAGGTCGCACCTATTAGGGTGTATAATCACCTGATCTAGAGTTTCATTTACTTCTAAAAATCTATTATCGATGCTGTCCCATTCGGGAAACAGTTGCTGATCCCAACCGTTGGTGATATACATTCGATACACTCAAGCGAAATGAGTTGTCAGTCATGTGTGGCCTGGTTGCAAGATGTTCTTGTTGAACCCAGTGTATTCTTCTCTAGAGGTACACTAGCGAAAGGTGGTTCCATACCTTGTCATCGTTGGAAATCCATTACCCAATACGTGCTTGTGGTTTTGATTGCACACTATATATGTAGAACGTGAGATGAAAGCATTTCTGCTAGTTGATTATTATATTGTGGTTGATAGACGTTATTATAATATCAAAATGTTTTTGATATAAAGATGTTTTGGATTCTCATAAGGAAAAAACCTGTTCCGTTATACGACGTGGTCTTATGAGATATTGATCGCTTAAACTATTTTAAATTGTTTTACTCACACTAGTCCCATAACTGACCCAGAGTTTATTTTGTTTTGTTTTCCCTAAACTCTTGGGTGCCCAGTTTTGTACAGGCAGTCAAGTAGTCGGGATTTACAGACACTTGAAGAGCTGGAGCAGGAGGCTTCAGGATCATATAGCTATTGTTTATTTCCGCTGTGTTGTAAGTGCTGTACTTTGGAAATGATATGTATATTCAAGTACAGATTTATATTTTAAAGTTATGATATATATTATATGTTATTCGTTCCGCTGTGAGGTTCGTGTTACTCTGATGTTGTGTTCTTCTTCTTCTTCTATTCTAAGTTTCTTTCTTATCTTTCCTCACCCTCTAACTTCTTTGATTAACTACCAGTATTTTCGATCCTTGGATGTTCGATATGTGTTGTATATTGGATAACCAAGATCGACTTTTTCCAGGACGTTACAGTTGGTATCAGAGCTTAAGGTTAAGTAATTACCTTGGCTCTATGGCGTGACTCAGTAGAGATGGGGTTAGTAATACCCTAGATTGGGTTTGAGTGAGTATATACGAGTGAATGTATTTGATATTTGATATAAAAATTGTTTTATATTGTGGAGATTTATTGGTTGAGTTGTTTATGGGTTCTGGTCGATCAGTTTGATCCACTGTATTGGTAGGGATTTATAAACACTCGTATACGATGAACTGACACTGTATGTTTTGAAAAGAGGGTAAATGAAATAATTTTACCCAAATTAGATTTTGACATAAAGGATTTATATTGAAATGATTATAATATATTGGATGTGTTGGTCACTATTATAATCAAATAAGATTATAAAATGAGAAATGGTTATGTAAATAGCCAATCAGAATTCGTATAAGTGAAATACGTGAAATCAGATGAATTAAAGATGAAATTTAATCAGAATTGGATTTAAAATTTCTGGGAATTTGAAAAGTGTTGGTAAATGAATTTGGATTGAATATATGAGAATTTTAAAATCCTGGGAGATTTTAAATTGTTTTGAGAATGATATTTTGAATGGATTTCAAAATGGAAGTGTTTAAAGAATGAGTTTTAAAAAGTGATATAGTATTGAACTCACTTCGATAGCTGGAAATAGATTCCGATGATGATCATGACATCTTCAGTGTTCATTTTCGAGTGTGTAAGTGACGGATTACTACCAAAGATTTTGTTTTGAATTGTTTTGACAAAAACAAGTCGTTTTGAATCCTCAAAAGGAAAGTTTGACTTTTGAGAAAAGCAAAGTTGTTTAAAACTCCAAGGAAGAGACTGTTTGAATTAAAAGCAAATTAAATAGAAATTTGTGGAAACAAATTCAAATTGAGTTAAAGCCAGTAAAGTGGAAACCGTATTGAAATAAAGTATTATCGAGTCGAACTGGAATTTGGTATATAATTAGACTCGGTAGAGTAAATGGTTTGATTTTTGAAATAAAAATCCAATTTGAGTTATGAGATAAAGATAACTGATTAATGAAATTAACCAGTTAATGAAATATGTGGATAGAACTTAACGAGGTTAAGTATATTGGGTTGGTGAGTTAAGAATTTGAAAATCAAGAATGGTACTTAAGATTGAGAATGGAATTCGACTTGTATATAAGCGAATGGTTGTGTTGGAGATAAAAGTGATTTGAGTTTGATTGGGTTGACATTGGTATATGCTGAATTGACAGCAGATGGAGATGATATAATGATATACCCGACAAAAAGGTGCAAGTTTATTTTATATGGGTATGAGATTTTTATGAGTCGAATTGGCAAGCCGCTTGGCAGTTTTATTTTCTTTTGGGTTAAGGAAGGCCTAGAGAGGCGAGTTGGAGTTTGAGATATTAACCAGTACAAAGGAGGTGCTGGCGAAATTTTTCGAAAATTAAAGGTGTTAGAAAATTTTCAGGATTTTTGAAATTTTTCGTTAATAGGAATAAATTAATATTTTAATTGAAATAAACTGGTTCAATTGAAACTGAAGTTAAGAAGTGAACAAATAAGTTCTAACCAGTCAATAGGGTTATTTTCTACCTTAGCAATTTCAGGGACGAAATTATTTTAAGTGGGGAAGAATGTAATGTCCCGTAATTTTTACGGTGTTATGATTAATTTATTTAATTTTTTAAATAATTTTTTAGAGAATTTAATGGTCGTTTAAATTAAATAACTTTGAATATTTAATTAAATTAATAATTAAATAATATATTTAATTCTAAAATAATCAGAATTGGCTGAAATGGCGATATGGTGTGAATTGGGCAATTCAAAATATATAATTCAGTTTAGAACTGAGTTTGAATAACGAATATATTATTTAAATGAAGTTTGAACGTATAATTATAATATAATTAAAATCGAGCTCGAAATGGCGCGGCAGTTCGTAAATTGGCGATTCGAACTTTAAACGAATATAGAGAAGCCGTTTTAAATCGGATCTCTGGGAAACAAGAAACGTTAGGAGCTAGTGAAGTATATTTTTCTAGTGGAAGGGAAAAATCGAGATTTCGTTGTGTAGATTTTGATTTACGTCCAAATCAAATTTTAGAAAAGTCGCTATGGAATTGCTTTATAATTTATAAAGGAATTATTTATATTTTAAAAAAGTGATTTCATTATAAATCGAATATCGATTTAATCGGGATTTGAAATATTGAGTTAGAAATTCATATAGGAATATTCTAGAGCTATACGATATTCTGTTATGAATATATACGATAATATTTAATTTTAAATATTAAATTTAATTGTTTTTAAATATATTTATATATTTAAAAGGGTTATTTAGGGCTTTAAAAATAGCCAGTTTTGCAGACGACCTCAGAATTCGACGAAACCTATTTTGTTGGATTCGTAATGTCAAATTATTGTTAGTTTTCAATTTCCGTGATTTTTGAAGTCATTATATGGCCGTACCGATTTTTAATGTGAAAAACAGTTAGTATTCTGACGGTTAAAAATACGCTGTGTGAGCAAACGGAGTCGGAATTCAACGAAACCAGTTTCGTTGGGACCGTAATGTCGAACTCTAGCTGCGTGTCAATTTTCATGATTTTTAGGTATCGTGTGTTTTCGTAGGGATTTTTAGAGTGCAGAAATGAATATAAAATGAATAAAACTAAAATATCCTAAATATTGGTGAACCTAAACTAGCCACCCACTCATTGTTTCAGCCACACAAGAAAATCCCGTCCCCTTATAAATCGTTCTCACTTGAGTCGCCACATTTTCCATCTCTAGTAAAAGAAATTCCTCTTTGATAATCAAAAACAAATCATACAAATTGTTATAAATTCCAAAGGTTATATAAATGAAACCGAGTTGAGCGAGTAGGGGTTGAGGTCGAAGAGGATTCAAAGGAGAATGAAGTGATGTTGTTTGTTTTTGAATTCATGAAGAAATGAGTTCGAAAATGGTGCTTACAGTTTTCGAAATGGCATTGTTTGATGGAGGAGCCAACACCATGTCTCGTTCAGGAAGAAAGGATGTCGGGTCTGGTATTTTAGCGCAAGATAATGGGCCGGGGAAATTTAGTTAAGCCCAAAAACAAAATTTGGTTTAAGTTTTATTTAATTTAAATGATTGTATAACTTGTGTAAGTCATATCTTTGTCATACGCTGTCAGAATCACGAACGGTCAGATCCGAGGGGATCGTATGGACGGACGCTACCCAATGGAACTAACTGGGAGTGGATTGGGGCTCGTTTAAATTTATGGCAAAATAAATTGTTTGATTCAAATCAAACAAACAGTTTGTCGTTCTTTAACGATGAACTGCCAAAGTGAGTAAAACTCACCAACTCTGAACAGTTATATTTTTATAACGTATTCTTAGAACTGTTAAATCATCGGTTGATTTCTGTGTGCTAACTGTTTGGTTGAATGGCTTATGTGTTGGTTGAAATTATAGATAACGATATTTATATAAATCGTTAGTCAATATTGATTCTGTTTATCAGAATATTTCATATCGAAATGAAATCGATGTTATTATATTGATTAACGTCTGTGATGCAGGGAAACAGGTTGGAGGGACCCAACTGGGTTCCTTAATATTTAAATATTGTTTTGTTCATATATTGTGATATATGATGTGATATATAATCTGTTGATGATTATGTGTGTTTAAATGATATCGATCATTGTGATTTGGTATTTTAAGTATCGTAAGAAATACTAGGATGTAAAAAGTAAATTTTCAAAGTATATATTTGAAAAGAAATTTATTTATAAAATCAAAGGATTTTATAAAAGGAAGAAATATTATAAAATCAAAGGATTTTATTAAAGGAATATTTATCATTTGATAAATAAATAAAAGGGATATTTATTTAGAAAATGAATTGAATTATAAATGGAATATTTTTTTGAGAAATAAATAGAATTAAAGGAGTTAATCGAATATAGTTTATTCGAATAGAATTAAAGGAGTAAATCGAATATAGTTTATTCGAATAGAATTAAAGGAGTAAATCGAATATAGTTTATTCGTATAGAATTAAAGGAGTTAATCGAATAGAAGTTATTCGAAGAGAGATAATCGAATATAGGTTATTCGAAGAAGAGTTAATCAAATAGAGATTTCTCGAAGAGAGTTAATCGGCGAATTCGATTATATCGAATTCGGGAAAGTACTTATACTTTCCGGTGTTTAAATCAAGAGTTATTTATTTATAAATTAGGAGTTTATTTATTTATTCAAAGTAAGAATAAAAGTTATAATTGAAGTTAGATATTTCGAAAGTAGGGATTATAACATTATTGTTATAATCAATGTTTTCAATAAAGAAGTGGATACATAAATAGAATCCGAGAGTTACGTAAGGAAGTTGTTAAAGGTTTAAAAGATAAACTTTTACAATTTCGAAGTTAAAACGTTGTTCAGTTAAGGTCTGAGAGGTAATTATACCCCCAACTTGATTGACTTCCTTCTTAACTAAGGAATGGTAAGGTTTGATAGTAAAGGATGGTTAAGTGAATTTAGTTAATGAGTGAAATGGTTTGAGTTGTCATAGCGATGTTTTATTTAAACATCTGTTTAAAACCAAATGAAGGAGATTTGGAAATGATTTCCAAATAAGAATCAGAAATGTTTTCTAATATAGAAAACAAGGAGAGGAAATGTTTTCCAATGTTAATAACGTATATTTTCTAAGTATAGAAAATAAGAAATGTTGAATATATGGAAGTAGGAAAAAAAATGAATATATTAAAGAACTAAAGAGATAAATATTCAATGATGATTGATCGATATAATTTCCATTTGGAAATAATATCGTTGTTTGCACACGTGTTTTTCTTTGATAGTTAACTCACCGACTATCGAAGTTTTTGACCATTTTAACGTTGTTAATATGGAGAGACCGGTTGGATTTTTATCCAAAGAACCACTCCGTATTGGCATAAGTGTTGTGAATCAAATATTCCAAAGATAATTGAAGACGGTGTAAAGTGCAAGGGCTGTTGTATAAATCTTAGATAAAGATTGCATAAGATGGCTGTACTGAATAGTGCCTTCGGTTTGTCCAGTCCCAGGACGACCTGTATGGAAGAATGTCTGACAGAGTATATTTAATAGATTTCGTAAGTTGATCTTTTCAAACGTATTTGCGTTTGGTGGCGGAGGAATTCGTTTCTCTTAGCTGTATACCCGTGGTATTTTTGGGGAAATCAAATTGTGATTTGGCGGGTATGACGATGTGACATTCAAAGTGAATAAACGTGTGATCTGTCAGAGATAAGCGTGGCCTCTAGCCTCACATCTGGAAATGACAAAAATCAGACAGGCAACATGGCTATGTAGGTCGCACCTATTAGGGTGTATAATCACCTGATCTAGAGTTTCATTTACTTCTAAAAATCTATTTTCGATGCTGTCCCATTCGGGAAACGGTTGCTGATCCCAACCGTCGGTGATATACATTCGATACACTCAAGCGAAATGAGTGGTCGGTCATGTGTGGCCGGGTTGCAAGATGTTCTTGTTGAACCCAGTGTATTCCTCTCTGGAGGTACACTAGAGAAAGGTGGTTCCATACCTTGTCATAGTTGGAAATCCATTACCAATACGTGCTTGCGGTTTTGATTATATACTATATATGTAGAACGTGAGATGAAAGCATTTCTGCTAGATGATTATTATATTGTGGTTGATAGACATTATTATAATATCAAAAGGTTTTTGATATAAAGATATTTTGGATTCTCATAAGGAAAAAACCCGTTCCGTTATACGGCGTGGTCTTATGAGATATCGTTTAATCGCTCAAACTGTTTTAAATTGTTTTACTCACACCAGTCCCATGACTGACCCGGAGTTTATTTTGTTTTGTTTTCCCTAAACTCTTGGGTGCCCAATTTTGTATGGGCAGTCAAGTAGTCGGGATTTACAGATACATGAAGAGCTAGAGCAGGAGGCTTCAGGATCATATAGCTATTGTTTATTTCCGCTATGTTGTAAGTGCTGTACTTTGGAAATGATATGTATATTCAAGTATAGATTTATATTTCAAAGTTACGATATATATTATATGTTATTCGTTCCGTTGTGAGGTTCGTGTTATTCTGAGGTTGTGTTCTTCTTCTGCTTCTTCTTCTATTCTAAGTTTCTATCTTATCTTTCCTCACCATCTAACTTCTTTCATTAACTACTGGTATTTTCGATCCTTGGATGTTCGATATGTATTGTATATCGGATAACCAAGATCGACTTTTTCCGGGATGTTACACATCACGTCTTCATTTACTTTGAATGCCACATAATCATACCCATCAAATCACAAGTTGATTTCCCCAAAAATACCACGGGTATAAGCTGAGAGAAACGAATTCCACCGCCACCAACGTAAATACGTTTGAAATGATCAACTTATGCGATCTACCAGATATACTCTGTCAGACATTCGTCCATTCAAGTTGTCCAGGGACTAGACAAACCGAAGGCACTATTCAGTACATCCATCTTAGGCAATCTCTACCTAAGATTTATACAATAGCCCTAACACTTTACTCCATCTTCAATTATTCAGCATACTTGGTTTGCAACGCTTATGCCAATACGGAGTGTTCTTCGGACAATAATCCAGCCGGTCTCTCCATATTAACAACGTAAAAATGGTCAAAAACTTTGATAGTCAGTGATATAACTATCAAATGAAAACACGTGTGCAAACAACAATCTTATTTCCAATTGGAATTTCTATTGATCAATCATCATCATATATATATATATATATTCATATTTCCTTATTTTCTATATTCAGAAAATATATGTTATGAACATTGGAAAACATTCCCATTGCTTATTTACTTATCACTATTCTGCCACATCTATCAGTTTCTGACTGTAAACTAGTATGAGAACAATTCCCTAAGTATCAATCCCGAAGGTCAAAACCAACATCAGATAGACACTTAGAAAACCATTCAACTTAACTAGTCTCTAATCAATTTCTAATTTAGCTTAACTCCATTTCTTAATTCCTTATAAATAAAACATACTATTTTCCATGTTTAGAAAATATCTCTGATTCTATATTTGGAAAACGTTTCCAAAACTCATTTATATGGATTTCAAACTAACGTTGTATAAAACATTGTTATGACCGCTCCATCCATAAATCGCTTATTACTTAACTGTATTTCTAACTAACTCTCGCCCTTGAACCTCAACTATTTCTTAGATAAATAAGGAAGTCAATCAAGTTGGGGTATAATTACCTCTCAGACCTTAACTGAACAACGTTCTTAACCTTGCAATAGACAAAGCTCACCACTCCAATTTCTACAATCATTTGCTTACGCAAATTCTCGGATTCAGATTATGAATCCACTTCTTTTATGAAAAACATTTATTATAACACTAACGTTATAAACCCTACTTTTGAAATATCTAACTTAGAAATCTAAATTAAAATTTTATTTTGAATAAATAAGCCGACAACTAGTTTATTTATAAATAAACAAATCCTGATTAAAAACCGGAAAGTAAATAATACTTTCCCGAATTCGATATAATCGAATTCGACGTATAACTCTCTTTTGAGCAATCTATATTCGATTAACTCCTTTCAAATAACTAATATTCGATTATCTCTCTTCGAATGACTTATATTCGATTTTCTCTAATTCGAATAAACTATATTCGATTAACTTACTTCGAATAACTAATATTCGATTAACTCACTTCGAATAACTAATATTCGATTAACTCTTTTTGTAGTGACCCAATAGTTTTCAGCCCCGAAAATTGACATAAATACGTTTATCGTACTCATGCTGACCCTCCAAGCACCGGAAACACTGGATAGTTATTAGAAAGAAATTAGAGGGTGAGATAAGAAAGAAAGAAATATTAGAATAGAAGAAGAAGAAGAAACAACACAACACAGAGTCTCACATCGTAGCGGAACAAAGTATAATACAGAAATAAATCTTTCTTGAAAACTTTAAAAATACTTACAATATCAGAGTACATCACACCCCAGGACAGTTATAATATTCTGTTCCCATATACAGCACACAGCGGAATAGTAGCTATATAATATCATACGTCTGAACATCTCCAGCTCGTCTCTGGACTTCACAACATTCGATAACCTGAACCTGTACATCCCGGGCTAACCCGAGGCATTTACAAAACACCGGGTCAGTCTGGTGAACCAAAGTGAGAAAAAACTTGCACAGTATTAAGGGTATCACACAACCTGATTTTAAAGTTAAAATCTTTTCGAAAGAAAAGGATAATCGTAAGACCAAATCCACACATAAACACGGATGGTTTTTACCTTACGATAACCCAAAACATTTTTGAAACCAATATCCTTTCTGGTATTATAATAATGTCTAAATACAAGTAATTATCAATCTAGCAGAACGCTTGCATCTCACGCTCCACATATATAGTATACAATCAAAACCCAGGCACTTATTGGAGATTGGATTCCGACTATGACAAGGTATGGGACCACCTGCCGATAGTGTATCTCTAGAGGCGAATACACTGGGTTCAACAAGAACATCTTGCAACCCGGCCCTCACATGACCGACCACTCATTTCGCTTGAGTGTATCGAATGTATATCACCGAAGGTTGGGATCAGCAACCGTCTCCTGAAGAGGGACAACGTCGAATATAGATTCAAGAAGTAAATAGGAATTTCTCTAGATAGGTGATTATACACCCTAATGGGAGCGACCCACATAGCCATGCTGCCTGCCGGATTTTTGTCATTTCCCGGTTGGTGAGGCTTGAGGTCAGAGTTTATTTTTGAAACATCTGATCACCATTCACTTTGAATGCCACATCGTCAGATCCGTCAGATATCACTAATAGATATCCACAAAAATACTCTAGTTAGAAGCTGAGAGAACGAAAATTCCCCGCCAACAACTACAGCACGTTTGAAGAAATCAACGTACGCGACCCTTTGGAAATACTCTGTCAGACATCCATCCGTACAAGTCATCCAGGAACAGGATGAACCGAAGGCACTCTCCTACTGCATCTCATATAGGAATCACCCCATGGATCAGTAGCGAGTTGTCCTTGCAACCCATAGATTCCAACCACGACAGAATCACAGCTTATCTCTGCTTGTCAGGCAGAGAATATTAGTGGTTCTTTCGTTTATGATAATCCACGGTCTTCAATGCTCCATCTCGATCATCTTCTGATATCCTCACGTATTTGCTGGTCGGAATGATTTTCGAATATAAATTCGATCCCGGTCTTTCCATACCAACAATAGTATTGGACAGATTTAATAGTCGGTGATTTAACTATCAAAATATAGCGTTTCAATCATGACACTCCAATGAGTTCATTGGTTCAGTATTCAACATCACTTGGCCTTTTATTTAAAATAAACTAGTTCACTTCCTGTTAAATAAAAACTTCTAACTCTTTTAATCTTTGAAAATACGATATTGAATTCTTACTTAATATACTAATGTTCTCAAAACCAATTCTTTATATCACTAAAACTTATAACCATATTCAATTCCCGCTTAATTCTCCTTTCAAAACATTTGTTACATCATTCTCTATTATTTAAAACATGGAAAATCCATTCGACTCATTTTCTTCTTTAAATAGCGTTACGTAATATCTTGTATTCCATTCTCGAAACCATAACTAACATTGATTAGTATAGAATAAAACTAACTTTACATTTTCCTTACTTCGAACCTCTCGTTATGTATATTTCCCAATTCTCACCAATGTTGCATTATTTCACTAATGGAAATAATGAACTATCACTAACCTCTTTTACGGTTACCAACTAATATCATCCTCAGATAATCCTAATGTTTTTCAAGTTGGGGTATTTTAATTACCTCTCAGACCTTGATCAACAACGTTCATATCCTCAGATAAATATAAGTTGTAATCAAACTCATATTCCATTCCAGTCTCAAAACAAATCCCATTATAATTTGGATTTGGTTATACACCCCTACGACCCACTTCTTTATCTCAAATACACTTTTACCAATCTCCTTTCAAATCTATTCAACCATTTCCCACTTTTGAAATCTTATTTCAAATTCCCTTTTTTTTAACTTGATCTCATTGTCAAGTAACGTTAATGTAAAATTAACGCTTTTACTCCTTTAAACCTCATTTATAAAATTCCGGTTTATTAAAAACCCTTCTCATCTTTCCATCCTTTTACTTAATCCAAGTATCCTTTAATTTAAGCCCTCATATTCGCTTACCATTCTCTTAATAACTTTGATATAAAAATTCGGGTTTTAAATATAAAACCCGTTCATAAATTCCTTTAACCATTCACTTTGATTATATTTCACCATCGATCACTTTTAATTGCATTCCCATTCAAAAAGAAAATTTCCAAATCATCATTAATTACAAAAAAATAACTTATTTCAATCATTAACTATTTCAATAGTTAATTCCTTTATTTACCAAATTAAATAGTAAATCCCTTTTAAAACCTTATTTAAATTTAAACAATATTCATGTAATTATTTTAATCAAAACACATTAATTTGAAAATCAATTCCAATTCCGACTGGTCGATTTAATTAACTCAAAACTCGATTATCTCGTTAATCGATTCCAATTAATCCTCACTTTAAATTAATCAAAAATATAATTAATTCAAATAATTCCATTAATTGTTTCTTTTCAAAACAATTTATCAAAGTTTACTCATTCGATTCATTTCTTATTCTCATACTTGTAAATCTGATTTGCATCAGCATTTACTTTATAAAATAAATTACTAACAAATCAAATCTTAAATAAATAAAATATTTATTTCTCTTTAATAACCTTTATTCAAAATAATATATTTCAAAATCTATCTCCCGTTATAAAAATATTTTTATAACCTTATCTCTATCGACTCACCTGAGGTGAATCAATATTTATAAAATGATTGATTCTATAGGCCATACGCTGCCAAATACCCAACCAACATCACCCATTGGTTTAAACTAACAGATGTTGAACATTCAATAATCAACCATCAAATGAATCACCCCAACAGATCAATTTATATAAAATAAATAATATATTTGAGGGATCCGGTTGGGTCCCTTCAACCTGTTCGTCTCTGTATTCAAATGGCCATCACCAATCAGGTCAATCAATTCAATTTAACTGTTAATTTCTATAACAACAAATAACGACAATATAATATCAGCCAATCAACAAAACAAATCAGACAATTCAAACAGTTGAACACGTTTGTAAATAAACGTGACCAATAAGGCAAATTACCTCTATTGGAACCAATCGTTAAAAATAACGTTTTGGTATTTCACTGGAATTGAACGACGGTTTAATTTCATCATTTAAATCAACAAATAAATTATAACTAGCAAACAATCAATCATTGGCAAGCAGAGAACACAAAATAAAAACCCAATTTATATAAAATATAAATGGGAAAAAAAACTGAGTGAGTTTAACTTACCTTGATGTGATACCCTTGTTTAAACGATTGGTTTAATTAAATTAAACGGATGTTTAATTTAATTAAAGATCCCGGTTGATTACACTCCATTCAATTCTGTTCCATAGTGTAGATCGAGTCAAGATGATTCCAGTTCCTGTCCAAATGGTTCCATAGAGTTGCTCCCATCAAGACGATCCTAGTGTAATATATTTCATTCCATTCTGTAAACAGTTGTGAGAGTTATACGAGTTTAAATATACGATTTTATTAAATAATTATATTTTCTTTAAATTATAAAATTAAGGAACTAACTACATTTTTAGAATAATATGGTCAACTTCAGTTTTTCCCATGTACGTTCACTCTGCAGTTTTAAACCAAAACCTGCATCAAATTTACTGAATACGTTATTAACGGTTTTAGTTATACGAATAAATTAACTAACTATTGCTTCCCAAATTAACCTATATTTAAACAAATTTTGGTTTGATTAGTATTTACTTATGGTTAGAAGATGTTGGTTGATCCCTTTTCTCCTCTCCAAATATTGTTTTGAACCCATACGGATTTCGTGCTTCCAGGTTCCTGCTCTCAGGCATACGATGTCAACCCAAAAATTCATGTATTTAGTTACATAATTTAATATGTAAATTGATCCCTAATTATTTTAATACAAACTAATTGCATTTGCATTGGGACAAAACCTTTCCTGTTCGTTAAAACTGCTACTGTTCACCAAACTATTCCTACTCCCCTTCCATTTGAGCCCCACGCACACAACTGCTCATCCTCTCCTTAACACGTATGCTGCAGCCCCTCCTGGTCGACCAAAGATGGATCAGGGACCGGCAACCCGAGCGGCTTCACCTCCTTCTCCTTCAACATGAATCCCGCCTCACCTCGCACTATCTATCGCCGGCAATTCCAACCGAAACGCTGCCGACTTCAATGACTATCCCAGTGGCTACAATGGCTCAGAACAGATCATGACCATTGGATCGGTCCTTCTTGCTGAACTCTTCACGTTCTCAGTTGAGCGATTTTAGTTTTGATGATCCGATGGAAAGATTTTAACGGTGGAAGTTGGGTAATTTCAGTGCGTTGATTTGTTTTAGTGGAGGCGTAGTATTTGGTTGACCACGCGAGTGAAACGTTAGGGTATTTGACTCCTTTTTGCACGGCTGAAGATATTTATATATATATAGTAGGAAAGAAATTAATATTATTTCATTAATTGAAACTTCGTCGTGAAGAAATACGTAAAACTGACCACAATTAACTATTGTTTACTGAAAAAAAGCTATTCTTAGTGTAAAAAGTTATTCCGGACCCAATGGGACAAGTTTCATCGAATTCCAACATCGTATGAAAATTTTTCCTTTATAAAACCAGAAATGAACACACGTTAAATTTTTCCACGGTCACCAGATAAATCAAATTAATTTGAAATATTCAAATCTTACAATAATTTGTTGATACGAACCCAACGGCACCAGTTTCGTCGGATTCTGAGACTGTTTCCCCGGTAGGCTATTTTTACCACGCACCGCAATACCCTTTTCAACGCCAAATTACCCGGTCTCTAAAAATAACAAACTATATACCTACCATGAATATAATCGACGATACAAACTCAACGGGACTGGTTTCGTGGCCTAATTCGATCGTCTGTTCAAGTTGCGCCCAAATATCCCTTTATTTATTTAAATACGCGATATAGAAAATGAACGGGCGTTTTT
The DNA here is from genome assembly GCA_030737875.1 of Allium sativum. Taxonomy (NCBI): domain Eukaryota; kingdom Viridiplantae; phylum Streptophyta; class Magnoliopsida; order Asparagales; family Amaryllidaceae; genus Allium; species Allium sativum. The sequence continues at coordinate 551,216,356 of CM060918.1, forward strand.
GGCTACCGTGGTCACGTACGACATCGGTTTGCCACGCCATTTAACACCGTGCAATAATTTTACGTTACGGTTCTAATGAAACTGATTTCGTCGAAATCCGAGATCGTTTGCAAAATGGCCATTTTAAAGGCCGATAACGATTTCCATAGCGTTTTTTCCAAAATTTGATTTGGCCATAACTACCAATCTACAACACGGAATCTGGATTTTTCTCTTTCATATGAAAATTATCATCAACACGCTTCCAGCGTTTCTTGTTTCACAGAAATCCGACTTATATTGGATCCTGTATTCTCAGTTGAAGTTTAAAACTCCAATTTACGAACTGCAGCGCTATTTCGAGCCCGTTTTATAATTATATAAATATATAACGTTCGAACTTCGTTTAAATAACGAATTAAATATTAAATTCCATCGATATTCCAAATGAAATATTTAAAATTAATTTAAATATTCAGATTCAAATGGTCGCAAAACACGGGTCGTTACATTCTTCCCCCCGTAAAATAATTTCGTCCTCGAAATTGCTAAGGTAAGAAAGAACGTTATAAACCCATTAATTTCCAAACCCAATTTATATATAAATTAGAAACCAATTCAATACTGTAAATAAATACTTTCAAAAAAATGTTGAAAATTTTCTAATGCCTTAAATTTCCGAAAAATTTCGCCAGCACCTCCTTTGTACGGCTCAATCGGTACAACTACAACTCGCCTTTCTAGGCCTTCTCCAATCCAAAAGAAAATAAAACAGCCAAGTGGCTTGTCAAATCGGCTCATAAATCACCAAACCCATATAAAAATAAACGTGTACCTTTTTGTTGGGCATATCATTATATCCTTTCTGCCTGCTACCTTGTCAGCATATACAAATGCATTCCCAAACAAAATTACACTTTAATCCTCAAAACCAAATCCTTCACGCGTCCAAGTCAAATCCCATTCTTAACCCAATTTCCATCCATTATCAATTTCACCTCTTAACTTACAAGTCCTATACCATCTCAGATTCCTGTCTCATAATTCAAAATCTGATTCTACTTGATATATTATATCTCGATTAAATTTCCAGTTAATTAGTTTCAATTCAATTCATATTTGCTTTCACAAACTTCTATATAAATTTTGTTTTTGTTCAAACAATTTCCCTGGGAGTTTTTAAACACTTTAGCTCTTTCAAAAAAATAATAATCAAATATTCCTTTTCAGTATTCAGAACAACTTGTTTTTCTCAAAGGATTCAAAACAAAATCTTTGGTAGTAATCTGTCACTTAGAACTCGGAAATGAACACTGATGATGTGGCCATCATCGTCAGAGTTATTCCCCAGCTATCGAAGTGAGTTCAATACTATATAACATTTCAAAATCGTATTCAAACAGTTTCATTTTGAAATCTATTTCGAAATACCAAACACAATGCCCGTAAAACAAGTTAAAATCTCCCAAGATTTTAAAACACCAATATATTCAATCCATGTTCATTTGCAAACACCTTTCCCACATTTAGGAATTTTAATTCCAATTTTGATTTAGATTTCAGATTTAATTCATCTGATTCCATATTTTTATACTGATATGAATTCTGATTGGTCATTTACATAACCATTTCAATTATAATCAACCAACACATCCAATATACTATAATACATCAAATATTAATCATTCTTTTATATTAAAATATAATTTGGGTAAAAAAATTCATTTACCCTCTTTCCAAAACATACTGCATCGGTTTATCGTAATTGAGTGTTTAGAAACTCCTATCGATACAGTGGATCAAACCGATCGACCAGAACCCATAAACAACTCAGCCAATAAATCTTCACAATATACAACAATTTTTATAAAATCTACAAATACGTTCACTCGTATATATATATATACTCAAACCAATCTAGGGTATTGCTAACCCCATCTCCACTGAGTCACGCCACAGAGCCAAGGTAATCACTTAACCTTCAGCTCTGATACCACTGTAACGACCCAATAGTTTTCGGCCCCGAAAATCGACATAAATACCTTTATCGTACTCATGTCGACCCTCCAAGCACCGGAAACACTGGATAGTTATTAGAAAGAAATTAGAGGGTGAGATAAGAAAGAAAGAAATATTAGAATAGACGACGAAGAAGAAACAACACAACACAACACAGAGTCTCACATCTCAGCGGAACAAAGTATAATACAGAAATAAATCTTTATTGAAAACTTTAAAAATACTTACAATATCAGAGTACATCACCCCACGAGACAGTTATAATATCCTGCTCTCATATACAACACACAGCGGAATAGTAGCTATATAATATCATACGTCTTAACATCTCCAGCTCGTCTCTGGACTTCACAGCATTCAATAACCTGAACCTGTACACCCCGGGATAACCCGAGGCATTTACAAAACACCGGGTAAGTCTGGTGAACCAGAGTGAGAAAAAACTAGCATAGTATTAAGCGTATCACACAACCTGATTTTAAAGTTAAAATCTTTTCGAAAGAAAAGGATAATCGTAAGACCAAATCCACACATAAACACGGACGGTTTTTACCTTACGATAACCCATAACATTTTTGAAACCAATATACTTTCTGGTATTGTAATAATGTCTAAATACAAGTAATTATCAATCTAGAAGAATGCTTGCATCTCACGCTCCACATATATAGTATACAATCAAAACCCGGGCACTTATTGGAGATTGGATTCCGACTATGACAAGGTATGGGACCACCTGCCGATAGTGTATCTCTAGAGGTGAATACGCTGGGTTCAACAAGAACATCTTGCAACCCGGCCCTCACATGACCGACCACTCATTTCGCTTGAGTGTATCGAATGTATATCACCGACGGTTAGGATCAGCAACCGTCTCCCGAAGAGGGACAACATCGAATATAGATTCAAGAAGTAAATAGGAATTTCTCTAGATAGGTGATTATACACCCTAATGGGAGCGACCCACATAGCCATGCTGCCTGCCCGATTTTTGTCATTTCCCGGTTGATGAGGCTTGAGGTCAGAGTTTATTTTTGAAACATCTGATCACCATTCACTTTGAATGCCACATCATCAGATCCGTCAGATATCACTAATTGATATCCACCAAAATACTCTAGTTAGAAGCTAAGAGAATGACAATTCCCCGCCAACAACTATAGAACATTTGAAGAAATCAACGTACGTGACCCTTTGGAAATACTCTGTCAGACATCCGTCCATACAAGTCATCCATGAATAGGATGAACCGAAGGCACTCTCCTACTGCATCTCATATAGGAATCACCCCATGGATCAGTAGGGAGTAGTCCTTGCAACCCGTAGATTCCAACCATGACAGAATCACAGCTTATCTCTGCTTGGCAGGCAGAGAATATTAGTGGTTCTTCCGTTTATAATAATCCACGGTCTTCAATGCTCCATCCTGATCATCTTCTGATATCTTCACGTATTTGTTGGTTGGAATGGTTTTCGAATATAAATTCGATCTCGGTCTTTCCATACCAACAATCGTATTGGACAAATTTGATAGTCGGTGATTTAACTATCAAAATATACAGTGTTTCAATCATGTCACTCCAATGAGTTCATTGGTTCAGTATTCAACATCACTTGGCCTTTTATTTAAAATAAACTAGTTCACTTCCTGTTAAATAAAAACTTCTAACTCTTTTAATCTTTGAAAATGCGATATTTGAATTCTTACTTAATATACTAATGTTCTCAAAACCAATTCTTTATATCACTAAAACTTATAACCATAGTCAATTCCCGCTTAATTCTCCTTTCAAAACATTTGTTACATCATCCTCTATTATTTAAAACATGGAAAATCCATTCAACTCATTTTCTTCTTTAAATAGCGTTATGTAGTATCTTGTATTCCATTCTCGAAACCATAACTAACATTGATTAGTATAGAATAAAACTAACTTTACATTTTCCTAACTTCGAACCTCTCGTTATGTATATTTCCCAATTCTCACCAACGTTGCATTATTTCACTAATGGAAATAATGAACTATCACTAACCTCTTTTACGATTACCAACTAATATCATCCTCAGATAATTCTGATGTTGTTCAAGTTGGGGTATTTTAATTACCTCTCAGACCTTGATCAACAACGTTCATATCCTCAAATAAATATAAGTTGTAATCAAACTCATATTCCATTCCAGTCTCAAAACAAATCCCATTATAATTTGGATTTGGTTATACACCCCTACGTCCCACTTCTTTACCTCAAATACACTTTTACCAATCTCCTTTCAAATATATTCAACCATTTCCCACTTTTGAAATCTTACTTCAAATTCCCTTTTTTTTACTTGATCTCATTGTCAAGTAACGTTAATGTAAAATTAACGCTTTTACTCCTTTAAACCTCATTTATAAAATTCCGGTTTATTAAAAACCCTTCTCATCTTTCTATCCTTTTACTTAATCCAAGTATCCTTTAATTTAAGCCCTCGTATTCGCTTACCATTCTCTTAATAACTTTGGTATAAAAATTCGGGTTTTAAATATAAAACCCGTTCATAAATTCCTTTCACCATTCACTTTGATTATATTTCACCATCGATCACTTTTAATTGCATTCCCATTTAAAAAGAAAATATCCAAATCATCATTAATTACAAAAAAATAACTTATTTCAATCATTAACTATTTCAATAGTTAATTCCTTTATTTACCAAATTAAATAGTAAATCCCTTTTAAAACCTTATTTAAATTTAAACAATATTCATGTAATTATTTTAATCAAAACACATTAATTTGAAAATCAATTCCAATTCCAACTGGTCCATTTAATTAACTCAAAACTCGATTATCTCGTTAATCGATTCCAATTAATCATCACTTTAAATTAATCAAAAATATAATTATTTCAAATAATTCCGTTAATTGTTTCTTTTTAAAACAATTTATCAAAGTTTACTCATTCGATTCATTTCTTATTCTCATACTTGTAAATCTGATTTACATCAGCATTTACTTTATAGAATAAATTACTAACAAATCAAATCTTGAATAAATAAAATATTTATTTCTCTTTAATAACCTTTATTCAAAATAATATATTTAAAAATCTATCTCCCGTTAAAAAAATATTTTTATAACCTTATCTCTATCGACTCACCTAACGATGAATCAATATTTATAAAACGATTGATTCTATAGGCCATACGCTGCCAAATACCCAACCAACATCACCCATTGGTTTAAACTAACAGATGTTGAACATTCAATAATCAATCATCAAATCAATCACCCCAACAGATCAGTTTATATGAAATAAATAATATATTTGAGGGATCCGGTTGGGTCCCTCCAACCTGTTCGTCTCTGTATTCAAATGGTTATCACCAATCAGGTCAATCAATTAAATTTAACTGTTAATTTCTATAATAGCAAATAACGACAATATAATATCAGCCAATCAACAAAACAAATCAGACAATTCAAACAGTTGAACACGTTTATAAATAAACGTGAACAATAAGGTAAATTACCTCTATTGGAACCAATTGTTAAAAATAATGATTTGGTATTTCACTGGAATTAAACAACGGTTTAATTTCATCATTTAAATCAACAAATAAATTATAACTAGCAAACAATCAATCATTGGCAAGCAGAGAACACAAAATAAAAACCCAATTTATATAAAATATAAATGGAAAAAAAACTGAGTGAGTTTAACTCACCTTGATGTGATACCCTTGTTTAAACGATTGGTTTAATTAAATTAAACGATTGGTTTAATTTAATTAAAGATCCCGGTTGATTCCACTCCATTCAATTCTGTTCCATAGCGTAGATCGAGTCAAGATGATTCCAATTCTTGTCCAAACGGTTCCATAGAGTTGCTCCCATCAAGACGATCCTAGTGTAATATATTTCATTCCATTCTGTAAACAGTTGTGAGAGTTATACGAGTTTAAATATACGATTTTATTAAATAATTATATTTTCTTTAAATTATAAAATTAAGGAATTAACTACATTTTTAGAATAATATGGTCAACTTCAGTTTTTCCCATGTACGTTCACTCTGCAGTTTTAAACCAAAACCTGCATCAAATTTACCGAATACGTTATTAATGGTTTTAGTTATACGAATAAATTAACTAACTATTGCTTCCCAAATTAACCTATATTTAAACAAATTTTGGTTTGATTAGTATTTACTTATGGTTAGAAGATGTCGGTTGATCCCTTTTCTCCTCTCCAAATACTGTTTTGAACCCATACGGATTTCGTGCTTCCAGGTTCCTGCTCTCAGGCATACGCTGTCAACCCAAAAATTCATGTATTTAGTTACATAATTTAATATGTAAATTGATCCCTAATTATTTTAATACAAACTAATTGCATTTGCATTGGGACAAAACCTTTCCTGTTCGTTAAAACCGCTACTGTTCACCAAACTATTCCTGCTCCCCTTCCATTTGAGCCCCACTCACACAACTGCTCATCCTCTCCTCAACACGTCTGCCGCAGCCCCTCCTGTCCGACCAGAGATGGATCAGGGACCGGCAACCCGAGCGGCTTCACCTCCTTCTCCTTCAACATGAACCCCGCCTCACCTCGCACTATCTATCGCCGGCAATTCCAACCGAAACGCTGCCGACTTCAATGACTATCCCAGTGGCTACAATGGCTCAGAACAGATCATGATCGTTGGATCAGTCCTTCTTGCTGAGCTCTTCACGTTCTCAGTTGAGCAATTTAATTTTTGATGATTCGATGGAAAGATTTTAACGGTGGAAGTTGGGTAATTTCAGTGCGTTGATTTTTTTTTAGTGGAGGCGCCGTATTTGGTTGACCACGCGAGTGAGACGTTAGGGTATTTGACCCCTTTTTCCACGGCTGAAGAGATATATATAGTGGGAAAGAAATTAATATTATTTTATTTATTGAAACTTCATCGTGAAGAAATACATAAAACTGACCACAATCGACTTCTATTTACTGAAAAAAGCTATTCTTAGTGTAAAAAATTATTCCGGACCCAATGGGACAAGTTTCATCGAATTCCGACATCATATGAAAAAATTTCCTTTATAAAACCAGAAATGAACACACATTAAATTTTTCCACGTTCACCAGATAAATCAAATTAATTTGAAATATTCAAATCTTACAATAATTTGTTGATACGAACCCAACGACACCAGTTTCGTCGCATTCTGAGACTGTTTCCCCGGTAGGCTATTTTTACCGCGCACCGCAATACCCTTTTCAACGCCAAATTACCCGGTCTCTAAAAATAACAAACTATATACCTACCCTGACTATAATCGACGATACGAACTCAACGGGACTGGTTTTGTGGCCTAATTCGATCGTCTGTTCAAGTTGCGCCCAAATATCCCTTTATTTAATTAAATATGCGCTATAGAAAATGAACGGACGTTTTTGGCTACCGTGGTCACATACGACATCGGTTTGCCACGCCATTTAACACCGTGCAATAATTTAACGTTACGGTTCTAATGAAATTGATTTCGTCGAAATCCGAGATCGTTTGCAAAATGGCCATTTTAAAGGCCGATAACGATTTCCATAGCGTTTTTTCCAAAATTTGATTTGGCCATAACTACCAATCTATAACATGGAATCTGGATTTTTCTCTTTCATATGAAAATTATCATCAATACGCTTCCAGCGTTTCTTGTTTCACAGAAATCCGACTTATATTGGATCCGGTATTCTCAGTTGAAGTTCAAAACTCCAATTTACGAACTGCAGCGCTATTTCGAGCTCGTTTTATAATTACATAAATATATAACGTTCGAACTTCGTTTAAATAATGAATTAAATATTAAATTCCATTGATATTCCAAATGAAATATTTAAAACTAATTTAAATATTCAGATTCAAATGGTCGCAAAACACGGGTCGTTACACTTTTCTAATAACTAATATTCGATTCAATCCTTTCGAATAAACTATATTCGATCAACTCGCTTCTTTCAAAAAACTATATTCGATTAACTCACTTCTTTCGAATAAACTATATTTGACTAACTCCTTTAACTCTATTCGAATAAACTATATTCGAATAACTCCTTTCGAATAACTAATATTCGATAACTCCTTTCGAATAACTAATATTCGATAACTCCTTTCGAATAACTAATATTCGATAACTCCTCTTTCGAATAAACTATATTCGATAATCTTCTTTCGAATAAACTATAGTCGACTACCACCTTTCTTCGAATAAACTATATTCGATTTACTCCTTTTCGAATAACTCTATATTCGATTAATTCCTCTTCGAATAACTAATATTTGATTAACTCCTTTCGAATAACTATTATTCGATTAACTCCTTTCGAATAACTAATATTCGATTAACTCTCTTCGAATAACTAATATTCGATTAACTCCATTTAACTCTATTTGAATAACTAATATTCGATTATCTTCATTTAACTCTATTCGAATAACTAATATTCGATTAACTCCATTTGTAGTGACCCGAAAATCCGGTAGAATTTGAGCTGACCAAAAACACAAGTCCAACCCCAAATATCACGGAAATTCGAACCATTAATAGAAAGAAGTTAGAGGGTGAGGATAGATAAGATAGAAACTTAGAATAGAAGAAGAAGAAGAACACAACATCAGAGTAACACGAATCTCACAGCGGAACGAATAACATATAATATATATAACATAACTTGAAATATACATCTGTACTTGAATATACATCAATATCAAAGTACATCACTTACAACACAGCAGAAATAACTATAGCTATATGATCCTGAAGCCTCCTGCTCCAAGCTCTTCCAGTATATCTGTAAATTCCCGACTACTTGACTGCCCGTACAAATTTAGGCACCCAAGAGTTTAGGGAAAACAACAAAGTAAACTCCGGGTCAGTCATGGGACTGGTATGAGTAAACAGTTTAAAACAGTTTCAGAAAACTAAATGATATCTCATAAGACCACGCCGTATAACACGGAACGGGTTTTTCCTTATGAGAATCCAAACACTTGATTTATCTTTATATCAAAAGTCTTTTGATATTATAATAATGTCTAAATCAAGTAGATAACAATCTAGTGGAACGCTTGCATCTCACGTTCCACATATATAATATACAATCAAAACCGCAAGCACGTATTGGGTAATGGATTTCCAACTATGACAAGGTATGGAACCACCTTCCGATCAGTGTACTCTAGGAACGATACACTGGAGTTCAACAAGAACATCTTGTAACTCAGCCACACATGACCGACCACTCATTTCGCTTGAGTGTATCGAATGTATATCACCAACGGTTGGGATCAACAACCGTTCCAGTATATATATATGGGACAACATTGATAGATTAAAGAAGCAAATGAATATTCTCTAGATAGGTGATTATACACCCTACTTCGAAGCGACCGACTTAGCCATGCTGCCTGCCCGATTTTTGTCATTTCCAGGTTGTTGAGGCCAGAGGTTACGCTGTATCATCACATCAGATTCACTTCGAATGCCACATTGTCAGATCCATCGAAAATCACTAATTGACGTCTACAACAGTACATTACGTGTTAGCTAAAGAAGTGCCCTTCTCCGCTTCCACTCTTGGTACGGTTGAAGAAATCAATGTACGTGACCTTTCTGGAAATACTCTGTCAGACATTCATCCATACAAGTCATCCAGGAACAGGATGAACCGAAGGCACTATTTCTATTAATAGAAAAAGTCCTTGCACTCTACTCCGTCTTCGATTATCTTTATATAATCTGATTCGCACGCTACTGCCAATACAGAGTGGTTCTTCGGATAATAATCCAACCGGTCTCTCCATATTGACAACGATGGTCAAAACTTCGATAGTCTGTGATTTAACTATCGAATAAAAACAAGTGTTTCGATAGTCGATGATTTAACTATCGAATAAAACAAGTGTTCATCCAAACATCCAACAATCACTGAACCTTTAATTAATATTCCATTAATTAAATCTCTTCTCAATTTCTTATCAATATTTGTTAACCAAATATTTTCGATAACCATATTGGCCTTTATACGTTATTTGGAAAACATTTCCATATATCGCCTTCTTTTATTTTCTAAACTTTAGAAAATATATGTTATTTATAATTGGAAAATATTCCAATTACTTATCTCTTTTCCAATCTCGTTTATTCCTATACTTAGGAAACGTTCATTATTCTATTTCCAAGCTTTGCACATATTTGGGTTAAAACAGATGTTGTGTAAAACATCGTTACGACAACCCAAATATAGTATTTAACTAATTCTTATTCCACATTGATCTTCGAGCCTGAATCTTGCTACTTATCGATATATCATGAAATCAACCAAGTTGGGGTATAATTACCTCTCAGACCTTGACTGAATAACATTTAACGTCAAAACAGACAAGACTACTTACTCGAATAATCAATACCATACAACTGATTATTCACCTTCAAACACATATACATATTCTCTTTCTATTCTACTAGATTTTATTCTTATACTTCCTTTTTGATTATACTATTCTATTTCTAAGTTCGTTTTCTTATCGACTTCTATATATTTTGATACGTTGATTTCTAACTATCAAATTATCTTAAAAATATTCTATCTCCTTAAATTCCCGGAAAAATTCGCCATAACCTCCTTTGTACCGGGAGCATCGGGAAATTTCAAATAGCTTTCCCGGTCCTTCTCATCTCAAAAAGAAAAAGAAAAAGCCAAGCGGCTTGCCGATACGGCGCATAAAATCTCATATATGAATTAAATACGTACCTTTTTGTCGGGCATTCTATTTATTTCACTTCTATACTTTATTCCAAACCTGTCTCCTGTATATTTATGTCTGTCCAATCTATTTTAACTATACCAATCGTTTTAACACAATTTGTAAATTAAATCTGTTACTTAACTTTTCAGTCTATTTCACCTTCATATTTGAACATGACATGTTCAAATATATTTTAACTGCATATTAACAAATTCTAATTATACTCATACTCTCGTTTCCTTATCGACTTCTCTATTCAAATTCCAATTCAATTCTATTTGAATTCTCTTTATTTAAAACTTCATTTGAATTCTATTTTCAAATTCTATAGTTTAAAGTCCATTTGAATTCTATATTCAAATTCTATAGTTAAAGTCCATTTGAATTCTATACATTATTTATAAACAACGTTTATAACTTCAATTCAAATCCCACCTTTCCATTTATAAACAACGTTTATAAATTCAATTCAAACCCCATATTTTCATTTATAAACAACTTTATAAATTCGATTCAAATTCCATCCTTTCATTTACAAACAAAGTTTATAAATTCAATTCAAATTCCATCTTTTCATTTATAAACAAAGTTTATAAATTCAATTACTTGTTTTATATACCTTCGAACAAGTTAAATATTTTCTATAGTCTTATTTAAAATTCAAATTCTATTTATAAAAATAGAATTCACTTTTTAAATCTCAAATACTCTTTTCGATATTTTTATAAATCAATATTCAAGCCCCATTGATATTTTAAATAATCAAATCAACCAATTTTCAATCATTTGATTTTCTACACATCATATATGAATATATATGAAATCAAACAAACAACAAACAGATAATATATTTTTGAGGAATCCAGTTGGATTCCTCCAACCTGTTTTCCTGCATCCACAGATGTTAGCACATAAATAATACCTATCCTGCTTCGAGGCAGGATATCGCGGTATAGAAGGTCATCCACTAATCATAGCGTGGGGCGTATAGGGTAATCATCCGCTATGGTACCGCGGGCATCCGCTAATGAGACTGCGGGAATCCAACCAATCATCAACCCAATATATATATAATAGTCAACCAAAATAACTATATATATTTAAAACAATCAGACAGCATTCAAACAAGCAACAACAATTATTTTTAACACTAAAAATAATTCTAATTAAATGGTGAGTGAGATTTACTCACCGTGATATTTTATCTTCGAATATCCATCTTTTTGAATTGTCTTGGCTAGCCTCTACTTGAATCATCTCAAATGAATTTATCGTACGCCTATTTTATATTTATCGATCAATGATTTTTCGATTATATTAACTACTATACCAAACAAATTAATTATGAACTAAATAATTTATTTAATTACCTTATTGATTATTACTGCAAACAGATTTAAACTCTTGCACCATACACTTCGACATTACATCGAACACCTCATGGTCGATCTCCAAATTACGTTGTCGTTCATTCTTATGGCTACCAACGCCTGGACTGACCCCTCCGACGTGCCTCCAGGTTGATGTCGACCTTCCCAGACCTTCCAGAAACCTGCGTCGCCCTCCCCAAAATAGTGTATGCCCCTTTACAGTTTTCTGATGTCGAGCTCTTTCCAGTATTTCACCCACCCTAAATCGCGAATCCCCGGACACCGCTACCCTCGAACATCGTTTGAACTTCAGGGAGCTACATGGCTTCGATCGACTTTGCTCCCCCTCCAATCACTGAACTCGGCCTCGCGATGAACCCTAGCCATCGAAGAGCCGCCCAAACCTATCGCGAGCTACAGGGATCCGCGGTTTCAAAAACTGAGTCGCGATTTGGGTTTAAAAATAGAAGTGAAGAGGTCGGCCATTTTTGAATCTCGTCTGAAGCTTTTCGGTTTCGGATTAAACAAATGAATTAAAAGAGGAGGGGAGGAGCGGTTTTTAAATAGAAGGGGGTGGTTGCGATTTGTGGTGAATGAAGGAGCACGGTGTTGGTTTGATTTATGGTGATAAGGGAGGGCACGGTAATGTATTTGTTTGTGGGAGAAAAGGGAGCCACACAACACTTATTTATTTAATTTAATTAAAAACTATATCCTAAAATTAAAATACCCATGATGCCAAACTCCATTCTGAACCCAACAACTGACGATCTTAGGGTAATACCACTATTCTGGATACACTGGGATAGGTCACAAGGTCAAATTCGATCATTCGCAACGGATATTAATTTATATTGATATAAATTAAATTTTAAATTCTGCGATAATATTATTATCGTTATAAATTCAAATGAAATTTCTCATTAATTAATTGAACTGTATTTAATTCAAATTAAATTTTGAGTTCAACTAAATCCATTTTCTTATTCTGATAATTTAATATTTTCAATATTAAATTGAAATTTATTTTTAAATCGATAACTCCCTATAAAAATTGATTTATTTACTTAACTCAATATTTAAATCCATATTAAATATTTTAAAATTAACCCATAAATATCTGGGTCATTACACCATTTAACTCTATTCGAATAAATAATATTCGATTAACTCCATTTAACTCTATTCGAATAACTAATATTCGATTAACTCCATTTAATTCTATTCGAATAACTAATATTCGATTAACTCTTACTCGACTAACTCTAACTCGATTAACTCTATTCAAATTACTCTATCGATTAACTCCTTTTGATTTAACTCCTTTTGATTAATTAATAACTATAATTGATATCCACTTTAAACAATCTTCTCATAACTCTTTTATATCTCGTTAATTCCCTTTTATAATCCTATTTATTTTCCAAATAAATATTTCTTTTATAATTTTATTTATTTAACAAATAAATATTTCCTTTTCAATTCTATTTATTTAACAAATAAATATTCTTTTCTAATTCTATTTATTTAACCAATAAATATTTTCTTTCAATTCTATTTGTAAATGTTTTGCAAATATTTCCTTTTCTATTTGTTTCACAAATATTTTCCTTTTCTATTCTATTTGTAAATGTTTTACAAATATTTCCTTTTCAATTCTTTCTATTTAATTAATAAATAAATATTCCTTTTTAATCTATTTATTTTCTAAATAAATATTTTCTTTTTATAAAATATTTTGATTTTATAAATATTTCTTTTTCAATATAACATTGAAAATTTCCTTTTTTTTATTCTAGTATTTCTTATGGTATTTAACGTACCATATAACAATGATCAGTATCTTTCCAACATATAAAATAAACAACAGATTTCATATCACATTATGTAACACAATATATGAAAAACAGTAAAATAAATGTTGAGGAATCCAGTTGGATTTCTCTGACCTGTTTCTCTGCATCCACAGATGTTAAACAATACAATTAACATCAATTTCATTTCACTATGAAATATTCTGCTAAACAGAATCAATTTATATATATATATATAACCAGATCTATAATTTCAACCAATTACTTAGCAGTTCAATCAAACAGTCAACACATAGAATTCAACCAACATCTATGAATTCTAAAAATACGTTATAAAAATATAAACTGATCAAAATAATGAGATTTACTGACATTGGCGGTTTATCATTAAATATCGATAACCGTTGTCGATTCAGATCGAACAATTTATTTCGCCATAAATTTGAAAGAGCTCCAATCCACTCCCTGTCAGTTCCATTGGGTAGCGTCCGTCCATACGATCCTAACGGATCTTGTTTTGTGGAATTCCCTCCTATTAACACCGGCCCAAACCACTTCCTCCACGACCCAATAGAATAGTTCCTTCTTCACCGAAGACAAACCCGTAACATCCTCATGCCATTGTCGCTGCCTTCCTCGACCCGTTCTCCATCAACAATTCACGAACCACAAGACCGCCAACACCATTATGTCTCACTTCGAATTCTCCTTCCACTTAAACCACTTTCATCCATCTCGCACCATTCATCACAACCGCGTCGAACCCCACTATTCCTTGAACCCAGTAAATCGATCGACGAAAATCTGAACTGAACTTCACAAAAAAAATCACAACCGAAGCTGCTTCTCACCATGAGTTCGAATCTATACTCGAATTGATTTAACATTCTTTCAATCTCGCCACAAAGTGAACTCTAGGTCGAACGCTGGAGAAACCGATCACCAGAACATGAATCGAACTCCACGAAATGGGTACAAGGTTGAAGAGAATTGCAATCAGATCTCAAATATAAGTATCACGTGATTTATTGATTTTTGTTTGAATTCTTTTGGATTTAAAAAGGATCAAAAATAAATTTCTAGAATGAAATGTTACAAGGGAAATTTATGGTTGACTATTGTAACACCCCACATCCGTTAAGGTCACTCACAAAGGGAATGCCTTAACTTCAATGGAGCATTAAGGGTACTGGAACAGAAATATTACAAGACAGACATATATAAAATAGCGGAAGGTAAAGTAGTACTTCAAATCATTTATTAAATATAATTGTTTACAATAAAAGCCCATCAACTTCCAATACCCAATTACATAGCTAAAATATCTGTCTTGCTCAAAAACAAAGAAGCATAAAAATAAATTGTAGTATTCCCCAATAAAGCAAAGCAAGCCATAGCCAAGAGAAATCCAAGCTGTACATGAAAGAGCCTTGGAGCTTGGTAAGATCCGAACTAAGCTGTATTCCCACCCTGCAAACCTGGGGGGGGGGGAACGGAAGTAAAAGAGGCGAAACAAAACGGGTCAGTCATAAAGGCTGAGTAAGTCCTAGTGACTTTCAGCATAAAAACAGGTGAAGATAACATGACATGAATAAACTGAAAGTAAACATAAGCATGATGACAAGATAAGCTACAGGCACGATAACTAAGAATAACATCATAGGATTTCTGTCATGTATAACATTGCAAGGTTCCCATCTAAGATGAACTAAGTATAGTTTCGCAAGATTTCTATCAAGCATCGCAAGATTTCTCTGCTTCACCATTAAAATGATATCTATTTGCTCTGCACCACCTAACTAGTGTCCCAACTAGTAATCTATATAAAATGATAAAATCATAACGTGATCCCAATCCCCGAAATTAAGGTTACTTTCACGTGTATATCTATTATTTATTTCCTAGATCTAATCTAGGGTTTTCTATCGAGCGCTTCTTAGATTCAATCAGGATTTATGCCACCAAGGTCCAACCCAGGGATTATGCTACCTATTGAACACTTCTCGGATTTAGGGTTTATGCCACCTAGGTCCAACCTAGGGATTATGCTACCAATTGAACAATTCTCGGATTTAGGGTTTATGCCACCTAGGTCCAACCTAGGGATTATGCTACTTACGTGTATCATACAACCCCCAATGATTGTAGATACCTATGTTGGTCCCACCATGGGGTGTATCCAGTCCCATGGTGGCGGCCCGACACAATTCTAGAATGCATAGGATATACTACCGGTGCCCTCCAGTGCCCTGTTTTTCTGCTCTGGAGTTGCGTGCACGCCCGCACTCCGTTAGAACCACACTGTGCACCCACCGCCGTCACTTTTGACCGCTTACAATCAGCCCAGTAATCGTGCCCCACCCTGCCTAGTTTCAGGGTACCATGATACATCTAGTGGGTTACTGCTGAAATGGGTCCCCGTTACTAGGTTTCCTACTGGTTAAGTTTGTGGGCCTATATTTACTAATATTACCCACCAACCCGATATGTACTTAACCCTCTCCGTCCATCACGTTAAGTTGGTTAAGTGTTTTCTCTTGTTTTACTTAACCCTACCACACATCATGTTATATCGGTTAAGTGTTGTTCCTTGTGTTACTTAACCCTACCGCAAGCCTTGTTATACTGGCTAAGTGTTCTCCTTTATGTTAACTTAACCCCACCGCATGTCATGTCATATTAGTTAAGTGTATATTGACTTAGCCCACCTACTTATCATGTTGTGACGGTTACGTGTTACCCTCTGTTGTTACTTAACCTTACCACGCATCACGTTATATTGGTTAAGTGCATGTTAACTTAACCCCATCCACCATTCATATTATAATGGTTAAGTGTTACCGTCGTGTGTTTACTTAACCCTACCACGCATCAGGTTATATCGATTGGGTGTTATCAACCTATTCAAGTTAGCCCAACCCATCCGCTAGTCACGTTATAACGGTTAAGTGTCATTAGCCTAGCCACGTTACTTAACCCACCCATTCATATCATATTGGTTAAGTGTCATTAGTCTAGTCATATTACTTAACCCACCCATTGGTCTGATTAACAGTTATGTTGGTTGAGCCTACACTTATAAGTTTTACATGTTCTTAACTCATACCGGTTAGGTCCACATTTATATGTCAAATTTCCATGTCATCCCACCTAACCCTCTAACCATACCCACGTCTTATTATGGTTAGTATTCCTTAATTCATTCATTATGACGAACGAATCATGACCTCTCACATTAGACCGTGCATTTTGTGGCCACTGGATTTGTCGGGCGGTTCCGGGCAGATTTACACCACAAACTGGGTCTAATCTCGTGTCATAAACCGTTACGCCTACAATTTGGCCTTCGACCTCTCACATTAGACTGACACTTTGTGGCTACTGGATTTGCCGGGCAGTTCCGGGGCAGATTTACACCACAAACTGAGTCTAACCTTGTGTCAAAGGTTCATTAATGGTCGTATTCCACCCAAAACCCCAATATCAGTTCATGTGTTTAACATATCGAAATGTTCATGATTCACGTTTTTGCCCCAAAACGTATTCCCACATTATTATCATAATTCACTATAAGGTTATGCCAAGTTATAGCCTTTGATTTACAATACATGCCAATTACCCAAAACCCAACTTAGGCGCGTTCATATTAAACCTCTACTAAGTCATAAATTATCATATATGTTTCAACTCCAAATTTTACATAATTAACATAAGCCCAAGTTCTAGATTACATGTAAATTTTATATATGCCCAATTCGTACCAAATTTACATATGTTCAATTTATGCCGTTTTACATGTATGCCAATTTTATGCCATTTTACAGTATCAAGTTCTAGCCAAAATTACGTGTATCAAGTTTCATACCCAATAAACCCAAATTATGATTCATGATGTAGTTGTCCCAAACTATAATCTTTTTGTTACCGTACATGTCAGTTGCCCAAGTTCATAATACATGTTTATGCCAACTATCAAGTTTACGATTGCTTTCATGTTCAAATTCCCAATTCTACATATGCCTAATTAACATAAGCCCAAATCTTTTGATTTAATTTACATAGTCCCAAATTCGTGATTTAATGTACATGCCAATTCATGTATGCCCAAACTTATAATTTCAATTATATTGACAATACCCAAATATCCAATTTCATGTTAATGGTAGTAATACCCAAATATCCAATTTTTATGTTATGCCATCAATTCCACCAAACACACTAGGAAATATTCCAATATTTCCCCCGTATACCATCGCACGTATATCGTAGTTTAGGCCTAGGTCCGAAATTGACCTAGGTTCATCAAAAGAAAATAAATAGGGGAAGGTAGATTTTTGCATAAAAATAAGATCAGAGAGAAAAACATCATCACAGGCATGGAGTTTACAACTTGGTAATAATATCAATATGAATCAAGAAAACTGATTTACAACAGGCTGAATAGATCATAAACTAGACATAGGAATAAAGATAGACAAGTCTCAAAACTCAAGATCCAAGAAGCAACAGAAATAGATCGATAAACATACTTAAATCCAATTCCACTTTATTCCATGGCCACATTATAATTAAATGTTTAAATCTAAAAACAACTAGAACTTACAGAGCATGGCTAGTGAATTAGGAACTGGATTTGTTGTAAAAATGTTGCGGCGTTGTTGATTTATTGTCTTGAATCATTGTCGAAGCTTTGTTCTTTGAATTGATTTGAGTTTGAATGTTTTCACTTTAATTTGGGGGTGGCGGCCATGGTTCAAGAGGGAGTTCAGCAACATAATAGTGTAAGAATAATTCGATATGAATTAGGTTAGGTCTAAGGGGGTTTTTATAGGTGTAGCAACTAGTTTAGGCCCTTAGATTAACCCTAGAATCAATCCGGACCGTCAAAACACGTCTCAAGCTTCAAAAATGAGTTCTGGGTCAAAATAGGCCGACCAGGTCAACCTGTAAGGGGGGAAGGTCGACACTATGGTCGACCTAGGGTGTAGGTCGACCCTATGGTCGACCTGGGGTGTTAGGTCGACCCCTTGGTCCAGTGCTGCCGGAAAACTGCTGAAACTTGTACAGGCCATAACTTCTTCATCCGGACTCCGATTTTCGAAAACTCGGACTCTATTTCATGTAAAATTTCGAGACGAACACAATGGCATAACCCGTTTCCCCTGACTCTAATTTTAAAATTTAATTCTGCCTTGATTTCTAGTTTTAACATGTTATTAAAATTCAGGTTGTTACAACTATGGAATGAGAAATTAGGTTTAGAAAAATTGGGGAGTGTATTTATAGTAATTTTATATATTTTAATATTCAATATTATATTAATTTATATTGAACTGCTGTTTGTATTCGGTTTTAAAAATCCCCATGGTAACACATGATACCCAAAAATCACGAAACTGGACGTGAAACTATATTTCGACATTACCAACCCAACGAAACGGGTTTCGTCAAATTCTGACTCCGTTTGCTCACACAGCGTATTTTTAACCATCAAAATACTGATTGTTTTTCACATTAAAAATCTGTGCGGCCACATAGTGACCCCAAAAATCACGAAACTTGGAATCTAACAATAATTTAATATTACGGATCCAACAAAATTAGTTTCATCGAAAACGGAGTTCGTTTGCAAAAATGGCTATTTTTACAACTTTAAATAACCCTTTTAAATATATAAATATATTTAAAAATAATTAAATTAAATATTTAAAAATAAATATTATCATATATATTCACATAGAATATCACACAGCTCCATATGAGATTTATAACTCGATATTCCAAATCTAGTGTTACTTCGATATTCGATTTATATTTAAAATCCATTTAAAATATAAATAAATTGATATAAATTATAAACGAATTCCATAGCGACTTTTCTAAAAATTCGATTTGGACATAAATCAAAATCTACCCGACGAAATCCCGATTTTTCTCTTCCACTAGAAAAATATACTTCACTAGCTCCGTACGTTTCTTGTTTCACAGAAATCCGATTTAAAACAGACCCTGTATATTCAGTTGAAGTTCAAATCGCCAAATAGCGAACTGTCACGCCATTTCGAGCTCGAGTATATTTAAAATATAATTATACGTTCAAACTGTCGTTATTTAAATATATTCGTTATTATAATTCAGTTCTAAGCTGAATTAAATATTTTAAATAATCCAATTTACACAATATTTTGAATTCCAATATTTTTGATTATTTCAGAATTAAATATATTATTCTATTATTTAAATTAATTAAATAATCCATATAATTTAATTTAACGACTATTTAATTCTCTGAATTACTATTTATATAATTAAATAGATTAATTATAATACCGTAAAATACGGGTCGTTACACATACAACTCAGAACTACCTAAATAACAGAATACCACTCCTCGCAAGATTACAGTCTAGAATTGCTCACGATCATGATTCAATTAGACGATCGGAAACGACAGTCTATTGAGTCGTCTTGCATTGTTTGCTTTCAATACTTCATTTCTGCTGATGCTTTTGCGTGCTCTTCACTGCACATACTGTACTAGTTCACGCAAAGGGGGTACAGGTTAATTACTCTAACCAGCGATATTTCTTAGGTAGCACAATTAGGGCTGGGTATTTTTCTGCATTTCCACTTTACTGTCAATTTCCTTCCAATTATTTCCGAAATTTTGGGTTTTCGGTTTTTCCTACAATAATTTTGGAAATAATTGCTCTAGAAAATTATTGGAAAAAGTCAAAAATTTCTTGTAATTTGCATGGAATTTCTTTCCTTTCAAAATATCAGTTAGCTAGGACGTACACGCAAACCCTAATTTTTAGTTTTCAAGCTTCCAAAAATTTGAATTTGAAATTTTCAGTATTCAAAATTGAAACTTGAAACTTGAAGCTTTTAAACTTTAAAGATTTCAAAAATTCGAATTAAATTTAAGATGTAAAATTATAACAAAAAATTCAAAGTTCAAATTTAAAATTTTCATTTTTCAATATTTCAAATTTTCAAAATATCAAATTTCAATATTGCAAATATTCAAAATTTCACATTTTCAAATTACAAAATATCAAACTTTAAAATTTTCAAATTTCAAGTTTCTAAATTACAAATTCAAATTGTAAAATTTTAATTTTCAAAATTTCAAATATTTAGAATTTTAAATTTCAAAATTCTAAGTTAGAAAACTCAAAATTTCAAATTTTGAAATTTGAAGTGTCCCAGTTTTGAACTTTAAAATTTCAAATTTGAAAATTTTGAGTTTTTAAAGTCTAAAATTTTCTAACTTTAAACTTTAAAATTTCAAATTCGAATTTTTACAATTTCAAATTTGAATTTTTAAACCTTTTTTTTATTTCGACTTGTAAGTCGGAAGTTTTTCAGATATACTTTTTTTACTTTCTAAAAGCGAAAGGACTTTTGAAATAAGCCAAAGTCCTTTTGCTTTTGTTTGCCAAATGGACCCTTACTCTTGCTATTGTGGTTACGAAAAAGGTGGAATTTCTATGTTTTCCAATTTCCGCGAGATTCAACAAGTGGAATTCCGAAGTTGTTGGAATGGAACATGGAACAAATGTTATGTTTCAATCAACGGTCGGAAGAAATGGAAAAAGCTCCAGTTGGTATGGAAATTTTCCGTATCCACCCTTGAGCACAACCATCATATCTGGAAGATATCCCACCAAAGCTCCCGAGGCTGGGAAATGGGATGTGATCTATCAAGATCTCGGATTTAATTCTAATTCTAGGATTGAATTTAACGAAGATTCACAGTTTGTAGTGCAGCCTCACGGCGAACAACCAACTTCTTCATTGTCTGGGGAACAAACCTCGTCCGAAGAAGAAGTGGCTGTTGGCAATTGAGCTGGAGGGGGCAACGCAGTCGAAGCTGGTTCTGCTCCTGACACTTTGCCCAAAATTATCTTTCTGGATAACAATCTTCTACTAATGTTACTTGGAGCTTACAAGGAAGAGGCTTCATAGGAGAGATTTCAATTAAAACTCTAGTGTACCTAACAATCTTTCTAGTCGCCATGTTAGAATCAAAGCATCGAAGCTTGCCGATCTGGCTAGGCAACCAATTCAAACCAACTAGAGGTTGAAGAACTGATGGTATGTTTGTTAAGGTGGCCTAAATCTGGATGGATTGAATTTGTTCTCTAGCCTTACCAATTGTGACACTCCAAGGCGTTATAATAAAGGGTTTACCATCAATAATTGGAGGATCCCTCTCTAGGACATCCAGCTTATCGTTTGAATTGGAAAATTTTAGGTAAAACATAACTGGACATGTAACTTTCCTCTCAAACTCCAGTAACGATTACAATTTCGCAGACCACTTGATAAGAGGGGAAGTGTCGAGGAAATAACCAACTAAATGATCAGACCAATATTGTTCTCCTATATTATGAATTACCGTCGGCATTACACTATGTTCACGAATTATCCTGGTTTCAAATGAAGGATGTATGAACCTATAGCCTTGGACAGGCTTGCAAATAGTGATGTCCAATGAGGAAGCACAGTAGGTGCTACACCAGGCGGAACTGTAGCATAATTATCAAGTATGTTGTACATTCTTGTCTCTGTCAAAGGATTGAACACCTTGTGCGCATTGTTTTTCCCTCAAGTTATCAGTGCTCTCACGTTCAGGGCCTTCCATCACAAGTACACTGCATTCAACATTAGCCAAAAAGGGGGATATTTCATCTCCTATTTTTTTTATTCTTGACAATACCCAAAGACGGACTAGGAAATTTTGTCGACCTTGACTCAACAAAAGCAGCTAACATGGGGTTGGTTGTAGAAGGCTCACAACCACTAGGTAGTTCGGAGACATGGAATTGCACGGCCTCGTCTATTTCATTAGCCAGCACATTGAAAGTGTTAGCCAGCGTTACGCTTGATGGACGAGATCTGGAAATTGTAAGGTCCGAATTATAAGATGGCCAGATCTCATTCGAGAGTTAGGGCTAGTAGTTGGGTAGTTGGGGAAGCGGAGCAAAGAGGCATGAGGATGAATGGGATGCGAGGGTGAAAAGATAAATTGTAAGCAGGTGGTCATTAACGAAGAAACTTAAAGCAAATATTAATCATCCTAAAGACATTTTATAACTTTAAAGCCCATTTTATTATTCTCAAAGAAAAATAAACCAAATACAAAATTTATTTATAAACATTAAAACAACATCAATTATCCTATAAGACAATAAATCACTTTTATAATATTTTATAATCAATACATCGATTATTTACCAACCTTTATTAAATTAATAAATTAAGTTTTAAAACCTTTTATAAACCAGTTATTATTCCAAAATCACCTTTGTTCAATCAATTAAATTCGATTTATTCTTTTTCATTAAATTAATTCCATTTCATTTTGAAAGTAACTTAATGAAAATAGATCCATCAAATCCAAATCTTATTAGTTAAAATAAGATATTGTATGTAACAACCCGCCCGGAATGGGCCTAAATTTCGACCTAGAAAAGGCCCATTGAAACTTAGAGCCATTCTAAATGGGTCGTTGGTTCCTGTAAGGATTACATTTGCATAGAATATATATACACAAATACTTCGAATGAAAATCTCACACAGTGGAAAGAGAAAATATAATATTCAAATAAGATGTACCATTATTAAAAAAACACAAAAATATAACAGTCACGGTTACATCTGTTCAATGGGTACATCAAATAGTTCATTCTCACAAGATTCCAAAAGAAGTAAAGCAATAACTGCTAATAATAACATAATAACTTCATCTTCTTCATAGGCTTCAATCATGACTTCATCCATGGCTTTTACCCCATTTACTGACCTGTTGGATGTTAAGGAGAGGGGTCAAAACATAAAGTTCTGTGTGATTGAAATATAGTGTTACTTAATGTCCATAACCTATATTTTTAGCAGGTTACATATGTCAAGGTATGTCTACGCAGCAAACAAGATTCACACAAACATAAGTATCTAACCAATGAGGTGGATATCCAAGTTAATCACCCATTAGCGTTTTTAGGGTAAACACCAACGAGGTGGTATTCTCAGTCACATATGGCCCTATTAAAGGTGGATTCTTATGATCTCTTATAACCCTGAGGAGGACCCCTAGCCCTTTAAGACCCCATCCTAGTACGTTAACGGTCTTAAGTCTATTCTCTCATTTTTAATATTAGAAGTAGTATTGCGAACATTACTACTTAACTGATATTATCCGGTAGGACACTTATGTCACTTAAGACTTCCCTTAAAAAGTTGGTGAGCATGCAATGGCCACATATCTTTCAATTACGAGTTTGTCCCTAGTTGAGCCCTTACAAACTTCTAGAGGAAGTGGACATCCCTATGAACTACCCTACTCCATTATCGTTTTATGCCTAATCACTTTTAGAGAAGGAGGATCCTAATACCTACTTCAAATATAATAAGGGTGGATCCCATGACTTTGGTTCCTCTCCAAGGAATAAACCTTCGGAGGGATCCTATTCCTAACCACTTAAGACCCAAACTAGATAAAAAGAGAGTCAACCACTTAAGACCTTCTGAAGTCGTGGTAAACCTACTTATTTTCACATGCAATACACTTATATATATATAGCTATATATACACACACATACTAGCCTCTCACATTAAACCGTACATCTGTAGATGCTGGATATGCCGGTCGGTTACGCGCAGACTTCTACTACAAGTTGGTTTAACCTCGTATCTAGTGTACTATGTTTTTGAATGGCCCATGGCCCCCAGACGTCTCACATTAGTTGGGCCTACTTGTGGTTGCTGGATTTTTCGGTCAGTTCCAGACAGACTTCTATCACAAATGGCAACTAACCTCGTGTCTATGTGTCACTATTAATATATATTTAAAGTTGTTTTATATACGCACACACAAGCAAACCATGTAGAATTACGTAGAATTAATCCAAGCCATTAATTTATATATATCCTCCTAGAATAACCCTAACCAGCTAGTTTTATTGGGTTGTCCAGTCGCCGAGCGGTCAACCCTTAGCGGTCAACCAGTGGTCGAAACCTCTTAAGGGGGGCGGTCGACCCTTTCGGGGCTGGAATGCCCAACAAGGCTGCGTTGCTGAGCTGTTTATTTTATTTAATAGTTTCTTAATCTCTTAATCTTATTCCATATATACAATATACTTTGTCCCACTGATCTTATCTCTAATTCAATATTTGAATTCTCCCTCTTTATTTAGAATTTATTTCGACACATACACACACATATATATTATCTATTTAATTATATATTTTTTCTGTGTTTACTGTAACACCCGTAATTTTATAACACATTAAGATGATAAACTAAAGAATACTTAATTTAGTATTTGGAATTAAGTAAAACGAACAACGTCATTGCGTTCCTCTAGGAATTCTGCTTAAGATAGACACCAAGTTTGCGTAAAACAGACACAGTATGAAGAAAATATTAAGGCTTAAAGTTTGTATACGCATAAGATATATATATACACACAAACACACACACATAACCAAGTCAAAATCGTTCAATAATTCAAAAACAGAAACGGGAAGTCTGGGAGGGAAATGGACCCGTTGGGGGTTGATATGCCCTAGGGGTGTCGACCTATGGGTCGACACC
Source organism: Allium sativum (assembly GCA_030737875.1). NCBI lineage: Eukaryota > Viridiplantae > Streptophyta > Magnoliopsida > Asparagales > Amaryllidaceae > Allium > Allium sativum. The sequence goes on from CM060918.1 coordinate 551,241,917, forward strand.
ATAAGGGGGGTGTTGACACCCACCAGATTCAAGCGAAATTCATTGCTGCGTAAATGGACTGAATTCTTCGCTATATTCGTTGACCCTACGCTATAAATAGGACCCTATACCCATTGTTTTATTCATTCAAACAATGGAGAACTAGATGTTTCTTACACTAAAATATCCTATTCTTCTTCTATAAGTAGAGTTAGACAAACTCAGAGATCTGTACTTCTACATCTGCAATTATTCTTCTATTCCTTAGATCCAATCACAGTGAACCTACGTTATTTTTTAGATATAAATACTTAAAGGTTATTTTGACATGTCTATGAATTGGATCTAAGCCTATAAATATTTGAATCATATCAGATCTGCCATAACCTGTGTATCTAAGTTAATCTTGACATGTTATGAATTGGATCTAAACCTGTGACTAATTGAATCATGTCAGATCTGTCGTTATTTGTATATCTAATTCACTGATTAGATCTCATCATGCTTGTTTATGATCATGTCACTATGCCTAATTAGTTCTATTATCACATGTTCATCAGATTTGTTCTTATATGCCTATCTTGTCATTATGCTCAATTTTGTCACTATATGCTTATTCAGTTGCTATGCCTATTTCTATCACCGTATGTCTATCTTGTCATTATGCTTATTTTTGTTCTCTTCCCTTCTTCTTTTCCCTTTTTATTTTATAGCTAGGCTACCTTCGAGCCTAGGCATACCGCTGAAATATGCGAAAGAATGGAATTGGGAACGAGGGGAAAACGTTAAGACTAGGGCATTACTTGTATTGAGAAATTTGGGCATAACTTGAATTAAATCCATGAATATGGATTTCGGGGCATAAATCAATTTGTGATTTAGATCTAAATTTGGGGTATATGGTACATGATGAATATGACTTAGAAAAGGGGCATGAAAACCTATAATGAAATAGGGATAATTGTTAAATAATGAAAATGCCTAGAATTATAGTAATTTGAAACTGTAGTCGTGCTTAGACACGAGGTTAAATTACACTTGTGGTAGAAGTCTTCCCGGACCCGCCCGGCATATCCAGCAACCATAAGTGGAGAATCTAATGTGAGGGGTCTAAGTGCATAAACACGTAACATGCTAAGACACGAGGTTAAGTCCGACTTGTGGAAGAAGTCTGCCCGCCCCCCGGCATATCCAGCATCCACAAGTTGTAGGCTTAATGTGGGAGGTCTAGCGCATTATAACCATATATTTATGGTAATAAACTTGAATACTTAACCTGTTTGAATCCATAGGGATTACATGGACATGTTAACTTGAGTACGGGTTAAGTAAACTTGTTTGAAACAATGGGTGGATTAAGTAAATCTTGGGGTGGTGGGTAATATTTATATATAGGCCATAAACTTAACCTGTAGGGTTATGCAATCTTTTTACACTAGTATGGCATAACCTGTGGAAATCCTAGTAGTGGGGATGCAAGCGTGGGGGGAGCTTGTATCATCTTGTGTATGGGACCTATTTATAGGTATCAAACAAGTACTCCGAACTAGGTCGGAGTCGGGACATGCTTACTGGGCTGATTTTAAGTGATCCAAAAGAGGAGACGGTGTTGGCGGTGCATTACGACGGGATCATGTGCGTGCATGGGTCCCGACAAGAGGAGGCTAAGATGCCGTGACATCGGTAGGTATAGTTGTGCACATCTTGAAAATGAAGGGTTGCCACTTTAGGAAGCGATCATCCTACTGTGGAGCTAGCACAGGATATATACGGAGTAGAGAGCCAATCGATTGGGGTAGTAATTAGGGTACATCTAGAACCTGGTATGTTTAGGAGCCCATTATTATCCTTAGGGGTAAACCCGGTATGTTCAGTTGGACAACATGTTATTGTATGAGGTAAAACCTCTCACTAGAAGTACACCTAAGTCTGCCATCTTATTGGGGATCATCTTGTTCATATGACACTAGTATTGGTGCAGAGAAAGAAAAGTGTTAGGAAACGCTATTTATTCTATCTGGTTTTGTCATGTTTACCTTTTCATACCTACCTTATATGTTGTTATCTCTCTCTCTGGTTTATATGCAAGTCATGATGCATTTACTTATTTATATGCTAAAAGTAATTGGACTCACCAGACTTATGTCTGACCTATTTTGCTTCCTCTTGTTTCTTCCATTTTCCCCCAGGTTCTCAGGGTGGGAGTACTCAAGCTTGACCAGGATTCTTCTTTCCTTCTGCTTGGAGCTGCTTAGATGTACTGCTTGATTTCGTACCTTTTCTATTATGGCTATGCTTTTGGGGATTATGCTCTTTTAATGCTTATTATACTCTGATGATTTTAGTACAAGACAAAAGTTTAAAATTGATGTATTGGGTTTTATGATTTCAGACTTATGATGTAACTATGTTTTGAACCACGATGTTTTCTGCTTAATAAAAGTTTTGAATTCCGCTGCTATTTTATATCTGTCTTGTAATATATTTTTTCTGTTTACCTATAACGCTTCACGAAACTTAATGCATTCTCTTAACGAGTGACATTAACGGACATGGGGTGTCACACTTGGTATTAGAGCTGAAGGTTACCAGATCGGATAAAAGATTTTGAAAATTGTTTTCAAAAAGATTTTAAAAAAAAGAAAGCAATTTCGAAAGAAAAGTCTGTTTTGAAAAACAAATTCCCAAAAGCCGTATGTAATATCTTTCGATTCTCTATTTGGATCCCTTTTCCTTTTCTTTTTTGCTTGTCTGGGGAACCTAATATTCCTGAGGGCGTACAGATACCTGGTTGGTTCTATAGGTATCTGAAGGCTACGACACCTATCGGAGGCTAAGAAGACGCCCCTCCCCCAGCTACGGCCATCGTTCCACCTCCTCTATGAGCAGATAATTTCTCTAAGATCTGCAAGGATTTCTATGCTATGGGCGGAAAGCCATTCCAAGGAACTGAGACTTTCGTAGAAGCAAGGAACTGGCTCAAAGAGATGGAGGATTTGTTTGGAATTTTCGAAGTTGACGATCGTAGGAAGATTCAGTTAGCCGCTTGGCTGCTGAAAGATGTGGCTTCATTCTGGTGGGAAGTGACGCAAGCAGGGTGTAACACCCCGAATTTCAATTAACACTATTGGTTAGTAATTAAAGTATAAATAATCTCAGATGTGAGAATCAGGGGAAACGGGCTGCGTCATTGCGTTCGTCTCGGAAAAATACGCGAAATAGAGTCCGAGTTTGCGTAAAACGGGTACCGTATGAAAGAGATATGGACGAACGAAGTTAGGCAGAAAAACCCGAAACAGGCCAGAAATGCACTGGCGCACTTGTGAAGTGCGCCAGCACAAAAATACACTGGCGCACTTGGGAAGTGCACCCATGTCGGGACAGGAAACCTGCATAGTTTCTAGAGAGTTCTGTGGTTGGGTGCACCAGTTTGGGGTTTGGGCTTGGTCTTAGGGCTGGTTTCTGGAAGGTTCCGGAATCTAAGGGTCCTAATCTAATTTAGGGTTAATCTAAGGGCCTAAAACACTCACCTAATCTATAAATACACCCTAAACCTACCCTAATCCATACTAAAAATAGAATTGAGGGCTACATGCCGCCAAATTAAATCTTAGAAGGAGCCTCCACTAATTTATGAAGAGGGTTGCAAGCTAATCACTCTCTAATCAACCTCTAATCCATTCTAAGCATCTTAATCTTCTTCATTTGGAGTGCAAATTGGCTAGTTGTGAGTTTCTATCACTCTAATGATCAATTGCTAAACTAAGTAGATGAGATATGATGAGAACATATGGTTTTGTTTGGGGATTAATGGGTTTTAAGTCATATGACATGATGTTAGTTTGCTAATGTATGTGGGTTATGCAAGTTTTGTGCTTTGTGATCATATGTTAATATGCAAGTTACATGTATGATAATATGCAAGTTACATGTATGATAATTATGCAAGTTGTATGTTTCTTCATATGCAAGTTTATGAGTTCATATGCAAGTATGTAACATGTTATGTAAGTTCATATGCAAGTTTATGAGTTCATATGCAAGTATGTAACATGTTATGTAAGTTCATATGCAAGTTTATGAGTTCATATGCAAGTATGTAACATGTTATGCAAGTTCATATGCAAGTTATGTGACATATTATGCAAGTTCATATGCAAGTCATGTATTTGTTAATATGTAAGTTTATGTAACATGTTATGCAAGTTATGTGACATGTTATACAAGATTATATGCAAGTTATGTGACATGTTATACAAGATTATATGCAAGTTATGTGACATGTTATGCAAGTTCATATGCAAGTTATGTGTTTGTTAATATGCAAGATGGCACCTTTGGAAACATGTTCATACATATGCAAGTTGACACCTTTTATATGTGTTATGTCATAGGAACGAAATTACGTGGGAACGATGGGGTTAATTAAATGCATATGTTAATAAGATTGTGTGAAATTAATATAATTATGCATAACATAAAATAAATGAACATAGTATGGGAATTTGCCTATTAAGTTAGGTGTACCCATACTATGTGTTGGGAATTTGCCTATTAAGTTAGGTGTACCCACACTTTGGAGTTGGGAATTTGCCTATTAAGTTAGGTGTACCCATATTCCTAAAATAAACATGATAATTAACACAAATTATGGGGGTGATTAATTATGGGAGTAATTAATCGATTAAGACACGAAGTTGGACCCGTTTGTAGTGTAAGACTGCCCGGAGTTTACCGGCTTAACCAGGCATCTACAAATGACGGTCCAATGTGAGGGGTCTTAATCATAAATTAAATACGTAACAAGGGTAAATGACACGAGATTGGACCCGTTTGTAGTGTAAGACTGCCCGGAGTTTACCGGCTTAACCAGGCATCTACAAATGACGGTCCAATGTTAGGGGTCCTTTACACGGTTACGGTGTTAATCAATTAAGAAACACTTAACCAGATAAGCATGTAGTGGGGCATGGGGGTTAAGTGGGTACCTTGGGTGGTATGTGGAAATTGCTAGTGGTTGCCAACAGAAAATATGATAAAATACTTAACCAAGATGAAACCTGTAATTAAACATGGTTAAAGGGTTAAGTGGGAAACACTAGTGTGTGGGCCAAGCTTAGGGAGATGGCTTGTGCTGGGGGCCCATTTCAACCAGTAACCCATACGTATCTTAGTGAGCTCGACCCATGTCGAGGACGGGACACGCATACTGGGCTTGACTATAAGAGGCCAAAATGGGTTAGCGGTGGCAACGCATGACCAACGGGTTTCATATGCGTGTGTGGACCCGGGCTGGTAAATAAGACGTTGTTGCATCGTGTAGATATAAGCCGTGCACCGTTAGTTTTATCAGGTTGCCACGTTGGGGAATGGTACACCCCACGGTGGGGCCAGCACGGGTATCTACGTTAGGGAGCCGATCGAATGGGGAGTAGTGTGTACACCTAGTGGATTGTAGGGCCCCGTGGCGTCTACTTAGTCACCTAGGGGTACGCGAGAATTATTAAGTTAATTTTATAAGTCCATGGGTGGGATCAACCTTTAAGTTAGGAATGACTGGTGTGGTGCAGTTTAGTAATTTACCTTTGGAAGGGTAGATGCGTCTTTATCTTTTATCTTAGTTTAGTTGACTGCTTAGTGTAGCCATTCATCCCCATTAGTTACCGTATATCAGTTTATGTCTTCTCTGGTTACTTTAACGATTGTATTGTTAAAGTTATAGGACTCGCTCAGACTTATGTCTGACCCCGTTGTTTTTATCTTTTTTTCCCAACCCTCAGGTCCTACGGTGGATCCTAGCAGTAGTGGAGCTTGATCGGATTGCTGTTCCAGTCTTTAGGAGCTTGGATAGATGTAAAGCTCCAGTTACCCAGTTATCTTTTCTTTTGTCATGGCTATTGTATGAGAGTGGGATTATGTACTTCTTTATTTTGATGGATATTGTACTTGACTTTTATTGTGGTTTTATGATGTAACCAGACATGTTTTACTTCCGCTGTTATGAGATGATGTTTTAAATTTCAAGTACTATTTATATCTGTCTTGTTGTAATTTTTCTGTTCTATATTCACTAAAATACTCCACCGATGCTATGGCATTCCCTTAGCGAGTGATCATAGCGGGAGTGGGGTGTTACACGTGGTATCAGAGCTGAAGGTTACCGGAACAGATAAATTTTTGAAAAAAAATATATACTTTTTTTAGAAAATAGTAAAGGTATTATTTTTGGAAAAAGTATTTTCAAAAACATGTCTTTTAAGAGAAAAGTTTTTGAAAAAGAAAAGCATAATCCCCAATAGCCATATCTTTATCTTTCGGAATCTCCTTTTTGAATCTTTCCTCTTTCGTTTCAGCATGGCTGAAGATCTTAACATCCCGGAGGGCTTAGTTATACCACTATGGTATAGGAGGTTACAAGAGGCTAGGGCCGCGGCTGCGGGTCCAGCCAATGCTACTACACCAGAGGCAACCGCTCCTCCTCCTCAGCCTAGAGTGGATAATTTTGCTAAGATTTGCAAGGAGTTCAAGGCTATAGGAGGAAAACCTTTTCTAGGTTCAGAGACTTTCGTAGAGGCTAGAGATTGGCTTAAGGAAGTGGAAGAGTTGCTAGATATCTTTGAAGTGGAAGAGGGAAAGAAAGTCAAGTTGGCGGCTTGGTTAATGAAGGGAGAGGCCTCATTCTGGTGGGAGGTCACTAATGGAGAACGCCCTGTTGACTCTTGGGCAGATTTCAAGCAAAGGTTTGGGGCTAAGTTTCTCTCAAGGGCGGAAGAGAATCTGTTTATGGAGAAGTTCTTGAATTTGAAGCAAGGGAATCTCACGGTGAAAGAATATGTCAACAAATTCAATCAATTAGCAAGGTTTGGCATAGAGTTGGTGAATACACCGGAGAAGAAGGCTTTGAGGTTCGTTAGAGGCTTGAACGAACCATTGCAAGGAATAGCTATGACTCACATTCCTATGGGGGCCACCTTTGAGAAGCTTGTCTACATGGCACTTATGCATGAGGATGATAAGAGTTCTAAGGCACCAGAGAAGAAGGGGGATCAGAAGAAACCGCAACAACAACAACAAGGCAAGGGTGGAAAAGGCAATGGTGACAAGGGGAAGAAGAAGAAGAAGTGCTTCAATTGTGGGACCCCAGGCCACCTCAGCAAGGATTGTCGCAAAAAGAAGAAGACCGGTTGCTTTCATTGTGGTGAAGCAGGACATCTTGTGAAGGACTGCCTAAAGAAGGGGCAGAAGACGGGATCTACCTCAGGAGGACAGGTGCAAGCTCTTATGGCACCAGCTCAGGCAGGGGGGCAAGTTCAGGCTCTCTCAGTTCCACCGATTCAGCAGAGAGGTAGAACTATTTCCGTTGAAAGTCTAGTTTTTCTGTTTGATCATCCAGTTCGTACTTTGTTTGACTCTGGCGCATCGCATTCTTTTATCTCATCATCGTTAGTTGAGTCACTGCACTTAGACACCAGTCTAGTTGATGATCCCTTGGTTGTTTCAAACCCAATTGGGGGCTCCATATATCTGTCTATGATATGTTTGGGTTTGAAGATTTCTATACTTAGCGTTGAGTTTGGATGTGATGCTTTTGTATTGGGCTTCACGGGCTATGGGTTGATTTTGGGCATGGACTGGATATCCAGTAATGGTGTCGTTCTTGATTGTGAAAGGAGAGTTGTCAGGCTTATGACCCGCTTGGGTAATACTCTCGAGATCTCTTGTAATCCCATGGAATCTGTTTTGCTAAGTTATCTTGAATCGCTCGATGCTTCGGTCGAGAGTTTGCGTTCTGTCAGAGTGGTCCGGGAATATCCGGATGTGTTTGAAGAGGTGAAGGGTTTGCCTCCGAAGCGGGAGATAGATTTCCGAATTTATTTGGTGGATAATGCCAAACCAGTGTCTTTGTCAGTGCGCCACATGGCTCCTTGTGAGAGAAGAGAACTTCATAAGCAAGTAGGGGAGTTGCTTGAGAAGGGGTACATAAGGCGAAGTATATCGGAGTGGGGAGCTCCAGTAGTGTTTGCCACGAAGGCGGATGGGTCCCTCAGACTTTGTGTGGATTATAGAGAACTTAATAAGCTCACGAAGAAGAATAGACACCCATTACCGAGGATAGGTGATCTCTTTGATCAGTTGGTTGGCGCCTCAGTGTTTTCGCAGATGGACTTAGCTACAGGGTTTCATCAGTTGAGAGTGGCGGAGGACAGTATAGAGAAGACTGCTTTCTGGACTCCGGATGGTTTTTATGAGTGGCTTGTGATGCCATTTGGGTTGACAAACGCCCCTGCATACTTTGTTGATCTGATGAGTAGAGTGTTCAGAGAGTATCTGAATAAGTTTGTAGTGGTCTTTGTGGATGACATCTTGGTCTTTTCCAAGAGTGAAGAAGAGCATGCCTTACATCTCAGAGAAGTGTTGGAGACTCTTCGAGCACATAGTCTTAAAGCTAAATTCTCTAAATGTCATTTTTGGAGAAGAGAAGTGCGATTCTTAGGGCATGTGGTCTCTAAGGAAGGGATAGCTGTGGATCCCGCAAAGATAGTATCTATCCAGGATTGGAAAGTTCCTAGAAATGCTACCGAAGTAAGAAGTTTCTTGGGGTTGGCAGGATATTATAGGAAGTTCATCAAAGACTTCGCGAAGATATCAGCCCCATTAACCCGCTTGACGAAGAAGAATCTGGTTTTCTCATGGGACGTAGATTGTGATGATGCTTTCCGACGGTTAAAGAGAGCTTTGACCACCGCTCCAGTTTTAGTGCTTCCAGATGGGAGTAAGCCGTTTGTTGTTTATACCGATGCTTGTGGGACAGGATTAGGCGCAGTCTTGATGCAGGAGGGAAGGGTAATAGCCTATGGAGGGAGGCAATTGAGAGTGCATGAGAAGAATTACCCTACCCATGATCTAGAGTTGGCCGCGATTGTTTTCGCACTTAAGTCTTGGCGCCATTATCTTCTTGATGAGAGATTCGAGTTGTTCACTGACCATAAATCATTGAAGTACTTATTCTCTCAGAAGGATTTAAACTTAAGACAGCAAAGGTGGATGGAATTCTTAGCATCCTATGATTTCGAGATAGCGTATACCCCTGGCAAGGGTAACGTGGTGGCGGACGCTTTGAGTAGAAAAAGGCTATCTTTGAGTCCATTGTTCGTGGAACGACGAAGCTTGGAGTTTCTTTCTTTGTTCGACTTCAGACCTTCTGTTGACTTTGTACCTGGTTTGTTAGCATCCTTGGAGGTTAGACCTACTCTTTTGGGACGGATTGGCGAGGCTCAGCGAGACGACCCATAGTTGGTTGAGTTGGTAGAGAAGCTTATAAGGGGGGAGTCGTCCAGCCATTTGGGTAGATACACCATAGATGATAGGGGATGGTTGCATAGAGACGGTAGACTTTGTGTACCGCAAGATGAGGGTTTGAAGAAGGCTATTTTGGATGATGCACATCGTTCAAGGATGACTATTCATCCCGGTGGAGACAAAATGTACCAAGACATGAAGAGAGTTTTCTTCTGGGCCGGTATGAAGAAAGATGTGGCCGAGTATGTGGCTAGATGCTTAGTGTGCCAACAAGTTAAAGCGGAGCAAAGGAAACCCGGTGGATTGCTACACCCATTGGAAGTTCCGCAATGGAAGTGGGATAGTGTCTCGATGGATTTCATCGATGGGTTGCCGAGATCGAGGAAGGGCAATACGGGAATTTGGATTGTGGTAGACAGACTTACCAAGAGTGCCCATTTTATACCCATGAAGAGTAAGAGGACCGCTCCATGGCTTGCTTCAGTCTATGTTAGAGAGATTGTTAGATTGCATGGCGTACCATCCAGCATTGTGAGTGATCGAGATCCTATCTTCACTAGTGATTTTTGGAGAAGTTTGCAAGAGGCGGTAGGGACTCAGTTGTGTTTGAGCACCGCATATCATCCTCAGACGGACGGTCAGACCGAGAGGGTGAACCGTATCTTAGAAGATCTCTTGAGGCTTTGTATCTTGGATTTTGGAGGTACATGGGAAGAACATCTTCCTTTGGTGGAGTTCGCATACAATAACAGCTTTCAGTCTAGTATTGGCATGGCACCTTTCGAAGCTCTTTATGGAAGGCCTTGTCGATCTCCTACATGTTGGTGGGAATCTACGGATAAGATCTTGCTTGGGCCAGATATGGTTAGAGAGACTTCAGAGAAGATTGATTTGATTCGAAGAAGGATGAAAGCAGCGCAAGATAGACAGAAATCTTATGTGGATCGGAGAAGGACGGATCTTGAGTTTGAGGTCGGGGACATGGTTTTTGTCAAAGTATCTCCGTTAAGAAATGTTGTTCGCTTTGGGTCCGTTGGGAAGTTAGCACCGAGGTTTGTTGGGCCGTTTCCTATTAAGGAAAGGATTGGACGGATGGCATATAGGGTGGAGTTGCCCGACAGACTTAGTGGTGTTCATGATGTATTCCATGTATCACATTTGAGGAAGTGCTTACATGAGACCGCAGAGGTGGTAGAGCCGAGCTTGCTTAGAGATGTAGAGGTAGAGCGTGATGCGACGAGCTCCTACTCGCATCCTTGGGTCAAAAACTAGGAAGTTGAGGAACAGAGAAGTTCAGCTAGTTAAAGTGCAATGGGGAGATGACGAAAGCAATGCTACTTGGGAGACGGAAGCGAAGATACGTTCTTTGTATCCATTTCTTTTTGAGAGTATGTCTTTTAACTTCTCCTTTATCGCTTGTCTAGTACTTATCTTATCTTTAGTATATCCTCTCGCTAGTACCTATGACCTTTAGATAGGGTAAAACCTATGGTTGAAACATGTGTTTGAAACATGTTATGGTTGATGGATGCATGTGGATGCAATTGTTTGCTAGTGGTTGCTCGTGGATGCATATACACACACATTAGGCACTAGATCGGCTCAGTCACTTCATGTTGCATATCGCATAAATGGATGTGGTAGTTAGATTGATGGATGTATCATGGCTGTGTTATCATGTGGATGATGTAGTTTTGTGTATGGTTGTGCACGCATATAGAAATTGTATGTGTCAATAGGGTTTCGCATACATATTGGATGCATGGCACTATCATGGTTTGCATTAAGGAGGTCGACTGAATCAGTAGACCGCCTGATTTTGCATTAGTATACGGACATATACACACACTTTCTGCATATGTTCATACATCATTAGAAGTTTCTAAGGATAATGGTTGCTTGTGGTTGATGGTTTAGTAGATGGTTGTTTGGTTGGTAGGATACGTTCTTCTTGACTTAGAGATTTCGAGGACGAAATCCTTTAAGTAGGGGAGAATGTAACACCCCGAATTTCAATTAACACTAATGGTTAGTAATTAAAGTATAAATAATCTCAGATGTGAGAATCAGGGGAAACGGGCTGCGTCATTGCGTTCGTCTCGGAAAAATACGCGAAATAGAGTCCGAGTTTGCGTAAAACGGGTACCGTATGAAAGAGATATGGACGAACGAAGTTAGGCAGAAAAACCCGAAACAGGCCAGAAATGCACTGGCGCACTTGTGAAGTGCGCCAGCACAAAAATACACTGGCGCACTTGGGAAGTGCGCCCATGTCGGGACAGGAAACCTGCACAGTTTCTAGAGAGTTCTGTGGTTGGGTGCACCAGTTTGGGGTTTGGGCTTGGTCTTAGGGCTGGTTTCTGGAAGGTTCCGAAATCTAAGGGTCCTAATCTAATTTAGGGTTAATCTAAGGGCCTAAAACACTCACCTAATCTATAAATACACCCTAAACCTACCCTAATCCATACTAAAAATAGAATTGAGGGCTACATGCCGCCAAATTAAATCTTAGAAGGAGCCTCCACTAATTTATGAAGAGGGTTGCAAGCTAATCACTCTCTAATCAACCTCTAATCCATTCTAAGCATCTTAATCTTCTTCATTTGGAGTGCAAATTGGCTAGTTGTGAGTTTCTATCACTCTAATGATCAATTGCTAAACTAAGTAGATGAGATATGATGAGATCATATGGTTTTGTTTGGGGATTAATGGGTTTTAAGTCATATGACATGATGTTAGTTTGCTAATGTATGTGGGTTATGCAAGTTTTGTGCTTTGTGATCATATGTTAATATGCAAGTTACATGTATGATAATATGCAAGTTACATGTATGATAATTATGCAAGTTGTATGTTTCTTCATATGCAAGTTTATGAGTTCATATGCAAGTATGTAACATGTTATGTAAGTTCATATGCAAGTTTATGAGTTCATATGCAAGTATGTAACATGTTATGTAAGTTCATATGCAAGTTTATGAGTTCATATGCAAGTATGTAACATGTTATGCAAGTTCATATGCAAGTTATGTGACATATTATGCAAGTTCATATGCAAGTCATGTATTTGTTAATATGTAAGTTTATGTAATATGTTATGCAAGTTATGTGACATGTTATACAAGATTATATGCAAGTTATGTGACATGTTATACAAGATTATATGCAAGTTATGTGACATGTTATACAAGATTATATGCAAGTTATGTGACATGTTATGCAAGTTCATATGCAAGTTATGTGTTTGTTAATATGCAAGATGGCACCTTTGGAAACATGTTCATACATATGCAAGTTGACACCTTTTATATGTGTTATGTCATAGGAACGAAATTACGTGGGAACGATGGGGTTAATTAAATGCATATGTTAATAAGATTGTGTGAAATTAATATAATTATGCATAACATAAAATAAATGAACATAGTATGGGAATTTTCCTATTAAGTTAGGTGTACCCATACTATGTGTTGGGAATTTTCCTATTAAGTTAGGTGTACCCACACTTTGGAGTTGGGAATTTGCCTATTAAGTTAGGTGTACCCATATTCCTAAAATAAACATGATAATTAACACAAATTATGGGGGTGATTAATTATGGGAGTAATTAATCGATTAAGACACGAGGTTGGACCCGTTTGTAGTGTAAGACTGCCCGGAGTTTACCGGCTTAACCAGGCATCTACAAATGACGGTCCAATGTGAGGGGTCTTAATCATAAATTAAATACGTAACAAGGGTAAATGACACGAGGTTGGACCCGTTTGTAGTGTAAGACTGCCCGGAGTTTACCGGCTTAACCAGGCATCTACAAATGACGGTCCAATGTGAGGGGTCCTTTACACGGTTACGGTGTTAATCAATTAAGAAACACTTAACCAGATAAGCATGTAGTGGGGCATGGGGGTTAAGTGGGTACCTTGGGTGGTATGTGGAAATTGCTAGTGGTTGCCAACAGAAAATATGATAAAATACTTAACCAAGATGAAACCTGTAATTAAACATGATTAAAGGGTTAAGTGGGAAACACTAGTGTGTGGGCCAAGCTTAGGGGGATGGCTTGTGCTGGGGGCCCATTTCAACCAGTAACCCATACGTATCTTAGTGAGCTCGACCCATGTCGAGGACGGGACACGCATACTGGGCTTGACTATAAGAGGCCAAAATGGGTTAGCGGTGGCAACGCATGACCAACGGGTTTCATATGCGTGTGTGGACCCGGGCTGGTAAATAAGACGTTGTTGCATCGTGTAGATATAAGCCGTGCACCGTTAGTTTTATCAGGTTGCCACGTTGGGGAATGGTACACCCCACGGTGGGGCCAGCACGGGTATCTACGTTAGGGAGCCGATCGAATGGGGAGTAGTGTGTACACCTAGTGGATTGTAGGGCCCCGTGGCGTCTACTTAGTCACCTAGGGGTACGCGAGAACTATTAAGTTAATTTTATAAGTCCATGGGTGGGATCAACCTTTAAGTTAGGAATGACTGGTGTGGTGCAGTTTAGTAATTTACCTTTGGAAGGGTAGATGCGTCTTTATCTTTTATCTTAGTTTAGTTGACTGCTTAGTGTAGCCATTCATCCCCATTAGTTACCGTATATCAGTTTATGTCTTCTCTGGTTACTTTAACGATTGTATGGTTAAAGTTATAGGACTCGCTCAGACTTATGTCTGACCCTGTTGTTTTTATCTTTTTTTCCCAACCCTCAGGTCCTACGGTGGATCCTAGCAGTAGTGGAGCTTGATCGGATTGCTGTTCCAGTCTTTAGGAGCTTGGATAGATGTAAAGCTCCAGTTACCCAGTTATCTTTTCTTTTGTCATGGCTATTGTATGAGAGTGGGATTATGTACTTTTTTATTTTGATGGATATTGTACTTGACTTTTATTGTGGTTTTATGATGTAACCAGACATGTTTTACTTCCGCTGTTATGAGATGATGTTTTAAATTTCAAGTACTATTTATATCTGTCTTGTTGTAATTTTTCTGTTCTATATTCACTAAAATACTCCACCGATGTTATGGCATTCCCTTAGTGAGTGATCATAGCGGGAGTGGGGTGTTACACAGGGCGTCCAGTCGAGACTTGGGATGATTTTCGGTAAAGATTTGAAATGAAGTTTCTTTATCAAGCTGAGAAAAGTGTGCAAATGGAAAGGTTTCTGGCACTCAAGCAAGGAGGCATGAGTGTCAAAGAGTATGTTAACAAATTAAATCAACTGGCGAGGTTTGGGTTGGAGCTAGTAGATACCCTGCATAAAGAAAGCTTTGTGGTAAGCTAAAGGACCGAATGAACCCCTCCATGGGTTGGCTATGTCTCATATTACGATGGGAGCTACTTTTGAAAGGCTCGTTGATATGACATTGATGCATGAGGAAGATAAAGGTGAAAAGAAAGAAGCTAATGTTGAGGAAACACAAAATAAGAAAGTGTGGCCCAAGAAAGGACAACAACAACAACAACAAAAGAAGGGCGGAAAGGACGGCAAGGCTAAAGATAAGAGGAAATGTCATAAATGCAGACGCGAAGGTCATTTGATTAAAGACTACAAAAGGAGGAAAAATGCTTGTTTCAATTGTTGAGAGGTCAGACACTTTTCTAAGGGGTACCCGAAGAAGCTAGGACAAGGTCAAAGGGCAGGATCTTCGGGAGGGTAGGTGCATGCTCTCGCGGCCAGTGCGCCAGACAGAGGTAGGAAAGTTTTCGTTGAAGGTTTGATTTCTCTTTACAATCATCCAGTTAGAACTCTTTTTGATCCCGGCGCTTCGCATTCTTTTACATCTGATTCTGTGGTTGAGTCTCTACACCTTAGTACTAGTATAGTTGCGGATCCCATTGTTGTCTCAAACCCCATTGGTGGTACGACTCATCTATCTATAATTTGTTGGGGTTTGAGAATATCTGTGTTGGGCGTCGAGTTTGAGTGCAATGCATATGTGCTTGGTTTCATGGGCTATGGTTTGATTCTAGGGATGGATTGGCTAGCCATGTATGGTGCCATTCTGGACTATGAGAGGAGGGTCGTTAGACTTTTGACTTGCTACGGGAGAACCCTCGAGATTTCTTATGACTCTAAAGGGTCTGTCATGCTTAGTTTCCTAGAGTCACTTGATGCGTATATCGATGATCTGCGATCTGTAACAGTAGTCTGTGAGTATTCTGATATTTTTGAGGAGGTTCGGGGCTTACCTCCAAGGCACGAGATCGACTTTCGTATATACTTGGTGGACAATGCAAAGCCAGTTGCATTGCCTGTGCGCCACATGACTCCAAGAGAAAGGAGGGAGCTTAGCAAGCAAGTAGGGGAGCTACTTGAGAAAGGGTTTATTAGGCGTAGCATATCTGAATGGGGTGCTCCGGTGGTATTCGCAACTAAGGCGGATGGTTCGCTTCGCTTATATGTAGACTATAGAGAGTTAAATAAACTCACTAAGCAGAACAGACATTCACTTCCGAGGATAGATGATCTATTTGACCAACTTATTGGTGCATCTGTCTTCTCTCAGTTAGACTTGGCTATGGGGTTTTATCAGCTGAGGGTGGCCGAAGACAGTATAGACAAGATTGCTTTTAGAACTCCAGATGGTTTCTTTGAGTGGCTCACCATGCCTTTTGGGTTGACGAATGCACCCGCCTATTTTGTTGATCTGATGAGTAGGGAGTTTCGGGAGTTTCTAAATAAGATCGTTGTGGTCTTTGTTGATGACATCTTGATTTTCTTGAAGAGCGAGGAAGAGCATGCCCAACATTTAAAGGAGGTTTTGAAGACTCTCCGTACGCACCAGCTTAAGGCGAAGTTCTCCAAATGCCATTTTTGGAGAAAAGAAGTGAGATTTTTGGGGCATGTGGTCCTTAAATATGGGATAGCAGTAGATCCCGCAAAGGTAGTTGTAGTTCAAGATTGGCAGATCCCAAAGAATGCAATGGAGGTGAGAAGTTTTCTAGGGTTAGTAGGCTATTATATGAAGTTCATTAAGGACTTCGCAAAGATATCAGCCCCACTCACCAGGTTGACGAATAAGAATTTGACATTTTCTTAGGATGTAGATTGTGACGATGCTTTCCAACGATTGAAGAGGGTTCTGACAACAGCCCCAGTCTTGACCATGCCTAATGGGAACAAAGTGTTCACAGTACACACTAATGCATGTGGTACAGGGCTTGGCGTGGTTTTGATGCAATAAGGGAGGGTTGTGTGTTATGGAGGTAAACAGCTAAGGGTTCATGAGAAGAACTACCCTACCTATGACTTATAATTAGCTGCCATAGTATTCGCACTTAAGACTTGGCGCCATTATCTACTTGGAGAGAAGTTCGAGTTGTACACCGATCATAAATCTCTCAAGTACTTGTTCTTACATAAGGATCTTAATTTAAGGCAACAAAGGTGGATGGAGTTCCTAGCATCCTACAACTTTGAGATTGCTTATAGGGTAATATGGTGGCAGACGCACTGAGTAGGCAGAGGATGGCCTTAAGTCCTCTGTTTGTGGAGAGGAAAAGCTTGGAGTTTATATCGACTTTTGATTTTAGACCCTCCACCGAGTTTACACCTGGTTTATTGGCATCACTAGAGGTGTGACCTACTCTTTTGGAACAGATAGGAACTTCGCAGCGAGAGGATCCAAAAATTTCAGACTTCTTGGATAAGCTCAGTAAAGGGGAGACTTCTAGTCACCTCAGTAGATTTCCATAGATGATAGAGGATGGTTGCGACGAGATGGAAGGCTTTCTATTCCCCGAGTTGGGAGTCAGTTGAAGATAATCCTTGACGAAGCCCATCATTCTAAGATGACTATTCATCGAGGAGGTGATGAGATGTATAGAGATATGAAGAGGGTTTTCTTTTGGGTTGGGATGAAGAAAGTTGTGGCGGAGTTTGTTTCTCAACGTTTGATTTGCCAACAGGTCAAGGCTGAGCAAAAGAAGCCTAGTGGTTTACTTCATCCTTTGGAGGTCCCACAGTGGAAGTGGGAGAGCGTCTCTATGAATTTCATCGATGGTTTGTCTAAATCTAGGGAAGACAACACCAATATTTGGTTTATAGTAGACAGAATTACTAAGAACGCTAATTTCATTCTGGTTAAGAGTAAGAGGACGGTAATGGTTTACGTTCATGAGATAGTCCGTCTTCAAGGAGTACCCTCCAGATATCGTAAGTGATCATGACCCCATTTTCACCAGTGAGTTTTGAAGGAGCCTGCAAGAAGCATTAGGTACCCAGTTATGTTTGAGGACCGCTTATCACCCTCAGACCATGGGCAGACGGAGAGAGTGAATAGGGTTCTTGATATTCTTTTGAGATAGTGTATCTTAGACTTCGAAGGGACTTAGGAAGAGCATCTTCCTTTAGTAGAGTTCGCCTACAACAACAGTTATCAAGCTAGCGTTGGCATGGAAACCTTCGAAGCATTGTACGGGCGACCCTGTAGATGACCGACTTGTTGGTGGGAATCCTTAGAAAGACTTCTACTTGGACCGGATACGGTTAGAGAAAATTCTGAAAAGATTGATCTTATTAAACAGCGAATGAAAATAGTTCAGGATAGACAGAAATCCTACGCAGATAAGAGAAGGACCGACATGGAGTTTGAGGTGGGAGATATGGTTTTCATTAAGGTATCACCTTTGAGGAATGTTGTTTGTTTTGGATCTGTAGGGAAATTGGCACCTAAATTCGTAGGGTCATTTCCCATAATAGAAAGGATTGGCCAAATGGCCTATAAAGTAAAGCTACCAGAGAGATTGTCTGGCGTTCATAATGTTTTCCATGTTTCTCATTTACGGAAGTGTTTGCATGATACTGCTGAAGTAGTTGAGCCGAGTATGCTTGAGGAAGTAGAAGTAGAGCGAAAGGCGACAGCTAGATGAGTTCCTATCTGTATTCTTGGATCGGAGGTTAAGAAGCTACGCAACAGAGAGGTCAAATTGATGAAAGTTCAATAGGGAGATAACCAAGAGGATGCAACTTGGGAGACTGAAAACAAGATTTGTGCTTCGTACCCTTTTCTTTTCAAGGTTATGTTCTTAACTTCTTTTCCAAAGCTTTTATTCATGCTTGCTTCTGTCATCTAAGTATGTCCTATCAATCGAATCTTCGGCCTTTAGGTAAGAATCCCATGAATGTAAACATGTGTTTAAGACATGTTATGTTTGATGGATGCAAGTGGTTGTTAGTGGTTGCTCGTGGATGCATATACACACACATTAGGTACTAGATTGGCTCAATCACTCTCATAATGCATATGGATATGTGTGCATTTTTCTTCTTTTAATGGATGAAAGTGGGTATATCATCATATGGATGTTGCATTTGGAAGAATGACTGCATACGCATATAGAACTTACAAGTTATAATAGGATTATTTGCATACATGTTGGATTCAAGGCACTAACATACATTGCATTAAGGAGGTCGACTGAATCAGTAGACCGCCTGATCTTTTGCATTAGTATAGGGACATATATACACACCTTTGCATATTTTCATATAAGCATTAGAAGTCTTTAAGGACAATGGATGCCTGTGATTAATGGATGAGTAGATGGATGATGGATGTTAGAATATACGTTCTTCTTAACTTGGAGATTTCGGGGACGAAATCCTTTGAGTAGGGGAGAATGTAACACCCTGTAATTTTATAACACATTAAGATGATAAACTAAATAATACATAATTAAATATTTGGAATTACGTAAAACGGACTACGCCATTACGTTCGTCTCGGAATTCTGCTTAAGATAGACACCAAGTTTGCGTACAATGGACACTGTATAAAGAAGATATTAAGGCTTAAAGTTAATATACTCATAAGATATATATATATATCTATATATATATACACATATATATATATATATACATACATACATACATAACCAAGTCAAAACCATTCAAAATAATTCAAAAACAGAAGCGGGAAGTCTGGGAGGGAAATGGATCCTTTGGGGGTCGACATACCCTAGGGGTGTCTACCCATGGGTCGACACCATAATGGGGTGACGACACCCCCCAGATCCGGACGAAATTCATTTCTGCATATGTGGACTGAATTCTTGGCTATATTCATTGACCCTATGCCATAAATAGGACCCTATACCCATTGTTGTATTCATTCAAAAAAAAATAGAGAACTAGACGCTGCATCTTCTTAGACTGAAATGGCCTATTCTTCTTCTACAACTAGAGTTATAAAAATTCAGAGATATGTACTTCTACATCTGCAATTATTCCTCTGTTCCTTAGATCCAATCATAGTGGGTCTACATTATTTTTTTAGATATAAACACTTAAATATTATTTTGACATGTCTATTAATTAGATCTAAGCCTATAAATATTTGAATCATATCATATCTTCCATAACCTGTGTAACTAAGTTAATCTTGACATGTTATGAATTGTATATAAGCCTGTGATTAATTGAATCATGTTAGATCTGTCATTATTTGTATATCTAATTCACTGATTAGATCTCATCATGCCTGTTTATGATCATGTCACTATGCCTAATCACTTCTACAATCACATGTTCATCAGATCTGTTCTTATATGCCTATCTTGTCATTATGCTCAATTTTGTCACTATATGCTTATTCAGTTGCTATGCTTATTTCTGTCACCATATGTCTATCTTGTTATTATGCATATTTCTGTTCTCTTCCCTTCTTCTTTTCCCATTTTATTTTATAGCTAAGCTACCTTCGAGCCTAGGCATACCACTGAAATATGCGAACACGTGGAATTGGGAACGAGGGGAAAACGTTATGATTGTGGCATAACTTGATTGAGAAATTTGGGCATAACTTGAATTAAATACATGAATATGGATTTGGGGCATACATCAAATTGTGATTTAAATTTAAATTTGGGGCATATGGTAAATGATTAATATGACTTGGAAAAGGGGCATGAAAACCTATAATGAAATAGGGATAATTGTTAAGGAATGAAAATACCTAGAATTACAGTAATTAGAAACTGTAGCCATTCTTAGATACGAGGTTAAATTACGCTTGTGGTAGAAGTCTGCCCGGACCCGCCCGGCATATCCAGCAACCATAAGTGGAGAATCTAATGTGAGGGGTCTAAGTGCATAAACACGTAACGTGCTAAGACACGAGGTTAAGTCCGACTTGTGGAAGAAGTCTGCCCGGCCCCCCCGACGTATCCAGCATCCAAAAGTTGTAGGCTTAATATGGGAGGTCTAGCGCATTATAACCATATATTTACGATAATAAACTTGTATGCTTAACCTTTTTGAATCCATGGGGATTACATGGACATGTTAACTTGAGTAGGGGTTAAGTAAACTTGTTTGAAACAGCGGGTAGGTTAACTAAATCTTGGGGTGGTGGGTAATATTTATATATAGGCCCACAAACTTAACATATGGGGTTATGCAATCTTTTTACATTGGTATGGCATAACCAGTGGAAATCCTAGTAGTGGGGATGCAAACGTAGGGGGGAGCTTGTATCATCTTGTGTATGGGACCCGTTTTAGTCAGTAATCCATATATAAGTATCAAACGAGTACTCCGAACTAGGTCGGAGTCGAGGCATGCTTGTTGGGCTGATTGTAAGAGATCTAAAAGAGGGGACAGTGTGGGCGGTGCATTCCGACGGGATCATGTGTGTGCATGGGTCCGGACAAGAGTAGGCTAGGACGTCGTGACATCGGTAGATATAATTGTGCACATCCTAAAAACGAAGGGTTGCCACTTTAGGAAGTGATACATCCTACCGTGGAGCCAGCACAGGGTATTTACGGAGTAGGGAGCTAATCGATTGGGTAGTAATGAGGGTACATCTAGACTCCGGTATGTTTAGGAGCCCGTTATTATCCTTAGGGGTAAATGCCGGTATGTTCAGTTGGGCTGCCTGTTATTGTATGAGATAAACCCTCTCACTAGAAGTACACCTAAGTCTACCATCTTGCACCTTGTCATGTCTGTCTTTTATGCTGTTATCTCTCTCTCCAGTTTATATGCATGTCATCATGCTTTTACTTGTTTATATGCTAAAAGTAACTGGACTCGCCAGACTTATGTCTGACCTATTTTGTTTCCTCTTCTTCCTCTTCCATTTCCCTCCCAGGTTCTCAGGGTGGGAATATTCAAGCTTGATCAGGATTCTTTTTTCCTTCTGCTTGGAGCTGCTTAGATTCACTGCTTGATTTCGTACCTTTTTTGCTTTGGCTATGCTTTTGGGGATTATGCTCTTTTCATTCTTATTATACTCTGATGATTTTAGTACAAGACAGAAGTTTTAAATTGATGTACTGGGTTTTATGCATTTCATACTTATGATGTAACTATGTTTTGAACCACGATGTTTTCTGCTTAATAAAAGTTTTAAATTCCACTGCTATTATATATTTGTCTTGTAATGTTTCTGTTTCTGTTTACCTATAACGCTTCATGAAATTTAATGCATTCTTTTAACAAGTGACACTAACGGATGTAGGGTGTCACATTTATGGTCTAAGTTCATTTGTTTATAACTTCTTCATACATTAACCATTTTCAGCAGATTATATATGAAAACGATGTAGAGTTTCGCCACGAATCCAGAAAAAAGAATTTTGCAGCTAAATTCCTAAAGTTGTAAAGTTTCACTTTCTATCCATACTATTTAATTGCTTATCTTTAATTACTATTAATATTTATGAATTTTACAAGTTGTTACATTCTCCCCCCCTTTAAAATTGATTTTGTCTTGAAATCTGTTTAAGGGGCAAAAAATACAACTCGCTCGAAACATCCATGTTGTACACCCAAGTTATTTATAATTCATCCATAAGCATCCATCACTCGTAGTGATTAAGAACTGCAGACTCACTAAAGTGAGCTCTATCCTAGCATGTAGGTATAATAAGTGATGCAATATGTATGCAAACAACTTAAATTTGCATATATTCTATATGATTGCTCGGTGCAGTGATGTTGCGTCCATTTCCAAACATTCCATCTAGTAATCACAATGCATCCATAAACGTTATTTTGAGGAAAAGTTACCCGTGAAAGGCCCTAAGTGAGTTTGTCCCATCTTATCCTCGGTCTCCCATGTGCTTTCCGCAGGGTCATTTCCCTATTGTACTTGGACGAGGCGAATGGTTTTGTTGTGGAGTCTCTTGATTCCGTGCTCTATAATCCTTGCAGTTGCACGGGGTACCCTGGACTCCAACTCGAGTTTTTCTATGTCCCTAAATTCATCAAGCTCGAGTCAGATAACAGAACCATGAAGGCATTTCCTTAGATGAGATACATGAAAAACATTATGGATTCCCGATAGACGCTCTAGGAGATCCACACGATAAGCCAAAGATCCTATCTTCTCGATGATACTAAAAGGCCTATTATTATACGTGAATCTTCCGTATACGCTCTAGGAGCCAACTTCCCAATCTTCCCAAGCCAAATAGTCTTTTTAAGAGGGGATACTTTTATGAACACCAAGTATCCAACACTAAACTCAAGTTCCCTCCTTTGCTTATCAGCATACGATTTCTGACGGTCTTGAGCTGCCTTCATTCTCTGCCTAATCAAGAATATCTTCTCCATGGAGTTACAAACGAAGTCTGGTCCAAGTATAACCTTTTCGGTAGTTTCCCATTAACAAGTTGACAATTTACACGGCCTCCCATATAGCGCTTCAAAAGGGGCTATACCAATCGTCGCTTGAAAACTATTATTATACATGAACACCACGAGCGGTAGGTGCTGCTCCTAAACTCCTCCAAAGTCGATGATATAAGCTCTGAGAAAGTCTTCTAAGATTTTATTACTCTCTCTATATGTCTATCGGTCTGCGAATGATAAGTTGTGCTCAAGTTAAGGGTCGTCCCCAATGTTGCTTATCGGCTTCTCCAAAATTCGCTTGTAAACAAGGGGTCTCTATCACTCACGATACTCGATGGGATATCATGTATTCTGACTATTTCTTTGACATATAATTGGGCTAATGAGGCTGCAGTCCTTGTCTTCTTGACTGGTATAAAATGGGCGTTTTGGTTAAACGATCTACCACAACCCAAATGGCCTCATTCCCCTTTTGGCTTCAAGGAAGTCCATCTTCAAAGTCCATGGAAATATGTTCCCACTTCCATGTGGGGATCTCTAAAGGTAACAACAATCCTCCGGGACTTTAAACATTTGGCCACGAACTCGCCTACATCTCTCTTCATTCCTTCCCAATAGAGATTCCTCTTCATATCCTTGTACATTTTATCCCTACCGGGGTGTATGGTCAATTTTGTCCTATGGCCCTCCTCTAGAATTTCTTTCCTCAACCATTCATCCTTAGGGAAGTAAAGTCATCCATCCTAATGTAAACTCACATCATCGTTAATTGAATACCTAACCGAATGGGGAAAGGTTTCTTTCCTCCCCCACTTTCTCCTTTATGCCTCTTAATTCCTCGTCAAGGTCTTGTGCGCTTTTGATCCTTTCTCTTAGGGTAGGTCTAATTATCATAGCCCCAAGAAAACCATTAGAAGTGGTTGGTGAGGGTTGCAAATTAAAATTAGCAAGGAACTCTAATTGTTTCCATTCTAGAATTGTATTCAAAGTCGCATGTTTCCTACTTAAAGCATCCGCCACAACATTCCCCTTGCCCGAGGTATACTAAATCGTAAAGTCAAATGAGGCAATATATCCATCTTTGTTGTCTCAATTTTAAGTCACGTTGAGAAAATAAATACTTAAAGGATTTATGGTCAGTAAAAAGTTTAAACTTCTCCCCTGAAAATAATGCCTCCACATCTTAAGGGCGAATACTACTATGGCTAACTCAAGGTCATGTACTGGATATCTTTTCTCTAGGTCCTTGAGTTGTCCACTAGCATAGGCAACTGTAACACCCCTTATTGTTGTGAACATAAAGTAACAAAACAAAGGATACTTAATTTTTAAAAGAAGAATTAAGGGAAACGGGTTACACCATTGCGTTTGTCTTGGAATTCTACTTGAGATAGAGTCCGAGTTTGCGTAAATCGGACTTCGTATGAAGAAGTTATGTCACTTAAAAGTTTCAGGAATTTAAAATAAAAACAAGCCAAAATTCAAAATTTAAAAGTTCGAAATTCAAAACAGACACCCGGGATGGGCGGGAAATTTCCCGCCCAGGACCCAGGTCGACCAGAGGGTCGACCTGGGGGTTGATCTAGTTCACATAGGTCGACCATGGGGTCGAACTCCCCCTATTTCAAGATCCGAGGACAAGTTCGTTTTCCTGCATTTGGACGCCCATTCTGACCAGATTCGTTGATCCCTATGCTATATAAACACCCCTAAGGCTA
The DNA here is from genome assembly GCA_030737875.1 of Allium sativum. Classification (NCBI taxonomy): domain Eukaryota; kingdom Viridiplantae; phylum Streptophyta; class Magnoliopsida; order Asparagales; family Amaryllidaceae; genus Allium; species Allium sativum. The sequence continues at coordinate 551,266,498 of CM060918.1, forward strand.
CAGTTTTCTCTACACAATTTCATTATGTCTATACTCTGCCCTAATTCATATTAAAATAAATCAATGGCGTCGCTACTCTGCTGAAACCTAAGCTAGAACAAGCGCTCCTTCTTATTCCAATCTGAATAGGATTAAAAGAGAACAACTACAACCCCCTTTTTCTTTTTGAATCCAACCAAGGTGAGTACAGTTATTTTCAGATATGAAATTTAATTATGATCTTGACATGGTTATAAATCTGAATCTGAGATTATGCATATTCTTGTTTATCAGATCTGTGTTTTTATGCAGATCTAGCTTATTAATATTATTGTAACTATTCTGTATCTCTTCCTTCCTTCTGTTGTATAGCCAGGCTACCACGAGCCTGAGCCTAATCTCATAAGAGATCGACGCACGAACGCTAAATTTGGGGAAAATTGTGAATAATTGGATATGACAGATTTGTGACTAATTTGAGAAAAGAATATATGTTGTAATTTAAGATCTAGATCTGGGCATACTATATATGATAGTCTGTGATTTGGAAGAAGGAGAATTATTTTGTACATGACTTAGGCGTAAAGATCTATATTAAAATAGGATAACTATAAATTGTGAATACGCCTAAATGGGAATTTTGGATATTTGGCATACGCTGAAATCAAAGGCTATAATTTGGCATAATTCGTATTGTATATCATGATTTGAGGTTTTTGAGAATATTCTGTACTATGTAAATTTAACTAAAAATTTGGGGCATATGTTATATTGTGAATTATGACCATAATTTAGGCATGTAAAATTAGGCTTAATTTTATGATTAGGCGAGGTATGCCAATGGAATTTTGAGGGATGATTAAATATGTTAAATTGCCTAATCTGCTAAATCTGTTGAAATTGAATACGGTAATTTAGGGTATGAAAATCTGTACGCTCGATCTAAAATTGAGCAAAACATGTTAATAGAACATTGGATAATCTGTTGTAACTTGTAAAGAAGTTAATGTGTTGAATTGGCATAATTAGATATTGGCATAATCTGTGAATGAATACTTTAGCTAAAAATAAGAATGCTGAGACACGAGGTTAGACTCTGTTTGCGATAGAAGCCTGCCCGGACCCAACCGGCTTAACCAGCAACCGCAAACTATCAGTCTAATGTGAGAGGTCGTAGGCATAAAGATGCTTAGACACGAGGTTAGGTCTGGCTTGAGGCAGAAGTCTGCCCGGAACCGCCTGACACATCCAGTGGCCATAAGCTAGCGACCTAATGTGAGAGGTCTGTGCATTAATATTTAATTAATGCAAATCTAAGAAAAATATGATGTCTAAAACATGTTCGGTGGATAGGGTTAAGTCAACTGGATGGATGAATCTAATAAACCCATTTCGTAAATCTGTACGCCCAATACAAGGTTAGGTGAAATAATCTGTAAGTCTGTTAATCTGTATATCCGACCCGTTAGTCTGAAAACTTGTTAACCTGTATGTCTGATTTGAGAACTTGTTAATTTGAACTTTGTACATCTGAAATCTGTAAGTCTGTTAATCTGTATATCCAATCCGTTAGTCTGAAAACTTGTTAATCTGTATGTCTGATCTAAGAACTAGTTAATATGTACTTTGTACATCTATGATACACCCTTCTGTGGGGCCGGCACAGGGTATTTATGTATTAGAGAGGCGATCGCTTGGGGTAGGATTTAGGGTACAACTAGTTCTGTCTGTTTCTGTGGGGTACCGTCTGTTCCTGTTGGGTGGTAACACCTGTCTATTTCTGTGTGGTACCGTCTGTTGGGTGGTAAAGGCCCGTCACTAGTGTACACCTAATACTAGCATTCTGTTTCTATACCGTTTGTCTCTGTTCAGGTGGTAAAGGCCAATTACTAGCATTCTGTTTCTGTACCATCTGTCTCTGTTCGGGTGGTAAAGGACCATTACTATCATTCTGTTTCTGTATCGTCAGTCTCTGTTCGGGTGGTAAAGTCCAATTACTAGCACTCTGTTTCTGTATGGGTGGTAAAGGCCCATTACTAGCATCGTGTTTCTGAAGAGATCTTTCTGTTTTCTGTTTATTCATTAGGACAACACCTAATTCTGTTATACTAGTATTAGTGCAGAGAAGTGAAAACCAAGTAAGAAGCTTAGCTTAACCTGTATCATTCTGTTTCTTCTATTAACCTGCTGCGCCTGTTACAATTATCTCTCATCTTGTTTTATTTACATGTCATGATACTGTTATCTTTTTATATGCTGAAAGTCACTTGACTCCCCATACTTATGTCTAACCCAGTTTGTTTCGCCTCTTTTTTTCCGTCCCCCCCCCCCCAAGGTTCTCAGGGTGGAAACATAGGAGCTTGATTCAGATTCCATCTGCTTGAAGTGCAAAAAGTGCTTGAAGTACTGCTTGGCTTTGATTCTACCTATTTATGGCATTCTCTGTTGCTTTAAAATTTTGTACTCTGAAGGCTATTGTACAAGACTGATATTTATGTACTTGAATTTCGGTATTGTGGTTTTGAAAGATGTAACCAAACTTATTTTTGTTTCCGCTGCAATAAAGTTATAAAAATTTTCAAGTACTACTTTAAGTATCTATCTTGTAATATTATGTTCTGTTTATTTATAACGTTCCACCAAAGTTAAGGCATTCCCTTTGTGAGTGACCTTAACGGAGGTGGGGTGTTACACTTGGTATCAGAGCTGAAGGTTACAAGATTTGATAAAACAGTTTTTGAAAACTATTTTCAAAAAGGTTTTAAAAAGGAAGTATTTTCAAAAGTAAAGATTATTTTGAAAAAATAATAATCCCCAAAGGCCATATATCTGTCTTTCGATTCTCCGTTTTTGAATCTCTTCCTTTTTCTTTTCAGCATGTCTGGGGTACCCGAGATACCCGAGGGCATACCGATACCAACCTGGTTCAGAAGGTATTTGGAGGCTAGGGCCACCGCCATAGGCCCAACAGATGTTCCTCCTCCCCCTGCTGCAGCCGCTCCTCCTCCTCCCCCTCCCCGCGTTGATACTTTTTCGAAGATATGCAAGGACTTTCGGGCGATGGGCGGAAAACCTTTTCACGGGTCAGAGACGTTTGTTGAAGCTCGAAATTGGCTTAAGGAGGTGGAAGATTTGTTTGGTATCTTCGAGATAGAAGATGGAAGGAAGGTCCAATTAGCTGCTTGGTTAATAAAGGACGAAGCCTCGTTTTGGTGGGAGGTCACGAGTGGAGAGCGTCCAGTGGAGACATGGATGGATTTCAGGTGTAGGTTCGAGATGAAATTTCTCTCACGAGCAGAAGAGAATTTATACATGGAGAGGTGCTTGGCATTAAAGCAAGGGAATTGATCGGTGAAGGAGTATGTCAACAAGTTCAATCAGTTGGTGAGATTTGGCTTAGACTTGGTGAACACACCTGAGAAGAAGGCCCTAAGATTCATTAAAGGTTTGAATGAGCCGCTACATGGGTTGGCTATGACCGACATTCCTATGGGGGCTACCTTCGAGAAATTGGTTGGCATGGCGTTAATGCATGAAGAGGAAGCCAAAAGTGAGAAGAAAGAAGAAAAGCTCGAAGGACCACAGAACAAGAAAGCGTGGCCCAAATAGGAAACACAAAAGAAGGATGAAAAGTCTGAAGATAAGAAGGAGAAAAAGTGCTTTACTTGTGGAAGTTTGACTCATCTGAATAAGGATTGCAGAAAGAGGAAGGGCGCTTGCTTCAACTATGGTGAAATAGGACACTGCACTAGGGACTTCCCGAAGAAACGAGGGCAAGGGCAGAGGACATAAACTACTTCTGGAGGGTAGGCGAATTCTCTCGTGGCTGGTGGATAGGATAGAAATAGGTAAATTTCTGTAGAAGGTTTAATTTCCTTATCTGATAATTGAGTTAATACTCTTTTTGATTCTGGCATTTTGATTCTGTAATTGAGACTCTGCACTTTAATACTAGTCTTGTTTCTAATCCTGCTATAGTCTCAAACCCCATAAGGGTTACGACTCATCTGTTTGTGATAAGTTGTGGTTTGAAGGTATCTGTGTTAAGCGTTAAGTTGACTGTGATGCATACATTCTGGGTTTTGTGGGATATGGCGGGGTTTTATCATGGTTAGTTTCCTAAGAATCATTTGATAATCTGATCTGTACCAGTAGTCTGTAAGTATCTGAATATTTCTGAAAAGGATAGGGGTTTTTACTCGAAGCATGAAGTAGATTTCCAGTTTTGACATTGCTTAATGGGAGTAATTCTTTGAGTGTCAATCTGATGTTGATTTCGGTCTTTGGGGTTGATACTTAGGGATTTATTCTCTTAACTGATGTCTAATGGGAACAGAATTTTTGTTTTAATTGTACTTTCTTCTATCACTCAGCTGTATCCTATCGATCGAGTCTTCGACCTTTAGGTAGAAACTAATGGGTGTAAACATGTGTTTGACAAATGTTACGTTTGATGGTTGCAAGTGGATGCAAGTGGTTGCTAGTGGTTGCTCGTGGATGCATATACACACACCAGGCACTAGATCGGCTCAAAAACACTCTCAGACTACATATGGATGTGTGTGCATTTTTTCAATTTTTGTGGATGCAAAATGATTAACTCATCACATGGATGTTGCATTTGGATGAATGGTTATGCACTCATATAGAAATGATGTGTATCAAATAGGATTTCTTGCATACATAATTGGACTCATGACACTAACATAATTCGCATTAAGGAGGTCAACAGAATCGGTGGACCGCCTGATCTTTACATTAGATAAGAGACATATACACAAACTTTTGCATATGTTCATACAACATTAGAAGTTTTCTAAGGACAATGGATGCTTGTGGATGATTGTTGAGTAGATGGGTGATTGGATGGTAGGACACATTCTCCTTAACTTAAAGATTTCGGGGACGAAATCCTTTAAGGAGGGGAGAATGTAACACCCCGTATTTACTGTGAACATAAAGTAACAAAACAAAGTATACTTAATTTTTAAAAGAATAATTAAGGGAAACGGGTTACACCATTGCGTTTGACTCGGAATTCTGCTTGAGATAGAGTCCAAGTTTGCGTAAATCGGACTCCGTATGAAGAAGTTATGGCACTTAGAAATTTCAGGAATTTAAAATAAAAACTAGCCCGAATTCAAAATTTAAAAGTTCGAAATTCAAAACAGACACCCAAGCTGGGCGGGAAATTTCCCGCCCAGGACCCAGGTTGACCAGGGGGTCGACCTGGGTCACATAGGTCGACCATGGGGTCGACCATGGGGTCAACCTCCCCCTTATTTCCATATCCGAGGACAGGTTCGTTTTTCTGCATTTGGATGCCCGTTCTGACCAGATTCGTTGATCCCTGTGCTATATAAACACCCCTAAGGCTACAGTTTTCTCTACACAATTTGATTACGTCTATACAATGCCCTAATTCATATTAAAATAAATCAACGGCGTCGCTACTCTGCTGAAACCTAAGCTAGAACAAGTGCTCCTTCTTCTTCCAATCTGAATAGGATTAAAAGAGAACAACTACAACCCCCTTTTTCTTTTTGAATCCAACCAAGGTGAGTACAGTTATTTTCAGATATGAAATTTAATTATGATATTGACATGGTTATAAATATGAATCTGAGATTATGCATATTCTTGTTTATCAGATCTGTTTTTCTGTGTAGATCTATCTTATTAATATTATTGTAACTATTCTGCATCTCTTCCTTCCTTCTGTTCTATAGCCAGGCCACCACGAGCCTGAGCCAAATCTCATAAGAGATCGACGCACAAACGCTATATTTGGGGAAATTGGGAATAATTGGATATGACAGATTTGTGACTAATTTGAGAAAAGAATATATGTTGTAATTTAAGATCTAGATCTGGGCATACTATATATGATAGTCCGTGATTTGAAAGAAGGAGAATTATTTTGTACATGACTTAGGCGTAAAAATCTATATAGGATAACTATAAATTATGAATACGCCTAAATGGGGATTTTGGATATTTGGCATACGCTGAAATCAAAGGCTATAATTTGGCATAATTCGCATTGTATATCATGATTTGGGGTTTTGGAGAATATTCTGTACTATGTAAATTTAACTAAAATTTTGGGGCATATGTTATAGTGTGAATTATGACCATAATTTAGGCATGTAAAATTAGGCTTAATTTTATGATTATGCGAGGTATGCCAATGGAATTTTAAGGGATGATTAAATCTGTTAAATTGCCTAATCTGCTAAATCTGTTGAAATTGAATACAGTAATTTAGGGTATGAAAATCTGTAGGCTCGATCTAAAATTGAGCAAAACATGTTAATAGATATTTGGATAATCTGCTATAACTTGTAAAGAAGTTAATTTGTTGAATTGGCATAATTAGATATTGGCATAATCTATGAATGAATACTTTAGCTAAAAATAACAATGCTGATACACGAGGTTAGACTCTGTTTGCGATAGAAGTCTGCCCGGACCCAACCGGCTTAACCAGCAACCACAAACTGTCAGTCTACTGTGAGACGTCGTAGGCATAAAGATGCTTAGACACGAGGTTAGGTCTGGCTTGTGGCAGAAGTCTGCTCGGAACCGCCCGGCACATCCAGCGGTCACAAGCTACCGACCTAATGTGAGAGGTCTGTGCATTAATATTTAATTAATGCAAATCTAAGATAAATATGATGCCTAAAACGTGTTGGGTGGATAGGGTTAAGTCAACTAGACAAATGAATCTAATAAACCCATTTCGTAAATCTGTAGGCCCAATACAAGGTTAGGTGAAACAATCAGTAAGTCTGTTAATCTGTATATCCGATCCGTTAGTCTAAAAACTTAACCTGTATGTCTGATTTGAGAACTAGTTAATATGAACTTTGTACATCTGAAATCTATAAGTCTGTTAATCTGTATATCCGATCCGTTAGTCTGAAAACTTGTTAACCTGTATGTCTGATATGAGAACTAGTTAATCTGAACTTTGTACATCTGAAATCTGTAAGCAAGTTAATCTAAAATCTGTTAGTCTGGGGACACAAGGTTAGGAGGGATAATTACTTGTGTCATCTATTATTTGGGACCCATATTAGTTAGTAACCCTTTCTGGTATCAAAACTATGACCCAACACTAGGTAGGGGTCCAGGGCACGCTTACTGAACTTAATTGTAAGAGGTTAACTCTAATAATGGTGAGGGGTGTTGATGGCGCATTCCAACCGGGTCATGTGCGTGCATGGATCCAGTCTGCTCTGAGGATGTAAGACACCATGACATCTGTAAATAGGTTTGTGTCTATAGGTTGCCACTTTAGGGAATGATACACCCTTCTGTGGGGACGGCACACGGAATTTATGTATTAGGGAGCCGATCGCTTGGGGTAGAATTTAGGGTACAACTAGTTATGTCTGTTTTTGTGGGGTACCGTCTGTTCCTGTTGGGTGGTAACACCTGTCTGTTTCTGTGTGGTACCGTTTGTTGGGTGGTTAAGGCCTGTCACTAGTGTACACGTAATACTAGCATTCTGTTTCTGTACCGTCTGTCTCTGTTCGTGGTAAAGGACCATTACTAGGATTCTGTTTCTGTACCGTCTGTCTTTGTTTGGGTGGTAAAGGCCCATTACTAGCATTCTGTTTCTGTACCGACTGTCTCTGTTCGGGTGGTAAAGGCCAATTACTAGCATTCTGTCTCTGTACTGTCTGTCTCTGTTCGGATGGTAAAGGCCCATTACTAGCATTTTGTTTCTGTACCGTCTGTCTTTGTTCGGGTGGTAAAGGCCCATTACTACCATTCTGTTTCTGTACCGTCTGTCTCTGTTCGGGTGGTAAAGGCCCATTACTAGCAATCTGTTTCTGTACGAGTGGTAAAGGCCCATTACTTGCATCGTGTTTCTAAAGAGATCGTTCTATTTTCTGTTTAGACATTAGGACAACACCTAATTCTGTTATACTAGTATTAGTGCAGATAAGTGAAAACTAAGTAAGAAGCTTAGCTTAACTTGTATCATTCTATTAACCTGCTACTCCTGTTATAGTTATCTCTCATCCAGTTTTATTTACATGTCATGATACTGTTATCTGTTTATATGCTGAAAGTCACTGGACTCACCAGACTTATGTCTGACCTAGTTTGTTTCGCCTCTTTTCTTCCATTTCCCCCAAGGTTCTCAGGGTGGAAACATAGGAGCTTGATTCAGATTCCATCTGCTTGAAGTGCTAGAAGTGCTTAAAGTATTGCTTGGCTTTGATTCTACCTATTTATGGCATTCTCTGTTGGGGATTATGGCTTTAAAATTTTGTACTCTGAAGGCTTTTGTACAAGACTGATATTTATGTACTTGAATTTTGGTATTGTGGTTTTGAAAGATGTGACCAAACTTATTTCTGTTTCCGCTGCGATAAAGTTATAAAAATTTTCAAGTACTACTTTAAGTATCTATCTTGTAATATTATGTTCTGTTTACTTATAGCGTTCCACCGAAGTTAAGGCATTCCTGAGTGACCTTAATGGAGGTGGGGTGTTACAGCAACTACTCTTCTTCTTGCATAAGGATTGCTCCTAAACCAGTCCCACATGCGTCACCGTAAATGGTGAACAATTTTGAACCGTCGGGTATAATAAGGACTGGTGCGCTAGTTAAAACTTCCTTTTATTTCTTAAAGGCTATATCACATTTATTACTCCAAGTGAACACCAAATTATTTTTCGTTAATTAGGTTAATGGAGTAGCAATCTTGGCAAAGTCTTTAATGAATTTCCTACAATACCCGGCCAATCTAAGGAAACTTATTACCCCTGAAGCATTTCGAGGTGTTCTCCATTCCTTGATTGCCTCGATCTTCACGGCGTCTACGGCCAAGCCTTCGCTTGGCACAATATGTCCTAAAAATCTTACTTCTTCCCTCCAGAAATGACACTTTGAGAATTTTGCTTTCAATTGGTTCTTTCTTAATATCCCTAACACTTGTCTCTAGTGTTTTTCGTGCTCTTTACGATCTTTTGAAAATATAAGGATATCATCTACGAAGAGTACCACAATTTTATTTAGAATGCCCCTAAACACTCTACTCGTGAGGTCAACAAAGAAGGCGGGTGCATTCGTTCGTCCGAAGGGCATAACTTCCCATTGGAATAATCCGTCTGGCATCCTAAATGCAGTTTTGTCCTTACTGTCCTCCATAATTCTTAACTGGTGAAATCCAGTATCAAGGTCTAGTTGGGAAATTACTCAGGATCGTCCCAAGTGGTCAAAAAGGTCATCAATTCTTGGTAAAGGGTACCTATTCTTCTTGGTCAATTTATTTAGTTCCCAATAGTCCACACGAAGTCTCAAAAGTCTGTCTGCTTTGGTGGCAAATACAACAAGTGAACCCCATTCTGAGGTACTTCAACGAATAAAACCTTTTTGTAATAACTCTGAAATCTATTTATCTAACTCCCTTCTTTCGTTGGGCGCCATATGCCTCAAGGGAAGTGCTACAGGTTTAGCATCCTTCTCTAGGTCAATATAAAAGGAGATTTCTATATGGGGTGAAAGTCACGTGACTTCCTTAAAAACATCCAAGAACTCAAAAACGATAGGGACCGAAGATGGTCCTTAAGAACTAGGAGACAAGAAATATAATAAGGCCTTATCCTTGTTTCTGACATTACAAGAATGCTTAGGTTATGTCCTTCTTGGCTCCTAAGATGAACGTGTCTCTTATCGCAATCTAGGACAGCCCCGTAAAACGATAGCTAGTCCAGACCTAGGATAAGGTCATACCCCATAAAATCCAACGCATACGCTTCGCAATGGAACTCGACATTCTCAACCGCCAATACTGGGTATTTACATAACAGCTCAAGATACTTAGATCCTCCGATAGGGTTGGCCACCTCTATTGGACCATCCGAGATAGATATGGAAAGATTCAACAAATCTACTAATCGGTTGAAGATAAAAGAATGGGTTGCTCCGGAATCAAACAAGGTGTATACTGAATTTCCTAAAACAAAGGTTATACCTTCAAGTGCGGGTTATCGTTGGTCTCTTGGGGGTCGGCTTTGAATTGGTGCTGCTTTTATTGCATAGTTCTGGCCACTCTTGAAACCTTTGGGTAGTCTTTGGACATGTATCCTTCTTCATGGCAGTTGTAACATTTTCCCTTGAACTCCTTTTTCGCTAACGAGGTCCTACAATCCTTAGCCTCGTAGCCCTTGCGGTTGCACCTCTGCAAGTCTTTGTGTCCTTTTTGAATTTGTTCTTCTTCTTATTCTTCCACCATTCCTTCTTCTTATTTTTGGTGGAGATTTCTTCTTTCTCACCTTCTTTATCCTCCTTGGAGCTTTCAGCCGTGCAAAGGGTAGCTGTCTCTACTAGAGTTTCAAAAGTTGCCCCAAATGTTACTTGGGCTAATAGAGTTTCCTTCAACGAGGAGTTCAGTCCTTTAACAAACCAAAGGGCTTTGTTCATGGGGGTGTCTACCAATCCCCTTCCAAACTTACATAACTCAGTGAATTTGGATATATACTTTTGCAGGCTCAAGCTTTCTTGCTTGAGGTGGATGAATTTCTCTAGCTGGATGGTCATTTCTTCCCTCGGCAAGAACTTTGCTTCAAAACGGGCTTTGAATTCGGCCCATGTAAAGATCCGTCCCTCGTTCTACATCAATATTAAGTTCCCCCATTCAAGGACCTCATCCTTCAAATGCCAGGCTGCTATCCTCTTTTTTACTTCATCGGGTCAAGCAAGATTGGGCACCAGCAAAGCCTTCATTTCCAGAAAACGATTTCCCTCCAAGATTCGTAAAGGTCTTACAAAAGCGAGAAAAATCAAAGGCCACTTCAGCTGCAGGAGCCGCTGAGGCAGGATTAATAGCAGGGACCTGTTCAACAGTACGGAGATACTGTTGAAACCATTCTGGCAAGTAGCGGGGTCTTGCCTGGTGGCCCTGCTCATTAGGATTTTTAGCCATTCTACTATCTGAAAAGAAAAGGAAGAATCCTTAGTATTTAAGCTGAAAAGGGAAGAAAACGATAGAGATGCCTAGTATAAATGTGTATGCTTATCGGGGTAAATATATATATATATATATATTACATATATATAGTTTTAAAAATCTTTTTCAAATTACAAATACGCCTCTCATATGTATATTTCCATTATAATCGGGCAACCTATGCTCTAGTACCAAACGTAAAAAACCCACCCGGAATGGGCCTAAATTTCGATCCTGAAAAGGCCCATCAAAACTGAGAGCCATTCTAAACGGGTCGTTGGTTCCTGTAAGGATTACATTTGCATAGAATATACATACATAAATACTTCAAATGGAAATCTCGCACAGCGGAAAGAGAAAATATAATATTCAAATATGATATACCATTATTTAAAAACCACAGAAATACAACAGTCACAGGTATTTTTTTCAATAGGTACATCAAATAGATCGTTCTCACAAGATTCCAAAAGAAGTAAAGCAATAACTGCTAATAATAACATAACAACTTCGTCTTCTTCATCGGCTTCAATCATGACTTCATCCATGGCTTTTACCCCATCTACTGACCTGTTGGACGTTAAGGAAAGGGGTAGGAACAAAAAGTTCTTTGTGACTGAAATATAGTGTTATATAATGTCCATAACTTATATTTTTAGAAGGTTGCATATGTTAATATATGTCTACGTAGCACACAAGATTCACATAAACATAAGCATCTAACCAATGGGGTGGATATCCAAGTCAATCGCCCATTAGTGTTTTTAGGGTAAAGACCCAATGAGGTGGCATTCTCGGTCACTTATGGCCCTATTAAAGGTGGATTCTTATGATCACTTATAACCATATGACAAACCCCTAGATCTTTAAGACCCCGTCCTAGTACGTTAACATTCTTAAGTCTATTCTCTCGTTTGTAATATGGGAAGTAGTATTGCGAACGTTACTACTTAACTGATATCACCTGGTAGCACACCTATCTCGCTTAAGAGTTCCCTTAGATAGTTGGTGAGCATCCAATGGCCACGTATCTTTCAATTACCAATTTGTCTCTAGTTGACCCCTTACAAGCTTCTAGAGGAAGTGGACATCCTCGTGAACTACCCTACTCAGTAATCGTTTTATGCCTAACCACTTTTAGAGAAGGAGGACCCAAAGACCTACTTCAAATCTAATAAGGGTGGGTCCCATGACTTTGGTTCCTCTCCCAGGAATAAACCTTCGGAGGGATCCTAGTCCTAACCACTTAAGACCCAAACTAGATAAAAAGAGAGTCATCCACTTAAGACCTTTTCAAGTCATAGTAACCCTACTTATTTTCACATGCAGTAGACTTATATATATAGTTATACATATACATACACACTAGACCTCTCACATTAAACCGTACACTTGTAGATGTTGGATATGCCAGTCGGTTCCGAGCAGACTTCTGCTACAAGTTGGTTTAACCTCATGTCTAGTGTACTAAGTTTTTGAATGGCCCATGGCACCCAGACATCTCACTTTAGTTGGGCCTACTTGTGGTTGCTGGATTTTTTGGTTGATTCAGGGCAGACTTCTACCACAAATGGCTACTAATCTCGTGTCTATGTTTCACTATTTATATATATTTAAAGCCATTCTATATACGCACACACAAGCAAACAAATATATGTATATATTTGTTAAGGGGACATTCGAAATTCTAAGCTAATTGCATTTATTACGCTAATACAATGTTAATTACGTTGATTACGTTTATATAAGTAAAATAATAATAGCGCCTAATTAACGTAAACATTCGCATAAAGAGGGGAAACATTCTAATGGGGTGGCAAATTTTAATTTGTCCAAATCAAGGCATACAAGTTAGATTTTCCATACTTTTACTGCTATAATTTAGGCATGATGACATAATGACAATATATCAAATAGTAGTGAATGGAATATGTACTTACATAACAATTTCAACTTGCATCATAGGCTTGTTGGAATGATTTCAATATTAGATTAAAAATAAAGTATTACATGCACTTATGCTTGTATGTTTATAATCTCTATTTCACCCAATTCACCCTTTTTGGCGCCATGCACATAAAAATGCTTACAATTGACCTATTTCAATTTTGAATGCGTTTGGATTCAATATAGGATCCAAAACCAAACCAAACCAAATCATGAAATAATCAAATCTAAACCTTTTTAGGTTACACTCAATGGTAAATAAAAGTAAATTACATAAAATAGGAATAATAGTAGCAACACCCATATTCATTTTTAATCCAATACAAAAACCCAAAAATCCACAAAACCTAATTAATCATGACAATTCATACGCAATTACAAGATATAGGATTTGCGGTTTTTAATGTTTATATTATCGAATCTTCCAAATCCTCCTAGGCATATCTATTCACATGACAATCTACTAAAAAATGAATATGCCTTAAGTAAACCATATTCCACTCACAGATCTAGGCGGAATAGAGAGAAATCTGTGGTAGATCTAGATCTACAATAATTCTTTACGTTCAAGCGTGATCCAATAATCCTCCTAATAATATACATATAAGAGACATACATTAGAATCTTATACATATATGTTTATGCTAAATTCCAGAATATGAAACTTATGTAAATTAGAATAGAGAGAGATAGAAGAAAACCTTAACCTATTCTTTTATTTTTCTCTGGAATTTAATAATGGTGGAGAGGCATTACGGAGGTAGAGATGGAGAATGATTAGGGTTTTCATAGTGTGATAGGAGGGGTATATATAGTTTCCCATGTGAGCATAGACCATTGGATTATTTAGAATTAATCCAAGCCTTCAATTTATATATATTCTCATAGAAAAACCCTAACCAGCTAGTTCTATTGGGTTGTCCAGCCGCCGAGCGGTCGACCGGCGGTCGACACCCCTTAATGGGGGGGGGGGGGGGGCAGTCGACCCTTTCACGGCTGGAATGCCCAACAAGGCTGCGTTGCTGAGCTGTTTATTTTATTTAATATGTTCCTAAATCTCTTAGTCTTATTCAATATATGCAATATACTATGTCCCCCTGATCTTATCTCTAATTCAAAATTTGAATTCTCCCTCTTTATTTTGAATTTTTCTTGGACACACACAGATATATATATATATATATATATATATATATTATCCATTTAATTATATATATCATAACGACCCGAACTCCCTCGGTAAGGAAAGCCCGGATTGAGATGAGAACAACACACATCGGAACGCAAACAGGAGAACATTTCATTGTTATTACAACAATTCCATCAGAATACAAGAATATACAGAGTATGGATAAATATTACACATTCGATAAATATCAGAGATTACAATAAATTACATAGCAGCGGAAAAACAAGACAAAACACAACTGAAAGTAATACACGGATACAGAGCTTTCCGAGCATCGTTCCAGCTGTAAATCAGGATCCTGTGAATATAAATCTGCAAAACCAAAACTACTAGCTGCCCATGTGGAAAATAGGGGCACCCAGAGTTTAGGTTGAAACAATAAACTCTAGGTCAGTCATGTGACTGGTGTGAGAATTAAAACAGTTATTAATCTTTATTTTTAAAGTTCGGTAAATCAAGGGACCACGCCGTATAACACGGAACGGGTTTCCTCCCAAGAATACCAGTGCATAAAACAAACAGCGCAATGCTAAATAAAAAAATGAAGCTATTATAAGACCTAGGTCCCATCACACAATGCAACGCAAGCCGGAGGATAGGGTTTTTACCTTATAATAGCCAAAGCATGCTTGATACGTTTAAAACACATTATTTTGATATTACTATAAGTGTATAGTGTCAAAACAATTTCAATCATAAATATCAATCATAGGCGGCATGAATGACCCATACCACTATGTCACCATACTAGGTTCTACAAATAAAACCACAATATCACGTATTGGAAATTGGATTTCCGTCATGAGTCGAGGCAAGGGGCAAGCTCCTCTCCGATTCGAGACACTCTAGCAAATGTCTCAGGACCCCACTATGATCCTTGGATCTTCAGGGCCGGTCCTCTCTTACTTTTGAGGATTAGTTATTCCTGAACACACGTTTCCCGGTCTTAACAGACCTATATCCGAGGCGCCTCGTATCCAACAACCACACAGGTGAAAAGTATATAAATGTCAGCCAGTTTAAGCACTGACACCACCCATAGCTAGAAAGAAACGTCGTGCTCTCCCTGTAGTCACTATCCCGTTTTTGACTCATACCGAGGTGTGAGGCTCGCGAATTCACGCTATACACAAAGCTATGCAACACAGGCCGTGCTTTGATCACCAACCACAAGACTTTTCTTTTCAGCAGAAGCCTTGATCAATTTCCACTTACGCGTGCCACACTGGCAATTAACTCCATGCGACTGATGTCCATCGATATACAACCTCTGAGCTCGTATGTCTCAGAGAAGGGCGTTAAGCAAGAGAATAAATTCTCCGCCTCCAAACAGATGTATATTTAATAGAGATCAATCAACACAGAATAAAATCCAATGTCAGACACACAGTCCATTTACAAGTTCGTTCTGGGTCTGAACGAAACCGGAGGCACTTTCCTCACATATCCATCGATCTCCAAGTACGTCTGGACGATCACCAACTGATTCCCTCATCTTGGGTGTACAGCCAATCATGATCATCAGCAATCACCAAAACGATGTGAAGATTTCCAGTCTTCAACCACCGTCTTCATCTTCGACTTATCACCGAATCGGTTACTGAGAATGGGTATAAACCCGGCCTTTCTTAATAACCCACGAATATAATAAACAAATGTTACACAAACACAACAAACGCCTCATTCCAATTCAAAATATTCTTTTATTCACAAAATCACATTCTTAGGGGAAAGTTTCCCATTAATTTTATCAAAGATAAATTCTTCTAAATTTATTCTTTAATCTTACTTTGGATATCATTTCAAACCGTATTATGGTTTTCCAAACTAGTCAGGATAAGCGAACCACACCGAAGTAATTATTTATTTTATTTCCCAATCCCAACCTATTCATCCCCTGGAGCAAAACTGGTAATACTCCATATCTAACACCACGGTGTTATCAGTAAAATTAATTACCATTTCACGTTCAAATCTAATTAAAGATTTAACTATCGCTTTGGAGCAAAACTGGTAGTACTCCATTCTCGATCACCTTTCAGATTTGATAATTTAAATTATCAATTCACATTTCAATCTAATTAAAGATTCATTAAAACTCCACTTAGTTTTAATCTTTCCAAAAATCAATATCTTGCCTTTAACTGGGTTAAAGAACCAATGTCATTTAAAACACGGTTCACGATAAACCCAAAATCACTTTCTATTGTTAATCGGATTAAAGAACAGGTGTTGTTCAAAACACCGCTCACGATAAACCCAAAATCACACTCTATTGTTAATCGGGTTAAAGAACAGGTGTTGTTCAAAACACCGCTCACGATAAACCCAAAAACCAATTCAAATTCAATTCCAATTAAATATTATTTAATTGATACACTCCATTAAATCCAAATAGAAAGATTTAATCTTTTTCTCGATTGGGCTTAAGAACAGTGTTAATGAAGACACCATTCACGACAAACCCAAATCACATTTGATATTAAATACAAAGCTCTGAATAATAAATGTATCGGCTTATATTCAATATCAAATTCTACGACCAACAAATATCGTATTGGAAATAACGATATAAAATATATCTTTCAAATTTCCATAACAATATCTGTATAATCACGAAATTCAACATCGAAATATTCCAAAGCCAATTTCGATTCAAATCCATTTCCACTTTATATATTGGAAATCCTGGTTATTTTCAAAACCATTTCAAATTCAATTTATTTATTTCAAAAATAAATTGATTTTAATTCTAGTTCAAAACTAGTTCATTTCGATAAAAATCTATTTTTATCTTTTCAAATGTGGAGTTTTTCATCCTAATTTTTCCCAAATCATTTCTTATGATTTTACACAAATTATTGATATTTTTAATAATTTTATCAAGGCCCGTACAGTCGATTTCCATCAACGGCCATCGAACTGCACTTACAACGACCTTTTCCAAATTTGATTTGGACATAATTCCAAATCCAACCGTTAGATTTCAAATTTCTAATATTCATTAGAAAGCCCTTTCGATAAGAACCCAACGGTTCCGGTTTCAGGAGAATCCGATGGTCGGATCTCCCACAACGTCAATTCGAAGTCAATGGTCGAAATTCACGAACTGCCGCGGCGCGGCGCGTTCTATTCATGCCATTATATAATATATATATATATATATATATATTATATTTCTTCGATTTCCTTTTAAAACGAATTTTATAAATCGTTTTAAATTCGTTTTCGAAACGATTTCAACTTCCCTTCAATTTCAAATCAAAATTGAATTTTCCTTTATAAATTCGTTTTAAATTCATTTCAAATTGATTTCAATTCAAATCGATTTTTAATTCAATTTCAATTCAATTCAATTTCAATTCAATTTAAATTTCAAATTAATTCAATTTCAATTCGATTTCAATTCAATTTGAATTTCAAATTAATTCGATTTCAGTTCGATTTCAATTCAATTTGAATTTCAAATTAATTCAATTCGAATTCATTTCTATATATTCGATTTTTGAAATCACTTTTCGATATTCATTAAAAAATGAATAAAATCGATATAATTATCGTTCACGTCAAAATGGCGCATCTCTAATCAACACGGCTTTATATATATTTCAATAAATTCGTTATTCTATTCAACAAATGAATATTTTCTTCAACACATGAATATGTATTTTATTCAACACATGAATATCGTCAACACATGACTATTTATTCTATTCTTTATTTTCCCAATTGGAATGAGGCCCAATCAATCACCATATAATGTTAATTATATGGATTCTACAACACATGTATATAAATAGCAACGATAAATAATCAACCATCATCCAAAGTGCACTACACAACTGCATAAGCATTAAATATAAATAATCAACGCTTACACAGTCTGTCGACCAATCGATCGACATACTATTAAATAATTGGGATTAGTGTACACCAAATATCATCCCAACACCCGTGTGGGGTTTCAAATCAACAAACACTTATCTTTATTCACACACACGTTAAAATAATATTTTTAACGATCAAATATTTTTAACCATATAAATATTTCATTTCATTTCACATCACATCACACAATCAATTTTCATCACAACAATCAATCAAACATACAAGCCATCCATGGTCTGTGGATGACGGGTGTCGGGTGCTGCTAAGCACCGTCTGCATCCTAGTATATATTTTTAACTAGAAAAGGAAATTTAAAGTGAGAAGATCTCACCCAAGCTAAATCCAAACGCCTCGACTCTTCTTACGTAGAAGTCTTCGCCGTTCGCGCCTTTTGTCACTTTCGTTGCCCGTAGCCACTACATATATAAAAATCACATTTTTATATGTTGCTATGTATATAAAAATCATATTTTTATACTACTACTATATAGATAAAAATCCTATTTTTACACCGCTACTATATAGATAAAAATTCTATTTTTACAACGGTGTTCATATAATAAAGATTATATTTTTATATCTAAATCGCCTTTTCAAATATAAAGATTTCACCTTTTCAAATATAAAGATTTAATTTTTATTTCATCACTATAGAAATCACATTTTTATTTTAACATTCATATAAGAAAGATCAGATTTTTATTTTGCTAACTATATAAAAATTATATTTTTAACCTTCCTATATTATAAAAATTATATTTTTAACCTTCCTATATTATAAAAATTATATTTTTATTCTCTTCATCATATAAAAATTACATTTTTATTCTTTACATTATATAAAAATCATATTTTTATATGAATATAAATCTCATCTTTTCCAAATCAAAGATCTAATCTTTCAAATATAAAGAAGCAAATCCTTTTCAAATTAAAAATCTAACCTTTTTAAAGCAAAAAATCAAATCTTTATTTTATAAAACTCAAATCTTTTCATGTATAAAAATCCTAACTCTTATAGTTTTAGAAATCACAACTTTATCATAAATAAAAATCTAAGCATGTTGTTATGTTTATGTTCTCTTTTTTTTATAAAATCAGAAAAATAGATAAAAATAAAATAAATAAATAAATAAATAAAAACATACCTACTGTGTTTTATGCTGGACTGGGGGGTGGGGGAGAATACTGCGTCGGTGGTCGTGGAGGGGCGGCAGGCCATTCGACGGTGGTGGCAGGCCACAGGCGCGGCGGTGGTTGGGGAAAGGGGTAGGGGTCAGCGCGGTTTTAGGGTTTGTGGCTGAGGGGGGTTTCGTCGTTGGCTGGGAGGGGAGGAGGATCGAAGGGGGGGCGCTCGCCTGGAGGCCGTCGCCGGCGACGATCGGTGGGTAGCGACGATCGATGGCACTTTTTTTTTTTTAAATCTGATTGTGGAAGAGAGAAATGGGGGGCTATAATATAAATATATATATTTATTATTAAATTAACTCTAAAAAGCAACTTTTTATTTTCGACCTCTAAACGAGACCCACCGCCTGTCGTCTGTAGCTAATTACCCCCATTCCGAACACAATGGGATATGTATCGTAAGCTGATTTGATCATTTCGATCAGTTTTCGTCAAAACCAACATATAACTCTATATATTGAATTTGAACGCGCATTTCAATTTACCGGGGCCACATACGGACCCGAAAAATTCCAGAAAAATATTTTCTAGCTTCGTATTGACGATACGGTCCTAACAAAACTAGTTTCGTCAGATTCTGAGACCGTTTGAAAAATGGCCATTTTCCAGTCAATTAAAATTAATTGAAAATGGTCAAACGCGTTTTCCTTTGCCACGCTCACATATTGATTCGAAAAATTACGAAATTTGAAACCTAGCAATAACTTGACATCACGGATCCAACAAAAGTGGTTTCGTCGAAATCCGAGGTCGTTTGCAAAATGGCTATTTTTAAGGGCCGAAATTTCATAGCGACTATTCTAAATTTTCAACTGGGCATAATTTTTTATTCCCGCTATGAAATTTCGATTTTTCAGATTCGTTGAAAAGATATTCTCAATTAGATTCTAATATTTTTGGTTTCACTAAAATCCGTTTTATTTTGAATCCTGTACATTCATTTGAAGTTTGAAATCGAATTATCGGACTACCGCGCCATTTTTGATTCCTTTAATAATTATAAAATAAATATATTCTAACGACGACGTATATAAAATATACGTTCGAATTTTATTCAAAATAAATTTCTTATCGATATTATTTAAAATAATTCATTTTAAATAATCAAAATTCGCTAAAATTGCCAAAATAAAAAATTTAAACTGGCTCGCATTTCCGGGTTGTTACATATATATTTTATGCGTTTACGATCCAAGTTCATGCGTTTATAACTTCATACATTAACCGTTTTTAGCATATTATATATGAAAATGATGTATTATTCCGCCATGAATCCAAATAAAAGAATTTCTTAGCCAAATTCCTAAAGCTGCAAAATTTCATTTTCCAGTAATACTATTTAATTGCATATTTTTAATTATTATTAATACTTATGAACTTTACGGGGTGTTACATTGGAACTAAGGCATCATTCATTAAAATGATTATTAAATTTCGATTTCTCATTAATTAAAATGATTATTGATTTGATAGTAATCATTAATTAAAATAATTAGTTAAATTTAGGTCCCCATGACCAAAATAAATCATTAATTAGAATATCATTGATTAAAATGAATAATCAAACTTCAATTCATTATTTAAATGCATAATTAGATTCAATTATCATTCGTTAAAATCAATAGTTGAATCTCATTATTATTATCTAAGTCAATAAAAATAAGTTTATAATTATCATCACTTAAAAGGATAATTTTATTCAAATATCACTTTTGTTAAACTGGATATTTATTTTACTTCAGTCATCTACAATATAAACAATATTGGAGTACGCATAAATAAATAAGGGTGATAATTGAATATAAGAAAACGAATGCGAATAGAATATAAATTTAAATGAATTGATGGATGTGAATAACATATGCTTTGCCAAAAAATAATAATGTGAATGACATATGAACATAAACAAGGAACAATTAATTCCTTATTAATCACTCGTAAGTGTGTATATTTCGAAGTGTTTCACCGCGACCTAACTCGCTACATACACTCCGCTTTTCCTTTTATATTATCCCTTGCAACAAGATGGTTACTTATGACATCCGTTTAGAAATGGAAAATTAAATCCAAACAATCAGTTCAATAAGCACACATCTCAAATAGACACTTTCACAATGATAATAATTTTAAACAAGCATCTAATAGCAAAATATAGGATAACAAATATTAAATAATAAATTTAGGTATCAGTTAACTCACCTTGATTTTATTAATCGCCAAAATGATTTGAAATAAAATCAAATGAGCATTTGATTTTAGCATAAACCCCAACAGGCTCTGAAAACGTCTAATCCAATTCTATCGCAAAGTTTAAGTCGATATGAGTACAACAAGATGAACGACATTTAAATCCGACCTCGTATGAACAAGTTACACATTTTATGAGTTCTGGATTAATTCAAATTAAAATCACATCACTAATTACATTTCAAATCAACTAATTACCCTCATTAAGCTTAATCCATCTTTTACACTCCAACGAAATTCAAAATCTCGCCTGCAATGAAATCCACCAATGTCGAGTACTCCAAACCTCCGTCGCACCTCTATCCTTCACCTGAATTCAACTTCAAGACCATCGATGAATTATCTAGCCAATGCTCCTTTCTCCTGATTGTAATAACCCGGAAATCTGAGCCAATTTAAATTTTTTATTTTGGCAATTTTAGCGAATTTTGATTATTTAAAATAAATTATTTTAAATAAAAACGACGAGAAATTTATTTTGAAAAGAATTAGAACATATATATTTATTCGAATCGTCGTTAGAATATAAATATTTATTTATATATATAAAAGGAATTGAAAATGGCGCGGTAGTTCGATAATTCGATTTCAAAATTCAAATGAATGTACCGGGTGCAAATTAAACCGGATTTTGGCAAAACCAAAATTATTTGAATCTAATTGAGAATATCTTTCCAACGAATCCAAAAAATCAAAATTTCATTGCGGGGGTAAAAAGTTATGTCCGGATGAATTTTCAGAATAGTCGCTATGGAATTCTGGCCCTTAAAAATGGAAATTTTGCAAACGACCTCGGATTTCGACGAAACCACTTTTGTTGGATCCGTGATGTCAAGTTATTGCTTGTAACACCCCGTAATTCTGTTAATATTAATATTCACAAATTAAAGAATAACTAATATCAGACGTGAGAATTATGGGAAATGGGTTGCGCCATTGTGTTCGTCTCGGAATTCTGGTTGAAATAGAGTCCGAGTTTGCGTGAATTGGACTTCGTATGAAGAAGTTATGACCATCGGAAGTTTCATAAAATTCAAAACAGATTTCAGAAAATTTAAAATTCAAAATTCGGAGTCAAACTGGCTAGGCGGGAAGATTCCCGCCCAGCACCCCAGGTCGACTGGGGAGTCGACTGGGCATTCGACCCCCCTAGGTTGACTGGGTAGTCGACTGGGCAGTCGACCTGGGTGTCGACCTGGTCAGTCGGCTAGGGTTTTGACTGAGCCCAATCTTGAGCTGCTGATGTGTTTTTAGGGCTGAGTTGGCAAATTAAATGGTTCAGTTTAATTCTGAATTGATCAGACGGTCTAAATAAATCCTAAACTCTATAAATACCTAGGTAGTCTCTCACTCTAATTCACATGAAAAATAGAATAGCCACCGTCATACCGCCGCCATGGAACTCAGTGTAGCCGCCGCCAACTAAGAAGGAAGAAAGCTAATCAAAACCCTAATTCTACTCAATTCTAAAGCAAATCAAGACTCTCTTTCTTCTCTAAATTGTGAGTATGATGATCTTAACAAGATTATTGTTAAACTAATTAGATTAAGTAATGGATTATAAGTGAATGATGTGGATTGTCATATATGTTGTTGTAAACCTTATGCTATCATGTATGTTGTAAATCCTATGTTATGTGATGATGATATCCTATATGTTGTAAATCATGTTGTGATGATATTGTATAGGTTGTAGTTTTCTATGCTAAATTGTGATGAATCATACATGTTATAAAGTCATGATGTTAATATCTATGCTAATTAGTTCATGTTGATCAAGTCATAATGTTGATATTATGTGGGCTATGTTGATGACAAATCATGTATGCAAGTAGATTGATTAGTAAAGATTATGAACATATGCCATGACATCTAGTTAGATCTAGAATTATGACATCTAGAATTATGCTATGACATATGTGAATTCTATGTCTTAGATGCTAGTTCACACCATCATTATGTTGCATAAAACCCCATATGCAAGTTCATACATAAATTTGGGTTATGGTCATATCATGTAAATTGTGACATTTAACAAGTTGACACCTTTAGATCCTTAACATGTGTAGTTTATGCAAGTTTCACCTCTATTATGATTAGATTTATTTTATTTGTCTATATGTGGTGATAATTTATCTTTGTGCTATGAGTTAGACTATTCGAGTCTAACTTTGCATTGAATAAGCGAACGTACAACGTGGGGTAGTGGTAATATTAAGGATTCAATATTAAGAAGTTGGGGTGCAATTGATATGATTTTGAATGCCATGAATGGATGGCCATAATTGAGTCAATTATGGACATCATTAAAATTGGAGTTAATTAATAATTTGAATAGGGAATTATTAAAACTGGGGTAAAAGATTATAAGTGATAATCAATGCTTAGGACACGAGGTTGGACTCGTTTGTGACGTAAACCTGCCCGGACCCGCCCGGCAAATCCAGTGGTCACAAATGTCAGCCCAATGTGAGAGGTCCTAGGCCTAAACTAAAGCATAACAGTTGTAAAGACACGAGGTTAGACTCTTTTATGGTGTAAGACCGCCCGGACCCGCCCAGCAAATCCAGCTGCCATAAATGCCAGTCTAATGTGAGAGGTCTTTATGAGGTTATGGCCTGAATGAATTAAGAAATACTTAACCAGATAAACATGTAAGGTGGGACATGGGGGTTAAGTAGGTGCCTTGGGTGGCATGAGGAATATAGTGGGTGCCCTTAGTGGCATGTGAAATACAATTAGTAAGACTTAACCAAACACACATGTAAATGAACATGACTAAGAGGGTTAAGTGGGATATACTAATGGTGACAAGCTTAGGTGGGTAGCTTGTGGGGGCCCATTTCAACCAGTATCACAAACGTATCTTTGTGGGCTCGACCCAAGTCGAGGACGGGACACGCATGTAGGGCTTGACTATTAGAGGCCAAAACGTGGTAGCGGTGGCAACGCAAGTCCAACGGGTTTCATATGCGTGTGTGGACCCGGGCTGGTAGGTAAGACGTTGTTGCATCGTGTAGGTATAAGTCGTGCATTCTCAAGTTGTATCAGGTTGCCACTTTAGGGGAGTGATACACCCCACTGTGGGGCCAACACGGGTATCTATGAGTAGGGAGCCGATCGAAAGTGGGTAGTGGGGTACACCTAGTGGAGAAAGGGGCAGACGACACCTATGTAGTCAGCTAGGGGTACGCAAGGATATTTATATAGTTTCTGTGTGAAGTAAGCGGGATCAACCTTTAGGGTGACTGGTGTGGGGCAGTGTAGTAATTATTCGTTAGTAATTAGGTATACCGTTAACGTTATCTTTGACGTTATCTTTATCTGCTTTTCCATACCCAATAGTTCATAGACATTTCCTTATTTTCCAGCTTATGCCTTAGTCTAGTTATTTTGATAATAGTATTGTTAGAATTATCATACTCGCCAGACTTTATGTCTGACCCCCTCCATTTCTATCCTTTTTCCCCCTCCAGGTCCTCAGGTTGGGCCCAGCTCTAGCGGAGTTTGATTGGATTGCTTTATCTCTCTCTTGGGAAGCTTGGACCGCTGAAGTAAAGTCCAGCTTGTTATCTTATTTAATGGCTATTTATGTAATGGGATTATGTATTTTGTTTTATCAAGATGGATATTGTACTTGACTCTGATTTATGGTTTTATGTTGTAACAAGCATGTTTAATTTCCGCTGCAATAAAATGAAGTTTTAGATTTCCAAGTACTACTTATTATCTGTCTTGTTGTAATTTTTCTGTTCTATATTCACTTAAAACCTCCATGGAAGTTAATGCATTCCCTTTGTGAGTGACATTAATGGACGTGGAGTGTTACACGTGGTATCAGAGCTTAAGGTTACCAGAACAGATAAATTTTTTAGAAAAACTATTTTTCTGAAGTATTTTTGGAAGAATTGTTTTCAAAAACATGTCCTAATGAGTTATTTAAAGAGAAAAGTTTTTATGAAAAAACATAATCCCCAATAGCCATATCTTTATCTTTCGAATTCTCCATTTTGAATCTTTCCTTTTTCGTTTCAGCATGGCTGAAGATCTTAACCTTCCGGACGGTGTAACGATACCAGGATGGTATAGGAGGTTATTAGAGGCTAGGACCGCTGCAGGTCCAGCCAATGTTCCTCCACCACCAGTTGCACCCGCTCCTCCTCCTCCTCCTCGCGTTGATACTTTTGCAAAGACGTGCAAGGAATTTAAGGCTATGGGTGGAAAACCTTTTCAAGGGTCAGAAACGTTTGTGGAAGCTAGAGATTGGCTTAAGGAGGTGGAAGAATTGCTAGAAATCTTTGAAGTGGAAGAAGGGAGGAAGGTCAAATTAGCATCTTGGTTAATGAAGGGAGGGGCCTCGTTTTGGTGGGAGGTCACTAATAGGGAGCGTCCTGTTGATTCTTGGGCAGATTTCAGGCGTAGGTTTGAGGCGAAGTTTCTCTCAAGGGCAGAAGAGAATCTATATATGGAAAGGTTCTTGACATTGAAGCAAGGAAGCTCATCAGTGAAAGAATATGTCAACAAATTTAATCAGTTAGCAAGGTTTGTCCTGGACTTAGTGAACACGCCGGAGAAGAAGGCTCTGAGGTTCGTTAATGGATTGAATGAACCGTTGCAAGGGTTGGCTATGACCCACATCCCTATGGGGGCCACCTTTGAGAAGCTAGTAGACATGGCACTCATGCATGAGGAGAAGGGCGCTAAAGCTGATAAGACACCCGAGAAGAAAGGGGATCAGAAGAAACCACAACAGCAAAACAAGAAGGGTGGTAAAGACAATAATGGCAAGGGAAAGAAGAAATGCTTTAACTGTGGGACACCAGGCCACCTCAGCAAGGATTGCCGAAAGAAAAAGAAGACTGGCTATTTTCACTGTGGCGATGCTGGACATCTAGTGAAGGACTGCCCAAAGAAGGGGCAGAGGGCAGGGTCTACCTCGGGAGGACAGGTGCTGGCTCTTATGGCACCAGGGCAGGCAAGGGGACAAGTTCAGGCTCTAGCGGTCCCACCGCTGCAAGAACGAGGTAGAACCATTTCTGTTGAAAGCTTAGTTTTCTGTTTGATCATCCTGTCCGTACTTTATTCGATTCGGGCGCATCGCATTCATTTATCTCTACATCATTAGTTGAATCACTGCACTTAAACACCAGTTTAGTAGAGGATCCCTTAGTTGTTTCGAATCCAATTGGGGGCTCAGCTTATTTTACCATGATGTGTTTGGATTTGAAAATTTCTATACTTAGCGTTGAGTTTAGATGTGATGCTTATGTTTTGGGCTTCACGGGCTATGGGCTAATTTTAGGAATGGATTGGTTATCCAGAAATGGGGCCATACTTGATTGTGAAAGGAGAGTAGTTAGGCTCGTGACTCGCCTTAGCAACACTCTCGAAATCTTTTGTAATCCCATAAATTCCGTTATGCTAAGTTATCTAGAATCGCTTGACGCGTCTGTGGAGAATCTATGATCTGTTAGAGTGGTCCGAGAATACTCGGATGTGTTTGAGGAGGTGAAGGGCTTGCCTCCAAAGCGGGAGATAGATTTTCGAATATATCTTGTGGATAATGCGAAACCAGTATCTTTGCCAGTACGCCACATGGCTCCTCGTGGAAGGAGGGAACACGATAAGCAAGTGAAGGAGTTGCTTGAGAAGGGGTTCACAAGACGAAGTATATCGGAGTGAGGTGCTCCAGTAGTATTTGCCACGAAGGCGGATGGGTCCCTTAGACTTTGTGTGGACTATAGAGAACTTAATAAGCTTACTAAGAAAAACAGACACCCACTGCCGAGGATTGACGATCTCTTCGATCAGTTAGTTGGCACCTCAGTGTTTTCGCAGTTGGACTTAGCCACTAGTTTCCATCAGTTGACAGTGACTGAGGATAGCATAGACAAGACTGCCTTTAGGACTCCGGACAGTTTCTATGAATGGCTAGTGATGCCCTTCGGTTTGACAAACGCCCCCGCATACTTTGTTGATTTGATGAGTAGGGTGTTTAGAGAGTACCTTAACAAATTCGTGGTAGTCTTTGTAGACGACATCTTGATCTTTTCTAAGGATGAAGAAGAGCATGCCCTACATTTTAGGGAAGTGTTGGAGACCCTACGAGCGCATAACCTTAAAGCTAAATTTTCTAAGTGTCACTTCTGGAGGAAGGAAGTACGGTTCTTAGGGCACGTGGTTTCCAAAGAAGGGATAGCTGTGGATCCCGCGAAGGTGGTGGCCATCCAAGATTGGAAGGTCCCTAAAAATGCTACCGAAGTGAGAAGTTTCTTGGGGTTGGCTGGCTACTATAGGAAGTTTATCAAAGACTTCGCAAAGATATCAGCTCCATTAACACGCTTGACGAAGAAGAACCTAGTCTTCGAGTGGGACGTAGATTGTGATGATGCGTTCCAACGTTTGAAGAGAGCTTTGACCTCAGCTCCAGTTTTAGTGCTGCCAGACGGGAGTAAGCCATTTACTGTTTATACTGATGCTTGTGGGACAGGTCTAGGCGCAGTCTTAATGCAAGAGGGCAGGGTAATAGCCTATGGTGGAAGACAGTTGAGGGCGCATGAGAAAAATTACCCTATACATGACCTAGAGTTGGCCGCTATTGTTTTCGCGCTTAAGTCTTGGCGTCATTATCTTCTTGGGGAGAAATTCGAATTATTCACTGACCACAAATCGCTAAAATACTTGTTCTCTCAGAAGGACTTGAATTTAAGGCAGCAAAGGTGGATGGAGTTCTTAGCGTCCTATGATTTCGAAATAGCATATACCCCTGGCAAGGGTAACGTAGTGACCGATGACTTAAGAAGAAAAAGATTATCCTTAAGTCCTTTGTTTGTTGAGCGACAAAGTTTAGAGTTCATCTCTATGTTTGATTTTACACCTTCCATTGACTTCGTACCCGGTTTGCTAGCATCCTTAGAGGTTAGACCTACGCTTTTGGGACGGATTGACGAGGCACAGCGAGACGACCCACAGTTGGTTGAGTTAGTGGAAAAGCTCAAAAGAGGGGAGTCATCAAGCCATCTCCGTAGGTATACCCTAGATGATAAGGGTTGGTTACGTAGGGATAGTAGACTTTGTATACCAAAAGACGAGGACTTGAGGAAGGCTATTCTTGACGAAGCACATCATTCGAAGATGACCATTCATCCCGGCGGGGACAAGATGTACAAAGACATGAAGCGAGTTTTCTTTTGGGCCGGTATGAAGAAAGATGTGGCCGAGTATGTCGCTAGATGCTTGGTGTGCCAACAAGTAAAAGCGGAGCAAAAGAAACCCGGTGGGTTGCTTCACCCATTGGAGGTTCCACTATGGAAGTGGGAGAGTGTCTCGATGGACTTTGTGGATGGATTACCAAGATCAAGGAAGGGTAATACAGGGATTTGGGTTATAGTAGACAGACTTACTAAGAGCGCCCATTTCATTCCCATGAAGAGTAAGAGGACTGCTCCATGGTTAGCTTATGTATATGTTCGAGAGATAGTTCGTTTGCACGGTGTTCTTTCTAGCATAGTGAGCGACCGCGATCCTATTTTCACTAGAGAATTTTGGAGAAGCTTACAAGAGGCGGTAGGGACTCAGTTATGTTTGAGCACCGCATATCATCCTCAGACAGACGGCCAAACCGAGAGGGTGAATCGTATTCTAGAGGACCTATTGAGTCTATGTATCCTAGACTTTGGGGGTACATGGGAAGAGCATCTTCCATTAGTGGAGTTCGCATATAATAACAGCTTTCAATCTAGCATTGGGATGGCACCTTTCGAAGCTCTTTATGGACGACCTTATCGCTCACCTACATGTTGGTGGGAATCTACGGATAAGATCTTACTTGGGCCCGATATGATAAGGGATACTTCGGAGAAGATCGACTTGATTCGAAGGAGGATGAAAGCAGCGCAAGATAGGCAGAAATCTTATGCGGATAAGAGGAGTACAGATCTTGAGTTTGATGTTGGGGACATGGTCTTTATCAAAGTGTCTCCATTACGGAATGTCGTTCGCTTTGGGTCCGTGGGGAAATTAGCACCAAGGTTCATAGGGTCGTTTCCTATTAAGGAGAAGATTGGACAGATGGCGTATAGAGTAGAGTTGCCCGAGAGACTTAGTGGTGTACACGACGTATTCCATGTGTCACATTTGAGGAAGTTCTTGCACGAGACCGCGGAAGTGGTAGAGCCGAGCTAGCTTAGAGAGGTGGAGATAGAGCGTGATGCGACGATTCGACGAGCTCCTACAAGCATTCTTGAGTCAGAGATTAAGAAGCTGAGAAATCGAGAGGTCAGACTAGTCAAATTACAATGGGGAGATGATGAGAGCATCACTACTTGGGAGACGGAAGAGAAGATGCGTTCGTTGTACCCTTTTCTTTTCGAGGGTATGTCTTTTAATTTCTCCTTTATCGCTTATCTTGTACTTATCTTACCTTTAGAGTATCCTCTCGCTAGTACCTTTGACCTTTAGTTAGGATAATCCTATGGTTGAAACATGTGTTTGAGACATGTTATGTATGATGGATGCAAAGTGGATGCAAGTGTTTGCTAGTGGTTGCTCGTGGACGCATACACACACACTATTAGGCACTAAATCGGCTCAGTCGCTTCATACTGCATATTGTATATAAATGGTTGTATTTAGTAAAATGGATGTATAATGGTTGTGCTATCATATGGATACCGCATTTTGGTGAATGGTTGTGCACGCATGTAGAAATAATATGTATCGATAGGGTTCTTTCGCATACATAATGGACGCATGGCACTATCATGATTTACATTAAGGAGGTCAACTGAATCAGTGGACCGCCTGATTTTGCATTAGATATGGACATATACACACACTGTGCATTTAAACATGAAAGCATTAGAAGTCTATAAGAACAATGGATGCCTGTGTTTGAAGGTTGAGTAGATGGACGATTGGATGTTAGGATATACATTCTTCTTGACTTGAAGATTTCGGGGTCGAAATCCTTTAAGGAGGGAAGAATGTAACACCCTGTAATTCTGTTAATATTAATATTCACAAATTAAAGAATAACTAATCTCAGACGAGAGAATTGTGGGAAACGGGTTGCGCCATTGTGTTCGTCTCGGAATTCTGGTTGAAATAGAGTCCGAGTTTGCATGAATTGGACTTCGTATGAAGAAGTTATGACCATCAGAAGTTTCATAAAATTCAAAACAGATTTCAGAAAATTTAAAATTTAAAATTCAGAATCAAACTGGCTAGGCGGGGAGATTCCCGCCCAGCACCCCAGGTCGACTGGGCAGTCGACCCCCCCCCCCCCAGGTCGACTGGGCAGTCGACCTGGGTGTCTACCTGGTCAGTCGGCTTGGGTTTTGACTGAGCCCAATCTTGAGCTGCTGATGTGTCTTTAGGGCTGAGTTGGCAAATTAAACGGTTCAGTTTAATTCTGAATTGATCTGACGGTCTAAATAAATCCTAAACTCTATAAATACCTAGGTAGTCTCTCACTCTAATTCACATGAAAATAGAATAGCCACCGTCATACCGCCGCCATGGAACTCAGTGTAGCCGCCGCCAACTAAGAAGGAAGAAATCTAATCAAAACCCTAATTCTACTCAACTCTAAAGCAAATCAAGACTCTCTTTCTTCTCTAAATTGTGAGTATGATGATCTTAACAAGATTATTGTTAAACTAATTAGATTAAGTTATGAATGGATTATAAGTGAATGATGTGGATTGTCATATATGTTGTTGTAAACCTTATGCTATCATGTATGTTGTAAATCCTATGTTATGTGATGATGATATCCTATATGTTGTAAATCATGCTATGATGATATTGTATAGGTTGTAGTTTTCTATGCTAAATTGTGATGAATCATACATGTTATAAAGTCATGATGTTATTATCTATGCTAATTAGTTCATGTTAATCAAGTCATAATGTTGATATTATGTGGGCTATGTTGATGACAAATCATGTATGCAAGTAGATTGATTAGTAAAGATCATGAACATATGCCATGACATCTAGTTAGATCTAGAATTAGGACATCTAGAATTATGCTATGACATATGTGAATTCTACGTATTAGATGCTAGTTCACACCATCATTATGTTGCATAAAACCCCATATGCAAGTTCATACATAAATTTGGGTTATGGTCATATCATGTAAATTGTGACATTTAACAAGTTAACACCTTTAGATCCTTAACATGTGTAGTTTATGCAAGTTTCACCCCTATTATGATTAGATTTATTTTATTTGTCTATATGTGGTGATAATTTATCTTTGTGCTATGATTTAGACTATTCGAGTCAAACGTATACTTTGCGTTGAATTAGCGAACGTACAACGTGGGGTAGGGGTAATATTAAGGATTCAATATTAAGAAGTTGGGGTGCAATTGATATGATTTTGCATGCCATGAATGGATGGCCATAATTGAGTCAATTATGGACATCATTAAAATTGGAGTTAATTAATAATTTGAATAGGGAATTATTAAAACTGGGGTAAAAGATTATAAGTGATAATCAATGCTTAGGACACGAGGTTGGACTCGTTTGTGACGTAAACCTGCCCGGACCCGCCCGGCAAATCCAGTGGTCACAAATGTCAGCCCAATGTGAGAGGTCCTAGGCCTAAACTAAAGCATAACAGTTGTAAAGACACGAGGTTAGACTCTTTTATGGTGTAAGACTGCCCGGACCCGCCCGGCAAATCCAGCTGCCATAAATGCCAATCTAATGTGAGAGGTCTTTATGAGGTTATGGCCTGAATGAATTAAGAAATACTTAACCAGATAAACATGTAAGGTGGGACATGGGGGTTAAGTAGGTGCCTTGGGTGGCATGAAGAATATAGTGGGTGCCCTTAGTGGCATGTGAAATACGATTAGTAAGACTTAACCAAACACACATGTAAATGAACATGACTAAGAGGGTTAAGTGGGATATACTAATGGTGACAAGCTTAGGTGGGTAGCTTGTGGGGGCCCATTTCAACCAGTATCCCAAATGTATCTTTGTGGGCTCGACCCAAGTCGAGGACGGGACACGCATGCTGGGCTTGATTATAAGAGGCCAAAACGGGGTAGCGATGGCAATGCAAGTCCAACGGGTTTCATATGCGTGTGTGGACCCGGGCAGGTAGGTAAGACGTTGTTGCATCGTGTAGGTATAAGCCGTGCATTCTCAAGTTGTATCGGGTTGCCACTTTAGGGGAGTGATACACCCCCACTGTGGGGCCAGCACGGGTATCTACGAGTAGGGAGCCAGTCGAAAGTGGGTAGTGGGGTACACCTAGTGGAGATAGGGGCAGACGACACCTATGTAGTCAGCTAGGGGTACGCAAGGCTATTTATATAGTTTCTGTGTGAAGTAAGCGGGATCAACCTTTAGGGTGACTGGTGTGGGGCAGTGTAGTAATTATTCGTTAGTAATTAGGTATACCTTTAACGTTATCTTTGACGTTATCTTTATCTTCTTTTCCATACCTAATAGTTCATAGACATTTCCTTGTTTTCCAGCTTATGCCTTAGTCTAGTTATTTTGATAATAGTATTGTTAGAATTATCATACTCGCCAGACTTTATGTCTGACCCCCTCCATTTCTATCCTTTTCCCCCCTCCAGGTCCTCAGGTTGGGCCCAGCTCTAGCGGAGTTTGATTGGATTGCTTTATCTCTCTCTTGGAAAGCATGGACCGCTGAAGTAAAGTCCAGCTTGTTATCTTCTTTAATGGCTATTTATGTAATGGGATTATGTATTTTGTTTTATCAAGATGGATATTGTACTTGACTCTGTTTTATGGTTTAATGTTGTAACAAACATTTTTAATTTCCGCTGCAATAAAATGAAGTTTTAGATTTCCAAGTACTACTTATTATCTGTCTTGTTGTAATTTTTCTGTTCTATATTCACTTAAAACCTCCATGGAAGTTAATGCATTCCCTTTGTGAGTGACATTAATGGACGTGGGGTGTTACATTGCTAGGTTTCAAATTTCATAATTTTTCGAATCAATATGTGAGCGTGGCAAAGGAAAACGCATCAGTTTCAGTTGATTTTTATCGACTGGAAAATGGCTATTTTTCAAACGGTCTCAGAATTTGACGAAATTAGTTTTGTTAGGACCGTATCGTCAATACGAAGCTAGAAAATATTTTTCTGAAATTTTTCGAGTTAGTATGTTGCCCCGGTAAATAGAAAGGTGCATTCAAATTCAATATATAGAGTTATATTTTGATTTTGATGAAAACTGGTCGAAACGATCGAATCAGCTTACGATACATATCCCATTGTGTTCGGAATGGGGGTAATTAGCTAGGGAAGACAGTCGTTGGGTCTCGTTTGGAGATCGAATGAAAAAGTACCTTTACGGATAATTAAAAAAAAAACCTTTTCACTTTTTGCCTAACCCACCACCCCCCCACCCCCCGTTCAGTTTTCTCATTCCAGTATAGAACCCCAAATCGAACAAAAAAATGGTCCACGTGGAGGCCATCGTCGCTGCTTCCCCTTGGGCGCACCCACCACCGGCGATTCCGACCACCCCCACGCCTCTCTCCTCCCTCCATCGTTCTCCTCCTACCCGCTCAGCCTCGCGCGTCCCTCCAAACGAGAACCGAACCCCCAGCTTCATCGGTTAACGCGCCACCCCCCTTCCATTTCCTCCACTTCCTCCTCAGCCTCGCGCGCCAACCCTGCAACCCGGCCCCTCCACCTCCAGAAGCCGGCGGGCGAGCCTTCCCTCATCGAGAACGATGACCACCGCACTCCTAAACGTCCAGCAACCCCCCCCCCTCTGCGAACAAAAAAAAGGGGCAAAAGTAAGTTTCTTTATTTTTTTTATTTTTTTATTTCAGTATTTTCTTTTGCATTGAGTATTGATTTTTAAAAACTGAAAAACACGATTTTTATAGAGTTAAAAACACGATTTTTATAGAGTTAAAAACACGATTTTTATAGAGTTAAAAATATGATTTTTATATTATAGAAAGACTAAAAATATGATTTTTATATTATAGAAAGATTGAAAATATATGAAGTAAAAATAAAAATATGATTTTTATTTATTGAATGAAGCAATAAAAATATAATTTTTATTTGAACAGCGTGAAAAGAACTGCATTGGAATTTCAAACAGATCCAGACTGTTCAGCAGTTCAAAAGCAAAGCACGGCGGAGTGGAACCCTCTGTGAGAACTTCTCACCTTTTTATTTTATTTTCTAGTTAAAATATATACTAGGATGCAGACGGTGTTTAGTAGCACCCGACACCCGTCGTCCACAGACAATGGACGGCTTGTATTCTTGTTTGTTTGATTTTGATGTGTAGTTGATTGTGTGATGTGATGTGAAATGAAATAAAATATTTTATAGTCGAAAATATTTTATAGTTAAAAATAGAATTTTTTTAACGTGTATTTACAATAAATATTTATAAACAAATCGGAGGTTTGTTTATATACACTGATTTGATTGATATTGATTGGGACGATAAATTTTACACATCGCCCAACTGCACAAATAAAATCTGTGTTTGATTATTTGAAACCCCATACGGGTATTGGGATGATAGATGACATACACTAATCCCAATAATTAGTTGTATGTCGATCGATTGATTGACAAGCTGTTATAAGCGTTAAATATTTATATTTGATGCTTATACAGTGTAGAATGCACTTTGGATGATGGTTGATTATTTGTCATTGTTAATATATACATGTGTTGTAGAAAAATCCATATAATTAACATTATATGGTAATTGATTGGGCCTCATTCCAGTTTTGAAATAGAATATTTGAAATAGAATATTTGAATAGAAATATTTGAAAATAGAAATATTTGAAAAAGAAATGTTCGAAATAGAATATTTGAAAATAGAAATATATGAAACCGTGTTGATTAGATTGACGCCATTTTGACGCGAACAATATTTATATCTATTTTATTCATTTTTCAATGGATATCGAAAGTGATTTCAAAATCTGATAAATCGAATTGAAATTGAATAGAAATGAATTGAATTGAAATTGAATAGAAATGAATTCGAATTGAAATTGAATAGAAATGAATTCGAATTGAAATTGAATAGAAATGAATTCGAAATGAAATTGAATAGAAATGAATTCGAATTAAATTGAAATGAATTGAAATTTGAATTAAATTGAAATTGAATTGAAATCGTTTTGAAATGAAATTAAAACGAATTTATATTGGAATATTCAATTTTGATTAGAAATTGAATATGAAGTTGAAATCGTTTCGAAAACGAATTTAAAACAATTTATAAAAATTCGTTTTAAAAGGAAACAGATGAAGTATATATTATATATTATATATATATATATATATATATATATAATATAATGGCCTGAATAGAATGCGCCGCGCCATGGTAGTTCGCGAATTTCGACTATTGACTTCGAATGGACATTGCGGGAGATCCGACCGTCGGATTCTCCTAAAACCGGAACCGTTGGGTTCGTATCGAAAAGAGCTTTCTAACGAATATTAGAAATTTGAAATCTAACGGTTGAATTTGGAATTATGTCCAAATCAAATTTGGAAAAGGTCAGTGTAAGTGCAGTTCGATGGCCGTAGATGGAAATCGTCTGTACGGGCCTTGATAAAATTATTAAAAATAGTAATAATTTGTGTAAAATCATAAGAAATGATTTAGAAAGAATTGGGATGAAAAACTCCGTATTTGAAATGATAAAATTAGGTTTTTATCGAAATGAACTAGTTTTGAACTAGAATAGTAATTTATTTATTTTTAAAATAAATAAATTGGATTTGAAATGGTTTTGAAAATAACCAGAATTTCCAATAATTGCATTAGAATGGATTTGAATCAAAATTTTCTTCGGAATAGTTCGATGTTGGATTTCGTGATTATACAGATATTGTTAGGGAGATTTGAAAGATATATTTATATCGTTATTTCCAATACGATATTTGTTGGTCGTAGAATTTGATATTGAATATAAGCCGATATATTTTCTATTCAGAGCCTTGTATTTAATATCAAATGTGATTTGGGTTTGTCGTGAATGGTGTCTTCATTAACATTGTTCTTAAGCCCAACTGAGGAAAAGATTAAATCTTTTTATTTAGATTTAATGAAGTGTACCAATTAAATAATATTTAATTGGAATTGAATTAGTATTGATTTTTGGGTTTATCGTGAACAGTGTTTTAAATAACACTTGTTCTTTAACCCGAAAATTGATGGAATGTGATTTTGGGTTGTCGTGAACGGTATCTTCAATAATATTGTTTTTAGACCCAAAGGAGTTAAGAAAATCAGAAACTAACTGGAGGTTAGTTAAGTTGAATGGTTTCTGGGATATTGATCTGATGTTGGTTTCGGCCTTCGGGATTAATACTTAGGGAATTTCTCACTTGCTAATTTACGGTTAGGGACTGATTGAAATGTGATGTGATTTTGGGTTTATCGTGAACCGTGTTTTAAATGACACTGATTCTTTAACCCAGTTACAGATTAAAACTAAGTGGAGTTTTAATGAATCTTTAATTAGATTGAAAAGATCGAGAATGGAGTATCACCAGTTTTACTCCAGACGGTAGTTAAATCTTTAATTAGATTTGAACGTGAAATGGTAATTGAATTTACCGATAACACCGTGGTGTTAGATATGAAGTATGACCAGTTTTACTTCATGGGATAAATAGGTTGGGATTGGGAAATAAAATAAATAATTACTTCGGTGTGGTTCGCTAATCCCGACTAGTTTGAATTGATATTCAAAAGTAGATTATAGAATAAATTTTAAATAATTTATCTTTGATAAAATTAATGTGAACCTTTCCCTAAGAATGTGAAATTTAGAAACTAACTGTAGGTTGACTAAGCAGAGTAATTTTCTGGGTATCGATCTGATGTTGGTTTCGACCTTCGAGGTTAATATTTGGGGAATTATTCTCTTGATTAATTTACGGTTAGTGACTAATGAATTGGAATGAGGTGTATGTTGTGTTTGTGTAACACTTGTTTATAATATACGCGAGTTATTCGGAAAGACCGGGTTTATCCCATTCTGAATAACTGATACGACGATAAGTCGAAGATAAAGATGGTGGTCGAAGACCGGAGGTCTTCACATCGTTTGGATAATTACTGATGATCCTGATTGGGTTGTACACCCAAGAGGAGGGAAATAGTTGGTGGTCGTCCAGACGTATTTGGAGATCGATGGAAATGCGGGGTACTAGGTGCCTCCGGTTTCGTTCAGACCCAGAACGAACGTGTAAATGGACTGTGTGTCTGACAATGGATTTCATTCTGTGTGATTGATATCGGTTGCATAGCGTGAATTGCCTGTGTGGCATGCTGAGATGCAAATGATCAAGACTTCTGTTGAAAAGCAGAGTCTTGTGGTTGATGATCAAAGCACGGCCTTTGTGGCGTAGCTTTGTGTAGCGTTAATTCGCGAGCCTCACACCCCGGTGTGAACCAAAAACTGGAGAGGACCTCAGGGAGGGCATGCGTTTCCTTCTAGCTAGGAGTGACGTCAGTGCTTGAACTGGTTGATGAGTTTGACTCATGTGGTTGTTGGAAATTGGAGGCGCCTCGGATACATCGGTCGTTCTCGAATCAATGGAGTCATTCGTTGGCTCATTTACGCCCCAAAGGGCGGGGAAACGCAGTGTTCAGGAATTTTAATCCACATCGGTGGACCGGCCTTGAGGATCCAAGGGTCACTCGAGCTCTAATCCTGAGGCTCGGGCTAGAGAGTCTCGAATCGGTAGAGGACTATCTTTTGCCTCGGTTCACAGATGGAAATCCAACTTCCAATATGTGACGTTTCGATTTTAGTTGTAATCCTATATATGGCGACATAGTGGGATGGGGCGCTTATGCCCTCTATGATTGATACTTATGATTTGAAGTTGTTTTATACACTATACACTTATTATAGTATCAAATGATTTGTTTTAAACGTATCAAGCATTCTTGGCTATTATATAAGGTAAAAACCCTATCCTCCGGCTTGCGTTGCATTGTGATGGGACCTGGGTCTTATAATAGCTTCATTTTTCTTTATTTAGCATTGCACTGTTGTTTTATGCACTGGTGTTCTTGGGAGGAAACCCGTTCCGTGTTATATGGCGTGGTCCCTTGATTTACCTAACTTTAAAATAAAGATTAATAACTGTTTTAGTTCTCACACCAGTCACATGACTGACCTGGAATTTATTGTTTTAACCTAAACTCTGGGTGCCCTTATTTTGACACGGGCAGCTAGTAGCTTTGGTTTTGCAGATTTATATTCACAGGATCCTGATGTACAGCTGGAACGATATCCAGAAAGCTTTGTATCCGTATATCTCCTTCTATTTGTATTTTGTATTATTTTCCGCTGCTATGTAACGTATTGTAATCTCTGATATTTTTCTGCTGTATATTATTTGTTTATACTCTGTATATTCTTGTATTCTGATGAATTGTTGTAATTAACAATGAAATGTTCTCCCGTCTGCGTTCTATTTTGTCGTGTTCTCAAAACAATCAGGTGTTTCGAACGGTCTTGGTCGGTTTAGCGATCGATTAGGATCGAGCGGAATTCCCGGTCGTTACAGTTGGTATCAGAGCTTTGGTTTACAAAGCTCAGAGAACAAGGCACATTAGAACCATATGAAAGAATTCATCAGATATTGGATTAGTAATATCCGATGAGAATGACTCGTTAGAGATGGGATCAGTAGTATCCTAGAACGAGTGTGAAGAGTATATTTTTAAAATAAAAACCAATTTTGTTTTGAAATTTAAACCATTTCATACGTATTTGAATATTTATTCTATATTGATTTGGACAATCCGATATATAAAGATTTTGCATATGCGTCTTGCAAACGTGTATTCGAAGTTT
Organism: Allium sativum; assembly: GCA_030737875.1. NCBI lineage: Eukaryota > Viridiplantae > Streptophyta > Magnoliopsida > Asparagales > Amaryllidaceae > Allium > Allium sativum. Next base: position 551,305,784 of record CM060918.1, read on the forward strand.
TAATATACTGGATGGTTATATAATCGTAGTCTAGTTGCCCGGGGATAATTCTGGTGATGGGGCACCGTCGCCAGTATTTATTTTCGAGTAACGAAAGTGAGATTTCTGTATTTCCATTAGACTTGTGTGAGAACCGAAACTAGATAAGGCCCATTGTTGTGAATTGGCACCAAAAACATGATTTTCTGTATCTATATATCAAAATTATGAATTTGAAAAGCTATTCACTAATTGATTGCTGGTTGTGTTGTTTGATTATTGTTTGAATAATTAATTGTTGAACCTTTAACCAAATTGGCCAGATATTGAATTGTATTGAAAATTGGTTGGAATTGCATGCATATACATGTATATACATTGAGCAAGTCATAGCAAGGAGGCTAGAGAAGAGGAATAAAATTGTTTGCCCGACAAATAGGTACATGTTTATTGTATTTCTTGAGTTTTGGGTGATTTTATGAGCTGATTGGCTAGCCGCTTGGCTTTTTCTTTTGGATTGAAGAAGGCCATGGGAGGCTATATGAAATATCCCGAAGTCCCCGGTGCAGGGGAGGTTATGGCGAAATTTTTCGAAAATTTAGGGTGTTAGCCAAATTTTTGAAAAATTTGAAAAGTTTTTAGAAACTGAAAAGTTGAAAAACTTAAGCCGTAAAGAAAATACTGGAAGTTGAGTTGATTTGTGAAACAACTTTCGGCTTTGTTCCTCTTCGGGGATGAAAAGTTTTAAGTGGGGGAGATTATAATAACCCGGAAATCGAGCCAATTTAAAATTTTTATTTTGGCAATTTTAGCAAATTTTGATTATTTAAAATGAATTATTATAAATGAAAACGACGAGAAATTTATTTTGAAAAGAAATAGAACGTATATATTTATTCGAATCGTCGTTAGAATATAAATATTTATTTATATATATAAAAGGAATTGAAAATGGCGTGGTAGTTCGATAATTCGATTTCAAAATTCAAATGAATGTACCGGGTGCAAAATAAAGCGGATTTTGGCGAAACCAAAAATATTTGAATCTAATTGAGAATATCTTTCCAACGAATCCGAAAAATCAAAATTTCATAGCGGGGATGAAAAGTTATGTCCAGTTGAATTTTCAAAATAGTCGCTATGGAATTCTGGCCCTTAAAAATGGGAATTTTGCAAACGACCTCGGATTTCGACGAAACCACTTTTGTTGGATCCGTGATGTCAAGTTATTGCTAGGTTTCAAATTTCATAATTTTTCGAATCAATATGTGAGCGTGGCAAAGGAAATCGCGTTTGACCAGTTTCAGTTGATTTTTATCGACTGGAAAATGGCCATTTTTCAAACGGTCTCAGAATTTGACGAAATTAGTTTTGTTAGGACCGTATCGTCAAAACGAAGCTAGAAAATATTTTTCTGAAATTTTTCGAGTTAATATGTGGCCCCGGTAAATTGAAAGGTGCATTCAAATTCAATATATAGAGTTATATTTTGATTTTGATGAAAACTGGTCAAAACGATCGAATCAGCTTACGATACATATCCCATTGTGTTCGGAATGGGGGTAATTAGCTAGGGACGACAGTCGTTGGGTCTCGTTTGGAGATCGAATGAAAAAGTACCTTTACGGGTAATTAAATTAAAAAAAAACTTTTCACTTTTTGCATAACCCCCCCCCCCCCCCCGTTCAGTTTTCTCATTCCAGTATAGAACCCCAAATCAAACAAAAAAATGGCCGACGTGGAGGCCATCGTCGCTGCTCCCCCTTGGGCGCACCCACCACCGGCGATTCCGACCACCCCCACGCCTCTCTCCTCCCTCCATCGTTCTCCTCCTTCCCGCTCAGCCTCGCGCGTCCCTCCAAACAAGAACCGAACCCCCCAACTTCATCGGTTAACGCGCCACCCCCTGCCATTTCCTCCACTTCCTCCTCAGCCCCGCGCGCCAAACCCGCAACCCGGCCCCTCCACCTCCAGAAGCCGACGAGCGAGCCTTCCCCCATCGAGAACGAAAACCACCGCACTCCTAAACGTCCAGCAACCCCCCCCCCCCTCAGCGAACAAAAAAAAAAGGGGCAAAAGTAAGTTTCTTTATTTTGTTTATTATTTTTTATTATTTCAGTATTTTCTTTTGCATTGAGTATTGATTTTTAAAAACTGAAAAACACGATTTTTATAGAGTTAAAAATATGATTTTTATATTATAGAAAGATTAAAAATATGATTTTTATATTATAGAAAGATTAAAAATATATGAAGTAAAAATAAAAATATGATTTTTATTTATTGAATGAAGCAATAAAAATATAATTTTTATTTGAACAGCGTTAAAAGAATTGCATTGGAATTTCAAACAGATCCACACTGTTCAGCAGTTCAAAAGCAAAGCACGACGGAGTGGAACCCTCTGTGAGAACTTCTCACCTTTTTATTTTATTTTCTAGTTAAAATATATATTAGGATGCAGACGGTGTTTAGTAGCACCCGACACCCGTCGTCCACAGACCATGGACGGCTTGTATGCTTGTTTGTTTGATTTTGATGTGTTGTTGATTGTGTGATGTGATGTGAAATGAAATAAATAATTTTGTAGTGGAAAATATTTTATAGTTAAAAATAGAATTTTTTTAACGTGTATTTAAATTAAATATTTATAAACAAATCAGAGGTTTGTTTATATACACTGATTTGATTGATATTGATTAGGACGATAAATTTTACACATCGCCCAACTGCACAAATAAAATCTATGTTTGATTATTTGAAACCCCACACGGGTATTGGGATGATAGATGACATACACTAATCCCAATAATTAGTTGTATGTCGATCGATTGATTGACAAGCTGTTATAAGCGTTAAATATTTATATTTGATGCTTATACAGTGTAGAATGCACTTTGGATGATGGTTGATTATTTGTCATTGTTAATATATACATGTGTTGTAGAAAAATCCATATAATTAACATTATATGGTAATTGATTGGGCCTCATTCCAGTTTTGAAATAGAATATTTGAATAGAAATATTTGAAAATAGAAATATTTGAAAAAGAAATGTTCGAAATAGAATATTTGAAAATAGAAATATATGAAGCCGTGTTGATTAGATTGACGCCATTTTGACGCGAATGATATTTATATCGATTTTATTCATTTTTCAATGGATATCGAAAGTGATTTCAAAATCTGACAAATCGAATTGAAATTGAATAGAAATGAATTGAATTGAAATTGAATAGAAATGAATTGAATTGAAATTGAATAGAAATGAATTCGAATTGAAATTGAATAGAAATGAATTCGAATTAAATTGAAATGAATTGAAATTCGAATTAAATTGAAATTGAATTGAAATCGTTTTGAAATGAAATTAAAACGAATTTATATTGGAATATTCAATTTTGATTAGAAATTGAATATGAAGTTAAAATCGTTTCGAAAACGAATTTAAAACGATTTATAAAAATTCGTTTTAAAAGGAAATCGACGAAGTATATATTATATATATTATATATATAATATAATGGCCTGAATTGAACGTGCCGCGCCGCGGTAGTTCGCGAATTTCGACCATTGACTTCGAATGGACATTGCGGTAGATCCGACCGTCAGATTCTGCTAAAACTGGAACTGTTGGGTTCGTATCGAAAAGAGCTTTCTAACGAATATTAGAAATTTGAAATCTAACGGTTGGATTTGAAATTATGTCCAAATCAAATTTGGAAAAGGTCGCTGTAAGTGCAGTTCGATGGCCGTAGATGGAAATCGACTGTACGGGCCTTGATAAAATTATTAAAAATTGTAATAATTTGTGTAAAATCATAAGAAATGATTTAGAAAGAATTGGGATGAAAAACTCCATATTTGAAAAGATAAAATTAGGTTTTATCGAAATGAACTAGTTTTGAACTAGAATAGTAATTTATTTATTTTTAAAATAAATAAATTGGATTTGAAATGGTTTTGAAAATAACCAGAATTTCCAATAATTGCACTAGAATGGATTTGAATCGAAATTGCCTTCGGAACAGTTCGATGTTGGATTTCTTGATTATACAGATATTGTTAGGGAGATTTGAAAGATATATTTATATCGTTATTTCCAACACGATATTTGTTGGTCGTAGAATTTGATATTGAATATAAGCCGATATATTTTCTATTCAGAGCCTTGTATTTAATATCAAATGTGATTTGGGTTTGTTGTGAATGGTGTCTTCATTAACACTGTTCTTAAGCCCAGCTGAGGAAAAGATTAAATCTTTTTATTTAGATTTAATGAAGCGTACCAATTAAATAATATTTAATTGGAATTGAATTAGTATTGATTTTTGGGTTTATCGTGAACAGTGTTTTAAATAACACTTGTTCTTTAACCGGAAAATTAATGGAATGTGATTTTGGGTTGTCGTGAACGGTATCTTCAATAATACTGTTCTTAGACCCAAAGGAGTTAAGAAAATCAGAAACTAACTGGAGGTTAGTTAAGTTGAATGGTTTCTGGGGTATTGATCTGATGTTGGTTTTGGCCTTCGGGATTAATACTTAGGGAATTGCTCACTTGCTAATTTACGGTTAGGGACTGATTGAAATGTAATGTGATTTTGGGTTTATCGTGAACCGTGTTTTAAATGACACTGATTCTTTAACCCAGTTACAGTTTAAAACTAAGTGGAGTTTTAATGAATCTTTAATTAGATTGAAAAGATCGAGAATGGAGTATCACCAGTTTTACTCCAGACGGTAGTTAAATCTTTAATTATATTTGAACATGAAATGGTAATTGAATTTATCGATAACACCGTGGTGTTAGATATGAAGTATGACTAGTTTTACTTCATGGGATAAATAGGTTGGGATTGGGAAATAAAATAAATAATTACTTCGGTATGGTTTGCTAATCCCGACTAGTTTGAATTGATATTCAAAAGTAGATTAAAGAATAAATTTTAAATAATTTATCTTTATAAAATTAATGGGAACCTTTCCCTAAGAATGTGAAATTTAGAAACTAACTGTAGGTTGGCTAAGCAGAGTGATTTTCTGGATATTGATCTGATGTTGGTTTCGGCCTTCGGGGTTAATATTTGGGGAATTATTCTCTTGATTAATTTACGGTTAGTGACTAATGAATTGGAATGAGGCGTATGTTGTGTTTGTGTAACACTTGTTTATAATATACGCGAGTTATTCGGAAAGACTGGGTTTATCCCATTCTGAATAACTGATACGACGATAAGTCGAAGATGAAGACGGTGGTCGAAGACCGGAGGTCTTCACATCATTTGGATAATTACTGATGATCCTGATTGGGTTGTACACCCAAGAGGAGGGAAATAGTTGGTGGTCGTCCAAACGTATTTGGAGATCGATGGATATGCCGGGTACTAGGTGCCTCCGGTTTCGTTCAGACCCAGAACGAACGTGTAAATGGACTGTGTGTCTGACATTGGATTTCATTCTGTGTGATTGATATCGGTTGCATAGCGTGAATTGCCTGTGTGGCATGCTGAGATGCAAATGATCAAGGCTTCTGTTGAAAAGAAGAGTCTTGTGGTTGATGATCAAAGCACGGCCTTTGTGGCGTAGCTTTGTGTAGCGTTAATTCGCGAGCCTCACACCCCGGTGTGAACCAAAAACTGGAGAGGACGTCAGGGAGGGCATGCGTTTCCTTCTAGCTAGGAGTGGCATCAGTGCTTGAACTGGCTGACGAGTTTGACTCATGTGGTTGTTGGAAATTGGAGGCACCTCGGATACATCGGTCGTTCTCGAATCGATGGAGTCATTCGTTGGCTCATTTACGCCCCAAAGGGCGGGAAAACGCAGTGTTCAGGAATTTTAATCCACATCAGTGGACCGGCCCTGAGGATCCAAGGGTCACTCGAGCTCTGATCCTGAGGCTCGGGCTAGAGAGTCTCGAATCGGTAGAGGACTATCTTTTGCCTTGGTTCACAGATGGAAATCCAACTTCCAATATGTGACGTTTCGATTTTAGTTGTAATCCTATATATGGCGACATAGTGGGATGGGCGCTTATGCCGTCTATGATTGATACTTATGATTTGAAGTTGTTTTATACACTATACACTTATTATAGTATCAAATGATTTGTTTTAAACGTATCAAGCATTCTTGGCTATTATAAGGTAAAAACCCTATCCTCTAGCTTGCGTTGCATTATGTGATGGGACCTGGGTTTTATAATAGCTTCATTTTTCTTTATTTAGCATTGCGCTGTTGTTTTATGCACTAGTGTTCTTGGGAGGAAACCCGTTCCGTGTTATACGGCGTGGTCCCTTGATTTACCTAACTTTAAAATAAAGATTAATAACTGTTTTAGTTCTCACACCAGTCACATGACTGACCTGTAATTTATTGTTTTAACCTAAACTCTGGGTGCCCTTATTTTGACATGGGCAACTAGTAGTTTTGGTTTTGCAGATTTATATTCACAGGATCCCGATGTACAGCTGGAATGATATCCGTAAAGCTTTGTATCCGTATATCTCCTTCTAGTTGTATTTTGTATTATTTTCCGCTGCTATGTAATGTATTGTAATCTCTGATATTTTTCTACTGTATATTATTTGTTTATACTCTGTATATTCTTGTATTCTGATGAATTGTTGTAATTAACAATGAAATGTTCTTCCGTCTGTGTTCTATTTTGTCGTGTTCTCAAAACAATCAGGTGTTTCGAACGGTCTTGGTCGGTTTAGCGATCGATTAGGATTGAGCAGAATTCCCGGTCGTTACACTGATACCCTACAGTAACACTAGATTCCATCTTCCCTGAAGCAACATGCATATATAACAACACCCCTCTAAAAGTCGCTCGTTAGAAAGTAGAGTCGGATCCCCCTAAAAATTGGCCTCTAGCTCGCCTTACCACTAGCAACTCGAATCCCCTCTTCGATCAACCTAAATTGCCTACGTTTGCACATAACCCTAACCTAAAATACCCACCATGAAACCCTTTACTCCTCGCTGTCGAGCTTCAAAAACCTAGTTAAACTCATTCGATTTGCTATCAATTTGTATCTCTCAACTAAATAAACCTAAAGCTTTTTGTTTTATGAATTTCCTTTTAGTAGATTTTGAAATCTTGGTTTTTTGAAAGTTGATTCATTTTTCTTTTTGTTTTTGGCAGCTTGAACTCGTTTGTTGGAGTTCGAGAAGGGGTAGGAAGAATTAGGTGTGATAAGAGATGAATTTATAGGCAAGGATTTTATACATTTTATTCACTTATTTTCACATCGAACGTTTCAAGCTTGCATGATCACATGATAAGTATAATCATCACGAAACTTGACATCTTACAATAATTTAATATTCTGAATTCGATAAAACTGATTTCGTCAAAATCCATGACAAATTGCAGAAATTATATTTTCAAAATTAAAATATTACTTTATAATACGATAAAAATATCGATCCAATTCCAAACTATTTAATACTGTCAAGAAATTTACAAAATGGATTTGTACTCGATACTAATTAACTAAACGGTGTTACATAAGAATGTTGAATCCATTTAACTAATATTTAAGTAGCAATTCAAATATTTGAAAAACTAACAAATTGGAATTCGTATTATTAAACTCCAAAAGTATAATCACTTAAATATTAAAATTAATTAAATATTTTAAATATGGTAGTCAAAATTTTGGGTTATTACAAGCAGGATGCCTGAAAATTGAATGATGTCTTAACAGAAAGAATAGAAATAACTAGATGTTGATAACACCTCTTTTATCAACCTTTATCCATTTACATTACTCGATCCTTATGATCAACATCTTTTCTGTAACACCCACGCCTTAGTGCCCACATCAACTATTTCATTTTTAATGCTATTGTATCTTCCCAAATCCTCACAGTAGCGCTCTTAAGTCATCTCGCTATCCTTGGCCTCTAAGGTTGTCTTATCTCTACTAGGCCTTACTTGTTAAGTAGCAAGTTTATCTCCGAACTATGGTCCATAAAGAACTCACAAATAAAGAACTAAATGGGTTTATTCAAAATTCAAAACCCCAACCTAAAATGGTTTGTAGTCCCTATATACATAGGTAAGCTTAGATAGGTTCTTCTATATAGATAACTTAACGAAGGAAGGAGAGAATAAGAAAGGGAAAAGAGACGAAATTGAGGGGATTCTTCTAAAACTTTTGTTTTCAAAAGTACTTTTTGTTTTGAAAAATTATTTTTCGTTGGAAAATACTCCATCTTAAAATAAATTTCTAGGAACCTTGTAACATTAGGCTCTGACATCAAATGTAACATCACGCACCCCTTAGTATTCCCTAAATGGGTCGTAAGGAATGTAGAGCATTGTAGATATTAAGAAAAAAATCACAGAGACTAAGATTCATAAGACATAAAAACAGAAACAGTGGAAATATTTGTTCAAACAACTTTTTATTCCAAAGCTATACCTTATACAAAAAAATTGTGCCTTAATACAAACCATATGTCACATTTCCCCTCACAAGTACAAATCCAATCCGTGAAAAATAAGATATCATAAAATAGAAGAACATAAGATATCGATAATCAATTCTTCCCATGCTTCTAGTATCAACTGACCTCTGTCATGTGAGCCTACTGGAGGAAGGAAAAAGAAGAAAGACGTAACTACTAATATGATTGAGTAATATAAAAGAAATAGACTTAATAACAATTCTAATGGCAGTACGAAAAAGTGTTTGTGCACAACTACTAAAGGTAAACATATTGAGAAATATACTTGAATCAATTGTTTCAATTGTTTACTAGTTCAACTGGTCTCTTGATTGTTTACATTGATTCTACTTGTAACAACCCAGATTTTTTAGCCTAATTTAATTTAATTCAAAAAAATTTGAATTTTGATATGATTTTGAAGGTATAGTAAGATAAAAAAGTAATTAAAATTACGTTTTGTCAAAATAATAGTAATTTAAAAATTTATCAACGCAGATTTTTGTCAAAAAGTGTCAAAAACATGATTTTATAACTTATTGATTTGAATTTAAATTCAATTTGAGTTTTTGAAATTGATGCAATATAATTGTTTAAACTATAAAATAATTTATTTTAAAGGGTAAGGAAAGTTATCTGAGAATATAAAATATATTGACAAAATATGTCAACCTTTGTCAAAACCGGGTTTTGTCAAATAGTGGCATTTTTTCCAAAACGAGATTTTATAACTTGAAAATTTTAAGTTGGTTTAAACATCTGAAAATGCTAATTTAATGATGTTAAGTTAGATTTTTAATTCTGTTTAATAGTTGTTCAAAACCATGAAATATTGACGAAAATGTAACGTTTTTTATCAAAATGAATTGTTTAAATTCGTATTAACAAAACCATTTAAAGTATAATATTTTTAATATCAATTAGTGAATAAAATGATTTTATTTGAGTTATTAACATAAGATCATCAGTTTTTGTCAAATAAAGTCGTTGAATTTAATCGGTTTTGTCGTCGGTTGTTAGGAACGTTGATCGATTGAGTAGAAATTAAAATATTAGCAACATAACAACTTGAAACACACTGAAAATATCACAAAAGTGTCACAAAAGATTAGGAAAGAAACCATACTCCTAAGCACATGGCTTTTGTCTTATTCATTCCAAAGCATATGGTTCTTTTTTATCTTATTCACACATAAGGCACATGATTTTCAAATGTGGTTTACTTCCATGTTAAGGAAAGGCTTAGGAAGGAGACAAGTGTCTTAACACTTTTGCACTTAGCCCCTCCTTCCTTCCTATAAAAGGACACCTAACCTCTTCAATTTCATTCACACTTCCTCCTTTCTTTCTACCTTCTTCCTTACCTTTAGCCCTAGATTTCAAGCCTCTTCTCCTCCTCCCTTTCCTCCTTCTTCTCCCTCCCCTCTTCCTCCTTAGTCCGACCATGAGCCACCTCTTCCTCCCCGCCTATTGTGCCATTAATAAAAAAAGAGAAAGAAAGATATGTAGGTATGTATATTATATACATATATATATATATATATATACTTTTAAGAGAGAGGAAATATTTTATGGCGTGGTTACACTGTTCAAAAGTTCAGTAAATTTTGGTGGAGTGGAACTCAAATGTGAGAAGCACTATTCATATATTGTGGTTGTAATATATATAGTTATGTATGCCTGTGACTGGCTAACGGTTGTGAATGTTTAGGCTAGGTAGAAAATGATTATAGTATAAGCGTTATTGACAAAACGCTTATATACATGTATTCTTGTGAAATATGTGTTAAAATGTATGGATATTATGAATATGGTTAAGATTGTTGAAATGATGATTAGTAGTGGTAATGTATATACTACACAAGTTACACCCATATATATGGGAGTTACGATGTTCAACGATTCAGTAAAGTTTGGTGGAGTGGAACCCAAATGTGAGAAGCACTATTCATATTTATGTGGTTGTAATATATAAAGTTATGTATGCTTGTGATTGGTTAACGGTTGTGAATGTTTAGGTTAGTTAGAAAATGATTATAGTATAATCATCATTGACAAAACACTTATATGCATGTATTCTTGCGAAATATATGTTGAAACGGATGTATGGATATTATGAATATGGTTAAGAATGTTGAAATGATGATTAGTAGTGGTAATGTATATACTACACAAGTTACACCCACATGTATGGAAATAAATGGGTATTTAATAAATCTTGGATAATTTAAATGAATATTATAGTCATTTAAATAATGGGTAAAAAAAAGTTGGAATTTTAAATCAAAAACAATTTGGAAATGAAATTAAGATGGGTGTGATTTTTTTGGAAAAGGTTGAAAATTAATTGAAAAAAAATTCAAGTATAAATGGCGTGTTCAATTTTGAAATCAAATGTGAATGGTAAATCTGAAAAGTGAAGTTTAGTTTGATACATAAATAAGGTTGAAAGCTCAATTTTATTATTCTAACTAACTTCCTTTATTTTTTAATGAATATCAGGAAAGTTTGAGTTTGAAAGGATAAGTTTTGAAAAATAATATTATTTTAATAATAAAATAATAATATAATATTTATTTAATATGAATATTTAAATTTTAAGGTTAAATTTTGAAAAATTGTTTTAAAAAAGTTCAAAAAAGTTTTATAATCATATTTGAAGTAAATTGGATGAGTTTTGAATTTAAATTAAAATAAATTTTGAATAGGATTAGTCATACTGGGTAGTTCGCAAATTTCGACTGTAAACTTCAAACACTCATAATATGAGCAAACTTAATCAAATTTCTTTGAAATGAAAAACATTTGCATCCTAAAGATAATAATTTTCAAATAGAAGTGGAATTTTCAAAACATAATATGTAGATTCCAAGTTATGGGCAAAATCATTTTCTAAACGGTCGTTATAAGTGCAGTTCGTTGACCGTAACGGGAAATGACTATTTTAGATTAAATAAAAATATGGTTTTTCTTTGTAAAATCATTTAAAATTGATTTGAATTGATGAAGTAAAATTTTGAATAATATTAAATCATTTTGACTAAACTAGCTAATAGAAGCCTATAGTAACGTAGTTTGTAACGTTATTACAACAATTTTCGAAATTGGTTTATTTAAAGGTTTTAAACTTAATTGTTTTCATCTATGACTTAAGTAATCATTTTTAAATGATTAATAAAATGTTTTAGGAAGATTTAAACATCTAAATGAAATTATTTTAAGCAATTTGAGTTCACTTAAAAATGAAATTGGGTTTTCCAAAATTATAAATTGTATTTGGATTGGAATAATCATCGGATATTTGATATTAAATTCCATATAAGAGAACTTATACTATTTGAGGAATTTGAAAGGTAATTATATCATTATTCCACTCATAGTATTTGTTGAATATGGAAATTGATATTAGATATAAGCTGATATAATTTCTATACAAATATTATATTTAATATCAAATTGATGTTTGGGTTTGTTGTGAATAATGTTTTAAATGACATCATTCTTTAACCCAAGATAGAGTATGATTTGGTATTTCTGAAATGTTTCGACAAATATTTTGATTAAGGTAAAGTTTTCCCTATTCAGATAAATTGGATTTAGATAGAAATAATCTTCAGATATTTGATATGAAAATTTCGTTGTGTAGACATGTACTATTTGAGGAATTTGAAATATATTTATATCGTTATTCCCCTTATACTATTCGTTGGATTCAAGAATTTGTATTGAATATAAGTTGATATAAATTTTGTTTAAATCTTACATTTAATATCAAATTTGTTTTGGGTTAAAAAATTATTTTTGCATGACCTTGTGTGGATCGTCCGATGTTGAGTTGGGCAATTTTCTAAGTGTCCATCTGATGTTGTTTAGGCTTTTAGGTTTTCACTTAGGAAATATTGAATTGGATTAGGATGATTCATGTTGATGATTGCTACGGTTTTATTTGGGCTTGTTGTGAATGGTGTTTTAAATTTTATTCACAACAAACCCAAATAAGTTTTGTTTTAAAACATCGATTTGAACTTGCCTGTATATTTACTTTTCTGGAAAAATTATCTCTATGATTTCTGGAACTTCGATTCCCTTTTCCTTTGACATTTTCAACATGATTTTGAGCTGATAGTATTTTGAATAATTTGTTCATAATTGATATCTTATTGCAAGTTCATCAATATGGTAAATCACTTTACTTGTAGTTATTAAATTAATTAATTAATTAATGTATGATTGGTTGATCGTTAATTTTACATAGTGGCCTTAAGTCAATACATGGATTCATTTTAAGTAAGAATGCTTTATGCAAAAATTTAGGTATATACATTATAATAACCCTTTTAAAGCTTATTCTTATATTGATTATGCCTTTCAAAATGCATTCATCTTCTTTTATATTATCTTTTACCTAGACAATATTATTATTATTCACGTTCACTCTAAATTCACAAGATTATTATTTCAAATTTACACATTTACAACCCTATTGTACAAAATTTTGTTAATATAAGATTTATAGATTCACAAATGTTTAATCATTGTGATTTTTTTTCTTTTTCTTCTTTGTTATGTCCAAACAAATCAGGTTGTTGAGTGTATGTCTTATGTTTCAAAATTAAGAGGTCACCAGTTCAAATTTATATAGTGACACAATTCTATAAAATTTTGACAAAATCACATTTGAATTCTTATTTTTTGGAAATAAAAATCATTGTGTAATAAATTGTACCATTTGAATTGCTTTAGGAAGATGATTTCTGCTATTCGTTATCATTAGAGTCATCGTGTTGTCCCCACATTCACTCTTCGCATCGTGTGAAATACCATGAAAGGTGAGTTTTCCTCACTCACGACTTACTTCCGATTAAGTGAATTAAATACTCGAAATTTTGAATGAAATGCTAGGATTGCTCTAGAGACTCATACTTGTTGGTTGTGCACATGTGACACGCACACTGTTGATATATATCACGATATGGATGCAATTGATGTTATGCTATGCTTGAACTGTTATCACCTTGCAAGTTCCCTGTAGATTAGAAAAATCACTATGGGTTGAAATAATATATAGCCGAATGACTATACATATTTAGAGAAAAAAAAACCGAATTATTAGGATTCGGTTTGAAATGATATATACCAAAAAAAAGGGTTGAAATGATATATACCCGGTTCACTTGACCATAGGCTAGAAAATTTTATAATGTCGTGGTCAATAAAAACTATTTTAATGTTATACACACACACACATACTTCGATTCCTATAAATTGAGTTTATAATGAAATTTAAATATTATCTAAAGTGATGTTTGAAAGAGAATTTTTACATAAATTTAAGTTAAATTTTAAAGTTAAGTAAGAATTGAATGTAGTAAAATGGGTTTTGAAAATATAAGTTTATAAACAGGACATTATTTAAAGTTAAGTTAATTTTATTAGCTATTTTTATGAAACTTATTTTGTATGATAAATTACAATTGCTTGATTCAATGTGGAAGACTTTAGTTAAAGATTTGTTCAAAAGCATAATAAAGTTATTTTGATTAAAAAAATTAACTTAATAACTTTTATCAATTTAAGTTAGAATAACTAAATGTTGATGTAATCTTGTTTAAATATAAGTAAATGTTAAAGGATTTGTTTACTAAAGTTTATTTTAACATGAGATTTTAATGTGAAAACAAAGCAGTAAGATATTGATAAGTGTGATTTAAGAAATAACTTAATGACTAAGCATTGAAACTATTTTGGAATATAATACCATCGAATGAACTTCGAATTTGGGTTAAACTAAATTTGGAACCAAATTTACAAACCAATTTGAAGTAATGGTTTAGAAATGAAGTTCTACTTGTATACTTAAAGTTTAAACTCTTTACTTGAATTAAATTAACTTTAAAATTTTAAATGCAAAATTTTGGTTTGTTACAATCTCCCCCCTTTAGGCTTTTCGTCCTCGAAAAGGAGAGTTGTAAAATTTCTTTGACTTAGGATCCCGTTTACATTTCAAATAATTTGAAATCCTATATTTTCTTTGTGTACTGCCATCCTACCAGCTGCAAAATTTTCAACATGGACGAAAACGATGATTTCAAATATTTTTAAAACCATTGATATGGAAATTTCAAAACTCGAACAAGATTTCAAATGCATACTATTTAGAGTTAGGATATAGCAGCTATGCTAAGTTTGTGGAAAAATAATTCCTAAATGACACATGTGAAACAAGAGAATACCATGGAAGTCTGAGTATTGCCCCTCCTCATGCGTGTTGCCTGTAGCTTTGTGTTTTACCTTAGTTGTTGTGTTGGTTCGTTAGTTTAGGATGACCTTTGTTTTTCTTTTGAATGAACAGCCAGTATGCGTTATATTATGATTTTTTTGGATTGAAAATTTTATAAAAATTATAGAGCCTGGACCTATGTTCCAATTAGCATTTATGCATTTTAACTATAACCTAATTTCACATGAACATGCTGTTTGTTTTCAAAATTTCTTATGTACCATGCCTATGGTTTTCAAAACTAAAACTAGCTTGTATTTCATTCTGTAGCTTCATGATTTAAAAAAAGAGTAATGAATGTGTGAACGACTGGATATATACTAAGCCTTGGTTGTCACTTTGTTTTGAAACAAAGGCTTAATAATGCATGTGTCTACTATACCTTTTTCATTCTGATTGTTCATATGTTTGTGACTGTGTGTAGCATGCGATAATATGTATTAGTGTGAGAGAGAGAGAGAGAGTTTGTAGTGATAAGGAAAAGAAGGTACCAAACTACGTTAGCGACGTATCCAACCACCGACGAGGAGCAACAACCTCTGTCGTTGCTTGGCAACAGTAAAGAGCTTCATGTTATATTGTTGTGTGCCTTGATTGTGCACTTGATATTTGTGTGTAGTGTCCATGTTTGTTCACCATTCCACCTCTGCATTGATATCGTTGTATGTCTTGCTCTGTCTTGGCCATTGAGCTGCCTGGTCTTGAACCCTTGGTGCACCATTCTTGTACATACTTGTATATATAATATATATACATATGTGCATACAAATATCTAATATATGCATATGCATATTATATATATATATATATATATATATATATATATATATATATGAACTGTATATTCCACTTCTTGAACTGTTTTGATATTTGTACACACATTCAACCTGTCTGCATTCATATATTCAAGTATCTGGCTTTCTTGCTATACTTGATTAAATATAATCTCGTATAGTATTGTGCCATACTTGAATATCATCAGAATACATATCAGACCAAGTCTAGAAAGGTGACATAAACATACCAAAAATCAAAGGAAAATAAAATTTAAAATAAATTAATATTTGCTCGAATTTAAATCTATTTTTGATCTAATTTACTCTGTGTGTGTTTTGTGACAGGTATGCAGATGACAAAGTGTAAGCTGAAGCAGGACCAAAAAACCTAAGTATACATGTGTCAGTCAGTGTGTGAGTCTGTATATGTGTAAATGAAGATCGATAGGAAACTGTATATGAAATTGAGTGAATCGAGTGTAGTAGTGAGAATTGACTGTATATGTGAATTTAAGTTTTTCAAATCATTAAGTTGTAAATAGTGGAATCAGAAGTTGTACTATATCAAATGTTGAAATAAAATATTTATTTAAATAAAATATTGTTCGAACATCAAATTCTGTGCAATAGCATTTTATTAAATAAATGTTTATAGCAACAATAAATTCATAAAGTTAACATCTGTCACCTATGGATGTTGCTATAGACCCAAATAGGGCTCTGTTGCAACAATATTTCTTATGTTGCCTAAGATAGTCAAAATGTTGCCTTTGAGGTCTAAGGGAACGATAAAAAATGCAACACAGGAAAAGTGTTGCCAAAGACCTATGCAACAATTTTCGGGCTTGACCCAACATTTTTTTTGTTGCAAAAGACCATTTATGGCATAGTGTCCCTTATCTTGGTAGTCATGGCTTCTAAGACCCTTCTCCTCCTCCCTTCCTCTCCTCCTCCTTCTCCCTTCCCACTTCCTCCTTGGTTCGACCATGAGCCACCTCCTCCTCCCCTCCTCCCCATTCGCCATCAATAAAAAGGGGGAAAAAAGAAAGAAAAAAAGCGAAAGAAAGATATGTATGTATTTATATTATATATATACTTTTAGAGAGAGAAAATATTTTACAAAGCGGTTACGCTGTCCGACTGTTCAGTAAAGTTTGATGGAGTGGAACCCAAAGTTGAGAAACACTATTTATATATACGTGGTTTTAATATATATATATAGTTATAGTTATAGTTATGTATACTTGTTATTGGTTAATGGTTGTGAATGTTTGGGTTAATTAGAAACAGATTATAATATAAGTGTTATTGACAAAACACTTATATACATGTATATTTGTGAAATATATGTTGAAAGATGTGTGCATGTTATGAATATAGTTATGAATGTTGAAATGGTGATTAGTAGTGGTAATGTATGCACTACACAAGTTACACTCACATATATGGAAATATATGAGTATCTAATAAGTCTTGGATAATTTAAATGAATATTATATTCGTTTAAATAATGGATAAAAATAAAAAGTTGGAATTTAAATAAAAACTGATTTGGAAATGAAATTAAGATAAGTAGGAAAAACTTTTGTAAAGATGGAAAATTAATTCAAAAAGATTTCAAGTATAAATGGCGTGTTCAATTTTGATATCAAATGTGAATTGTAGCTTTGAAAAGTGAAGTTTAGTTTGATATATAAATAAGGTTGAAAACTCAATTTTATTATCCAAACTATCTTATTTTTTAATGGATATCAAGAAAGTTTGAGTTCGAAAGGATAAGTTTTGAAAAATAATAATATTATTATAATAATATAATATTCATTTAATATGAATATTTGAATTTTAGGTTAAATTTTGAAAAACTGTTTTAAAATAAGTTCATACATGTTTTATAATCATATTTGAAGTAAATTGGATGTGTTTTGAATTTATACTAAAATATAGTCTGAATACGATTAGTCGTGCTGCGGTAGTTCGCAAATTTCGACTATGAACTTCAAATGCTCATAACAGGAGCAATTTAATTGGATTTCTTCAAAACAAAAAATGTTTTCTTCCTAAAGATAATAGTTTTCAAATAGAATAGGAATTTTCAAATATAGTCTGTAGATTCCAAGTTATATGTAAAACGATTTTTGAAAAAGTCACTATTAAGTGTGGTTCATTGACCGTAATGGGAAATGACCATTTTAGAATAAATAAAAATATGGAATTTTTCATAAAATCGTTTAAAAGCTATTTGAATTGATAAAGTGAAGTTCTGGATAATATTAAATCATTTTGACTAAACTAGCTAGTATAAGCTTATAATAACGCTTTTTGTAACACTATCACAACGTTTTTTGAAATTGGCTTATTTAAAGGTTTTTAACTCAATTGTTTTCATCTATGACCTAAGTAATCATTTTTAAATGATTAATAAAATGTTTTAGGAAGATTTAAACATCTTAATGAAAATTACTTTAAGTAATTTGAGTTTACGTAAAATTGAAATTGGGTTTTCCAAAATTATAAATTGATTTGGATGGGAATAATCTTCGGATATTTGATAATAAATTCCAAAGAAGATAACTTATAATATTAGAGGAATTTGAAAGGTAATTATGCCACTATTTCACTTATAGTTTTGTTGAATATGGAAATTGATATTAGATATAAGTTGATATAATTTCTATACAAATCTTATATTTAATATCAAATTGATGTTTGGGATTGTTGTGAATAATGTTATAAATGAAATCATTCTTTAACCCAAGATCGAGCATGATTTGGAATTTATAAATTGTTTTGATAAATCTTTGTATTAAGGTAAAGTTTTCCCAATTTAGATAAATTCGATTTAGATAAAATTATCTTCAGATATTTGATATGAAATTCCATTATGTAGACATGTACTATTTAAGGAATTTGAAAGATATTTTTATCGTTATTTCCCTTATTGTATTAGTTGAATTCAAGAATTGGTGTTGAATATAAGTTGATGTAATTTTTTTAAATCTTACATTTAATATCAATTTGGTTTGGGGTTAAAAATTTATTTTTGCATAACCTTGTGCGGATCCTTCGATGCCGAGTTGGGTATTTTTCTAAGTGTCCATCTGATGTTGGTTTAGGCCTTCGGTTTTCATTTAGGGAATATTGAGTTGGATTAGGTTGATTCATGTTGATGATTGCTACTGCTTTATTTGGGCTTGTTGTGAATGGTGTTTTAAACGACACCTTTCTTTAATCCAACCTTGAGTATGATTTGGAATCTAAAATATGATTAAGATCTTTTAAAAAGCTAATGGAGAAATGCTTAATGATCTTGTTTTGGAAATGGAAAGGTATTAGAGAACTAATTAATCTTAATTAAAGATTTTAACTATCTTTGATTTAAAAAGATATGTTTTGAAGAATGATTTATGAAATGAATGATTTTCGTAATAAGGTTTTAATAAACTAATCGAAATGGATAAGAGACTTAGTGAATCCTGTATTTCCATATAGTCTTAAAAGAGCGATTGTTATTTGGAAAGTCCAGGATTAGACTTAGGTCCAAAGGCCTTTCCAAATAAGAATAAGATGTAGATATTTGAAGATGATGTTGAAAACCGAGGATCTTCACATCAAAAGGATTGACCTGTTGATTTTCACTTTACTTAGGTGCTTTAGTATTGAGATGTTTATTGTGGCGGCACATCCAGACACAGTTGGGGAATTCTGGATTGCAAGGGCCTCTCTCCTTTATTGGACGAGGAATAAGGTGCCTTCGGTTTCGTTCATACCCAAAACGGACTTGTATGGATGTGTGTTTGACATTGTGTTTTGTAATATGTTGATTTTTACCAAACATATTTCTGTTGGTGGTGGAGAATTTGTTCTCTTAGCTTAACACCCTTCTTTGAGATATACGAGCTCAAAGGTGATGTGGTTAGTGGTTATCAATTATATGTTATGAAATGACAATGTGGTGTACTAAGTGATGAATTATTGAAAGTCAAACCACGGTTGAGAGAGTGTAGCTTTGTGTAACGAGACTTCGACAAGCCTTACACCTCGGTAGATGATCAAAACAGGAAAGACGCAGCAAGGTTATGATTGTCATATCTTTCTAGATAGAAAAGTGTAGCCTGGTATGAAGCCTAGATATTACTTTAGTGGTGACTTCTACTTTTTGTGGTTGTTGATGTTGTGGGTGCCCGTTTTACAGGTTGGTAACGACCGGGAGATGATATACTATGGAGTGACCAGGTGAGAAGATCACGACCTCATGTTGGAAGAAAACTTGTGTTGATTCTCGATGCATCCCTTTAGAGGTATCCGAATTCGGTAAGGAAGTTCCTTAGCCGTGTCATTTGTTGGAAATCCATTTTCCACTATGAAGTTGAATGGTTTTAGTTGTAAACCTTGATCTTGACATAATGTATGGTACCTATGTCAAGTAGGATTGATACAATTATTTATGAAAGTGATTTTCACATTTAGACACTAATAATAATATTAAATGATTTTCGCGTATCAAGCATGTTTGGCTATCGTAAGGAGAAACCTCTCTTATTCTGCGTTTGCATGGTGTGTGTGACGAGAGACCTTATGGTAGCTTCATTTTCCAAAAATCATTGCGAGTTTTATGCACTAGTATTCATAAGAGGAAACCCGTTCTGAGTTATACAACATGTTCCTACGAATTACTTGACTTTTAAGATATATATTTTTTAGTTCTCAGGCCAGTCCCATGACTGACTCAGAGTTTATTGTTCTTCCACCTAAACTTTGGATTCACGTATTTTCCACATGGCAGCCTGGTAGTTAGGTTTTACAGATTTATCCTTGGAGTCATTTTAGAACAGGATTCTAGATTATGGCTAGAGCTATACTCTAGATCATTTCTTAATCTTCCACTGAGAGTTTTATATCTTCCGATGTGTATTTTTGTTTTACTTTGATATTTTCTTGTACGCTGATGTAATATTGTGATGATATTAATGAAAATGTTCTTTTATTCAGTTCTTATATGTGTTGTACACCCAAAGGCGATATGGGATCCAACCTCCGAATCTCCAACAATTGATGCTTGAGTTGTGTCAAACGTCGATCTTCGAAGGCTGGAGCTCTGATTCGTTATAATACTACTATAGAAATCAGATTAGGATGAATTCCCAATACTACACATCGATCTACTTTTCTTATCTGCCATCAAGTTAGTATGATAGCATGCCCATTACACTGAATCAACCTTCCCGGATGTGAACTGCATCCTACCATAATTCGAGAAGCATGTCTCCCCATGAGCATCATTGGTACATTCCCGGAGTCAGTTATCTACCACGATTCAGCATTCCTCTACTACTGGTACATACTCCTCTAAACAATATCATAGTTGTGCCCTCATCCCGGTCCTCATGAATGAACTATATCTATTGGTCATTTATTTCCCCTCATCAACATTATCACTGGAACAGACCTCTACATGGCTACTTATTTTCCACAATCAGTAATCGTTGTCGGAGCAGACCACTACATTCTTATTGAACTTTATTGGTCACTTATTTTCCCCAATTAGCATTTGCTGTTAGAACATACTACTACATGCTTATTAATCTTTATTGGGTCACTTAATTTTCCCAATTAGCCTTTGCTGCCGAAACAAACCGCTACTATTCAGTTCTTATTAAACTTAATTCTAGATCTAAGTTTTAATTATAATAAGCCTTTTTCATTTCCCCTTTTTAATTATAATCCCTATGTTATAATTCTAGTTGCAAATATTTCAAATTTGTCTAGTATGATTTAATAAAATGTTCATATGTTACCATAATAATAGGCTCATTGTCATTTCCTTTCAAATTACAACCCATGTTATAATTTAATGTAAATTTTCATTAATTTTCCAAATTCAGTCTAATTCCTTTTTAAATACAGTTCTACAATTTATGCACATAATTTTGTAAATTTAGTTCTTTTCTTTTAATCCACGTTTGCATGGTTATTAATTTTATTTCTATTTTTCTCCTACAAAATTAGGATTAAATTAGTCGTCAATTAACTAACATTTATAGGTCTAGGTATATTTTAGGCATAAACTTAAATAATTGTAGAAACTATATATAGCTAACAAGAATGAAATACTGTTAAGGGGAAGAGGACTATAAAACTTTATTACAAAATTTAAATAAAAAGAAAACTACAAGAAGGAACAATGAAATACTTGTAGAAAATAACTTGCAGAAAAATAACTTATAGAAAAACCATTAAAAACTATAAAAAACTGCAAGAAGTTACTACTATTAAGAACCCTATTTCTTTAAATTACTCAAAAATCTGAATCACTACTATACGCACCTGTAATCCTTAGCTTTTGGAGTGCGCACACAGCTTTCCTAGATCCCGTCCAAGGGAGAAAAGATTTATATTATGAATGAAAAGCTAGGCCTAAGGTTTTATTTATAGTGAAGTTTAGGATCTTAGGCCATTGGAATTTAAGATTTAATTCAGTCTAGGCACATCATAAATTCATTTACAACCCTTAGGTTAACCATTATACGCTCAAAACTGACCATGTCATATTTAAAAAGAATTGAATCTCGTTCGTCTCGTACCTGGACAAAACAGCGTCTAGGCGCAATTGGCGGGTCAACCTAGTCATCTCTCGGGCCGACCCGACCAACGCATATATATTTTTTCCTTTTAAATTTTGAATAGTTCATGTAACTTGTTTATCTTACAGCTTCTTCATACTAACTTGGATTCTGACAACTTGTATATGCAAATTGCTTAGAAAAATGCCATAATGGAAAAGGTTCCGTGTAACGACCCAGGGAATTTGCGATCTTGAATATCGGCATATAACACCATGTCGACTATTCAAGCATCGGAAACATCAGATAGTCCATGAAAGAAATTAGAGGGTGAGAATAGATAAGATAGAAACTTAGAATAGAAGAAGAAGAAGAAGACACAACATCAGAGTAAACACAAATCTCACAACGGAACGAATAAAATATAACATAACTTTGAAATAAAAGATTGTACTTGAATATACATATTATTATCAAAGTACAATACTTACAACACAGCGGAAATAAACAATAGCTATATAAACATTGCTGAAGCCTCCTGCTCCAACTCTCCAGGTATATCTGTAAAATCCTAACTACTTGACTGCCCGTACAAAATTGGGCACCCAAGAGTTTAGGGAAACAAAACAAAATAAACTTTGGGTCAGTCATGGGACAGGTATGAGTAAACACATTAAAAAAGTTTGGGAAAATAATGATATCTCATAAGACCACGCCGTATAACGGAACGGGTTTTTCCCTTATGAGAATCCAAATCAATTGATTTAACTTTCAAAATCCTTTTGAAAGAAATGATAAACTTTATATCAAAACTCTTTTGATATTATAATAATGTATATCAACCACAACTAAATAATTATCTAGCAGAAACGCTTTCATCTCACGTTCTACATATATAGTATACAATCAAAACTGCGAGCACTTATTGGATAATGGATTTCCAACTATGACAAGGTATGGAACCACCTTCTGATAGTGTACCTCTAGAGAGGAATACACTAGGTTCAACAAGAACATCTTGCAACCCGGCCACACATGACCGATCACTCATTTCGCTTGGGTGTATCAAATGTATATCACCAACGGTTGGGATCAGCAACCGTTTCCTGAATGGGACAGCATCGAATAGATTAAAGAATGAAATGAATATCTCTAGATAGGTGATAATACACCCTAATTGGCAGCCAACCACTTAGCCATGCTGCCTGTAACGACCCGTATTTTTGGTCGATTAATTTTAAATATTTTATATCATTTTTAATATTGAGTTGATAATATAAATGAATTTTATATTAAGTTATCAATTTAAAAATCAATTTTGATTTAATATCGAATATATTAAATTATCGTAATACGAAATATAATTAAAATCGAAGTTAAAAGAACTGAATCAAAATAATTCAGATAATCAGTTTTAATTCTATTTGAATATTGACGACGATAATAATAATTTATTATCAAAGAATTTATTTGTGTTGAATTTAAATTTTTTTATATCAATTTAATATGGTTATTTTATATATATACGTTCAAATTAAAATTCAGAATATATATTGTGCAATTCAGAATAGCGTTATAACATTATAACGCCGGTCGATATGAAAAAAATAAGGGTTCTTAATTTCAAATAATGGGCCCCGATATTATTTTAGTGGACAAGCACGAGGTCAAATCGATATCTGTTTAAAATAAAGTGAGAATCTCTTTATATCAAATCAAATTAAAGCAGTGTATGTACTTAAGCAAACAAGGATTCCTCACCCGACCTATATTTATTTTTTTCCCAACGCAAACATACTTAGTTATAGCTTCATCGTTCAAATCATGTTTCCTACCTTCAGTGCAAAGGAAAACATGGAATTAATGGGTTTGTACTGCTGCTTTCCCATTCGCACCTATATAACCAAGCCTCTCGCATTCTAAAATCAAACGAAAACAAATCCTCTTTCCATTTATTCCTTCTGTTTCTTTTTGTTTGTAACCCAAAATCAATTTCACCGGTATATAAAAAAAATATAGAAAGGGAAATCGGAAGCTGTGATCGAGATTACCGAGAGCAACGCGAGATCTCCTTTAGCCAACACAATGTCATTCAATGCCATTTGCATCGCGAATTCGGAGGGGGGATTTCTGGAGAGTTCAAATCGGGGTTATCAATGTTTGGGTCAAGCAGCAAGTGGGTTTCTGGGTGGCTCGCGCTCGAGTTTCTGAAAGGGGAAGGAGTGCAATTTGGTCACCATGATTTGGGGAGGCCGACGTCAGTTCGAATTTGATGAACTGGAGGCTGATGAAGGTGCGACGTTGGGACTGAGATGACTTGGGTGTATGAATTTGTGAGTTCGGGGTGGTGCGATGTTGTTAAGATGAGCGTGAGTATTGGGTGTTCAAGAGTGAAGGTCAGGTGCTGGGATTTACAGTGTAGAGTTTAAAGGTGGAGTAATAACAGCAGTTGGCTACAGAAAGGGGGTGTTCATGTAGATCATGTGGTGCTGGGTGGATGTTCAGGCTTGATCGGAAATGGTATGTCGAATTGATAAAGTATGACTGAACGGTTTTGAGGTGCAACAGTATTGGTAGTTGAAGGCGTGGTGTTCGACGAAATGCCAAGGTGGTGTAGAACAGTTTTTGGTACTATTTCCAGTAGAAGTGAATCCGATCATTGAGCATATGATTCATGGTTGATCGAGGCCGCAGGTATACATTATTTAGAAAATTTAAATTACATGAATAATTTGTTTATTTTCATAAGTTAACTTAAAACAATAATCGATAATTAAATTAAATCATCGTAGGTGCACATAGATTTACTCGAGTCGATTCATTAGACGCAACATTACAGGAATCAAATGGATATTCATAAAGGGAAATCCAGTGAGTAAATCTCAAACAAAGTTTTATAGTTTTATCGTTAAAAATAAATTCTTGGTTGCTTGGATGCTTGCATGAATTATTGAATTACTATGGTCATTTAGGCTTGGTGGTTCTCGCTATTATATATATATATATATATATATATATATATTGGTATTTCCCGCAATATCATTAGCGGATGCCCGCAGTATCATTAGCGGATGACCCTACGCCCACGTATATAAGTGGATCCCCTTTTATACCGCGATATCCTGCTTTGAAGTAGGATTGGTATTATTTATGTGACTAACATCTGTGGATGCAGGGAAAACAGGTTGGAGGGATCCAACTGGATTCCTCAAATTTATTTATTATTGTTTACATATTTACATGTGTGTGATGTGTTGAAACGGACAGATGGTTTGGTTATTTGGATAATTAAATACCACTGGCCCAAATATTTATAAAAATATCAAAAAGGGATATTTGAATTTAAAAAGGAAAGTTTACTTTTCGAAATAAAAATGGAATGACAAATGGATTTAGAAATATCAACTTGCTTTTAATAATGCAAACAAGTAGTTAAATTTATAACAATGTTCTGAATAGAAAGAAATATTATCATTTGATAATATTAATTTTTAATTTCATGTATGAATTTAAAGTTTTCCGAAGTGGTAATTGATTTTAAAAATGAAATTTGAAATGGAAACTGGTTTCAATATTTAAAACCAGAAGTGAAATTTATAAAAGATGCTTATAAATAAAGAAGGGAAATTTCCAGTGAATAATTTCTAATTTAAATTCAAATATGATTTTGAAAAGGAGAATTTATTCTCCAAAAATAGAAAGTGGGAATTCAAATGAAATTTGAAATAGTAAATTTGTTTTGTATATTTAAAACAAGAAGTAAAATTTATAAACAATGTTTATAAATAGAAGGGGATAATTATCATGGGATGATTTGGGTATTTAATTTCAAGTATGAATTTAAAAAGAGATTTATAACTTGAAATCGTTTCAAGAAGAAACGATGAAATTTATTCCGATGTTAGGAATGTAAATTGAATTTAAATATATCCACATAGAATTATGATTTGAATTCAGCGATGTCGAATTCATAGAAATAAAAAATTTCTTTTCAGAAAAGATATTGAAATTGTATAAAATTAAATTTAATGTGAAATGGACTATAGGTTTATATGCATATGTATATTTATATATATATATATATGATAATAATAAATATAATGAGAATCGAATTCATGTGGAAGCTGTTTTAATAAATAAAATAAGGGGTTTAATTTATAAACAAATTTTATAAATGTGATCAAGAAATTTTCATTAGATAAATTAAAAATGAATTTTTCCAAAGTGGATATGGCTTATGAAACCATATTTGAATAGACTAGAAGCTGAGATTTTATCGAGTGTTGGTATTACGAGCTGTTATCTATCTCAAGATAAGAACGTTGTCGGTCAAGGTCTGAGAGGTAAATAAAATACCCCAACTTGAACGACTTCACTATTATCAAGGGATGATATTAGTTTGTAATGGTAAAGAATGTTGAACAAATTGATTATTCGCATAAAAGAAATTTATAATTGAAATTCGATTATATCGAATTTTATAGATAATCCAATTCCATGTAAGTTGGAATTGAATATAGAAAATTGGAGTTGAATTAATTCATAACTGAGTTCTAAATATAGAATAAAATAATCGACGAGTTTGAGAAATCGGGATTGTTAAGTTGGATTTGGATAACGGGTTTATATGAGAAGTGAAATTGAAATTTATTTACTAAATAAGGTTTTTAAACGTTTATATTTAAATTATAATTAAAACGAACTCGTCGCAGCGCGGTTGTTCGTAAATTGGCGATTCGAACTTCAATTGAGCATATAGAATTCATTATAACTCGGAATTCAATGAAACAAGAATCGCTCGGGCCTATTAAATGATAGTTTTCAAATGGAAGAGAAAAATCTGGATTTCGTTTTATAGATTTTGAGTTATATGAAAAATCAAATTTTAGAAAAGTCGCTGTAAAATCGTTTATAAACCATAACAGTTTATTAAATAAAATAAAGGGATCTTTGTGAGAAAAAATCCGTATTTCCAATAGTAAAAATCCAGATTTGAGTTATAAATTGAATATGAACTCAAGTAGAATATATGAAGTGGATTTTGGTACAAAAATCAATTTTTGTTTATTGAATGAGATTAACTAATTTCAACAGGGATTAGTTAACAGATTTTTTATTCGAATTTAACTTAGTTTAAATGAATTGAATTTGTAAAGAAAGATTGGAAATTCGAATATAAAACTTGGATTAGAAATTATAAGTGAGCAAGGAGATTGAGTTTAAATTGTGTATAAGAGAATACAAACATACTTGAATGTGATATATTCAAATTAAAAGAGCGTTAGGCAAAAAGAGCTAATTAAGGAAGTGGTTAGCGAATTTTGGTAAAAAGGGATTTATTGATTGAAATGAATTGGAAATGGGCGTATATATGTCAAACAGGTGTGGGATGAAGGGTATGAAAAGAATGAAGAATATAGTTAAGTGCCCGACAAAAAGGTACATGTTTAAATTTCCATATGAGGTTTTTATGCGCCGAATCGGCAAGCCACTTGGCTTTTAAATTTTCTTTTTGAATGGAAAGGGCCAAGAAAGGCGAGTTGAGGTTTGAACTACTTGCCGGTACAAAGGAGGTTATGGAAAATTTTTCTGGAAATTTAAAGAGTTAGAATATTTTTAAGAAATTTTGATAATAGAAATCGATATAACGATATATATAGAATTCGCTAAGAAAATGAATTTAATATAAAATATAAAATATTAGAAAAGGGTCAGTGATTGTGAAATTGTTTGATGGATGTTTATTTTTACTTTGGTAGTTAAATCATCGGCTATCAAAGATTTTTGACCATCGTTGTCAATACGGAGAGACCGGTTGGATTTAATATCCGAAAACCACTCTGTATAGGCATAGACGTTGCGAATTAGATTATGCTGAAAATAATTGAAGACGGAGTGAAATGCAAGGGTTGTTTTGTTTGTCTAGTCCTAGGACAACTTGTATGGACGGATGTCTGACAGAGTATTCCTAACGGTCACATAAGACGATCTTTTCAAGGTATTACGTCTGGTGGCGGAGAAATTCGTTTCACTTGGCTTTTATACCTATGATATTTTTGGGAAGATCAACTAGTGATTTGACGGGTTTGACGATGTGGCATTCAAAGTGTATGGTGGCCAGATGTTCTAAAAATTAGACGTAGCCTCAAGCTTCACAACCGGGAAATGACAAAAATCGGGCAGGCCGCATGGCTATGTGGGTCGCTCCCATTAGGGTGTATAATCACCTATTTAGAGAAATTCCTTTTACTTCTTTAATCTATTTTGATGCTATCCCTTTTCGGGAAACAGTGGTTTGAGCCCAACCGTTGGTGATATACATTCGATACACTCAAGCGAATGATTGGTCGGTCATGTGAGGGCCGGGTTGCAAGACGTTCTTGTTGAACCCAGTGTATTCCCCTCTAGAGATACACTATCGGCAGGTGGTCCCATACCTTGTCATAGTTGAAATCCAATCTCCAATAAGCACCCTGCGGTTTTTGATTTTATACTATATATGTAGGGCGTGAGATGCAAGCTTTCTACTATTTGGTTATTTATTTGATTAGACATTATTATAATATCACCGGGTTTTGATATCAAAAATGGTTTGGGTTATAGTAAGGTAAAAACCGTCTGTGTTTATGTGTGGACTGGTCTTACTATTATCCTTATTTTTTCAAAAGATTTTCCAAGTTAAACCATACGGTTGGAGTTCACTCACACCAGTCCCATGACGGACCCAGAGTTTGTTTTGTTTTGTTTTTCCTAAAATCTTGGGTGCCCAAATTTGTACGGGCAATCAAGTGTTTCAGGCTTTTATAGATACACTTAGAGGAGCTGGAAGCAGGAGGCTTCACCGTTAGTTATCTAGAGTTATTTCCGCTGTATCAAATTTTATGTTATACTCTGATGATGGTATGTATATATGATACCAAAACAGATTTGTATTTCAAAGCTTATGTTATATAATGTATTATTATTTCTGTTCTTCTTCTATCTTTTCTATTTTCTTTAACCCTAATGACTCGTATTTCTGTATTATTTGAGTTGGACGTGTGTTGTATTAGTCAGCTTAAATAGTATGATTTACGGACCGTTACATTTGTATCAGAGCTTAGGTTGAGCGAACACCTAGGCTTTTGTGGGGGTTTACTCATTAGAGATAGGGTCAGTAGTACCCTAGAATGAGTTGAGTGTATATATGAGAGAGCGTATTTGTAAGTTGATATAAAAATTGTTTATATTGTGTTGGCTTGTCTGTTGAGTGGTTTATAAATTCTGGTCGAATCGTGGGACGCCACGACCTCGATAGGAGTTTCTAAGCACTTGGACAGAAAAATTTGACACAATATTGTTTTAAAGTGGGTAAATGAAATAATTTCACCCAAAAATTCTATTTTGATATAGAAAGAATAATTTTCTGAATTTATTATATTGTATGGATGTGTTGATTGATATCATTATAATCAAATGAGATTATAAAATTGGAATGGTTATATATAACCAAAATAGAATTTGTATACGAATTAAATATACAAATCAGATGAATTAAAATTGAATTCAAACCAGAATTCAGAATTTACAATCCTGGGAAGTTGGAAAATATTTCCAAAGTATATTAAAATAATATAGCATTATTTTGGGGAAGAATTTGAATAAAAATCATTTTGAATGGATTTTGGAAATAAGAAAGCACTTAACTCACCTTAGTAGCTGGAAAATAATTCTGATGATGAATGCAGCATCATCGGTGTTCTTTTTCGAGTTTCTAAGTGATGGATTGCTACCTTAGAAAAGTTTCTGATGGAAATTTATTTGAAAGAAAACAAGTTGGTTTGAAAATTCAAATGTTTTGAATTTGGAATGGTTCTAAATATATATGGATATATTTATGTGAATTCAAAAAAGATTTGAAATAAAAACCCGGGTATTTGAATTCTGGCATTTAAATTTAACTTAAACAAGTTAAATGGATCAAAGTAAATAAATGGAAACCAAAAGTTTTGGTAGAACTAAAGTTGTGGAAATATAAAAAGTTGAGTTTCAATTTAAGGAATTTTTTTTGAAAAGTATATGGGTTAATAGCTTTTTTCCTACCTTAGTAATTTCGGGGATGAAATTCTTTTAAGGGGGAAGAATGTAACGACCCGTATTTTTAGTCAATTAATTTTAAATATTTTATATCGTTTTAAATATTGAGTTGATAATATAAATGAATTTTTATATTAAGTTATCAATTTAAAAATCAATTTCGATTTAATATCGAATATATTATATTATCGTAATACGAAATATAATTAAAATCGAAGTTAAAAGAACTGAATCAAAATAATTCAGATAATCAGTTTTAATTCTATTTGAATATAGACGACAATAATAATAATTTATTATCAAAGAATTTATTTGTGTTGAATTTAAATTTTTTTATATCAATTTAATATGGTTATTTTATATATCTACGTTCAAATTAAATTTCAGAATATATACTGTGCAATTCAGAATAGCGTTATAACATTATAACGCCGGTCGATATGAAAAAAAATAAGGGTTCTTAATTTCAAATAATGGACCTCGATATTATTTTAGTGGATAAGCACGAGGTCAAATCGATATCTGTTTAAAATAAAGTGAGAATCTCTTTATATCAAATCAAATTAAAGCAGTGTATGTACTTAAGCAAACAAGGATTCCTCAGCCGACCTATATTTATTTCTTTCCCAACGCAAACATGCTTAGTTATAGCTTTATCGTTCAAATCATGTTTCCTACCTTCAGTGCAAAGGAAAACATGGAATTAATGGGTTTGTACTGCTACTTTCCCATTCACACCTATATAACCAAGCCTCTCGCATTCTAAAATCAAACGAAAACAAATCCCCTTTCCATTTATTCCTTCTGTTTCTTTTTGTATGAAACCCAAAATCAATTTCACCGGTATATAAAAAAATATAGAAAGGGAAATCGGAAGCTGTGATCGAGATTTCCGAGAGCAACGCGAGATCTCCTTTAGCCAGCACAATGCCATTCAATGCCATTTGCGTCGCGAATTTGGAGGGGGGATTTCTAGAGAGTTCAAATCGGGGTTATCAATGTTTGGGTCAAGCAGCAAGTGGGTTTCTGGGTGGCTCGCGCTCGAGTTTCTGAAAGGGGAAGGAGTGCGATTTGGTCACCATGATTTGGGGAGGACGACGTCAGTTCGAATTGGATGAACTGGAGGCTGATGAAGGTGCGATGTTGGGACTGGGATGACTTGGGTGTACGAATTTGTGAGTTCGGGGCGGTGCGATGTTGTTAAGATGAGCGTGAAGATTGGGTGTTCGAGAGTGAAGGTCAGGTGCTAGGATTTATAGTGTCAAGTTTAAAGGTGGAGTAATAACAGCAGTTGGCTACAGGAAGGGGGTGTTCATGTAGATTGTGTGGTGCTGGGTGGATGTTCAGGCTTGATCAGAAATGGTATGTCGAATTGATAAAGTTTGACTGAACGGTTTTGAGGTGCAACAGTATTGGTAGTTGAAGGCGTAGTGTTCGACGAAATGCCAAGGTGGTGTAGATCAGTTTTTGGTACTGTTTCCAGTAGAAGTGAATCCGATCTTTGAGCATATTATTCATGGTTGATCGAGGCCGCAGGTATACATTATTTAGAAAATTTAAATTACATGAATAATTTGTTTATTTTCATAAGTAAACTTAAAACAATAATCGATAATTAAATTAAATCATCGTAGGTGCACATAGATTTACTCGGGTCGATTCATTAGATGCAACATTACGGGAATCAAATGGATATTCAAAATGGGAAATCAAGTGAGTAAATCTCACTCAAAGTTTTATATTTTTATCGTTAAAAATAAATTCTTAGTTGCTTGGATGCTTGCATGAATTATTGAATTACTATGGTCATTTAGGCTTGGTGGTTGTCGCTATTATTATATATATATATTGGTATTTCCCGCAGTATCATTACCGGATGCTCGCAGTATCATTAGCAGATGACCCTACGCCCACGTATATAAGTGGATCCCCTTTTGTACTGCGATATCCTGCTTTGAAGCAGGATTGGTATTATTTATGTGACTAACATCTGTGGATGCAGGGAAAACAAGTTGGAGGGATCCAACTGGATTCCTCAAATTTATTTATTATTGTTTACATATTTACATGTGTTTGATGTGTTGAATCGGATAAATGGTTTGGTTATTTGGATAATTAAATACCACTGGCCCAAATATTTATATTTAAAAATATCAAAAAGGGATATTTGAATTTAAAAAGGAAAGTTTACTTTTCGAAATAAAAATGGAATGTCAAATGGATTTAGAAATATCAACTTTCTTTTAATAATGCAAACAAGTAGTTAAATTTATAACAATGTTCTGAATAGAAAGAAATATTATCATTTGATAATATTGATTTTTAATTTCAAGTATGAATTTAAAGTTTTCTGAAGTGGTAATTGGATTTTAAAAATGAAATTTGAAATGGAAACGGGTTTCAATATTTAAAACCAGAAGTGGAATTTATAAAAGATGCTTATAAATAAAGAAGGGAAATTTCCGGTGAATAATTTCTAATATGATTTTGAAAAGGAGAATTTATTCTCCAAAAATAGAAAGTGGGAATTCAAATGAAATTTAAAATAGAAAATTTGTTTTATATATTTAAAACAAGAAGTAAAATTTATAAACAATGTTTATAAATCGAAGGGGATAATTATCATGGGATGATTTGGGTATTTAATTTCAAGTATGAATTTAAAAAGAGATTTATAACTTGAAATCGTTTCAAGAAGAAACGATGAAATTTATTCCGATGTTAGGAATGTAAATTGAATTTAAATATATCCACATAGAATTATGATTTGAATTCAGCGATGTCGAATTCATAGAAATAAAAAATTTCTTTTCAAAAAAGATACTGAAATTGTATAAAATTAAATTTAATGTGAAATGGATTATAGGTTTATATGCATATATATATATATATATATGATAATAATAAATATAATGAGAATCGAATTCAAGTGGAAGTTGTTTTAATAAATAAAATAAGGGGGTTTATTTATAAACAAAGTTTATAAATGTGATGAAGAAATTTTCATCAGATAATTTAAAAATGAATTTTTTTCAAAGTGGATATGGCTTATGAAACCATATTTGAATAGACTAGAAGCTGAGATTTTATCGAGTGTTGGTATTACAAGCTGTTATCTATCTCAAGATAAGAACGTTGAACAAATTGATACTATTTGCTGGTAAAAAATGTTGAACAAATTGATTATTCGCATAAAAGAAATTTATAATTGAAATTCGATTATATCGAATTTTATAGATAATCCAATTCCATGTAAGTTGGAATTGAATATAGAAAATTGGAGTTGAATTAATTCACAACTGAGTTCTGAATATAGAATAAAATAATCGACGAGTTTGAGAAATCGGGATTGTTAAGTTGGATTTGGATAACGGGTTTATATGAGAAGTGAAATTGAAATTTATTTACTAAATAGGTTTTTAAACGTTTATATTTGAATTATAATTAAAACGAACTCGCCGCAGCGCGGTAGTTCATAAATTGGCGATTCGAATTTCAATTGAGCATATAGAACTCAATATAACTCGGAATTCAATGAAACAAGAAACGCTCGGGCCTATTAAATGATAGTTTTCAAATGGAAGAGAAAATCTGGATTTCGTTTTATAGATTTTGAGTTATATCAAAAATCAAAATTTAGAAAAGTCGTTGTAAAATCATTTATAAACCCTAACGGTTTACTAAATAAAATAAAGGGATTTTTGTGAATAAAAATCCGTATTTCCAATAGTAAAAATCCAGATTTGAGTTATAAATTAAATATAAACTCAAGTGGAATATATGAAGTGGATTTTGGTACAAAAATCAATTTTTATTTATTGAATGAGATTAACTAATTTCAACAGGGATTAGTTGATAGATTTTTTATTCGAATTTAACTTAGTTTAAATGAATTGAATTTGTAAAGCAAGATTGGAAATTCGAATATAAAACTTGGATTAGAAATTAGAAGTGAGCAAGGAGATTGAGTTTAAATTGTGTATAAGAGAATACAAACATACTTGAATGTAATATATTCAAATTAAAATAGCGTTAGGCAAAAAGAGCTAATTATGGAAGTGGTTAGCGAATTTTGGTAAAAAGGATTTAATTGATTGAAATGAATTGGAATTGGGCATATATATGTCAAACAGGTGTGGGATGAAGGGTATGAAGAGAATGAAGAATATAGTTAAGTGCCCGACAAAAAGGTACATTTAAATTTCCATATGAGGTTTTTATGCGCCGAATCGTCAAGCCACTTGGCTTTTTGATTTTCTTTTTGAATGGAAAGGGCCTAGAGAGGCAAGTTGAGGTTTGAACTATTTGCTGGTACAAAGGAGGTTATGGCGAATTTTTTCGGAAATTTAAGGAGTTAGAATATTTTTAAGAAATTTTGATAATAGAAATCGATATAATGATATATATAGAATTCGCTAAGAAAATGAATTTAATATAGAATATAAAATATTAGAAAAGGGCCAGTGATTGTGAAATTGTTTGATGGATGTTTATTTTTGCTTTGATTGTTAAATCATCGACTATCAAAGATTTTTGACCATCGTTGTCAATACGGAGAGACTGGTTGGATTTAATATCCGAAAACCACTCCGTATAGGCATAGGCGTTGCGAATTAGATTATGCTGAAAATAATCGAAGATGGAGTGAAATGCAAGGGCTGTTTTGTTTGTCCAGTCCCAGGATAACTTGTATGGACGGATGTCTGATAGAGTATTCCTAACGGTCACATAAGACGATCTTTTTAAGGTATTACGTCTGGTGGCGGAGAAATTCGTTTCTCTTAGCTTTTATACCTGTGATATTTTTGGGAAGATCAACTAGTGATTTGACAGGTTTGACGATGTGGCATTCAAAGTGTATGATGGCCAGATATTCTAAAAGTTAGACGTAGCCTCAAGCTTCACAACTGGGAAATGACAAAAATCGGGCAGGCAGCATGGCTATGTGGGTCGCTCCCATTAGGGTGTATAATCATCTATCTAGAGAAATTCCTTTTACTTCTTTAATCTATTTCGATGCTGTCACTTTTCGGGAAACGATGGTTTGAGCCCAACCGTTGGTGATATACATTCGATACACTCAAGCGAAATGAGTGGTCGGTCATGTGAGAGCCGGATTGCAAGACGTTCTTGTTGAACCCAGTGTATTCCCATCTAGAGATACACTATCGGCAGGTGGTCCCATACCTTGTTATAGTTGAAATCCAATCTCCAATAAGCGCCCTGCGGTTTTTGATTTTATACTATATATGTAGGGCATGAGATGCAAGCGTTCTACTATTTGGTTATTTGTTTGATTAGATATTATTATAATATCACTGGGTTTTGATATCAACAATGGTTTGGGTTATAGTAAGGTAAAAACCGTCCGTGTTTATGTGTGGACTGGTCTTACTATTATCCATTTTTTTCAAAAGATTTTCCAAGTTAAACCATATGGTTGGAGTTCACTCACACCAGTCCCATGACTGACCCAGAGTTTGTTTTTTTTTCCTAAACTCTTGGGAGCCCAAATTTGTACGGGCAATCAAGTGTTTCAGGCTTTTACAGATACACTTAGAGGAGCTGGAAGCAGGAGGTTTCACCGTTAGTTATCTAGAGTTATTTCCGCTGTATCAAATTTTATGTTGTACTCTGATGATGGTATGTATATATGATACCAAAACAGATTTGTATTTCAAAGCTTATGTTATATAATATATTTTATTCGTTCTGCTGTGAGGTTCTGTATTGTTATTTTTGTTCTTCTTCTGTCTTTTCTATTTTCTTTAACACTAATGACTCGTATTTCTGTATTATTTGAGTTGGACGTGTGTTATATTAGTCAGCTCAGATAGTATGGATTTGCGGGCCGTTACACTGCCTGCCCGATTTTGTCATTTCCCGGTTGTGAGGCTAGAGGCCACGCTTATCTTTGACAGATCACACATTTATTCACTTTGAATGTCGCATCGTCATACCCGCCAAATCACAAATTGATTTCCCCAAAAATACAACGGGTATACAACTAAGAGAAAGGAATTCCTCCGCCACCAAACGTACATACGTTTGAAGAGATCAACTTACATGATCCACTAAATATACTCCATCAGACATTCTTCCATACAGGTTGTCCTAGGACTGGACAAACCGAAGGCACTCTTCTGTAAACAAGACAGCCCTTACATAACTCCGTCTTCAATTATCTTCATCATATTTGATTCGCAACGGTAACGCCCATACAAAGTGGTTTTCAGGTCATGAATCTGATCCCGGTCTCTCTGTATTAACGATGGAAAAAATGGTCAAAAACTTCGATAGTCGGTAATTAACTATCAAAGAAAAACACGTGTGCAAACAACGGTCGTATTTCCAAATGGAAATCTTACCGATCAATCATCAATCAACTTTTTCTCTTTTTAAATTAATTTATTGTTAATTTATTCAGTTACCCATTTCCATATCTCCATAAATTCTTATTTTCTAAATTTAGAAAATATACGTATTAACTATTGGAAAACATTTCCATTCCTTATTTCACGTATCACTGTCATTCCAGTATTCTTTATCATCCAACATTTCATTTTCTATGATTAGAAAATATCTCTGATTTTATTTGGAAAATGTTTCTAAAACTCATTCATTGGATTTAAATAGATATTTAAATAAAACATCGCTATGCCAATTCAAATCATTACCTTCATTAGCTAAATTTACTTAACCAACCTTCACTATCAAACCTTAACCATTCCTTAGTTAAAAATGGAGTCAATCAAGTTGGGGTATAATTACCTCTTAGACCTTAACTGAACAACATTTCTAACTTCGAAACAGACAAGGTTCAACTTTTAAACCTTTAACAAACTTCCTTACGTAACTCTCTTTCGAATAAATCTTTATTCGATAACTCTTTCCTTCGAATAAACTATATTCGGTAAACTCTCTTCGAATAGCCATATTCGATTAACTCTATCTAATTAAAACTATTCAATTAACTCTATTGGATTAACTCTATTCTATTAACTCTATTTGATTAACTCGATTGGATTAACTCTATTGGATTAACCCTATTGGATTAACTATATCTGATTTACCCTAATCGATTAACTCTATTGGATTAACTCTAATCAATTAACTCCTTTCAAATAAACTATATTCGATTAACTCCTTTCGAATAAACTATATTCGATTAACTCCTTTCGAATAAACTATATTCGATTAACTCCTTTAACTCTATTCGATTAAACTATATTCAATTAACTCCTTTAACTCTATTCAAATAAACTATATTCGATTAACTCCTTTAACTCTATTCGAATAAACTATATTCGATAAACTCCTTTAACTCTATTCGAATAAACTATATTCGATAAACTCCTTTCGAATAACTAATATTCGATAATATCCTTTCGAATATCTAATATTCAATAATCTCCTTTCGAATAACTAATATTCGATAATCTCCTTTCGAATAACTAATATTCGATAATCTCCTTTCGAATAACTAATATTCGATAATCTCCTTTGAATAACTAATATTCGATAATCTCCTTTCGAATAACTAATATTTGATAATCTCC
Organism: Allium sativum; assembly: GCA_030737875.1. Classification (NCBI taxonomy): domain Eukaryota; kingdom Viridiplantae; phylum Streptophyta; class Magnoliopsida; order Asparagales; family Amaryllidaceae; genus Allium; species Allium sativum. The sequence goes on from CM060918.1 coordinate 551,343,475, forward strand.
TTTCGAATAACTAATAATCGATAATATCCTTTCGAATAACTAATATTCGATAATCTCCTTTCGAATAACTAATATTCGATAATCTCCTTTCGAATAACTAATATTTGATAATCTCCTTTCGAATAGGCATATTCGATTACCTCTTTTTGAATAACTAATATTCGATAACTCCTTTTGAATAACTCTATTTAATTAATTCTAACTCGACTAACTCAAATCGATTAACACTATTCAATTAACTCAAATTGATTAACTCTAATTCGATTAACTATAACTCGATTAACTCAAATCGATTACTCTATTTTGATCAACTCTAACTCAATCAATCTTTATTCAATTAACTCTATTGGATTAATTTTAATTCGATTAACTCTACTCAATTGACTCTATTTGATTAATTTTAATTCGATCAACTCTATTCAATTGAGTCTATTTCGAATAAATTCTAATTCGATCAACTCTATTTGATCAACTCTATTTGATCAACTCTATTTGATATCCACTTTGAACAATCTCCTCATAACTCTTTTATATCTTGTTAATTCCCTTTTATAATCCTGTTTATTTTCCAAATAAATATTCCTTTTATAATTTTATTTATTTAACAAATAAATATTTCTTTTATAATTTTATTTATTTAACAAATAAATATTTCCTTTTCAATTCTATTTATTTAACAAATAAATATTCTTTTCCAATCCTGTTTATTTAACAAATAAATATTTTCTTTTCAATTCTATTTGTAAATGTTTTACAAATATTCCCTTTCCAAATCTATTTGTAAATGTTTTACAAATATCTTCTTTTCAAATCTATTTGTAAATGTTTTACAAATATCTCCTTTTCAATCTGTTTCACAAATATTTCCTTTTCTATTTGTTTTCACAAATATTTTCTTTTCTATTTGTTTTCACAATTATTTTCCTTTTATATTTGTTCTTTGATTTTATAAAAATATTTTCTTTTATAAAATCCTTTTCCCTTTATATATAAAATCCATTGATTTTATATAAATACTTTATTTTCAAAATACACTTTGAAAATCCCCTTTTCTACATTCCAGTATTTCTTACGGTATTTAAAATACCCAAATAACAATGATCGATATCATTCAACACACGTAATCAACACAGATTATATATCACATCATATATTACAGTATATGAAAAACAGTAAAATAAATGTTGAGGAATCCAGTTGGATCCCTCCGACCTATTTCCCTACATCCACAGATGTTAAACAATATAATTAACATCAACTTCATTTCACTATGAAATATTCTGATAAACAGAATCAATATGTCATTAACGATATATATAAATATATATATATATCGTTATCTATAATTTTAACCAATCACTTAGCAGTTCAACCAAACAATCAACACACAGAATCAACCATCATTTATCAATTCTAAATATATGTTATAAAAATATGAACTGATAGAGTTGGTGAGTTTTACTCACATTGGCGGCTTATCGTTAAATATCGATAACCGTTGTCGATTCAGATCAGACAATTTATTTTGCTATAAATTGTAACGGGTTCCAATCCGCTCCCAGTCAGTTCCATTATGTAGTGTCCGTCCATACGATCCCGATGGATCTTGTTTTGTATGATTCTGATTATGTATGAGTAAGATATTAAATTAACAATTTCCTATACTATTTAAATTAACTACACTAAATTTTATTAGACTCGGGCCTTAACAAAATAGGATCGGTCCAACCCCCAACTGTTAAAACCCAACCCGCTTGGTTCTCTTCTCTACTCAAAGAAATTAAAAATCCATCCTCCTGTTGTTCTTTTACCATAGCCGGATATCCTTAAGGGCTCCAATTCCTCCATCTCATCACTTGTCAAACAACCCTTACCAAAATAATTTAGTTTAAAACTAATGCCTAATTAATATTAGTTAATCACCCACAAATGATTTCATTACAGGTATACACCCTGATATCTCATCCTTCTAAACTTCAATACTGCATGCCTCACAATCTGCTCCACCGTCAACGAGAGGCTAGCCCCCACATCATCACCCTCCAAAGCACCAACGACCGATCCACCACCAGTGACCAACATCCCCTTTTCCGATGCCCCACAACTCGACCACATCAAAGAAAACCCAAAACCATTTTGAAATAAACAACCCAGACTATTCTCCGTTCAACCCGCCAATGGGCGTACACCTTCTGTTCGACAATATGGATCCTACAAAACTGGTTTCATCGAATTCTGACTCCGTTTGCTCACACAGCGTATTTTTAACTGTCAAAATTTCGACTGTTTTTCACATTAAAAATCCGTACAGTCGCACACTGACTCCAAAAATCACGAAACTTGAAATCTAACAATAATTTGACATTACGGATCCAACAAAATCAGTTTCATCGAAAACGGAGGTCGTTTGCAAAACTAGCTATTTTTAAAGCTCTAAATAAATCCTTTTAAATATTTATATATTTAAAAATAATTAAACATAAGTAAATTTATATTATCGTATATATTCACAAAGAATATCATATAGCTCCATATCGGGATTTATAACTCGATATTCCAAATCCAGTGTTACATCGATATTCGATTTATATTTAAAATCCATTTAAAATATAAATAAATCGATATAATTTATAAAGGAATTCCATAGCGACTTTTCGAAAATTTGATTTGGAAATAAATCAAAACCTACACAATGAAATCTCGATTTTTCTCTTCCATTAGAAAAATATAGTTCACCAGCTCCAAACGTTTCTTGTTTCATAGAAATCCGATTTAAAATGGACCCTGTATATTCATTTAAAGTTCGAATTGCAAAATAGCGAACTGCAGCGCCATTTCGAGCTCGATTATAATTATAATATAATTATACGTTCAACTGTCGTTCAAATAATATGTTCGTTATTCTAATTCAATTCTAAACTGAATTAAATATCACAGATTATCTAATTCACACCATATTGTGAATTCCACTATTTCTGACTATTTCAGAAATTCAATATATTATTCTATTATTTAAATTAATTAAATATTCAATATTATTTAATTACACAACCATTTAATTCTCTAAACCATTATTTAAATAATTAAACAAATTAATCATAATACCGTAGAAATACGGGACATTACATTCTTCCCCCCGTAAAATAATTTCATCCTCGAAATTGCTATGGTAGAAAACAAACCCTATTGACTCGTTAAAAATATTTGTTTACTTCTTAACTTCAGTTTTAACTGAACCAGATTAATTTCAATTGAAATATTTATTAATTCTTATCAACGAAAATTTTCAAAAATCCTGAAAATTTTCTAACACCCAAAATTTTCGAAAAATTTCGCCAGCACCTCCTTTGTACCGGTCAATCGGTACAACTACAACTTGCCTCTCTAGGCCATTCCCAATCCAAAAGAAAATCAAACAGTCAAGCGGCTTGCCAAATCGGCTCATAAATCTCATGCTTATACCAAATATAAACTTGTACCTTTTTGTCAGCCGTATCAACTCTATTACTTCCATATGCTATCAATTCAGCATATACCAATGTTATCCCCATCAACTCCAATCAATTTATCCTCAAAAACCAAACCACTCGCTTATCACCAAGCCGAATTCCATTCCAAACCAAAGTACCCTTCTTACAAATCCCATTTGTCTCAATATCATTTTAATCTAATTCAATTTCCACTTAATTGGTTTTCAATTCAATTCCAATTTATATCCACAAATTTTTATTTAAATTTGTTTTTAATTCAAACAGTCTCTTCCTGGGAGTTTTAAACAACTTTGCTTTTCTCAAAGTCAACCTTTCCTTTTCAGAATTTAAAACAACTTATTTTGCCAAAACAATTCGAAATCAATATCTTTGGTAGTAATCCGTCACTTAGAACTCGAAAATGAACACTGATGATGTGGCCATCATCATCAGAGTTATTTCCCAGCGATCAAAGTGAGTTCCATACTATAACAATTCCAAAACCATATTCAAACACTTTTATTTTGAAATCAGTTCAAAATATCCTTCACAATGTTTAAAAACAATTTAAAATCTCCCAGGATTTTAAAATTCTCATATATTAACTCCAAATCCATTTACAAACTCCCTTCCCAATCTTCAGGCTTTTAATTTCAATTCTATTTTAAATTCATATTTAATTCATCTGCTTTCATACATTTCACTTATATGACTTCTAATTGGTTATTTACATAACCATTTCACTTTTATAATCTCAATCGATTATAATAACAACCAATATATCCAATATATTATAATTCCAATATATATATCTTCTCTATATCAAAATATACTTTGGGTAAACTTATTTTCATTTACCCTCTTTTCAAAACATATCATGCCGACCCATCGTATTCGAGTGTTTAGAAACTCCTACCGATACAGTGGATCAAACTGATCGACCAGAATTCATAAACAACTCAACCAATAAATCTACTCAATATAAAACCATTTATATCAAATAACAAATACATTCACTTGTATATATACTCTCAACTCAATCTATGGCATTACTAACCCTATCTCTATCGAGTCACGCCACAGAGCCAAGGTAATTACTTAACCTTCAGCTCTGATACCACTGTAACGACCCGAGGAATTTGCGATCCTGAATATCGGCATATAACACCATGTAGACTATTCAAGCATCGGAAACACCGGATAGTCCATGAAAGATATTAGAGGGTGAGAATAGATAAGATAGAAACTTAGAATTGAAGAAGAAGAATACGCAACATCAGAGCAAACACGAATCTCACAGCGGAACGAATAAAATATAACATAACTTTGAAATAAAAGATTGTACTTGAATATACATATCATTATCAAAGTACAGCACTTACAACACAACGAAAATAAACAATAGCTGTACAAATGCTGCTGAAGCCTCCTGCTCCAGCTCTCCAGGTATATCAGTAAAATCCTGACTACTTGACTGCCCGTACAAAATTGGGCACCCAAGAGTTTAGGGAAAACAAAACAAAATAAACTCTGGGTCAGTCATGGGACTGGTATGAGTAAATACATTAAAACAGTTTGAGAAAATAATGATATCTCATAAGACCACGCCGTATAACGGAACGGGTTTTCCCTTATGAGAATCCAAATCAATTGATTTAACTTTCAAAATCCTTTTGAAAGAAACAATAAACTTTATATCAAAACTCTTTTGATACTATAATAATGTCTGTCAATCGCAACTAAATAATTATCTAGCAGAAACGCTTTCATCTCACGTTCAACATATATAGTATACAATCAAAACCGCGAGCACTTATTGGGTAATGGATTTCCAACTATGACAAGGTATGGAACCACCTTCCGATAGTGTACCTCTAGAGAGGAATACACTGGGTTCAACAAGAACGTCTTGAAACCCGACCACACATGACCGGCCACTCATTTCGCTTGTGTGTATCGAATGTATATCACCAACGGTTGGGATCAGCAACCGTTTCCCGAATGGGACAACATCGAATAGATTAAAGAATGAAATGAATATCTCTAGATAGGTGATAATACACCCTAATTGGCAGCCAACCACTTATCCATGCTGCCTGCCTGATTTTTGTTATTTCCCGGCTGTGAGGCTAGAGGTCACGCTTATCTTTGACAGATCACACATTTATTCACTTTGAATGTCACATTGTCATACCCGCCAAATCACAAATTGATTTCCCCAAAAATACAATGGGTATACAGCTAAGAGAAATGAGTTCCTCTGCCACCAAACGTACATACGTTTGAAGAGATCAACTTAGGTGATCCATTAAATATACTTCGTCGGACATTCTTCTATACAGGTTGTCCTAGTACTGGACAAACCGAAGGCACTCTTCTGTAAACAGGACAGCCCTTACATAACTCTGTCTTCAATTATCTTCATCATATTTGATTCGCAACGGTAACGCCCATATAGAGTGGTTTACAGGTCATGAATCTGATCCTGGTCTCTCCGTATTAACGACGGAAAAGTGGTCAAAAACTTCGATAGTCGGTGAGTTAACTATCAAAGAAAAACACGTGTGCAAACAACGGTCGTATTTCCAAATGGAAATCTTACCGATCAATCATCAATCAACTTTTTCTCTTTTTAAATTAATTTATCGTTAATTTATTTAGTTACCCATTTCCATATCTCCATAAATTCTTATTTTCTAAATTTAGAAAATATACGTATTAACTATTGGAAAATACTTCCATTCCTCATTTCACGTATCACTGTCATTCCAGTATTCTTTATCATCCAACATTTCATTTTCTGTGATTAGAAAATATCTCTGATTTTATTTGGAAAATGTTTCTAAAACTCATTCATTGGATTTAAACAGATATTTAAATAAAACAACGTTATGCCAATTCAAATCATTACCTTCATTAGCTAAATTTACTTAACCAACCTTCACTATCAATCCTTAACCATTCCTTAGTTAAAAATGGAGTCAGTCAAGTTGGGGTATAACTACCTCTCAGATCTTAACTGAACAACATTTCTAACTTCGAAACAGACAAGGTTCACCTTTTAAACCTTTAACAAACTTCCTTATGTAACTCTCTTTCGAATAAATCTCTATTCGATAACTCTTTCCTTCGAATAAACTATATTCGATAATCTCTCTTCGAATAGCCATATTCGATTAACTCTATCCAATTAACATTATTCGATTAACTCTATTGGATTAACTTTATTCTATTAACTCTATTTGATTAACTCTATTGGATTAACCCCATTAGATTAACTATATATGATTTACCCTAATCGATTAACTCTATTGGATTAACCCTAATCAATTAACTCCTTTCGAATAAACTATATTCGATTAAGTCCTTTCGAATAAACTATATTCGATTAACTCCTTTAACTCTATTCGAATAAACTATATTTGATTAACTCCTTTAACTCTATTCGAATAAACTATATTCGATAAACTCCTTTAACTCTATTCGAATAAACTATATTTGATAAACTCCTTTCGAATAACTAATATTTGATAATCTCCTTTCGAATATCTAATATTCGATAATCTCCTTTCGAATAACTAATATTCGATAATCTCCTTTCGAATAACTAATATTTGATAATCTCCTTTCGAATAACTAATATTCGATAATCTCCTTTCGAATAACTAATATTCGATAATCTTCTTTCGAATAACTAATATTCAGTAATCTCCTTTCGAATAACTAATATTCGATAATCTCCTTTCGAATAACTAATATTCGATAATTTCCTTTTGAATAACTAATATTCGATAATCTCCTTTCGAATAGGCATATTCGATTACCTCTTTTCGAATAACTAGTATTCGATAACTCCTTTCGAATAACTCTATTTAATTAACTCTAACTCGACTAACTCAAATCGATTAACTCTATTCAATTAACTCAAATCGATTAACACTAATTTGATTAACTATAACACGATTAACTCACATCGATTACTCTATTTTGATCAACTCTAACTCGATCAATCTTTATTCAATTAACTCTATTTGATTAATTTTAATTTGATCAACTCTATTCAATTGACTCTATTTGATTAATTTTAATTCGATCAACTCTATTCAATTAACTCTATTTCGAATAAATTCTAATTCGATCAGCTCTATCTGATCAACTCTATTTGATATCCACTTTAAACAATCTCCTCATAACTCTTTTATATCTCGTTAATTCCCTTTTATAATCCTATTTATTTTCCAAATAAATATTCCTTTTATAACTTTATTTATTTAACAAATAAATATTTCTTTTATAATTTTATTTAGTTATCAAATAAATATTTCCTTTTCAATTCTATTTATTTAACAAATAAATATTCTTTTCCAATCCTATTTATTTAACAAATAAATATTTTCTTTTCAATTCTATTTGTAAATGTTTTACAAATATTCCCTTTCCAAATCTATTTGTAAATGTTTTACAAATATCTTCTTTTCAAATCTATTTGTAAATATTTTACAAATATCTCCTTTTCAATCTGTTTCACAAATATTTCCTTTTCTATTTGTTTTCACAAATATTTTCTTTTCTATTTGTTTTCACAATTATTTTCCTTTTATATTTGTTCTTTGATTTTATAAAAATATTTTCTTTTATAAAATCCTTTTCCTTTATATATAAAATCCATTGATTTTATATAAATACTTTATTTTCAAAATACACTTTGAAAATCCCTTTTTCTACATTCCAGTATTTCTTACGGTATTTAAAATACCCAAATATCAATGATCGGTATCATTCAACACAAGTAATCAACACAGATAATATATCACATCATATATTACAGCATATGAAAAATAGTAAAATAAATGTTGAGGAATCCAGTTGGATCCCTCCAAACTGTTTCCCTACATCCACAGATGTTAAACAATATAATTAACATCAACTTCATTTCACTATGAAATATTCTGATAAACAGAATCAATATATGATTAACGATATATATATATGTATATATGTATATATCGTTATCTATAATTTTAACCAATCACTTAGTAGTTCAACCAAACAGCCAACACACAGAATCAACCATCATTTATCAATTCTAAATATACGTTTTAAAAAATATGAACTGATAGAGTTGGTGAGTTTTACTCACATTGGCGGTTTATCATTAAATATCGATAACCGTTGTCGATTCATATCGGACAATTTATTTTTCTATAAATAGTAACGGGCTCCAATCCACTCCTAGTCAGTTCCATTGTGTAGTGTCCGTCCATACGATCCCGACGGATCTTGTTTTGTACAATTATGATTAAGTATGAGTAAGATATTAAATTAACAAGTTCATGTACTATTTAAATTAGGGTGCGTTTTTTGCTGGTCCTTATTAAGTTTTAAAATTAGGCTCACATCGGTCATAGTTTCCAATACACTTCCGCCCCCTATTTTTGAATTGCTGCCTCCTACTTTCTTGGATCCACTTCCTACTTTTATGTCCCGCCTCCTGCTTTTTTCCTTTCGCTCCTTCGTTTTCTTCCAAAAAAAAAGTGCGGCCAAGAAAAAAAACTTGCATATATGTATGCAAGTATTGCCAATACTTGCATACATGTATGCAATTATTGAACAAAGGGAATTATATTATAGCTTTGCCTGCACATATGTTGCACACATGTGTGCATGTTTCGGATTTACTTGCACACTTGAATGCAAATAAAAATGAACTCAGTTACACTACTATGAAATATTGCATATTTTAATGCAAGAATGATGCAACACTTACACATAAATATGCATAAAATTCAAAAGCAGATGAAACACTGGAATACTTGCACATATATACACATGAAATTGAAATTCTTGCATAACATTATGCATTCAACTGCATTTTTCGATGTTTTTTGCTAATTTTTTTTTTGCATGCTTTTTGAATTTTTTGAGCGAATTTATAATTTACTTAAATAATAATATTCATATTTTTTTATTTTTTTTAATTTCTTCGCTACTTTTGAAAAATTGGGACCTAATTTATAATAAGTTTATCACTAGATGTGAGCCTAATTAAGTTTGCTTTTAGGGACCTGAGCCTTATTTTCACTTTAAATTAACTATACTAAATTTTATTAGACTCGGGCCTTACCAAAATAGAATTCGGTCCAACCCCCAACTGTTAAAACCCAATGTAACGAACCGGGATTTTCGACTCCGAAAATCAACATCAAATTACCATGTTGACTATTCAGACATCGAACATTCCAGATCATTTATAGAAAGAAGTTAGAGGGTGAGAATAGATAAGGTAGAAATATTGAATAGAAGAAGAAGAAGAAACACTACAACACAGTCTCACATCGCAGCGGAACAAAATATAATACAGAAATAAATCTTTATTGAGAACTTTGAAAATACTTACAATATCAGAGTACACATCTGGACAGTGATAATAATCTGTCCTCATATAACACACACAGCGGAATAGTAATATCATACGTCTGGACTCTTCCAGCTCGTCTCTTCACAGCAGTCGATAACCTGAACCTGTACAACCCGGTCTAACCCGAGCATTTACAAAACACCGGGTCAGTCTGGTGAACCAGAGTGAGATAAACTCGCACAGTAATAAGGGTGAATCATCCAATCATGATTTTAAAGTTCAAACATCCTTTCAAAAGAAAAGATAATCGTAAGACCAATCCACACATAAACACGGACGGTTTTTACCTTACGATAACCCAAACCACTTTTGAAATCAATATCTTTTCTGATATTATAATAATGTCTAAATACAAGTAAATAGAATCTAGTAGAACGCTTGCATCTCACGCTCTACATATATAGTATACAATCAAAAACCGCGGGCGTTTATTGGAGATTGGATTCCATCTATGACAAGGTATGGGACCACCTGTCGATCGTGTATCTCTAGAGACGAATACACTGGGTTCAACAAGAACTTCTTGCAACCCGGCCCTCACATGACCGACCACTCATTTCGCTTGAGTGTATCGAATGTATATCCCCGACGGTTGGGATCAGCAACCGTCTCCCGACAAGGGACAGCATCGAAACATAGATTAAGAAACAAATAGGATTTCCTCTAGATAGGTGATCATACACCCTAATGGGAGCGACCCACATAGCCATGCTGCCTGCCCGATTTTTGTCATTTCCCGGCTGATGAGGCTTGAGGCCAGAATTAATTCTTGAACATCTGGTCGTCATTCACTTTGAATGCCACATCGTCAGATCCGTCAGATATCACTAATTGACGTCCACAAAAATACTCTAGCTGAAAGCTAGAGAATGGCAATTCCCTGCCAACAACTATCGTACGTTTGAAGAAATCAACGTACGTGACCCTTTGGAAATACTCTGTCAGACATCCGTCCATATACGTCATCCAGGAACAGGATGAACCGAAGGCACTCTCCTACTGCATCCATATAGGAATCACCCCATGGATCAGTAGCGAGAAGTCCTTGCAACCCGTAGATTCCAACCACGACAGAATCACAGTTTATCTCTGCTTGCCAGGCAGAGAACATTAGTGGTTCTTCCATTTATGAAGATCCACGGTCTTCAATGCTCCATCTCGATCATCTTCTGAGATCTTCACGTATTTGTTGGACGGAATGGTTTTCGAATATAAATTCGATCCCGGTCTTTCCGTACCAACACTCGTATTGGTCAGATTTGATAGTCGGTGTTTTAACTATCAAAATATACAGTGTTTCAAACATGACACTCCAATGAGTTCACTGGTTAAGAATCCAGCATCATTTGGCCTTTAACAAACTGGTTTACTTTTGTTACATTTAAAACTCCAACTCTTTTAATATTCAAAAATACGATGTTTGAATAACTCTAATTCGATTAATTTAACATTCGTCTTAACTCCATTCGCTTGACTCTAGATCACAGCGATCACAATGGTTACGCCTGATTCCCTCAGGAAACATCCGACCGCCGTAGGCTATCTGCAGCCCTGCGAATTACGCTAGCAGTCGTACGAAATGGCAACTTAGCCGAATAATTATGTTTGGCTAAATTCTATCTCGAAGAACTATATCCTTGCATGCTGATTTTCTTTACTTTGGGTCTCTTGTTATATATACATATATATTTTCCCAGATTCCACCAATGTTGCTTTATTATTTCACAAATGGAACTAATCGATTATCGCTAATCTCTCTTACGATTACCAACTAATACCATCTTCAGATAATCCTGATGTTGTTCAAGTTGGGGTATTTCAGTTACCTCTCAGACCTTAATCAACAACGTTCAAATCTTCAGATAAATATAAGTTGTAATCAGGAACTCAACATTTCCATTCAAATCTTCAACAAATTCCATTTAACTCTGGTTTGGTTATACAACCCTATGACCCCTTATTTAACCCCAATTCACATTTTCCAATCCCCTTTCAAATATATTTAACCTTTTCCCACTTTTGAAATCTCATTTCAAAACTCGCTTGTTACTTGATCTCATTTTCAAATAACGTTAATGTAAAATTAACGTCTTAACACTTTGAAACTCATTTATGTGTTTTGGTTTATCTTAAACCCTTTTATCGAAATCTCCTTCGACTTAATTCATATAATTGAGTACGTTTATTTCCTTTCACCATTCAATTGGCTTGCATCCCACATTCAGTAACTTTTTAAATGAATTCCCATTTAAAAATATATTCCTAAATTTATCATTAATTAAAATAATATCTTATTTCAAACATTAACTACTTTAGTAGTTAATCCCTTTTATCCTTATTTAAATTCAAACAATATTCATTTAACTATTTTAGTCAAAACACCTTAACTTGATAAACAATTCTAATTCCAAACGGTCGATTTAATTAACTCAAAAACTTGATTATCTCATTAACCGATTTCAACAGTCCTTGCTTTAAATTAATTAAAAATATAATTAACTTAGATAGATTCTAATTATTTGTTTTCTTTATAAAACAAATTTTCAAGGTTTAACCATTTCAATTCATTTCTTATCTTCAACTGGTAAATCTGATTAACATCAACATTTGCTTTGCAAAATAAATTCATAACAAATCAAAGTCTTAAACAAATAAAATATTTATTTATTTTATTTTTTCATAAATAACTTTTATTCAAATAATATAATTCAAATCTAACTCTGGTTATAAAATAAATTTTATAACCTCAATTCTATCGATTCACCTGTCGGTGAATCAATATCTATAACTCGATTGGTTTTAAAGGCCATACTCTGCCAAACACTTAACCAATATCGCCCATTGGTTTAAACCAAACAGATGTTGAATATCCAGTCAATAATCAACCATCAAATCAATCACACAAACAGATCAGTTCATATATGATCATATGAAAATAAATAATACATTTGAGGAATCCGGTTGGATCCCTCCAACCTGTTCTTCCCTGTATTCAAATGGATTTTCTCAAATCAGGCGGTTCAGTTTTTGTTTAACTGATAACACTAAATAGCAACCATTCAACATCAACCACAAGCAATTCAAACAATTCAACCATTTAAACACGTTTATAAATAAACGTGACTAACCAAGGTGAGTCACTTTTATTGGAACCAATCGTTAAAAATAACGATTTGGTATTTCACTGAAATTAAACACAGTTTAATTTCATCAGTTAAATCACAAACAATTGTATAACTAATAAACATGCAATCATCAGCAAGCAGAGCACACAAAATGAAAACACCCAATTTATATAAAATATAAAAAGGGTAACTGAGTGAGTTTAACTCACCTGATTTCTTTCAACGTTGAGATAATTCGTTTAAATAACTCATAGATGCGCCCAACTCTGTCCAACCTAGCTTACCCGTGTTGTGCCTGTCGATTTGGTTCCACCTTTCTCGATTTTGTTCAGTTCCGTTACCTTCATTTTAATTTCTTATTAAAACTGAGGCCCTAAGCCCACCTTAGTTTGCATGGCCGAAACCCATACGTTTGCTCATCCACGTGCCACTTCATTGTTTCTCTCCTCCGCAAACTTTCCACTTTGAAATGAACAGAAAGCACGTTGTATTTTTTTCCATTTGCTCCGAACTTTAAAGCTGCCGCTCCACTTTGCTTCTTCTTCTTAGACGCTGCTTCGCTCCCTTTTTTTTTTTTTTTTCTTTTCGAAACCTGCTGCTTCTCTCCTCACTTCTAAAAAAACGAGACCAACTTCTCCTTTGTTTCCAAAACCGCAACTCTCCTGGTTTTGACAAAAAGCACATTCACTCCGCACTCCAACAGATGTTCACGCTCCAGTCTCCATGCGGCGTAATACAGGAAACCATCTCCTACTTATTCTATTTGCTGCAACTTCCGCTCATTTCTTCACTGATCCTCTCCCATGCAACCCATGCAAAGCCCCTTTGCTCCCAACGTATGAACCCCACCCCAAACTGCACATGCTACCAAACGCCAGAGCATCACTAGCGATCGCCACCCAGCTTCGGAAATAACTCTGACCGGTTCACTGAGCAAACTCCTACGGCGGTTGTTAGTATGAAGGCAGTAGTCGCAGAAGCACAGAGGTATAAGGTCTTCGGTTTTAAAAATATTTATTTTGAGTTTTTTTTTTTTTCACGAGAGGAGAGTTTTTAAATACGAGGAAAGCTTCGGTTGCGAATGGAGAGAAGTCAATATATAGGAGAGAAATACGTGGGGAGCAAGCTGTCTAGGTTATAGCTGTGCAAAGAAAATAGAGTAGCTGATATAAGTGTGTACGGTGGTTGGAAATTAAACCCTTGGTCGGCAAGGTGTCTGTGTAATGGTAGACAAAGAAAAGAAATGTTGGGTGGCACGTTTCCTTGGACAACACGGATGAATAATTTTATTCATATTATAAGGTATGAAACTTCGTCGTGGAGAAACCGTGTTAAAAATCACTACAGACGATTTTTTGTTTACTGATAAAAAAATTATTCCTGGTGTAAAAAGATATTCCGGATCCAATGGGACAAGTTTCGTCGCAATCCGAGGTCGTATGAAAAAATTTCCTTTATGAAACCAGAAATGAACACACGTTTAATTTTTTCACGGTCACCAGATAAATCAGATCCACTTGAAACTGCGAACATCGACAATAACTTTTCAGTACGAACCCAACGGCACTGATTTCGTCGCATTCTGAGACTGTTGCCCCGGTAGGCTGTTTTTACCCCGAACCGTCCTACCCTTTTTAACGCCAAATTTCTCGATCTCTAAAAATAACAAACTATATACATATCCTGACTCTAATCGACGATACGAACTCAACGGAACTGATTTCGTGGCCTAATTCGATTGTCTGCTCAAGTTATGCCAAATATCCTTTTATTTATTTAAATACGCGCTATAGAAAATGAACGAGCGTTTACGGCTACCGTGGTCACATACGACATCGGTTTTCCACGCAATTCACCACCGTACAATAATTTAGCGATACGGTTCTAATGAAACTGATTTCGTCGAAATCTGAGTCCGTTTGCAAAACGGCCATTTTAAAGGTCGATATTTTTAATAACGATTTTCACAGCGTTTTTCTCCAAATTTGATTTAGCCATAACTCGCAATCTATAACACGAAATCTGGATTTTTCTCTTTCATATGAAAATTATTGTCAACACGCTCCCAGCGTTTCTTGTTTCACAGAAATCCGACTTATATCGAATCCTGTATTCTCAGTTGAAGTTCAAAACTCTAATTTACGAACTGCACGCCATTTTCAAGCTCGTTTTATAATTATATAAATATATAACGTTCGAACTTCGTTTAAATAACGAATTCAATATTTAATTCCATTAATATTTCCAATATAATATTTAAAATAAATAAATTGAATTAAATATTTAACGGTCAAAAACACGGGTCGTTACATTCCTCCCCCCTTAAAATAATTTCGTCCTCGAAATTGCTAAGGTAAGAAAGAACGTTAAAAATTCATTAACATTCAAATCCAATTTATTTTTAAATTAGAACCCAATTCAATACTGTAAATAAATGTTTTCAAAAATATCGAAAATTTTCTAACACTTTAAATTTCCGAAAAATTTCGCCAGCACCTCCTCTGTACGGCTCAATCGGTACAACCACAACTCGCCCTTTCTAGGCCTTCTCCAATCCAAAAGAAAATGAAACAGCCAAGCGGCTTGCCAAATAGGCTCATAAATCACCAAACCCATATAAAAATAAACGTGTACCTTTTTGTCGGGCATATCATTATATCCTTTCCATCTGCTATGCTGTCAGCTTATACAAATGCATTCTCCAACCAAAATTCCAATTTTATCCTCGAAACCAAATCCTTCACGCGTCCAAGCCAAATTCCATTCTTAATTCAATCATCATCCATCATCAATTTCAACTCTTAACTTACCAGTCCAACACCATTTCAGATTCCTGTCTCCAATCCAAAATCTGATCCTACTCGATATATCATATCTTCCGATTCAATTCCCAGTTAATTGGTTTCTGTTCAATTCATATTTGCTTTCACAAACTTTTATTTAATTTTTGTTTTGGTTCAACAATTCCCCTGGGAGTTTTTAAACAGTTCAGCTTTTTCAAAAATCAAATAATCTTTTTCAGGATTCAAACAACTTGTCTTTCTCAAAGCAATTCAAAACAAAATCTTTGGTAGTAATCCGTCACTTACCACTCGAAAATGAACACCGATGATGTCCGGATCATCATCGGAATCTATTTTCCAGCTATTTAAGTGAGTTTAATACTATATACTTCAAAACTCAAATTTTAAACACTTTCATTTTGAAATATCTCAAAATATAAATGCTTGGAAAATATTTTCTAATTCACCCAGGATCTCAAAATTCACATACATTTAATCCAAAATTACCTTTCACACTCTTCTAATTTTTTCACCATTTCAATCTAAATTCTGTTTATCTTCAAATTTAATCCATCTGATTCCATATATTATATCCATAGGAATTCTGATTGGTTACTTACATACCCATTCCATTATAACACATCCAATCTACTATAATGCTCCAAATATTAATCATTCTTTTATATCAAAATATAAATTTGGGTAAAATTATTTCATTTACCCTCTTTCAAAAACATACTGTGTCGAATTATTCTGTCCAAGAGTTTAGAAACACTTATCGACACAGTTTGCATTACTGTATCGACCAGAATTCATAAACTACTCGACAAACCAACCAACACAATATAAACAGTTTTTATATCAATTTACAAATACGCGCTCATATATATACACTCAAACTCAATCTAGGGTATTACTAACCCCATCTCTACTGAGTTACACCACAGAGCCAAGGTAATCACTTAACCTTCAGCTCTGATACCACTGTAACGAACCGGGATTTTCGACTCCGAAAATCAACATCAAATTACCATGTTGACTATTCAGACATCGAACATTCCAGATCATTTATAGAAAGAAGTTAGAGGGTGAGAATAGATAAGGTAGAAATATTGAATAGAAGAAGAAGAAGAAACACTACAACACAGTCTCACATCGCAGCGGAACAAAATATAATACAGAAATAAATCTTTATTGAGAACTTTGAAAATACTTACAATATCAGAGTACACATCTGGACAGTGATAATAATCTGTCCTCATATAACACACACAGCGGAATAGTAATATCATACGTCTGGACTCTTCCAGCTCGTCTCTTCACAGCAGTCGATAACCTGAACCTGTACAACCCGGTCTAACCCGAGCATTTACAAAACACCGGGTCAGTCTGGTGAACCAGAGTGAGATAAACTCGCACAGTAATAAGGGTGAATCATCCAATCATGATTTTAAAGTTCAAACATCCTTTCAAAAGAAAAGATAATCGTAAGACCAAATCCACACATAAACACGGACGGTTTTTACCTTACGATAACCCAAACCACTTTTGAAATCAATATCTTTTCTGATATTATAATAATGTCTAAATACAAGTAAATAGAATCTAGTAGAACACTTGCATCTCACGCTCTACATATATAGTATACAATCAAAAACCGCGGGCGCTTATTGGAGATTGGATTCCATCTATGACAAGGTATGGGACCACCTGTCGATCGTGTATCTCTAGAGACGAATACACTGGGTTCAACAAGAACTTCTTGCAACCCGGCCCTCACATGACCGACCACTCATTTCGCTTGAGTGTATCGAATGTATATCCCCGACGGTTGGGATCAGCAACCGTCTCCCGACAAGGGACAGCATCGAAACATAGATTAAGAAACAAATAGGATTTCCTCTAGATAGGTGATCATACACCCTAATGGGAGCGACCCACATAGCCATGCTGCCTGCCCGATTTTTGTCATTTCCCGGCTGATGAGGCTTAAGGCCAGAATTAATTCTTGAACATCTGGTCGTCATTCACTTTGAATGCCACATCGTCAGATCCGTCAGATATCACTAATTGACGTCCACAAAAATACTCTAGCTGAAAGCTAGAGAATGGCAATTCCCTGCCAACAACTATCGTACGTTTGAAGAAATCAACGTACGTGACCCTTTGGAAATACTCTGTCAGACATCCGTCCATATACGTCATCCAGGAACAGGATGAACCGAAGGCACTCTCCTACTGCATCCATATAGGAATCACCCCATGGATCAGTAGCGAGAAGTCCTTGCAACCCGTAGATTCCAACCACGACAGAATCACAGTTTATCTCTGCTTGCCAGGCAGAGAACATTAGTGGTTCTTCCATTTATGAAGATCCACGGTCTTCAATGCTCCATCTCGATCATCTTCTGAGATCTTCACGTATTTGTTGGACGGAATGGTTTTCGAATATAAATTCGATCCCGGTCTTT
Source organism: Allium sativum (assembly GCA_030737875.1). NCBI lineage: Eukaryota > Viridiplantae > Streptophyta > Magnoliopsida > Asparagales > Amaryllidaceae > Allium > Allium sativum. The sequence continues at coordinate 551,361,742 of CM060918.1, forward strand.
CCGTACCAACACTCGTATTGGTCAGATTTGATAGTCGGTGTTTTAACTATCAAAATATACAGTGTTTCAAACATGACACTCCAATGAGTTCACTGGTTAAGAATCCAGCATCATTTGGCCTTTAACAAACTAGTTTACTTTTGTTACATTTAAAACTCCAACTCTTTTAATATTCAAAAATACGATGTTTGAATAACTCTAATTCGATTAATTTAACATTCGTCTTAACTCCATTCGCTTGACTCTAGATCACAGCGATCACAATGGTTACGCCTGATTCCCTCAGGAAACATCCGACCGCCGTAGGCTATCTGCAGCCCTGCGAATTACGCTAGCAGTCGTACGAAATGGCAACTTAGCCGAATAATTATGTTTGGCTAAATTCTATCTCGAAGAACTATATCCTTGCATGCTGATTTTCTTTACTTTGGGTCTCTTGTTATATATACATATATATTTTCCCAGATTCCACCAATGTTGCTTTATTATTTCACAAATGGAACTAATCGATTATCGCTAATCTCTCTTACGATTACCAACTAATACCATCTTCAGATAATCCTGATGTTGTTCAAGTTGGGGTATTTCAGTTACCTCTCAGACCTTAATCAACAACGTTCAAATCTTCAGATAAATATAAGTTGTAATCAGGAACTCAACATTTCCATTCAAATCTTCAACAAATTCCATTTAACTCTGGTTTGGTTATACAACCCTATGACCCCTTATTTAACCCCAATTCACATTTTCCAATCCCCTTTCAAATATATTTAACCTTTTCCCACTTTTGAAATCTCATTTCAAAACTCGCTTGTTACTTGATCTCATTTTCAAATAACGTTAATGTAAAATTAACGTCTTAACACTTTGAAACTCATTTATGTGTTTTGGTTTATCTTAAACCCTTTTATCGAAATCTCCTTCGACTTAATTCATATAATTGAGTACGTTTATTTCCTTTCACCATTCAATTGGCTTGCATCCCACATTCAGTAACTTTTTAAATGAATTCCCATTTAAAAATATATTCCTAAATTTATCATTAATTAAAATAATATCTTATTTCAAACATTAACTACTTTAGTAGTTAATCCCTTTTATCCTTATTTAAATTCAAACAATATTCATTTAACTATTTTAGTCAAAACACCTTAACTTGATAAACAATTCTAATTCCAAACGGTCGATTTAATTAACTCAAAAACTTGATTATCTCATTAACCGATTTTCAACAGTCCTTGCTTTAAATTAATTAAAAATATAATTAACTTAGATAGATTCTAATTATTTGTTTTCTTTATAAAACAAATTTTCAAGGTTTAACCATTTCAATTCATTTCTTATCTTCAACTGGTAAATCTGATTAACATCAACATTTGCTTTGCAAAATAAATTCATAACAAATCAAAGTCTTAAACAAATAAAATATTTATTTATTTTATTTTTTCATAAATAACTTTTATTCAAATAATATAATTCAAATCTAACTCTGGTTATAAAATAAATTTTATAACCTCAATTCTATCGATTCACCTGTCGGTGAATCAATATCTATAACTCGATTGGTTTTAAAGGCCATACTCTGCCAAACACTTAACCAATATCGCCCATTGGTTTAAACCAAACAGATGTTGAATATCCAGTCAATAATCAACCATCAAATCAATCACACAAACAGATCCGTTCATATATGATCATATGAAAATAAATAATACATTTGAGGAATCCGGTTGGATCCCTCCAACCTGTTCTTCCCTGTATTCAAATGGATTTTCTCAAATCAGGCGGTTCAGTTTTTGTTTAACTGATAACACTAAATAGCAACCATTCAACATCAACCACAAGCAATTCAAACAATTCAACCATTTAAACACGTTTATAAATAAACGTGACTAACCAAGGTGAGTCACTTTTATTGGAACCAATCGTTAAAAATAACGATTTGGTATTTCACTGAAATTAAACACAGTTTAATTTCATCAGTTAAATCACAAACAATTGTATAACTAGTAAACATGCAATCATCAGCAAGCAGAGCACACAAAATGAAAACACCCAATTTATATAAAATATAAAAAGGGTAACTGAGTGAGTTTAACTCACCTGATTTCTTTCAACGTTGAGATAATTCGTTTAAATAACTCATAGATGCGCCCAACTCTGTCCAACCTAGCTTACCCGTGTTGTGCCTGTCGATTTGGTTCCACCTTTCTCGATTTTGTTCAGTTCCGTTACCTTCATTTTAATTTCTTCTTAAAACTGAGGCCCTAAGCCCACCTTAGTTTGCATGGCCGAAACCCATACGTTTGCTCATCCACGTGCCACTTCATTGTTTCTCTCCTCCGCAAACTTTCCACTTTGAAATGAACAGAAAGCACGTTGTATTTTTTTCCATTTGCTCCGAACTTTAAAGCTGCCGCTCCACTTTGCTTCTTCTTCTTAGACACTGCTTCGCTCCCTTTTTTTTTTTTCTTTTCGAAACCTGCTGCTTCTCTCCTCACTTCTAAAAAAACGAGACCAACTTCTCCTTTGTTTCCAAAACCGCAACTCTCCTGGTTTTGACAAAAAGCACATTCACTCCGCACTCCAACAGATGTTCACGCTCCAGTCTCCATGCGGCGTAATACAGGAAACCATCTCCTACTTATTCTATTTGCTGCAACTTCCGCTCATTGCTTCACTGATCCTCTCCCATGCAACCCATGCAAAGCCCCTTTGCTCCCAACGTATGAACCCCACCCCAAACTGCACATGCTACCAAACGCCAGAGCATCACTAGCGATCGCCACCCAGCTTCGGAAATAACTCTGACCGGTTCACTGAGCAAACTCCTACGGCGGTTGTTAGTATGAAGGCAGTAGTCGCAGAAGCACAGAGGTATAAGGTCTTCGGTTTTAAAAATATTTATTTTGAGTTTTTTTTTTTCACGAGAGGAGAGTTTTTAAATACGAGGAAAGCTTCGGTTGCGAATGGAGAGAAGTCAATATATAGGAGAGAAATACGTGGGGAGCAAGCTGTCTAGGTTATAGCTGTGCAAAGAAAATAGAGTAGCTGATATAAGTGTGTACGGTGGTTGGAAATTAAACCCTTGGTCGGCAAGGTGTCTGTGTAATGGTAGACAAAGAAAAGAAATGTTGGGTGGCACGTTTCCTTGGACAACACGGATGAATAATTTTATTCATATTATAAGGTATGAAACTTCGTCGTGGAGAAACCGTGTTAAAAATCACTACAGACGATTTTTGTTTACTGATAAAAAAATTATTCCTGGTGTAAAAAGATATTCCGGATCCAATGGGACAAGTTTCGTCGCAATCCGAGGTCGTATGAAAAAATTTCCTTTATGAAACCAGAAATGAACACATGTTTAATTTTTTCACGGTCACCAGATAAATCAGATCCACTTGAAACTGCGAACATCGACAATAACTTTTCAGTACGAACCCAACGGCACTGATTTCGTCGCATTCTGAGACTGTTGCCCCGGTAGGCTGTTTTTACCCCGAACCGTCCTACCCTTTTTAACGCCAAATTTCTCGATCTCTAAAAATAACAAACTATATACATATCCTGACTCTAATCGACGATACGAACTCAACGGAACTGATTTCGTGGCCTAATTCGATTGTCTGCTCAAGTTATGCCAAATATCCTTTTATTTATTTAAATACGCGCTATAGAAAATGAACGAGCGTTTACGGCTACCGTGGTCACATACGACATCGGTTTTCCACGCAATTCACCACCGTACAATAATTTAGCGATACGGTTCTAATGAAACTGATTTCGTCGAAATCTGAGTCCGTTTGCAAAACGGCCATTTTAAAGGTCGATGTTTTTAATAACGATTTTCACAGCGTTTTTCTCCAAATTTGATTTAGCCATAACTCGCAATCTATAACACGAAATCTGGATTTTTCTCTTTCATATGAAAATTATCGTCAACACGCTCCCAGCGTTTCTTGTTTCACAGAAATCCGACTTATATCGAATCCTGTATTCTCAGTTGAAGTTCAAAACTCTAATTTACGAACTGCACGCCATTTTCAAGCTCGTTTTATAATTATATAAATATATAACGTTCGAACTTCGTTTAAATAATGAATTCAATATTTAATTCCATTAATATTTCCAATATAATATTTAAAATAATTAAATTGAATTAAATATTTAACGGTCAAAAACACGGGTCGTTACACCCAACCCGCTTGGTTCTCTTCTCTACTCAAAGAAATTAAAAACCCATCCTCCTGTTGTTCTTTTACCATAGCCGGTTATCCTTAAAGGCTCCAATTCCTCCATCTCATCACTTGTCAAACAACCCTTACCAAAATAATTTAGTTTAAAATTAATGCCTAATTAATATTAGTTAATCACCCACAAATGATTTCGTTATAGGTATATACCCTGATATCTCCTCCTTCTAAACTTCAATACCGCATCCCTTACAATCTGCTCCACCGTCAATGAGAGGCTGGCCCCCACATCATCACCATCCAAAGCACCAACGACTGATCCACCACCAGTGACCAACATCCCCTTTTCCGATGCCCCACAACTCGACCACGTCAAAGAAAACCCAAAACCATTTCGAAATAAACAACCCAGAATATTCTCCATTCAACCCACCATTGAGGCTTCCACCCATTATCAGACCCCACAAGACCGTCACCACCACATCCGCCGGTGTCTGACCCCATTCCTCCGATGAACCGGATCTGCTCCGACACCCTGGAACCCGCTCACGAACCTAAACAACGAAACCACTTTGAAGAAAATAAACACAGCAGAAGCCCCTCTATTTAACTAAACACCGCCGCCTGTACTGTTGACCGGAGTTCGCCCAATGGCCACCGTGACGACCGCCATCCTCCTGGCTCCCCCCTCGCACCAACCTCACCCCTTCCGACGATCCATAGATCACTAATAACCTCGAGAACCGCAACCCTAGCTTCACCGATTTAGTTCGCCTACTGGAAAAACCCACCGAGTCTGTTAAAATAAGTACCAGCTTGAAGCTCTCGCTTCGACGAATCCAAATACATATGGTTTAGGATTTAACGATTTTTAGAGGGATTGTTTTGGATTTTACAAGTACTCGTTTTTTGAGAACAGGAAGAAAAGTGACGGCGGTTTTATTTTGACCAAGGAATGAATGATTTTTAGGTTTAGAGAAATAGTGGGGCTATTTATAGAGAGGAAATCTATTTTTATATTCAATTATAATTAACTGTAGCTTTCGTTTGACTTTTAAATTTTTGTATGGTTATATATGATATTCAAAAATCATGAAAATGGGCGTACACCTTCTGTTCGACAATACAGATCCAACAAAACTAGTTTCTCAATTTCTGACTCCGTTTGCTCAAACAAAGTATTTTTAACTGTCAAAATATCGACCGTTTTTCACATTAAAAATCCGTACGGCCACACACTGACTCCAAAAATCACGAAACTTGAAATCTAACAATAATTTGACATTACAGATCCAAAAAAATTAATTTCATCGAAAACGAAGGTCGTTTGCAAAACTGGTTATTTTTAAAGCTCTAAATAAATCCTTTTAAATATTTATATATTTAAAAATAATTAAATTAAATATAAATAAATTTATATTATCGTATATATTCACAAAGAATATCATACAGCTCCATATCGGGATTTATAACTCGATATTCCAAATCCAGTATTACATCGATATTCGATTTATATTTAAAATCCATTTAAAAATATAAATAAATCGATATAATTTATAAAGGAATTCCATAGCGACTTTTCAAAAATTTGATTTGGACATAAATCAAAACCTACACAATGAAATCTCGATTTTTCTCTTCCATTAGAAAAATATAGTTCACCAGCTCCAAACGTTTCTTGTTTCACAGAAATCCGATTTAAAACGAACCCTGTATATTCATTTAAAGTTTGAATCGCCAAATAGCGAACTACAGCGCCATTTCGAGCTTGATTATAATTATAATATAATTATATGTTCAACTGTCGTTCAAATAATATATTCGTTATTCTAATTCAATCCTAAACTGAAGTAAATATCACAGATGATCCAATTCACACCATATTGTGAATTCCACTATTTCTGACTATTTCAGAAATTCAATATATTATTCTATTATTTAAATTAATTAAATATTCAATATTATTTAATTACACAACCATTTAATTCTCTAAACCATTATTTAAATAATTAAATAAATTAATTATAATACCGTAAAAATACGGGACATTACATTCCGCAGTCAAATTCAGATATTTATAGAATTATCTTTTTAACATCTTTTTATATTTACAGTTAACTCCTTTCTAGTAAATTTGTTACTTGTTCCCTTTTCTTAACATTGTTTTAAATTCCAATAAATTACATGAATACCTAATTTAATTTCTGTTTTAATACGCGCGTTACATTTTCAAATTCAAACACATGTGCAAATATTTACAAATTAATTCTTTTATTAGCTTATAATATTATGGTTATAACGTTAGTCTTTAATTCCTCCATTTACTCTTTTATAATGTTACTATGAACGTTTCCATTAATTCTACTTTTTACCTTATCACTTTATATTTTCATAACATTCACTTTAATATTCAAAAAAATTAATTGCTTATGCATAAATTTTGAGCTGTTATAGTTAGGATGCGGGTAATTATAATTGATTATGAATGATCAACAAGCAATTAATATCAGTTAAGCGTTCATGGTAGATAAGCCAAATCAATCAATGTATTTTGTGTTATGTAGTCACATAAGTTAAAATGGTTATTTATCAATGGTTACTTTGAGGTTGTTTTGCAATGTCCTTGATGTTCTATGGATTGGTTATTTGTTTTGTTAGTTAAGAAAAAATGCAGTGAACAATACTTTAGAGTACAAACTATTATATGTAATTTGATAATTATTCATAACGAACCATAACGAATTATTAAATACCAAAAATAATTATTGAACGTAGATAACAAGTAGTAATTATAAAAACTTTAATAATAATTGTTAGTTATAAATTATAAATAATTAATCCATTTAGATTAATTACCAATTATTAATTATGAAAATTACCGTTTATAGATTACTTAAGTAAGTATTCAATATTTTATATTAATTATAAATTATTTATATTTTAAGCAATGCAAAACACATTCAAAAAATTTAAGATAAGCTTATGAATAAAAATAAAGCAACTGTTAAGAAAATTGTAGTAAATTAATATGTAGTTGGAAAAAACCCAATGTTTCCATAACCTTTTAAAATTGTAGTTGAATAGAGAATATACAACGTTGACAAAAATAGTTGTAAAAACATTATCTTTTACAACATTTTCCCTTAAAATGGTGTGTTATACAATGTTTAAAAATAAATCGTAACGACCTGGAAAATTCGATGCTCGAATTTTCAACAATAATACATAATCTTGTATCACTTACCAAAAACTCAAGTATCGAAACCCAGATTGTTAATAGAAAGAAGTTAGAGGGTAGGAAAAGAAAGAAAGAAATATTAAAATAGAAGAATAAGAAGATCAAAATCTCACAGCGGTACGAATAAAATATAATATATATAAACTCTTTATACAAAAAGAACTTTATATATAAGATTACAACATCAGAGTATACATTCATTTCAGTACAACACACACAGCATAATAATTATTACCAGAAAATACAGATACACGTCTTGACTCGAGCTTCTATCCTGAAGCTCCAAGCAAAACTTAACCTGATAATATACTCATTCTGACCCGAGCACATTTGAAGCGAAGCAAAGCAAAATTCACCTGGATCAGTCTGGGATACTTTCGGTGATAAATTCATAATACAATCATCTTGCTTAACTTTAGAAAATACTTTGAAAGAAAAGAATAATCGTAAGACTAACCCACACATAAACACGTACAATTTTTACCTTACGATAACCCAACATATTCTTGATATCAAATCCGATGATATTATAATAATGGTTATCAATCCATAAATAAATAACCATCTAGCAGAACACTTGCATCTCATGCTCCACATATTTAGTATATAATCAATAACCACATAACGCTTATTGGAGATTAGATTTCCAACATGACAAGGTATGGGACCACCTCCCGAATAGTGTACCTCTAGAGACAATACACTAGGGTTCAACAAGAACATCTTGCAACTCGGCCACACATGACCAACCACTCATTCGACTTGAGTGTATCGAAAATATTGTCACCCACGGTGGGTAGCGACCCAAACCGTATTCTCGTAAGATACATAAACGACAAAAGAAGAACAAATGATATTTCTCTGGACGGTGACAATACACCCTAATGGGAATGACCCACATAGTTATGCTTCCTGCTTGATTTCTATCATTTCCCGGTTGATGAGGCTTGAGGTTACGATTACCTTTTTGAGAACATCTCATTAACTTTGAATGCCATATCATAAGATCCATCAAACCACTAATTGAAGTTCACAAATATACTCTGGGTGTTAAGCTAAGAGAAGGTGTCTTCTATGCCACCAAACTACACCAAACTTGGAATATTTGTAAAAATCAGCGTACATGATCCTCAAGAAATACTTTGTCAGACATTCGTTCATACAAGTTATCCAGGAATAGGATGAACCAAAGGCACCCTCCTACTGCATCCTATATGGGAATCACCCCAATGATCAATCACAAGTAGTCCTTGCAATCCGAAGACCCCATAGAATCACTGTTGAAATAATGCTAGTTGTAAGTTAGAGAAATTTAACGAGTAGTTCTTCCGCTCATGAAGATCTACGGTCTTTAATGCTACATCTTTATACGTTGCTCTGTAAGTTATATTCAAACGCACAGTTGGTTCAAAGTGGTTTTGGGTCTAGTTCCCATCCCGGTCTCTTCGAACTAACTTATCAAAGGTCCAAACAATATTGATAATCAGGGTTTTTAATTATCAACCCAAACAATATAAATTAATACTTTGGCAGCTCAGGCTCCTTTTCATTCAAAACCATTCAATTAAAACCATTTTATCGATTTAAGATCGCTTTTATGTCTTATCTTGACCAATCTCTTTTGCTTCCAATACCTTTCCTTTTAAAATCAAACATCTCCCCAAAACTCGTCTCCTTATTTCCTTTTACCTCAAAAATATCGTTATAATTTCCCAAATCCCATTTTATTTCCTTCACTAGAAATACCATTTATATTCAAAATTTCCTTTGTTCCCTTACCTTGGAAATATTATTTTAAAAAACTCCTTTCATTTTCGTCTCAACATTTATATGACTTCATCGTTCATCTTTCAAAATTTCAAGCATTTACTTGTTTCATTAAACAAGTGTATTTATACACATACTATTTTATTTAAAAATTCGTACCATTTACTTCATCGAACGATATAAGTACGGTCACCCTTTATATCTAATCCAACAATGTCATATAAAACATTTTTACTATAAAACTCAATAATTTTATTTTCTTTTCTCAAATCTTGCAATAAAGCTGCAATATTATTTCTCTTATGGAAATAATAAATTATTTTCAACATCTTACCATTACAAACTAATACCTTCCTCAGATAATCCTGAAGTCGTTCAAGTTGGGGTATTTTATTTACCTCTCAGACCTTGATTGAAAACATTCTTATCTTCGAATAGATTATAGTTGTAATTCAAAAACTAATATTGCTTATAATATAAACTAAACCTTAATTTCTATTTTATTTAAATTATGGTTTTATAAACCATATCCTTACTTTTGAAAATTGCTGTCAATTACGACCATTTTACTTAATTCGTTGATTAAGTAAATTGTTACTAAAATACTTACTCTTTCACTTAAAAATCTCTTTATACGATTCCATTTATAATTTGAGTTACATTGTAATAACCAATTTACCAAATCCTTCCTTAAATTCAATTTATACCTTATCATAACACTTAATTTGGATAAAGTCCAATTACATTCTTCCGTTACGTTATCGAAATTTTCCTTTCAATCACAACACTTCACTTAATTAAATTTTAAGTAAATGTTGAATTTATAAACCATCGTTTTAACTTTAAAATCCCATTTATAAGCTTGGATTTAATATAAAACCTTTTTCAACACATTTCCTTGAATCCATGCAAACCTCGCTTTTCATCTTGGTTCTTTTTACTTAATTTGAACATTATGTAAAACATTTTTTTGAAAATTATCGTGTTGATTTGAAATCTCTTTTACAGACTTTGTTTACAAAACTCGAATTTTATTATAAAAATCCATTAGTAACTTTCTTTCAAAATCTAACTAGATTTCATTACAAACAAGATTACTTTCTCAAATAGATTTCATTTAAAAGTAATCACTTTAATTATTATTTAAAATTATAATTAACTTCATCATTCACTACTCTAAAAGTAGTTAATTTCATTATTAACTTAAAATAGGATAATTAATTTCCTCTAAAAGGTTATAAAAATAATAATTAATTTTTAATAATAACAAACTACTCGACAATCATCTTAAATACCGTTAATCAAAAGATTAATTTACTTTTAAGAACATTCGTTAAGTTAATGATTATACGTAAGAACTATTAGATTAATTAATAAAAAACAAATCAATTTAATAATCGATTTCAATTAAAACAGTTGACTTCGTCAATTAGTAAACATCAGTTAACTCGTTAACTGTTTCCATTAATCATTCCTATTAAATTACTTAATAATTTCATTAATTAAATGATACCACTTAATTGTTTTCTCAAAACAATTAAAACATTAACTGGTCGGGTTAATTTCTGACTTCATTGCTCATAAAACTGATTGAAACGTCAAACAAAATCATTATAATTATTTATAAAAATCAATTATAAAATATTCATTTATTTATAAACTTATAATAGAATTTAAAATCTTTACTTTAGTTATGAAAATAAATTTCATAACTTCAATGACGTCAATTTGCCTAATGGCAAATCAACGTCTAAAAGACGGATTATGTCATTTGCTGTCAGCAACTTAATCAATGTTGTTCATTGGTTAAAACATAACCTCGTTGAATTTCAATTCAACGATAACTATCTAATGAACAATCAACATCCCACAAATATAATGTTATTTGGGATAAACAATTTACAAAATAAACGAACAACATACAATTTATTTGAGCAATCCAGTTGGATCCCTCCAACCTGTTCTTCCATGCATCACAGTTCTAAATTTCTAATTTGAACACTTAAATGATGGAATCATAACTATTGACAACCTCGATTAGCAACAACCAATAATCATCCATAACATCCAATCATCCAATTTATATTATTAATGTACAGTTATATATATGAATTTCATCACATCATAGAACTCCAGAAAGCATAAGAGTTAACTCACCAATCCGTTTTCGATCGATCATTTGCATTGTTTTCATTTAATTTTAAATAAACGTTTAAAATTAAATGAAATTCCGATTGCTTGTGATTCCAATCCAACCAGCTTGGCTGCGTAGCCTTCGTCTCTGCGATTCTATCAAATCCAGTTTCATCCAAATCTAATCAAAAACGAATAAATCATATGCATTATATAATTAAAATAATTTATTTTATTAATGATAGGAATTAATTAACTTAATTACTTAATTAACGCCTAACTATTGCGTTAATCACCTTTTCATCCATGCATTAACCCGCCTTGCAAAATGTTTAAACCAAAAATCCCATTCTTGAAACGACCCGAAAATCGCCCTTACGGGAAATCGCCGGATATGCTTACTTTGGGCTACAACACATCAGAACAGCAATAGCAGACTTTTATAAACATCATAATAATGTTACATCAGAGTACATAATATCATAGTATATCGAATAAAATTACAGCGGAAGATAAATTACAATATTTTAATACATTGCAGCGGAAATAAAATAACTAAGGCAGCGGAAGATAACTATGCTCTGGACACAGCTTTAGGCTTCAATCCAGAATCCTGCTCGAGATAAGAACCTGTAGATAAATTACTCGACTGCCCATGTGGAAAGAGGGCACCCAAGTTTGTAAAGGTGGAAACAAACAACGGGTCAGTCATGGGACTGGTGTGAGAATTCTTAACTAATTTCACTAATAACAATAAGAAAAATCCAAGGAGCATGCCACTAACGCGGAACGTGTTTACTCTAATGGATTATTGTGCATAAATTAAAGTAAATCGTTAAACAACGCAATTCTTTTTGGAAAAATGAAACCATCATAAGACTCAAGTCCCATCACACAATGCAACGCAAACCGGAGGATAAAGTTTTACCTTATAATGGTCAAAAATGCTTGATACGATAAAACGAATTTGATATTATTATTAGTGTGTATATGTTTCAAAAACATTTCAAAGTAAATGTATCAATCCTAAGAAGCATAGCTACCATATATTATGTCTCCATACTAGTAATACAATCAAGTTCGTAGGGTCGTATTGGAAATTGGGTTTCCATCATGAGTCAAGGCTAGGGAGGAGCTCCTTACCGATTTGAGACACTCTAGCTAATGTCTCAGGATCCCCCGCAGAGAACCCTTGGAAAGCTGCAGGGCCGGTCCACACTTGCGGTTTGTGGATTAGTTATTCCTGAACACACATTTCCCGGTCCTATAGGACCGAACTTCTGAGGCGCCTAATTCCATCATCCACATAAGTAAAATATCAGCCAGTTTAAGCACTGACAGTACTTCTAACTAGAAAGAAACGTGTTGCTCTCCCTGCGTTCCCTTCTCCCGTTTTAGACTCCATCCGGGTTGTGAGGCTCACGAAGTCACGCCATACACAAAGCTACGCCTAAACAGGCTGTGCTTTGATCATCAACCACAAGGTTCTGCTTTTCAATAAGAAACCTTGATAATTGCATCTTAGTATGCCACACTGTCACTCCATATCACACTACCAATCCTTTGCCGAAATATATGAAAGGGTGTTAAGCAAGAGAATAAATTCTCCGCCACCAAACATGCATACATTCGACAGAAAATCAATAAATACAATATAAAAGAGTACAATGTCAGATACACATTCCATTTATAAGCTTATGCTCTGGGTCTGAGCGAAAGCCAAATCCGTACAAATCAACACTACGTCCGGACAACTACCATCTTAGCCCCATCTTGGGAGCAATCAAGGGCCTCAACGCCAGTTACCCATTCGATGTGAAGATCGTCGGTCTTCAATCGTCGTCTTCAATTCTTCGAACGTCGTACCATTATTTGGAATGAGAGTAAACTCAGACTTTCCAAATAACTCTCGCATATATAAATTTGAAAACCATTTCATATCGTTGTTAATAATTTATAACGATCTATCGCTATTTTTATTTTACTTTACATACACATCCTAAACACAACAATGTATATTTTCTTCTTCCATCCTTCAATTTACACAAAATGTATATTTGGTTTCATTATTTTTCCTAATGAAAATCTATTCCTTAGAAATGTAAATTTCTAATCTTATTATTTACATTGAAAAATGTAAATTTCTATTCCTATTTTAATTTACATTGAGAAATGTAAACTTATATTTCAATATATTATTATATTGAAAATGAACTTTTATTTCATATTCTATTTCCTTTGTTTACATTGAAATATGTAAATTCTTTAAAAATATAACTTCTATTTCATCCTTATTTACATTGAAAAATGTAAGTTCCTTTTTACCGCCTCTAAAATGACGATAAAAATATATAATTTTATTCTATTCTTTTATCGCATCTTAAGTGACGATAAAAAAATATACATTTCATTTCTATTGTTCTTGTTCACATTAAAAATGTAAACTTTTCTTATTTAATACATTGTAAATGTATTTTTCTCATTCCCTTCTTATTTCATTGATAAAAACGTAAGTTTCATTCTAATTTAAATTACCTAATAAATATGTAAGTATTCATATCTTATTACCTTAATACAGGTAAGATTCATACCTCATCATCTTAATTACATTATAAATGTAATTCATACGTTAAAATATATAGTTTCATCTCATAACAAAATTACATGTAAACATTCATTTTGATAAAAAAATATACTTCTCTTTTCAATTCTTTTTTTTTAATGTACAAAAATAACATTAAAATCAAATCTTTCCTTTTCAGATTACATTAATAAAAATGTAAATCTTCCATTTCATCATAGTTACAGAAAAATATAAAATTTTACTTACTACATTAATAATGTAAATGATTTTCCTTCATATGCAATATTGTTACAACAAAATATGACTTAACTTCATATGCAATATCGCTACAAAAATATGATTATATTTCATATGCAATATCATGATTCCATAATATGGATATGTTTCATATGCAATAACATGGTTCAATAATATGAATATATTTCATTTGCAATAACATGGTTCAATAATATGAATATATTTCATATGTAATAACATGATAAAAATGTACTTTTTATTTACAATATATATATATATTCTATTCTAAATTACATAATAAAATGTAACTTATATTACATGTCAAATCTTGCTCTTTAATTTGCAATGTATATTCCTACTTTATTTACATTAAAAATGTAATTAAATTTTCAATGCAAATTCTCACTCTTAATTTACATATAAAAATGTAGTTTTATGTTACATGTAAGTTCTATTTCTTTAATTATATGTAAAAATGAAATTTTCTATGCGGTATAAATTTAATGTCTTTTGATTACATATAGAAATGTAATTTTTCTTTTCAATGCAAATTTTCATCGTTTATTTACATTAGTGAAAAGAACAAATTTTATTATCAATGTATATTTGCATTTGTGAATGCAAATAAAAGAACAAATTTTACTTTCATGTTTTATTTGCAATAGAGAATGCAAATAAAAATACACATTTTAATTCAATGTTTTATTTACACCTAATGTGTAGATAAAAATATAAGTTTTAAATTCAATGTTTTATTTTCAAGTATTATTTGCATCAAAGCATGCAAATAAAAGAATGTGACCTTTATTTTCAATGCATATTTGCATTAGAAAATGCAAAATAAAGAACCCTTTATATTTTAATGTATATTTGCATTAGAGAATGCAATTAAAAGAACACAATTTTTTCATTTCAATGATCTTGCTTTGACAAAAATGTTATTTTCAATTCAGTAATCAAGTTTTGACAAAAATGTTACTTTTATTTCAATAATCAAGTTTTGATAAAAATGTTACTTCCAACTCAACATTTTATAAACAAAATGTTTTTTTATTTTTTTTACTAAAATGTTATTTTTCTTCACTTTATCATTTTCCTATTTAACAAATGAGCATTTTGTTTACATATCACCAAAGTATGACAATTTGGTTTTGTCAATTCTAAATTAACAAAATACGACAACTTGGTTTAACTATTTTTTTATCCTAGTTGAAATAGACGACAAATCATATTTTGTCGAAAATTCTTACATCAACATGACGAACAAAAATAAGGTTTTTATTTGTTTACAATTTTATTTTTTTACATGTAAAATAATGATTTTATGTAAACAAGTCTATACACTAAAAATAAAAATAATGTTTTTTATTTGTAACATATTCTATGACGGTAAAAATGTTTATTTTCAATTTAAATAAACATTTCTAAATAAGATGATGTTTTTGATCTAATTAAACAAGTCTAATCAAAATGATACTTTTGTTCTAGTATGGCAATTATAACATAAAAGATATTTTTATTCTCATATGACAGTTCTAACATAAAAGATATTTCTAAATAAAATAACATGTTTTAACTAACATAACATTTCTAAATAAAATGACATGTTTAAACTAACATATCAATTCTAAATAAAATGACATGTTTTTGGTTTCAACATTTCTAATTCAATGAAATGACAAACAAATTTTATTATGTCAATTCTCAATTAACAAAAATGACAACTTTGTATTGTCAATTCTAATTTCAACACAAAGAACAATCTTATATTGTCAATTCATATTTCAACAGAAACAAATAATTTTGTTCCACTATTTGGTTACAACAAAAATTAATAATTTTGTTTTCAATACTTTGGTCACGAAAAATTAAATATTTGTTCTCAGCAAAAATGACATATTTATTCACAACTAGTTTATTATAACAACAATGATACATTTGTTTATAACTATTTTATAATAACAAAAATGACATATTTGATTCAACAATTGCACTTTAACTAGAGCGACAATTCTAATCTGATTATTCTTTTTCAACAAAGATCGGTATTCTTGTTTCAATAGTTTTATTCAACGCAAACATCAACCATTTTATAATAACAAACATGTTATGTTTATCACAGCAATCATCCAATCAATAGATCTCTATACAGTGACAATTCCAAATCAAATCACGTATGACAATAAATTTGAATTTAACAACGGATCAGGAGAAAAATCACAATCACAATTGGTTATTTTTAATTTAAATAAATAAATAAAATAAATAGAATTCTCACCTTTGTATTCGTCAGATCTAGAAACGAATTGAAAGTCAGAAGCTTGTACACAACAGATCTATGACGTTGTTTTATGTCACGTTGTTCCAAGATTGTCAAACTTGTCGGTTTCTGTATCGAATTGGATCAAACACATGTTTTTAATAATTAAAATTAAAGTTAGCAACGAAATCAAGTGTTGCAAATCAATAAAATTAAAATTTATATAACCTTGAATTGTTCAAAACTTTGAATCACAATTTCTTGAGCTGTAGTTAACGGTTTTGGGTGTCGTTTGTTGGAGGAAGGAGGGCTTGGAGAGGTGGGTATTCGACTGGAAGGGGTGGGGTGCGGCGCAGCAATCGAGGCGACGCGGAGGTTCAAAGGCAGCGGGTTTGGAGAGGTGATTCAGGAGCTCCGGTGCACGAGAAGGTTTGAAACTTGTCTAGAATCGAAGAGGAGATCAAGAGCTTCAAAAAGTTTAACTATGGCTAGGTCTAATTGTGTGCGGATTAGGAGAAAGAGAGGAGAGAAGGTGAGAAAGGGGAGGCGACTGATGGGTTCAGCGTGCGTGAGTGATTTGGGAAGGAGCGTGAGTTTGTCTCGATATGTGTGCATTTAAATAATATTTTAATCCCTTAAAAGGCCCGTTTTGCAACTTTATCCAATTTCAGCCCAACGATTATCGTTCTTACCCATTAGCCCCCATTCCGGACTCATCTGGACCTGCCCCGTTAGCCCAAATGGTCATCTTGGCCTCCGTTTTCCAGATTTAAAATTTAAGTCATGTATTAAAGTTCAAACGTACGTCAAAGTTTACCGAAGTTACAAAATAACTCTAAAAATTCCCGAAAAATGTTTTTAATTATATTTTGATGCTACGAATCCAGAAAAATTAATTTCTTTGAATTCTGAGCCCGTTTATAAAAAGGCCTCTTTCTAAGTCGCTTAAATTCAATTGAAATTAACAAAACACATTTTCTTGTACTGCGCTCACAAATTAATTCTAAAAATTATAAAAAATTAAACTTAGCCATAATTTGACATTCCGAATCCAACAAAAGTGGTTTTGTTGAAAACAGAGGTCGTTTGTAAAATGACTATTTTTAAGGGCTATATATTTAGTATTAAAAATACATTTTTAAACAAATAATTTTCGAAACTCAAAATATATAAGTGTTTACTGTTTTTCAATGTAGAAACATCCTTCCGAACTCAATGGAAGTGGTTTCGAGCTCAAATTCTTTTGTATGCAAAAAGCGGCATTTTTGACCTTTATAAATTTCATAGCGACCTTTCTAAATTTTAATTTGGGCATAACTTTTGATTCCCGCTATGAAATTTCAATTTTTTGGATTCGTTAAAAAGATATTTTTAAATAGATTCCAAAAAATTTGATTTCACTAAAATCCGATTTATTTTGCATCCTGTACGGTCAGTCAAAGTTCAAGTTTGACTTTTCAAACTACCACGCTATTTCTAACTCCTTTTATAATTAAAATTAAATTATTCATTCTAACTTCGATTTAAATAAATTTTTAATCATTATTATTTTAAATAAATTATTCTAAATATCAAAAACTCATTAAAATTACTTAATATAAAATTTTAAATTTACCGCAAAATTCAGGGTTATTACAGTCTCTCCCACTTAAAAACTTTTCGTCCTCGAAAAGGAATGAAGTTAAAAGTGTTTAATTATCCTACTCAATTTTTTTATTCTTTATTATTCATTCATTGGTTTAAATAATTTTATAGTTGAACTAATAATTACACTACACAATCATCAATCAATTGGTTGTTTAGCTTTTTAAATATTTATAACTTTTATATATTCAAAAATCATATTTTCTAAAATAGATTATAATTACAAATACGTATATTATAAGCTTGCTACTCTCAACTCATTCTAGGGCATTACTAACCCCATCTCTAATGAGTTTTCTCATTCTAGGATACTGCTGATCCAATCTCTAATGAGTATTCTTATTGGATATTACTAATCCAATCTCTGATGAGTCTTTTGTTCAGTTCTAATGAGTTGTATCCCAAAGATTTGAGCTAACCAAAGCTCTGATACCAAAATGAAACGACCCGAAAATCGCCCATGCGGGAAATCGCCGGATACGCTTACTTTGTGCTACAACACATCAGAACAGCAACAACAGACTTTTATAAACATCATAATAATATTACATCAGAGTACAGAATATCAGAGTACATCGAATAAAATTACAGCGGAAGATAAATTACAATATTTTAATACATTGCAGCGGAAATAAAATAACTAAGGCAGCGAAAGACAACTATGCTCTGGACACAGCTTTAGGTTTCAATCCAGAATCCTGCTCGAGATAAGAACTTGTAGATAAACTACTCGACTACCCGTGTGGAAAGAGGGCACCCGAGTTTGTAAAGGTGGAAACAAACAACGGGTCAGTCATGGGACCGGTGTGAGAATTCTTAACTAATTTCACTAATAACAATAAGACAAATCCAAGGACCACGCCGCTAACGCGGAACGGGTTTACTCCAATGGGTTGTCGTGCATAAATCAAAGTAAATCGTTAAACAACGCAATGTTTTTTGGAAAAATGAAACCATCATAAGACTCAAGTCCCATCACACAATGCAACGCAAACCGGAGGATAGAGTTTTACCTTATAATGGTCAAAAATGCTTGATACGATAAAGCGAATTTGATAGTGTTATTAGTGTGTATATGTTTCAAAAACATTTCAAAGTAAATGTATCAATCCTAGGAAGCATAGCTACCATATACTATGCCTCCATACTAGTAATACAATCAAGTCCATAGGGTCATATTGGAAATTAGGTTTCCATCACGAGTCAAGGCTAGGGAGGAGCTCCTTACCGATTCGAGACACTCTAGCTAATGTCTCAGGATCCACCGCAGAGAACCCTTGGAAAGCTGCAGGGCCGGTCCACACTTGCGGTTTGTGGATTAGTTATTCCTGAACACATGTTTCCCAGTCTTATAGGACCTAACATCCGAGGTGCCTCATTCCATCATCCACGTAAGTAAAATATCAGCCAGTTTAAGCACTGACACTACTTCTAACTAGAAAGAAACGTGCTGCTCTCCCTGCGTTCCCTTCTCCCGTTTTAGACTCCAACCGGGTTGTGAGGCTCGCGAAGTCACGCCATACACAAAGCTACGCCTAAACAGGTCGTGCTTTGATCATCAACCACAAGGTTCTGCTTTTCAACAAGAAACCTTGATCATTGCATCTTAGTATGTCACACTGTCACTCCATATCACACTACCAATCCTTTGCCGAAATATATGAAAGGGTGTTAAGCAAGAGAATAAATTCTCCGCCACCAAACATGCATACATTCGACAGAAAATCAATAAATACAATATAAAGGAGTACAATGTCAGACACACATTCCATTTATAAGCTTATGCTCTGGGTCTGAGCGAAAGCCAAATCCGTACAAATCAACACTACGTCAGGACAACTACCATCTTAGCCCCATCTTGGGAGCAAATCAATCAAGGGCCTCAATGCTAGTTACCCATTCGATGTGAAGATCGTCGGTCTTCAATCGCCGTCTTCAATTCTTCGAACGTCGTATCATTATTTGGAATGAGAGTAAACTTGGACTTTCCAAATAACTCTCGCATATATAAATTTGAAAACCATTTCATATCGTTGTTAATAATTTATAACGATCTATCGCTATTTTTATTTTACTTTACATACACATCCTAAACACAACAATGTATATTTTCTTCTTCCATCCTTCAATTTTACACAAAATGTATATTTGGTTTCATTATTTTTCCTAATGAAAATCTATTCCTTAGAAATGTAAATTTCTAATCTTATTATTTACATTGAAAAATGTAAATTTCTATTCCTATTTTAATTTACATTGAGAAATGTAAACTTATATTTCAATATATTATTATATTGAAAATGTACTTTTATTTCATATTCTATTTCCTGTGTTTACATTGAAAAATGTAAATTCTTAAAAAATATAACTTTTATTTCATCCTTATTTACATTGAAAAATGTAAGTTCCTTTTTACCGCCTCTAAAATGACGATAAAAATATATAATTTTATTCTATTCTTTTATCGCATCTTAAGTGACGATAAAAAAATATACATTTCATTTCTATTGTTCTTGTTCACATTAAAAATGTAAACTTTTCTTATTTAATACATTGTAAATGTATTTTTCTCATTCCCTTCTTATTTCATTGATAAAAACGTAAGTTTCGTTCTAATTTAAATTACCTAATAAATATGTAAGTATTCATATCTTATTACCTTAATACAGGCAAGATTCATACCTCATCATCTTAATTACATTATAAATGTAATTCATACGTTAAAATATATAGTTTCATCTCATAACAAAATTACATGTAAACATTCATTTTGATAAAAAAATATACTTCTCTTTTCAATTCTTTTTTTTTCAATGTACAAAAATAACATTAAAATCAAATCTTTCCTTTTCTTTATTACATTAATAAAAATTTAAATCTCCCATTTCAACATAGTTACATAAAAATGTAAAATTTTACTTATTACATTAATAATGTAAATGATTTTCCTTCATATGCAATATTGTTACAACAAAATATGACTTGACTTCATATGCAATATTGCTACAAAAATATGATTATACTTCATATGCAATATCATGATTCCATAATATGAATATGTTTCATATGCAATAACATGGTTCAATAATATGAATATATTTCATATGCAATAACATGGTTCAATAATATGAATATATTTCATATGCAATAACATGGTTCAATAATATGAATATATTTCATATGCAATAACATGATGAAAATGTACTTTTTATTTACAATATATATATTCTATTCTAAATTACATAATAAAATGTAACTTATATTACATGTCAAATCTTGCTCTTTAATTTGCAATGTATATTCCTACTTTATTTACATTAAAAATGTAATTAAATTTTCAATGCAAATTCTCACTCTTAATTTACATATAAAAATGTAGTTTTATGTTACATGTAAGTTCTATTCCTTTAATTATATGTAAAAATGAAATTTTCTATATGGTATAAATTTCATGTCTTTTGATTACATATAGAAATGTAATTTTTCTTTTCAATGAAAATTTTCATCGTTTATTTACATTAGTGAAAAGAACAAATTTTATTATCAATGTATATTTGCATTTGTGAATGCAAATAACAAATTTTACTTTCATGTTTTATTTGCAATAGAGAATGCAAATAAAAATACACATTTTAATTCAATGTTTTATTTACACCTAATGTGTAGATAAAAATATAATTTTTAAATTCAATGTTTTATTTTCAAGTATTATTTGCATCAAAGCATGCAAATAAAAGAATGCGACCTTTATTTCCAATGCATATTTGCATTAGAAAATGCAAAATAAAGAACCCTTTATATTTTAATGTATATTTGCATTAGAGAATGCAATTAAAAGAACACAATTTTTTCATTTCAATGATCTTGCTTTGACAAATATGTTATTTTCAATTCAGTAATCAAGTTTTGACAAAAATGTAACTTTTATTTCAATAATCAAGTTTTGATAAAAATGTTACTTCCAACTCAATATTTTATAAACAAAATGTTATTTTTTATTTTTTTTACTAAAATGTTATTTTTCTTCACTTTATCATTTTCCTATTTAACAAATGAGCATTTTGTTTTACATATCACCAAAGTATGACAATTTGGTTTTGTCAATTCTAAATTAACAAAATACGACAACTTGGTTTAACTCTTTTTTTATCCTAGTTCAAATAGACGACAAATCATATTTTGTCGACAATTCTTACATCAACATGACGAACAAAAATAAGGTTTTTATTTGTTTACAATTTTATTTTTTTACATGTAAAATAATGTTTTTATGCAAACAAGTCTATACACTAAAAATAAAAATAATGTTTTTTATTTGTAACAAATTCTATGACAGTAAAAATGTTTATTTTCAATTTAAATAAACATTTCTAAATAAGATGATGTTTTTGATCTAATTAAACAAGTCTAATCAAAATGATACTTTTGTTCTAGTATGGCAATTATAGCATAAAAGATATTTTTATTCTCATATGACAGTTCTAACATAAAAGATATTTCTAAATAAAATAACATGTTTTAACTAACATAACATTTCTAAATAAAATGACATGTTTAAACTAACATATCATTTCTAAATAAAATGACATGTTTTTGGTTTCAACATTTCTAATTCAATGAAATGACAAACAAATTTTATTATGTCAATTCTCAATTAACAAAAATGACAACTTTGTATTGTCAATTCTAATTTCAACGAAAAGAACAATCATATATTGTCAATTCATATTTCAACAGAAACAAATAATTTTGCTCCACTATTTGGTTACAACAAAAATTAATAATTTTGTTTTCAATACTTTGGTCACGACAAAATGAAATATTTGTTCTCAGCAAAAATGACATATTTATTCACAACTAGTTTATTATAACAACAGTGATACATTTGTTTATAACTATTTTATAATAACAAAAATGACATATTTGATTCAACAATTGCACTTTAACTAGAGCGACAATTTTAATTCGATTATTCTTTTTCAACAAAGATCGGTATTCTTGTTTCAATAGTTTCATTCAACGCAAACATCAACCATTTTATAATAACAAACATGTTATGTTTATCACAGCAATCATCCAATCAATAAATCTCTATACAGTGACAATTCCAAATCAAATCACGTATGACAATAAATTTGAATTTAACAACGGATCAGGAGAAAAACCACAATCACATTTGGTTATTTTTAATTTAAATAAATAAATAAAATAAATAGAATTCTCACCTTTGTATTCGTCAGATCTAGAAACGAATTGAAAGTCAGAAGCTTGTACACAACAGATCTATGACCTTGTTTTATGTCGCATTGTTCCAAGATTGTCAAACTTGTCGGTTTCTGTATCGAATTGGATCAAACACGTGTTTTTAATAATTAAAATTAAAGTTAGCAATGAAATCAAGTGTTGCAAATCAATAAAATTAAAATTTATATAACCTTGAATTGTTCAAAACTTTGAATCACAATTTCTTGAGCTGTAGATAACGGTTTTGGGTGTCGTTTGTTGGAGGATGGAGGGCTTGGAGAGGTGGGTATTCGGCTGGAAGGGGGTGGGGTGCGGCGCAGCAATCGAGGCGGGGCGGAGGTTCAAAGGCAGCGGGTTTGGAGAGGTGATTCGGGAGCTCCGGTGCACGAGAAGGTTTGAAACTTGTCTAGAATCGAAGAGGAGATCAAGAGCTTCAAAAAGTTTAACTATGGCTAGGTCTAATTGTGTGCAGATTAGGAGAAAGAGAGGAGAGAAGGTGAGAAAGGGGAGGCGGTTGATGGGTTCAGCGTGCGTGAGTGATTTGGGAAGAAGGAGCGTGAGTTTGTCTCGATATGTGTGCATTTAAATAATATTTTAATCCCTTAAAAGGCCCGTTTTGCAACTTTATCCAATTTCAGCCCAACGATTATCGTTCTTACCCATTAGCCCCCATTCCGGACTCATCTGGACCTACCCCGTTAGCCCAAATGGTCATCTTGGCCTCCGTTTTCCAGATTTAAAATTTAAGTCATGTATTAAAGTTCAAACGTACGTCAAAGTTTACCGAAGTTACAAAATAACTCTAAAAATTCCCGAAAAATGTTTTTAACTATATTTTGACGCTACGAATCCAGAAAAATTAATTTCGTTGAATTCTGAGCCCGTTTGTAAAAAGGTCTCTTTCTAAGTCGCTTAAATTCAATTGAAATTAACAAAACACATTTTCTTGTGTTGCGCTCATAGGTTAAATCTAAAAATTAAACTTAGTCATAATTTGACATTCCGAATCCAACAAAAGTGGTTTCGTCGAAAACAAAGGTCGTTTGTAAAATGACTATTTTTAAGGGCTATATATTTAATATTAAAAATACATTTTTAAACGAATAATTTTCGAAACTTAAAAAATATATAAGTGTTTACTGTTTTTCAATGCAGAAACATCCTTCTGAACTCAATGGAAGTGGTTTCGAGTTCAAATTCCTTCGTATGCAAAAAATGGCATTTTTGACCTTTATAAATTTCATTACGACCTTTCTAAATTTTAATTGGGGTATAACTTTTGATTCCCGCTATGAAATTTCAATTTTTCGGATTCGTTAGAAAGATATTTTTAAATAGATTCCAAAATTTTTGGTTTCACTAAAATCCGTTTTATTTTGCATCCTGTACAGTCAGTCAAAGTTCAAGTTTGACTTTTCAAACTACCGCGCTATTTCTAACTCCTTTTATAATTAAAATTAAATTATTCATTCTAACTTTGATTTAAATAAATTTTAAATAAATTATTTTAAATATCAAAAACTCATTAAAATTACTTAATATAAATTTTTAAATTTACCCCAAAATTCAGGGTTGTTACAATTCTTTTTCTCTTTTATTCATTTCCTTTTCTCCTTTTTCTTCGTTAAGGCCAAAGCCCGCCCAGAATCTTACGGCCTGCTTCTATCTTTCTTCTTCTCTTGCCCTTCAAAGTACAAAGTCGCATCCTTCTGTTAAAAACTATACCCACGCTGCCCCCTTTCCTTCTTTTCTTTTTTCGTTCTTGATAAAACTTCATGAACTGCACATATTTTTTTTCTTTTCAACAAGGACCGAAGCCCACTACACAAGCCTGTGCTGGCCTTCTTCCTCATCCAATTCTAGTAAATATTATATCTATAGTATCCCTATGCCATTGCCTCATTTTCCCCAAGCCCCACCTCCTTCCATATTTCACCGTTCATCAAACGAACACAACCTCAAGACTCCGCAGCCTGACCTCCTCCTCGCTGACACTGCCTAGTTGAACTCGCACAGCTCCTCCCCTAGAACCCGTCCCATCCTGGAACACACACAACACCTACTGGGTGCAAAAAAAATTATCACTAAAAGCCACCAAAAAGCACCCATGCATGCGCCACCTTACCAAGATTCCAATGCCATGCTTCAAATCATCCAAAACCCCTCCAAGCTCACGAATTCAGCCATCTTGCTCATGCCGTGGGTTTTGGTGCGACCCAGAAGAGATTCGAACCCAGTAATATATAGTTAGTGGTGAAGCTCTTTTCAAACCAAACACAAAGACATTTTTTTACGATTTATAGAATTTTCTATGAATTTCCGTGATTTTTCCAAAGATTGCGATTTTTAAAAAGAAGAAGGAGAAGAGCGCTGTTTTGCTTTTGTTGGTTTTTTTTCAACAAAAAGAAAAACTATATACCCAAAAGGGAGAAAAAAGCCATTTTCCGATGGCGTATAAAAAATGATTCGTAGTTCATAATGACTATAGGATCTATAAAATTAAAAACTGAAACATACAACAGGGGAAAACCAGACTGGAAGAGAAAAGGAGAGCAACAAGCCAAAAGTCGCGTCAAACAGATGCAAGGCCAGGAAGACAAGCCCAACATAGCTAAGGAAAAAACAACAGCTACCAAACACAGCTAAATCAGAGAAACGGGAGACAACAAAAGCACCATCCCAGGTGATCCCAAGAATCCGAGATGTTTCCTGATGAAAGACAAAGCTCGCCAACTCCAAGCTACTCTAAGCTAGAGTACTCGCCTCGTCAACCTAGACAAGCTCAATAGCCACCTGAAAACTAGATCCTGCACGCCTAGAAAACAACATAATATCTTAAAGGGGGTAGGTGACATAAGCGATAACAACTAACTCAAAGTATCAACCAATCCCCGCTCGAGGAGCCGACGGACAACAAGTGATATCAAAAGAACGCGCCAGCCGAATAGAGTGGGAGCCAACAGCTCCCTTGTAAGGCCTACCACGGAAGGCAAGGAACACATCGTTCCTTACCTTCCAAATGATAGTGGGAGGGTCCATAGGAGATTCTTCGAAAATGACCTTATTCCGCGAGCACCAAAGGTGCCGCGGATAAGACAAGGAAGTAGATGATAGATAGTAAAGCAGACAGATTGGCCTGAGATACTGGACTACCAGTCTCTCAGTAAATCTAGAAAAGAAAAAGCATTACCTCGGAGACCAACCAGATTATCGAAGTAGTTCCAGACCGACCTGACACGGGAGCTAGTGAAAAATGAGTGAGCACTGGACTCCAAGTCACCAACTCTACAACATCTGCAACAGGACACGAGTGAGATGCCTATCCTTAGAAGATTTTCGTCCAGCTGTAACCCTTGATGAAGAGTTCTCCACATAAACAAAGAAACATTCGGAGGGAGTCAAACATCCCAAATGAAAGAGAAAATATGGAGCGTTGGAGAAGGGGTTCTTGCCAAACTCCAAGCCGCTCTAATCGAGAAAGGACCACCATCCCACCCTAACTCACCATCATGTAAGTCAGAGAAGGTCTTCATGGATTGCATGCGTTTCCACATCTCACTAGCGTAGGACGAGATATCGGAGAAATTCGAGACCTAAAGTCTGCGGTACTTAGCATGAAGAAAACTAGCCCAAAAAGAATTGTTTGCTCCAAACGGTACCTGCAATTTGCAAGCATAGGCAGTGAAGATATCCTTAGGATTCCGAAGGCCAAGGCTACCTTCACTTTTAGGACGACAAACAACGACCCAAGAAATCCAATGGTAATGATTAGCATTGTCCATTTTACCCCAGAAAAAGGACGAAGCCAAAGATCAATAAGAACAGAAGAAAGAGGAAGTAGGAGTCATAACAGCAAATACGTACGATCTTATAGAGTCAAGAACCGACTTTATGAGAACCAGTCTTCCTGCCTGAGAAAGGAGAGTCGCGTTCCACTTAATAATATTACCCCTGGATTTGTTTGTCATGGGATCGAAAATAGCGTTGAGCTTCTTACCACAGTAAAGGACAATACCGAGGTAAGGCAAAGGAAGGGATGCAGCCCTGAAAACCGTTAGATTTTCGATCCAAGATGACCTAACCGATGACAAGTCTTTCGTAGGAACGAAATAGCTTTTACAAGCATTAACAAGTTATCCCGAGCACCTCTCGTATTAGTGAATGAAGCTAAGAAGGCGACGGACGGAGCGACGTTTACCATTAGTGAAAATGATGATGTCATCCGCAAAAGATAGGGAAGAGATGAGGGGACAACCACTGGGAATGCCGAACCTTTGAATCTGTCCAACTATTGTAAGAGAATGCAATCCTTGTATGAAAGCCTTGGCGGTGATGACAAAAAGAGTCGACAAAATGGGGTCTCCCTGCCGCAGACCCCTACCAGATTTGAAAAATCTACTGGTCAATCTGTCGACAAGAACAAAGAACTAACATTTGGAAATAAGCCTCCAGATAATATCATAAGGGCTTCCGAGAAGCCAAAAACCCTTAGAATCTTGATGATGAAGAACCAAGAGATATGGTCGTAAGCTTTCCCCTTGTCCAGCTTGACAACCACGTTAGAACCTCTGATCTTACAATCAATCTAGGAAACCAGCTCCTAGGCTAAAAGGATGTTGTTAGTGGTTAAACGTCCATTAACAAACCCAGCCTGAGAGGAAGAGATGACACGATCTAGAAAAGGTGTTAGGCACAAGGTTAGCACCTTGGAGATAACCTTGTTAGAGAAGTTACATAAGCTGATCGGGCAAAAATCCCCGCACGTGCGAGGATTTTCGCACTTGGGAATAAATACCAAATTGGTGGAAGTCCGTCCCTTAGGAAGAGTTCCACCGAAGAAGAAGAATTGAATAGCAAGACAAAAATCCTCTTGAATGATCAGCCAAACACTCCTATAAAAACTCCGTTGAAACCATCAGGAACACAAGCACTGTCCTTGCTGAGAGCGAGGACGCAAGCCTGGATTTCATCGGAGGAAGGAGGAGCAACAAGGTCGACGACATCAGATGGTAAGACCAATCTAGGGATAAAAGCTAGAAGGGAAGGGTCAGAGACGGACATCGATGGAGCGCCCAAAAAAGACTGGAAGTGAGACAAAATCAACTCCTTTACTTCCTCCAGAGAGGAAGTCATAGAGAAATCAGAATGTTGAATCTGGTGAATCGAGAGGATGCTATTCTTCTTACAAATAGAAGAATGAAAGAATTTGGAGTTTATGTCCCCTTCAACGACCCATTTGATCCAAGCCTTTTGGCGTAGGAAGTCGTTCTCAATATGGAGCTCTGAAGAGAAGGTCAGCTGGGCTAGTGTCCATGTCTCCTTGTTAGTAGAAGAGGGATCCTCATCGAAAGAGGCTTCTGCTAAAATAAGAATCTCTTCGGCGGCCCTAACAGGGTTGAAAATATTCTTGAAAACCAACACGTTCCAAGCCTTGAGGCAGGACTTGAGACGTTTTAGCTTAAGAGAGAACACAACAAAGGGAGAACCAGAGGTAGAAGCATTCCAGGAATATGCCACAACCTGATGGAGCATGTGGTGAGATCTTCACATACTCTGGAACCTGAAAGAGGAAGGACCAGATAGGGAAAAAGGAGAGTAACGTAGAATCATCGATTCATGGTCCGAGAAAGTGCGGTGCAGATGTGAAATGGTGAAAGAGAACGGAAGGTTGAACTAACCTTCCAATCCGAATACTCTGTCAAGTCTGGGGAGAATACAGTTAGGCCCTTCTTAGTTGTTACACCAAGTAAAATCCGATCAGACAAAAGAAACCTTCGAAAGGCCAGAGCTGACGATGAAGGAGTTGAAATACGCAACTGCCGCTCAACTAACGGAGGAGCCACCCCGCCTCTCGGACTGGCAGGCGTCAACATTAAAGTCACCTCCAATCTATGCAGCTAAAGCCCTGCTATTGGCCATAGCACTCTCCAACTGCTACACTGTTTCTATTTAACGTTGATGAATAATAAATCTGCTTCTTGCCTCGCTATTATCCGATGCACCCACAAAATCAAGGCTATTTAACATCCACTTTAGCAATATTAATATACAAAGAATGATTTGACAGGTTATGGTCTGAAACAAGCCTAAAAAAATTAGTGTAAAAACCTAATTTAAGGCAAAACCTTTTGCGCTATATGAGGTAAAAATCTATAATAATCATCGCATCTAATGTGCAAAACATTATATTCTTTGATTTTGTTACATAATATTAATTAATATTCATTTCTTCTACAAAAATGATGCGAGAATGATAATTAACTAATTTTAAATATCTAGTTTTACATCTAATGAACTTTTTTATAGATCCGCTATATCTTTGCTACAACTTTTTGCACCCCCATCGCTATAGAACCGCTAAGCGCTTTAACTACACAGCCTCCGATCATCGAGGCATCGAAACCCATATCAGACAGAGAGAGAATCTCAGAGCAAAGATCCAATCGCTCAATCCGAACACATTTAGCGTAAAAAGCAAAAACGAAAGTCAGAGGAAAAAGAAGAAGAAGAGAAAGCCACAGAGAGGAGTTGAACAAAATCGAAAACAGGACGCAACACGACTTCTTTGGACCAAAGGATCCAAACCTTATCGGAAACATTGACTAAGGCACCACTGAAGCTAAGAAAGGGAACAGACTTGGTGACCTCTTACAGACCCATAAATGGCTCCAGAAGCGCCACCAGACAAACTGAGTGCTTCCTAACAATGCATTTGAGTTGAGCTATTGACGCATCATTACCAATACCATGAACATTCCAGAACAAGAAATTAGCCATGAAGATGAAAACAGAAAAAAACAAAAGCAAAAGAAACTGCAGTATAGCCAATCAAATAAGGTAAAGAGTATGGAGAGTAGATTAAACGATCTGCTCAGACGCCGCTATAAAGCGTGTGCGAATGATGCGGGGAGTACGGGGAGACGATCTCAATCTACGACGCAAAGATCGGTGAAGGGGGAAGAGGATTGGTCAATCGATCTTCCGATCACGGAAGAATCTGGAGAAGCCCCTAAGAGCTGAGCAGGTGAAGAGGGAGTAAGGGTTTTTAAACATGAACAATGATCCATGCATGTTCGATTTGGTCTTGTATGTTATTAGAGAATTTCTGAAAGCATCAGATTATTTGGTTTTGCTGTTGGAATGGAGAAGGCAGCATTGTGTTTATATATATATATATATATATATATATATATATATGTATATATATATCGGTTTGAGAAGGATATAATGAAGCAACGAAGAAAGTTACGCCACGTGAAAGTTCAGAGCGAAAGAGATTTTTTTCATATGGTTTTAGTTCGATCAGAAGGAAATGGTGTGGCAGAACATGTTGAGCAGAGACAGAGTTTCTAATTTAAGGTGACCGACTATTTTTGTTGAGGTGACCAAGGATTTTTTTTATTGAAAAGGCTAGCGATATTTTTGGCGTGTAACGTTCAACGTTTAAAATTCGCACGAGCACACACGAGCTCCGATTAAAATGAAATTCGAAATCTTACAATGAATTAATATTTTGGACACAATAAATCTGGTTTCATCAAATTCCAAGATCGTTTGTGAAATCATTATTTTAACTTCAAGCGATTAATTTATAAGCGCTTATAATGCGCATGCCCACAAAATAACTGCAATGGACGTGAAACTTAAAATCTTACAATAATATACCATTGCAGATTTTATAAAAATTCATTTCATTGAAATCTTAGGTCGTTTGAATAAAAACTCCTTTTAAAGGTCTAATTTAAATTAATTTCAAAACACCTCAATATAATAATAATAAATTATTATTATTAGATACATTCGAATATAATTTCACATATTTTCAAAATAAACTACTTCCGTTTTCTAGTATTTGAATTCCAAGTTAAAACGATATTAAATTCATAATGGATTTCCTTTTATTTTATTAAATAAAATGTTATGCTTTATAAACGATTCCATATCGACCTTTTGAAAATTCACATAACTCAAAAACTACAAGATGAAATCCCATTTTTTCTCTTTTATTAGAAAATTATTATCCAATAGATCCGGACGATTCTTGTTCCGAAGAATTCTGACTTATATTGGATCTTGTACATCCATTTAAAGTTCAAAACGTAAAACAACGAACCACCGCGACGCTGCCTGGTCGTTTATAATTAAATTATAAATTATGCGTTCAAACGTCGTTTAATTAAACAAATTCGTTAATATAATTCAAAACCAACCTCAATTAAATTCTTTTATATTGTCCAATCTATACAGTATTGCAATTTCAACTAATTCCAACTATTTCAAAATCAAATTATTATTATATTATTTATATTAATAAAATATTCAAAACTATTGAATTCAAGTTATTTAAATTCCAAATCAACATTTAAAACCATTTTTAAATGTTTAACTTAACGGTTAAAAATCTGGGCCTTTACAAATGATTTGAAAAATTCTTTGGTAAAAACATTCGTAAAAACATGTTTTTTACAAGGTTTTGACATATAAAATAAAAGTTGTAAAAGGATGACTTTTGTTGTAGAGACTAACTTATCAATCACAGAAACATACTACATTGTATTCTACGAAGGGTATAGTTCACCATAATAGCTCGATGTAGTGCAAACATACCATTCCATCGTTTTTATATAGCCAAATACTAAATCATACTTTCAAGATTAGGAAGTTTAGGAACTTTAACAAGTAATACAACCCAACTACATTCATAACTTTCCTTATGCAAAATATTACATCACATTCAATTAAGCACAAGAGTGAATCTTATGCTACAACTTATACCGTCGCTAATGTCTATACAAATGCATTACAGACATATATGGTCTCCTAATAGGTATTTCCGTCAAAAACAAATATCAAAAGACTGGTCGTCAAACTTAGCTAAATGAAAATAAGCTCTTGCTTCAGTAGTATGACACTTTTGTTTGCACCATGTTATGTTCCAACTAACCTGTCATTTTGTTTACATCCTTAGTTCATATGTGTCTGTTCCCTGATCACTAGTGCTAGTTTGTTGAACTCACATTATGTAAGATCACGGTGACCCCGGCCTTCTATTGGAGGAAATCAGAAGGGCCCATATGGGTCCCTCTGATTTCCTCTAATAGGAGGAGCGGGTCACCGTGACCTCATATGACCTCACATAATGTGAGGTCAACAAACTTCTGCTCCCTGATCACTGTAGAAATCAGATTGTTGCTATCCTCTGGGGTGAAAAGCCACCAATAAATCGATTCTCTTCGTTCTGGCCCAAACACCATAATACTCACTTTAGCTTTGGTGAAAAAACATTTTAGTATGTGGCTAATTGCTACATCTCTTGACCACCCATCAATAGACCACAGTTACTCCTATATTTTTCTTTCATTTTTATTTACTTTCTGCTATCGCATCAGCTAACGAACACTCCATCAAACTGAGCTCCACAAGTGCTACTGAAACTTTAATCTGGATGTTCTATAATGCAATGAACTACTGACTATGCATGTTACATGCATCTAATAAAGGTTCCAGCTAAACATAATACAATATTTAATGAAAGTTCATTTTTTACAGGCTGTTGGGGAAAAAAGTAGTAGTAAAGTAACATAAAATATGGTATCGAAGTTACTTGAGGACTAAAACTAAAATTTGAGGACTAGCTTTCGGTAACGAAGTTACTATCTAAGCATCTGTCACTGAGTTGGAAAATATGCTCAATTAAAACATTTCATTGTAATTTATAAAAGACAAACATTATTTGTAACATCTTAATATGCTGAAGTACCAATCTGCAAACTACTCATTATTCATGGAGCAAAGAACATACATTTGTTGCAATGATGCTGGAACAGTTAAAAGAACATATTCATATGATACAGAAGATACAACTTCATACGAGTAAACATAACCAGTTTTCAAATGTATGCGTACACCTTTTAAATTCCTATCCCCACTCCTTTTTTGAGTAGTTCAAAGGGCATTATCAGTGTATATTTCAATATATTAATGGAAATTTCTAACTTTTTTTTGTGTGTAGAGTCGATCGGTTTTTAAAGTGATTCGTAACCGTTGTTAAGATGTACATACATCATTTATGCATCTTATAATAACTGTCCAAAGTATATGAACACGGTATATGTTTAGCTTATCCATCGTATATTCATTTTGACTACACAATTATTATTGATTTGACAGAAATGTCATACTCAAACAATTTTTAAATACATCTTCATTACTAATAGTCTTCAAGCGCAAACTTTTGCTTCGATCGTGAATTTTTGAAAAACCCTTATATTTTTAGCTTTGTATATCACTTGCGATTAGGATCTGACAATTAAATATTTTTACGAATTCGAACCGCATTTCTGCACGTATTAACAAATCTTAATATAATTTAAAAACATGATCTAACAAATAGACATTCGTGACATCACTGTTGTATATAAATTAACAAGGCAAATAAAAAGTTAAACATAATAATAAATTAGATATTACTAGTTAGAGATCAAAATTCAAAATAATTACTCATTATTTTAACGTAAAAATGGAAATAAATATCAACGTAAATCATTTTCTCTTCAATGTATTAAACATGTACGGTTTTTAGAGAACATAATTCATGAGCAAAGTTTGTATCATGATCACTGTCTTTTATAAATAGTGTAAGATGGGTTAAAGTTCAAACTAATATGAGTTGAATGTCTTTTAAAAATCTTTTCCGGGCGTTCTCGCATCTGCGTAGTGTACAACACTGTACTTTGTCCAAAAAAATGAATACTAACTCCGCGCGCCGCATTTCACGTGCTCCACAAAGGCACAATCCCTCTCTTCAAATCTATTTTTATCGTCAACAATCAAAACCCCGCCTCCCCTATTCTCCCCCGAACCGTAAAGAATCTAATAAATCTGGGAGAGGCCAATTTTCCTTGGGGAGAAGATGCGGTATTTATGTGTATTTTATCATAGATTATTGGATTACAGAAGGGCAGAGGTAGAAGCTCTTGCCGAACTATTTGGAGCATTCAAACAAGTCAAGCGAGGAGAAGACGGAACATTTTCCACTCAAACTCTCGACTGGGAGCTTCCGGAACAGCATCACATAGATTCTCCTTTCCATTTCCTATCTCTTCCTTCTGAAGAAATCGCCAGGAATATCGCCAATAGAAGTAAATCTGCTATATTTTTCCTGTTGGGTTTGTGTGTGTTTGTTCGAGTTGATGCTTTATTTATTTGCTTCGTGATACTTAAGCTATGTATCTTGTGTTCATGGGGTTGGCTGTTGAACAGTCTGTCATGCATCTTAGATTTGCGCTAATATGATAAGGTAATATTCACATATAAGAACTTAGCTTTTGTGTGCATTGATTTTCTGTAAACGTTAGTCGAGTAGGGAGAACTTATTCATGCTATACTTGAGAAATGAAATGGGGTAAAGTTCAGTCCCACGTAAGATAGTAAAGCATTTGGATTGGTATCTAAACAGTAATGACCTGTACCTTTCTAACAAGGCATTTTCATAAACAAAAATCTACCCCTGGCTTTGGCTCTCTGGTGGATGTGATTAAGCTGGATACATATATTTATTTGTAAAATTTCTATTTAACAGTTGATGGTATAACTCTTAGGTAGCATTCGTGGGCAAGTTTTGTCCCGTTTCTTCGGAGGAGCAAACAGTTGATTTTTGTTAATCCTCCCTTAAATACCCCGTTTAACCCCCTTTAACCCTTAATTTTTTAAAGTTTCCCCTTAATCTTCCCTTAACAAACGAAAATACTCCATTTAGATGCCCTATTTAAATGCTCTGTTTGATGTCACAAACGCATACCATGTTTAACTTTCAATTCCGTTTAAATTCCCCGCTTAAGTACCCCATTAAAATGCCCTGTTATCGCTTAATGCAAACGCACCTTTATAGTTATCGGGGTTGCATGTATGAATAATTTTGTTAATGTTTCTACTGGAAAGTACTTCCTACTAGCAATCATTATGTCACACATATATTATGCATCACAATTTCAGGCATTTTGGTGAAGGGAATTTATGAATTGTGGGGATATGGAAGCACATACGAAGAATTGGAAAAGTCTATAAATGAATACCCAGAAGATCGTAAGTTACCATATTTGGCAGCAGACAACACTTTTAGAATTGTTGTCGACACTTTTGGGAAGACTCTTACATTTCAAGAACAAAATGAACGTATCGTAGCACTCGAGTATATACCATTCCAGGTTTGTATGAAGTGATATCTTGCACATTTAGCACTCATGTAACTTTTCGTATACTCTTCACAGTCACATTAGGAATTGTTACGATTCGTTCTCTTCGTGACTATAATCTGAATCAGGGAAATTATAGTAGTGTGTTGCCTTTAACATCTAAATCACTTCTAGCTATCATAGTCTTATGGATATACTTTTCTACACAATAAATCATTTTTCAAACATTTTAAATATTCTTCTTTAGGGTAAGGTTAACTTGCGAAACCCAGATCATAAATTCTGGCTTATGGAAACTGATGATTGGGATTCCAAGAATGGTTTACCGCCAATTGTGCAGAAAACCATATTTTTTGGTCGAGAGGTTGGAGCTGCAGATAGAACACTTTTGCCTACGTATCAATTGAAAAGTCGTAACTATCTTGGCCCCACTGCTATGGATGCTGAAATGGCATTTCTTATGGCCAACCAAGGCTTAGCTCAGTCAGGAAAATTTGTTTATGATCCGTTTGTCGGAACTGGAAGCATTATCATTGCTGCTGCTCATTTTGGAGCCATGACCATGGTAGGTGCCTGATTTGTTACCCTGATTTTGCTTGTCTTTGATCTTGGATTGTAGATCTTGCAATTTATTAGAAATTGTCTTTATTATTTATTCAGGGTGCGGACATTGACATAAGAGTGGTACGGGATGGGAAGGGTCCAGATCGTAATGTATGGAGTAATTTCAAACAGGTGATTTCTATAGTATAAATAAAATCATCTTCAGAGCCTTTTTATTTTCTTTTTTCTCCTGTTTTTTCATATAACTTGCTAAAGAAAGTAACTGTTAGTGCTAAGTAGTTAGGTTTGCTTTTGGTTTTGCCAATGTGGTTGGTAGGATGATTAGATCTGTACAATAGGTATTGATTGCTGAAAAATGGATTAACACCTAAAGATAATGTGAAAGCACTAATCCAGATAACCAACAACACAAAAAAATATTAAAGTGCAAAAATAGGTAAAGAGACTCAGATTTTTATAGTGGTTCAGCTTGTTCCGGTCTACGCCATTTCATAGTTGTGAAAGATGCGCACCATGGCGCATGGCACGACATTTGTGCCATTTTTGCTTGCGGCGCAACACACATGAAAAGGAGCGCCAAATGGTGCGCGGCGCAGAAATGACGCACGGTGCAAAATGGCGCACGGCACAGAAATGGCGCATGGCGCAAAATGACGTGCTTTTTCTTTATTTTATGGTTTTTTGCATTATTTTTTTTCATTTCAAACTGCAATAACCACTACTATAAATACTCTTATCATCACTACAACCACCATCACAACTATTACTATTATTACCATAATAACATGAAATGTGAATAACTTTATTAAAACCTTTTTTTTCCATTATAGGAAACATAATCACATCATTATTATTTTCTATTCGATTATCATCAAGTTAACAATCTTACAATTATGTAATTGATTGGCCTTAACATGCCGGCATTTAAAACTGACATATGTTTTATTATCCAACATAGTTTAGATTCATTTTAATATTGTCAGAAATACATAATGTAATGTATAAAAGATATTAAAATATTGCCTATCATAGATGCAAAAGCAAATGAATGGGACTGAGAACCCGTGAACGATAAATTAAGAGAAGCAGCTTTAGAGGAAGAGAAAGCATCCTCATAAAATTAACATTTAAGCAGCTCTGAAACATACCGTTGGATAGTTTTTTTTTTTTTTTTTTTTTGCATGTGTGAATATGTCCAATATTTTTGTACAATTTGTCTGCAACATAAAAAATATTTCAGGATTTGGTATTTGTTAAATACAATCAAGCATTAAATTTATTAGATTCAGATTTCTAGTTTATCAGTAATGTGTATTATTATTTTGGATTTGAAAACTATTGTGCTTGAAATTTTATGCTTTATGTTTTTTTTGTAAAATGCAAAAAAAAAAAAAACATTTGTTGCTTATGTTTTAGCAAAAAATACTGAATTTTTTATTTTTTTTGTTAACATATTAAATTTATTAAAAAATTTAAACATGTGCAGTAAATCAAAAAGGCACGCGCCATTTGCCATGCCGTGCGCCAAGGCTACAGAGAGAGTTTGCGTCTTTTTGCGCCGTGCGCCATTAATAACACTGGTCCATTTCAATCGGCTTTTATTATGATTGTGTTGGTTTGATCTCTGTGGAGCTCAACTAGTTAGTCCTATAGCTAAGGTACAAATATTTAAAGATTTTTTTTGAAGAGATAAGAGGTGAATCAGTGAAGGTGATCCAACAGAGCAGCGGCGTCTCCAGCAAGATCCGAAAGATCCTCTTCTTGTTGCAGATGGTCAAATATTTATAGGATAATCAGCAATATTGGGCTAGAATTCAAATTGTAGAGGATGTGCCAAGCTGAAGAGTCACACCATAAGTCATTGCTCGATACAAGTCAATTCCATGATTCAGTATCAAGTCATAGAGATGACATATACGAGTCAGTTCTATGACTCAGTACCCAGTCATAGAGATGATTTTATGCCAAGTAATAATAGATTTAGCATATTTCGCCATTTTTCTCTTGAGTAATTTTCTTTCTTCTAGTTGAATCGTCTGGTCCAACCTTGAGTTGTTCCAGATTAGTTTGATCATCTATTTTTATGGCTCTTCCGATTCATTCAAGTCCAAAATATGATCATCCACGTTTCATTCAATCCTTATCTAAATCACATGAATGGGCGCAATCCAGAGGAGCTAAGCCATGAAGCTAGAAGTGCCAAAACTTGAGCCTATATGAGGCGATACCGAGTCATGGAGTTGACTCGTAGGGGTGAGCAATACTCGGTTCAAACCGAATTAACCAATCAAACCGGTTCATTTCGGTCGGTTTGGTTCGGTTTTAAAACTAAATCGGTTTGAATTCGATTTGTAAAATAATTTTTTTCGGTTATTGGTTTAACCGAATTAACCAAACTTTTAATTTATCGTCTAATTTTACAATATTGTAGTACTTTAAATAATTATTTTAGTTATATAGTACAAAGACATTTGTTGCAAATACATAAAATCTTATCATAAACATAAAATTTACTGCATAAAATATCTCCAAACATGAATTTATGTTTTACTTTGAGTGAATCCATCATTTGAATTATAGAACATACTTAAAGTTCGGTTAAATCAGTTACCGATCGAAATAACCGAAATTAATTCGGTTCGTTTCGGTTTGGTTTGGAAAATTTTCGGTTTCAATTCGGTTTGAGTTTTTTTACGTCCAAACCAACCGAACCAACCGAACGCTCACCCCTATTGACTCGGTGCCGGCTCATATACATAGCACCCTTTTTCCATGATATATCTTGCTTCTTGGTGTCTTCCATGTGTTCATGTGAAGTTTCATTTTAATCCGATCCATTTGAATTTTCTAAATCTTGTTAAATCTGCTTTGGTCCAAAAATGGGTAGACAGTTGTGTATCACTTCGCTATGACAAGTGCTAGTAATTGTCTAACTTCTTTTGTTAGGGTTTTATCATTTCTTTACCTCTGTCTGCTCAATGGTTATTTATAGACCTAAATTATTCATTTGAAGCTACTTTTTGAACATGTAATTGGAGTATGAAGTAATGGGACTACAATAGCTTAATGCATAGTGTCTGATTTCTTTAATTGGAGCACAATGCTGATGCGCAGCTAGAATAATTTTGTGCATTGTGTGTTTTGTAACAAATATATGTTGCTTCAACGTTTAATTGGAGCAACCAATTTATGTTCTAATAAATATATACTGCTCAGACTCCAACATATAACTGGAGCAACCAATTTTATTTTCTTACTAGGATATTGTGTATGCCAGTAAATATGGGGTTTAGCGTGCTTGCAACATCACACAGTTATCAAATATACTAGTTCATAATTAAAACTCAAGATGGATGGAATCCCACGTTTTTTTGCTTTCTGTGTTTTGTTATTGGTTACAGTTCCTGATCTACAATGCATGTATTTTTTGTAATACATGCACGACAATTTGAATTACATATTGAGTCTCTCAAGTGTATTAGGATAACGGGATCAAGTCAGCGTAACATTGGAGATAATTTGAAGTAGGCATGGTTGAGGTTTATTATTATTACTACGATTTTTTAACCATCATTTGCCTAGGCTTAAGGTAAAAGTTACGATCTCCATTTGCCAAATTTTTACCGAAACAGTGGCTCCACCGACAATGCTAAAAATACATTTTACCGAAACAGTGGCTCCACCGACTATGCTAAAAATACATTTTACCTCGGCTGTATTTTTATTTGACATAGATTAAAGCAGAAAAACAGAAAGCAGTAAAAAAGCCATAAATTTTCTGGTAGTTTGATGTACTTGGTATACGTCCACTTCAAACAGTTTTTATTATGAGTTATGAATTGAATCTCTTCGGATTACAACTAGTTTATCGTTAGATTTAAATCATAGTGAGTTCAAATAAATTTAGAGGGGATAAAAATGAAGAATCGAAAAGAATCCAATAGATCAATGACACTCAGTCTCATGGAAAATCAGAAGATCCGGATCCAAAGTCAAAAGAAATCTTTTATCTCGTTGTAAATAGGCATGATTTAGGAGCATTGAGTAGGTATTAGGTCAAAAGGCCAACATCAGCCAAGACCAGAAGAAGAGCTGGGTCTCCACCATAATTCACAAAGCATACCGAGTCACGAGCATGACTCGGGTCCGACCCATGCCCATGACTCAGGGCCGACCCATGCCCATGACTCGGCCCTTTTTGCTTTTTCATTTGCATGCTTCTTTCTTCATCTAGTCAAGTCGATTGATCCAATTCCTATCTGTCTTCGAGTCGAATTTTGTGATCTCTCACCCACTCGTTTCCTTGGCTTTCTATACTTAGTTAATCCTTCGAATAAGTTATCAAATCCTTGTACAACCACTTGAACATGAAGCAATACAGTAGACTGATTAGAGCACAAAGGCCAAGAAGCAAGAGGTTGAGTCAAGTGGGTCAGATCCGACTCTTCATGATGGGCCGTATCTGACTCATCATGCTGAGTCGACACTGAGTCTATTTGGCTAGGCTAAATCACTTGCAATTTTTGCTATGTCCTTTCATAGCATCTTCTAAGTGTTCCTTTTAAGTTTCAAATCAATTCGATTCCGTTTGAATTATTCTATTTCAGTTAAAGCGGGTTTGATCAAAAGCGGTTAACACTAAGGTTAAGATAAAAGATATGACAACGATGATAGCAATTTATAGTCCATATTAAATCTTTACATGGCAATAAAAATCAAGGTGATGACTGAATGGATATTTCCTGTAGTATTTTTTTGAGATCATTCCTGTTGTAGGTAAAACCAATTTAATTTTTGTGTGCTTGTGTGTGTTTCATAAAAAAGGAAAAATATAAAAATGAAAAATTACATGAGTATGTTTTAAGCATTCAAGTAAATATGGGTAGTTGATAATTTTTATCGGCATGTATGCAATATGCACCTCTAGCATGTGCATGCAGTACACACATTGGGATATGCATAATATTTACTAGAAGACAAGTTACGATTGTTAGATCAAAATATGGTCTAACACCTAAAATGACCTTTGCAAGGCTGTGTCTGGGGCTGCTTTATGATATATGCTCGAAACCAAATGAAGAAATCCAAAATCCAATTAAGCTGCTTCAAATGGACCAATGAGTAAGCTCGAAGCTAAGCAGTTGCTTCGTAAGGAAAAAAAAGCTTCGAAACCATGTATTTATTACAAATTTAAAACTGACATTTGCACAATTATATGCCAATACACGACCACTTTCAGGCTTAGGCTGGCCAAGCGGCCGCCTATGGCAACTCCTCGGATGGGGGCAACAAAGTGGGATTTTTTTAAAAACTGATGTCAAGTTATAAATTAGTTGCTCTATAAATGGACAATTAAGTTTGCTTAGGCTAGATTGTGCTGCACAAGCATGTTGAGAGTGAGGTTGCCTGTTTGATTTTGAGTTGTGTTATTTTAGCATGTTGTTTAGCCTTGAACTTTTACTTGCCTGGGGCAATCCAAATGGTTAACCCTTCCTATTTTTTTGCATTAACCCTTTGCCTTGTCTAAGGTAACCCTGGTGGCCAAGTCGGCCCTGTGCCTATATGTTGATAATTTTCTTATATTAGCAGTGAGGTCAAAAATTTACTGAATGGTAAATTTGACATGGAAAATAAAAAACAAATGTAATCTTTGGTATTAAGATTACTAGGTCCAAGATGGAAATTTCTTTAGGTCAATTTCACTCTATTTAGAAGCGCTTAAAGAAATACAATTATTTTGATCGTAAACTTGCATCTACGCCATATGATTATAGCGTACAATTATTTAAGGTGTAAGGCAGTCTGATTATGTAAGCATCATCAATAGCCTTTGATATGTCACCGATTTTACTAGACCTGACATATTGCCTATGTCACGAGATTATCGTGTAGGTTTGCTAGTAAACCTAATATAGAGCATTGACACGTTATTGAAAGGATTATGAAATATTTTAAAATAACCATGAATCTTGGGTTACATTGAAAGTTTTTAGTTGGTTTTGAAAGCTACAACTGATGCAGGTTGGAACAGTTTATTCGACGACTCCAAAGCAACAAGTGGTTGTATTTTTAGCATAGTCGGTGGAGCCACTGTTTCAGATCGCGAAATATCGCATGATATCTCGTTCAAGATCTTGTTTTGAACTCTTTTTGAAATGACACAGCAAATGTCGTTGTAAATCTCGTTTTGATTATATCGTACAAGGTATGACGGTATTGGTTGATATATCAGCCGAGATGAGATATTGAAATACCGATCGAGATTTTGGGTTTTTGGAATAAATTTTACATCTGTGTCTGACCAAAAATAGTAATTCAAAAAACTCAAAACTAGGCATTATTATATTATGCTATTTTAATAGTGAACTCCTCTTTTAATTGCTAAAATTAACCCTAAAAATTTCCTAAATCAATTGACTGCATGTGAGACATCTGAGTCACATCTCAAGTCACTCGAAAAATAGCCTTTTAAGATATATTAATGATTCTTATTGCTAGTTAGCTTGTTAAAAGCCTAATTTTATTTTGATTTACCATGATGATCTTTTTGCTTGTACGTAAATAAAAGACTTATCATGTTTAATATATATATACATATATGTATGTATGTATGTATATTGCATGTTGTATGATCATATCATATATTCATATATGTTCTACAATTCATGTTACTTATGAAAGTATGTATTTTATGTTCTACTTATGTGCAACTATTTAATATTTTGAATCTTTTTTATGTTTTATGTCTAGCAATAATTCATGTTCATAGATCATAAGTTGTAAGCAAAATCTATTTGTATTATGTAATGTCTTTGGTTTAAGCATTTTATGATTTATGAATATGAATGTTCGTTTATAAATTAGTAATAATAGAGTGATTTTGCAATTGAAGTTCAAGTTATTATTCTTATGGTAGAATTCATAAAAGTTATTGTATAATAATATTTATCATACACCCCGAGATTGTTTTGATATGGGCTTTAAGACCCGGGATGGAACCCTGAGACAAACATCCGAGTTGGACTTATCTTGTCTCCCCCGATATGAGATCGAGTCTCTAAAATCTCCTAGACGAAACGTGATTGATATCCGAGATTTAAAAGCTTGAGTGGAGCTGTTTCTCGGAAATCTAAAACATTAACTATTTTGGCTTAGTCCATCAAGGAGTCTGAGATGATAGCACTAATCATAGATATTGAAGAAGCCAATTATTTAAGAAATCTGCTAGATGTGATTCCTTTATGTAAGAAATCATACTAGCCGTATTGATCTATTGCGATAATACGACCATTGTAAATCAAAAATACGTCGTAAGCACACTGTAAGAGGGTTTCTCTCTTCAGGAATTGTTAGAATATCATGTACACACTGAAGATAATTTGGCTGATCCTTTGACGTAACGGTGGGCCAGAGAAAGTCTGTATGCTTCAAAAGCTATGAGACTATTGCCCTTAGGATGAAGTCACAATGGTAACCCAATCTTATGAATAGGATTTCAAGAATAAGGTTCAATGGATGATAACAAGTTGTGAAGTGATATGAGTTGAACATGTTATAAAAACATGCATTACTGAAGTGATAGAAGGATGAGTTGATACCCACACTTAATGATTTCTACACTCCAGGTGGTGTGCAGTACATAGGTACAAGAGTACTCTTGATCAAGGTACACACTAGATTTTCATAATTTTCTTTCCGGTTCAAGCATGTCCCGGAACGGAACTCCATAAAAAAAATCCCACTTTGGGATTTTGTAAAAGAGGAAAGGTTTTTTATAAGAATTGATTCATAAAAAGTGAAGTAAACCGAAATATTATCTCTTTTCATGTTATCTTTCTCGATTTCAAGCACTAGATGAATTGAACTTGTGAAATGCCTAGTTTTAGCATCGAAAATGAGATGGAATCAAATTTGCTGAAACGTCAAATATGAGTTGAAATCGAATTGAGGAAGCGTAGGAGCAACATGATATTCCCTTTTTTTTGTTACCAAGTTCCCGCTTTGAATCAGTGAAAAAATGGGGCAAGCTTAAGAAATTTCATTGCTCAAGGCTTCCTTATCGTTTAAGGCTTTTTCATTGACCAAAAGAGAAGCAACAACGAGATTTGAGGAAGGACAACAGGTTTGGCCAGGCTTTTTTTTTTTTTTTTTGCCAATGAAATAATACTTTGTTTTTGGTGAGTAGATATGGTATTTTGGTGAGCAGATAGGGTAATAGGGCAAGTAAAATATTGGGTTAGGTTTGGTTATTTTATTGTTTAATTTTGTTTGGGCTTGGGCATCATCTGGAGATAAAACAAATATTGGTTTGTTGCTATTTTATTGATAAAATTATATATATGTATATGTGTATACATATATATATATATATATATATATATATATATATATATATATATTTAGGTCCTTACTCCTTAAGCATGTAAAGGTTACATTTTTAGATGTGTGATGGGTATCTAATAACATATGGTGATTTGATTATATGGGCAAAATATTTAAAAGTGAAAAAGTGAAAAGAAAATCCAAAATCAAAATTAAAACGGATTTTTTGTAATAT
This sequence comes from Allium sativum, assembly GCA_030737875.1. Classification (NCBI taxonomy): domain Eukaryota; kingdom Viridiplantae; phylum Streptophyta; class Magnoliopsida; order Asparagales; family Amaryllidaceae; genus Allium; species Allium sativum. The sequence goes on from CM060918.1 coordinate 551,406,360, forward strand.
CCTCAACGGAACCGAAATTCTAAACATGTAGGGTGATCGGAACAGAGCTGAAAACCAAAATTTCAACTCTTTTCTTTTGATAGACTCGCCTATGTGAATGTGGTCGTTTCCTATGGAGTTTTAGAGCAGAAATTCCTAGAATGTTCTCTATATCGGGATAGACGTGCATAACCATAAACGCATGAGATTTTAGGTTGTATCATACAAATATTGTATGCGGTTTGATATCAGACATAGAATTCAAGATTATGGGTCAATCTAGCATATTCTGAATCTCACTCACTATACAAAAGTTCAAATCAAACAATACCTTTTGTTCATGTGCAATTTTATATTTTTATAAATTGTTTGATTTTAAAAAAGAAAAAGAAAATTCAAGTTGGAGATTGTTGAAAATTGTGTTTGAATTGTTTTATAAAATGATGATAGTCAAATAAGTGCATTTATTGTTAGGTCCTGCATTGTAGAGAATATAAAAAGACACTCATATTTATGAGTTTCTTAGCTCCTTGATTGAGGCCATTGGGCAGTTGATGTGACTTTTGTATTTAGGAGGGAGCACATACTTGACCGTCACGTCGATCTGATCCAGACTGGTGTGGAGCATTGTATTTATGGTATAGAAGTTCAACGTTTTTTTTCTTTTCGAACGGTAATATAACAGTCAAGGTCAAGTCAGACCCCTTGTATGAGAGAAATAATGTTCAGATTGGAGCCATTCTTTCTAGAGCTGTTTTTTAGTCCGCGTCTTCCACTAAAGCAGTACCATTTTTTTTTACTATTCTGTTTACTTGATAAGCAGACGAAACAGAAAGAACAACGCATCTGGCGCTCTGTTTATCATTCTTCTTCTTTGTCATTTATTTTCCAAAATCAAAACCGAGCAATAATTCTAAACCGGAGGGTATAAATTCAGGTCGGCAACCTTTGTGCAGATGTCTATCGAGTATTAATTGGGCTGTTTTATCCTGGAGGTGAAGCTGCTTCTAGTTGGTCTTGCACCATTCTGACCAGAACGGCGAAATGACCTAAAAAAGAGCGATAACGTACACGGCCATCGAGTCAGATAATTGTTTCCAGCAGTTTCTTCCTTTTTCATAGAGTGACGACTTCTATTAGTTTTCACCTGTCATAATATGTATCTATCTAGTTTGTGTGTATCATATTTCGTCTTACATAACGCTGTGCGATCAACATAGCACACAGTTTATTGGAAATGAAGTATGAACATGGCTTCCTATTCATTCTAGTTTTTAATGCTTTATATGCCGGTATTATACTGGGTTTCCTTATTGTTTTACAGTATGGATTACCAATGCCTTCATTGATACGTGCCGACAATAACTTGCCTGCTTGGCGGCCAGGACTAAAAGAGGTATTATTTCTAATCCTTCACAAATTGTGTACATATTATTACCACTGATATGTTCTGTTCAAAATTTATCATTTCAAATTGTGAAAATACTCTTACCGTGCTATTGGTTTATAATGACTATTTAGATGCATGCTAACTTTTATTTGTACATACAGAGCTTGTTTCTCTAATGGGGATTTGCATTTGTACTATTTCATATGGTCGTTGCCATTGTGGCTACAAAATTTTTGACGACAAAACTCTTCATTTATGTCAGGCTACAAATGTTACTTGGTAACATTTGCTTGATTATAATTTGCAAATGGCGTGCAAATAAGGCTGTCATGGTCACAATTACTGCTACTATCTTCAAAAAACTGTTATCATGCCCTTTTTTGTTAGTAAGCTCAAAAAGCATTTACCTATAGCATTATCTTATTGTTGGTATACCAAATTTTGTACATAGATAAATTTGGAGCTGTTACATCGATAGCATTGAATTATTCCATTGTTTGAAAAGTAATAATTTTGGCAATTTGGTAAATTATTTCACTGTTTGAAAAATCGAAGTTGCAGCATTTTTAAAATGTAGTGATGCTTCATCATACACTTCATGGCGTATATCATCAAAGACATCGGTAGAAAGAAGAAAATTGTCGTTAACATCATCCGAACTAAAACCTCAAAATCACTTGTTTGTTTGTTTTCTTTTGGTAAACTGTATTAATATACGGTTAACACAACTTAAAATAGAAATTAGCTGTTAAATTACCGTCATCATCACATGATTCACATCTGGGAAAACATCACGGATGTTGTACAACAGAAAGGGTAAATGACTAAACTTACCATTACTTATCAGTTGTATTTGTGTATGGAACCACAATTGATTGTTGAGTATTGATATGATATGCGGAATTAAAATGGTAACCGAATGGTTTTCCTAAGATCATACGAGGTTAGTTAACTTATTGCCTGTTTGACTAGGTATTCGACGCCATAATATGCGACCCACCTTATGGAGTGCGAGCAGGGGGGCGTAAGTCAGGAGGGCGCAAGCTTCTAAAAGGCGCAGTAGGACCCTACACAGTGCCAGATGAAAAGAGATACAACCACATCCCCTCTACAGCTCCGTACAGCTTAGCCGAATGCATGCACGATCTTCTCGACACCGCGGCTAAAATGCTGGTCATGGGTGGCCGCCTGGTCTACTTCTACCCAGTTGTAAGAGATGACAATTTTACCGATGTCAAATTCCCAGAGCATCCTTGCTTCACTCAGGTCGCTTGCTGCGAGCAGATTTTGAGCTTGAGGTACAGTCGCCATTTGGTAACGATGGTGAAGACGAGATGTTACAGTGAGGAGATTGAAGAAATAGCAAGATTGAAGAAGATCGATTTTAAGGAAAATCATGTTAAGTGGCTGGAAGAGGGCAATTTGCATGCTGCCGTTTTCTGCCCTGCTGATTCTTTATCCAGTTTATCAGGGGAGTCTAGGTTTGATAGAGATTCTAAGCCCAAGTATAGAGGGAAGTATGTTTAGTTGGTAGGTTTTTGATTAACTACTAGAGAATCAAAACTGATTGCCTTACGAGCAAGAATGGATATTTTTTGAACTCATTTGTCACCTGGTTGGTGGTCCAGGATTCCAGGTTTGAATCCGGAAACAACCTCTTCACAGTGCGAGGGAAAGGCTACGTACTATCGACCTCCCAGAGCCCTTATTGTACCCTTATCGTATGGGAATCTCATGCATTGTGTTCCACTTTTTTTTGTCCCATGTTGAGTTGTAACTTAATCCTTACTCCTGTTATTTTTGTTAGGGTAACTTTTCATTTACAATTTTCGCAACAACTAGAACTTTACATTTCCAATTTTCGCACAAACTAGAACTTTATTTCTATATTTGGTTTGGATGAACTACTCGGGACCTTATCTTGATTTTAATTGTCTCGTCTGTAGCCTAAAATAGAATTTGTATCCAAATCAAACCGATGCGAATTGAACTGGATGGGTTTCGGTTTGGGTTTGAGTGGTGAAAAATATTGTAAAAACCCAACAGCTAACTTGATCTGAAAAATCCAAAAAATGAATATTGAATCTATGTGGAATTAGAACCAGACTGATTTGTACTTGGATCGGGGCGGGGTTAGATTTTAAATGGACAAGACAAAACCTGATTCATTTAAAGTCGAGACCTGTCAAGCCAGCTTGAGGTCTATCGGGTTGAGTTTGATTGCCATCTCATTGTTATTTTTTCATTTAAAGTTTCTAAATAGTTTTGGACTCTGTTTAAAATGTTGAAAGTTGGATGTTGATTGTTGGATGCTGAATATTGAATGTTGAATTGCAAAAGGTTATGTGTTTATATTTTTAAAATTTCAGGTGAAAACAAGTGCAAATGTCTATTTTAACAATATTGTTTTTCATATTATATGGTTATTCATGTGCTAATTGTTAAAACAAAAACTTTGAACTGTAAAATTAGTTATAACGTGTTGAATTTGAAAATTTTTAATGTTGGAAAATGCTTGAGTTTTGTGGAAACTCGAATAATGGATAATTATTTGTAAGCATTAAATTTTGAAAGGTGCAAATTTCTTTTTGTTATTTTTCGTTTAATTTTTTGAAAAAATATATTAAATTTTCATGAATTAAGTTTGTAGAAATTTAGTTAGAAAAATATTTGAAAAATAATTATCAAAATTATGTAACTTTTTTTTTTTTTTTAATTTTTGATCTTTTTTCTAAAATTTAAGTATTATTTGATTTTTTTCATAAACGAATCTGAATTTAAAATATTGTAAAAAATAATTTGAAATGTATGAAATCTTAAGTAAAATGAATCTTCATTTTGTTTTAATTTTTGAACCAAATCAAGAAGGAAGCATGCGTTCAATCAAATATAAAAGAAATCAAATATAAAAGAATGAAATATTCAGTACAGTAATGTTTAGATCTAAGGAAGAGATACAGGACTTATGTGAAAAAGTGCATAAATCAAAATAATCAACTTGCATATATTTATGATATTTAGATCTAAGAATAAACTTAGATGAAAAAGTGCATACATCCCATCAATCCATTTGTATAGTTTTAACATATTCAGATCTAAAATAAGAACCTAGGACTTACTTGCAAAAGCATCATATAAATTTAGGAACTAAAAGTCCCTTAATAAATTTAATTTAACTTTAAAAAGAAAACTTAGATTTAAAAGAATTGGTAAATGAAAAATCATCACTCGCCTTTGCAGCAGTTACTGATCTGAGAAATCTTTCCATATCTGAAATGGGATAATCAACCAAATGGTTTCCTTCCTCTTTAAAGTTGTTGATCTTCCTCTTTAGGTGTAGATTTAATTGCCTTCTTTTAAATTGTTAGAAAGTTGAGATATTGCGGTTTTTAAATGTAGATCTAGAGAGTATTTTTATTGTGAAGTGAAATGAATAAAATGAGATCACAGTAACCAATCCTAGCCTTTTTCTCTTCTAATTCTAAAATTATGAAGGGGCCCAATATTTCTTAATGATAGAATTGGATTGTTTAAAATTAAAAAATTCTTTAAAAGTCATATCTCTCAAAATTAGCCCATTTTTAACACATAACCATCGTACGGAAAGGGGAATCATCATCCAAACATAAAGAAAGTGGTTTGAGATCCAAATTCCACTTCAATAAAAGGTTACGGGCAAAATAAATTTTTGTTAAAGGCAAAACGTTCATGAAAAATTCAACAAACATCTTATATGTTGAAAATATCTCTTTTTGTCGTTACCAAAACTATAAAACCATACAACCTCATGAAAATAATATTTCTTATTTATGTGCTGAAATGTGCAAAATTGTGGGTTGTTACAACAAGTTTGTAGATGATAAGGAGTGGATAACTAGTAGGTTATCAAGTATTTCTTCATTAAAGTTTCAAACTATCGATTATAGAAGTGTGTTCTATTGTTACTTATTATTATGCGATATGTGTTGAAACTCAAAATGATGTTTTCTTTGAGAAATTTAACATTATATTTCTTACATGGAATGACTCCAACCCATTTTGAAACGTAATCAACAACAAGAAGAATGCACTGATCGCTAAAGAGTTATGAAATCGACCCGTAAAATTAGATCCTCGCATATCATAGATTTCAATCGCAAGGATGACGATCAAGGTGTCATATTTTATTGAAAGATTTTACTAACTATTTAGCATTGATCACATATCTTACATAACTTGAATGCATCTTTAAAAGATTAGGCTTGTAAAAACCACATTAAAATACCTATTTCTCTGTTTTCTTTGAATCGAAATTTCCACCGCGCGCTTGGCTATGACAAAATGAAAGAACAATTGTAATTTAGCAATCTGGAATGCATCGACAAATGATTTCGTCATGATAATACTTAAACAATTATGGATCGTCCCAATATAAGTATTTTGCTTGGGATATAACTTTGAACTTATCCCCCTTGGACCAAAATGAAAGGGTTTGTTTAGTGGTAAAAGCTGAATCGATTGGAACAGAAATGAGTTATTTATCAGGAAAGTTCTCACTAATGGATAAAGAAGATATTGCATTTGGAAGTTAAGACAAGCAATTGGCTACGAAGTTATCGCAATCTTTCTTATCATTGATCGTAAGTTCAAATTCATGGAGGAAAAGGATCCAATGAATTGAGCAAGATTTAGCGTTCTTTCGGACAAATAAGGTATATTGAACCGAATGATCAGTGTAAATATAACGTGTGAACCTATCAAATATGGTTCAAAGTTTCCAAATTTTAAAACTGCAGCTAAAAGCTCTTTTTCAATGGTTGTGTAGTTGAATTGAGCATCGTCCAGAGTCATACTAACATAATAGATAACATGAAAGAGAGTTTGGCAATGCATTGTCCTATGATAACACTATTAGGGACTGAGATGATGGTTTTATGACAACAACCTTGTTTGAACTATATATATATATATATATATATATATATATATATATATATATATATATATATATAGGTATTAATTTTGATGACTGCATAGTTTAGAGATTCAAGATTGCAAAGAAGAAGAGTTCAAGATTGAAGACTCATGAATAACAAGATTTTAAGAGTTCAAGAAATCAAGATAAGTAATAGAGTCTATAATTTTTGTTAAAACTCCATAATAGCACTTAAATCCTTATTCCAATTTTCTCACCATTTAGCATTATAATGTTTTAAAATACTCTTAACTTTTATTTTTAAATTGATTTCATAATTCCTATTTAAAAAATATATATCTAATTATTTAAATTTACTTTCTTGGATTTTAATCTAGCTCCTGGTTTAAATATTTTAAATTTTCTTACTTATATTTCAAGTTTTAATTATATATGATTACTTAAGTTTTTAAAATTATTATTTCCTTACATTCATATCTATTATTTTATATATTAAGTTTTAAAGTTTATTATATTCAATTCATAGTTTTATATATTAAGTTTTAGAAGTTTCTTATATTTTTATATATAATTTTATAATAAGTTTATATCACTATTACAGATTATAAATATATGTTTTTAATATATATTCTTGACATATTATACTACTTTAATATATAAGAAAATAGTTTGTTTGAACGCTGGAATTTCCTTGATTTATTTAAACATCATTTACATTGTTTTTAAAAAGACTTAAATTTTAAAATTCTCTAACGCATGTTGACATCCCCTACCCACTATGTTGACATGGTTACCGTTATTTTCAATTTTCAAAAGATGTATCTATTCATCTAAATCTTTTCTTGAAAGGATATGACTGTTGATACACTATAAATACCCATCTAAATTCGATTTTTTTCAACCACTTTCATTATCTTCTTCTTTACTTTTCTACTTTTCATTTAATACTCATAAATTTCAAGTTTTTATAATGAAACTCCGCCTAAATTCAAAGAGAATTAAACCGATTCATTTCTAGTTCGACCCTCTACCATTCTCGCTATTCAGAGTTATAGGAGTATTTGTAATCAAATATCGCAAAATCAAATTTCTGTCGAGTCTTTCTTCCAAACTAATACTGAAAAGGTATGGTTGTAGCCCGTTCAAATGAACTATGCATGATTGTAGCTTGGAAATCAATTGGGTGTGATTATAGCCTAGAAAATCTATTGAGTCTCACTATACTCCGGAAACAGGTGGGGTGTACCTCGTGGCCTGTGAAATCGAAGATTGTAATTTGAAGATTATTCGAAAAGAAATCTGCATCAACCTGAAGTTGTGTGAGACTGAATGTTGGGTAACTCCAAAGCGAGAATTTTCATTTAAAGGACAAACTTAACAAAAACTTTGGTGAAAAGTATATAAAGTTTGGAATTTAGGGAGAAGGAAAACTTTTAGTGCAAAAGTGGAAGTGGAAAATAGGGAGAAGGACAAACTTAACAAATTTTTTGGTGAAAAGTATGGAAAGTTTAGAATTTAGTGAGAAGGCCAAATTTTAGTGTAAATGGGAAAAGGTAAGTGGCCCCCCTGAATTCCACCTTTAGTGTAAATGTGTCATTCTCCCTAATTTTGAAACTTTCCATACTTTTCACCAATTTTTTTTCCAAAGTTTGTCCTTTAAAAGAAAATCTCGGAAGTGGAAACCATAGGACCCACTATCATTTTCCCTTTTGCACTAAAAGTTGTCCTTCTCCCTAAATTCCAAACTTTCTATACTTTTCACCAATTTTTTTAAAGTTTGTCCTTCAGACTATTTTCCATCTCCAAAGCAGTATAAATTCCCAGTATGTTCTTTCCTTTACTACTTTTACCTTTTATTTTGCATTTATGCCTGATTCTGTGATTATTTCATATTTGTGATTTGCATTTATTTTTGATATATTCAAAATAGATTTCATAAAATTCATAAATTCCATTAAGCATTATTCACCCTCCTCTAGTGTTAAGTTTTCCTTAAGATCTATGATATGCGTTTCCCAATAATTGGTTTAAGAGTAATAGTTTTCAAAGTTTTCATAAACTGATTTTGAATAGTTTTAAATGGCATTTTTTGATAAAATCATTAACACTATTATTGAATGGATATGTCACAAAATCATCATGATGTTGCTTAAAATTACATTTAATTATTTTGAAAAATCATTTGATTCTTTAAAAAGTTGTGTTGTTTATGCAGGGGAGGATTATGTCTGATGACTATTGGCTAAAAGACACCAGATGATCATTCATAGATCAAAAGAACAAACCGAGATAAAGAAACTTGAAGACAAAACCTCTAGATGGAGAGATGATAAACTGGACTGGAGACATCCGAAATCCTACATTTTTTTTTAATGAATGATCTAAGTAGAGGCTAATTTTAGATCTTTAAAATAATCAAAATTGATATAAACAAGTAGAAAAAAGATTTCCCTCCAAAAATATAGGCTTATTTTAAAATTGAAAAGACACTTTTATTTTTGAGATATCTTATGATTTTATCGATAAAGTAGTAAATCTTAAAGAGTTGTAATAATATTAATTATTGAAAGTTTTGAAAAGATTTTTAAGAATAACAATTATTTTTAAATTTACAGTAGTTTTATGCAATTGACTATATACTTTGAAGACAAGGAAGATAATATAAAATGAAGTAGCATGTTTTAAATACAAGAAATTATAAATTAATAATTTATTGTTGAAATTTATTAAGTGTAAAGTAGAGAGATGAACTTGGTTGTGTAAAAAATATAGAGCCAAAATCCAAAATTTTATTATTTTATTATTTTTTGAATGAATAAGCACTTGGTTAGTTATAATAGCCATATTTTCAAATTTTGGTGCCAAAATTTGAATTTTAATGGTCTTAAAATCAAGTTATTTTTCTATAATAAAAACTTTCCATAGATTTGTAATCAATGTTTATAACTATATAAAAATTATGAATTCATTTCAGTTAATTCAATATTTTTTTTAAAACTAATTACTCTCTTTTAACGTCGAACAAACATATTAAAAATTGTAATTTTGTTAAAAGAAATTGAAAATTTTAAATTGAATAATCTTTCATGAAATTTTTTTCCCATGAAACTACAGACATTTATATACCTTCATAAAAAAATTCATGCAAAAACTCGAAGTTTTGATATTTTATTATTCTCATATAATTAGTTAGTTAATGGTTATAACAACCATTTTTCTACCGCGGACAAATGTAATATTGAACTTTTATGTCTTTTTACGCAGTAGTATTTAATAAATAAGAATTGTTCTCTAGAATATAGTTAGTACATACCTATATTATATTTTTTTAATACTTTAGATTAATGAAACATTTTCATTCATTTAGATTAGTATGAATAGACACTTCAACTACCAACCTGTATTTTTAAAATTAAAAATTACTTTTGACAATATTTTCTCTTCATAATTAATCAATACACTTACCTAGAAAACTTTATAAAGTGTTTTATTTTAACAAAATCTCAATAATCATTTTTCGCGACTATACCAATAGAAAAACATATCTTTTCCCAAGTCCAGACTCTTCAAATATCGATTATACTTCTTTCTTATTTCTCTTTAACTTTAGATAAGATATTAACTACATAATTTCATATAATTTGATTGAATGATTTCAGAATGTAACCCCTTATTTATAGGTTTCCTCGATTAATTTGAATGCGCCACTGTCATAGAAATAAATAAAAACACATGCGAAATGACATGTGTATTACACTTGTCACTTAGAATACATGCATGATGACAAGTGTCCTTTCATATGTAATTAAATTAATGCATATGAAATTTGAAAATAATAAATACCAATTATATCATTTCATGTGTTAGAGACACATTATTTCATATATAATTAAGCTTATTATTAAAAATATTATTAGTATTAAATATAACTTATCACATTCTTTTAGTTTTTCAAAACCTTTACAAAACTTGTTTTAATTTTTCAATCATTGTTATATAATACTCTATTATAATATTTTTAAGTTTATTAAAAATATTTTAACATACCTATAAGCATTTTATAATATATATATAAGTTTTAATTATATAAAGAAATATAAGTTTGAATAAATTTTGTTTCACTTATATAATTTGTTAAACTTTTTAATCTAAATTTACAAATGTCTTTACCAAAATTTGATACTTAATGCTATATAATAATAACATTATTTTTGATATCTTATATATATGTATATCCTAAACATATAGTTATGAATATATATTTTATCATATTGATTTACCTTATATGATCAAAATTTTATCTTATCTTTAAAAGATCTTCAACATTTTCTATATTATATATATATTTTTTTTAAAAAGGGGAAGGCATCTTACTAAAAGTATTTATAATTCAAAATTATAGTTTATATCCATATTCCTTACCAAATTGATTTAAATACCGACTACTTGCAATAAAAATAATATCATTAATTACCTATAAACTCTTGTCTTCACTACCATTTTAATCTCATTCAATAGTATCATTAACTTAAGTCTAGGAATTAATGTGTATTAACTTTATTTGGTTAAAATACTTTTTAATAAATTGACACACACACACACACATATATATATGCTTGATAATTATATATATTACTTATTACTAATGATAATATCTCTTACTGTAATACACATCATCATCAAATCATTCTACATATTATTGTTATTACTTCATTATCATTATGCATCTTATTTCATATCACATGCATTACAATGCTTGTCATATTAAAATCATTTACATCACAAGTTGCACTTCATTTTAATATATCATCTCATATTGCTTTATAGTTCATACTGAATTTGTATTTTATAGATTTTCGTATTGTTGTCTTAAAAATATGGGATTATTGCCTTTTTTGACTTAGTTGACTTGTTTGACTTGATTGACTTTTGACACGATTGGATTTGATGTGTGTGTATATTTGTAACACCACATAAAATATACTTAATTTAGATATAGATTAATTTAATTTAAAAATAAACAGTAATAATTAATAATATATTAAAGGTTGAAAATGGAATTTTGGATAACTGAGAATTGGGCCATGAAAGTATTGTAGTTGCATTCATGGTGAGATTCTGATCCGTTGTCATATTTTATTTGCTGAAAGTGGAGTCCGTACGCAAAGGTTTGAATTTCAAATAAATATATATACAAGCTGGGAATATATTTAATACGATAAGCATAAAAGAATATTCAACTTATGTGTATATATTCACGCACAATAGGGGACAAGAATAAATTAACTAAGTACAGAAATAAAGATAATTAATAAGGAACGATAAAAAGTAACGTTATTGAGAAATTTCCTCCTAGGCTGACCCTAGAAGGGGGGTCGACCGCCCCTCTAGGAGGAGTGTCGATTGACCAGGTCGACCACCCTCCTAGGGGGTGTCGACTGCCCTCCTGTAGGGAAGCCCAGTGAGGGTTGTTTTAAGTAGGGACTTATTTATAATATATATCGAATGGACTGTTTAGATTTAATCAAACTAATCTAATGGTTCGCACACACGATATCAGCTAAATATAGCACCTCAAACTCTCATTTTAAATCCTACATCCATTTCACTCAACGCCTCCATTTTGCCTTTCTTCCATCTCAAATTCTAGAAAGCTTGAAAGGTTTAGGTTTCTTCTATTTCTCTAAATCTATTATAATCTATTCTATCGTCCTTGTCTTGTTCAAACATTAGATTTAAGATTTACTTGGAATTTTGATTCATACATACATATATATATATATATATAAGATTCTAATGGTGATTCTTATATATATATATATATATATATATGAAAGGCTTGGAGCATACATTCGTTCTTGAAGGATAAATCCAATTTATGTTCTATTCAATCTTATTACTGCTCTTCCTAATAGCTCTGTGAGTGGAATCCATCTAAGTTATTATTTTCTGTAATTTGATAGTTATGAATTTGGATTGTTGTGCCTTGGAGGATTTGGGATATACGAAAAGACAATATGATTAACCCCTTAAATTCTCCATTTATTTTATTGTTCGTAGAAATGTTCAATCAATTAATATTTAGGTTTTGGGTTGTTGTAAGAACAAAAGAAGAACATGATTCTTTTGTATGATTTTCTATATTATTTTGGTTTCTTTTTATTCTATTTTCATGTAAATTCACATGTTTGATTTTTGGGAAAAAGGTTAAGATTTGGATAAGTGGTAAATTTATTAGGTTTGAATCTCTGTTTCTCAAAAAAGAGAATTTGAACGTATTATTTACTATATATCTAAATATTAAGGTTTTGCGCATAAACAAACATTAGAAAAGGAATCCATTCAAAATAGATTATATATATATATATATATATATGATTACATGTTTATCTTTTATTGTTACAATAATCAAGTCAAGCCTGGGTTTACAAGTTTATACGTTGTTGTGATTGTTTTTCCCATTTTATTGTCATATGCACACTTATGTTATGGTTGAGGAAAAATATAGGAAAATGACGCGTACATCTTAATAATTTAATAGGATTGACATTTCAAATACATGATAAGGACGCCAACCTCCTGGCAAATTCAACGTCTACAAATAAATCTGCTCTAAGAGGTCTAGGTGCCATGGGCCATTATAATTAGTATGCTATGATGCGAGGTTATGCCCAACTTGTAGTAGAAGCCTGCCCGGAACCATCCGACAAATCCAACATCTGCAAGTTATAGACCTAATGTGAGATATCTAGTCTATATATATATATATATTGTGTGCAAAGGAGGCATGCCTTGGGAAAATTTATTATGTGGTTGAACTATCTCTTATTGGGTATTAAGTGGTTAGGACTGGTTCTAAGGTTCACTCCTTGGTTCAGAACCTAAGTCATTAGGCCTGTCTTCGAGAAGTAAATGGTTATTAGGTCCGCCTTTCTCCGATAAGGTATTATATGGTCCCGATAGATGATAACATGTGTGTGTGTGTATAGGGGAGGGGGAGGTAGTTCTCCAAGTAATGTCCTCTTCTTATCTAAGGGCTAGAAAGGGATGACCTAGGGACAAATTATGTATGCAAGGCCTAAGGAACCACCGTCCAAGGGAAGTATTAAGTGGCTTGGAGTTCACCCGCAATGATAGCTAGATATTAACAAATGGGTTCTTGTCGTGTTCCTAACCCAAAGCCTGGTAGTAAGTAGCCGATACTATTTCTGTTCCTACAAGAGAGTTGACAATTATAATGTATTAACGTTAGAATGGGGTCTTAAGTGGCTTGAGGTTCGCCATTGGGTATTAAATGACTAGAGAGAGATGTTTGCCCTAAATAAATAAGGAATTAAGTGACCATAGGAGGTTACCGCCCTTAATTTAGCTTTTCAGGTATTAAGTGACTTTTAGGAAGTCCACCTTATATGTTTGTCTTGTGTGTTTATTATGAAGACATGACTCGAAAAGTTTACAACTGTTAGATGCAGGGAATAACCTTCTTAACTTACTTTTATTTCATTCACTAGAACTTTATGTTTTGACCTCCCTTCTCTTAACATTAACAGCGCAATAGGTGAAGCGGGTGATTAAGGATGGAGAACAATCTCTTGGAGGATGAGCCTTTTGAAGATCTAGTTATTATGGCTATTGCTTATTTACTATAATTGCTATTTAATTGGGATGAATAATGATGCACCTTGAAGTCTGAGACATGTTGTAATTCTGAATTGTGGTTTTTGAATAATTGGTACATCTTATGTTTATGCTATTATATTTTGTCCTACCACTGTGTGAGTTTCTGATTTTCATTTTAGTCTGCTCTGTATATTTGTTTAAATTAATCCTTATATGAACCAACGATCCGTTTAGAGTGGCTCTAAGTTCTGATGGGCCTTTTCTAGATCGGAATTTAGGCCCACTCTGGGAGAGTTATTACAATATTGGTTTGTTTGAAATTTACTTATACATATGTAGGTATTGAATAATTATAATATTACTATACTCATTTTTTTCACATTTTCATCAGTTATTCTAGTATTAGTTTAAAAAGGAATTTTATAGTTTTATAGCCTTATAGTTTCTTAGGATATGTAGAAGTTACAAGAAACGTTTGACTTTATGTGCTTGGTATGATTTAGTTTGAACTGACTGTGTGTGAAAACATTATTTGAATTGATTATATATGAAAACTTGAATTTGAATTAACGGCACGTAAAAACATGATTTGAATTAGTTGTATAAATTGGTTTGGATTGATTGTATGGTTAAGTGTTAACATATTCTAGTTTAATCTTGATATTGCTCGTTTAACCCCTAAAACTGCTTGTTTAAATCCGAAAATTGCTTGTTTAAATCCAGATACTATTTGTTTAAGTGTTACTATAGTTTTAGGATGAGTATTAGGGTCATATTTTAGTCTAGGTTAAGTCTTATATTTGTTTAAGGGGAAGTTTTATAGACTAAATATAGGTATATAGTTTTTGTTGATGCCAAAGAGGGAGAATTATAAAATTGGGCCTAGATTAAGGGAGAGTTAGTTAAATTAAAGGGGATTTAGTACTATTTGAAGGAGTTATTAGAGTTAGGGGGAGTAACTGAAGAATAAAGGTATCAGGTAGATATATTTTATAGAGTTAGGGGGAGTAACTGAAGAATAAAGGTATCGGGTAGATATATTTTATAAGCGAAAGTTGTCATCATCAAAAAAAGGGAAATTTTTAGGGTCTGAGATGATAGTTTTGATGACAACAACCATGTTTGAACTAATATTATAAAATATATATTAACACTATTATATAAGGATATATGTGTATATATATATGCAGGTATTTTATGTAGATATTAATTTTGAGACCGTACAATTTAGGGATTCAAGATTGCAAAGAAGGAGAGTTCAAGGTTGAAGACTCATGAATAACAATATTTCAAGAGTTCAAGAAATTAGGATAAGGACTAGAGTCTAGAATTTTTGTTAAAGCTCCATAATAGCAATTAAATCCTTATTCCAATTTTCTCACCATTTTAGCCTTGTAATATTTTAAAAGATTCTTAAATTTTATTTTTAAATTGATTTCCAAATTACTTCCTATTTAAATTATATATCTTAATATTTTAATTTACTTTCTTAGATTTTAATCCAACTCCTGATTTAAATATGTTAAATTTTTTTACTTGTATTTTAAGATTTAGTTATATATGATTACTTAAGTTTTAATATTATTATTTCCTTATATTCATATCTAGAGTTTTATATATTAAGTTTTAAAGTTTATTATATTTATATTTATAGCTTTATATATTAAGATTTAGAAGTTTCTTATATTTATATTTATGTTTACAATTTTATATAAGTTTTATATCGCTTTCATAGATTATAAGTACATGTTTTTAATTTATATTTTTACCCTATTATACTTCTATAATATATAAGACAATAGTTTGTTTAAACTCCAAAATTTCCTTGATTTATTTAAGCATCATTTACATTGTTTTAAAAAGAACTTAAATTTTAAAACTCTCTAAGGCATGTCGACATCCCCTACCCTCCACGTCAACATGGTTATCATTATTTTCAAACTTCAATTTTCAAAAGATGTGTCTATTCAACTAAATCTTTTCCTAAAAGGATATGACTGTTGATACACCATCTAAATTCGAATTTTTCACTCACTTTCATTATCTTCTTTTTCCTTTTTCTTCTTTCCATTAATACTCTTACATTTCAAGTTATACTCAAACTTTACCGAAATTCAAAGAGAATTAGAAGAATTCATTTCTATTTTGATTCTCTATCATTCTCTCTTAAAGAATCAAGTGTTATTCAGTGTTATTGGAGTATTTGTAATCAAATATAGCAAGATCAAAGTTTTATTGAGTCTTTCTTCCATAATGATACTGAAAAGGTGTGGTTGTAGCCCATTCAAATCAACTGAGTGTAATTGTAGCTTACAAATTAATTGGGTGTGACTGTAACCTGGAAAATCAGTTAAGTCTCACTATACTTCCAAAATAGGCGGGGTGTACCTCTTGGCCTGTGAAATCGAGGATCTTAATTTGAATTTTATTTGAAAAGAAATTTGCATCAACCCAAATTTGTATGGAATCGGATGCAGGGTAACTCCAAACCAATATAAAAATCTCGATATGTTCTTTCCTTTACTGCTATTACTTTTTATTTTGCATTTGTTTCTAATTCTGTGATTTGCATTCGTTTATGATGTATTCAAAAAATATTTCACCATATTCATAAATTCCATTAAACGCTATTCACGCCCCTTCTAGTGTTAAGTTTTCCTTGAGATCCATGATCAACATTTCCCAACAAGCACCAAATGTAAGCATCACACAATATCTCGAAAGAAATATTGTAATTGGGCTAGCAAATGATTAGGGCCGAAATGAGTTCATTTTTGAGACATTGGAATGAAGAGACACAATCAAACTTAAAATCGAAGGGAACGAATTTTCCCAAAATGGTAGCCAAGTATAGTTCAAATTTACTAAAATCTTTTACAGAGCTCCTGTAGAAATATGCCTTTCCTAAAATGATCGAGGATTGGGTTTGACTTCGCTGGTTAAGTTAATGCGATGTTGGAAAATCTTAGGGCTAATTTTATAAATATCATAAACGGACTAGGAAGTCACTTCTATGTTTTTCGAAATAGCAGGAAGGAAGGATGCTTCTTGATTAAGAGACAGATCGATTGAAATAATGATAGTACCAGACTCGTTGTTAACTAAGTATGCATACATACTTAAAGAGAGATGGAGAACTACCCTTAGAGGCTGCTCGATTAAAGAACTCGGTTGAGATTTAAACTTAACCATGAGAGATTCAAAAGAAAGCATGTGTTCGATCTCGTTTAACATGTTATGAAACAATTTCTCATACTTGGATTCTTACTTTTCATCAAAGTCAATCATTTCATCATCAAAATTTTCATGGATGGTTCTAACTTTATTTGTTTAGTGGATTGGTTCATTTGATTGACTTAATAAGTTAAAGATGTTAAGATCCAAGGTTATGTTACCAAATGAACTTTTCATAAAAATGTTTCCATAATTGGTTAAGTCGTTTGAGGTGGCTAAGAAATGTCATCCTAAAATCAAAGGAATTTTATTCGAAGAATTGTTCATAGGTTGTGTTTCAAGGATGATGATATCAATTAGGAATATTAATTACCCGACTCTAATGAGTACATCCTCATTTCTTCTTAAGAACCATCAACAAATTAAAGCAAGACCTTTGTTAGTTTAAAATCCCCTAAGCCTAAATTGTTCACACATAAGTATGGAATCAAATTAACCCTCACGCGTAAGTCTATTAAGCATTTATTTATTGTCATATCTCCTATTGTACATGAGGATTGTAGGATAATCTGGATCTTTGCATTTGATGGGAATGAATTGAGGCAAGACTTTACTCAAACTAAAAGCCAAGAAGACTATGTCGAAACTTAAGTGTGTCGCTTTTGGGTGCACATATCTTTCATAAGTTTAGCGTAAGCTGGAATTTATTGAATGACATCTAAGTGTGGAATGTTCACTTTCACTTACTTGAAAATTTCAAGAACCTTTTCCGTTTCTTTTGAATGTGTCTTGGCATAAAGTCTGCAGGTAAATGGAGCTCATAACTCAATAGGTCTTCTTGCTTGAATTGATGAAGGGTGAGATTTAGATTTTGACTTGGTGCATGACTCAATGTGTTGGTCGGATTCATTTGTAGTCTTCGATGTGGCAAGAGGAATTTTCAGCTCATTGTTCGGATTGCCAACTTGGCTATTAATTTGTTTACCAGAATGCAATATTGTGCAATGTTCATTTGGTTAATGTTGTTATTCTGAACGACATATGTTTTGATCGATCTGGAGTTTTGATTTCTCGAGTTTGGAATTAGCTGACTTGAGAATGTTTCTCTTTCACATTTACTCGTAGAAGTTGCCAACTAACTCATTTGTTATTCGAGTTTCATGATCGGCTGACTAGTCGTTGCATACACGAGATTAACAAATTTTGTAAATTGTTGTTTGATTAGAGATTTTGAGTTGTAGCCTTTGCCACTGCTTATAAACCTATATCAGGTGAAGTTATTCATTTCTCATTCTGAGATAGAAAACATAAGTGCTTGGTTTAGAGAAAGTTGTGCAAAATTTTGTTAAAACCAATTAGGTTGTAAAGGAAAATTCGAAGAATTGTTTGAGAATGATAGAAAAGTTGGTTAAACCAAGTTCAAATTATTTTGGTTTCAAACTAAATTTTAGTGATTTCATGCAAATACGATTATATGTTTGAGAGAATAGATAGCTCCTAACTTCTACTAAAGATGTTTAGTTGTTGCAATGAACGGTGACACTGACTGGGAGATATATTGCAAACGATACTGATACGATAATAGAAATAACTAGAGAAATCTTGAACCCTCTTTCCACAATTCTTGCGTAAGCTTTGAAAGACATCATACTTCGTGTTGCATTTTGGGGACATATTCAAGTCCCATAGAAAACATTGAAGAACCAATCCAGGTATAGTAAATAAAGCTTTAAATGTAACGAGGATTTTGTTTGGGCTCCATATACCAACAAAAACCTTCAAATTTATGTCTTGCATTAGTTTCCATTTTAGAAATGATAACTTCACACTGCTCTCCGCAGTAACTAACTAGACATGGCTCGTTTGGCATTGCACCAGCCACAAGTTGTAGACTCTCAAGCATTCTCAAACCAATGCAAATTTTCTTGTCGGTCTTTGGTTTGCTATAACTTCGCTTAAACGGGGCTCTAACGTTGATATTCCATAATGGAATTTGTGTGGTATTGGATCGAACTATGTCTTTGGAACATATTCAACTTCAACGTCAATGTGACTTTCTCTAGCAATACCATTTTGCATCTTAAAATAATTACAGTATTTCACCAACCTTTCATCATCAGTCTCTCATTAATCCATGTCAAGCTTCAATATAAGGTTAAAAATAATAAAATTACAAATTTGACTAATAAACAATCGATGGTAAACAAACTTAATAAATGCATAGAATTAACTCTCTTATCTTGCAATGAAGATACCATCCCAAACTATTAATCAATTTTGATATGGAACTTGAAATAGGGGATTAAAAATGAATTTAGAAGAAGTAGGGCATGAGTTTTGGTTAAATTGAGTGAAAGAAGTCAAATCGGATGGTGATATGGTTTGTTGGATTTTAAGATAGAAGTAATTGTATATGCCCATTTTTGAAATATGCAAAATAATCTTTGTTCATTTCATAGGTACGCATATTTCTGCTCTTTGAAATCCAAAGAGCCGCTTCTACCCAAATACTTATCACTAATACGTCAAATTTAACACCATATACCAACCACATAACCAATATAACACACTGTATAACATTATAACACAAAAATACTATCAAATCAAACATAAATAACAATTCTTGTGTTTATGAATTAAAAGACAGAAAACAAGTCTAAAAATACACCAATTTGAACTTAGAACAAAAACTTATAGGTATAAGATTTTTTTTTAATTTCCTACTCCACCACATCTATTCTGCCCGGATGATGTCCATGAAATATTTTATTCGAGCTGACCATGGACATCCAGAGTTTCAATGCATTGACGATGGATTTATAATTGTACACTTCCCAATGACAACTACTAGGCATAGGGTGGAACAAAGGAGCATAAGCAAGATTATAGTTAGCTATTGCATGCCATGTTGAAATTAAGTCAAAATATGACATATTCGCACCATCTAAGCCTCAAGAACACGCTTCTAAGACATAGAGCCAGAAAAATGATCTAATGTTGGCATATTGCAGGAATACATGGCTATAGTATCAGAGATACTCACCGTGCAATCAAGTATGCGAACATCTTTCACTTGCCATTCTGTTGTGTTATATCTCTTTATAAATACGTGTCTATATTCTTCTGCTTTACATTTTGAGAAAGCTGCCCACTTCGGTGTCAAATGGGATGTCGATTCTTCTAATTGAGTTCAACGTTCATAAATGTGATGGTTCAAATGATTAAAGGCCCATGTAATCACTGACTTAATTGATAAATTCCTTGTTCCTTTCAACATATCATCAAAATTCGTGGAAATATTTATTATCATCATATTGAATCTTACGCCACCATCATGACAATGAGTCCAGCTTGATTCTTGATCTTTCAAACTTCTTTAAAATTAGCTTGTGGATTTACAGTCTTCAACCATTTTCTAAGTTCTTCATGTTTTATGACCACCAACGTTGTAGTAGAAGCTCCTTCATACAAAGTCAAATTTTTTTGAAATCTTCTTTAATATGTTGAATACAATAGCGATGATTAAGTTTGACTGACTAACCTTCTTTGAGCATACGTCAAATTCCTTTTATACGATGGAGATAAATGTAATACATATATTATGTATGGAATATGATTCCATATGCAATGAATAAACCAACTTCAAGTATGCCAAAAATTTGTCTGGACATAGTAAAGGATAATAGGGACCATCAACTGAAAGTCCAAAATCCCAAAAAGCAACTTGAAAACACCACGATTGTAGTAACTTTATATACGGTTCAGGGTTGCTTCTTTACATGGCCTTTAAATATTTCATCAATTCTATGGGTGACAATTACCAATCTACATACATTGATGCAGCCATTTTCTATAGTCCATGTCAAGCTCGAGAATAACTTTCTTTCATATGAAACAAATTCAGTATTGTCTTCCAATTATTCTTCCAGTCATATTTGTTTTAGATTTAACTAAGGGACATATTTTGCTGCATATGAATTTTGATGACGTTTGCATTTAAATAAGTATGATCCCTATCACTTATTTTTATTTTCTACCAATTCTGAGTTTTTCTCTTCAATTGGCTTGCATGCACTCACCTTGTACATTTGTCATCCACATCAAATTGAATAGTGTATTGATTTACATGTGATTTCATTCCTTGAAAAAATCGGAACATTTTATCGCTCACATAATTGTTCAACGAGTTTCTCTATACTTTTAAATATTGAACCTACCTAATGTCATCTTCCGGTGCATTCTCCTCTAAATATGTGCAGTAAAAGCCCCGTAAAGTCTCTGTTATAACCCATAGCACTCTTCGATCGTTATGCTACTTCGATTTAGCGTTGATGAACAGTAAATCCAGTTTGCTCCACTATTTGCCACTCAACTTGCTAGCATCCACATTACCAATTTTAATGCATAAAGGTTGATTTGACTAGTTGTTTTAAAATACATAAAAAGTTAGTGTAATGAGCTAATTTTATGGGATAAACGCCTAATCTAAAATAAAATCTATTACAGTACTTTGCATAACAGTAGTATTCTTTGATTTTGAGAAACTAAGATTAATTACTAATAGTTTCTACTACAAAAATTACGTAATAAAAACAATTAATTAATTTAAAATATTTAATTGGACATTTAATCAACGTTTTTGCACCTACACTATATCCCCTCTATTTTCCTGCTTTCCTCATTATCACTTTTTGCACCTCTACCGTATGGAGCCACTAAACGCTTTAACTGCACAGGTCCAAACACTTCCACTCTTGACTAAGGGTGTTAGTAGGGCTGACCAACCAGACAAGTGGTGTTTGTGTCCTATCCTATAAGACTGTCGGACGTATATGAACCAGATAAGAAGTTGACTTGGAAATTGTTCATATAAGTTGGACCATGGACGAACAATGTACGAGCAATAGAAAACATTGAACATTTTCAAGTGGACATATTTTCTTATATTTCTTATCCTAATTCATGTCCTAGATGAGAATCGTACATATATGGACATGACAACTTATGACCTTCGATTAAGTCGTATAACAAACAATCATATCCAAATAACACCCTTACGTATCCATAATAGATTTCTTCATCGTTGTTGTAGTAAATATATTATCGGCTAAGAAATTTTAATATGTGATTTCCCCTTCATGATATTTCCATTAGTAATATACGGATTATCTTCACATAAAATAGCACCATTGTTAACTTCCATGCTATTGTTTTTCTTTTCTATCTATATTATTGTATCGACCCGCATTCTACGTATCGGAGCATCTTAGAATATTTATTTTATTTTCATACGAAGTCGTATGGTCGTGTAATTTTGGGAAAGGACTATTGGGGTCATTTACCATGTTCACGATTTTTGCCGAATTTTATGTGACTGTTTTGCCCTTAGCGAATCTTATTTCGCCTATAACTTTTGATTGGTAAGGAGTTTTGACCTAATACCACTTCTATCAAATGCGGATGATGGTTTACCTTTCTGTAGGGTGGTCACATTAATCAAACAGACTTACCGTTTAGGAGATATGGCTGAAATAAGGTTTGAAGATGGAAAAACAGCCTAATCGGGCTTAATGGGGGTGATTGGCAGTTAGGTCCATAACCCATTTCGAGACCAGGGTTATGGGAGGGCTGAAAGGACTTAGAGAATGGTTCCTTTTCGTTTCTCCAGCCACCACAAACATTTCTTGAACCCTAGTAATGGCCTCCATCTTCCAAATCTCTCACTAGTCACTTTCTAATAACTAATTAAGCAAAATTACATCAAATCAAGATGGATTAGCATCAAATCTGAGATAGAGCTACTACTACACATAGGAATCCATGCCAATTCAGTGGAGATTTCAGATCTATAATTTATTTGTAGCCAAGGTGAGTGATTAGCATGTTTTTACACTAATTACGGCTAATTAGGGGTGATTTGTGATAATTAGCGAAATATGCATCATAAAAATCTGGAAAAATATGTAAAAATTCTAAAATATTATTTTATATCATTGATAAAAAATTTGGGTTAATTTGGATTAAGTTCGCTAATCCGGGAATTTAGGGGATTAAGCGGAAAACTATGGATTTAGGTATGTTTGATCCTAAATAATACACATTATGGAAGTTTTTGATTGATTACACATGTTATTACTGCTGTTTGGTATGTTCTATGATTGCATAAAAAAGTTAGAATGGTTGAAAACGCCATCGAGAGGCGAAAAATAGTTTGCAGAAAAGTGGTGCAGGTTTTGGGTCGAGCGCCCGACCAAGGGAGTGACACGATCGACCCGACCCTGATGGTGCTCGCATGACCGACCCGACCCTATGTGCAATGTTCGACCGACCCTTACATATGCATGATCGACTGATCCTTTCATATATGCATGTTTGACCGACCCTTACATATGCATGATCGACCGACCCTTATATATGCATGTTCGACCGACCCTTTATACATATGCATGTTCGACCGACCAAACGATGACGTTCGACCGACCCTGATAATGGTGCTCGACCAACCACCCATGGAGGACGAACGACCGGCGATGACCGTGAACTCTTCTGAAGATCAATTCCAATCTGACTAAACCCGAGATGCAAAGGAAGTCCAGATGAGAAGTAATGGCTCAGGATCAAAATGGAGATCGACGCGTTAACTTCTAAAGTTGGGCTTTGCTACAAGACTTGTGCAAAGGGGTTATCGATATCTATAACTTGGTTCAATATTGAAAGGGGGGAATTGACTATGGACCAGTGTAGTGGGGTCATAGGTTGTATGGAGTCGAACTCCATCAGGGCCTCCAAGGGCAAAGTGGTCGTAGTGATAGTTGGACGGGCTGGGAGTTTGTCATGGCCCCAATAGTTTTGGTGATCAAAGTGGTGGATATTATATGCTTTACGAACTGAGTGAGAGATGTGAGGATGATTTCTATGTTTGATATTTGTTACCACCATGACATGCACACTCCCATTTTACACTTTATGTTAGTGTTACCTTAGAGTACTGTACATCTTGTTGTGTTAACTCTTTGGTTGCAGGTCTAGGTTCATGTATGAATATTTATACCTGTTATCGATCATACTAGACTTTTGTCTGACCCAAAGTTTTATGTCTCTTCTTATTACTTTGGGTGCTCCTAAACGAGCAGACTAGGGACATGTTAAGTGGTTATGCACAAGCAGCTGTCCGGAGACGAGCAGAAGGCTTCCGTGTACTGTTTACATATATTTCCCTATGTTGTTGCTGGTCACTACTTTGAGCATTAGTAGTGTACCTTTTCTATTTTGCTTTAGAGACAGTATTTTGAAGTTGTAATAACTTTTGTCTGACCCAAAGTTTTATGTCTCTTCTTATTACTCTGGGTGCTCCTAAACGAGCAGACTAGGGATAGGTTAAAATGTTATGCACAAGTAGCTGTCCGGAGACGAGCAGGAGGCTTCCACGTACTATTTACATATATTCTCCCTGTGTTGTTGCTGGTCACTGCTTTGGGTATTAGTAGTGTACCTTTTCTATTTTACTTTAGAGACAGTATTTTGAAGTTGTAATAATGGCTTGGATCATAAGCTGTATTTTGGACTCCGCTACTCTGATGGATATGGTTTAGTTTTCAGCTTATGCACTGTCTCGCCCGTTTTATATCAAGTTATGTTACTATTATATTTTATTTTATGCGCTGTGAGATATACTACTGGTTCTTGATGATTCATAGTTTCAAATCCCTTTCTTTTGACGACCGTCCCGTGCGAGTTGGGCATTGGCACAATGCATTTCACAGCGTATATCGAAAATGTGGGAAATGACCCCAATAGTCGTTTTCCAAAGTTACACGACCATATGACTTCGCATTAAAATGAAATAAATATTCTACGATCCTCCGATATGTAGAATGCGGGTCGTTACACTCACCCCCCTTAAGAAATTTCATCCCCAATATTCCTTAACCAAGAACATACAAAGGTGTCCTGCATGCTTATCAACTATTTACAAACAATCAAACATACACAATAACACAACTAGCTTATCCTAACATGCGGTTTACTAACAAGGGAATAACTATTTCGCGATTGAAAATCTTACCAGGCAAAGAGTTCTTGATATGACTTGCTTATTCTCTCCTCTGTTTCCCAAGTACATTCATTCTCATTATCTCCCCACTGGACCTTGACTAGTTCCACCGTCTTCCTTCGATGTTGTTTCGTATCGTGTCCAACAATACGAATCATCCTACGACTCCCAACTGCTTCGGATTCTACCTCGATATCATGCAACTTATTTGGTCAAATAGTCATATCAGAATCATGCGCAAACTTCCTTAATTGGGAAACATGAAATACGTCGTAAACCCCCGCCATCTTGTCAGGTAATCCAACCTTATACGCTAAATTCCCTACTTGTTCGAGAACTGGAAATGGACTAACAAACCTTGGTGCTAACTTACCTCTACTACCAAACCGAATCGCAATCTTCAACGGAGAAATCTTGATGAATACCAAGTCGCAAATGAAGAATTTCAAATCTCTTCGCCTTTTATCAGCATAACTCTTCTGCCTATCTTGGGCAGCCTTCATTCGTTGTTGAATAACCTTTATCTTATCAGAAGTTTCTCTTATTACATCTGGCCCAAGCACAAATTTCTCACCGGTGTCTAACCAACATGATGCTGAGTAGCACGGTCTTCCGTACAAAGCTTCAAATGGAGCCATACAAATACTGGAATGATAATTATTATTATATGCGAATTCAACCAGATGCAAATGGCCATCCCATGACCCTCCAAAATCCAATATACAAACTATCAAGAGATCCTCTAATACACGATTCACCCTCTCTGTTTGATCGTAGGTTTGAGGATGGTACGCGGTACTGAGATGTACCTCTGACCCTAAAGCCTCTTGTAAGTTCTTTCAAAACCCACTAGTGAATAATGGATCTCGGTCACTCACAATACCTTTAGGTACTCCATGCAATCTCACTACCCACTTCATTTACTATTATGCTAACTTAGTTGTTGTTCTACTCGACTTGACCGGTATAAACCTTGCACTTTTGGTCAACCGATCCACAATCACCCAAATACTATCCTGACCCGATCTAGTCCTCGGTAAACCATCAATGAAATCCATTGAGACTTGTTCCGATTTCCATTTGGGAATTTCCAACGGCTGTAACAAACCACTAGGCTTCTTTTGCTTAGGTTTAACTAACTGGCAATTCATGCAGTTGGATATGAACTTCCCAACGTCTTTCTTCATCCCTTCCCAGTAGTAGGTCTGCTTCATGTCTCGATACATTTTGTTACCACCGGTATGTATAGTCTGTTTCGAGTGATGACACTCTCTAAGCACTTCATTTCTCAATCCTTAATGCTGGGTACAACTAGTCTCCCATTCTTTCGGAGTCATCCTTCCCGATCAAGTCCATACTTGTTCATTTCCTCACCGTCGGTACCTATCTCCACCTTGGAGAAGATCTCTAGTAGGTTAGGATCGTCCCTCTGACTTGAGACGATCCGCCCAATTAAAGTAGGTATAATCATCAAACTTGCTAACATTTCTAGATCCAATTCGCACTTAGGTTTGAAATCATATCCCGCGATATACTGCAGTTGCTTCCATTCAAGAAACATAGCCCCCAAACTGGCATGTCTCCTACTCAATGCATCAGCCACCGCATTGCCTTTCCCAGGTGTGTATGCGATATTGAAATCATATGAAGCCAAGAACTATAACCATCTTTGCTGACAAAGATTTAAATCCTTTTGAGAGAAGAGATACTTTAACGGCTTATGATCGGTAAACAACTCAAATCTTTTTCCCAAGAGGTAATGTCTCCACATCTTTAACGCGAACAAAATCGCTGCCAATTCTAAATCATGGGTAGCATATCTTTTCTCATGCGGTTTCATTTGCCGACTTGCATAAGCTATAACCCTTTCTCCTTGCATCAGTACAACACCTAGTCTGACACCACAAGCATCCGTGTATACCGTCATCTCTTCGTTCCCTTTAGGAATAACTAACACTGGTGCGCATGTTAACTTCTCCCTTAGGCTCTTAAATGCATTCTCACACCTTCCGTCCCAGATAAAAGCTTGATTCTTCTTGGTCAATTGGGTTAACGGTGCCGCTATCTTGGAGAAGTCTTGAATAAACTAACGAGAATATCCAGCTAATCCCAAGAAACTTCTCACGTCCGTTGCATTCTTGGGCGTAGACCAATCTTGTACTGTAGCCACCTTCGCAAGGTCCATGGCAATACCATTCTCTGAAATAACATGGCCCAAGAATCTCACTTCCCTCCTCCAGAAGTGACACTTAGAAAATTTCGCTTTCAATTGGCATTTCCTTAACACCTCCATCATTATCCTCAAATGTTCCTTGTGTTCTTCCTCCGTCCTCGAATAAACTAAGATATCATCCACGAACATAAGAACACACTTATTCAATTGATCCTTGAATACCCTGTTCATAAGATCCACAAAATATGTTGGTGCATTGTTCAACCCGAATGGCGTGATCAACCACTCATAGGATCCAGATGGCGTCCGAAATGTCGTTTTAGGTATACTCTTAGCTGCTACTCGTAGCTGATGTAAACCTGTCATAAGATCTAACTGGGAGAACACTTTTGCTCCATTTAACTGATCAAACAAATCGTCTATTCGTGGAAGATAATACTTATTCTTCCTTGTCACCTTATTCAACTCGCCGTAGTACACACACAATCGAAGGGAACCATCGGCCTTGGTAGTAAATACAACTGGTGCTCCCCACTCGGAAACACTTCTTTGGATAAATCCCTTCTTCAAAAGATCGCTTACTTGCACCCTTAGCTCTTGCTGCTCCTTTGGCGCCATACAACGAAGTGGCATCATTATACACATGGCATCTTTCACTAAATCAATACGAAACTCGATCTCTCGGTGTGGTGGAAGTCCGGTCACTTCCCCGAAGATGTCCGGATACTCGCCAGCAATAGGCACATTTGACAACCCATCATGCGGGATGTCAAGGGAATTTAGAAAACTAGCCATCACCCCATCACTAGGTAGGCAACCAAACAGTACCCTCTACCCATCATCCACTCTAGTGGTCACCGAAGACCCCTCACAATCTACCACCACCCCATACCTTTGGAGCCAATCGACTCCCAAAATACTGCCAAACGCAATAAAGCCCAAAACAAAGCAATCACAAGCAAATATCCATCCATGACTCGATAAGACCAAATTACGACAAATCATACTTAGGCAAGTCGAACCACCGATTGGGTTCATCACAACTAAAGGTCTATCGACAATCTCAGATTCCAATTCCAACCTATCTACCAGGTCACTAGATACGAAGGTATGGGAAACCCCGGTATCAAATAGTACTCAAATAGGAACATCATAAATGGAAAGCATACCTTGAATAACGACACCCTTTCCTTTCTCCACCGCAGTTGGGGAATTCGACGAAGAAGGAACATCGTTGATATCATATGCTTTCACTATCTGCTTCTCCTTTGGGGGTTGTGTGGACATTTATCCTTGTGATGTCCCACTTGACCGCAATTGAAGCACTTCCTGTCCGCTGGCTTTGCTCGACAATCTTTGGCATAGTGTCCCTTCTTGCCATAGCTAAAGCACTCGATATTTTTCTTATTCTTCTTTTTTTGACAATCCTTGGTTTGGTAATGTTTCGTCTTATTTTGGGAATTATTCTTGCCTCCACCGCTTTCCTGTGGGTTTGGCTCCTCTGCAACTGTAATAGAAACCTCGGTCTTCGACTTAGGGTAAAGGCTCTTTGATCTCAATGCTTTCCCCACAATAGATTCGAATGTCTCATCGATATGGTTTATAAGTCTTTCCCCCAAGTACTCATCTAAGCTGGTTATGAACTTCTCGTTCTTCTTTTTGGCAGTATCGATAAGAGTTAATCCATACTTCGATAAAATATTGAACTTAGCAAAATATTCCTAGACTGCCCTACCATTCTGCTTAAGCTCCAAGAATTTCCTAAACAATTATGACTTCTGAGCAGGTGGGATAAAATTGTCACTGAAGCGAGTCTTAAACTGATTCCAAGTAACTTGATCCTTAGGAGTAGCTTCTTTAATAGCATTCCACCAATTCATAGCTCGTCCTTGAAGTTGACACGTTGCTAACTTTCTTTCCATTGCATTATCGATTCCCAAATCCTCGAAGATGCGCTCACAACTATCAAGCCAATCTTGAACATCCGTAGCCGATCCCGTTCCGTGGAACAAGTTTCCACCAAGATTAGCATAATCCTTGCTGAGCTTGGCGAAATTGGCTCTAGGTGCCTTCACTATTGCACCACCACCATTAGCAGCATTAGGAACTACTCCCTAAGCATCCCTAAGCATCTCTCGCATGAAGGCATTAAACATCGTCCTCATATCAGGGACATTCTCATTGTTGGCCCCTTAACCCATACTCCTCGTATTTCGGCTCATCGTTCAATCTGTAAAGAGAAAACAATTAGCCATCTCTTTAGTGGTGCCAGTGCAGTGCGACTTCATCCTTAGATATACTAATACTATATATATAACATTTGAAAACCAAAATATCACAAATACGCGCTCTCATATACGTATACTATCTCTCCCTAATGTCTTCCCCTTAGTTAAACTATGCAACCTAGGTTTTGATACCAAGTGTGACGGCCCGCCCCGCACCAGCCGACATTTCTACGAAATGAGCTGTGACAATGCCCAACTAGCACGGGACGGTCGTCCAAAGAAAGGGATTTGAAACTATGAATCATCAAGAACCTGTAGTATATCTTACAGCCATGGAATAAAATATAATAGTAACATAACTTGATATAAAACAGAAGAGATAGTGCATAAGCTGAAAACTAAACCATATCCATCAGAGTAGCGGAATCCAAAATAAAGCTTATGATCCAAACCATTATTACAACTTCAAAATATTGACTCTAAAGCAAAATAGAAAAGGTACACTACTAATGCCCAAAGTAGTGACCAACAACAACACAGGGAGAATATATGTAAATAGTACGTGGAAGCCTCCTACTCGTCTCCAGACAGTTACTCGTGCATAACCACCTAACCTGTCTCTAGTATGCTCGTTTAGGAGCACCCAGAGTAATAAGAAGAGACATAAAACTCTGGGTCATACAAAAGTCTGATATGAGCGATAACAACATAATAAAGCAATAACAGGTATAAATAATCATACCTGAACCTGGGCCTGGACCTACAACCAAAGAGTTAGCACAACAAGATGTACAGTACTCTAAGGTAACACTAACATAAAGTGTAAAATAGGAGTGTGCATGTCATGGTGGAAACAAACATCAAACATAGCAATCATAATCACACCTCTCACTTAGTGCGTAAAGCATATGATATCCACCACTTTGATCACCAGAACTATTGGGGCCATGATGGAGTCCCACCCCATCCAACTATCACTACGACCACTTTTCCCTTGGAGGCCCTGATGGAGTTCGACTCCATACCACCTCTGACCCCACCGCACTGGTCCATAGTCAATGCCCCCCTCTCAATAGTGAACCAAAGTTATAGATATCGATAATCCCTTTGCACACGTCCTGCAGCAAAGCCCAACTTTAGAAGTTAACCCGTCGATTGCCATTGGGATCCTGAGCCATTACTTCTCATCTGGACTTCCTTTGCATCTCGGGTTTTGGTCGGATTGGAATTGATCTTTCATAGGGTCGGTCGAACATTGCAACCCTGGTCGGTCGAACATGCATATTTGGGTCGGTCGGATATGCATATTTGGGTCGGTCGAACTTGCATATTTGGATCGGTCAAACATGCATATTTGGGTCTGTCGAACGCCATGGGTCGGTCGGGTATTATGGGTCAGTCGCTTGACCCATAGCCTGCATCATTTTCCAACAAACCATTTTTCACCTCTGGACGGCATGTTCGACCATTTGACTTTACTACGCAATCGTAGATCATACCAAACAGTAGTAACAACATATGGAATCAATCAAATACATTAAAATATCAATCACATGTGTTATTTAGGATCAAACGTACCTAAATCCATGATTTTCCCCTTAAAACATCCCGCTGCTCTAATTCCAAGTGTGACGGCCCGTCCCGCACCAGCCGACATTTCTATGAAATGCGCTGTGCCAATGTCCAACTAGCACGGGACGGTCATCAAAAGAAAGGGATTTGAAACTATGAATCACCAAGAACCTGTAGTATATCTCCAAACGCATGGAATAAAATATAATAGTAACGTAACTTGATATAAAATAGGCTAGACAGTGCATAAGCTGAAAACTAAACCATATCCATCAGAGTAGCGAAATCTAAAATACAGCTTTTGATTCAAACCATTATTACAACTTCAAAATACTATATCTAAAGCAAAATTGAAAAGGTACACTACTAAGGTCCAAAGTAGTGACTAGCAACAACACAGGGAGAATATATGTAAATAGTACATGGAAGTCTCCTGCTCGTCTCCGGACAGTTACTCGTGCATAAGCACCTAACATGTCTCAAGTCTACTTGTTTAGGAGCACCCGGAGTAATAAGAAGATACATAAAACTCTGGGTCAAACAAAAGTTTGGTACGAGCGATAGCAGCAAACTAAAGGAATAACATGTATAAATAATCATACCTGAACCTGGACCTGCAACTAAAGAGTTAGCACAACAAGATGTACAATACTCTATGGCAATACTAACATAAAGTGTAAAAATGGATGTGTGCATGTCATGGTGATAACAAACATCAAACATAGCAATCATCCTTACATCTTTCACTTAGTGCGTAAAGCATACGATATCCACCACTTTGATCACCAGAACTGTTGGGGCCATGACAGAGTCCCACCCCATCCAACTATCACTACGACCACTTTGCACTTGGAGGCCCTGATGGAGTTCGACTCCATACAACCTCTGACCCCACCGCACTGGTCCATAGTCAATGCCCCCCTCTCAATAGTGAACCAAAATTATAGATATCTATAACCCCTTTGCACACGTCTCGCAGCAAAGCCCAACTTTAGAAGTTAACCCATCGATCCTCATTTGGATCTTGAGCCATCACTTCTCATCTGAACTTCCTTTGCATCTCGGGTTTTAGTTGGATTGGAATTGGTCTTCCATAGTGTCGGTCGAACATTGCCACCCTGGTCAATCGAACATTGCAACCCTGGTCGGTCAGACATGCATATTTGGGTCAGTCGAACATGCATATTTGTGTCGGTCGAACATGCATATTTGGGGCAGTCGAACATCATGGGTCTGTAACGACCCAGGAAATTTCGATGCTCGAACTTTCGACAATAATACATAAACCCGTATTACTTGCCAAAAACCCAAGTATCGAATCCTAGATTGTTAATAGAAAGAAGTTAGAGGATGAGAAGTAGAAAGAAAGAAATATTAGAATAGAAGAAAGAAGAAGAACATCACATCAGAATCTCACAGCGAAACGAATAAAATATAATATAACAAATCTCTTTATACAAAAAGAAACTGTATATACATACCAATCATCAGAGTACAACATATATCTGTCACAGCGGAAATAACTTTATATAACTAGTGGTGAAGCCTCCTGCTTCCAGCTTCTGAAACTCTAAGCGAACCTAACCTGGAAATATACTCGGTCTTATCCGAGCACATTTGAAGCAAAGCAAAATTCACCGAGGCAGTTCTGAATACTTTCAGTGATAAATTCATAGCACAAACAACTTGTTTAACTTTGGAAAATCCTTTTTGAAAGATAATGATAATAGTAAGCCCAACCCACACATAAACACGGACGGTTTTTACCTTACTATAACCCAAAACATTTTTGAAATCATAACTTATTCTGATATTATAATAGTGTCTAAATACAAATAGATAACAATCTAGCGAAATGCTTGCATCTCACGCTCCACATATATAGTATACAATCAAAACCACGGGCGATTATTGGAGATTGGATTCCGACTATGACAAGGTATGGAACCACCTGCCGATAGTGTATCTCTAGAGGGGAATACACTGGGTTCAACAAGAACGTCTTGCAACCCGGCCCACACATGACCGAACACTCATTTCGCTTGAGTGTATCGAATGTATATCACCAACGGTTGGGATCGGCAACCGTTTCCCGAAAAAGGGACACCATTGAAATAGGTTAAAGAAGCAAATGGAATTTCTCTAGATAGGTGATTATACACCCTAATGGGAGCGACCTACATAGCCATGCTGCCTGCACGATTTTTGTCATTTCCTGGTTGATGAGACTTGAGGCTAGAATTTTCCTTTAGAACATCTGGTCATCATTCACTTTGAATGCCACATTGTCAGATCCTTCAAATCACTAATTGACGTCCACAAATATACTCTGGGTATAAAAGAAGTGCCCCTCTTCGCCACCAACTCTATATTTTTGTAAAAATCAACATACCAGACATTCGTCCATACAAGTCATTCAGGAATAGGATGAACCGAAGGCACCCTCCTACCGCATCCCATATAGGAATCACCATATGGATTAGTAGCGAGCAGTCCTTGCGAATCCATAGATTCCAACCACGACCGAATCACAATATATCTCTGCGTTGCAACACAGAGATTTTAAGCAATCCTTCCGCTTATGAAGCTCCACGGTCTTCAATGCTCCATCTCCAATCTTCAACCTTTCGTATTTGATGGTTCAGAATGGTTTTCGAATATAAATTCGATCTTGGTCTTTCAGTACCAGCAACGCATTAGGTCAGGTTTTGATAGTCGGTTATTTAACTATCAAATAATAATCGTGTAAATAAAATGATATCACTGATTTAGTACTTGGCATTTCTTGGCCTGTTTAAAAATAAATAATAAATGGTAAATCAACTTTTAATTATTCCACTATATTTAAAACATTATCTTTATTCTTAACTTTATTATTACAAAAACTGTTTGATACGTTTTCGAGTTCGTATATACATATAGACCAAACTTTCCATTTCCTTTACTATTGGAAATATCGTTCTATTTCTACAAAACCTTAGTTCCATTCGCTTAAATTTGGCATCTCGATATATATTACTTAATGGTATTAAATAAGTTATCAATTCTGATACGGCAAAGCAAATGTCCAATTATATAATTTTTAACCAAATAGTTTTTTCTAACATTGTAACTAATATCATAGTATTATTTATTTCAAAATCCCGCATTAATGTTCAATATTCTTCGTATGGGGCAATAACCCAATTTCAACACCTTTTACTCATTCCAAACTAATACTATTCCTCGATAATAGTGAAGTCGTTCAAGTTCGGGTGTTTTATTTACCTCTTAGACCATGATTGACAATGTTCTTATCTCAGAATAAATAATAGTTTGCCACTTAACAACTAATATTAAACCACCATAAAAATCTTAATTACCACCTCGATTTCAAATATGGTTTTATAAATCGTTTCATACTATAATGACCCGGATTTTTAGCGACTTTGGTTATCGACATAAACACGATGTTCATAACCAAACATCGAAAAATACCGATCATTAATGAAAGAAATTAGAGGATGAGGAAAGATAAGATAGAA
The DNA here is from genome assembly GCA_030737875.1 of Allium sativum. Classification (NCBI taxonomy): domain Eukaryota; kingdom Viridiplantae; phylum Streptophyta; class Magnoliopsida; order Asparagales; family Amaryllidaceae; genus Allium; species Allium sativum. The sequence goes on from CM060918.1 coordinate 551,440,988, forward strand.
ACTTAGAATAGAAGAAGATGAAGAAGAACATAATATCAGAGTAACACGAATCTCACAGCGGAACGAATAAATATATTTCATAACATAACTTTGAAATACAAATCTGTACTTGAATATACATATCATTTATCAAAGTACAACACTTACAACACAACGGAAATAACTATAGCTATATAATCCTGAAGCCTCCTGCTCCAAGCTCTTCCAGTATATCTATAAATCCCGACTACTTGACTGCCCGTACAAATTTAGGCACCCAAGAGTTTAGGGAAACAAAAAAATAAACTCCGGGTCAGTCATGGGACTGGTATGAGTAAAACAGTTTAAAACAGTTCAAACAGTTAATCGATATCTCATAAGACCACCATATAACGGAACGGATTTTTCCCTTATGAGAATCCAAATTATCTTTATATCAAAAACCTTTTGATATTATAATAATGTCTATCAACCACAACTATAATAATCATCTAGCAGAAACGCTTTCATCTCACGTTCTACATATATAGTATACAATCAAAACCGCAAGCACGTATTGGGTAATGGATTTCCAACTATGACAAGGTATGGAACCACCTTTCACTAGTGTACCTCTAGAGAGGAATACACTGGATTCAACAAGAACATCTTGCAACCCAGCCACACATGACCGACCACTCATTTCGCTTGAGTGTATCGAATGTATATCACCAACGGTTGGGATCAGCAACCGTTCCCGAATGGGACAGCATCAACAATAGATTTTTGGAAACAAATGAAACTCTAGATTAGGTGATTATATACCCTACTTCGGTGCGACCGACTTAGCCACGCTGCCTGCTCGATTTCTGTCGTTTATCGGTTGATGAGGCTAGATGTTACGCTTCATCATCACATCAGATTCACTTCGAATGCCACATCGTCAAATCCATCAAATCACCGATTGACGTCCTCAACAGTACATTATGTGTTATCTAAAAGAAGTTTCCTTCTCCGCTTCCACTCTTGGTACGGTTGGAGAAATCAATATACGTGATCGTCTGGAAATACTCTGTCAGACATCCGTCCATACAAGTCATCCAGGATCAGGATGAACCGATGGTACTATTCAGTATATCCATCTTAGGCACTGTTATCTAAGATTTATACAATAGGCCTTGCACTTTACTCTGTCTTCAATTTTCTTTGGCATATATGATTCGCAACGCTTATGCCAATACAGAGTGGTTCTTTGGATAATAATCCAACCGCTCTCTCCATATTAACAACGTTAAATTGATTAAAGCTTCTATAGTCTGTGAGTTAACTATCAAAGAAAAACAAGTGTGCAAACAACGATATTATTTCCAAATGGAAATTCTATCAATCAATCATCAATCAGATATATATATATATTTCCTTATTTCAGTTTTTGATTATGTTTCTGATTCTATTTGGAAAACATTTCCAAATCTTCTTTACTTGGATTTAAACAGATGTTTAAATCAACATCGCGACGACAACTGGAACCACTATACTTATTTACTAAATTCACCTAACCACTTTCACTCTCGAACCTTACCCATTTCTAAATTAAAACGAAGTCAATCAAGTTGGGGTATAACTACCTCTCAGACCTTAACTGAACAACATTTCAAATCTTGAAATAGGGCAAGTTCATCTTTTAACCCTTTACACTTCCTTATGTGACTCTCGTTCGAATACCCTCTATTCGATAACTCCTCCCTTCGAATAAGGTATATTCGATAACTCAATTCAATTCACACTATTCGATTAACCCTTATCAATTTACCCTATTGGACTAACGCTATTTGATTAACCCTATTGGACTAACGCTATTGATTAACTCGTCTCACTTAACTCCTTTTGAATAAACTATATTCGATAACTCCTTTGACTCTATTCGAATAAACTATATTCGATTAACTCCTTTTACTTTCTATTCGAATAAACTATATTCGATTAACTCATTTGCTTTAACTCTAATCGATTAACTCCTTCAAATAACTAAATTCGATAACTCCTTCGAATAACCAAATTCGATAATTCCTTTCGAATAAACTATATTCGATTACTCACTTCGATCAAACTAATCGATAACACTTTTCGATTTAAACTTTAAATCGATAATTCTTTTCAATTAAACTATATTCGAATAAACTAATATTCGATAACTCTATTCAATTTACTCGACTCGACTAACCCCTTTCGAATAACTAATTTGATTTACTAACTTTCGAATACCATATTCGATTCAACTCCTTTATTCGCTTTATAAAGATTTCCTTTTTAACAACGTTTATTCATTTTTAAAGATTTACTTTTAGTAACGGTTCTCCACTTTAAAATGATTCCTTCTTATAACAGTTTCCTTTTTATAACGTTTATTCATTTTTAAATATCTCCTATTTATAAATATTCCAATTTATAAATATTTCTTATTTATAAATATTCCATTTATAAATATTTTATTTTCAAATATCACTTTGAAAATATTCCATTATCAACATTTCGGTATGTTATGGTATTCAACATATCAAATCACGATGATCAGTATCGTCTAAACACATATAATCGACAACAGATTATATATCACATCATATATCACAATATACGAAAAACAATAAAATAACTGTTGAGGAATCCAGTCGGATTCCTCCAACCTGTTTCCCTGCATCCACAGATGTTACACAATAAAATCAACATCACTTTCAGTTCCATATGATATATTCTGTTAAACAGAATCAATATAGAAATTCAACTAACTGACTAGCAGTTCAATCAAACAATCAACACACAGTCTATCAGCCAATATTTAACAGTTCTAAAAATACAACATGAAATTATAAACTGTTCAGGGTTAGTGAGTTTTACTCACTTTGGACTATCATCGTTGATAACGATAATTGTCGTTGATTCAGACGGACAATTTATTTTGCTATAAATTGTAACGAGCTTCGCTTCACTCCCCGTCAGTTCCATTGGTTAGTGTTCGTCTATATGATCCCAACGGATCTTGTTTCTCTGAATTTCGATACCATATGGATAAGTTATCAATTTTACTAGCTAATATACTATTTAAACATTAAAAATAAACGTAATTATCCATTTGATTTGGGCTTTACCCAAAATAATCGGCCCACTCCATCAAATTAAAAGCCCGTCCACATCTCTCTTCCTAAATCAAAAATCGCAACTCCAGTAACCCATTTCCCACGTCGTTGATCTCCTTTGACCGCCCACCTCCGTCACTCCGGTCATCGAGGACCACCGCAACAACCACCAACCAAATCCCCTCCACAATCCGCACCTGCCCATCCTCTTGAATCCAGCTCCGGTCCCCCTTAGACGAAATCGACCCGCTGCCCTCCATCGACCTTTACTGACGTCACTCCCTGCCCCCGGCGATCAGAGCCCGTCTGATCCACCTTGTCAGCTGCGCCTATGCCACCACAACTCATTCCCATCCTCAGTTCAGCCTCCGACGTGGCCAAGCTCGCTGGAACCCCACGCCAACCCTCGCCGTGAAGAAAAGGGGCGGAACAAATTATGGCCGAATCCCAAACAAAGCACCACACAGTGAAGCTCTCGCTGATGTGATTTAGATGGATCCAGAATTTTTGAATTTTATGGAGTATTTCATTTTATAAAATTTCTTGAATGAATTTAAGAGGAGGCGAGTACTTTCTTTGATTTACAGACAACTTTGTCATTAGGTTATAAGGAAATGAGGGGGGGGGGGGGTACTTATAGGGATTTAGATTTAGATATTTGTTAAGATATTTATGTAGGAGATATTTTAGTTTTATTCATTTTATATTTGGTTTTGCTTTCTAAAAATTCGTGTGATCACTCACGATACCCAGAAATCACGAAACCGGACATGTAGCTAGAGTTCGACATTACGGTCCCAACTAAACTGGTTTCGTCGAATTCCGACTTCGTATGCTCACACAGCGTATTTTTAACCGTCAGAATATCGACTGTTTCTCACTCTAAAATCCGTACGACCACACAACGACTCTAAAAATCACGAAACTGGAAATCTAACAACTATTTGACATTGCGGATCTAACAAAATTAGTTTCGTTGAATTCCGACTTCGTTTGCAAAAGCGGCTATTTTTAAAGCTCTGGATGACCCATTTAAATAAATAAATATATTTAAATATGATTGAATTTAATATTTAAAAATAAATATTATCGTCTATATTCACAGTGGAATACCATACACCTCTACAATATTCCTATATGAATTTCTAACTTGATATTCACTTCTGGGTCAACCCGATATTCGATTTATATTGAAATCCCTTTTAAAAATATAAATAATTCCTTTATAAATTATAAAGGAATTCCACAGCGACTTTTCTGAAATTTGATTTGGATGTGAATCAAAATCTACACGACGAAATCCCGATTTTTCTCTTCCACTAGAAAGATATACTCCACCAACACCACACGTTTCTTATTTCACAGAAATCCGGCTTAAAACGAATTATGTACACTCAGTTGAAGTTCAAATCACCAATTTACGAACTGCAGCGCCATTTCAAGCTCAATTTTAATTATAATATAATTATATGTTCAAACTGTCGTTATTTAAATATATTCGTTATTCTAATTCAATTCTAAACTGAATTAAATATCACAGATGATCCAGTTCACACCATATCGCCATTTCAGCCAATTCTGATTATTTCAGAATTAAATATATTATTTAATTTATTATTTAAATTTAAATATTTACTATTATTTAATTCCACGACCATTTAATCCTTTTAATCACCTTTTAAATAATTAAATAAATTAATTATTATACCGCTGCCAATGCGGGTCATTACATTCTTCCCCACTTAAAATAATTTCGTCCTCGAAATTGCTAAGGTAGAGAATAACTCTATTAACTGGTTAGAACTTATTCGTTCACTACTTATCTTCAGTTTCAACTGAACTAATTTAATTTCAATTAAATATTAATTAATTCTTATCAACGAAAATTTTCAAAAATCTGGAAAATTTTCTAACACCTTAACTTTTCGAAAAATATCGCCGGCACCTCCTTTGTACTGGTCAATAGGTCAAACCACCACTCGCCTCTCTGGGCTATCTCCATCCCAAAAGAAAATCAAACAGCCAAGCGGCTTGCCAATTCGGCTCATAAATCACCAAACTCATATAAAATATAAACTTGTACCTTTTCGTCGGCATATCATTATATCCTTTCCACCTGTTATTAATTCAGCGGATACAAGGGTCATCCAAATCAAATTCCAATCTGCTTTTATCCACAACACAACCCTTCGCTTATATCCGAGCCAAATATCATTTCAACTCGAGTTTCTTCTCGATTCCCAACTCTTAACTTGATTGTCACATTACACTCCAAATTTGAATTTCACAATCCAATTTGTCTTGATATTTCAATCTCAGTTACCACTTTACTGGCTTTACTTTAATTCAAATTTGCTTTCACAAATTTCTGTTAAATTTGTTTTTAATTCAAACAGTCTTTCCCTGGGAGTTTTCAAACAGTTTACTCTTTTCAAAAATCAAATTTTCCTTTTGAACATGTCACTGAGCCCTTAATTAATATTCCATTAGTTAAATCACTTCTCTATTTCTTTATCAATATTTGTTAACCAAATATTTTCAATAACCATATTGGCCTTTTATGTTATTTGGAAAACATTTCCAAATATCGCCTTCCTTTATTTTCTAAACTTTAGAAAATATATGCTATTTATAATTGGAAAATATTCCAATTACTTATCTTTTTTCCGATCTCGTTTATTTCTATACTTAGAAAATATTCTTTATTATATTTCCAAGCTTACACTTATTTGGGTTAAAACGGATGTTGTGTAAAACATCGTTACGACAACCCAAATACTATATTCAACTAACTCTTATTCAACATTGATCTTTGAGCCTGAAATCTTACTATTTATTTGTTAATAATGAAATCAATCAAGTTGGGGTATAATTTCCTCTCAGACCTTGACTGAATAACATTTATAACGTCAAAACAGATATGACTACTTACTCGAAAAATCAATACCATACAACTACTTATTCACTTTTAAACACGTATACGCTTCCTCTTTCTATTCTTACTAGATTTTATTCTTAGTCTTCCTTTTTGATTTTACTATTCTATTTCTAAGTTCGTTTCCTTATCGACTTCTATATATATCGATACGTTGATTTCTAACTATCAAATTATCTTAAAAAAAATCTAACTCCTTAAATTCCCGAAAAAATTCGCCATAACCTCCTTTGTACCAGGAGCATCGAGATATTTCAAATAGCCTCCCATGGCCCTCACCAATCCAAAAGAAAAAGAAAAAACCAAGCGGCTAGCCGATACGGCACACAAAATCTCATATATGAATTAAATACATACCTTTTCATCGAGCATTCTATTTATATACCTTCATACCTTTTCCATACCTATCTCATGTATATTTATACCTGCCCAATCTATTTTAACTATACCTGATCGTTTTAACTCAATTCGTTAATTAATTCGTTAATTAACTCTTTAGTCTATTTCACTTTTATATTTGAGCATGACATGTTCAATATATTTTAACTTTCTTATTAACTAATTTGAATCCAAATTTCAAATTTAATTTCTATATTCGATTTCGAATATCCATTTACAAATCCAATTCACCTTTCAAAGTTCAACTTCAAGTTCAAAACTCGATTAACTAGTTCCTCTTCGACTTAGTTAATTCTATTCAATTTCTATTCAAATTTTATATCACTTCTATTATTCAAATCTATATATCAAATTCTATTATTCAAATCCTATATATCAAATTCTATTCAAATTCTATATTATAAATGCCATTTGAATTTCTATATTCAAATTCCATATATTCAAATTCTATATTATAAATCCCATTTGAATTTCTATATTCAAATTCCATATATTCAAATTCCATATTTGAATTCCTTTATATTTTCTATATTCAAATTCCATATTTGAATTCCATTTGAATTTCTATATTCAAACCCCATTTGAATTTCTATATTCAAATTCTATATCACTTCCATTGAATTTCATATATTCAAACTCCCTTTGAATTTCTATATTCAATTTCTATTTCAAACTTTCTTTATTCATTCTTTATTATAAATCCCATTTTGAAATTCAACATAACTTGTCTTTCCCAAAACAAATTCAAAACAGTATCTCTGGTAGTAATTCGTCACTTACAACTCGAAAATGAATACTGATGATGCAGCTATCATCATCGGAATCTATTTTCCAGCGATCGAAGTGAGTTCAATACTATAAAACCATTTTCTAAACATTTCTACTTTGAAATTCATTTCAAACACACTGCTTGTAAAACAATTTAAAATCTCCCAGGATCTTAAATTTTCCTTATTTTTAATCTAAATCCATTTACAAACACTTATCCAATTCTCCAGAGTTTTAACTCAATTTCTGGTTTAAAATTTCAGATTCAACTCATCTGATTTCACGTATTTCACTTATGAATTCTGATTGGTTATTTACATAACCGTTTCACTTTTTTTTATAATCTTACTCGATTATAATAGTGACCAACTAATCCAATATATTATAATCATTTCAATATAATTCCTTTATATCAAAATCTAATTTGGGTAAAATTATGTCATTTACCCACTTTTCAAAACATACCATGACGGTTCATCGTATTCGAGTGTTTACAAAATCCCTACCGATACAGTGGATCAAACTGATCAACCAGAACTCATAAACGACTCAACCAATAAATCTCCACAATATAAAACAAATTTTTATATCAATAACAAATACGTTCACTCGTATATATACACTCAAACTCAATCTAGGGTATTACTAACCCTATCCGTACCGAGTCACGCCACAGAGCCAAGTTAATTCTTAACTTAAGCTCTGATACCAACTGTAATGACCCGTATTTTTAGCGACTTTGGTTATCGACATAAACACGATGTCGATAACCAAACATCGAAAAATACCGATCATTAATGAAAGAAATTAGAGGATGAGGAAAGATAAGATAGAAACTAAGAATAGAAGAAGAAGAACACAATATCAGAGTAATACGAATCTCACAGCGGAACGAATAAATATATTTCATAACATAACTTTGAAATACAAATCTGTACTTGAATATACATATCATTTATCAAAGTACAACACTTACAACACAGCAGAAATAACTATAGCTATATAATCCTGAAGCCTCCTGCTCCAAGCTCTTCCAGTATATCTGAAAATCCCGACTACTTGACTGCCCATACAAATTTAGGCACCCAAGAGTTTAGGGAAACAAACAAATAAACTCCGGGTTAGTCATGGGACTGGTTTGAGTAAAACAGTTTAAAACAGTTCAAGCAGGTAATCGATATCTCATAAGACCACGCCGTATAACGGAACGGGTTTTTCCCTTATGAGAATCTAAATTATCTTTATATCAAAAACCTTTTGATATTATAATAATGTCTATCAACCACAACTATAATAATCATCTAGCAGAAACGCTTTCATCTCACGTTCTACATATATAGTATACAATCAAAACCGCAAGCACGTATTGGATTATGGATTTCCAACTATGACAAGGTATGGAACCACCTTTCACTAGTGTACATCTAGAGAGGAATACATTGGATTCAACAATAACATCTTGCAACCCGACCACACATGACCGACCACTCATTTCGCTTGAGTGTATCGAATGTATATCACCAACGGTTGGGATCAGCAACCGTTTCCCGAATGGGACAGCATCAACAATAGATTTTTGGAAATAAATGAAACTCTAGATCAGGTGATTATACACCCTACTTCGGTGCGACCGACTTAGCCATGCTGCCTGCCCGATTTCTGTCATTTACCGGTTGATGAGGCTAGAGGTTACGCTTCATCATCACATCAGATTCACTTCAAATGCCACATCGTCAAATCCATCAAATCACCGATTGACGTCCTCAACAGTACATTATGTGTTAGCTAAAAGAAGTTTCCTTCTCCGCTTCCACTCTTGGTACAGTTGGAGAAATCAATATACGTGATCGTCTGGAAATACTCTGTCAGACATCCGTCCATACAAGTCATCCAGTAACAGGATGAACCGAAGGTACTATTCAGTATATCCGTCTTGTAACACCCCACTCCCGCTATGGTCACTCACTAAGGGAATGCCATAGCATCGGTGGAGTATTTTAGTGAATATAGAACAGAAAAATTACTACATGACAGATATAAATAGTACTTGAAATTTAAAACATCATCTCATAACAGCGGAAGTAAAACATGTCTGGTTACATCATAAAACCACAATAAAAGTCAAGTACAATATCCATCAAAATAAAGAAGTACATAATCCCACTCTCATACAATAGCCATGACAAAAGAAAAGACAACTGGGTAACTAGAGCTTTACATCTATCCAAGCTCCTAAAGACTGGAACAGCAATCCGATCAAGCTCCACTACTGCTAGGATCCACCGTAGGACCTGAGGGTTGGGAAAAAAGATAAAAACAACGGGGTCAGACATAAGTCTGAGCGAGTCCTATAACTTTAACAATACAATCGTTAAAGTAACCAGAGAAGACATAAACTGATATACGGTAACTAATGGGGATTGAATGGCTACACTAAGCAGTCAACTAAACTAAGATAAAAGATAAAGACGCATCTACCCTTCCAAAGGTAAATTACTAAACTGCACCACACCAGTCATTCCTAACTTAAAGGTTGATCCCACCCATGGACTTATAAAATTAACTTAATAGTTCTCGCGTACCCCTAGGTGACTAAGTAGACGCCACGGGGCCCTACAATCCACTAGGTGTACACACTACCCCCCCATTCGATCGGCTCCCTAACGTAGATACCCGTGCTGGCCCCACCGTGGGGTGTACCATTCCCCAACGTGGCAACCTGATAAAACTAACGGTGCACGACTTATATCTACACGATGCAACAACGTCTTATTTACCAGCCCGGGCCCACACACGCATATGAAACCCGTTGGTCATGCGTTGCCACCGCTAACCCATTTTGGCCTCTTATAGTCAAGCCCAGTATGCGTGTCCCGTCCTCGACATGGGTCGAGCCCACTAAGATACGTATGGGTTACTGGTTGAAATGGGCCCCCAGCACAAGCCATCCCCCTCAGCTTGGCCCACACACTAGTGTTTCCCACTTAACCCTTTAATCATGTTTAATTACATGTTTCATCTTGGTTAAGTATTTTATCATATTTTCTATTGGTAACCACTAGCAATTTCCACATACCACCCAAGGTACCCACTTAACCCCCATGCCCCACTACATGCTTATCTGGTTAAGTGTTTCTTAATTGATTAACACCGTAACCGTGTAAAGGACCCCTCACATTGGACCGTCATTTGTAGATGCCTGGTTAAGCCGGTAAACTCCGGGCAGTATTATACTACAAACGGGTCCAACCTCGTGTCATTTACCCTTGTTACGTATTTAATTTATGATTAAGACCCCTCACATTGGACCGTCATTTGTAGATGCCTGGTTAAGCCGGTAAACTCCGGGCAGTCTTACACTACAAACGGGTCCAACCTCGTGTCTTAATCGATTAATTACTCCCATAATTTGTGTTAATTATCATGTTTATTTTAGGATTATGGGTGCACCTAACTTAATAGGCAAATTCCCAACTCCAAAGTGTGGGTACACCTAACTTAATAGGCAAATTCCCAACACATAGTATGGGTACACCTAACTTAATAGGCAAATTCCCATACTATGTTCATTTATTTTATGTTATGCATAATTATATTAATTTCACACAATCTTATTAACATATGCATTTAATTAACCCCATCGTTTCCACGTAATTTCGTTCTCATGACATAACACATATAAAAGGTGTCAACTTGCATATGTATGAACATGTTTCAAAGGTGCCATCTTGCATATTAACAAACACATAACTTGCATATGAACTTGCATAACATGTCACATAACTTGCATAAAATCTTGTATAACATTTCACATAACTTGCATATTAACTTGTATAACATGTCACATAACTTGCATATTAACTTGCATAACATGTTACATAAACTTACATATTAACAAATACATGACTTGCATATGAACTTGCATAATATGTCACATAACTTGCATATGAACTTGCATAACATGTTACATACTTGCATATGAACTCATAAACTTGCATATGAAGAAACATACAACTTGCATAATTATCATACATGTAACTTGCATATTATCATACATGTAACTTGCATATTAACATATGATCACAAAGCACAAAACTTGCATAACCCACATACATTAGCAAACTAACATCATGTCATATGACTTAAAACCCATTAATCCACAAACAAAACCATATGATCTCATCATATCTCATCTACTTAGTTTAGCAATTGATCATTAGAGTGATAGAAACTCACTACTAGCCAATTTGCACTCCAAATGAAGAAGATTAAGATGCTTAGAATGGATTAGAGGTTGATTAGAGAGTGATTAGCTTGCAACCCTCTTCATAAATTAGTGGAGGCTCCTTCTAAGATTTAATTTGGCGGCATGTAGCCCTCAATTCTATTTTTAGTATGGATTAGGGTAGGTTTAGGGTGTATTTATAGATTAGGTGAGTGTTTTAGGCCCTTAGATTAACCCTAAATTAGATTAGGACCCTTAGATTTCGGAACCTTCCAGAAACCAGCCCTAAGACCAAGCCCAAACCCCAAACTGGTGCACCCAACCACAGAACTTTCTAGAAACTGTGCAGGTTTCCTGTCCCGACATGGGCGCACTTCCCAAGTGCGCCAGTGTATTTTTGTGCTGGCGCACTTCACAAGTGCGCCAGTGCATTTCTGGCCTGTTTCGGGTTTTTCTGCCTAACTTCGTTCGTCCATATCTCTTTCATACGCTACCCGTTTTACGCAAACTCGGACTCTATTTCGCGTATTTTTCCGAGACGAACGCAATGACGCAGCCCGTTTCCCCTGATTCTCACATCTGAGATTAATTATACTTTAATTACTAACCATTAGTGTTAATTGAAATTCGGGGTGTTACATTCTCCCCTACTTAAAGGATTTCGTCCTCGAAATCTCTAAGTTAAGAAGAACGTATCCTACCAACCAAACAACCATCTACTAAACCATCAACCACAAGCAACCATTATCCTTAGAAACTTCTAATGATGTATGAACATATGCAGAAAGTGTGTGTATATGTCCGTATACTAATGCAAAATCAGGCGGTCTACTGATTCAGTCGACCTCCTTAATGCAAACCATGATAGTGCCATGCATCCAATATGTATGCGAAACCCTATTGACACATACAATTTCTATATGCGTGCACAACCATACACAAAAATGCATCATCCACATGATAACACAGCCATGATACATCCATCAATCTAACTACCACATCCATTTATGCGATATGCAACATGAAGTGACTGAGCCGATCTAGTGCCTAATGTGTGTGTATATGCATCCACGAGCAACCACTAGCAAACAATTGCATCCACATGCATCCATCAACCATAACATGTTTCAAACACATGTTTCAACCATAGGTTTTACCCTATCTAAAGGTCATAGGTACTAGCGAGAGGATATACTAAAGATAAGATAAGTACTAGACAAGCGATAAAGGAGAAGTTAAAAGACATACTCTCAAAAAGAAATGGGTACAAAGAACGCATCTTCGCTTCCGTCTCCCAAGTAGCATTGCTTTCGTCATCTCCCCATTGCACTTTAACTAGCTGAACTTCTCTGTTCCTCAACTTCCTAGTTTCTGACCCAAGGATGCGAGTAGGAGCTCGTCGAATCGTCGCATCACGCTCTACCTCTACATCTCTAAGCAAGCTCGGCTCTACGACCTCTGCGGTCTCATGTAAGCACTTCCTCAAATGTGATACATGGAATACATCATGAACACCACTAAGTCTGTCGGGCAACTCCACCCTATATGCCATCCGTCCAATCCTTTCCTTAATAGGAAACGACCCAACAAACCTCGGTGCTAACTTCCCAACGGACCCCAAGCGAACAACATTTCTCAACGGAGATACTTTGACAAAAACCATGTCCCCAACCTCAAACTCAAGATCCGTCCTTCTCCGATCCGCATAAGATTTCTGTCTATCTTGCGCTGCCTTCATCCTTCTTCGAATCAAATCAATCTTCTCTGAAGTCTCTCTAACCATATCTGGCCCAAGCAAGATCTTATCCGTAGATTCCCACCAACATGTAGGAGATCGACAAGGCCTTCCATAAAGAGCTTCGAAAGGTGCCATGCCAATACTAGACTGAAAGCTGTTATTGTATGCGAACTCCACCAAAGGAAGATGTTCTTCCCATGTACCTCCAAAATCCAAGATACAAAGCCTCAAGAGATCTTCTAAGATACGGTTCACCCTCTCGGTCTGACCGTCCGTCTGAGGATGATATGCGGTGCTCAAACACAACCGAGTCCCTACCGCCTCTTGCAAACTTCTCCAAAACTCACTAGTGAAGATAGGATCTCGATCACTCACAATGCTGGATGGTACGCCATGCAATCTAACAATCTCTCTAACATAGACTGAAGCAAGCCATGGAGCGGTCCTCTTACTCTTCACGGGTATAAAATGGGCACTCTTGGTAAGTCTGTCTACCACAACCCAAATTCCCGTATTGCCCTTCCTCGATCTCGGTAACCCATCGATGAAATCCATCGAGACACTATCCCACTTCCATTGCGGAACTTCCAATGGGTGTAGCAACCCACCGGGTTTCCTTTGCTCCGCTTTAACTTGTTGGCACACTAAGCATCTAGCCACATACTCGGCCACATCTTTCTTCATACCGGCCCAGAAGAAAACTCTCTTCATATCTTGGTACATTTTGTCTCCACCGGGATGAATAGTCATTCTTGAACGATGTGCATCATCCAAAATATCCTTCTTCAAACCCTCATCTTGCGGTACACAAAGTCTACCGTCTCTATGCAACCATCCCCTATCATCTATGGTGTATCTACCCAAATGGCTGGACGACTCCCCCCTTATAAGCTTCTCTACCAACTCAACCAACTGTGGGTCGTCTCGCTGAGCCTCGCCAATCCGTCCCAAAAGAGTAGGTCTAGCCTCCAAGGATGCTAACAAACCAGGTACAAAGTCAACAGAAGGTCTGAAGTCGAACAAAGAAACTCCAAGCTTCGCCGTTCCACGAACAATGGACTCAAAGATAGCCTTTTTCTACTCAAGGCGTCCGCCACCACGTTACCCTTGCTAGGGGTATACGCTATCTCGAAATCATAGGATGCTAAGAACTCCATCCACCTTTGCTGTCTTAAGTTTAAATCCTTCTGAGAGAATAAGTACTTCAATGATTTATGGTCAGTGAACAACTCGAATCTCTCACCAAGAAGATAATGGCGCCAAGACTTAAGTGCGAAAACAATCGCGGCCAACTCTAGATCATGGGTAGGGTAATTCTTCTCATGCACTCTCAATTGCCTCCCTCCAAAGGCTATTACCCTTCCCTCCTGCATCAAGACTGCACCTAATCCTGTCCCACAAGCATCGGTATAAACAACAAACGGCTTACTCCCATCTGGAAGCACTAAAACTGGAGCGGTGGTCAAAGCTCTCTTTAACCGTCGGAAAGCATCATCACAATCTACGTCCCATGAGAAAACCAGATTCTTCTTCGTCAAGCGGGTTAATGGGGCTGATATCTTCGCGAAGTCTTTGATGAACTTCCTATAATATCCTGCCAACCCCAAGAAACTTCTTACTTCGGTAGCATTTCTAGGAACTTTCCAATCCTGGATAGATACTATCTTTGCGGGATCCACAGCTATCCCTTCCTTAGAGACCACATGCCCTAAGAATCGCACTTCTCTTCTCCAAAAATGACATTTAGAGAATTTAGCTTTAAGACTATGTGCTCGAAGAGTCTCCAACACTTCTCTGAGATGTAAGGCATGCTCTTCTTCACTCTTGGAAAAGACCAAGATGTCATCCACAAAGACCACTACAAACTTATTCAGATACTCTCTGAACACTCTACTCATCAGATCAACAAAGTATGCAGGGGCGTTTGTCAACCCAAATGGCATCACAAGCCACTCATAAAAACCATCCGGAGTCCGGAAAGCAGTCTTCTCTATACTGTCCTCCGCCACTCTCAACTGATGAAACCCTATAGCTAAGTCCATCTGCGAAAACACTGAGGCGCCAACCAACTGATCAAAGAGATCATCTATCCTCGGTAATGGGTGTCTATTCTTCTTCGTGAGCTTATTAAGTTCTCTATAATCCACACAAAGTCTGAGGGACCCATCCGCCTTCGTGGCAAACACTACTGGAGCTCCCCACTCCGATATACTTCGCCTTATGAACCCCTTCTCAAGCAACTCCCCTACTTGCTTATGAAGTTCTCTTCTCTCACGAGGAGCTATGTGGCGCACTGGCAAAGACACTGGTTTGGCATTATCCACCAAATAAATTCGGAAATCTATCTCCCGCTTCGGAGGCAAACCCTTCACCTCTTCAAACACATCCGGATATTCCCGGACCACTCTGACAGAACGCAAACTCTCGACCGAAGCATCGAGCGATTCAAGATAACTTAGCAAAACAGATTCCATGGGATTACAAGAGATCTCGAGAGTATTACCGAAGCGGGTCATAAGCCTGACAACTCTCCTTTCACAATCAAGAACGGCACCATTACTGGATAACCAGTCCATGCCCAAAATCAACCCATAGCCCGTGAAGCCCAATACAAAAGCATCACATCCAAACTCAACGCTAAGTATAGAAATCTTCAAACCCAAACATATCATAGACAGATATATGGAGCCCCCAATTGGGTTTGAAACAACCAAGGGATCATCAACTAGACTGGTGTCTAAGTGCAGTGACTCAACTAACGATGATGAGATAAAAGAATGCGATGCGCCAGAGTCAAACAAAGTACGAACTGGATGATCAAACAGAAAAACCAGACTTTCAACGGAAATAGTTCTACCTCTCTGCTGAACCGGTGGAACTGAGAGAGCCTGAACTTGCCCCCCTGCCTGAGCTGGTGCCATAAGAGCTTGCACCTGTCCTCCTGAGGTAGACCCCGTCTTCTGCCCCTTCTTTGGGCAGTCCTTCACAAGATGTCCTGCTTCACCACAATGAAAGCAACCGGTCTTCTTCTTTTTGCGACAATCCTTGCTGAGGTGGCCTGGGGTCCCACAATTGAAGCACTTCTTCTTCTTCTTCCCCTTGTCACCATTGCCTTTTCCACCCTTGCCTTGTTGTTGTTGTTGTTGCGGTTTCTTCTGATCCCCCTTCTTCTCTGGTGCCTTAGACTCTTATCATCCTCATGCATAAGTGCCATGTAGACAAGCTTCTCAAAGGTGGCCCCCCATAGGAATGTGAGTCATAGCTATTCCTTGCAATGGTTCGTTCAAGCCTCTAACGAACCTCAAAGCCTTCTTCTCCGGTGTATTCACCGACTCTATGCCAAACCTTGCTAATTAATTGAATTTGTTGACATATTCTTTCACCGTGAGATTCCCTTGCTTCAAATTCAAGAACTTCTCCATAAACAGATTCTCTTCCGCCCTTGAGAGAAACTTAGCCCCAAACCTTTGCTTGAAATCTGCCCAAGAGTCAACAGGGCGTTCTCCATTAGTGACCTCCCACCAGAATGAGGCCTCTCCCTTCATTAACCAAGCCGCCAACTTGACTTTCTTTCACTCTTCCACTTCAAAGATATCTAGCAACTCTTCCACTTCCTTAAGCCAATCTCTAGCCTCTACGAAAGTCTCTGAACCTAGAAAAGGTTTTCCTCCTATAGCCTTGAACTCCTTGCAAATCTTAGCAAAATTATCCACTCTAGGCTGAGGAGGAGGAGCGGTTGCCTCTGGTGTAGTAGCATTGGCTGGACCCGCAGCCGCGGCCCTAGCCTCTTGTAACCTCCTATACCATAGTGGTATAACTAAGCCCTCCGGGATGTTAAGATCTTCAGCCATGCTGAAACGAAAGAGGAAAGATTCAAAAAGGAGATTCCGAAAGATAAAGATATGGCTATTGGGGATTATGCTTTTCTTTTTCAAAAACTTTTCTCTTAAAAGACATGTTTTTGAAAATACTTTTTCCAAAAATAATACCTTTACTATTTTCTAAAAAAAAAGTATTTTTTCTCAAAAATTTATCTGTTCCGGTAACCTTCAGCTCTGATACCACGTGTAACACCCCACTCCCGCTATGGTCACTCACTAAGGGAATGCCATAGCATCGGTGGAGTATTTTAGTGAATATAGAACAGAAAAATTACTACATGACAGATATAAATAGTACTTGAAATTTAAAACATCATCTCATAACAGCTGAAGTAAAACATGTCTGGTTACATCATAAAACCACAATAAAAGTCAAGTACAATATCCATCAAAATAAAGAAGTACATAATCCCACTCTCATACAATAGCCATGACAAAAGAAAAGACAACTGGGTAACTGGAGCTTTACATCTATCCAAGCTCCTAAAGACTGGAACATCAATCCGATCAAGCTCCACTACTGCTAGGATCCACCGTAGGACCTGAGGGTTGGGAAAAAAGATAAAAACAATGGGGTCAGACATAAGTCTGAGCGAGTCCTATAACTTTAACAATACAATCGTTAAAGTAACCAGAGAAGACATAAACTGATATACAGTAACTAATGGGGATTGAATGGCTACACTAAGCAGTCAACTAAACTAAGATAAAAGATAAAGACGCATCTACCCTTCCAAAGGTAAATTACTAAACTGCACCACACCAGTCATTCCTAACTTAAAGGTTGATCCCACCCATAGACTTATAAAATTAACTTAATAGTTCTCGCGTACCCCTAGGTGACTAAGTAGATGCCACGGGGCCCTACAATCCACTAGGTGTACACACTACCCCCCCATTCGATCGGCTCCCTAACGTAGATACCCGTGCTGGCCCCACCGTGGGGTGTACCATTCCCCAACGTGGCAACCTGATAAAACTAACGGTGCACGACTTATATCTACACGATGCAACAACGTCTTATTTACTAGCCCGGGCCCACACACGCATATGAAACCCGTTGGTCATGCGTTTCCACCGCTAACCCATTTTGGCCTCTTATAGTCAAGCCCAGTATGCGTGTCCCGTCCTCGACATGGGTCGAGCCCACTAAGATACGTATGGGTTACTGGTTGAAATGGGCCCCCAGCACAAGCCATCCCCCTCAGCTTGGCCCACACACTAGTGTTTCCCACTTAACCCTTTAATCATGTTTAATTACATGTTTCATCTTGGTTAAGTATTTTATCATATTTTCTATTGGCAACCACTAGCAATTTCCACATACCACCTAAGGTACCCACTTAACCCCCATGCCCCACTACATGCTTATCTGGTTAAGTGTTTCTTAATTGATTAACACCGTAACCGTGTAAAGGACCCCTCACATTGGACCGTCATTTGTAGATGCCTGGTTAAGCCGGTAAACTCCGGGCAGTCTTATACTACAAACGGGTCCAACCACGTGTCATTTACCCTTGTTACCTATTTAATTTATGATTAAGACCCCTCACATTGGACCGTCATTTGTAGATGCCTGGTTAAGCCGGTAAACTCCGGGCAGTCTTACACTACAAACGGGTCCAATCTCGTGTCTTAATCGATTAATTACTCCCATAATTTGTGTTAATTATCATGTTTATTTTAGGAATATGGGTGCACCTAACTTAATAGGCAAATTCCCAACTCCAAAGTGTGGGTACACCTAACTTAATAGGCAAATTCCCAACACATAGTATGGGTACACCTAACTTAATAGGCAAATTCCCATACTATGTTCATTTATTTTATGTTATGCATAATTATATTAATTTCACACAATCTTATTAACATATGCATTTAATTAACCCCATCGTTTCCACGTAATTTCGTTCTCATGACATAACACATATAAAAGGTGTCAACTTGCATATGTATGAACATGTTTCAAAGGTGCCATCTTGCATATTAACAAACACATAACTTGCATATGAACTTGCATAACATGTCACATAACTTGCATAAAATCTTGTATAACATGTCACATAACTTGCATATTAACTTGTATAACATGTCACGTAACTTGCATATTAACTTGCATAACATGTTACATAAACTTACATATTAACAAATACATGACTTGCATATGAACTTGCATAATATGTCACATAACTTGCATATGAACTTGCATAACATGTTACATACTTGCATATGAACTCATAAACTTGCATATGAAGAAACATACAACTTGCATAATTATCATACATGTAACTTGCATATTATCATACATGTAACTTGCATATTAACATATGATCACAAAGCACAAAACTTGCATAACCCACATACATTAGCAAACTAACATCATGTCATATGACTTAAAACCCATTAATCCACAAACAAAACCATATGATCTCATCATATCTCATCTACTTAGTTTAGCAATTGATCATTAGAGTGATAGAAACTCACTACTAGCCAATTTGCACTCCAAATGAAGAAGATTAAGATGCTTAGAATGGATTAGAGGTTGATTAGAGAGTGATTAGCTTGCAACCCTCTTCATAAATTAGTGGAGGCTCCTTCTAAGATTTAATTTGGCGGCATGTAGCCCTCAATTCTATTTTTAGTATGGATTAGGGTAGGTTTAGGGTGTATTTATAGATTAGGTGAGTGTTTTAGGCCCTTAGATTAACCCTAAATTAGATTAGGACCCTTAGATTTCGGAACCTTCCAGAAACCAGCCCTAAGACCAAGCCCAAACCCCAAACTGGTGCACCCAACCACAGAACTTTCTAGAAACTGTGCAGGTTTCCTGTCCCGACATGGGCGCACTTCCCAAGTGCGCCAGTGTATTTTTGTGCTGGCGCACTTCACAAGTGCGCCAGTGCATTTCTGGCCTGTTTCGGGTTTTTCTGCCTAACTTCGTTCGTCCATATCTCTTTCATACGCTACCCGTTTTACGCAAACTCGGACTCTATTTCGCGTATTTTTCCGAGACGAACGCAATGACGCAGCCCGTTTCCCCTGATTCTCACATATGAGATTAATTATACTTTAATTACTAACCATTAGTGTTAATTGAAATTCGGGGTGTTACACGTCTTAGGCACTGTTATCTAAGATTTATACAATAGGCCTTGCACTTTACTCTGTCTTCAATTTTCTTTGGCATATATGATTCGCAACGCTTATGCCAATACAGAGTGGTTCTCTGGATAATAATCCAACCGGTCTCTCCATATTAACAACGTTAAAATGGTCAAAGCTTCGATAGTCTGTGAGTTAACTATCAAAGAAAAACAAGTGTGCAAACAACGATATTATTTCCAAATGGAAATTCTATCAATCAATCATCAATCATATATATATATATCTATATATATACATATATTTCCTTATTTCAGTATTTGATCATGTTTCTGATTCTATTTGGAAAACATTTCCAAATCTTCTTTACTTAGATTTAAACAAATGTTTAAATCAACATCGCGACGACAACTCGATCCACTATACTTATTTACTAAATTCACCTAACCACTTTCACTCTCGAACCTTACCCATTTCTAAATTAAAACGAAGTCAATCAAGTTGGGGTATAACTACCTCTCATCCCTTAACTGAACAACTTTTCAAATCTCGAAATAGGGCAAGTTCATCTTTTAACCCTTTAACACTTCCTTATGTGACTCTCATTCGAATACCTCTCTATTCGATAACTCCTCCCTTCGAATAATGTATATTCGATAACTCTATTCAATTCACTCTATTCGATTAACCCTTATCAATTTACCCTATTGGGCTAACGCTATTTGATTAACCCTATTGGACTAACGCTATTGATTAACTCGTCTCACTTAACTCCTTTCGAATAAACTATATTCGATAACTCCTTTAACTCTATTCGAATAACTCCTTTTACTTTCTATTCAAATAAACTATATTCGATTAACTCATTTGCTTTAACTCTAATCGATTAACTCCTTCGAATAACTAAATTCGATTACTCCTTCGAATAACCAAATTCGATAATTCCTTTCGAATAAACTATATTCGATTACTCACTTCGATTAAACTAATCGATAACTCTTTTCGATTTAAACTATAAATCGATAACTCTTTTCGATTAAACTATATTCGAGTAAACTAATATTTGATAACTCTATTCAATTTACTCGACTCGACTAACCCCTTTCGAATAACTAATTCGATTTACTAACTTTCGAATACCATATTCGATTTAACTCCTTTATTCGCTTTATAAAGATTTCCTTTTTAACAACGTTTATTCATTTTTAAAGATTTACTTTTAGTAACGGTTCTCCACTTTAAAATGATTCCTTCTTATAACAGTTTCCTTTTTATAACGTTTATTCATTTCTATATATCTCCTATTTATAAATATTCCAATTTATAAATATTTCTTATTTATAAATATTCCATTTATAAATATTTTATTTTCAAATATCACTTTGAAAATATTCCCTTATCAACATTTCGGTATGTTATGGTATTCAACATATCAAATCACGATGATCAGTATCGTCCAAACACATATAATCGACAACAGATTATATATCACATCATATATCACAATATACGAAAAACAATAAAATAATTATTTAGGAATCCAGTCGGATTCCTCCAACCTGTTTCCCTGCATCCACAGATGTTACACTATAAAATCAACATCACTTTCAGTTCCATATGATATATTCTGTTAAACAGAATCAATATAGAAATTCAAATAACTGACTAGCAGTTCAATCAAACAATCAACACAATGTCTATCAGCCAATATTTAACAGTTCTAAAAATACAACATGAAATTATAAACTGTTCAGGGTTAGTGAGTTTTACTCACTTTGGACTATCATCATTGATAACGATAATTGTCGTTGATTCAGACGGACAATTTATTTTGCTATAAATTGTAACGAGCTTCGCTTCACTCCCCGTCAGTTCCATTGGGTAGTGTTCGTCCATATGATCCCAACGGGTCTTGTTTCGCTGAGTTTCGATACCCTATCGATAAGTTATCAATTTTACTAGCTAATATACTATTTAAACATTAAAAATAAACTTAATTATCCATTTGATTTGGGCTTTATCCAAAATAATCGGCTCACTCCATCAAATTAAAAACCCGTCCACATCTCTCTTCCCAAATCAAAAATCGCAACTCTAGTAACCCATTTCCCACGTCGTTGACCTCCTTTGACTGCCCACCTTCGTCACTCCGGTCATCGAGGACCACCGCAACAACCACCAACCAACTCCCTTCCACAATCTGCACCTGCCCATCCTCTTGTATCCCGCTCCGGTCCCCCTTAGACGAAATCGACCCGCTGCCCTCCATCGACCTTTACTGACGTCGCTCCCTGCCCCCAGCGATCGGAGCCCGTCTGATCCACCTTGTCAGCTGCGCCTACGCCACCACAACTCATTCCCATCCTCAGTTTAGCCTCCGACGTGGCCAAGCTCGCTGGAACCCCACGCCAACCCTCGCCGTGAAGAAAAGGGGTGGCACAAACTATGGCCGAATCCCAAACAAAGCACCACACAGTGAAGCTCTCGCTGATGTGATTCAGATGGATCCAGAATTTTTGAATTTTATGGAGTATTTCATTTTATAAAATTTCTTGAATGGATTTAGGAGGAGGCGGCTACTTTCTTTGATTTACATACAACTTTGTCATTAGGTTATAAGGAAATGAGGGGGGGGGTGTACTTATATGGATTTAGATATTTGTTTAGATATTTGTGTAGGAGATATTTTAGTTTTATTCATTTTATATTTGTTTTCGCTTTCTAAAACTTCGTGTGATCACACACGATACCCAAAAATCACGAAACCGGACATGTAGCTAGAGTTCGACATTACGGTCCCAACTAAACTGGTTTCGTCGAATTCCGACTTCGTATGCCCACACAGCGTATTTTTAACCATCAGAATATCGATTGTTTCTCACTCTAAAAATCCGTACGACCACACAACGACTCTGAAAATCACGAAACTGGAAATCTAACAACTATTTGACATTGCGGATCCAACAAAATTAGTTTCGTTGAATTCCGACTTCGTTTGCAAAAGTGGCTATTTTTAAAGCTCTGGATGACCCATTTAAATATATAAATATATTTAAATATGATTGAATTTAATATTTAAAAATAAATATTATCGTCTATATTCACAGTGGAATACCATACAGCTCTATAATATTCCTATATGAATTTCTAACTTGATATTCACTTCTGGGTCAACCCGATATTCGATTTATATTGAAATCCCTTTTAAAATATAAATAATTCCTTTATAAATTATAAAGGAATTCCACAACGACTTTTCTAAAATTTGATTTGGACGTGAATCAAAATCTACACGACGAAATCCCGATTTTTCTCTTCCACTAGAAAGATATACTCCACCAGCTCCACACGTTTCTTGTTTCACAGAAATCCAGCTTAAAACGAATCCTGTACATTCAGTTGAAGTTCAAATCGCCAATTTACGAACTGCAGTGCCATTTCAAGCTCGATTTTAATTATAATATAATTATACGTTCAAACTATCGTTATTTAAATATATTCGTTATTCTAATTCAATTCTAAACTGAATTAAATATCACAGATGATCCAGTTCACACCATATCGCCATTTCAGCCAATTCTGATTATTTCAGAATTAAATATATTATTTAATTTATTATTTAAATTTAAATATTTACTATTATTTAATTCCACGACCATTTAATCCTTTTAATCACCTTTTAAATAATTAAATAAATTAATTATTATACCGCTGCAAATGCGGGTCATTACACGTATAGTTGAAATCCTCTTTTAATATAATCCCTTTACTCAATTTGTTTGATTAAGTAAATGTCCACAAAATCACAACATTTAACTTAAATCATCATTTCATTTATAACTTTCAGACTTATAAAAATCCCATGTCAAATAATCTAATTTCATCTATCGGTATTCCTGTAATAAGACTTATTTTGGATTTTATAAGTAAAATCTTCTTGCCATCTTCTTTACAATAAGACATTTTAACTTGGATTTTATTTCCAAAATCCATTTACCAATATTTAACACAACCCAATTGTATGTATTTTCCATTACATTTGAAATCCTTATTTCAATTACAACATTTTGCTCAATTCAATGCTTTAACCTTTAAGGTCATCATTTTGGTTTAAAAAACCCTTTTAAAACCTTGTTTGGATTGTTTCCAAATCACTTAAAATAATCCGTTAATCAAATTAAACATCTGCTTATATTTTATTTTAAAACCATTGCCATTACCAAATTCCAGTCTATTACTAATATATTTATCATCTCCCTTAATCATTTTGTTTCAATTGAATTCACTTTACTTAATTAAGTGAAACCTTATTTAAATCTCTACATTTACTTCCCAATTCCATTTACAAATCTTGTTTTGAAAACCTGGATTATAAATCCCTTTATAAAACTCTTATTGCCCCCTTTGATCAAACCTTATTACCACTTAATCACTTATTAATTAATTTCCAATTAAAAGTCACTATTTAATTATTATTAATTAAAATAATAATTAACTTATATTAATTCCATTAAAAATAGTTAACTTTGCTATTAACTAAAAATAGTATAATTATCATTTTGAAATGCTTATTAAATAAAAATTAACTTTATTAACACTATACAATTTAATAATTCCCTTAATTTATAGTTAATCAAAGATTAACTAATATTTAACACCAAACAATTAAATAATTCCCTTAATTTATAGTTAATCGAAGATTGGCTATTATTTAACACCAAACAATTCAATAATTCCCTTAATTTATAGTTAATCGAAGATTAACTAATATTTAACCCTATTTGATAATCTTAACGAATATCCAAGAAATTTAAATCAAATTAATTCGATTATCAATTAAAAACGGTTGATTTGGTCGACCGTACATATAAGTTAACTATTAACTGATTTTCATTGTCATTTCCCCTTTTAAATTAATTAAATAACTTAACTAATTCCAAAAAACACTATTTAATTGTTTAAAAACAATTATTCTATTTTCTCAACCCGTAGGTAAATTCCTTGGGTTTCTGTTTTTAGAACATGTATGTATCATAAAATAAACCAATTAAATAATTTCTTTTATAAATTCGGTTAATATATATATATATATATATATTTCTAAACTCCTAACTTAATTATTTATATACAATAATTGAAGAACTTCAATTCAGTTATAAAATAATTTATAACTTTAAAACTATGCCCGTTCACCGGACAGTAGAACGACGTCTAAAAACAATACATTTTAGGTCATTCACTGCCAACCACTAAATCAATACTGTCGATTGATTCTAATCACAATAATGATGAATATCCATTCAACCATCAACATTCAAATTGTTTCTAGTGTCATTTGGGGTTCAATCAGTCCATATATAACAATATGAAAAATAAACAACATATTTGATAATTGAGGAATCCGGTCGGATCCCTCCAACCTGTTCTTCCCTGCATCACAGATAACATTTTGATAATAATATACGAATTTAATTTCAATAATATAATGCATTTAAATTGATGCAACATAACCAACGGTAAACAATCAAACAATAAACAACCAATTAGCATCCATACGTCCAATCAACCAATTTATACTGTTAACAATAAACTATATTTTTCTATGAATTTAACACATAATATTATTCCAGAAGGTGTGAGAATTAACTCACCATTTTGATTTAGGCTGACGGTCGATATTTGGTTCCATTTAAATTTAAATAACCATTTAAAATTATCAGAAATTCCAAATAGCTCCAATCGATTCCCAGTCAGCACCATCATCTAGGCGTCGTCCTTGCGATCCCAATGGATCCAGTTTCGTCTGGTTTAGTTAATGAACGAATAAGCTACACTAATTCAAAGTTTTATATATATATTACGATTATTAATTAACTGATTTCTTTAATTATAAAAAATCTTAATTACCTTTTAGTAATAACTAACCCTGATTAGCCAATATAATCCACGTCAGCCACATACAGGAGGAAAGAATGCCCTTTCTCAATCTCTGATTTCTCTCTCACCGATTACCCCTTTTCTTCTGAAATCCGAACTCCAGTCCAACCTTTCAACTGCCGTCGATCATCCCTCAGACCACCATAGCCCCACCTGATGTCTTCAACGTCACCACGCTTCCACCATCGTCCATCACCAGCCAACCCGATCTCTAACACCTCGCCAACACATCGGAATTCCTCCTTAACCCATTTCTGTCCATCCTTGAACAGTGGCCGCCACGGCACGAATCGGACCATCGGACTACCTCAAGTTTGACCGCCAAGAATCCCCGCTTCATCAACCTTCAGACCATAGCACCTGACCACGACCTCCGCCGCCGGAAAATCATCATCACCATCTGCAGCTTCAACCATGTACACCAAAAGCCCCACCTCCATTCATCTACCCATCGCAACAACCACAGTCAGTTCCAGATCATCGACCCAAAGGAAAAAATGTAGCTCTACATCTCCTCTACAAGTTTACTTCATACACCAACAACAAATTCTTCATCAAATCGCCAGAAAACCACAAAGTTCGAAGTTGGATTCGTCACTTTAAACCACGATTTTCGGCCACCACAATGCTCCGTTCCACCCAAAATTTTAAACGTAGGTAGAGCACATCCATATCTTCCACTTTGCTTTAGATTCCCTTAGCTAATTCATTCAGGATTTGGAGTTATAATTTATTTCTAAATCAGGGGGTTTTCTACAAAATATTTTGGATGGGAAAAGAGTCTGGGTTAGAATGGCTGAAGAGTTGGCTGAATATAGGTGTATATATAGAGTAAATAATATTAATTTATGTTGATGTGATGAACGATGTTTTATTTCATGTTTATCGCAATTTTAAACGTTGTTTATTCGCTCCTGTGCTCACATACAAACTCCGTTCGCAATGAAAATGGACGACATAGTATAATTTGATGTTACGGCCCTAATGAAACTTGTTTCATCAAATTCCGAGTCTGTTTGCTTAAACTACGCTCGTTTACATCCAAATGATCATTTTATTTGTATTTTATTTTACTGCGCTCACAGAATAACTCCGATTTTCGTGCAAATTGAAAACTAGCAATAATTAGCTGTACGGTCTCAACAAAATTTGTTTCATCGAAAATGGAGGTTGTTTGAACAATGGCCTTTTTAACTGCCCAATTCAAATTAAAATTAAACCAATTTCAAAATGTCTCAATATAATATTTATAAAATATTGTTATCGGCCATACACGCGCAGAATGTCATACACTACCACCATAAAATATTCCGAGTTGAATTACAAGCCAAATCGATATTATAAATATTTATTAAACCTTTATTTAATATAAATAAACGTTATAATTTATAAAGGAATTCCATAACGACTATTATAAAATTTGATTTGGACATAAAACAAAATCTACACTATGAAAACTGGATTTTTCTCTTTCGCTAGAAAAATATTATCCAACAGATTCAGACATTTCTTGTTTCGAGAAAATCCGACTAATATTGGATGCTGTACAGCCAATTAAAGTTCAAAACGCAATATTACGAACTACCCTGCTGCTGCAGCTCGTTTTATAATATAGTTATAAATTAATCGCTCAACCACCATTTTAAAAATGAAATCGTTACTATAATTTCAATAAAAACAATATTAAACCATTTTAAATATCCCGATCACATTATACTACAAATTCTACATTTTCCCAATATTTTGAAATTAAAATATTATTGTATCATTAATGTAAATAAATATTCAAAATAAAATGATTAAATTCAAACCAATATTTTAAATAATAAAATAATTCAAATAATTGGCTAGAAAATACGGGACGTTACATTCCTTCCCCCTTAAAAGAATATCGTCCCCGAAATTATTAAGGTAGAAAAAATGTTGCAGACCCATTATCTTTGCAAAAATATTTAATTTAAAACTGGGTTTTATTTTCAAACTAACCCAATTGTTTTAAAACCAATTTATCCCAAATAACAAAATTTTCCAAAAATCTTCAAAAAATTTCTAACACCTTAAATTTGGGAATTTTTGTGACAAAGTCTCCTTTGTACGGAGGGACATCTGCAATATCGCAGGTTCAAGAATTATATATACATCGACCAACACGGTCGGAAAAATTCAAAATCCAAATAAAACCCAAAATTTTATATTCTGCGTAGGCGTACCTTTTTGTGAGCGCTATTACGCAATAAGCAATACATTATATTCGAAATTGCTTAGTTAGCATGCCAACTGGATTCAGTTAACTTCAGAATCCTCTTGGATGGGTTTCAAAGTTGAATTTGCTCTTCTGTATCTGTTTTCAACTCCAATGAACTTCATTAGTCATCAAAACAATGTCAATTAGGTTCCAATATCCATATCATCCATTCTGATAAATTTTACACACAATTCAATTCAGATGAGATTAATTTATAATTACTTCTTAACCAAGTCCTAGTGATCCATTTATATCCTTAAATATCTATTTAAATTCATTAGACTTTGATTTATTCATTGGTCCTCAATCAAGTTTCAAATCACTATCCATACAGCCAACTATACAATCCAACAATTCATTGATTTCCAAATATTCCATTGACTTACTATTTTCCAATCACAAGTCAAATTCTGAAATTTCTAAGTATGATTACATCTTACATGCTTTACCTTAACATAGCATGAAATATTAATATTTCCATTTACGCATCTCATATTTGAGATTTCCTTTAAATATCCATTCAGATTCGTCTTATTCATTTCAGATTGGTTTTCAACCAAGTCTATCCATTTTCAGATTTATATTTATGAAATCGAGCACACAATCCAAACATATCATTCAAATCAATATCGCCAAATATTTCTACTCCCAACTCAAGTCAAATACCCGCCGACTTGAGTTTATTTAAATATTCAAGTTCAATTCAATGTATACGATTAACTTAACATAAGTTAAATTTCCATATTTCAAATATGAAATATCTTTTGGTTGATTCAATCCAACCTTATAATCAACCCCATTCAAATTAATATTGGAATATCTAATTATCCATATAATTTAAGAAAATTATTACTTTTATTATTTTATAAAATACATTGGGCAAGAATAATTTAAAAATAATTTTATATCAAATTACAAATGCGCGCTCTCATATATATATATATACACTCAACTAATTCTAGGGTATTGGCAGTCCCATCTCTATCGAGTTATGCCACAGAGCCAAGGTTATCTCTAAACCAGTAGCTCTGATTCCACTATAACGACCTGACGGAATTCGAGTAGGTTTTTCAACCGTCCTTTCATCCCCCAAGGCGGAGGGCTAACCTCCCAGGTGGCTTACAGAGGTACCCCATCACTTGTTTTACGACCAGCTTTTCGACTTCACAACCAACCCTCCCTTACTTTCGAGGGACATGTAGAGGTAAGAGTCTCCCGTCCGCCACTTAACGCGAAGCGAGAACCCTCTATCATGCGTACCCAGCTCACACAGCCAACAATAAGGAATGGTTTTCGAATATAAATTCGATCCCGGTCTTTCCGTACCAACAACGCACTAGGTCAGGTTTTGATAGTCGGTTATTTAACTATCAAATAATAATCGTGTAAATAAAATGATATCATTGATTTAGTACTTGGCATTTCTTGGCCTAATTAAAAATAATTAATAAATGGTAAATCAACTTTTAATTCTTCCAAAATATTTAAAACATTATCTGTATTCTTAACTTTATTATTACAAAAACTATTTGATATGTTTTCGAGTTTGTATGTACATATAGACCAAACTTTCCATTTCCTTTACTATTGGAAATATCGTTCTATTTCTACAAAACCTTTGTTCCATTCCCTTAAATTTGGTGTAACACCCCACGTCCATTAATGTCACTCACTAAGGGAATGCATTAACTTTCATGGAGTGTTATAAGAGTATAGAACATAACATCACAAGATAGATATATAAAATGGTACTTAAAAATTCAAAATTTATTCATTGCAGCGAAAAAGCAAAACATGTCTGGTTACAATATCAAAACCATATACTAAAGCCAAGTACACAAATATCCATCTTGAACAGAATTATTACCAGAGTACATAAAGGTAAAACCATAATCCCACTCCAAATAGCCATAATGAAAAAGAGATAAAGTTGTGCATTACTTTCAACACTTCCAAGCACTTTAAGAAGAAAGAAATCTGAGTCAAGCTTCACTAATCCCACCCTGAGGACCTTGGTGGGAGGGGGGGTGAAGAGGCGAAACAAACAGGGTCAGACATAAAGTATGGCGAGTCCAGCGACTTTAACAATATAATCAGTAAAGTAATAGGATAAGAACATAAACAGGATATAATAGATGACTGTAACATAAGAAAATATGATAAGGTAAACAAGGTAAGAAAGATAGAACATCGACTGTGCTCCTAACCACTATAAGATATGCTCTGCACCGTACCAACATACTAGTTACATATTAAAAGATGATCCCTCCCTACTAATCATAATAACGGTAGCTTTGTTTACTCCTAGCTGCTCTCGTAGGTGCCCACTTGCTCCTACCACCACTAGTTGTACCCACTACCCTCCCCATTCGATCGGCTCCCTAACTCGTAGATACCTGTGCTGGTCCCACAATAGGGTGTATCACTCCCTAAGGTGGCAAACCCGATACTATTGAAATGCACAGCTTAAACCTACACGATGCAACAACGTCTTACCTTCCATCCCGGACCAACGCATACACATGACTCCATTGGACTTGCACTGCCGTCGCTAACTCTTTATTGACCTCTTACAATCAACCCCAGTAAGCGTGTCCCTGTCCTTGACCTAGTTCGAGCTCATATAGATACTAAAATGGGTTACTGGTTGAAAAGGGTCCACACACTTGACACAAGCATCCCTCCTAAGCTTGGTCCCCACTAGGAATTCCCACTTAACCCCTCTTTATCCCTATGTTTTATCACATGTCTCATCTTGGTTAAGTGCTTCAATTATGTTTTACATGCTACCCATGTTACCCACTTAACCCTTTATTATTCCCATGTCTTACCACATGTCTTATCTAGGTTAAGTATTCATTAATTCATTATTACCGTAATCTTACAAGACCTCCCACATTAGATTACCATTTGCGGTTGCTGGATATGCCGGGCTGTTCAGGGCAGGCTTATACCGCAATCCAAGTCCAACCTCGTGTCATTGCATTATTATGCATCTAATTTCTACCTTCGATCTCTCACATTAAATTACCGTTTTCGGTTGCTAGATATGCCGAGCGGTTCCGGGCAGGCTTATACCGCAATCCGAATCTAACCTCGTGTCTTAGGCATTCATTTTCACTTTCTTCATTTAAGTCCCAATTTCAAATCTTGGATTATAATATATTCCAATTACCCATAATTTCCAATCTAAATTATGTTTATAATTTTAATCCAAATTATGCCTATAATCTCATGTATACAAGTTATGCCAAATTATGCCCAAATCCATTTTCCATAGCCATCAACAATTTATGCCAAATCTCATTTTATTAAATATTTTCCCAAACTTTTCCTAATCATCCCAACGTTATTCGTACGTAAATCCCAATGCAATATGCTTAGGCTCGAAGTTCGCCTAATATCAAAAGGAAAAAGGAAAAGAAGAAGGGGAGAGAATCAAAACTTCAAAATTGGCATAAACATATAAATTGGCATGTGAAATGAATAACGACAAAATACATCAGATAAGCATATGATAATAGCAATTGGGTATGAATCTGAAGGATAACAAATTACAAAACTTGATATGATTCATCTTATTTACAGGCATATACATTAGATCCAGTTTACAAACTTATCACAATTACTTTTTAATTTAATTATATGTGAAAGTAACATAAACTCACCTTGGTTGGATCTAAAATAAGAGAATTAGGTTTTGTTGTTGGTAGATCTGGTCTTCTAATTTGACTTGATGGAGAAGAAAGGCTTGTTTTAATTTAGATTAGAGCAGCATGGAGGCGCCATGGATGATAACAATGAGATTAGGGTTAGGTTTAGGTGTTTATTTATAGATGCATTAGGTGAATTAGGACCTTTAGATTATATTAGAGACCATCAGAACTACTCAGATTAAAAAGACATGTCATCAGGGAACTCTCCAGAATTCAGCACACCTGGGCTCGGCCTGGGCACACTTCCCAGGTGCGCTAGTGCATTTTTGTTCTGGCGCACTTCACAAGTGCGTCAGTTATCCTGGCCTGCTTCCTGATTGTTCTGCCAAACTTCCATCGTCCATAACTCCTTCATACAATATCCGTTTTACGCAAATTTGGACTCTATCTCAAGCAGAATTCCAAGACGAATGCAATGGCGTAACCCGTTTCACTTAAATTTTCTTTTAAAAATTAATTATTATTTAATTATCCTTTATGTCATGTTTTAAGATTACGGGGTGTCACATTCCCCTATACTTAAAGGATTTCGTCCCCGAAATCTCGAAGTTGAAAGGAATGTATGTCCTACCATCTATTATCCATCTACTCATCCATCAATCACGGGCGTCCATTGTCCTTAAAAGATTTCTAATGCTTTCATGAACATATGCAAGTGTGTGTATATGTCCTTATCCTAATGCAAAATCAGGCTGTCTACTGATTCAGTTGACCTCCTTAATGCAAATCAAATAGTGCCATGCATCCATTATGTATGCAAAAGAATCCTAATGATACATATCATTTATATATGAGTGCACAACCATTCATCCAAATGCAACATCCATATGATAACACGTTCAATATACATCAATTAATTTAAATATGCACACTCATCACTATGTAATATGAAAGTGATTGAGCTGATCTAGTGCCTAATGTGTGTGTAAATGCATCCACGAGCAACCACTAGCAAACACTTACATCCACTTGCATCCACCAAACATAACATGTCTCAAACACATGTTTACAACCATAGGATTTTTCTACCTAAAGACCAAATATATAATCGAGAGGATACACTAAATAATAGAACAAGTATAAACAAAGCGGTAGAAAAAGGAGAAGTTGAGAACATACCCTCAAAAAGGAAAGGGTATGACGCATGTATCTTGTCTTCCGTTTCCCAAGTTGTGTCTCCTTGATCATCTCCCCATTGGATTTTAACCAACTTGACCTCTCGATTGCGTAATTTCTTGACCTTCGATCAAAGGATTCATGCGGGAACTCGTCTAACCGTTGCATCTCGCTCTACTTCCACTTTTCTAATCATGCTCGGCTCTACTACTTCCGCGGTATTGTGTAAACACTTCCTCAAATGCGACATGTGAAATACATCATGAACACCACTAAGCTTTTTAGGCACCTTCACTCTGTAGGCCATCTGTCCAATTCTTTCTGTAATGGGGAATGGCCCTACGAATCTTGGTGCGTATTTCCCTACAAATCCAAAATGAACTACATTCCTTAATGGTGGTACTTTAATAAAAACCGTGTCTCCAACATCGAACTCAAGATTGGTTCGTCTCTTATGACTTTTGCGGTCTTGTGCCGTCTTCATGCGTCTTCGAATCAAGTCTATCTTCTCCGAGGTTTCTCTAACCATATCGGGCCCAAGCAAATTCTTAACCATAGATTCCCACCAGCAAGTCGGTGATCGACACGGTCGTCCATATAGAGCTTCAAAAGGTGCCATGCCAATAGTAGTTTGATAGCTATCATTGTAGGCGAACTCTACTAATGGAAGGTGTTCTCCCATGTCTCTCCAAAGTACAAGATGCATAACCTCAAAAGATCTTCTAGAACCCGATTCACTCTTTCTGTTTGGCCGTCCCTCTGAGTGTGATAAGCGGTGCTCAAACACAATTGTGTCCCTACCACCTCTTGCAAGCTCTTCCAAAATTCACTAGTGAAAATGGGATCTCGATCGCTAACGATACTAGAAGGTATGCCGTGTAGACGAACTATCTCTCGGAGATAAACAAATGCTTACTATGCCGCTATTCTTTTACTCTTAGCGGGAATGAAATAGGCGCTATTGGTAAGTCTATCTACTACTACCCAAATCCCCGTATTACCCTTCCTTGACCTCGGCAACCCGTCGACGAAATCCATGGAAACACTTTCCCATTTCCACTGTGGAACCTCTAAAGGGTGAAGCAAACCACCAGGCTTCTTTTGCTCAGCCTTGACTTGCTGGCACACTAAGCTTCTAGAAACGAACTCAGCCACATCCTTCTTTATTCCGGCCCAAAATAAAACTCACTTCATGTCCCTATACATCTTGTCACCACCGGGATGTATGGTCTTCTTAGAACGATGTGCTTCTTTAAGGATTGTCCTTCTCAAACTCTCGTCTCATGATACGCAAAGTCTCCCATCCCTACGCAACCAACCTTTTTCATCTATAGTATACCTACTAAGATGGCTCGAAGACTCCCCTCTTATGAGTTTGTCTGCTATCTCTATCAGCTGTAGGTCATCTCGTTGTACCACACCTATCTGTCCCAAAAGCGTAGGCCGCACCTCTAATGATGCCAACAAACCAGGTACATAATCGATAGAATGTCCAAAGTCAAAGGTAGATATATACTCTAAACTCTGCCGCTCGACAAACAAAGGACTCAAAGTCAACCTCTTTCCACTCAAGGTGTCAGCTACAACGTTACCGTTGCCAGGGGTATATGCAATCTCAAAATCGTAGGATGCTAAGAACTCCATCCACCTTTGTTGTCTTAAGTTTAAATCCTTTTGAGAGAACAAGTACTTTAAAGACTTATGATCCGTATACAACTCAAACCTCTCACCAAGCAAGTAATGGCGCCAAGACTTAAGCGCAAAACTATGGCAGCTAATTCTAAGTCGTGGGTAGGGTAATTATTCTCATGGACCTTCAACTTCCTTCCACCATAACATATCACCCTTCACTCCTGCATCAAAACTGCACCATGCCCTGTCCCGCAAGCATCGGTATACACCGTGAATGGTTTCCTCCCATCTGGCAAAACTAAAACTGGAGCTATCGTCAGTGCCCTCTTCAATCGTTGAAAAGCATCATCACAGTCAACATCCTAAGAAAAGGTCAAATTCTTTTTCGTCAACCGTGTAAGTGGGGCTGATATCTTCGCAAAGTCCATAATGAACTTCCTATAATAGCCCGCCAACCCTAGAAAACTTCTTACTTCCGTTGCATTTCTAGGAACCTTCCAATCTTGTATTGCTACCACCTTCGCGGGATCCACTGCTATCCCTTCCTTAGAGACCATGTGCCCTAAGAACCTTACTTCCTTCCTTCAAAAATGGCATTTGGAGAACTTAGCCTTGAGTTGATGTGCTCGAAGGGTCTCTAAGACTTCCCTGAGATGTAGGGCATGCTCTTCCTCACTTTTAGAGAATATCAAGATATCATCCAAAAAGACTACCACGAACTTGTTTAGAAACTCCCTAAACACACTACTCATCAAGTCCACGAAATATGCAGGTGCATTCGTCATACCAAAAGGCATGACGAGCCATTCAAAGAAACCATCTGGAGTTCTAAATGCAGTCTTATCTATGATGTCCTCAGCTGCCCTTAGCTGATGAAATCCTGTAGCTAAATCCAACCTCGAGAAAACCGAAGCACCAACCAACTGATCGAACAAGTCATCTATCCTCGGTAATGGGTGTCTATTCTTCTTCGTGAGCTTATTCAGCTCCCTATAGTCCACGCACAATCTAAGCGAACAATCGGCCGTCGTGGCAAAAACAACTGGAGCACCCCACTCCGAGATACTTCTTCTTATGAACCCTTTCTCAAGCAACTCTTTCACTTGTTTACTAAGCTCCCTCCTTTCGCTTGGAGCCATGTGGCGCACAGGCAATGCAATTGGCATTGCATTGTCCACCAAGTATATACAGAAATCTGTCTCACGTTTTGGAGGTAAGCCCCTAACCTCCTCAAAGACATTTGCATACTCACGGACTACTCGAACTGATTGCAAATCATCAATAAATGTGTCAAGAGATTTTAGGTAGCTAAGCATAACAGAACCCTTAGGGTCGCATGAGATATCGAGAGTATTCCCCAAACTAGTCAACAGTCTAACTACCCTCTTTTCACAGTCAAGAATGGCACCATACCTGGCTGGCCAATCCATTCCTCGAATCAACCCATAGCCTGTGAAACCAAGCGCATAAGCGTCGCATTCGAACTCAACGCCATACACAGATATTCTCAAATCCCGACATAACATAGATAGATGAGTCGTACCCCCAATCGGATTTGAGACAACAACGGGATCCACTACTATACTAGTATCTAGGTGTAGAGACTCAACAACAGAAGCAGATATAAACAATGTGAAGTGCTAGAATCAAACAAAGTACGTACAAGATGATCGAAAAGGAAAAATCAAACATTCAACAAAAATGTTTCTACCTCTCTCTTGCGTAGCTACCATGAGAACATGAACCTTCCCTCCAGAAGTAGATCCTGTCCTCTGTCCTTGCCCTTGTCCTTGCCTCCTTGGGCAGTCTTTAATCATATGTCCTGCCTCACCACATTGGAAGCAACCAGTCCTCTTCTTCTTACTACAGTCCTTCTTCAAATGGCCAGGTATTCCACAATTGTGACACTTTCTTTTCTCTGAGCTCTTGTTATCCTTAACGCCCTTCTTTTGTTGTTGTTGTGCCTTCTTTGGATCCCCTTTCTTATCCTGTGCCTTATATGGATTAGCACCTTTCTCCTCTTCATGTATCAACCCATATCAACAAGATTATCGAAAGTAGCCCTCATAGGAATGTGGGACATTGCCAACCCGTGTAATGGTTTATTTAGACCCCTTGGAAAATCTCAAAGCCATCTTATGTAGTGTATTAACTAATTCCATACCAAATCTTGCTAACTGGTTAAACTTGTTAACGTACTCCTTCACAGACAAACCCCCTTGTTTCAAATCCCAGAACCTCTCCATGTATAAACTCTCCTCTGCTTGTGAAAGAAATTTCATCTCGAACCTTTATCTAAAATCCATCCATGTCTCCACTGCACATCCCCCATTAGTTACTTCCCACCAAAATGAAGCTTCATACTTCATCAACCAAGTAGCTAGCTGAACCTTCCTTCCATCGTCTATCTCAAAGGTACCAAACATGTAACGACCCGGTTTTTAGCGAATTTAGTTATCGACATAACTCAATGATGACTAACCAAACATCGAAAAATACCGGTAGTTAATGAAAGAAGTTAGAGGGTGAGAATAGATTAGATAGAAACTTAGAATAGAAGAAGAAGATACAATATCAGAGTAACACGAATCTCACAGCGGAACGAACAACATATAATAGATAACATATCCTTGAAATAAAATCAGTATATGTATATAGTAACATTTATTAGAGTACAACACTTACAACACAGCGGAAATAACTATAGCTATATAATCCTGAAGCCTCCTTCTCCAAGCTCTCCAAGTATATCTATAAATCCTGACTACTTGACTGCCCGTATAAAATTGGGCACCCAAGAGTTTAGGGAAAACAAAACAAAATAAACTTCGGGTCAGTCATGGGACTGGTATGAGTAAAATAGTTTAAAACAGTTTTAACCATTAAACGATATCTCATAAGACCACGTTGTATAACGAAACGGTTTTTTCCCTTATGAGAATCCAACATATCTTTATATCAAAACCTTTTGATATTATCATAATGTCTATCAACCACAATATAATTATCATCTAGCAGAAACACTTTCGTCTCATGTTCTACATATATAGTATACAATCAAAACCGCAAGCACGTATTGGGTAATGGATTTCCAAATATGACAAGGTATGGAACCACCTTTCGCTAGTGTACTTCTAGAGAGGAATACACTGGGTTCAACAAGAACATCTTGCAACCCGGCCACACATGACCGACCACCCATTTCGCTTGAGTGTATCGAATGTATATCACCAATGGTTGGGATCAGCAATCGTTTCCCGAATGAGACAACATCGATAATAGATTTTTAGAAGTAAATGAAACTCTAGATCAGGTGATTATACACCCTAATAGGTGCGACCTACATAGCCATGCTGCCTGCCCGATATTTGTCATTTCCCGGTTGTGAGGCTAGAGGCCACACTTATCTCTGACAGATCACACATTTATTCACTTTGAATGTCACATCGTCATACCCACCAAATCACAAATTGATTTCCCTAAAAATACAACGGGTATACAGCTAAGAGAAACGAATTCCTCCGCCACCAAATGTAAATACGTTTGAAGAGATCAACTTATGCGTTCTATTAAATATACTCTGTCAGACATTCTTCCATACAGGTCGTCCTGGGACTGGACAAACCGAAGGCACTATTCAGTACAACCATCTTAGGCAATCTTTAACCAAGATTTATACAACAGCGCTTCCACTTTTACTCCGTCTTCAATATCTTTGGCATATATGATTCGCAACGCTTATGCCAATATGGAGTGGTTTTTCGGATAATAATCCAACCGGTCTCTCCATATTAACAACGTTAAAATGGTCGAAAACATCGATAGTCGATGAGTTAACTATCAAAGAAAAACACATGTGCAAACAACGATATCATTTCCAGATGGAAATCATATCGATCAATCATCATTTAACATTTATCTCTCTATTTAACTTATTCATTTTTCATCTCCTGTTTCCATATATTCAACATTTCTTATTTTCTAAATTTTGAAAATATATGTTATTAACAATGGAAAACATTTCCATTTCTTGTTTTCTATATTAGAAAACATTTCTGATTCTTATTTGGAAAACATTTCCAAAGCTCCTTCATTTGGTTTAAACAGATGTTTAAATAAAACATCGCGACGCCAACTCAAACCATTTACTAAATTAACTAAATTCACTTAACCATCATTCACGATCAAACCTTACCATTCCTTAGTTAAGAAGGAAGTCAATCGAATTGGGATATAATTACCTCTCAAACCTTAACTGAACAACATTTTAACTTCAAAATAGTCAAAGTTTATCTTTTAAACCTTTAACAACTTCCTTACGTGTAACACCCCGTATTTCAGTTAATGCTAAAATTCACTAATTGCAGAATAAATAATCTCAAATGTGAGAATTGGGGGAAACGGGCTGCGTCATTGCGTTCGTCTCGGAAAAATACGCGAAATAGAGTCCGAAATTTTGTAAATCGGAGTCCGTATGGCCCAGTTATGGCCCAATGAAGTTTGCAGAAAATTCAAAGTTAAAGACAGATTTAAAAATTCAAATTCAGATTTTTAATTGGAGCCAGCAGGGGGCCAGGCGGGAAACTTCCCGCCCTACCCATGTCGACAGGGCTGTCGACAAGCCTGTCGACTGGGGAGTCGACTGCCCTGTCGACTTGCCTGTCGACACAGGGTGTCGAGCCAGTTGGCTTGGGTGCACCAGATCTGGTTTTCTGGCTAGGGCTGGGCTGTGTTCTAGAGATTTCCTAAATCTGACGGACCTAATTTAACCTAGGGTTAATCCTATGGTCTAAAACACTCCCTAATCCTATAAATACACCCTAATGCAAGCCTAATCCATACTAAAAATAGAAATGATGGCCTCATGCTGCCAAAATCAAACTTAAGAGGAGCCTCCACTAGTTTATGAAGGAAGTTGCAAGCTAATCAACCTCTAATCATCATCTTCTTCATATTTAGCAACTAGTTCTACTTCATAAGTTTGCTAATATTGGTTTTGGTGAGTTCCTATGCCTTTAGCAAGTAATTGCTAAACTAATTAGGATAGGATATTAGGAGGCTATGGATGTAAATGTGGATTATGCAAGTTGTGGTTGTCATATGTTATAAGTTCATATGTAAACTTGCCTCTTTTTATGATATGATGTGTTATGTAAGATCATATGCAAGTTTTATGCAAGTTCTTATGCAAATCATATGCAAGTTAGTCTCTTTTTATGATATGCATAACATATGCAAGTTTGCCTTTGTGATATGACATGATATATGCAAGTTCATGTGCAAGATAGTCTCTTTTTATGATATGCATAACATATGCAAGTTTGCATTTGTGATATGACATGATATATGCAAGTTCATGTGCAAGATAATCTCTTTTTATGATATGCATAACATATGCAAGTTTGCCTTTGAGATATGACATGGTATGCAAGTTCATATGCAAGTTTTATGCAAGTTCATTTGCAAGTTTTATGCAAGTTTATATGCAAGTTCATTTGCAAGTTTTATGCAAGTTCATATGCAAGTTTTATGCAAGTTCATTTGCAAGTTTTATGCAAGTTTATATGCAAGTTCATTTGCAAGTTTTATGCAAGTTCATATGCAAGTTTTATGCAAGTTTATATACAAACTCATATGCAAGTTTGTCTCTTTTTATGATGTGCATAACATATGCAAAGTTGTCCCTATGAATGACGTGTTATGTAAACGAATTACGTGGGAAACGATGGGGTTAATATGCATGATTATAAAAAGGTGTAAAGTTGTTATGATTAAGCATAACGTAAAATGAATGGACATAATTGGGAATTTACCTATTAAGTTAGGTCTACCCACATTATGGAGTTGGGAATTTACCTATTAAGTTAGGTCTACCCATACTATGGAATTGGGAATTTACCTATTGAGTTAGGTCTACCCATATTCTTAAAAATGTGTAATTAATTAGGGATAATTAATTATGGGGGGGGGGGGGGTGATTAATTAGGTGTAATTAATCAACTAAGACACGAGGTTGGACCCTTTTGTAGCGGAAGTCTGCCCGGAACCGACCGGCCATCCAGCAGCTACAAATGATTGGCCCAATGTGAGAGGTCTTAGTCATGAATTAAATACGTGATTAAAGTAAAGACACGAGGTTAGACCCTTTTTATGATAGAAGTCTGCCCGGAACCAACCGGCATATCCAGCAGTCATAAAAGATGGTCTAATGTGAGAGGTCTTTATGAGGTCATGATCTTAATTAATTAATTAATTAAGAAACACTTAACCATATTAGCATGTAGAGGGACATGAGGGGTTAAGTGGGTGCCTTGGGTGGCATGTGGAAATCTAGTGGTTGCCTTGGGTGGCAATAGAAAATACGATTAGAATACTTAACCAAAGTGGAACATGTAATTAAAACATGATTAAAGGGTTAAGTGGTATACACTAGAAATGACAAGCTTAGGTGGGTAGCTTGTCGGGGCCCATTTCAACCAATATCCCAAACGTATCTTAGTGGGCTCGACTCTAGTCGAGTGACGGGACACGCATATTGGGCTTGACTATAAGAGGCCAAAACAGGGTAGCGGTGGCAACGCGAGTCCAACGGGTTTCATAGGCGTGTGTGGACCCGGGCTGGTAGGTAAGACGTTGTTGCATCGTGTAGGTATAACCCGTGCACCATTTGTTGTATCGGGCTAGCCACTTTGGGGAGTGATACACCCCATTGTGGGGCCAGCACGGATATCTACGATAGGGAGCCGATCGCTTGGGAGTAGTGGGTACACCTAGTGGAGATAGGGGCAGACGACACCTATGTAGTGAGCTAGGGGTACGCGAAACTACTGGGTAAATTTTCTAAGTCCTTGGGAGGGATCAACCTTTAAGTAGGAATGACTGGTGTGGTGCAGTGTAGTAATTATCCTTGGGTGGGTAAATGCGTCTTTTTCGTTGTCTTAGTTCACTCTAAGTCTGATTGGCTACTGAGTATAGTCATTTATCCCCAATCACACCGTACCAAGTTATATCATATCCTTATTACTTTAATGATTACATTGTTAAAGTTATAGGACTCGCTCAGACTTATGTCTGACCCCGTTGTTTTTATCTTTTTCCCAACCCTCAGGTTCTCAGAGTGGGCCCAGTACGAGTGGGCTTTGATCAGGCTGCTTTATTCTCTTTTGGAGCTTGGACCGTAGGAGTAAAGCTCAGCTTATCCTTTTCTTTTATGGCTATCAGTTCATGTATTGGGATTATGTATTTTTATTTATCAGGATGGATATTTTGTACTTGACTCTTATTATGGTTTTGTGATGTAACCAAACATGTTTTGCTTTCCGCTGAAATGAAATGATGTTTTAAATTCTCAAGTATTACTTATATCTGTCTTGTTGTAATTTTTCTGTTCTATATTCACTTAAAATACTCCACCGATGTTATGGCATTCCCTTAGAGAGTGACCATAGCGGGCGTGGGGTGTTACACGTGGTATCAGAGCAAAGGTTACCGGAACAGATAAAATTTTTAGAAAACTATTTTTCTAAAAACATTTTTGG
Organism: Allium sativum; assembly: GCA_030737875.1. Taxonomy (NCBI): domain Eukaryota; kingdom Viridiplantae; phylum Streptophyta; class Magnoliopsida; order Asparagales; family Amaryllidaceae; genus Allium; species Allium sativum. Next base: position 551,483,315 of record CM060918.1, read on the forward strand.
AAGAGATATTTTCAAAAACATGTCTTTAAAGAGAAAAGTTTTTGAAAGAAAAGCATAATCCCCAATAGCCATATCTTTATCTTTCGAATTCTCCGTTTTGAATCTTTCCTTTTTCGTTTCAGCATGGCTGAGGATCTTAACTTTACGGAGGGTGTGACGATACCAGTATGGTATAGGAGATTGATGGAGGCTAGGGCCACCACTGCGGGTCCAGCAAATGTTCCTCCACCAACCGTAGCACCCGATCTTCCTCCTTCCCCTCCTCCTCGCACGGATACTTTTGCTAAGACTTGCAAGGAATTTAAAGCTATGGGAGGGAAACCTTTTCAAGGATCTGAAACTTTTGTAGAGGCTAGAGATTGGCTTAAGGAGGTGGAAGAGTTGATAGATATCTTTGAGATGGAAGAAGGAAAGAAAGTCAAGTTAGCTGCTTGGTTAATGAAGGGAGAGGCCTCATTCTGGTGGGAGGTCACTAATGGAGAACGCCCCGTTGACTCTTGGGCGGATTTTAGGCAAAGATTTGTGGCAAAGTTTCTCTCAAGGGCGGAGGAAAACTTGTATATGGAAAGATTCTTGACTCTAAAGCAAGGAAATCTCTCAGTGAAGGAATATGTCAACAAGTTTAATCAATTGGCAAGGTTTGGCCTAGACATGGTGAATACACCAGAGAAGAAGGCTTTGAGGTTCGTGAAAGGCTTGAATGAACCGATGCATGGGTTGGCTATGACTCATATCCCTATGGGGGCCACCTTTGAGAAGCTAGTTGACATGGCACTCATGCATGAAGAAGAGAAGGGTCCCAATGCTAATAAGGCACCCGAGAAGAAGGGAGATCAAAAGAGACCTCAGCAACAACAACAAAACAAAGGTGGGAAAGGCAACGGTGGCAAGGGCAAGAAGAAGAAGTGTTTCAATTGTGGGACACCTGGTCACCTAAGCAAGGATTGTAGAAAGAAGAAGAAGACTGGTTGCTTTCAATGTGGCGAAGCAGGGCATCTAGTGAAGGATTGCCCTAAGAAGGGGCAAAGGACGGGATCTACCTCAGGAGGACAGGTGCAAGCTCTTATGGCACCGAGTCAGGCTAGGGGGCAAGTACAGGCTCTCGCGGTTCCACCGATTCAGGAAAGAGGTAGAACTATTTCCGTTGAAAGTCTGTTTTTTATATTTGATCATCCTGTCCGTACATTGTTTGATTCAGGCGCATCGCATTCGTTTATCTCATCATCATTAGTTGAGTCACTGCACTTAGACACCAGTCTTGTAGATGATCCCTTGGTTGTTTCAAACCCAATTGGGGGCTCCACTTATTTGTCCATGATATGTTTGGGTTTGAAGATTTCTATACTTAGCATTGAGTTTAGATGTGATGCTTTTGTGTTGGGCTTCACGGGCTATGGGTTGATTTTGGGCATGGACTGGTTATCCAGTAATGGTGCCGTTCTTGATTGCGAAAGGAGAGTTGTTAGGCTCATGACCCGCTTGGGTAACACTCTCGAGATCTCTTGTAATCCCATGGATTCTGTTATGCTAAGTTATCTTGAATCGCTTGACGCTTCGGTCGAGAGTTTGCAATCTGTTAGAGTGGTCCGGGAATACTCGGATGTGTTTGAGGAGGTGAAGGGCTTACCTCCGAAGCGGGAGATTGACTTCCGAATATATCTGGTGGATAATGCTAAACCTGTATCTTTACCAGTGCGCCACATGGCTCCTCGTGAGAGGAGGGAACTCCATAAGCAAGTAGGGGAGTTGCTTGAGAAGGGGTTCATAAGACGAAGTATATCGGAGTGGGGTGCTCCAGTAGTTTTTGCTACGAAGGCGGATGGGTCCCTCAGACTTTGTGTAGACTATAGAGAACTCAACAAGCTCACAAAGAAGAATAGACACCCATTACCGAGGATTGATGATCTTTTCGATCAGTTGGTTGGCGCTTCAGTATTTTCTCAGTTGGACTTAGCCACGGGGTTTCATCAGTTGAGGGTGGCTGAGGATAGCATAGACAAGACCGCCTTTAGGACTCCGGATGGTTTCTATGAGTGGCTGGTGATGCCATTTGGGTTGACGAACGCCCCTGCATACTTTGTTGATTTGATGAGTAGGGTGTTCAGGGAGTTCCTTAATAAATTCGTGGTGGTCTTTGTGGATGATATCTTAGTATTTTCTAAAAGTGAAGAAGAGCATGCCCTACATCTTGGGGAGGTATTGAAGACTCTTCGAGCACATAGCCTTAAGGCTAAATTCTCTAAATGTCACTTCTGTAGGAAGGAGGTGCGGTTCTTGGGGCACGTGGTCTCCAAGGAGGGGATAGCTGTGGATCCCGCGAAGGTAGTATCAATACAAGATTGGAAGGTTCCGAAGAATGCTACCGAAGTAAGAAGTTTCTTAGCGTTGGCGGGTTACTATAGGAAGTTTATCAAAGACTTCGCGAAGATATCAGCCCCATTAACCCGCTTAACGAAGAAGAATCTTGTTTTCGCATGGGACGTAGATTGTGATGATGCGTTCCGACGGTTAAAGAGAGCTTTAACCACTGCTCCAGTTTTAGTGTTGCCAGATGGGAGCAAGCCATTTGTTGTCTATACCGATGCTTGTGGGACAGGACTAGGCGCAGTCTTAATGCAAGAGGGAAGGGTAATAGCCTATGGTGGAAGGCAGTTGAGAGTGCATGATAAAAATTACCCTACCCATGATTTAGAGTTGGCCGCTATCGTTTTTGCGCTTAAGATTTGGCGCCATTATCTTCTTGGTGAGAGATTCGAATTTCTCACTGACCACAAATCATTGAAGTACTTGTTTTCTCAGAAGGATTTGAATTTGAGACAGCAAAGGTGGATGGAGTTCTTAGCATCCTATGATTTCGAGATAGCGTATACCCCTGGCAAGGTTAACGTGGTGGCGGACGCCTTGAGCAGAAAAAGGTTGTCCTTGAGTCCATTGTTCGTGGAACAACGAAGCTTGGAATTTATCTCGATGTTTGATTTCAGACCTTCCATTGATTATGTACCTGGTTTGCTAGCTTCCTTGGAGGTTAAACCTACTCTTTTGGGGCGGATTGGAGAAGCACAGAGGGACGACCCACAGTTGGTTGAGTTGGTGGAGAAGCTCATAAGGGGGGAGTCATCCAGCCATTTGAGTAGGTACACCCTGGACGATAGGGGGTGCTTGCGTAGAGACGGTAGACTTTGTGTACCGCAAGACGAGGGTTTGAGGAAGGTTATTCTTGATGATGCACACCGTTCTAGGATGACCATTCATCCCGGTGGGGACAAGATGTACCAAGATATGAAGAGGGTTTTCTTCTGGGCTGGTATGAAGAAAGATGTGGCCGAGTATGTCGCTCAATGCTTGGTGTGCCAACAAGTGAAGGCGGAGCAAAAGAAACCTGGTGGGTTGCTTCACCCATTGGAAGTTCCGCAATGGAAGTGGGATAGCGTCTCGATGGATTTTATTGACGGGTTACCCAGATCAAGAAAGGGTAATACGGGAATTTGGGTTGTGGTAGACAGACTTACTAAAAGCGCCCATTTCATACCTGTGAAGAGCAAGAGGACTGCTCCATGGCTAGCTTCAGTATATCTTCGAGAGATAGTTCGATTGCATGGGGTACCCTCTAGCATAGTGAGTGATCGAGATTCTATCTTCACTAGCGAGTTCTGGAGAAGTTTGCAAGAAGCAGTGGGGACTCAATTGTGTCTGAGCACCGCATATCATCCTCAGACGGACGGCCAGACTGAGAGGGTGAATCGTGTCCTAGAAGACCTTTTGAGGCTTTGTATCTTAGATTTTGGAGGTACATGGGAAGAGCATCTTCCATTGGTGGAGTTCGCATATAATAATAGCTTTCAGTCCAGTATTGGTATGGCTCCTTTCGAAGCTCTTTATGGAAGGCCTTGTCGATCACCTACATGTTGGTGGGAATCTACGGATAAGATCTTGCTTGGGCCTGATATGGTTAGGGAGACTTCTGAGAAGATTGACTTGATTCGAAAGAGGATGAAAGCAGCGCAGGATAGGCAAAAATCTTATGCGGACAAGAGAAGGACGGATCTTGAGTTTGAAGTTGGGGACATGGTCTTTGTCAAAGTGTCTCCATTACGAAATGTGGTTCGCTTTGGATCTGTTGGGAAGTTAGCACCAAGGTTCGTAGGGCCGTTTCCTATTAAGGAAAGGATTGGATGGATGGCAAATAGAGTGGAGTTGCCCGACAGACTTAGTGGTGTACATGATGTATTCCATGTGTCACATTTGAGGAAGTGCTTACATGAGACCGCAGAGGTGGTAGAGCCGAGCTTGCTTAAAGAAGTGGAAGTAGAGCGTGATGCGACTATTCGACGAGCTCCTACCCGCATCCTTGGGTCAGAGACTAGGAAATTGAGGAGTCGAGAGGTTCAACTAGTCAAAGTACAATGGGGAGAAGACGAGGGCAACGCTACTTGGGAGACGGAAGCGAAGATGCGTTCATTGTACCCATTCCTTTTTGGGGGTATGTCTTTTAACTTCTCCTTTATCGTTTGACTAGTACTTATCTTATCTTTAGTATGTCCTCTCATTAAGTACCTTTGACCTTTAGATAGGGTAAATCTATGGTTGAAACATGTGTTTGAGACATGTTATGTTTGATGGATGCATGTGGATGCAAGTGGTTGCTAGTGGTTGCTCGTGGATGCATATATACACACTCTAGGCACTAGATCGGCTCAATCACTTCATATTGCATATTGCATAAAATTGTGTGTAGGAAGCTATATTTATGGATGTATAATGATTTTGTTATCATATGGATGATGCATTTTGGTGAATGATTGTGCACTCATGTAGATATTGTATGTGTCGTTAGGGTTCTCTCGCATACATAATGGATGCATGGCACTATCATGGTTTGCATATGTTCATACATTAGATAGGGAACATATACACACACTCTTTGCATATGCTCATACATCATTAGAAATTGTTTTAAGGACAATGGATGCCCGTGGTTGATGGATTGAGTAGATGGTTGTTTGGATGGTAGGATATGCATTCTCCTTAGCTTAGAGATTTCGGGGACGAAATCCTTTAAGGAGGGGAGAATGTAACACCCCGTATTTCAGTTAATGCTAAAATTCACTAATTGCAGAATAAATAATCTCAAATGTGAGAATTGGGGGAAACGGGCTGCGTCATTGCGTTCGTCTCGGAAAAATACGCGAAATAGAGTCCGAAATTTTGTAAATCGGAGTCCGTATGGCCCAGTTATGGCCCAATGAAGTTTGCAGAAAATTCAAAGTTAAAGACAGATTTAAAAATTCAAATTCAGATTTTTAATTGGAGCCAGCAGGGGGCCAGGCGGGAAACTTCCCGCCCTACCCATGTCGACAGGGCTGTCGACAGGCCTGTCGACTGGGGAGTCGACTGCCCTATCGACTTGCCTGTCGACACAGGGTGTCGAGCCAGTTGGCTTGGGTGCACCAGATCTGGTTTTCTGGCTAGGGCTGGGCTGTGTTCTAGAGATTTCCTAAATCTGACGGACCTAATTTAACCTAGGGTTAATCCTATGGTCTAAAACACACCCTAATCCTATAAATACACCCTAATGCAAGCCTAATCCATACTAAAAATAGAAATGATGGCCTCATGCCGCCAAAATCAAACTTAAGAGGAGCCTCCACTAGTTTATGAAGGAAGTTGCAAGCTAATCAACCTCTAATCATCATCTTCTTCATATTTAGCAACTAGTTCTACTTCATAAGTTTGCTAATCTTGGTTTTGGTGAGTTCCTATGCCTTTAGCAAGTAATTGCTAAACTAATTAGGATAGGATATTAGGAGGCTATGGATGTAAATGTGGATTATGCAAGTTGTGGTTGTCATATGTTATAAGTTCATATGTAAACTTGCCTCTTTTTATGATATGATGTGTTATGTAAGATCATATGCAAGTTTTATGCAAGTTCTTATGCAAATCATATGCAAGTTAGTCTCTTTTTATGATATGCATAACATATGCAAGTTTGCCTTTGTGATATGACATGATATATGCAAGTTCATGTGCAAGATAGTCTCTTTTTATGATATGCATAACATATGCAAGTTTGCATTTGTGATATGACATGATATATGCAAGTTCATGTGCAAGATAATCTCTTTTTATGATATGCATAACATATGCAAGTTTGCCTTTGAGATATGACATGGTATGCAAGTTCATATGCAAGTTTTATGCAAGTTCATTTGCAAGTTTTATGCAAGTTTATATGCAAGTTCATTTGCAAGTTTTATGCAAGTTCATATGCAAGTTTTATGCAAGTTCATTTGCAAGTTTTATGCAAGTTTATATGCAAGTTCATTTGCAAGTTTTATGCAAGTTCATATGCAAGTTTTATGCAAGTTTATATACAAACTCATATGCAAGTTTGTCTCTTTTTATGATGTGCATAACATATGCAAAGTTGTCCCTATGAATGACGTGTTATGTAAACGAATTACGTGGGAAACGATGGGGTTAATATGCATGATTATAAAAAGGTGTAAAGTTGTTATGATTAAGCATAACGTAAAATGAATGGACATAATTGGGAATTTACCTATTAAGTTAGGTCTACCCACATTATGGAGTTGGGAATTTACCTATTAAGTTAGGTCTACCCATACTATGAAATTGGGAATTTACCTATTGAGTTAGGTCTACCCATATTCTTAAAAATGTGTAATTAATTAGGGATAATTAATTATGGGGGGGGGGGGTGATTAATTAGGTGTAATTAATCAACTAAGACACGAGGTTGGACCCTTTTGTAGCGGAAGTCTGCCCGGAACCGACCGGCCATCCAGCAGCTACAAATGATTGGCCCAATGTGAGAGGTCTTAGTCATGAATTAAATACGTGATTAAAGTAAAGACACGAGGTTAGACCCTTTTTATGACAGAAGTCTGCCCGGAACCAACCGGCATATCCAGCAGTCATAAAAGATGGTCTAATGTGAGAGGTCTTTATGAGGTCATGATCTTAATTAATTAATTAAGAAACACTTAACCATATTAGCATGTAGAGGGACATGAGGGGTTAAGTGGGTGCCTTGGGTGGCATGTGGAAATCTAGTGGTTGCCTTGGGTGGCAATAGAAAATACGATTAGAATACTTAACCAAAGTGGAACATGTAATTAAAACATGATTAAAGGGTTAAGTGGTATACACTAGAAATGACAAGCTTAGGTGGGTAGCTTGTGGGGGCCCATTTCAACCAATGTCCCAAACGTATCTTAGTGGGCTCGACTCTAGTCGAGTGACGGGACACGCATATTGGGCTTGACTATAAGAGGCCAAAACAGGGTAGCGGTGGCAACGCGAGTCCAACGGGTTTCATAGGCGTGTGTGGACCCGGGCTGGTAGGTAAGACGTTGTTGCATCGTGTAGGTATAACCCGTGCACCATTTGTTGTATCGGGCTAGCCACTTTGGGGAGTGATACACCCCATTGTGGGGCCAGCACGGATATCTACGATAGGGAGCCGATCGCTTGGGAGTAGTGGGTACACCTAGTGGAGATAGGGGCAGACGGCACCTATGTAGTGAGCTAGGGGTACGCGAAACTACTGGGTAAATTTTCTAAGTCCTTGGGAGGGATCAACCTTTAAGTAGGAATGACTGGTGTGGTGCAGTGTAGTAATTATCCTTGGGTGGGTAAATGCGTCTTTTTCGTTGTCTTAGTTCACTCTAAGTCTGATTGGCTACTGAGTATAGTCATTTATCCCCAGTCACACCGTACCAAGTTATATCATATCCTTATTACTTTAATGATTACATTGTTAAAGTTATAGGACTCGCTCAGACTTATGTCTGACCCCGTTGTTTTTATCTTTTTCCCAACCCTCAGGTTCTCAGAGTGGGCCCAGTACGAGTGGGCTTTGATCAGGCTGCTTTATTCACTTTTGGAGCTTGGACCGTAGGAGTAAAGCTCAGCTTATCCTTTTCTTTTATGGCTATCAGTTCATGTATTGGGATTATGTATTTTTATTTAACAGGATGGATATTTTGTACTTGACTCTTATTATGGTTTTGTGATGTAACCAAACATGTTTTGCTTTCCGCTGAAATGAAATGATGTTTTAAATTCTCAAGTATTACTTATATCTGTCTTGTTGTAATTTTTCTGTTCTATATTCACTTAAAATACTCCACCGATTGTAACGACCCAGGGATTTTCGGCCCCGAAAATCGACATAAATACCCTTATCGTATCTCATGCCGATCCTCCAAACACCGAAAACACTGGAACGTTTAGAAAGAAATTAGAGGGTGAGATAAGAAAGAAAGAAATATAAGAATAGAAGAAGAAGAAGAACCATCACAGAGTCTCACATCGCAGCGGAACAAAATATAATACAGAAATAATCTTTATTGAGAGCTTTTGAAAATACTTACAATCATCAGAGTATATCAACATCACTGGACAGTTATAATAATCTGTCCCATACACAGCGGAAGTAGTTATATAATATCATACGTCTGGACTCTTCCAGCTTGTCTCTTCACAGCATTCGATAACCTGAACCTGTACATCCCGGGCTAACCCGAGCATTTACAAAACACCGGGTCAGTCTGGTGAACCAGAGTGAGATAAACTCGCACAGTATTAAGGTATCACACAACTTGATTTTAAAGTTAAAATCCTTTCGAAAGAAAAAGATAATCGTAAGACCAAATCCACACATAAACACGGACGGTTTTTACCTTACGATAACCCAAAACAGTTTGAAATCAATATCTTGTCTGATATTATAATAATGTCTAAATACAAGTAATATCAAATCTAGTAGAACGCTTGCATCTCACGCTCTACATATATAGTATACAAACAAAACCGCTGGCGCTTATTGGAGATTGGATTCCAACCATGACCAGGTATGGGACCACCTGCCGCTCGTGTATCTCTAGAGGCGAATACACTGGGTTCAACAAGAACGTCTTGCAACCCGGCCCTCACATAACCGACCACTCATTTCGCTTGAGTGTATCGAATGTATATCACCAACGGTTGGACTCAAACCACCGTTCCCGAATGGGCAGAATCGATAGATTAAGAAACAAAATGAATTTCTCTAGATAGGTGATTATACATCCTAATGGGAGCGACCCACATAGCCATGCTGCCTGCCCGATTTTTTGTCATCTTCCGGTTGATGAGGCTTGAGGTTTAAATTACCTTTAGACATCTGGCCATCATTCACTTTGAATGCCACATCGTCAGATCCTCTGGATATCACTAATTGACGCCTACAAAAATACCCTAGTTGGGAGCTAACCAACTATGATATGTTTGAAGAAATCAACGTACGTGGCCCATTGGAAATACTCTGTCAGACACTCGTCCATACAAGTCATCCAGGAACAGGATGAACCGAAGGTACTTTCCTACTGCATCCAATACAGGAATCACCCCAAGGATCAGTAGCGATCGTCCTTGCAATCCACAGTTTCAACCACGACAGAACCCCAGTATATCTCCGGGTCGAATCAGAGATTGTAAGTGGTTCTTCCGCTTCATGAAGATCTATGGTCTTCACATGCTCCATCTCGATCGTCACTTGATCTCTTCTTTATATTCGTATTTGTTGGTCGGAATGGTTTTCGAATAAACATTCGATCCCGGTCTTTCCATACCCACAACCGTAAAGGTCAGACTAGATAGTCGGTTATTTAACTATCAAGTAAACATCCATGAAACCATAAAAATATAATTACTGGTCTGGTACTCAGTATCACTTGGCTTTTAAAATTAATCGCTCAAGTCCCTTTTTATTTCGTTGCTATGGAAAATATCACCTCATCTCATTTCCGTTACTTCGGAAAATCTTATCACACACTGTCGCCATCGCCTACTAGTATCATCTTTGGGTCGTCCCGAAGCTGTTCAAGTTGGGGTATTTTAATTACCTCTCAGACCTTGACCAACAACGTTCTTACCTTCAGATAAATACGAGTCGTGATTCAAAAACCCTATTTTATCATTTTAATCCTTATTTCAAACCTCGTTTACTGAGCTCTAAGCAAACCCCTTTTTCCCAATTACCTTTTCTCTTTCGGGAAACTCCTTTTAAATTTATTTATTCAACTTAATACCATTATTAAGCATTTCTAGTTTAAAAACGATGTTTAAACTCATATTCATTTATAAACCTCGTTATAAATTCCAGGTTATATATATACCCTTTACATCTTCATTTCCTTTACTTAGTTTGAACCTTAAGTAAAAGAAAACTTTCATTTACGCTAGGTATCCACTTAAACCTCTTTATTGCCTTATTATAAGACTCGAGCTCAAAAACAAAGACTCATCCTTTAGCCCTTTCCAACCCTCGACCCTTTCATTTCCCACTTGCTTACTTAAATATATCTCCTTTGATTAATGATTACTATAACAACTTTACATTAATCATTTCAAAACAATTTACTTCTTTACTTAAATAATACTTTCCTCTGCTTAAAACCTTACTAAGCCGGATTAATTAAATTAATTCACTAATTTAAAATCTATCTTAGTCTAAATGGTCGACACACCAAACATGGTTATTCACTTAACCTATTCTAATTAATCCCATCTTTAAATTTATTAAAATATAATAAATTTTAAATAACTTTATTTAATCGCTCACGATTAATCAGACACTTACTGCTAAGTTATTTCATTTGTTTATGATTCTCATCGACATAAGAAATTTGTTTAATAAAACATATCCCATAATTTTCTTATAACTTTTCCAAATAAATGATTAATATTTATTCCCCTTTTAATAACCTTTATTTAAAATGACAGCTTTCAAAAACTTATTCTAGTTATAAAATATATTTATAACTGCAACTCTGTCGACATATAGTCGATAAAATTCATCTTTAGAAATCGATTTACTTATCGACCGGGTGATGCTAATTTCCCAACACGTACCATCCATTTGTTTATGTCAGAACAAATGTTGCAGTACGATTCAATCATCAACAATAAAAAAAAACCAATCAATCTACGGCCAAATCAAACAACGCAACCAATTCCAGCATTTTTATAAATGCGATCAATCAAGGGAAATTCCCTTGTTCGGGTCAAAACAAAATGATTTGTATTTCCTCTGAAATTAACTGACTGTTTAACTTCCAGTAATTAAATCCATAATTATATAACAGGCAAACAGTCAAACACTATCAACCAGAACACGAAAATAAAAATCCAATCTATATAAAATATAAATTGGAAGAGCTGAGTGAGTTTAACTCACCTGATTTTCAATTTGTCGATTAACGCTGCGTTTTGATCAAATTAAACTGCTGTTTTAATTTAATCAAAAATCCCGGTCTCTTCCAATCTTGTCTGGACCAGCTTCATCACGTAGTGCTTGTCTTCATGGTTCCAACGAACCCAACCGTTCGAAGATCTGATCACGTATGGTCGAGATACGATCATTTTTATGTCATAAAACAATTTAATTAAATAAACTTTAAATTTTACCTTAACAAACCCCTTGGCCTTTATTCTAAACCTCGGCCCAATATTCTCCAACCCGACCCGCCTACCCCATAAAACCCTATCCCTTCGATCCCTTTTCATTTCCATCGGCCGCCACAAATTTGATCCAAAACCAAAATGAGAAAAACCCTAATCCCTTTTCTCTTCTGCCATCTTGAGATATATGGCGTCGCCGCCCCTCCGTACTCCACTACTTCCTCGTCCTCCTCCTTACTACTACTCAACGAACCCCTCAGCAACCCCTTGATAACCCCTGGCCATCGCAGACGAACCACGAACCACCCGAGCCTTCCAGAACCACACGAGCAACCCGAATCAAGTCGACGGCCTCACCAGAAAAACGACAGCTAAGTTTTTCTTTTACTTGCTTTTAAATTTTGTGTACTGTTTTTATTTGATTTTCTGATTCTCGAATTTGGATTTTCTTGTTACTGTATTTGTTTGGGTTGTCTTTGGGATGGTGAATTACCTCTGCGTGAACGTCCTATTTATAGTATGGCTTTGTCTAGATCAGATTAACGTCCTTCAAACCCTAAATAGGTTCAGCTACCCCTAGTTTAGACCATATGGTTGTTTCCTTCTTTTCAGATGTTGTACTAGTGATGGTCGCTGGACAGTGATCACTATATGTTGGATTTTTAGCAGACATTTTGCTGAGTATCGTATTGTATTTTCAATATATTTGGTTGGTTCGAAGTGACTGAATTTGTGTAGGTTAGGTGAGCCTAAGTCTATGACTTGTTTATTCACTTCAGAGATTCAAAATCTGTAGTGTGGATTTTATGTTGGATTATGTTGGATTCTTGCTTTCACTGTATGCATTCTAATAAGGGTTTGACTATACCTTTACATATATATGAATATGTAAGTGTAAATTTTGTACTGGTTTATATGGAAAATCTATATTTTAGTGTTCCCTTAAGTGAAACAAGACATGCAGTAATTAAAATGAGTTGTTTTTCTTTTATATTTTCTTTGAGTTGTTCATTGTACTTCACTGTATTGATGTATACCTATCTGTTTTTAGTTCGGCTATGCATTGTCTTGTCGTGTTAGCTGTAGGCATTTGCTTCAAAGATAAAATTGTTTTATTTCAAAGGACACCAAAATTCCTTTTTACACTTACCAAGGACAACTTTCATATTCATTGAATTGAGGACACCCATTGACATTTAAATACGAAAAGAGTTAAGTATGAACACATTTAATTGTTTAGCTGTTTCTTCCATCTTTATAGCTGTTTCGCGATCCCCTTAGCTGTTCTTGAGTTGTCATTTGATTTTGAATATAAATATATATATTTGTCTATTCATGATTTTTCTTGTTTAGCTGTTTACTTTCCCTTTTTCTTTGCTGTACTGTTTTGTTGATATGTATACAATTACATGTACATACATTGTACAAAAATATACACTTGTCCCCTTCTTTAGTTGTTCACTTATTATTTTTTTTTTTTATGTTGCTCATAGGTTGTTTATAAATTTCCCTTTTAATGGGTTCTCTCTTTTCTTGCAGATCAAACCGACGAGCGATTCACTGGTCTGGAAAGACGAGGCAATGTTGAAGTTGATTTGTTGATTTCTTTCCTTTTTAGTTTTGCATATTTTCTTTTTTCTTTTTTTCTCTCTGAACTTGTACTGTACAAGATAGAAATTCTTGACTTTGTACTGTGATTGTAATGAATTTAAATGCTAAACCATTTGCTGTTTTTTTCTTAGTTGTTCTATCAGTATTGTTTGTACTGTTTTATTTCAGTTTCCTTTTCTGTTTTCATCTTGTACAGTTATTTTTCTTTACTGAATCAATCTGTGCATATTCATCCTATAGTATGTTATTATGGATTAGATATATGTATATATATATATATGTTCTTATGTATGAGGTTAGATTAGCAGATTTAATGTCCAACCCAAAGGTGAAACACCCTCAATAACCGTTTTAATAAAACAAAGTATGGCTGAAGCCTTGTTGATACAGCCCGGCAAATTAGTAAGTTAAACTTAATTGAAGAATTTACTAAACCATTTCGGAATCAAGGAGTTGGTAAAATTTACCAATCGGAAGGTGGTCGCTTTAAAATATTCTTTTATATTTAAATACTAAACTAAAGAAAAATAAATAAATCTCATTGTATATTTTTAAAACAAACCACTTATATTTCAAATGGATACGGAATCAAACTTAGCAGTTAAAGTTTTGACTTCCAAACAACATTTCATTTTATTTTTATAATAATCTTTTATATTTTAAAATAAATTGTTATAATTTAAAAATGACTCCACAGAGACTATTCGAATTAAACATATCGAATTAAATATTTAAAAATAATTCGAATTGAATATTCGAATTAAATGGCCGAAAAAATCTGGGACGTTACATTCTTCCCCCCTTAGAATAATTTCGTCCTCGAAATTGTAAGGTAAGAAGAATATTCCAAATCGAATTATTTTAAAATTATTACCTTTGAATTAAATTCAAAATAAATTCGAACTATAAAATTCTCGAGAATTTCGCCAGCACCTCTGCTGCATGGCTCGATCGATACGACTACAACGGCTATTCTGGGCTTCAACTTCGAAAAGAAAATTCAAACTCCAAATGGCAATCCACTTTATTTGAATCCCAATTTATTTATCCAATAAATTTTTAAATCCCAATTCATTTGAATTCATTCAATATGAATTCATTCTTAACTTGACTTTTCTTAACCAGATTTAGTTTTATTTTCCTATCCGATTCGATTGACACATCAGTTCAACTTTATATCATATTTCAAATTTGATTTCAAATCAAAACAATCAGAACAACAAAACAACTCCTATCAGTACAGGAAATTATTTCTCTTTTCTATATAAAAATATATCTTGGGTAAAATTATTTCATCTACCCCCTTTATAAAACAATATCGTATCCATTCGCTAGTTCAAAGCTTCTCAACACTTGAACCAGTCAAATAACTCAATACAAAACATTTTTATATAAAATTTTACAAATACGCTCTCATATACACTCAAACTCAATCTAGGGTGTTACTAATCCCATCTCTATTGAGTTACGCCACAGAGCCAAGGTTTTTACTAAACCAATAGCTCTGATACCACTGTAACGACCCAGGGATTTTCGGCCCCGAAAATCGACATAAATACCCTTATCGTATCTCATGCCGATCCTCCAAACACCGAAAACACTGGAACGTTTAGAAAGAAATTAGAGGGTGAGATAAGAAAGAAATATAAGAATAGAAGAAGAAGAAGAACCATCACAGAGTCTCACATCGCAGCGGAACAAAATATAATACAGAAATAATCTTTATTGAGAGCTTTTGAAAATACTTACAATCATCAGAGTATATCAACATCACTGGACAGTTATAATAATCTGTCCCATACACAGCGGAAGTAGTTATATAATATCATACGTATGGACTCTTCCAGCTTGTCTCTTCACAGCATTCGATAACCTGAACCTGTACATCCCGGGCTAACCCGAGCATTTACAAAACACCGGGTCAGTCTGGTGAACCAGAGTGAGATAAACTCGCACAGTATTAAGGTATCACACAACTTGATTTTAAAGTTAAAATCCTTTCGAAAGAAAAAGATAATCGTAAGACCAAATCCACACATAAACACGGACGGTTTTTACCTTACGATAACCCAAAACAGTTTGAAATCAATATCTTGTCTGATATTATAATAATGTCTAAATACAAGTAATATCAAATCTAGTAGAACGCTTGCATCTCACGCTCTACATATATAGTATACAAACAAAACCGCTGGCGCTTATTGGAGATTGGATTCCAACCATGACCAGGTATGGGACCACCTGCCGCTCGTGTATCTCTAGAGGCGAATACACTGGGTTCAACAAGAACGTCTTGCAACCCGGCCCTCACATGACCGACCACTCATTTCGCTTGAGTGTATCGAATGTATATCACCAACGGTTGGACTCAAACCACCGTTCCCGAATGGGCAGAATCGATAGATTAAGAAACAAAATGAATTTCTCTAGATAGGTGATTATACATCCTAATGGGAGCGACCCACATAGCCATGCTGCCTGCCCGATTTTTTGTCATCTTCCGGTTGATGAGGCTTGAGGTTTAAATTACCTTTAGACATCTGGCCATCATTCACTTTGAATGCCACATCGTTAGATCCTCTGGATATCACTAATTGACGCCTACAAAAATACCCTAGTTGGGAGCTAACCAACTATGATATGTTTGAAGAAATCAACGTACGTGGCCCATTGGAAATACTCTGTCAGACACTCGTCCATACAAGTCATCCAGGAACAGGATGAACCGAAGGTACTTTCCTACTGCATCCAATACAGGAATCACCCCAAGGATCAGTAGCGATCGTCCTTGCAATCCACAGTTTCAACCACGACAGAACCCCAGTATATCTCCGGGTCGAATCAGAGATTGTAAGTGGTTCTTCTGCTTCATGAAGATCTATGGTCTTCACATGCTCCATCTCGATCGTCACTTGATCTCTTCTTTATATTCGTATTTGTTGGTCGGAATGGTTTTCGAATAAACATTTGATCCCGGTCTTTCCATACCCACAACCGTAAAGGTCAGACTAGATAGTCGGTTATTTAACTATCAAGTAAACATCCATGAAACCATAAAAATATAATTACTGGTCTGGTACTCAGTATCACTTGGCTTTTAAAATTAATCGCTCAAGTCCCTTTTTATTTCGTTGCTATGGAAAATATCACCTCATCTCATTTCTGTTACTTCGGAAAATCTTATCACACACTGTCGCCATCGCCTACTAGTATCATCTTTGGGTCGTCCCGAAGCTGTTCAAGTTGGGGTATTTTAATTACCTCTCAGACCTTGACCAACAACGTTCTTACCTTCAGATAAATACGAGTCGTGATTCAAAAACCCTATTTTATCATTTTAATCCTTATTTCAAACCTCGTTTACTGAGCTCTAAGCAAACCCCTTTTTCCCAATTACCTTTTCTCTTTCGGGAAACTCCTTTTAAATTTATTTATTCAACTTAATACCATTATTAAGCATTTCTAGTTTAAAAACGATGTTTAAACTCATATTCATTTATAAACCTCGTTATAAATTCCAGGTTATATATATACCCTTTACATCTTCATTTCCTTTACTTAGTTTGAACCTTAAGTAAAAGAAAACTTTCATTTACGCTAGGTATCCACTTAAACCTCTTTATTGCCTTATTATAAGACTCGAGCTCAAAAACAAAGACTCATCCTTTAGCCCTTTCCAACCCTCGACCCTTTCATTTCCCACTTGCTTACTTAAATATATCTCCTTTGATTAATGATTACTATAACAACTTTACATTAATCATTTCAAAACAATTTACTTCTTTACTTAAATAATACTTTCCTCTGCTTAAAACCTTACTAAGCCGGATTAATTAAATTAATTCACTAATTTAAAATCTATCTTAGTCTAAATGGTCGACACACCAAACATGGTTATTCACTTAACCTATTCTAATTAATCCCATCTTTAAATTTATTAAAATATAATAAATTTTAAATAACTTTATTTAATCGCTCACGATTAATCAGACACTTACTGCTAAGTTATTTCATTTGTTTATGATTCTCATCGACATAAGAAATTTGTTTAATAAAACATATCCCATAATTTTCTTATAACTTTTCCAAATAAATGATTAATATTTATTCCCCTTTTAATAACCTTTATTTAAAATGACAGCTTTCAAAAACTTATTCTAGTTATAAAATATATTTATAACTGCAACTCTGTCGACATATAGTCGATAAAATTCATCTTTAGAAATCGATTTACTTATCGACCGGGTGATGCTAATTTCCCAACACGTACCATCCATTTGTCTATGTCAGAACAAATGTTGCAGTACAATTCAATCATCAACAATAAAAAAAACCAATCAATCTACGGCCAAATCAAACAACGCAACCAATTCCAGCATTTTTATAAATGCGATCAATCAAGGGAAATTCCCTTGTTCGGGTCAAAACAAAATGATTTGTATTTCCTCTGAAATTAACTGACTGTTTAACTTCCAGTAATTAAATCCATAATTATATAACAGGCAAACAGTCAAACACTATCAACCAGAACACGAAAATAAAAATCCAATCTATATAAAATATAAATTGGAAGAGCTGAGTGAGTTTAACTCACCTGATTTTCAATTTGTCGATTAACGCTGCGTTTTGATCAAATTAAACTGCTGTTTTAATTTAATCAAAAATCCCGGTCTCTTCCAATCTTGTCTGGACCAGCTTCATCACGTAGTGCTTGTCTTCATGGTTCCAACGAACCCAACCGTTCGAAGATCTGATCACGTATGGTCGAGATACGATCATTTTTATGTCATAAAACAATTTAATTAAATAAACTTTAAATTTTACCTTAACAAACCCCTTGGCCTTTATTCTAAACCTCGGCCCAATATTCTCCAACCCGACCCGCCTACCCCATAAAACCCTATCCCTTCGATCCCTTTTCATTTCCATCGGCCGCCACAAATTTGATCCAAAACCAAAATGAGAAAAACCCTAATCCCTTTTCTCTTCTGCCATCTTGAGATATATGGCATCGCCGCCCCTCCGTACTCCACTACTTCCTCGTCCTCCTCCTTACTACTACTCAACGAACCCCTCAGCAACCCCTTGATAACCCCTGGCCATCGCAGACGAACCACGAACCACCCGAGCCTTCCAGAACCACACGAGCAACCCGAATCAAGTCGACGGCCTCACCAGAAAAACGACAGCTAAGTTTTTCTTTTACTTGCTTTTAAATTTTGTGTACTGTTTTTATTTGATTTTCTGATTCTCGAATTTGGATTTTCTTGTTACTGTATTTGTTTGGGTTGTCTTTGGGATGGTGAATTACCTCTGCGTGAACGTCCTATTTATAGTATGGCTTTGTCTAGATCAGATTAACGTCCTTCAAACCCTAAATAGGTTCAGCTACCCCTAGTTTAGACCATATGGTTGTTTCCTTCTTTTCAGATGTTGTACTAGTGATGGTCGCTGGACAGTGATCACTATATGTTGGATTTTTAGCAGACATTTTGCTGAGTATCGTATTGTATTTTCAATATATTTGGTTGGTTCGAAGTGACTGAATTTGTGTAGGTTAGGTAAGCCTAAGTCTATGACTTGTTTATTCACTTCAGAGATTCAAAATCTGTAGTGTGGATTTTATGTTGGATTATGTTGGATTCTTGCTTTCACTGTATGCATTCTAATAAGGGTTTGACTATACCTTTACATATATATGAATATGTAAGTGTAAATTTTGTACTGGTTTATATGGAAAATCTATATTTTAGTGTTCCCTTAAGTGAAACAAGACATGCAGTAATTAAAATGAGTTGTTTTTCTTTTATATTTTCTTTGAGTTGTTCATTGTACTTCACTGTATTGATGTATACCTATCTGTTTTTAGTTCGGCTATGCATTGTCTTGTCGTGTTAGCTGTAGGCATTTGCTTCAAAGATAAAATTGTTTTATTTCAAAGGACACCAAAATTCCTTTTTACACTTACCAAGGACAACTTTCATATTCATTGAATTGAGGACACCCATTGACATTTAAATACGAAAAGAGTTAAGTATGAACACATTTAATTGTTTAGCTGTTTCTTCCATCTTTATAGCTGTTTCGCGATCCCCTTAGCTGTTCTTGAGTTGTCATTTGATTTTGAATATAAATATATATATTTGTCTATTCATGATTTTTCTTGTTTAGCTGTTTACTTTCCCTTTTTCTTTGCTGTACTGTTTTGTTGATATGTATACAATTACATGTACATACATTGTACAAAAATATACACTTGTTGTAACACCCCACACCCGCTACGGTCACTCACTAAGGGAATGCCATAACATTGGTGGAGTATTTTAAGTGAATATAGAACAGAAAAATTACAACAAGACAGATATAAGTAATACTTGAAAATTTAAATCATCATTTCATTTCAGCGGAAAGTAAAACATGTTTGGTTACATCACAAAACCATAACAAGAGTCAAGTACATAATATCCATCTTGATAAACTAGAAGTACATAATCCCACTACATAGACAATAGCCATAATAGAAAAGATAAACCGAGCTTTACTTCTACGATCCAAGCCCAAAAGATAGATATAGCGGTCTGATCCAAGCCCACTAGTGCTAGGCCCACTCTGATAACCTGAGGGTTGGGAAAAAGATAAAAACAACGGGGTCAGACATAAGTCTGAGTGAGTCCTATAACCCTAACAATACAACCATTAAAGTAATTAGGGTATGACATAAATAAGGTACGGTACCTCTGGGGATAATGACTACACTAAGTAGCCAACTAAACACCGGATGTACTACGATAACCGAAAAGACGCATTTATCCACCCAAGGATAATTCTTACGCCACCCCAGACTTATTCACCCAAGGGTAATTCCTACACTGCACCACACCAGTTCTACCCACCAAGAGTAATTCTTACTTAAAGGTTGATCCCACTAAGTGTACTTAGTAATTTTTACCCGGTAGTTTCTTGTACCCCTACACAGGTGCCGTCTGCCCCTACTTAAAGGTTTCTTGTACCCACTACCCCCAAGCGATCGGCTCCCTACCGTAGATACCCGTGCTGGTCCCACAAAAGGGGGTGTATCATTCCCCAAAGTGGCTACCAGATAATATCACTGTGCACGGCTTTATATCTACACGATGCAACAACGACTTACCAACCAGCCCGGGTCCACACACGCATATGAAACCCGTTGATCCTGCGTTGCCACCGCTAACCCGTTTTGGCCACTTATAGTCAAGCCCAATATGCGTGTCCCGTCACCCGACCAGAGTCGAGCCCACAAAGATATGTTTGGGATATTGGTTGAAATGGGCCCCCACAAGCTACCACCTAAGCTTGCAATTTTATCTAGTGCATCCCACTTAACCCCTCTTTATAATCATGCCCACTTACATGTTAAGTTTTGGTTAAGTCATCAATCATATTCCAATTGCCACTAAGGGCACCCACTAGATTTCCACATGCCACCCAAAGCACTTACTTGATTCCCACATGCCACCCAAGGCACTTACTTAACCCTTTAATCATGTTTAATTACATGTTCCACTTTGGTTAAGTATTCTAATCGTATTTTCTATTGCCACCCAAGGCAACCCACTAGTTTCCTCATGCCACCCGAGGCACCCCCACTAGTTACTACATGCCACCCAAGGCACCCACTTAACCCTCATGTCCCACTACATGCTAATTTGGTTAAGTGTTTCTTAATTAATTAAGACCGTGATCCTCCTAAAGACCTCTCACATTAGACTATCTTTTATGACCGCTGGTTAAGCCGGTTGGGTCCGGGCAGCCTTACGTCATAACCGAGTCTAACCTCGTGTCTTTACGTTAATCACGTATTTAGTTTGTGACTAAGACCTCTCACATTGGGCCAATCATTTGTAGCCGCTGGATGGCCGGTCGGTTCCGGGCAGACTTCCGCTACAAAAGGGTCCAACCTCGTGTCTTAGTTGATTAATTACGCCTAATTAATCACCCCCACAATTAATTATCCCTATTTAATTACACATTTTTCATAACATGGGTAGACCTAACTCAATAGGTAAATTCCCATGGGGTAGACCTAACTCAATAGGTAAATTCCCACTTATGTTAATTTATTTTTATGGTATGCTTAATCATACCCAATCATACTTTTATTAACATATTTACCAACCCCATCGTTCCCCACGTAAATCGTTCTCATTTCATGACATAAATAAGGGGAAGATCATCACAAATATCATGGGTTTAGCATACAACTTTGTCATGGGTTAAGAGGATGTCAACTTGCATATATGAACATATATTAACCCAACTACATATAACCCAAACTTGCATATTATCATACACATATCTTGCATAACATGTTGAACTTGCATATAAGCATTCTCATAACTTGCATAACATGTTAAACATGCATTTAAGCATACACATAACTTGCATAAGCATTCATATACTTGCATAAGCATTCACATACTTGCATAAGCATTCACATACTTGCATGAGCATTCACATACTTGCATGAGCATTCACATACTTGCATGAGCATTCACATACTTGCATGAACATGCATAACTTGCATATCACATTAAACTTGCATTTAAGCATATACATAACTTGCATAGCATCATGCACATAACTTGCATAATCTCATACACATAGCTTGCATGACACCATTTGCATATGAACTTGCATCTTAAAGGAGGGTAAACATGCATAGCATATAAGGGTATCATCTTGCATATGTATGCATCATATTTAAAAGGGTAAACTTGCATGTTATGATTTATGCATAATACCAAACACTTAGCATGCATAAAACCACTTACTTATCATGCATGAAATCAAATACTTATTATGCATAAACCCACCACTTAACTTGCATAAACCCAAACACTTATCATGCATAAAACCCAGTACTTAGTATGCATACAATCAAATACTTAGCATGCATAACGTCAAATACTTTAGCATGCATAACATCAAATACTTAACATGCATAACACCAACTACTTAGCATGCATAAAATCACATGCATAACTTGCATATCATGTTACATATAACTTGCATATATTCTCACATATAGTTTGCATAACATGTCACATATGCATAAATGTTTAACATAGTGTTTTGCATCATAAAACATGGCCTTAAACTTGCATTTAACATAAAACTTGCAAATCACATATCATACAAACTTGCATAAATACATTTATCCACAAACATAGCCATGTCTTATCACATCCTACCATAATCAATTTAACAATTGATTATTAAAGCCATAGAAACTCACCAAAACCAAGATTAGCAAACTTATGAAGTGGAATTAGTGGCTTTAATCGAAGAAGATGTTGATTAGCTTGCAACTCTCTTCATTGATTTGTGGAGGCCATGCTCAAATTTCATTTTGCCATAGTTTAGTTACAAAACCTAATTATGAATGAATTAGGATAGGGTTAGGGTCTTATTTATAGGATTAGGTTGCATTTTAGACCCTTAGATTAACCCTAGATTGGTTTAGACCCGTCAGATCCAAGAAGCTTTCAGAACCAGCCCTCCAAGCCAGCCCAAGAACCTAAACTGGTGCACCCAGTTTTACTGGGCGTCGCACCCCTGTCGACAGGCAAGTCGACAGGGCAGTCGACACCCCTGTCGACAGCGCTGTCGACATGGCTAGGGCGGGAATTTCTCCCGCCTGACCCGCTGCTTCTATTTCAAATTCTGTATTTTAATTTTTAAATCTGTTTTTATCTTTGAATTTTCTGAAAACTTCTTTGGGCCATAACCGGGCCATACGGACTCCGATTCTCGAAAACTCGGACTCTATTTCGCGTATTTTTCCGAGACGAACGCAATGACGCAGCCCGTTACCCCCAATTCCCACATCTGAGATTATTAATCCTATAATTAGTGAATTTTAGTATTAACTAAAATTCGGGGTGTTACATTCTCCCCTCCTTAAAGGATTTCGTCCCCGAAATCTCTAAGCTAAGGAGAATGCATATCCTACCATCCAAACAACCATCTACTCAAACCATCAACCACGGGCATCCATTGTCCTTAAACAGTTTCTAATGATGTATGAGCATATGCAAACAGTGTGTGTATATGTTCCCTATCTAATGTATGAACATATGCAAACCATGATAGTGCCATGCATCCATTATGTATGCGAGAAAACCCTATCGACACATACAATATCTACATGAGTGCACAACCATTCACCAAAATGCATCATCCATGTGATAACACAACCATTATACATCCATAAATATATTTTCCTACACACAATTTTATGCAATATGCAATATGAAGTGACTGAGCCGATCTAGTGCCTAGAGTGTGTGTATATGCATCCACGAGCAACCACTAGCAAACACTTGCATCCACTTGCATCCATCAACCATAACATGTCTCAAACACATGTTTCAACCATAGGTTTACCCTATCTAAAGGTCAAAGGTACTAACGAGAGGACATACTAAGAATAAGATAAGCACAAGATATGCGATGAAGGAGAAGCAAAAGGACATACCCTCCGAAAGAAAAGGGTACCTCGAACGCATCTTCGCTTCCGTCTCCCAGGTAGCGTCGCTCTCTTCATCTCCCCTTCGTACTTTGACTAGTTGAACCTCTCTGTTTCTCAACTTCCAATTCTCTGACCCAAGGATGCAAGTAGGAGCTCGTCGAATCGTCGCATCACGCTCTACTTCCACTTCTCTAAGCAGGCTCGGCTCTACCGCCTCTGCGGTCTCATGTAGGAACTTCCTCAAATGTAACACATGGAATATATCATGTACACCACTAAGCCTGTCGGGCAACTCCACTCTATATGACATCTGTCCATTCCTTTCCTTAATAGGAAACGGTCCAACAAACCTTGGTACTCACTTCCCAACAGATCCAAAGTGAACCACATTCCGTAACGGAGATATCTTGATAAAAAGCATGTCCTAATATCAAACTCAAGCTCTGTTCTCCTCTTGTCCGCATAAGATTTCTGTTTATCTTGCGTCGCTTTCATCCTTCTTTGAATCAAATCAATCTTTTCTCGAAGTCTTTCTAACCTTATCGGCCCAAGCAAGATCTCATCCGTAGATTCCTACCAACGTGTAGGTGATCGACAAGGCCTTTCATAAAGAGCTTCGAAAGGTGCCATACCAATACTGGACTGAAAGCTATTACTATACGCGAACTCCACCAATGGAAGATGCTCTTCCCATGTTCCTCCAAAATCTAAGATACAAAGCCTCAAAAGGTCTTCTAGGACATGATTCACCCTCTCGGTCTGGCCGTCCGTCTGAGGATGATATGCGGTACTCAAACACAACTGAGTCCCTACCGCCTCTTGCAAACTCTTCCAGAACTCGCTAGTGAAGATAGGATCTCGATCACTTACTATGCTAGAGGGTACCCCATGTAATCGAACTATCTCTCGAAGATATACTGAAGCTAACCATGGAGCAGTCCTCTTGCTCTTCACAGGTATGAAATGGGCGCTCTTAGTAAGTCTATCTACCACCACCCAAATTCCTGTATTACCCTTCCTCGACCTGGGTAACCCGTCAATAAAATCCATCGAGACGCTATCCCACTTCCATTGCGGAACCTCCAATGGGTGAAGCAACCCACCTGGTTTCCTTTGCTCCGCCTTCACTTGCTGGCACACCAAACATCGAGCGACATACTCGGCCACATCTTTCTTCATACCGGCCCAGAAGAAAACCCTCTTCATGTCTTGGTACATCTTATCCCCACCGGGATGAATGGTCATCCTAGAACGGTGTGCGTCATCAAGAATAGCCTTCCTCAAACCCTCGTCTTGCGGTACACAAAGTCTACCGTCTCTACGCAAACACCCCTATTGTCTAGGGTGTTCCTACTCAAATGGCTGGACGACCTCCCCCCTTATGAGCTTCTCTACCAACTCAACCAACTGTGGGTCGTCCCTCCGTGCTCTTCCAATCCGCCCCAAAAGAGTAGGTCTAACCTCCAAGGAGGCTAGCAAACCGGGTACAAAGTCAACGGAAGGTCTAAAGTCAAACTTAGAAATAAACTCTAAGCTCCGTCGTTCAACGAACAATGAACTCAAGGACAACCCTTTTCTACTTAAGGCGTCCGCTACCATGTTACCCTTACTCATAGGATGCTAAGGATCCCATCCACTTTTGCTGTCCTAAGACTATGCGCTCGAAGAGTCTCCAACACTTCCCTAAGATGTAGGGCATGCTCTTCTCCACCAGGATATCATACAAAATTATCATAACTGTCTCCCACGCAGACCACCCTAGTCGAATTCGGCATCCCCCAAATGCAAGCCCCAAAGGCCTAAACCAATATCAGACAAACACCCAAGGGATACCTCCTTCGAATTCAGACGACCTACGTGAGATGATACTAATAAAAATGGCTAAATAATTAAGCCCTTGACCAATTTTGGATGTCCTCCCCAGTCTCGCTCCAAAACCACCGTTTTCCCATAACTGGCTTTGCTCACCCCATTGAGCACATACGAAAACTTATTTCGTTCCTAGAAAAGACCCAGATGTCATCCACAAAGACCATCACGAACTTATTTAGGTACTCCCTGAACACCCTTCTCATCAAATCAACAAAGTATGCGGGGGCGTTCGTCAAACCGAATGGCATCACCAGCCACTCCTAAAAAAAACATCCGGAGTCCTAAGGGTAGTCTTTTCTATGCAATCCTCAGCCACTCCCAACTGATGAACTTCCGTGGCTGAGTCCTACTACAAAAATACTGAGGCGCCAGCCAACTGATCAAAGAGATCATCAATCCTCGGCAATGGGTGTCCATTCTTCTTTGTGAGTTTATTTAGTTCTCTTTAGCCTACACAAAGTCTGAGGGACCCATCCGCCTTCGTGACAAAAACTACTGGAGCACCTCACTCCGATATACTTCGTCTTATGAACCCCTTCTCAAGCAAATCGCCTACTTACTTATGGAGTTCCCTCCTCTCACGAGGAGCCATGTGGCACACTGGCCAAGATACTGGTTTAGCATTACCCACCAGATATATTTGGAAGTCAATTTCCCGTTCCGGAGGTAAGCCCTTCACCTCCTT
This sequence comes from Allium sativum, assembly GCA_030737875.1. Lineage (NCBI taxonomy): Eukaryota > Viridiplantae > Streptophyta > Magnoliopsida > Asparagales > Amaryllidaceae > Allium > Allium sativum. The sequence continues at coordinate 551,509,462 of CM060918.1, forward strand.
ATACACATCCGGGTATTCCCGGACCGCTCTAACTGATCGCAAATTCTAGACCGACGTGTCAAGCGATTCTAGATAACTTAGCGTAACAGATTCTATGGGATTACAAAAGATCTCGAGAGTGTTACCCAAGCGGGTCATAAGCCTAACAACTCTCTCCCTTCAAAATCAAGAACGGCACCTTTACTGGATAACCAGTCCATGCCAAAACTAGCCCATAGCCCGTGAAGCACAACAAGCATCACATCTAAACTCAACGCTAAGTATAGAAACTTTCAAACCCAAACACATCATGGAGCCCAATTGGGTTTGAAACAACTAAGGGATCATCAATCAAACTGGTGTCTAAGTGCAGTGACTCAACTAACAATGATGAGATAAACGAACTCGATGCGTCAGAACCAAATAAAGTTCGAATTGGATGATAAAGAAATCCAACCTCCAATCTAGACGGTCTTATCCCCATCTGGTACCCTAGTCGCGAGGGAATACAACTACCCTCCCGAAGATTCCATATCTTGCCCTTGCTTCTTTGGACAATCCTAATAAGGTGTCCTATTCCTCTCAAAAGGATAACCACTTGCCTTCCTCTTCCCTATTCCCCACTCGTAACTTCCCACCAATGAGATTTCATCCTTCATTAACCCAACAGCTATTTGAGCCTTCCTCCCATTGTCTATCCAATAGATACCTACCAGTCCTCCTCCTTCTTGAACCAACTTCTAATCCGACTAACGTCTAAGTCCCGTGAAGTGGTTTTCCATCCTTATCTATCTTAGAAAGATCATCTATACGCGGAGGGGAAACTCAAAATGAGAGAAAGGAAGAGATTCAAAATGGAGAATTCGAAAGATAAAGATATGGCTATTGGGGATTATGCTTTTCTTTCAAAAACTTTTCTCTCAAAAGACATGTTTTTGAAAATACTCCTTTCCAAAAATATTCTTAGAAAATAGTTTTTCTAAAAATTTTATCTGTTCGGTAACCTTAACTCTGATACCACGTGTAACACCCCACACCCGCTACGGTCACTCACTAAGGGAATGCCATAACATTGGTGGAGTATTTTAAGTGAATATAGAACAGAAAAATTACAACAAGACAGATATAAGTAATACTTGAAAATTTAAATCATCATTTCATTTCAGCGGAAAGTAAAACATGTTTGGTTACATCACAAAACCATAACAAGAGTCAAGTACATAATATCCATCTTGATAAACTAGAAGTACATAATCCCACTACATAGACAATAGCCATAATAGAAAAGATAAACCGAGCTTTACTTCTACGATCCAAGCCCAAAAGATAGATATAGCGGTCTGATCCAAGCCCACTAGTGCTAGGCCCACTCTGATAACCTGAGGGTTGGGAAAAAGATAAAAACAACGGGGTCAGACATAAGTCTGAGTGAGTCCTATAACCCTAACAATACAACCATTAAAGTAATTAGGGTATGACATAAATAAGGTACGGTACCTCTGGGGATAATGACTACACTAAGTAGCCAACTAAACACCGGATGTACTACGATAACCGAAAAGACGCATTTATCCACCCAAGGATAATTCTTACGCCACCCCAGACTTATTCACCCAAGGGTAATTCCTACACTGCACCACACCAGTTCTACCCACCAAGAGTAATTCCTACTTAAAGGTTGATCCCACTAAGTGTACTTAGTAATTTTTACCCGGTAGTTTCTTGTACCCCTACACAGGTGCCGTCTGCCCCTATCTTTACTAGGTGTACCCACTACCCCCAAGCGATCGGCTCCCTACCGTAGATACCCGTGCTGGTCCCACAAAAGGGGGTGTATCATTCCCCAAAGTGGCTACCAGATAATATCACTGTGCACGGCTTTATATCTACACGATGCAACAACGACTTACCAACCAGCCCGGGTCCACACACGCATATGAAACCCGTTGATCCTGCGTTGCCACCGCTAACCCGTTTTGGCCACTTATAGTCAAGCCCAATATGCGTGTCCCGTCACCCGACCAGAGTCGAGCCCACAAAGATACGTTTGGGATATTGGTTGAAATGGGCCCCCACAAGCTACCACCTAAGCTTGCAATTTTATCTAGTGCATCCCACTTAACCCCTCTTTATAATCATGCCCACTTACATGTTAAGTTTTGGTTAAGTCATCAATCATATTCCAATTGCCACTAAGGGCACCCACTAGATTTCCACATGCCACCCAAAGCACTTACTTGATTCCCATATGCCACCCAAGGCACTTACTTAACCCTTTAATCATGTTTAATTACATGTTCCACTTTGGTTAAGTATTCTAATCGTATTTTCTATTGCCACCCAAGGCAACCCACTAGTTTCCTCATGCCACCCGAGGCACCCCCACTAGTTACTACATGCCACCCAAGGCACCCACTTAACCCTCATGTCCCACTACATGCTAATTTGGTTAAGTGTTTCTTAATTAATTAAGACCGCGATCCTCCTAAAGACCTCTCACATTAGACTATCTTTTATGACCGCTGGTTAAGCCGGTTGGGTCCGGGCAGCCTTACGTCATAACCGAGTCTAACCTCGTGTCTTTACGTTAATCACGTATTTAGTTTGTGACTAAGACCTCTCACATTGGGCCAATCATTTGTAGCCGCTGGATGGCCGGTCGGTTCCGGGCAGACTTCCGCTACAAAAGGGTCCAACCTCGTGTCTTAGTTGATTAATTACGCCTAATTAATCACCCCCACAATTAATTATCCCTATTTAATTACACATTTTTCATAACATGGGTAGACCTAATTCAATAGGTAAATTCCCATGGGGTAGACCTAACTCAATAGGTAAATTCCCACTTATGTTAATTTATTTTTATGGTATGCTTAATCATACCCAATCATACTTTTATTAACATATTTACCAACCCCATCGTTCCCCACGTAAATCGTTCTCATTTCATGACATAAATAAGGGGAAGATCATCACAAATATCATGGGTTTAGCATACAACTTTGTCATGGGTTAAGAGGATGTCAACTTGCATATATGAACATATATTAACCCAACTACATATAACACAAACTTGCATATTATCATACATATATCTTGCATAACATGTTGAACTTGCATATAAGCATTCTCATAACTTGCATAACATGTTAA